>OX579680.1:21297957-22758469 GCA_951230905.1 Cheilosia variabilis | reverse complement strand
TTTCGCTGGCGCTGATTTGAGTTGGTTCATTTGAAATGCAGGAAGTGTTCCGTTGCGGTAAGCAACAATTAGCAATGTCAAGAGGACAGTCATTCTGGCGACAGCATGTAATTTTAAGTATAATGACTTTTGGTTGTGGTCTTAGATAGGGCAAGTGTGACTTGAATATTACGCGAGAGCGGTGGGCATTTCCATTTTGGGTAGCGTATAGTTGCTTTTAGGAATGCGGGTACTTGTAATTGGACCGGAGTAAAGCGGAGCCGATTTATGGAGCATCTTGTGTTGTTGTCAAGATTTCACGGTTCCTATTAAAATTGGTCTCATGGTGGGAAAACTCTTGATTGGAAAGCTAAAATGAAGAAATGCATTTACCTTGTAGGAGTCTACATGTTGCTGTCAGTTTTCGAGACCAAGTGCCCTGATAGACGCTTGGTTCAGTCTTCCTTGTCATCTCGAACATACGTTTTTGCTTCTTAGTTGAGAAGTTGCCTTAAGAAACATTTGGGAAAAGGCACAACACATTGAGCCACTGTGTCTTAAATATATCTATAACAACTCCTAACCTAAAGGCCTCTTTAGGTATCAAAGTAAATCCTTTGTTGACACTGTAAAAATCAGACTGACGTGTGGCTCTTTTGACAGGACTGACTGACCAGTCAAAGCTTCGTACAGCTCGATAAATGCTGTCATATAAGCAGTTTTAACTCTTCGAAAAAGATCTATTTTTTGAAGGGGTTTGGTAAGGTTGGTAGGGCTGTTTGCATCATGTGGAATTTTCGTCTGAAAACCATGGAGTGTCTGTGGAAATCTTGAAGGAAACTTTATTGATGATGATTGTCTTCATTATCCTGTTATAGTACAAGAGGCAGGGCGGGCGATTATTACATGTTTAAAAATGCATCTTTGGTCTATAAGGGGTAGGTATCTTTGCTTACATTTCGGAAAGTATAGGCTTTTGGGCAATAGCATAGAAGATGCCAATCAGATTCCATTCCGGCAGCTTTTGCAGGAATCATATCGAGGCGGGGGCTCAATTTCTATCAAAGGAGGTTGGGATCTATGGCTTTCTTATATCGATTACGGCCCACAGGACAACCACATGGGATTTTCTAATGTTTTTCAGTGTTTAATGTGATAGCTTCATTCTTTACGGTGTTGACAGCTGGATGTGTAATAGTTTGTCAGCTAATAACACGACCACTGTGGTCAAAGATCGTGGGTAATAACCCATTTTGTGTGCATTTTGCTTTACAAAATAAGTTAAAAGGGCGAAAAAGGACATTTTTTTATCTCTCAGAACAAAAAAAGTGTATTTTGTTGTTTTTTAACGTCGGCATGGGCAAAAGGGTAATTTTTGGGTATTTTTGATAATCGCCGTGAGCAATTCAGTCCGAAAAGTCTGGCATCACTGCATGACCAATTCAGAGTCGCATCTGGCCAGCTAATGTACTATTCCTTTCCAAACCAACATGTTCAGGGGACAAAAAACAGTCCTGTGCTGTGGTTTGATTCGTTCAGTCTTCTAAAAAAAATTTTGAGTCTTCTTTTGGTTGGAAAGCACGAGGGTTTCCTACAAAAGTCTGTCCTCTGTCTCGAATTATATGAATGGAGTGTCACTGGGGTGGATCCAGGCAACCCTATCCGTCCATTATCTCCCTAGTAGGGTGTTCACTTACAGGTAATTGTTACCGTCCTTATAATTTAAGGTCCTCCTCGCCACTGTCAAGCTTTAGACTAGCACTGTGATCTCGAAAATGCATTAAAGACCACTTTCAACCACATTCAGGACCTCCTGCCATTTATCAACACCATTTGAGGCCTGATATGTGGTAGAACTAACCTCCCCTAGGACCGCACTGCCAGGATTCAATCATGTTGTTGACAAAGCTTTTTTTGCGACCTCAGGGCAGTAAGATCTGTACGGGGACATACCCCTGAACTGGCTGAGTGGGCTGGGAAACTAAGATAGAAACGAAACATTTGATTGTGATCAGACTTTCGAAATGAGCTCGTGTATGTCGCGAGCTGCCATTTTTTAAACTCTTTGTCGCATCTGACTACATTCTTTTGCGCGGAGTATTACTTTCTACTGAGTTAAGCTTGAATTGTCTCAGTTAACTTCAACAGATCGAATTTTAGTTAACTTCAACAATCCCAATCCCAATCGAGGTTATATCGGGCCGAATACAAGATTCTCCATGTCTTTGGAGTGAAATCAACTTTCTCACTTCGCACGATCCGATATACGATTTCAATTTAATTAAAAGCACAGTTTGTACTATTCTACGAAGCAGTAGGACACCACCTACCATCCCAACGTAAAGTTAATCCTTAAAAAAAAAATACTTATTTGGCAACCACAACAATTCATCTGTCTGCCATTCGCAATTAAGTCTCACCAACGAAAAACCACAAATCCTAATGAGCAACCGCTCCCTGGTATACCTGCCTCTATCCAACACCTTCTGTCGCTCGTCCTTCGTGTCACACACATCTCATGAAACACGCAGCAGTCAGCAGGCTTAGTGCGGGTAGGTGAATTTATCTAACACAAGCTCCCCCTTTACACTCACGTCCAACGTATCTGTCCAATTAATACCGAGCGAAAATCAATTCAAGCTTCTCTCGTCCTTTTGACAGCACAGCACAGAACAGTAATCACTTAAATTCGCTGAGTTGCATATTTCCCATTATCCACCGTGATAACCAGTGAAACAGAAACCACAAAACCGCACGTCAACTTCTACTTGTATGTTTGAGGATACGACATCAATGAGTGAAACCAGGGGGGGGGGGGGGCTGTTCCCGCTTTGGCAAGAAGAAAAATCCAAAAACCTCATCCCTGTGTATAAATGTATCTGCCCCAACACCGATCGAAACTCTCAAAAATCCAGTTTTCACCCCCACCACCTCCGCATGAGTAGCATGCGGCGATGCTTACATGTATCAACTTCATTTGTCACGACCATCCATCAAGATGTTCCGACTAGAGCTACTTTGGAGCCATGTGTCTGCGTCTGTGCTGTGCGGGTATGAGTGGATGCTTTCAGATTTACCGACGTGTAACAGCGGAATTTGCTTGGCACACCGGATGCTTATATAAGTAGTACTTTGTACTCCCACGGGATGGTGGATAATCAGCGACGATGTAGTTCCATTGTCCTTCGTCTGTTTTGCAGTTGGTTTTTTTTTTTTTTTTTTTTCTTATTTCCAACCATAATTTTGTGTTATCATATTTGATATGGGGTGGTGTATCTTGTGTCTATAATTATGCATTTTTCTGGCAGACAGGATAATACGTACATTTTGTTCTCACGGCAGTGGATACCCTATACACGTGGGTTGTGCTCGTGATGATACCTAAACCGACCAGAGAGTTTGAGTTTGAAGCATTTTTTTGGTGCGTGTGTGGCTTTTGATTAAATTTGTCATCGTCAGACTGTATTAGAATTAGCTCATCTGGGAGAGGTAATTTCAAAACAAGTACCGTATAGCGAAAGCGTATTAAAAAACCGAAACCGGATGGTGCAGACGAATTGAGTTACAAGTTGGAGGGAGGCTGATTCGAATTTCCTCCTCGATTACTGACTCGTCTCGTCGCTCAGAATTTGGATCCAGCGTTGCCAGACAGTTAACAGATAAATCTAATAACCCCCCCAAAATTTACTAATTTTTCCAAAAAAAATAAAACTTTCTGTCATCATTTTTCCAACATGCAACAACAACAACAATCTGCGACTTAAAAGTAGGAATTTCGGTTTTGAGACGCGAATATGTAAGTTTAATTTTCCAAAGGCAACAGTGTGCGGCAAATAAATAAAGGGTGTCCCATAAATAGGGCCGGACCAACCATATGTGCAAGATGTGCAAATACACAGGGCGCCAAGTTCTGGGGGCGCATTGCTAGGAAAGTTAAATGTATTTTATATTGCGCGAAAAAATACTGTCATTTGCATTATAAACAAAAAGCTTGTTCATATAGCCCAAATAAAAACATCCATCACACCTGTGCTGAATCCTATCTTGCAAATGAACTCACATCACTTGCAATGTTGCAACTTCAAGGAGAATCTAACTCAAAATATCGAAAAATAAAAAATCCCACTAGACCTATACAAGTTCACTTCTTACCTACATAATCTCAGAATTTTTCACTCTGTTTATGTAGGTATATTTATTGCACATCCACTTACACTTTGCAAAAGAATCTAGTTTAAACATCTCAAAGCAAAAAATACCTCTATAAACAAAAACGCATTAAAAGTCTACAACCTGGGTGATGTGGAAAAGACTTATGCATGGGTGCAAATATGAAAAAAGGGCGCTCTCTGTTAATCTTGCACAGGGCGCTAGTTTTGCTGGAGCCGGCACTGCCCATAAATCACGCGAAATGTAATTTTGACAGATTTTTAATTAGGAACCTTTAATTTTTCATTGATTAAAAGAGTATACAGATTGGGGTTATGTGTGGAATAGCACGTCGGATAAATGGCCGCCACGGCTGTGCTGGCAAGTACGTACCCTTTTATTGAAATTTTCTATGACCGTTTCGGATAAATGTGACTGAATTTCATTTATACACTCCAGTTTCCTCTTTCAAGGCGTTGGTGGTCGTGGGCTTGTTTGCATAGACCTTCGACTTAAAAAAAAAACCCAAGAAAAAAGCCCAATGGCGTTAAATCGCAAGCCATCGAGATGAAGATGAGCTTCATCACTGAAGATGGTTTTGTTCTAAAAATCATCATCCACTTGTTGTTCCAAAATGATTGAACGAACTCTCTTCGCGCTGCATGGTCAGTAGTCTCCAGTTCTTGAGTCAATTGAGCTTTGTAAGCATGAAGTTTCAAGTCTTTTGTGGGGATTCGCTGTAGAGAGCTTCTCGAAATGCCCAATTCTCGACTACGGTGCCGAATTGATGTTCCTGGACTGTGGCCAATACTTTCGATGCTTCGATGTTTTCCGGTCTCCCTGAATTTTTCAATTATTCTCTTCACAGTTGACGGTTTTAAATCACTATGACGGCCATATTTTGAACGGAAATTGCGGACTGTGGCTGACAAACCTTTATTACTTTTAAAATATTGGGTCGTATGAATAAAACGTAGCAATTGCTTTTACTCAAGAGAAATGTCAAAATTGAAGCATTTGCTACATTTCGTATGAATAAAAACCAATTTGAGTTAGTTCCAACTTTTGACATGTTCGAAAAGCGCCGGCACTGACCTTTTACTCAGATCGGTATGAGTAAAACTTACCAGACAAAGCAAATGCTATGCACAATTCTGAGTCTGCTATTTAGTTGACTCAGACCTTTTGCTAAATATTTTCTACGCACCTTTTTTACATAAAACAATCTAAGCATTGTGAATTTGTGATGTTTTGCTTATAAATAGTTAAATTAAATTTTGTTCGTGCAGGAAAACCGAACAAAACGAGGATGCGATAAGTTTTCACATTATACCTGTTTTATCTCTTGTTGTTAACGTTCGTGCTAATAAAAAACAGCATAAACAAAGAAGAATTGTTGACTTACATTGGAAGTCAATGGGGACATTTGGCTAATACTTTATTAAATGATAATTTTGAGACGCGTGGTGGTGCTCTTTCAAATATCCAGAAAATTAAATTGTGTGTCTTTCGTAAGGTATTCAGGAGATCTGGGCTTTCGGGTAAACATTTTAAAGTTCATGGCTTAACAAGTTCACAATTTATGTGTTTAGGTTGGTGTTGGAGAAGGTGTGTGTGTGTCAAAAAATAGTTCAACAAGTCGACGATTGGATACATTTTACGACAACTGAGGAAGAAATCAAACATCACCAAGCGATTTGGCAAATAAAATTTATGTTTCCAGGTGCAATTGGAGCTATAGATCGCTTTTGATAATTTTCCCACATCTTAAATTTTAAAATAAACTCAAAATAAACAAACCACCAGTTGTTTGACAGTTGTCACTTGTAAAGTTTGACAGAAATTGCAAAGCAAGGACATGTACAGCGAAGTTAATGCTATGTTCGAATTTTCAAACTTACTTTAGCAAACTAGGTTTTTATTCATACAGATTAAAAGCATTTGCTAAGGGCTTTTACTTTGCTAAAACCGTTTACTCAAAGCAAAAATGCCAGTTTTTATTCATACGACCCAAACAATGAAAACGCGTTGTTCTTTCGTATAGCACTTCATTTTTTAGCCCGAATTGTAAGCTGTCACATTGTTATCTTTTTTTCCGTTTTCAAATTTTGCGTGAATTATGGGACAACCTTTACAATGCATGTGGCATTTTCAAACCATCTTGTAAGAATTTGCACAGCTCTTACACAACTTTGATGAGTTTGTTTGTTTAGTAAATTTACAGATGAGGTTGGTGCTTCAATCCGGAAAACAATTTAAGGAACTATTACAAAAAACTACAACTTTTTTTCTAATGAAACTGGCTTTAGGTTTTTTTGAAAGACTTGTTTTCTAAACGAAAATAGTCCAAAGATATTAGAACAAATAATATTCACTGGCTTGAGAGGCTCTTTACAACAACACACACATCTATTTAATCCTCGATTGTCATGCTTAATTTTGAATCCTTCAAGATGCGGACAAAATGACGAATATCTACTCATTTTTAAGCAGAAGTTACTTGGCGTTTCCTACGTTAAATTTTTCTGCAGAAGCACATTTTAAGGTTACCAAAAGGATATTATAAGGAAATACAAATTAAATAGAATTTAAAAACAGATCAGATTTCCCCCTTAACAATAATTTCCCCCCTTGATTTGCCCTCGTCGAAAAAACCCCTAAAGCTGGAGAGAAACCCCAAAAACTGGCAGCCCTGCCTATGGTGTGTTCCTTTTGACTGGAGGCTAAATGGGCGTTAGTTAAAATTCTTCTGTGGGAGGCAGCAGTACTAATAAATAGTCATCCCAAGATGATGATCATAACCAGTGATTTTCAAAAACAGCCTTAAAAGGCGGTTCTACTACCTTTTTCGCAGGGGAAGCGATCTTGTACCGAGGAAAAGTGATAGTTTGGGCTGTCGCATCAACCAATGATGATTTAAAATGTTCAGCAAAGGGTTTGACATGACAGGTGTATACTTATAAACGCCTTGACCAGAGCTTAGAGAATCTAAAGAATTGCAAGCTTCTCTATGACCTGCAACGAGATGTATTGACTTTGGATTATGAGCTTTCGACTACGAGTAGCTCAACAGATGGCAGGACCTTACTTACCCTCATACTTATTAAGACGGTTCTTCAGTCACGGCTAGAACTGAGTCTCAACTAATAAGGGCTGTTAGATGAATGCCCGTCTTACATCTTAGACGGGCTCTTTTTGTGATCCGTTTTTATAGAAATCGAACGTGGCATTGATTGAATTGAGGTATTCACTCTTATGTTGATATTCTATTCACTCTCAATAAAATGGGCAACTTCGTTGGCTATTTCCGACTTTTTTCTGAACGGTTAATGTCACTATACAGCTCATAAAACATCCTTCAAAGCCTGTGAGTGCAAACGGGGCATCAAATTAGACACAGCAACTTGCCTAACATGCTTTTGGCAATACTTAAGCGAGACTGATTCTGTTTTTAGCAGAAGGAGTTGTACTCCTATTGCCATTTTACAACATGAAACGTTTTGCAGAGATACAAAATCAAGGCATAGCCTTTTTCCAGCGGATCTATTAGGCCTTCTCATGTGGTTCGGGTAGGTAATTGCCAATTCAATTGTTTGGCGACCATAAAGACAGACGAACTATATCATATTTGTCCACAGCACTACTGCAAGAGAGATGAAAGGTGACTCTTATGGTCATCTGTTTCGAACATCCCAAAAGTTTCCCTTGACAGTGTGGATTTCTAACGGCTTATGCAGGATCAAACCTCAAACCTCTAACGCAACGTGAACATAGGTCGCTCGGACCGGCAAATTCGATCTTGTCTGGCGAGTGCAAAAGCGAATGATCGTGGTGCCACTCAACTTTCTTCAAACGATGTTGAGATTACAATCATCAGGCATCTGATTTCTGATACCTGATTCGGTCTACGTTCATCATCAAGCCATATCCTATAAATATTGAAGTCATTACATTATCTTGGTGAAGTGAACTGAAGTCCACATTTCCATCGCCTGAATGATTTTTTACTGATTGACCGTGGCATTTGGGGCACCTTTGAGGTAGAGAGGAGTACCTTAAATAACCAAACAACAATTTTGAGACAAATCCCAAAGATCCTCCGAACTCTTAAGTTCTGTGCACCAATTTTCTGATTCAATCTTCACTGCACCACCTTTTCCTGCGATTCACTACTCCAATCGATCCGCAAGAGCAATAAAATCACTCAACGAAATCGTAAATCTTTCCTCAATTCGAAATCTAATAGTCTTATAGCATTAAAACAACGGTCGGAGGAGATTCGGGAAAACTTTTCACTGTCAAAATAGCTCGCAAAACTACAGCTCTATTCGCACTTCAATTACGACAGGATACAAAAGAAAAAAAACAGCACCCCTTCGACGAGCTAATTCTTAAACAATTATCTATAAGTTTATCCCGCTTGCGCGCTCCTTAACCATCACTCCCGTGTACACTCATCCGCACAATGCTAATTGCTGCTCCCCAGTTGGAGCTCGGCTCAATCAAAGAGTGGGTGGAATGTAATCGCTCACGTACCCCCCACAGACATCATCCTCCTAGTGATATCCAGGAGCTGTGCGAAAACTTTGTGCGCAATTGGGTGGCCTCTCTAACCACCGCACTTTGAAAAAGTCTTCAAAATGAATTTTGCTTGAGATAACCTCAATTAGTTCGCCCTCTGTGTCTTATTCCAGTCTTTACTCGAAGTCGCTGTCGGTCGTCTTCATCGTCGTCGTCGTCGTCGTCGTCGTCGTCTGCTTCTTTCCGATTTAGTGTTTTTCTTTCGATAGAAAAGGAAAGGGAGCAAGTTTTTCCATCTATTTAACTTTGCAACTGGTGGAAATTGTTAAGTGCAGAAGGTAGCGGCAACGGCAACGATAGCGATGTGGTTATCCTTTACCCACGGGGGCCATGGGAATTTAATATTTGTCCATAAGAGAAATACTAAAAAGAAACCAACGAACTGAGATGAAACTTTCCCTCTGTATACCCTGTGTCTGTGTCCTTAGTCTCGTTAGTGCTTTAGCCTAACAAAGGCCGACACATTTGTAGATCTGCCTTTTCAACTACATTTCTCCTATATTGCGTTTGCGGTATTGAAACGTTTCTCTCACAATTTATCGAACAAATGGAATGAATTAAAAGTTTTCCTTCCTCTCCCTCAATGGGGATATGAATTTAAAGCAAACACAGCTTGGCCGGGCTAGCTGTAGACTCTCGGGTCTGTTTGTGTTTGGCCATGGCCAACGGAATTAATTTCACTGGAATGGCCAATTTGTGTTTATTTGAAGTTTTACTACACAGAACTGTTTGAGCAAAAGGTGCTCGCACTATGGAAAAGTTACAGTTATCGGAGGCTTTCAAAAACTCCCGCACAACATCAGGGAGTGGCGGGACAATATTAAACTGAAAACTGCTTTCAATATTTGCTCAGCATTTAAGTTGGTCTTGTAGCATTGAAGTGGCCATTGTTTGGCCCATCCCCGACTACAATGAGAGGGAATTTTGATTTCGGGTCTCGATGGGGAAAGTTACATCGTACAGCTTTTTGATGAAGGTGAGGAGTTGAATCCTTTGGAGATAAAATTTGCGGTAACCGCACTCCGAACAATGGCTATTCAGTGAACAAATGTTATGATTGACTTTATCTGCAAACATTTTGGGTTCGATTTGACGTGTAGTTACACTGATGGATCAAGATAAAGGACTCGTTGAAGCCTTTCACGCAAAGTCTGGTGAACATTTTTGATTTGAATGGATGTGTTAAAATTCGTGAAACAAAAGCTTTTCAATCGTCAAGTTTGGGGAGCCTTTATGCCAGGAAGAGGCTGCAGAGGTTTAGTGCAAATGTGTTATAGGCGGATCTTTAAACAGACCGAAGACCCAAAAGTCGGTTGCCTCCAAAAAAAAAATCCAAACTTTGGGTCAATGTCCTTTATCTGAGGCTTTTTAGTGGCTGAAATACTTAACAAAGTTGGCGATAATTTTCTAAAGAGGTATTCTTGACATCTTTTCTTATGTTTAGCCACTTAAATTTTCCTAGCCCAGTTGCGTCGCTCACATAAAAACTTGAAATAAAACAAAATTATTGTTGGTGCGTAGAGGTACCCTGGGCTTAGCTGTTTGCAACTAGCAGGTCTAGTCCAGGGACACTTCGTATTGAGATATCTATGTTCTAATTCAAAGGCCGACTTACCTAACTTTTCTTTAGATAACATTTTTAGTCCAGACTGGAGCAGGACCTCAATTAAGACGCGCCCAGTCAGCTAAATGCTAGCTGTTTCCAATTCTCTACAATCAAGTTGGTTGATGTTGATTTAGATATTTGCGGTGGGTATCCAAAACTGCGCTCCGCCTTAGATGAAGTATTTCTCTGCTCAACTCGCCCCAAAGATCTACTCAAAGACTTGCCTTGAAGCGCCCCACCTCTGTCACTATATTTTAAGAACTTTTTGACAGTGTTAACGTCCGTAAAGTTCGTCATAGAATTTTCTGAAACTGGACTGAATATCGCCCAAAGACTCTTTCTCTCAAAAGTCAAAACGTACCAAGAGGTTTGCTTCCTCTGTCGCTAAAACCTTTATTTCTGCTGCATACAACAAGACTGGAATTAAAAAGGTTTTGTACAAGAACTCCTTGGTTCTTGAACCATCTGATGCTGTTATAGACTGAAAAAATATCTACTGGCACGAGTGATACTTCGCATGATGCCTGCGGTAATGTCCGGACCTTAAAAAAGTGCAATCTAAATTCTTTGAAGGTCCATTTGCTAAGCTTGGTTAAAATTTTGTGACATAAACTGACACTGCTATGGTTCTATCGGATAATTTTCGAAAAGTTTTAGCAGATCTCACAGTTTAACCGAGAAGGTCTTATGCCCTGCATCATGGCGAGTTATTCCTTGAAAGTCGTTCAGACTTTCTTTTGACAAAATTTTGTATCTTGCCATCTCGCGATACTTTACAAAGATTTGCAGAGAGGCCATTCGATCTAGCAATACTGCTGGACTGAAATCCTGACATCGTATATGTTGACTATCGCTGGTTGTCTTCATCATTTGGCAGTCCGCAGAAGTGCCCCTTTCAAATCCGCACTATCGACCTTAAATCCCATCTTATCCCTTTCTTCTGAAGTCCATCTATTCAGGCTCAAGTTTGGAACTTGTATTCTTGAAAAGATTGTAGATCACAAATCAAGATAATCACAAATTACATCTAAAGGCTTTTTTCCACCGTCTGACAAACGCCCGAGAGTATAGCTGTCATGAAAGAGCTCCTCAAATAGCCGTTTGGACTCGGCGTTAAATTGTAGACGTCTTGCATTCGCACCAAAAATGAAAAAAAAAAACTCACACAAATCGAATGGCTGTGAGAAGCTAGGCTTTTTATAACTTTCAACCTCATTCCATCTGCCGTAGTACCCTTCAATTTATTCGGCTGCAGGAAATAAGGCCCCAAAAGAGAAAATGAAAGAAGGCCCCAAACTTAAAAAATTAAATAACACCCCAATTTTTTTTTTGTATATTTCATTGCTTTTTTACTTAATATATTGTCTTCTTAGAAATAAATTTACAATCTATTCATATGTATTTTTAATTAAATGTTGCAACATTTCTCCGCAATATTTTCTCATTTTTTTATTCATTAAAATGAAAAACAACGGAAATGCATACCTAAAAACAAATTGTAAATATATTTAATTAAGTAATCACCTCGTCAAAATATTGAATAGGGTAAAACTATACAAAACGCCCCAATAGTCTGGCACGCACACAGATGTTGTTATGCAATAACGACCAAACCTGTTCGAACAAGTTTCAATCGTTCGCCAACTGTGTTATTGAGTGGTAGTGTTCTGTGTGCTCTGTCCAGAAAAAAATTACAAAAAATAATTTTGGCGCCAAAACATATTGCGACGAGTACAGTAAAAATTTCATTTTTTCAGAAACTATGCAAATTATATTAAAATGATATATATATTTAGAAAGTACATAAAATTGGCTTTTTAGTTCGTGTTTGTTAAATTTTTTAAATCAGGTTGGGTTGCTTTACTTTCGCTGGGGCGTTTTGCGCTCAGAAATTTCCAAAACGCCCCAGTAATGTATTGACATATAACACTCATCAAAAAACATGCAAAAAAAAAAAAAAAAATGTTGAACAGAAAAAAAAAATAAAGAAAACGAAAAGTACAGAGAATTACCACAAGACCGTTTCTACAGAAGACTGGATTCAGTGTATATCTTGTCAGGGTTGGTTGCACGAGTTTTGTACTATGTACTACTTACCCAATTGCAACAGCTTCTAGTTATGTACTTATTTATTTATAATATTTGTTTCTATTTTTTCCTTGGGGGCGTTTTGTCACTAACGCGGGGCTTTTTACCCAACGATTAAGTTACAAAACGCCCCACTTAAACTTTTTTTTTAAAATATACATATAATAAATATATGCCAACATATTTTTCTACAAATGAAATTGCCAAGTCTATGAAAAAAGACTGTTAATTTTCTATTTAATAAATGAACTAGCATCTTTATTTGTTTTTTTGTTTTATTGAAGATTCTAAAAAAGTGGGGCGTATTGTATAGCTTTACCCTATAGATGGCTAGGAACTGGTTAAAGCAACCTTTGGTAATTATTTAAAAAGTTCCGTCCATTAAACATCTTCTGTTCGGCGGTGGTATATTTTCCTTTATTTCGCTTATTATTTTTAAAAACGACAATATACAAAAATACATGTTTTTTTGTCTTCAAAAATGAAATAAGGCCCCAAAAATCAGATTTGGGGTCTTACTTTATTTCTTACTTCTTGGGGTCTTATTTTTCAATGAAATAAGACCCCAATTTTCATTAGGAAATAAGGCCCCAAAAAAGGAAATAAAACCCCAAATTTTAATAAAAACCGTTGTTGTTGTTTCCTGTATAATTTTTTGGGGCCTTATTTAATTTTTTTTTTGGGCCTTATTTCGCAGAGCCATTTATTCGACGGCCCGCTTCTCATGTCGTTCCCTTGCCGTCGAAAAAGTCGATGTTGCTTCTACTCTAATTCCCGTAGAGTTTGGACCAGGCAGTCCAGCTTTGCTTTTGATTGAAAAGTGTCGTTCAAACTATACCTATTTCCGAACTAAAAATGCCCCTCGTTTTACGATTTGGGCATCAAAGTCGCCAAATACCATCGTGATGTCGTACTTCCTGACCCTGTTTTCGACTTCTTGAGAGAGGTCTGTATAATGCTTCCTTAGCTACGCTGTTATTCTCCTCAGAAATCAACTTTAGGTTTTCAAATTGGGTCCAGGAAATCTTTGTGAACAGTCGAGGACTATTGTTTTATGGAAGACTTGCTTAAGTGCTATTCTTACCACAAATTCGCTTCCAAACAAACCCAGGCCTTTTTCGTTTAAGGACTTGGGTTAATAGATTTCATTCTTCTTGCGCTTTTTCACACGAATCTCTTTTCCCAGATGTCTGTAATGTCACTCTTGTGCCTTTCCATGGTCTGCAATGTACAGCTGTTCAACGATATCCGTCTTGTTAAGGGCCCGATGTTCCACGGGCCGATCAAAAGCTGGTTTTCCTTTTTAACTTGCTGGGCCCATCAACATTTGCATCATTCGTATCTAAGGCTTTATGTCCTTGTAACGTAAAATCCAAAAGGTTTTAGATAAGTCACGTTTCACAAGGTTCTATTCCATGTTTTCATTAAACTATATTGTCGGAGACATTTTTAAAGAAAAAGCTAAGGCGAACTCGCAAAGAATGTTACACGAAACTACAAAGTTAATCCCAATTAAACCGGCGAACACAAGTACCCCAACAGCTGGTGTCCGTGGGACATAAAGTAACACAGTAACACGTCAACCATTTGCTGGTAGAACCGCAACAACCCAAAATGTACACGCCGCCGCACCACAACAGACAACCGTGAGCGCCAGTACAACAGCAACTCTGTGCAATGTCACCCAGCCGTCGGCAAAGATCCATTACATCCACATGCACATAAATAACACTATTATCGAAATATGTTCCGTCTTTATTATTAATTAAATTCAAAATGTTTGCACCCATAACTTATCCATAAAAGCCTCCGCCGCAGAGTCTCTCCTCTTTGGGGTGGCTGTGGACTGTGAAGGAGGAGTTCCATTTTTGGTGCGGCGGTGGCCAGTTAACCAGCATGAGTTACTCGAGCGGAGAGGAATGGAACAATAAATTTCCCTTGTTATCTTGGCCGTACATGAATGGTACATTGCCCAAGGAGAGAATTGTCTTCACCACGATCGAGGTCTGTCTTGTACGTCGTCTTTTTTTCTGTAAAATGCTACTCTCTCTCTCCTTGCCGGTCTGGTAGGACATTATAATCACAATGCGCGTCGGGTCCAACCGTAAGTGGTTGTTGGGTAGACATACTCGTATATAGCCAACCACCTATGTAGCCGAGATGAAAAGTCAGCTAAAAGATGAAGAAGAAGAAGATGTATAGTTTATGGCGGTGGTGTACTACCACAACTGGTTCGACACCCTAAAAGATACATTAAGCCATTGAGCATTGTGTTACAGGGACACTGCAAGGGAGATATAATGTAACAAAGCGGCAGTGGAAAGGATATGAAGTGAAATTTATGTTACGTTCGAGGAATCAAAAGCGGAATTCATCAGGCTACACATATACTCGAGTGTATGGTCGTACATCGTGCCCTGAATTCATGTCGGAGGCTTCATTTGGCACGGAACACAATTAAGGAACTTATAGCTGTGTGAGCTGAAATGCATGCTTCATTGGGTAAAGCCGATGTCGGGATATACTTGCAGTGTGTGCAACAAGAAAGTGTATTTCCAAAGGTGGATTCAATTATTTTGAAATGCAAGGTTGGGATAGGAAAATTCATTTCTTTTATTATACCCTCCACAGGAAGGTATATTCACTTTGTCATTACATTTGTAACGCCAAGAAGGAGTCACCGGATACCTCATAAAGTATAGGTATATGTTCTGAATCAGGATCACATTATGAATCGATTTAGCTATGTCCGTCTGTCTGTCTGTCTGTCCGTCTATAGGAATTCACATAGGCGAATCAAGTTTGGTGAAAGGACTTATTTTTATCGTCGTCAGGTTGGTATTAAAAATGGGCCATGTCGGTCAAGTAGTTCTGGTGCCTCCCATACAAAATCAATATTAGACCCATGTGTCTCTCTGTCTGTTGAAAATACGGTAGCGTCCAAAGGAATCAACCTAGGCGAATCAAGTTTGGTGAAAGGACTTATTTTTATTGTCGTTAAGTTGGTATTTAAAAATGGGCCATGTCGGTCAAGTAGTTCTGGTACCTCCCATACAAAATCAATATTAGGCCCATGTGTCTCTCTGTCTGTTGAAAATACGGTAGTGTCCAAAGGAATCAACCTAGGCGAATAAAGTTTGATGAAAGGACTTATTTTTATCGTCGTCAGGTTGGTATTAAAAATGGGCCATGTCGGTCAAGTAGTTTTGTTATCTCCCATACAAAATCAATATTAGACCCATGTGTCTCTCTGTCTGTTGAAAATACGGTAGCGTCCAAAGGAATCAACCTAGGCGAATCAAGTTTGGTGAAAGGACTTATTTTTATCGTCGTCAGGTTGGTATTAAAAATGGGCCATGTCGGTCAAGTAGTTCTGGTACCTCCCATACAAAATCAATATTAGGCCCATGTGTCTCTCTGTCTGTTGTTCAATGTAATTACGTACTACCTCACATGACTACAACTTTGCATGACCTGTATGCAACTCTTGTCAATCTTCTCAACGAACACAAATGGCAGAACCCAGGGCCTATTTGCATTTTTCTAAATTCCAACTTGCACCTAAATTGTATAGGCAAATAAATCTCCTGTCAGCCACACTGTTCGTAGGTACACCGCACAACACTGAGAGGGACGTAAATAAAATGGTTGGTTTTGTTGCGAATATTATTGCAGGGGTACCATAACTTTGGTAATAAAATTCATCTGCCACTTGCTGGTATAAATACTGCTGTGCTGCTAGCTGGCTCTGGTGTTTTGGCTGCCAGTCGGCCTTGGTTGCACCCCTTTCCCCTCAGATGCTGAGCCCGCAAGCACAAATCGAGGGATTGTGCCACACTGACGACTCGCGCCATCTGGATAGCTGTTTTTATTTTTTTGCGTTTTAACGTTTGCAATTTTTCATTATGGCGATTTTGTTTTATGCTCACATTTACCGTCTTTTTTGCTGGCGGATAATTCTCACCCGCACATAGCTCGTGTCTCGCCCATGCCATTCGGATCAAGCCGCACGCAGCAAGGTTTTTTAATGAGCTTTATTTAGTTAGTCGTTAACAACACGGATGCGAATGGCATACAGCCTGATATTTGGTTTATTTTACTTTCGTCTCGGCTGGTAAGGAACACGTCCCGTCAGGAGCATAATGTAAGTCATGGCGCGATGTGAAACTCGCTAAATAATGTGTAAAATATGCACCCAGAATGCTTGGTCGGCTAGAAGAGCGGAAGTAATGATAAAGCGGGCCGACGGAAAGTGGAATATATTTTTTTTTTTCGAACATGCGGATGTTGAGTGGAAGCAAAGAAACATACACACAAACATACGTCAGTGTCACACAAATCTGGGAAGCAATCGGGTAGTAATTTTGAGCTTGTTGGTGTCGAAATTGATGTTTAAATGGAAATGGACTTGGACCTTGGTTTGGGGTCATGACAAGAAGTGCGCATTCGATTATGTCAACTGATTGGGATAGAGGATATAGATGAGTCGCCGATGCTGTACGAACAGGGGTATTGCAACGTGGCCATGAGGACCCATGGCATAGCAATGAAAAGTCAAAGTTGTTCTGAGATATTTAAAGAGACTGGAGTTCGGCCAGTGGTAGAAATTGTAGCATTATAGTGACCACCTTGAACAATAATTGAAAACAAATAACACACAACATTGCATCTGTGCATAATCTGCCAAACAAAAAAAATCAAGCGTACACTTTTGTCCTGAAAGTGCTGTTTAACAGAGCAGGGTTAGCCAAAGAAGCCAAAATGGACTTTTGACCCACTTCAGTCGTCCATAATTCAATTCTTAACTTATAAACTTCCCAATTGGGCTAAGATTCCATGACTTGACTCATGTGTTGTAGTTTTAGGTTTCACTATACTCCACAATTGTTTAGTACTCACAAGTTGCAAAGTTTTTAAAGTAAGGTGAAAACCAAGAACCTGAGAGTACCTATAGCGGTTAACTACATATCATACTCGCTAACGAGTTGTAGTAGAGCAAGTAGTTGAAGATTTGAATTTACTCAAGATAGTATAATTTAAAAAAATGATACAAAAGAGGTTAAAAAATTAAATAGAGTTGAAATGGAGGAAGCACGCATTAAGTGCGAATTTCTTTCTGCTAAGCGAATTAAAAAAAATAAAAAATTATTTACAAAAATTCGAGCGAATTTTTTAAAATAACTTTATACATTTTTTTAAATATAATTTTTAATATTTGGATACCGAATAAAATTATTGGAGTCAAAAATATTTAGGTTTTATGAAGTTATTTATAAAGGTCGTGTGATAACTTTATACAATATAACTTTAAACATTAAGATAAGGAATCAAACTATTTAAGATTGTTTAGTTTTCTTTTTAAATTTTTGTAACTTCAAAAATGTTATTCAAGATTTGCAATGAGTGTTTCCAAAAAGTAGTGGAGTAAGCCAAGCGAAGGAGAAGCGAGATGCGAGTCTGAGTCGTTTTTGTAGGGGAATTATTGCAGTAGTAGAAAAATCTTTTTGTAAGTTCTTGTGTACGTTTAATGTTTGTATTTTATACAATACTAGCTGACCCGGCGAACTTCGAACCGCCTAAAATCAATTAAATTAACATCCCTTTCGATAGTTGAACCTCTCTATTGAACGACGTCATAGATTTCATGATCGTTTTTACCGCGCTAACGATTGAATCGAGTTGGTCCGGTCAGATTTTCTCATTCAACCAAATCAACCCAAGAAGAATGTGAGCAGTTTGGGAAGTTTGCGCGGGAAGCAAGAATCACCGTTCAGATTTTTTTTTCCCACTTCACATTGGATAAAGGTGCTATAGAACATTAAATATCTGTAGTTGCGACTTGTGAAAATGGTGGCTCAGTGGTTGGCATGCTGGACTACTTGGGCAAGTGGTCAATTTGTTAAAATGATAGTATACGAATAACCAACAGAATATACCTCCCCTTCTTTGTACCAAGCGATATGCGGCGTCATCACATAATTCTTTAAAGCTTGCGATTTGCGCCCACCACCCCAAAGCAGAGCAAGACCAGGATTATCGGGTCAACCATAACCATCCACAAAATTTCACTGCAATCAGTAGATTGATAACCAATACACATACAAAGACCGTATATACATACAAACCTTGGAATTGACGTCACCTTTCGTTTGAATTGTCCAGATACAAAATCGGCTCACACATTAAGAGAACATGAATTATTCAAACACAATGCGACTTATTTTGATATATATATATAGAAGAAGATAGATGAAAAACGAAATGTGCCTACAGCGCCACCTGTTGAAAATTTTTCGAATTTTAATTTTTCCTAAACCATCCCTGATTTAAGACAAACAAAATAAAAAATGTTTCAAATCCGTTGAGCCGTCAGGCAAAATGTATGGAAATTCATGTGTTTCTTACGCACGCACAGCACACACATACATTTTCAGATTTTAACCAAACTTTACAAAACCCATATATAGACCAATACCAAAGACGTCTGAAAGGTTTTTTTAAAATCGGTAAATGCGTTAAGGCGTGAATCGACGACAAACGAACACAATTTTAAGCCTCAATTTTTATAGGTATAGATTATATTGCTATATAAATACCTACTTAAAATCACAACTAAGACGCCAAACATTTTTTTACTTTTAGCTTGGTTTTAATACATTATGTGAATCACACGAATAGTTTTGGACTGATGATGGCCTACTTAATTTTTAAGATTGAGAATCTATTTCTATATAAGATGAGCATTTCTTAAAAATAAAACACTTTTTGAATGAGTTTAATCAGGAAAACCAAAGGGAATTCACCTTCGGAAGACTAACTTTTATTTGGTAGAAATTTCATTAAAATCATAGCTCTGTCCTGACAATTATACTCTCGGATGTTTGTCAGACGTTCGCGAGAGGTATCGCAGTGGAAAAAAAACTTAAAAGCGTAGTAATCTGCTCGAGCTAAACTAAATTTTAGCTGGAGAAAATGTGCCGACCCATTAAATGGGCACGCTAAATTTTGACAGACACATGCAGTACATTCTGAAACAAAAGCTTGATTACTTAGCTCGAGCTGTGTACCAATCAGCTGGGTTCGCTTAAATTTAGCTCAACTAAATTTTGGAGAGAATTTTCTTTGGGAGCGAAAATTTAGCTCGAGCAGCGTACTAAGCTTAAGTTGGAATTTGGATTTTTTTCGGGACTCGAGCCTGGGACCCCTCGCTTAATAGTGCAACATACTGCACTACTGAAAGCCACTGCGTCAAAATCGGTACGCAAAAAGACGTGCTATGAATTTAGTGATTTTGTTACAGTCAGAGGTGGCATTCATCAAAGCGGTAGTTGATGGCCACTTTTGTCGCAATAAAACGACTAGTACAGTGACTATCACGTTAGTACATTGAGCGTTAATGTGATTGCAAGGCAATTCGTCTCAGTACTCAATTTTCCACTTCTGCATATTATTGCAATGCAAAAATCCATCTCGAACAGAAGATTTCACATCTACTCCGGCCAAACTATAATACAGTCGAAAGTTACAGTTTTTTATAGCAACTTAAACTGATAGTAACTGACGTTACAAATAATAAACTCCTGCCTCATAAACATTATGAAATCTACAACCCTTTCACCACTTGTGAGCAATCTCAACCAATCATCTCGACTCAAGTAAGTCAATGTCATGGAAAATAAATTTTCACGAGAGATGGAACAATATTCATAAATACTACACGATGAAGGATCACCCGGAGACTTCCGTCCCACAATAAAACTAAAGTATTTCCCCGCAATAATATGTTTCAACTTAGAGTTTGCCTTTGTCATCGCAACGCCTATGCCAATGTGCGAGTCGAGTCTTTATTACATCCACCCATAAAGCTGAATCGTTTCGACCTTATGTACACGATTTCCATGTACATGTATTGCAATATGTTATACGCCATTGAACTTGTAGTTTCACGAGTGTATCCTGCCAACTGTTTCCCACATTTATCGGTGTATATATTCCAAAATGAAGCGAATTAACAGCCATGTCCCCTGGAGGAAGAAACCGAACTCTGTTCCGTTTTCGTTTTGGAATATACTAACTTACAGCGCTCAGATAAAAATGCCAAGAAATAGTTTATGTGAGTCCTGACATTGGAAAAGGAATAATCACTCTGAAGTTGAAGCTGGAGAAGTGTGAGCTTGTACATGCGAAATGGGTTATTTTTCTGACGGTAATGATGCTACCCATTATTTGCCGGAGAAGTTGTATATGCGGCATTTTTTGAAATACGATAAAAATTTCCATTACCAGCAAAGCAATGTTGATAAAAAGATGCGAAGGCTGTGACTTAAGTCGCACAAAGTCGATATAGAAGGTATTTGTTGTACTTTTATTTCAGTTTTGTTATGCTAGTTTTAGAAAAAATTGTTCTCAAGACTGCAGAAAAATTTCGTCAGTGCTCAGTGCACCTAAGCGCTTTTGTTATAATTATAGATCAAAATGGACTGTCAGCCTGAGTTTCCATTTATGCATTAATGGTCTGTACCATATATAAAGGGAATATTAGACTACGCCATTTGGTTCACACCTTTTTCACCATTTCTTGATATGTCACAAGAAGTGTTTTGAAAAAAGAAATCATTTAAAAGACTTCTCTTTGCTTTGCAGGGTCTCTTTCCCTACGCTAATTCGTCACAATATAGAAAAAACGATGTCCCAGTACGAACATCTTATACATTTCGGTGTCAAAAACTGTCAAATTTAACAACAAATACAAGTACTCATTAAAATGTCGTTAATTTTTGATTTTATACATTCATGGAGCAGTACTGTCTATGTGTAGTGGCTCAGTGGGAGCGGTGACGTACTGGTGAGTGAAGGGTCCTTGTTTTAGACAAAATACATTATGACACTTTTAAGTTTCTTTAATTGGGCTTCATTATGTCGAAAGACAGACAGTAAAAATACTCAATAATGAGCTGCAATCCTAACTAGTTTTGAAGTAGCCGCATTCTTGTGAAATGCTAGGAACGTTTTTTTTTTTGGTATTTGGAAACAACTCGGCGTTTTGCTTATTTGCATAGCTTTTTTACGAATACAAGCATATCGGGAGTTCACCTACGGAAATGCACTTTTCACTTGGTTCACATGTCATAAAAATCGTATTCAAAATACTGCCGTAATCGGCATGACCAAAAAAAATACTTAGCCAACTAATATAATGGTTATGATCTACTTTAACAAAAATTCTGGATTGGGGATAGATAAGACCGCAGTTCACGTTATCATCAAAAGAATCAAAGAGAAGATAAACCAGTTTGAGTACTTGTAAGAAGATTTCAGCTCCATTTTTTTTCATTTAAAACCCAATTTCTTTGAAGTATTGACTAAATGAAAGGTAGTTCTCCGTAGGCATAAGTTCCCGCATTAAAATATTAAAATGAAGATGAGTCTCATTTCAATGAGAGTCGTTTGTAATTCAAAACGATTAACAACCAATATAGTTTGTCTGTGTTTTCTTTTTAAACAGTATTTATTTAACATTTTTATTTTGGTAAATATGAAATATGAACGCAAATACAGCAAACAACGAACGAGTTGAATGGAGTAGATTTTTGGCCGATTTAAATAAAACAGAATTGAATTTAATTGCAATGTTGCTCCTTTAGTCGAGTCTTAGACAAAGATGTAGCCTAACCAGGGGGACCACTGGCAAAAAAAATAAGCTACCGAAATTGGAAAAAAAAGTTACCAAACCAAGATAAAATTTATAAAACACAAAGAGAAAAATATGTATATGTAGTTTTGAGTCAATGTGAAAATGCCTTATCACTATCCTAAGACTTTTTTCTCTGATTTACGAGCATAATATAATAAAAAACGGCATGACAGTGTAAAAACGTCCATGTGCTTAGTCTTCGGAGAAACTAAAAGAAAAGTGTAGAGTTCCTAGCACTTTATTTTTATTTATTATAGCACACATTTTTAAAACACAGAAAAGAGAACATAAGTCTTTTAAAATATTCAATTTGGTACATTATGTTTGTAGGAACTTAGTCAGTCTTAAAGTAGTTAAACAACGATTACTTTATAAAATAAAATAAATAAGACTTAACTTACTAATGTAATAGTAATATCTACTTTAAATACTTTGAGCTCCTGCTCAAAATGTTACCAAAATCGGATAAAAATTACCAAATTACCAAAACTCAAAAAGCAAAAAAAAATTACCAAATTTGGGAAAAAATAACCAAAGTGGCAACCGTAAGCCTAACCAAAACTGTTTAACTCCTCCCTAGAATGCAGTCAAATTTTAACAGCTCGTGTTTCCTCGCATTTTCTATATAAAATTCCTTCCTATTCGGGGAAACCTTTATAATGAATGTCGAACAATTTTCCAAGCAATAAACACAAACAAAAAGAATAAAACCATCTGTTTTCGTGTGCACAGTCACAAGTCACAACACAACCAATTTGATAAATACAAATACTTCAATTAATATCGAAAGTAGTTCAATTACACTGAAGACATAGAATAAACACAATTAATATAAATTACTACCTGGAAAAGCAGAGTTTTCTTGAATCGTTGTTTCAATTAGTCCAATTATTTTTTTTTTTTTGATTTGATTTAGTTATGCAGCAACAACTTTAAATGAAAATACATCGATTTAATAATCTCGAAAAGGAATATGAAAAATAAGAAATTAAAAGATCATAACAACTGCTGATGACTACTTGCATCACTTATTCTTCCTTCGGGATACATTTGAAAAATGTTTACAAAAGTCCTACCCCACCTAAAGCCCCCTGCAAACGAGCTATACTCTCAACTAAAAGAAATAAACTTTTTAATTGTAATTGCAGCCCCAGCATAGCTCCAGCCTTTATCCAACAACTACATAAATAATCTATCAAATCTTGGAAAAAATCTACAGCATATTTAGCATGCTACTTACAAAAAGAAAATGCGCCACGATTATTCTTCATAAAACTACAATCCTTTTGCGGATGGTAAAAGCACACACCCACCTCCGGTGCGCGCCATTTAGATATTTTATTTTGTGCAACTTAGGTAAAGAAGTTCACTAATTAATTAAGAAAAAGCATGATAAAGTCAAGGGAAAAAGTTTCCGTACATTCAAAGGAGCCCCGCTACAAAGCAGCAATTTTTCTGCTTCCCGACAAGAGGATTATGGTTCTTTCTTGGAAGTCAATGTATGATCGCATTATCTTTGTCATTGCATGTGTCCTAGGATCCTGGCATAAGCGATGGATGAGAAGGTACATCATTAATTATATTTGCAACTAAACGTTAAGCGAAAAGGTTAATGAATTGCTTGCTTATTATTGCCTGGGGCTTATGAAGATAAATTTCGGTTCCCAGCAGAAGCCTTATGATTATACGGTGATAACTGGTGGTGGTGGAAAGGTCAAAGGAAAGTTTGTTCAAATCGAGAAGTGAGTTTTTATAATTCTTCGTAAATATTTTGGTTGAGCTATTTTTGAGTACCGAGTGATTCCCTCATTAAAAAGAGAATATTTTGGTGGTACAATTGTGGTAAAATGTACATTCCGAGAACGTTTGCTAATTTTAATATGAGTTGAGCTCGATGAAAGCCCTAAGTCCAGGGTGTCCCCCCAAAAAAACTACCATGGAAAAACACTTGCACTCAATTTGCACTCACAGCACCAGGGTTCGGACTTTTGAAATCGTATTTCGAAGTAGATGTAAAGAAAAAGCGAAGTAGAACTAAATTTTTGGAAGTCCGCCAAATAACTTTTTTTTTTTTGAAAATGCTATAAAAAAAACTACTGAATATTTTCTCAAATTTCTTTTTTTATTTGAAAGTACAATCCTTCCGGTTAATAAAGGAAAATAATTTCATTCAAATGGCTGCCTCGGCTGGCCATGAAAAAAAAACTAGAAAAAAAAATTCTAACAAACCCCCCACTTTTAAAACTTGGTGTTGGTAGCACTCTTGCAGTCAGCCGACATTTAACGTTCAACCACAAAGCCAATTGCAGAAGATAGAAGTGAAATAAAATTCGCGCCACGCATGGGTAAATGGGTAAAATGCCAAAAAAAAGTACTCAGGGAATTGGGAAAAATTTTAACGATTTTGAGACTTCTTTCGGGGCAACGATTTTGGGCTACATTTTTTATGGTTTGAACGTTAAGGCCAAATAATTTCGGTCAACCATGGTTGTTAATTTCAACCACATGCCTTTTTCTCTTTCGTTCCGCTCCAACCGAGAAAACGACACTTAGGACTCAGTGCGTTCGATGTCCGCCCGCCACCGCAAAGCAAAACGTTTACGAAAAATTCGTTGCTGAATTTTACGATTTAATAAAATACATTTAATTTAAATATGTTAAGTTTTGGCCTTCCGCTCAGCTTGCGGATGAAGCCAAATCTGATTGACAATTAATTAATCAAAAGCCCTCTCAAAGTCACTAACTACAACCAGACAATAAGTTTTACGAACCCCCTTCTTCGTATTTCTTGAGAAGGAAGTTTCAAAAAATACACGCAGAAAAATCACTTATTTAAAATTAACCAACGTTCGGTTAAAAACTACGAAGTAATACTGTTAATATAGCTCCTACAGAGTTACTGGATTACAAATAACCGATTCAACTTGTTTAAGAAAACTGGGTTAAAAATAACCGGTTTTTAAATTTCCTCTGTAGCTTTTAACCAACAGGTTGATATTAATCAAGAAGCTTGATTGATAACAACTAATAAAGTGAGTTTTTAAACAGTATGCATTTAACCTTTTCATCTCAGTAGTTTTTAACAACGAATACTCGTTTTTTCTCAACAGAGACTTGGTTAATTTTAATCCATTTTTTTTAACCGAGCAAAAATTGCACTCGGTTAGAGCCAATTTTTGAGCGTGTAGTATTAAAGAGCGAATAACCTTGAAATGTTTAAGAAGTCTTATCCAACAGCCCAATTCGTGATAGATAGTGCTCCTTGGGCTTTCGAAAACTGCCAAACGTACCTAACTACTTACAAGCAGTTGCAATGAGATTGAATAAAAGGTGCCTCAGAGAGGTCGTATAGGAATAGGGAGCTCCAGCCAATGTCAGGCGTTCCTAATACTGAATGTGGAACAGCTACTCTTCAAACGAACCTTCCAATTAGTTTTGAGTATACGTTCAACGTATGTTTCCTAGGCGGATTTCAAGACGTGCAGTGAAATTCGTGCCTTCAAGCAGGCTGCATGTAGATTGAATTAAGTCCGACATCTCTTCTCCGATATGGATTGACAGTCTTTGGTGTGAAGATTAAAATAACAGATAAATTAAAAGCGAAAGAGGTTCAGAAGCTATTGAGGGTCTGCTAAAGGGTCCCAAATATAGTTACAGATACACACTGGCAAATTATGGAAATGAAGGATTCAAAAAGATTCAAAAGACCGTACAAGCTCAGGTTTTACTCAACTTCAGAGAACAACTAAGTACAGAGGAGGACTAACCTTAGGTGGCATGCCCAATGCCCATAGTTCAAAAGGCTCCCCAAACTTCCGAAGCAATGAAGCCTATGGTCAGTAGATTTTATCCGGAGTCAACGAGGTCTACGCTGGTACTCCTTCGAATCGATCAAACAACAAGTCAACGAGTGCGATTTTGACCCAGTATTCCGTCGAAAAGACCAGGCTCGACTAAGCGCCAATCACAGCCATGCTACCTCTTACCGAGTTCAAATTATGTAATAAAAGAGTCAGGACCGTCGACAATCTATGAAAAATACGCTGCACATACTTCTGATACCTGAATTATTTATTTATAATGGTTTCGGAAAGTCCAAATAAAACATCTGTGCAGATCTTGAGTTTCCTGGGAAAAATGTTGGCCTAACTTGCAACATTCGTACATCACCAGCAACAAATCGTCGCGTCGTTCATCCATTTCTTTGAGAAATGATGGCTCCTGTATTTGCCTCCAGGGAAATTACCCGAAAACAGATATTTTCAGGGCAATTGGATGAGAACAAAAGTTGATTATCGTTACGCCAATATGAGCTTAACCTATCTGTGCCGACAATAAAACCTTTAACGGTCATAATTCGTCTATAAAGCTTAACTACCTGCCTTTATTTAATACCACTTTCCCAGAGTATGCCGAATTAATTGCATACACCAGCCTACCGAAACCATTTACTCCATATCACCGCTGCACCGCAAAAAGAAAGCACAATCACACCCAGCTCAGAGAAATATTCCATCAGTTGGGTGTGATTCTTGGCACTGGCGTCAAAATTCCTCAAAACACTCATTCAAACTCTCACCCATTTCGAAAATAAAAGTTCTCCATTTGCGAATCTGGACTTTTGCACCAGGAGACGGACGCTCTTCTCTCTCGTCTCCAGCCCTTCACATCTTCCACCCGATTGAGGCAACAACTGGGATCAAGCTTCACACTTCAGAGTTGACACGCGCAGTAGACCCTCTTCCGACCAGGCCATCTAAGAGTAGTTCGTCCTTCTGTGGAACGCATTCATTCAGCCAAAGCTTTCGAAGTCTGCTCACTACCTGCCTAGGCCGAGTACCAGGCAGCATCCCTCTCCCACCATCTCGCAATAAGTGGGACAATATTCTGCTCCAACGGAACATGTGGTACAGCAGAGAGATGAGAGATGCTCTGTGTAGGTTTGGCAGCTCGATAGATACCAAGGGATGCTGGGCACCGATGCTATCAAAAATTTCGCTAAAAGTTGTCAGTTAAGCTCCGACATTCGGTACCACCGGAGTATACGGAATATTTACCTTTCTCATCGAAATAGGCTTCCATTGGGTCGTCCCACTTTGCATGCACTTGTTCAGCAGGCAAACCGCTTGGATCGCCCAAGTCGACTTTGATTTTCGGTTTCGTTCGCGTTCGGATTTTTTCCGAAAAAATATTTACTCCGGCTAGCCAACACATACAAAAACAGGATTAATAAAAATACCAAACAGAAAAAAAAAGCAAAAATCTTCAACGAGGAGTTGACCGTGGGCGTTCGTGAGATTTCGCTTCGATTCCGATAAAATCTGGTTCGTCGAGTGCCTGGCCGTGACTGTGAGCACTCACTGGTGCGGAAATAATAGTTTCACTCCCTGCCAGCCTTGAAAATATAAAAGTTTCGATAGATACTCGCATTATGATGGAGCATCATCCGTCTGCCGTCGCCGCACATCTTTTGTGAAATGAAGAAAAAAAATATTTTTCCTTCATCTCTCTGTGAATTAGAAAAAAAAAAAGGAAATTGAATGTTTTCCAATAACAAGTGCCCCACGCAAAAAAATATCAGGATTCATGTGTTTACGTTTTATGGGGATACGACGAAAAAAAGTGTTCTCTAGAAAATCCCATCAAAGATACGAAGAGTAAGGTGTGAAGGAACGCACAAGTGGATTGCACAAACACCCCCCCAAAAGAGGTGCACAGGGATATTTTTTTGTTTTTCCTCAAAAGGCAAGATTATCTCAAAATCGTGTGAAACGGCGAAAAAAAAGAAGAGCAAATAAGTGTGCGAAGAAAAATTAGAGTGCTTTCGATTTTTAGAAAAATAATTTCCTTTCGTCGAAACGAATGAGATAATTCTTAGTCCCTCTGCCCACTAATCGCTGCTGGCTGTGTGTATGAAAGAAGAAAAAGTTGAAGAAGTGCTCTCAATGAATTTGCTAATTCACGTGGAAGTTTAATATTCCAGGCAGCGAAGGCATTCGCGAAAGAGAAGTAGATTTAAGTTTATTATGGAAAATACTTTGTTTTTTTAATTTTGTTACTGTGTATCGGGTTGTGTCGTAGAGCGGAAAAAATTCATCCTGCTAGGAGGTAGAGTTGGAGTCGTAATTATTATTACGGTTACGGGTGAAGTGAAAAAACGGTGAAGAGTGAAAATTGTTATGATCATGAATTTAGTGCCCTTTCCGGAGTGAGTGTCACAGATTATCCAACTGGGAGAGGAAAATAAAAATGTTCATCGTTATTGAGGTAGGTTAATGGTGGAAAGGATTCATGGTATGTCGTTCTCGTTCATCTGTG
Source organism: Cheilosia variabilis (assembly GCA_951230905.1). NCBI lineage: Eukaryota > Metazoa > Arthropoda > Insecta > Diptera > Syrphidae > Cheilosia > Cheilosia variabilis. The sequence goes on along the minus strand of OX579680.1, from coordinate 22,730,054 downwards.
CAATGGTCAGTGGAGCATTCGAGGACCTTCACGCAACAAGTTAATTGAGAAGAATTACTAAAATCTGCTCAGATGGAAAAAGACTGCTTGGAGCTGTAAGGATTTTAATTAAGGTAAGGAAATTATTGGATTGTAGTGAATTTTCTTCATCAGTTTTACTTGTGTGCATTTTTCATTAGAAAAGCAAACAGTTTCTTTTTCAATTTTTAGGAAATATGTAAAAACTCTGATGGCATAAATTGGTAAATTCAAATTGTGAGCGTTGTATTATCTCTTCAAGCACCAGTGATGAAGTGAATATTCTAAAGCACACAAACAAGCACTCGTTACTCAAGTTTTTTTTTTTTTTTTGGGACTCATAACACACTGCCACCATATCTCTGTAGAAAATTTGAATCAGCTCTATAGCCTTCTAAAATTGTTTAGGGGGTTTATTTAAAAAAAACCTCTGATAAATGATTTTAAGTCCACCAATGTTAAAAGTTTAAATCAAGGCGACAAGGCGTGAAAAGGCCGCCTAAAGATTGTAAGTCGAAATAGCCACCCTTTAAAAAATGCATAGACACATCCAACATAGTAAATATTGGAAAGTACCTACTGTTACGAGTTTTTTTTAGTTATATTCGACCAAAAAATACGTTTCCCCCCTTAGGGGGCACCAAAGATCATAAGGTGGCGGTTAAATCAACCCCCTATTATTATTATTATTAGTTCTATGGGGCAGTGCCCACACCCACTTAAACGGGCTATTAGAGAAAAGCATAAGCCACCTGGTACCCAGTAAATTTTCATTCTCTATTAGCGTTTAAAATTTCACGTAATGTGATAAGTGGTTAGAAAGTTATAACCCTACAAAAAGGGGGTAAATGGCTCAGTATTGAAAAATAGGGAGACAGAGTTTTTACCTCTCCAGGATCATTCAAAGTTCGTTTTGTGGACCCCTTTAGAGTTGGATTTTGGTAAATGCTCAAATACATATTTTGTCATTACTTCCAGGGTGGACCTGGACCATAATGAAAAAGCGTTTCCAGCCAGCTGTCTTTAGTTTCGCACGCTAATCTGTTTACGGTCCTCTTCCACTTGCGTGAGGTACCTGAGTCGTGGTCCTTCTCTGCTCCGTCCCTCGGGTGTGGATTCAAAGATCTTCCGGGCCAGGGCATTCGTGTCCATTCGCTCTACATGAGTCAGCCACCTCAGGCGTTGGACTTTTAAGCTTTCTCTTATTTTATCATCAGTATTGAAAGATTCTTCAACGAAGTTTGTGAAAAATCCGACCAGACGGATAAATTTTTGTTCAGACAAATGTTTATGAGCACCTACTGTTGCCCAGTAAAAAAGGTATGATACGGAAACTGAAATCATCCCAAAATATGTGCCCAACAAGTGTCTTCTCTATCACCGGATGATGTATTGTTGTGGTCACTAATTATAACGCATTAGCCCAATAAGAAAATTGCAAATCTACTTATGACAGTGAGCCCCCCAATAGAGGGGCCATTTCGAAAAACTATTTTTCGTGTTAAATAAATGGAAATGTGAAAAAGCTGGGGGTACATATTTGTACGAGAGGTACAAAAAGTGTTGCACAATACATATTGTTTTGTGTTATATGCAGTTAATTATAATATTCCTACTCATTAACTATTTACTTGGCGATTTATTTGGCAATGTCCATCAAAATGGATTTTAAATGCATAAATTAACCTTGAATTTCAATTTCTTGAATTTTTATTTACATTCAATTTACTCGGTGATAATTTTAATTGAGTGCACAAAAACTGTTGGTATATATTTTTTGTCATGTTGAGATGCAGGCTAAATTCAAATTGAAAAAAATTAAATGTCCCTGTATAAACTATGTAGTTCTTTGCTGTTTGTTTGTTTAATTATTATTGTTACTAGAAAATTGCTACAACATTTTGTTTAAACTAGGTAGAAAAGTCGCGTTGATACGTCAACAACGGATATAAGAAAAATGTTCTTTTTTTTATATCTGAGTTGTTCTAACATGCGAACACATAGATCTTCAAGAAACAAAGTCGGCCAATCTAGTGGGTGTTAGTTCCTTAGTTCGTCGAGCCAACAAAGTCTGCGGTGTTTCCACATGTGTTTCTTAAAAGCGATTTGTTCATATATGAGTGTTTTTTATATCCGTCATGGGCTATATTTTTAAATTTTCAAAAACAAAATAATTCACATAACGATAGGTCAAGTGAAAAGAAATCAATCAGGTAGAAGTTCAGCGTTGTCTAAATTTACAATGGTTGTATATTAGGAATTTTTTTTTATATATAAAAGAGATATGCCATTTCTTTTAGTATTTCTTAACACACTTACCAAGAGCTCATATTCATTTTTAATGTCGGCGTTAAATTTATCAAATCCCCATTGATATTTTGACCCAATAATATAATTGTGTTTTCTTTTCATTATCTATATGTATGTTATTTTAAAAAACACAAAAAACGATGTTTGTTTGTACAAAATAAAAGTAGCTTTACTTCTTAAACGTAACGCTTGCTGTATCGGCCGTAAAGTTTCCCGTGACTTCTCCTACCAGTATTTCTGAATGATGGGTATTTGCTTTTTTTGCTATGTAATAAATTAAGTCTTTCTGAAGGTCATAATGACGTCGCTAAAACAAAAACTTTTCATTGAACTTTTTCCCGCACAACGCAAAGATTCATAATATCTAAAAAAAAATCCAATAGGGTAGTTCGCGACAATGTCAGTGTCAAAAAGGAAGAAGAAAATCCAATAACCAAACAGATTTTATATTTTAAAAAATTACTGAAAAATGCAAAAAAAAACTTTATAAACTAGTTTCGTCATTGCAAAAGCTTAAGCAATATGCTTTAAATTTTTAAACCTTTACCATATGACGATGCGTGCATACCAACGTCATCTGTTTTTTAATAAATAAATAAATAAAGTATGCAGTAGGACTTTCAAGGACCGAAATATCAAAGTAACGTAGCAATAAAATGGCCGAGCTGCTCCGTTCAAGGAAAAGGTTTAACTAAGAGTCGAGGTTCGATGAACTCTGAAATTTGTAGTAGTTTTATTTACGCGATGTGGTCATTTTGGGTATCACTTTAGGAAGGTTAGCAGCGTTACCGTTTGACCTCTTTTTGAGCTTTAAGCACTCAAGACTCACTGCCCCCACTTTTAAAAATAGACCAAAATGACACCTTTTTCAGTTTAAGTAAGATTTTGTTCCTTATTATAGGAAAAAGACTGTACAAATATTTGAATGTCGTAAATAAATGTTTTTGCTGATCTGTTTATTATTTCTTTGCTTTATTAGTATTTTATGTCTAGGCCCCTTTTTTTCCCTTTTTATTCCCCTTTTTTCATATTCATTTTCAGCGGCAGGTAGCTATACCAGGAAAAAGCTGAGACAGGGGCACGCACTGATGCCAACCCTACCGATTTTTCTGTATATCTACGGAATTTTCACCTTGGCTGAAGAAATACAGAATTCAAACTAAAATATACAGAAATCTCAGTTTCCAGTAAAAACTAAAAATACCTTTAAAACACTTACCAAAATATTGCGTTTCCACCTTAACAAATCTATTACTTTCGCTGTAGTGATGACGTGAACATGCAAACACAGCAGTTTTAGGTTTCTCTCATTATTGTTTGCTACATCTGGTCTAAGGGTGAGAGCACCAATTAAATACCTGCACTCCTGCACACATTTTTCAGTTCAAATTTACAGCCATTTTGCCGTTCTACTGCGATTTTATATTTTATATTTTTTTATTTTATATGAATGACATAAGCACTTTTAGTATGTTAAAAAAAGTCTGCAGTTCTACAGAATTTCGTCAAGCTTACATACAGAATTCTACAGAATTTTTATCTTTCATCTACAGACTTTTACAAAATAGGGTTGGCATCACTGGGGGCATGTGTACATTGGTACATTACTGTGTCTCATCAGACCTCATTTAAACAGATGCTGCCGTTGACGCTAGAAATCAAATCCAGGGATGAACTGAAGATTAGTCTATAGAGTAATAAATTTAATCTTCACACTAAAAATTTTGTAGGTCACAATGGGAAATTTTACATGGAAAATTTCGCAATTGCGAGTTCGAAAAATTTAGCCTGGACACCAAAAATGATTATTAATATCGCGGAGTCTGTTTTAAAAATGACCTAAGACCCTGAGCTCTATATCTTGACGAATGGAAGGGGTTCATATCTCAACAGCTTTCTCAAGACTACAACTACACTTTTGAATATTTATCAAGCCTCCAAAAAACCTGTCACAGGTGAAAAAAATAAAATTGTTGTTCTGTTTTTTTTTCCTGCGGCTTATACCTCGTATTCCAGCACAAGCTGGACGAACACGAATCCATTATGCACACAACTTTAAAATAATTCACACTAATTTTCAACCGGTTTTATAAAAGTTCTACTATAGTCAGAAAAGTGTCCAGAAAATTTACGAATTTACTATCAAATTCAAAATGATTAAAATGGCAAGGATTAGAATTTTCAAAGTCTCTGAATTGTTTGCAAAGACTCCTTTTAGTAGGTATTTTATTTTAGCCAAACTATGACAGAACTAAAAAAATTGTAGGTAAAAATGGACTTGGTTTTTAGGAAGACACACAAAATATTATCAATTTAGCAACAATTCAGGTTTAAACGTCTTCGTGTGCACGAAGAAATTTGCTTGTGTAACGTAGAGCCAATCATTCGTGCGCACGAAAACGTTTGATCGTTTCGCCCTACAGAATCTGACATCAGAGTTCATTGCGACGACATTCGTCATTTTGCGTTCGAGTTCATTTTGGGTATTTTAATTCAAAAGTAAATATGAATTTCTTTCTCTAAAATAAAAATGTTGCTTTGAAAAGTTTTGTTTTCATATAAGAGACAAAAATGAATAAATACGCAACGTGGGAAAATGAAGAAAAGTGTTAAAAGCAGAAGTGTTAAACTATATTTTTGAAACTAATTCTAGTTCTACACTGTACAATGCACATAAAAATGAAAAATAGTTAGTAAGTAGGTACCCAGGGGCCCTACTCTCCATTTCGTCCCATTCAAAATAGCTTTCCCCTTCCGCTTTTAAGTACGTAATATTTTCGGAATTCTAAGTTCGACATAAGTACATTTCAAAATACAGAGCAGAAAACGTTCGTTTTCAAAAAATTTTACTTTCGGAACAAGATACAGAGTAGGGCCCCAGGCCTAGCTCCTCATAACCATTCGCTTTGTGTAAGTTTTTCCTTTTTTGGGCGAATGAAAGGGATCTACTAAAAGTAGTAGTAGTCAAATACGCTAACCACTGCCGGGAACAGCATATTATTCTTAATCGCTAAAAAATAAAACAAAATCGCACTAAATACATGTGGGGTAGAGAACACACCCATTCAAGGCCGCCAACACAAAATACAAACAGGAAGAAAAGAGGAAAAGAATATGACAGACGACGAGGACACGAGGAGAAAAGGAGTGATCTGAGAAAGAAGACGGCAACGGAGTTTTTGGTTTTTAACTAACTAATTAGCAATTATTGGTATTCTTTTGGCGGTTCGAAATAAAAGTCAGATTAAAGTGGTCGTGTTTCTTTTTTGCCCTAATTCGCCAGCCTCCGTCAAGGAAAACCTACATAACTAAAGATCCATTTCCAGTTTATTTTAGATTTTAGGCCTCAATCGATAACACAGTGTCCCTGGCATCTACCCTTAAAATGGTTAAATGTAATGTTCAACCAAGGACACCGTTTTCATTCTGCTAATAGGGCAAATTTCACCAAATACCACTTTATTTGATTTTATAGGAAAAAAACACCCCTACCAATCTACCCATTTATTACCTAAGTATTTATCATTTTTTTTTAACTTGCTTTGAAGTGGAATTAAAATTTATATTTATTCATCTGCAAAAGACCATTAATTATTTTTAATTATTTGTACATTGTTACCGATAAAAATCGCAGTAATTAGTAACCGATATCCTTTTAAAAGGCCAACAAATGCAAATGGAATAGCATATTCTATAACGTTACCACACCGGTTAAGTCTTTTTTTACCTTTTTTAATAAATATCACAATAATAACAATAATCGGTTTGGGTATACCAATTCTTTTTACGCAGGTATTAATTTATTTCAGTTATGATTAATTTTTTTTTTCCTGCGGTTAACTACCAAAAACCAACTTTATTCGTTAAATGTCCCATCAACCAGGTCGTTTAGAAAAGACTCTTTTTAATTATTTAATGAAAAGTGAATTAATGAACACTGATGTTTCCCCTATGGGAGTTTAATTCACAGCGAACCCAGAGGCATATAGAACGCACGCACGCACTCCTACCAAGAACCGCAGAATTGTTCCTGGATTTTGAAACTCTAATTGGATTTCCCAGAGGCGTGGATACGTGTCGTGCATATGTGTGTCGTGCAGTCAGACAGCACACCAGCATTCTATGCTGCTGAATGATTCAAGGATATGGGTAATGTGCTTTGGATCTGCGCAGGGGATGTAGCACGTAGGCAGCTATACCAATCTATAGATAATGCCACACAATGATGAGGTGTTTGTGTTGTTTTTTTTGTCGCACGGCAAATGGCAAATGACCAAACTGAAATGCTTTTGGATCGCATGCAGATATTATTGCATTATTTATACGAGTGTTGTGGTGCATTATACTGTTGTGGTTAATATTTGCGGTTTTAACCAACATTCTCTGTTTATTATGAGCCTGGTATTGCTTGCATGGTTCGTCGATTGGATTTGGGCTTGGCTTTTACAAACAGATTAATTACGGAATTAACCAGTTTTTGTTGGATATTTTTGAACGATTACGTTAATGAAATTCGATTTGATGGGGTCGCAAATATTTCTGATTGCAATATAAGACTTTATTTTTGTCCCAAATTATTTATTTATTTTTCGACTCTGAACACACTTAGATGATATATTGTGAGACTTGTTGTGAGGATTATCGGAGAATACGAAAAATGTTATCGAATCATAACAAAGCTCACAAGGAATCAACCTCACAAAAGCTTGTGACTTATGAGGCCTCACAGCGGTAGAATCGCGCTGTATATTTCCATGCCATTTCCACATTATTTTAATGCGGTTATTTCGGAAAAAAATAGATAATTCTATAACAAAAACGAAGGAACGTGGGGAATAATTTCTGTCAGATGTCGTTAATATTATGTGTGCGTTCTTAAAAACCATATTTCTGGTCGGAAATTCGCGTATTTTTTCCAAAAAAGCATTGTTTTGAATTATTAAAAAATTGTGTTATAATTTCTCTTTCAAAAAACAAGAATTTTGTGTAATTAAAATCTTACCATTATGAGGTGAATTTGTGGTGAGGTTTGTTGTGAGGATTATCGCAGAATATGAAAAATGTTATCGACTCACAGCAAACCTCACAAGGAATCAACCTCACTCTGAACTCTGAACACACTTAGATAATGTAAGTATGCAATCATGCTTAGTGTACAAATTTGCAGTCTCCTGTCGTAAAAATTTGTAGAAAGGAGTTGCATATAACATACCTCTTGATACCTTAAGATACTCCGGAGTAATCTGAAAACAATCGCTTTTCATTTCAATCAACCAGTTTGTAGTGGCGCAAACTGCTATTGGAAAAACCGCCAGCTCAGAGTTTTGGCCAAAAGCTGGCTGCAGAGTTGCCTAATGTTTGTTTTAAAGTACATAAATGGAAAGATATGAATTTTCGAAAATCGTATTTTATCAATAAACTTTAAAATAAAAAAAAAAAACATTAATTGTGACACTGCATTGTCAAATGCGACAGCTTTTGCTGCTTTGGTTTGTGACGTACTTCTGCCAAATTGTAATAGAACAGTGGGCTTCACAGCAACACTTTTCTCGTTGGTGGTGTTTCCTTAACAAGTGCCACTTCCTTAAAGGGATCTTATTCGACCTGTTACTGTCTCGGGGGTTTTGCGACGAGGTTTTTACGGGAGTCTGACGTCACAACGTTTGGAATGATTTGTAAACGAATTATGTGATTTTACTGTAGTGAGTTTGACATCGTCAGAGTGCATTTGACTGTCGCTTGGTGGGTGGCACAGCGCCGCCACTTTGGTCTCCTCTTCTGTTGAATTATATGATGTCGGCGTTTCAACACGCTGCGTAAGACGACGCGTAGAGATTCTTCGATATTAGCGTTCGAAAGTCTCATTCAATTCCAGGCTTTTTATTTCTCGTTACAACTGATCGCCATTGTTATTGAGGCTGGTCAATTTGTGGCCTCCTTCCCCATCCACTTGTATAGCAGCATTTGAACTTCGTACTTCATGTTGTTGGCTCCCCGAATAGTACACAGCTAGTTGTTTCTTGGTACAACAGTGATCAAAGTACGGACACTGCTTCCGGTAAGTTTTCCTTGGTGACCCCGGGTCTTTCAGGAATTTACAGGAAATTTATGTTCTCCTCCATCGGGGAAAATAATAGAGCCACAATATTGATTTTGTCACGTTGCTGCACGTTTTGCGGTTGTGTCACTGTCACTTTTTGAAATAAAAATCTTTAAATATATGAACTGAGGTGGGTGTACTGGAAATCACTTATCGAGTCCATGTTTATCAATGGCGATTCGATTGAAATTTTGTCTCTGATGGACCACGATTGATTTGGTGTTCCAGGTAGGTATTGATGGCTTTTGTGTTGATACAGTATTAAAAGGAGGCAAATGGGGTGTCTCTTGAATTGATATTTAATTGAATATAGTCCAAACTTGACCCGCTTTTTGTGACTGCGACACGTTCATTTTGTCATTTTGTACACAAATCTGTGGTCACAAGGAAAAAACGCTAAAGTCTGTTTTACTCATTTTTCAGGAGAGCAGTTTAAAGTTCTTGGCAAACGCGTGAAATTCCAAGTGACTCTATTGACTTTAGTGACTTAAGCTGTTGGGTTTTTTTGAAATTGTGAGCACTTTTTTAAAGATATAAAGCTGAACAAAATTTACAAAATAGATTAGAGTACGCTGAATCTAATGGCATCAAAATTTCGTCTAAAGTCGACTTTAGCGGTTCTGGTTTGTGGCCACAGAAATATTCATGTTTCTTGGTGAGTATTTTGTTTCAATAATTGCGATCGAAGTCGGGTATAGGTGCACGAAGCTGGCGTCTTATTTATTACGATAAATTGTGTGGTCAGTAGCTGAGGGTAAATGTCCTTATCTTGGGAGACGACGAAATTTAAAGAAGTTGCAAATACTATAGAAATAGATTACAGCTCACATCTTACTGTCTGCATATGTAGGTTGAACCCCACTTTAACTGGTGACATTTAAAGTCGTTCTGTGTACAACAATTTAAGCTAAGAAATCGCTCAAGGAGTGGTTTTTGTGAGTCCGGCACACTTGCAGCATAAAAGGTTGCAACCACGCAGTGCCTCAACACCACACTCGTTTTAGTGATATTTCGACGTTCAGTTAATTCACTGAGATAATTGCCCTAAGACAGCCAAAATAATCCCCTACCGAGCTACCGAAGGCATAAACCCTCCTTGTGCAAAATCATTTTAACTGGTCATTTAGTTGCTCTGTAAATATATGCACAGCCAATTTGCATCAATGAATCCAAACACGTTCATCGACGTCCCCATACGTAGCCCTTGTGCATTCATATTCTCTCTAGTATATTTACAAAAGGCTATATGGCCAGAAGTAGTATCCCTGACATGTTTCTCTCTAGTCCCACTGAGAGACACTTTGACCTCGATTTCGGTTATTTACATAGCTTGTCACCTATTTCACAACAACGGCACACACCTCCTGTGCTGGGCACTGGACGAGCACAGCACTCGATGCTGTTTTGCCAGGCCAACAGAGTCTTAGTCTTGCGGAAAATAGGTCAGCTAAAAACTAAACAAACGTGTCACAGAGAGAGAGAAGGAGATATTTGGAACGAGTGTCCCTGCTGCATGCTGGCCTGAATCAAAGACCCCCATCGCATCGCTCATAACGTTGAAAAAGGGAAAGGATATCAAAAGTATGTTCGTTAAGATTCATAGCGCTTTTGTTAGCCCGACTAAAATCGATAGCACATCCATTTGTGGCGGCCTTTCAGTTTCACTTCGGTCTGTTGTTACACCAACAATCACAAACGGAACTCATCATGGTGAATCCACTTTGATTTCGCTTTGACACAAACTTGCGATGTTTACAAAGTTTACCATCCATATACCGATATGTATGTGGTGTGGAGAATTCAGATTCATATCCCTGGCTGCTTACATAACAATACACAACTCAAATAAATCAATTTATCAATTTGGTTGGTGGGATAAGCAAATTTCGTCGAAGAATCACATTTTATTGAGACACAGGACTGGGTTCACCCCGAAAACCCCCAACAGACGGCCAAATCCCATCAAGTGGATATGGGAGCACTCATATTTGCCAAGGCCTTCGGTGGTTGTTGGCACCGCTGCTGATGTTGTTAGTGGTGCTTTTCCTTTTCCCCCTTCGGTGCGGCTTTCATACTGGAATTTATTTTCGCGCCCACTAGCCCCACCACATCATCAAATCCTCGCTGTGGTTGCTGTCGATAAACTCCTAGAAAAAGACGTAGATGGGTGCTAGGCGGAGAAAAAAAATCCGTGTATTGTAAAAATACCAAAACTTGGTCCTTTGCCGTGATGCCACTGAGACCGGGGTATGTGGCGGAGTATGTATCGTGTATTGTGCCGCAACGTGATCCAAATATTTGTGTAAGCATTATCGATGATAACCCCCCCACACACACATGCACTAGTGGGGGGAAATACAAACCTTTATCTCGTCGTGTCATCTTTGATGTAATTTATTCCACAATGAGAATTTATAGTCTCACCGCTACAAGCGGTTCGTTTTTTTTTCTTCTTTTCTATTCTTGAGCGCTTGTCACAAGGATGAATGGTACAGTCTTCCTTTTCGGCGTTCTATTGAGCAGAAGGGATATTTTCTTTTATCGACTGTGTACAGAATATTCACAAAAGTAATGAAAAAAGAAGAAGAGAAGCCTGCGTGTATACATTACGTAGATACGTCATTCATTACTTTATCTGAGATATAAGGAAACCATACTTGTGTGTGTGCGCATACGTTACTTAATTCAATGTAGGAGGATGTCTTTCTCTGTATTCAAATGAAGCAGCAACGTTGAGAGATGGGCGCTAGGAGACTTACTATAGAAATATTACCAGAAATCATTTAATTGAAAAAAAAAAAATGACGAGTCCTTTTATGTAAAGGCAGATGAAATATGATGACGGGCAACCTTTCTGTGCGTTGTTTTATTAGATATGGAGATGAAATGGTGCACTTAAATTTCAATTTCAGTGAAAGTTGTGGGAGGACATCGCACACTGACACAGCTGAATGGAGCGACTCAAATAAAATTAGAAAGGCACATTTTTTTTACTCTTCTAGCTTCCATTTGGGGATATGAAATATTTTCGGTTCACTTGTTAACCCTGCTTTATTTGGTTTGATCTTAAGATCATCCCCCTTGTGGGGGATGTTTTTCCAAAAATAAAAGACATAACTCGGAGAAGGGAATTTGCAAAAGAATTCAATAAACGTGGCCCCCCAGTATTGGCATTGGCTTCTGGATGTTGGGTACTACGGTCTACGGCTGACATTGAGGAGAGATGTTCTTTCGAGCGGTGGGTAGGGAGAGTGTTATGATGTTTCATTTTCAGTATTATATAATTTCATGCCTGATAATAGGATTATAAGACTTCACTTCGTAAGTACTATATGATGAATAAGTGAATGTTAAGTGCCAAACTGAAGAATCGGGAATAACTCTGCAAGCAAAAAGCTCTAAAAGAATCCCCACAACAGAGTATTTTGAAATGAATACGAGGTAGATATATCGTTTATGAAGCCAAACTGATTTTTTAAATTTATGTAACGGGCATACCAGTTGGCCAACCATTATGGTCTTCGAATATCTGCTTTGTGGATTGTCAGTGCAATAGCTGGGTAAAAAATGGCTTAAATCCTTTATGAAACCTCTTTTTTTTTTTTTGCGTGCAGGTGAAAATCGTTAAAAGACATAGCATGCGAGCTTTGCGATAGTGTGGGGCTTGAAGTACCCACTAAAAAAACCCAGGGAAGACATAATGTTATCATCTACCTGGTCGTCAGACTAATCAGGTTCTAATATGTACTTATGTACTTGTTATGATATATTTTAAGGAACTAACTTTGGTTTGCTACCTTTTGGTTTTTAATTCATTATCACTTTGTTTGTGTGATCTTCTAACTAAATTATTATTATTAAGTAATTGGACTACTTCTGAATTAGCTTCATGTCTTCTGGCGACCTTCCTGACCTCGTCCTCTAGCATTTAAATTGTTAGATCCCTATGTGGATCAGAATTACGTATGTACCACGGGGCATTAACAATATTGCGTAATATTTTATTTTGAAAGCATTGAAAAAAACACCCCAACAGATTGAGGCCATACGTCCAGATTGGTTTTAGTATTTGCTTGTAGAGAAGCAGTTTATTGTAAATTGAGAGATATGAATATATATTTTATTATATCGGATATTTAGTTCATCACGTTTCTTCTTGACATGAGTTTTCCAGCGCAACCTTGCGTCCAGAGTCAAGCCTAAGTACTTAGTGGAGTTCGAATGTAGAACTACTTTATTAATGAGGTACACTGGTATGTGTTGTACTTTTTTATTGGCAAAGTTAACATGAACCGACTTCAGTTCATTTAATTTTATTTGGCATTTTTTGGTTCATTTAGATATATTATTTACTATTTACGACTCTAGTATTTCTGAGTATTGTTTTGGGAGATCTTTTTGTAGCTTGCGGACTAATCCTTTGTGCCAGACTTTATCAAAAGCCTGTGTTACATCAAGGAAGATAGTACAGCTTATTTGTTTTTCTTCTATATCTGTTTTTCTGTTATATCAGTTATTCTATGGATCAGGTCCATAGTTGAGTATTTATTTCGAAACTGCTGGTTTGGGATCAGTGTCTTTTCTTCTAGAATCGGAGGAAGTCGTTTTAGAAGAATTTGTTCGAAGAGCTTAGATGGGATTGACAGCAATCTTTATGAAACTAAACCAAGCTCTTGTCAGCAAGTGAAATGCATTTTAATAAGCATGCCTACTATGAGGATGCGTTTGGGTAGATCCTTCTCGCTGGTTTAAAACTTAAAAAGGTAGTTCCGATGGGAGGGAAGAACAAGTCAGTCTTAGGTTTTCTGTAGTTTTGGGAAATTATTCGAGGTAGAATTACTGGATCGTGCTAGCTGGGCCAATGCTGTTCCGACACTGGACCCAAACAGCATAGTCTGGTACATTGACGGATCAAAAATGGATTCCGGAGTTGGAGCTAGTGGCTTTGGACCCAACACCAAAGTCTCGATACTAATGGGAATATGCTCCACGGTTCAAGCGGAAGTCCATGCTATCGAAATTCGTGGTGATCTTATCTCCAAAAGAGGTATTAAAGTCGCCGTTATACAAATTTTCTCCGACAGTCGAGCAGCTTTGCAAGCTTTAGCGTCCAATACTAGGGACTCTTAAACAGTTATCTTTGAGGCTTTCTACTTTTTTTCTTAACTTCCGTATTTTCATTTTCGTCAGGTTTTCTTTTCGTTTTCGGTTAGAAAATGTGTAAAAAAAAATGTCTGAAACGTGGGGCTCCCACCGAAGTGGAACAAAAGTCCATTATGAGCCTATGTCCCTGTGCCTCAGTCACCTTCCTTTTGAAATAGAAAATAAATTAATTCTCATCGTATATGTTGCGTCATCTGCTGGTTCTAAGATAATTCTATGCTGGCATGGAGCCAAACGACAACTATTACACAATAATTTAGTTTTTTGGTTAATGGTTATTTTTGCATCAGTAGACCGTTCAAATGAACACTCCGACTTTGTCTAGCTTTTCTAAAAGTCTTAAGAACAAAAAAAAACATAACCATTTACCAAAAAACTAAATTATTGTGTAATAGTTGTCGTTTGATTTAAAATTTAAATACCATCCCTCTTAAGGAAAGACCCTCTAAACTTACCCTAGAGCAGGAAATATTTTTTAAAAATTGCCAAGAAGGAAACATCGATCTCAAATAGTTTACCTGGGACCATCGTTTGCATCTTTTGAAAAAGTTAGTAGCAATGGGGATTGCAAAAACGAAGCCTCCTTATTTTGTACCTCCGCTTCTGTAAGTGAAGAGATATAGCGATTTAAAATGTATTATTTTATTTATTATTTATTTTATGTATTTATTTTTTTTAAAAATGTGGCCGTATAGATTTCGTATATCAGTTATTTGTAACATCCAGCAGATATTCACGGATGGCCAAGATATATCATCTGATAACCAAAATGTAGACATAAAACAGACAAGCAGACATTTAATTTTCCATAAAATGCGCTGCCATTATAATTCAAAACCTGAAATATTTCACAAAATTTTGACTCACTTAATAATCTGTTATCCATTTAACCTTCTTATCCTAGTAGTTTATTTTAACTATTTTTTTAACTGAGCAAAAATAGCGTCGGTTAGATTCAATTTCTGAACAAGCAATTTCAGTTGAGGTACAGGTAGTTTTCTTAAATAACATTATTTCACGGAGCTGCCACGCAGTGAGCGACAAGCGACGTCGCTCACTGCGTAACTGCGACCTTAGGGTATAGCCTTAGGAAACTTGATTCCATTGACTTCAGATGACGTGGTGAGCTCTTTTCTAAAATGTGTAACAAGGAAGTGTGCCACAGGGCTCAGTAGTAGGCCCCCTACTGTCGAGTGTAATGTTGGAAGTAGTTCCGTGCCTAATGATTTAGAAGCCATTTCGTCGGCTTACTAGCAAAACTGACCAACTGCAAAAACGTAGTTCGTGGGAAAACGCAAAACAAGTTTTTTTGTTCCCTGAATTTCCTGTGCATGAAGGCAGATAGTCAACCAACAATTTTAAATGCTTTGCATATTTCTAGGAAAAATGGAATTCGATACAAATGAGTTTGCTCGAGTACAAAAGTACAATTTGCCTTAATTCGATACAATTTACCCATCTGTGTCTTTCAAATTCTCTTGCAATTTGTTAAGCTTTTCCTAAGAAAACAATTAAAATAATCGAGATGATGATGTCTTTATGTCTTAATTTAGAAGAAAATTAATATTCAAAATTCCTTCCTAAATTTGCTGGAGTATTTCACATCAGAAGCAATTGTTTCAAAAAACTTAAATTCTATACTGAAATTTGTTTTTGAATTTGTTCCCAATAAAAAAAAAAAGAATATTCAACAAATTAACAATGCTAAACCATTCAGCAACTTAAATATTATTCAATTTCAGAATTTCGGGCTGGAGTAAATTCAATTAAAAACGAGTCTAATGAGCTAATGTTTGAAAATATTTACAAAATTGATCAAGCCGTTCTCGCTATTCCTCACTCATCAGCAAATGTCGAAAGGATTTTTTCTCACCAGACATTAATAAAGTCCAAATGTCGAAACCGACTTCAAGTCGACACTTGCTGGGCTTTGATTGAAACAAAAAATTTTATAAGAAACTCATCCTGTTCTGAGTTTCTAGTTCAGGGAAATATTTTGAAGATGAATGAACAAATTGAGAGTATAAAGCCTGAGAGTATAGTTTTGCTATGAAGTCATTAATGTTTTGTTTTGAATTCGAATCAGTACAAATCGAAAATGACATTTTCCATCCCTGATAGTCAGTTTTGGCAGAATTTTCTACTTGCTTACAAGATATAATTTTTTGGCAGTTGGTCAGTTTTGCTTGTAAGCCGACGATGTCTATAGAGGTTGGATAGAATTCGATAAGAAGAGTTACAATACTCTTTAGTGAGGAAATTTAAATCTGCGCCGATAGACAACTACTGGCACCGGTTGGCAAGTTGCCAGTCTTTAAATGAATGTATGTTTGTCTTACGACTTGGGAGACACGCGTTAAGTTTCGAAGCATATGAAGTGGTTTTTCAGGTTTTTCAGGTTTGCATTGCCTGCCTTCAAAGCGGTTTCCATTGTGGCCCAGTTGTAACCTCTGACAGCACAATTGGCACGAGAAAACTTCACAAAGCCTCCCTCGATCAGAACCTTTTATAAGGACCTCCTGTCCTTCATAACTAAACCATGAGATAAACTGCCATCATCTATGGAGAAACTTTCAAGATTCCATTAGGCCTCTGGTCGGGAAAGTTTGTTCGAAACCAACCCCGTTGCCAGTGTACCTACTCGTATTTGAATAAAAGGTCTTTTAAACACCCATCGCTCATACGGATTAGCCAACGAATGATTAATGTACTTCGGCTCTATCTATTAGCATCCAATTTGTATAAATTCAATTAAGAAAGGCGCAACTTTCTATGGCTAAATGTTATGACAAAAACATTTCAATTATAGTACGTTCCACGATGACATCATTTATTTGTGATATACAACAACCTATGAATCTTTTATATGTTAATTACCAGCATGTTGTCCGTAGAAGTTTGCGGGCCCCCCGAAACTGTGTCATCATTGAGGTTCAATGACACAGCACAGGGACTTGGTTCTTGGCACAGATCCATCGCAATTATTCCATCGCAATTATTCCACCGCGAAACACAGTTCAGCATAGTGGCGCTAGGTATGTACGTGTGGAGGGAGGAAATATATTTGCTAATGGATGCTAACGACAATTTTTTTTTTCCCTCATAATTCCTGAATTTTGTGGAGTTTTTCTTTATTTTTTGTGTGTATCCTTCCGACTGGATGATAGCCAATAAAATTTGAAAATCAATTCCTCATCACATGCCAGCTTGTCGCCTGTCAGCCATGACTCGCATGATGACGAAGTGCATTCTGGAGTGCATCCTCGTAGTTCTTATGGTGCGATGAAGTCTGCACTCGTAGAAGGGATGGTGGCAATCTCTTAGCCTTTTTGTACAGCAGATTTGGGGAACTTCAACGGCTTTTGATGTGCCATCGATGGAAATTCGTATCGCAGCCGCAGATGCTCTCATGGGTGTATCTCGTTGTTTTCCTTATTCCATCGACTGTCTTTTGCACTGCCGCCGATGCTGCTGTCGCTCGAGTACCTACTGAGTCTTGTCGAGGCAGACAACCCCCGGCAGCGTCCGCTTTGCCATTCTCTCGGTAATTGAACCACTTGTCTTTGCGACGAACGAGAGATCACGATAGGGATAATAAAATAATGGATGGTGAGTGAGAGAGAGAGGGAGAGAGGAGTAATACGGAAGAGGCTGAGCACGGATGGTGTAGTATGGCGACTCTGATGTGCAAGCAGCACTGGTGTCATCAGAAAGTTCCCAAAAGATTATCATCGTCATTAAACGGAAAAAGAGGAACCGGAAAGAACAAAAGGATCTTCTTCTACACAGAGACGAGAGTGGCGGAGAGCAGAGGTCCTTTTATCCTCCGACTTCCTCGAATTGTATGCGAACGAAAATGCCGACGCTGTGGCGACACAAGCACACTCGTACTCCTACTCGCACACTATGCAAGTTCCACACTTCCCCCGCAGTGCTGAGTGTCTGTAATAGTCCTGGCAGCGTGAAGAAGAGTGTTTTTATCAATTTCACTTATTCCGTTATATTGGCGCTCTAATAAAAGCGCACAAATTTCCTCAAAGGATGTAATAAATTTTGATTCCCCACCCCCTCACCCACAGGCAGCTAGATGGATTTTTTTTTCACCTTAAGGAAAACTCTCGTCCTCTTCACATACATCCTCTTTTTGTCGCCTTATTATTTATGTAGGTTCTTATACTTCGTAGTCAGAGTGAGGCTACGGTTTCCTTTTAAATAAAAATGTTTATGTGTGTAGAATCGAGGGTGTGGCGGGATTGCCTTTTTATGGCTGTAAGCGATTTCAGCAAAAATCTGCAACGAAGTTGTAAAATGTCTAAGATATCCTCATTTGTGGCTGTGTGTAGTCTCGGTTTTCTTTCTTTATCATGCGAAGGGATGTACACTTCCTTTTGCCTGGGCTTGAGGTGTAATCACTTTGATAGTTTCCAAATGGAGTAATGTGTTCTCAGTGCACGCTGTGTATGTGTATTCTATTACTGTGTTGCTGTTAAGAAAATTACATTCTTTACTCGAGTGGCCGGGAATTATGTTGTTTCGACGACGAGGAACTAAGTGTGTCCGGTTTCGCAAAGGCGCCAATGGCACAGTGTAATAAACTGTGAAGATCAAAATATGCAAATGGGTGGATTCAACTATAAAAGCTCAGCAGGAAGGGACTATTTTTGAAAGTGAGATTTTAGACATAAATCAAGGAGCCTACAGAATTGCAGGGCCTAAAAGTGCTTAAGTCAGTCTTGTTTGCGTAGATATACGGGTAAAAGGCGACCTAGAGCAGAAAACAAGATCCTACATAGAAAGAGGAGTTCTTACGCCTTCTTTTATTTGAAAGAGGAAAATTTAAATGGATGAGGTCCCGACGCAGGCTTTCCAAAACAGCGAAGGCAACCTTGTCATAGATTATGCTTTTCAGCAGCTGCAGCCCATATCAGTACAGACCTGTTGTGATACCCGTCGGGGGAAAACGGTTGCCAATTATTCGTAGTTTCCTTTTTATACGTGTTGCAAATATTTACTTCCTGCGATCCTTCACACAAAACATCCTAAAGATTTGTCAAATGGCATGACCTTTTCTCTGGTTTGTTGATGTCCTCGCTGCAAGATAGCTCGTCTAGGTTATGGAAGAAGAACCACCCAAGAGATTTCTTCCTGGAATGTTTTAGATCCGAGCATTGACACTGGAAATGGGTTGCGTTCTGGTGAGCCCTCACATCATAGGAGGTTCTAAAAAGCCCTTCTTCCGTCAGTCGCATTTTTCTCAAATGGTACCGCAGGTTATTGTGTCACGTAAGATCCTACGCGAGTAAGATAGCGATGCGTATTATCGGATCCAGTGATGCCAACCCTATTTTTCAAAAGATGGAAGATAAAAATTCTGTAGAATTCTGTATTTAAGCTTGACGAAAACTGTAGAACTCCATGCTTTTTTTATTATGCTAAAAGTCCTTAAAATGTAAGTTTTGAATGGCATAAAGCATCAGACTTTAATTGTATGTATTTATTTTGTGCAAGTACCTACATCATTTTTATTAACCGCTGGTATCGCTGGAATCGATAATACTCGTCGTAGAACTTGCCTTCTTTTTGAAAGCATACATACTGATGTTAAACATGTTTCTGTATTCTGGTTGGTTCAATCAATCTGTCATTCATATAAAATCACAGTAGAACGACAAAATGGCTGTAAATTTGAACTGAAAAATGTGTGGAGGAGTGCAGGTATTTAATTGGTGCTCTCACCCTTAGACCAGATGTAGCAAGAAATAATGAGAAAAACCTCCAACTGCTGTGTTTGCATGTTAACATCATCACTACAGCGAAAGTAATAGATTTGTTAAGGTGGAAACGCAATATTTTGGTAAGTGTTTTAAAGGTATTTCTAGTTTTTACTGGAAACTGAGATTTCTGTATATTTTAGTTTGAATTCTGTATTTCTGTGTTAGTATTATCCGAAGTGAAACACGACCGATACCAAAGTTGGCTGATTTTCGACTCACCGAATTCCCCAAGACCTTCCTGGAACTTTGCTTTGAACACTTCGGGAAAATGCATTTGTCAGCATGACCCGAATCTGTAGGCAAGGTGACAATTCCGTAGATATACAGAAAGGCTGTGATGTGATGGGATTTTCTGTTTTTAGCTGAATATGTACTGAGTCTCTATTTCCATTTTACAATTTTTAGACTGTTAATAGATTTTTAATTTCCAATAACTAAACTGCAGAGCTACTCATTTTTAAAACAAGTACTACCTATGTAAACAAAAAATGTCCATCTTAGGGTTTTTTCCTACTGGGCCGCCTCTCGAACGCTTGATAAACATCCGAGGGTATAAATGTCATGAAAAAGCTTCTCAATTAGCCGTTTGGACCAGGCATACAATTTTAGCTGCCTTTCATTCGTATAAATAAAATTTTATTAAATTAAACCTGTCAAATGTCAAACATTTGGCTGTCTCAGAAATGAAAAACTTACACAAAACAAATGGTTGTGAAAAGCTAGGTGTAGGGTCCCTACGGACCTGCTGCTCCAACTATTTATTTATTTTTTTTATGTAATCCTTTCGGCGACCAGGGGGTAAATTCTGGTTCTGTGAAAGAGTGAATCGAATAAATCGTTTTCACATTCGCTTTCATACACTCAACACTGCTTTAATTTTTTCGATTCACTAAGCACTAAAAAGCGATTCTCGTTCAATAAGTGAAAATATCGTGGTGAATTAATATCGCACACTGTGTTTTGCGACATCAGGTTCTCAATTTTCAATCTTTCACTAAGAAAATTCACTTGAAAATGAGTACGTGAAAAAAAATTTTCATATGAAAATTTTTGAAGTTTGGTTTCACAATTTCCTGGAACGAGAATTGAAATTGCGGTGAAAGGGTGAAAACATTTTCATTTCACGTTTTGACGGAACCAGAATTGACCCCCAGCTCAATACAAAAGAGCAATAATTGAGTCCTGTCTTAACATAGCCTTCATAGAAAAGACGGAGCTGATTTTTGAGCAAAATAGCTCAACTTTGTTTATTTTGATTTGGCAATATTTTGTTTGTGGTCCAATTCTCTTACTCTCGAATTGTACGTATTATTTTTCGTCGGCACTATAGACAAAGACTTTGAGTTACTGAAGGTTCAGATTTGGCCTGTTTTAGTGAACATAATTCACAGTGAAGCAAAGAATTTGGAGGGCAAAAGAACAACAATTTCACTCTACTCGACACTTCTGATAATAAGACGGGACACAGCGCGGGAATTTACACAGTTCATGTTAATACCTCAGTTGAACAGATGTATTCATAACTTGCTGGTACCCGCGACTTCGTCTCCGTAGAATTAGTACTTCGAGTAACTCAATTAAAATATTTATATCAACAACAGCTCAACCTATCGGGTCCAAAACTGTCCTATCTTTCAAGCCAAGCTATTAGCCCTTCAGATTTAAATTCATTGGTAAAATGCGCATCAAATATATTTATTTCTTACCAAATATATTTACGTATGATGAATTTTATTACTTGAGAAATAATTGGTTCGTCATTTACACTTGGATCCCCTACTTCATCGCCTCCGCGTTTTATTTTCGCGACAAAAAGTAGCCTATGTCATTCTCAGAGGTCCCATCACCGCACGTCATCAGCCGTCTGCGTCCATCCCCATTCACCTCGCATACTTCTCTTTCGTTTCACTTAATCGGAGAAAACTTCACGCAGTTTTTGTTGAAATGTATGTGCGCCAGCCAACCACCCCAAAGCAGAACAATGATCAAGAACAACGGTTGCTGATAATTTTCGATTTGAGAAAATACATTTAGTTTTAGTTTGGGTTATAGCTCAGCTTCTAGATGACACAGAAAGCTGATTGATGGCTTCAAATAGAAGTGTTGGCTTTGTTAAGTATTTTGTTTTGTTTGCCTTGATTAAGAATTGTTCGAGTAATGGCGATTAAAAGGCAGTGAAGTCAGAAAAAAAAACACATTTTGGTCAAAAACGCTCCCAAAAAAGGCATGGCAATGAAATGAATAGCCTATGTCCTTCTCGGGTTCTTAAGGGACATTCCAAAAAAAATTTCATCGAAATATGTGCAGTAGTTTTCACGCCAACCGTTAACACATGAAAACGGGTACAGTTTTATTATATGTATAGATACCTGAGCTGCTAAATAAAATTGTTTTCATTGGAAACGCTCGTATAACTTCAACTTTACATCAAAATCTTGGGGTATAGACCAAGAATTGCTGTTTAAATAGTGCATAAGAAAAAAATGTTGCATACTTTCAGGTTCTGAAATTTTACTGATCAAAGTGTTTTCTTATTTTTCCCGGATGATATAAACTTTGAATACAACAGACACATCCTTGTAGCACTTCTGCAATCACACGCCATCTACTTCAACTTGAACCGATCAACTTCAAAGGAAGTTTGCAATCCATCTGCAGACTATAAAAGCGAAAGGGAAAGCCCTTGAGGTACTCTCTGCAACTACTCTTCATCTTCCACATTGTTCAATGGGCTGTGCCCAAAAATGGTTTACATAGCTCAAGAGGTCGCCAGTAGAAGCTCTGTCTTAGAACGACTGCACAGTCTCTTCACAAATCCTATTGTTGCAAGGATGTATCCGATATCCGCAATTTACCTATACAAAAATAATATTCCCTTTGAAGGAAGAAGAGGAACTTTTCAAGAGCTCCCTTCATGACTTGTTTTTCACACAAAAATATAGACATCCCAGAAAGTGATTCCATTCAAAAGATATCCTTGCTGGCAAAAGTGTACATATCTTTTCACCTTGGGTTATATCTTTGTATCCTCTATACCGACAGAATTCACAAATCTATTTCTTAAATAGATATGCAACACAAAATTCAAAGCGTCAAGTGTACTGAAAAAGCCCGGCAAAAAGTCTTCGAACCGAACCTCAAATTCCTTTTGTTTTCTGCAATGTTACATATGAGTTCACATTTTACAAGAGTATCTACCCGTTTTTAAGGAAAATTCCCCTAGAAGGTTACTTTAAGGAAACAATTTCAATACACCCCACGAGCCGGCCAATCACTGCACCATGAACACAAACGCCATCTCCATTTATTTTTGGAAATTTAATTTTCCCGCAAAAGTTGGTTGTCATCAGCATTGCAATCAATTTATCTTCAGACGAAATAATAAAGAAAACGCTCTGTAAACTTACAGTATAAACCTACCTACGATGTGAAAAGAATAACAGATTACACAACATCAGGGACGAGTATAGGTGTGCACACATAATAGCATTCCTTAGGCGGATGGTGGGCTGTGGCGCGGCGCGCACACATTTATTATCTCCCCCCGGGGACATTAATCAAAGTGCGACAATTCGTTATGGTCATAATTCATCTCTAATAAACTGAAAATGTATTTGTAATGGTTTTTCATTGCCAACAGCAGTGCGATCTGAGCCAGAGCCTGAGCCTGAGCCTGAGTATCCTCCTCGTTGGGGTATTTACAATTTCCTTAGTGGGTATAATTTCTGCTCGCGTTGTTCTTCTGACCTGCGATCTGGAAATGCGATAAATCATAATCGCTCTCAGATTCATGCGATACTGTTGTTAACTATTCCATTTACGGTTTATTTTTATCAGCACCTAATGTGTGTATCTGTATATTCTCTTCCTTTCTTTTATGCACCCACTCCGAGTGCCAGGCCAGCCAGATGTGTGCTTCTCTCGGTGGGTGTGTGCGTTAGGCAATTTTTTTATTTTATGAAAGCTTTTACTTTTCAATTCTGGCAAGTGGATAGTCCCTTTTGAATATGTGAGCGCAGGTAAAAGTGCGTGCGTTTAAAAAATTAAATATAAAAAGCAGCCTGCGTATGGAAAGACGAGGAGTGCTTTTCATTCTATTTAACTTGAATACCTACTTGCTTGAATAAAAAAAAAATGTATTGCCGACACGTGTTGAAGACGACAAAACATTTAATTTGCCATCATAAATGTCAAAAGAGGTGAAATATATAATCAAACATGTACGAGCTTTATTTTATGGATCTGTAAGTAGGAAGATACATTTTATTTTATTTTAAACATCGGTTTTGACTTAAAGCATTTAGCTTTTTTCAAAAATCTGCAAAAGTCAGTTCAGTCGATTTGAAGTACAGTCAAACCCGCGTAACTGAAACCCGTTTATTTGAAAAAACCCACTTTAAACTTTATAATTAATCAACTTGTATTTTTCAAAAAATTTCACAGAAAAAAGTTCGCTTTTTTGAAACCCGTTTAAGTGAAAAGCTCAGATATCTGAAACCCAATTCCTTTAAAATATTATAACCATAGACAAACCATACTGAGACCCAGAACTCACAAACATCTTGCCGCTGGGCCCCTCAATTTTTTTCAAATTCATTGCCATTTTGTTTTCCTATCGGTGTTATGTCAAAAAAGAAACGGTGTGACATGCAAAAACATACAAAAAATACAAAAATAAATGCTGCCAACAGCGGCAACCGTGGGGAAAAGTGAGAGAGTTCGGGAATACACCATTTTTACATTACTGAATGCCATTGGTTAGTTATTATAAATTGTTAAAATGCGAATAATTTGATTTGTTTGGTTAGTAAAACTATCTAAAATATATGTTTTATATACTAGAAACATATTTGGACGAACATGGTTGTGTATTTTCCGCTTTTGGAAATCATTAACTTCGATTTCGTGTGTAAATTTTTCTTAAATAATGAAGAATATTTGCTCAAAATGTTTTTCTTTTTCCTCAACTAATCTACATTGTTAATTTTTCATGAATATTTTAAGGAAATGAACACTTATTCCTTAAAAAAAAATATTATCCACACGTAACGAACAATTTCAAATTTAACGCATAAAATTCTATGAACACTGCCAGCAACTTTGCCCACAGCGGAAGTGGGCATTTGTAACAATAGTAGCGCACCAAATCGTGACCACTCCGTAAAAATATAGCTTGTAGGCTAAGTAACGGGAAATCTGCCGGAGTTGGTGGTCTCAGTATTGTCTGTGGTTATAACTTTTAATAGAAAAAACTCTGCTTAAATGAAACAAATGAAAATGTAAACACACCTACATGAATCGAAAAAATGCAAAAAGTAACGAGCAGGCGTTGAATGCATCCATTTTTTGCATTATTCACCTTCCACATTCCATTTTACCTCTGGCAATGACAGATGCAATTACTGGCGACATATGCGTAATATTTTTTTTGTTTATTTGAATATGGTTGTCCTACTTTTTTTTTAAGTTCAGCTTGACTGTATTAGCGTTTTTTAAATGACAGATAACTAATTTTCATAGATTACTTCAAAAGCGTTGCCTATCTTCCTCCTAAGTGTCCCTCTGAGACAGAACCTATCCCCACCACTGCCATTTTGACACTCTTTTCCATTGTTACTGCAAAATGCAAAAGTGGAGGAACAAACCTCGTAAGTCCTATCATGAGAAATGGCAAACCAAAGTGAGGGCAAATCAGCTGTCAACTATTAAATTGGTGCTCGCTGGCAAAATTGTTGCCAATTTAGAAAAATAAACATATTACAAGGTGGTTTATGATGTTTGCTCAGCTGTAAGCTTGTGTTGTGCTCATTTTAATGTTCAAAAACTGACAAAATAAATAAAACTAATAATGGAGAGATGCACAAAGTGATATGAACTCAATTTGTCTGCCACCGAGCTGCGTTTCGCAGCCTATTCTATGTCAAAAAGGGGAACAAAATAAAAGAGGCCTCCATTACATTAAAAACTAATGTAGCCAAAGAAACACAGAGCAGCAAAAACATTTATTTATAACAAAAAACAAAAGTATTCATTACGAAACACTTTTTCCGTATTTTTGCAATCTTTTCTCGTTCAATAAAATTGAACGTGTGTATCAGGACATGCAATCCTTAGCCTGCCACAAAGTATTTCATAACAGTGCAAGAAAATGGACTGAATTTTAATAAAGATATGCGGTAAGAAGGTACCTACTCCAAAAATGAAAAAAATACCTCAAGACAATACCAACTGCTCAAAACATTCTTCCAAATTAAGGCAGATGCATTTCAACAAGCATACATTTCCCAATTCAGGTCTGATGAAAGGGACATACGAGTATATCTCCCAGGAAGTCCTAGCCCGCAAGTGGTTTCAATACGGTGAGACTTTTGACTCTGCTTCCAAATGGAGCTCCATACTAAAATTCAAGCTATTCATATACCTACTGAGCAATTGGATTAGTGCAAACCGAAGTATGTCCATTTCATTTGCAGCAATTATACCCAAAGATCCTTTGTATATTTTTCCATGTGCAGCCATTATTGGGAAACCATTTCCAAATTGCAAAGTTATTTTATTGCATTACCTCCATGTGTTGCCAGCCACATCGATCGGAAATCGGAATTTACATATTCCATTGGAGTCGGCTTTCGAATTGGAATATGTTTTCAATGAATTCACCCTTGCACGCACTCCATCCAAGAATGAAATGTGCCGCAGCTAATGTACTGCTCGTCTCCATTTGGACATGGAACTAGCTCCTAAATAGAAACCCTCTGCACGTTCTCTATGGCTATGGCCACATTTATGTAAATTTCTTTGTGTTATGGGTCATGACCGATGCTGGGGAGAGGAAGAAAAGGCAACCCTTCCCCTGCGAGTTGAGCTGGTCAATACACACATCTGTCAGATACACTTTAAATTAAAGAGCACAAACATTTTTATTGCTAAACTCGGACATTTCGGTCCATCTAGGGCCTTGAGTTGGCATTTTTATGAAAGATTAGGGTCACATGTAATATCGGGACCCCAGGCAAAGTAGCTCCATTTGTGATGCGAAAGGGGACAATTTTTGAGTCTACGCCTACAAAGGATTAATTGTCTGTCTGCCATGGTGTGTGTGTTCAAAGAGTCGGATAAATTATTATCATCTCTGCGGGAAGGGGGCATTGTTATGTCAAAACACTATGCGAGAGTGGAAAGGTTTCCGAATTTAAGGATCAAAACCTCATTTATGTGAATGTCCACGTATATCGTCTTGGAGAAGGGGTTGCAGCGATATTTATTATGGCCCATAGTTGAGGGGAGCTGTGCTTAAATTTTAATATCAGAGTGTACCGGGTTTATATGGCAAAAAGGTTAAGGGTTGAGAGTTATTCCATTGCGGGTGGCTGCGTTGGCTCTTATTCTAATTATTGGTTTTATTCTGCGGCTGCAAAGGAGACACAGGAAGTGACATTGGCAATTTGAAAACTATGCCGAAGGTGGGTGTATATTTAGTGTGTTTGTGGCAGGACGGCATTTGTAATGTGGTCATATGAGCTTCAAATTGGGCGGCAGATTGAAGTCAATTTGTTTGATTATTTTGGAAAAATGCGGTTTCATATTAATCGTTTTGGGAAACAGCTGCTTGACAAGGATGATCGATGGTTGATGTTAGGGTTTCAAATTCCTAGTCTCAAATATATAAGGGCAGAGTTAGATTACCGAGCAGAAAGTTGACTTTTCGATCACACGAAACAGGAACTGAGACAGTGATGAACAAGCCGGGTAAGAAACAATTTGTTCAGTTCTGACTATAAGTGATCACCTAAAGGCACGACATAAATGGGTTACTTTGACAAAAAAGGACTCGCTCTCGCACTTAACGTATGAAATGCTACTTAAATTTATATTTGTAGTTATTAAAAAAAAATACAATCAAGGACTTGGTTGCTTAACAAAAAATAATAGCCAATCGAGTGGGAAAGTTTTTGTATCTTTAAGGTCCCGTACCCAAAGGGAAAAACCGGAACCTTAATAGTTTCGCTTTTGTCCGTCCGAACCCACTAGACCAATTTTGTTCGTATGTCTATCTCAGAAACTAATTGACGTAGAAGGCTGAAATTTGCACACAACATCCGCGGTATAACCTCTATTTAATGGTAGGGATACATCGACTGGTTTTAGAGTAATTAGTAATTTGGTGGTAAAAAAATATTTCCATTCGCACATAAAGCTGTTTATTTTTTGATTCACAAACAAATGGATAGAAAACTTTTTGTATATAATGCTTGTAGCTATATATGCGCCGAAGACTGTTTTGCGGAAAAGTTAATATTGTAAATGATATTTACAAAAAAACTGTCAATCGCTATATAAAGTACGCTCCTTTTAAAAATTTTTCATTCGTTATTGGTGTGTTCTCTTAATCGATTCCAATTGGAATTTTTAATGCATACTGAACTCTATACACAGAAAAATAAATTTTCGTTGGTTAAAATGAACCCAAATATCAAAATCTTTCATTTAAGACTGAAATTGTTGGCAGTGATGTAATAAAATACTTATGGAGAGAATATTATTCTTACGCTGAATACCTGATTCTTGAAAACTTAAAAACGAGTTCTTGTTAACAAAAATAATATTTGAACCAAGATCTTTTAACATACAATTTTTTAAGAATCTCAAAATTCTTCGCTTAACAATCTTTTTTTTCTGAGTGTACTCATACTCATTCACACACCGACACCACAGTTACAGACCACACTCCACACTAGTGTTTGTGCCCTCCGTCATCTCCATTCTCCAATTGTACATTCATTAAATCGTATTCTCTTAGTCGTCTTCCATCGTACGGAACCTTTAGTGCGCGAGTGACACTCGCACTTGGACGGTTTATTTTTATTACTCCTCTAGAGAAAACTAAACCCATCACGCTACCAACAGCCCAGATAGGTGTTCGAACTAAACCTATTTTCTTGTAAATTATAGGCCTCTAAAAATGTATCCCCCAGGAATCGAGCCCAAAAATGTACCTGTCCTCTAGCCAAAGGAGTTTTTCAAATTATGATGCTGCTATAATTGTCCACCTTATAGGGCGCTTTTGTATCAAATTTCTGTGCCCCTGCGACTTTGTATTTTATGTTGATGTGGGTATACCCTAACAGTTAAACTGGATTTTTTATTTTGCGATATTTTGAGTTAGATTCTCCTTGAAGTTGCAACGTTGCAAGTGATGTGAGTTAATGTGCAAGAAATAATTCAGCACAGGTGTGATGGGTGTTGTTATTTTGGGCTTTTCACGCTTTTTGTTTAAATGCAAATGGCAAATGTTCCCGCAAGCTAAAATTAATTTTTCTTTCCTAGCAATGCGCCCCCAAAACTTGGCGCCCTGTCCACTTGCAAATCTCGTACATATGGTTGGTCCGGACCTGCCTGCCACCAAAGGGTGTACATTTTCACAATGGAATACCTCGAAGGGTACTATCCTTAATAAAAATCTGCAAACATTCGACGCCCCGTCCCATTACCGATATCGACCTAGATTCTACTTAAAACCAATTGAAACCTCGTTACTCCTTTCCCAAAGTCATTACAATCCTTTTTTAATCAGAAATCCCTTTTCCCAGCATTGGCGTCACCCATTTTCTATAAAAATCCGATCCGATTTTATCTCACCGAATTAAGAACAAACTCCCTCCCACATCTCTCTGCCGGAACATCTGTGTCTTTATCATAATCCCAAATCTTAATTAGTCCGAACAAAAATTAAAACAAAAATGGAAAAAAATAAATACGAAAAATTCATTCAGCCGCCACCCATTTAAAAGAGTTTCCTTTTCATTTTGTTTTTATTTCGACCATCTCATCGGACGAAATTCATTAATTGTAACAAATTGGAAAAAGCCCCAAAATCTCACTCGATTAAACCGACTTCGAACGAGTGGATAGAGCAGACTACACGAATACACCGAATACAAATCCATATGCTTATTGAACGAGCGGCGGCAGCAAACCCTCTCGCACGAGCCTCAATTAATTGCTTAACAACTATTCCATTTTCCACCATCATCGTCATCCCCAAAAGCATTTAGCATTTATCTACAATGCTATCCTGCATAATTTTCCAAATGAATAAATATATGACCCTTCTGCTTTTTACTCTGCTCCGCACTCCATCCCTCTTTGCCTCTGGCCGGGCTGTACATATCCATTCGGATTCAAAGAAAATGAAATATCGCAGTAATTTGGAGTATCCCTCCTTTTTTTTTTTCTTTTTATATCGCAGCGCAGGAATAAAGCCAAACAAATTGCGGCCCGTTCTGAGTGAATCCTCTTCAAAATTAAAATCAGTTTCGAGGATAACAAAATCTGTATGAGTATATCAGAAAAAGAAAAATACTACCTATCACGACTGTCAAGGGATGCGAGGCGCTTAATAAAAAAAAACACTGAACTGTGCCAAAGAAATTTATATCAGTAGCATCAGTAGCGTGGATCCATGTCCAGCCGTCAATGGTTCAGTGTTTAAGCGGACGTTTACCCTTTTTTTTGCTGGTACGTACTGGGTGCTGTTCGGTTTTAATGCCCTTGTGGTCAATCCGAGATAACAGCGAAATAAATAAATTGTAATAAATAACCTGAGCCCGGGTAATAAATCCTCGGTCGGACATTTGCATTCTAAATCATGCACCTATTTATTACGATGTCATCTGTGTCGGTGTGATGAAGTGAATCCGGCTTATGGTATTATAGTAAATAGTTTCGTTCACTGTGGCGTATGTGGAACATTCTGGATTGAGCCAAATTGTCGGTGGGTTTATTGAAACTAGTTATGGTGTGTGCTTCAGCTTTTCGACGCATCAAATGGACGTATTTAGGTTTACATTTGGGGTGTCATACTCTACCACAGAGATTGATAATTAAATCGAGTGTAAGGAACTGTACCCCCTATGTCATTATAGCCAATTCTGGTCTGTCTCATTACTCCGAGTATGTAAGGGCGTAGATGCTGAAATTCGGAACATAAGGGGGTCATATAGCAAGTAAATGAAGCGATTATTTTCGGCTTTCAAATGTAAGCCTTCTTGTGACAGAATGAGCTGTGGAATGCGACTTCTTGAGGGACTACTAGTGTCAGCATCTTATCGAAGTTCCGGAGTTTTTTTATTTTTCAAAAAGTATCCAATACATGCACCTAATCAAGCTATATAGTAGAAGCCCGACCTATGCCGTCTATGAAGCTAGCCTGCTTCCTATCGACATCGCCTTAAACTCATCAAGCAAATTCACTTCTAAACAGCCGGTGCTACTTGGTTAGCTTTGAACTTTGAGATGCCTACCAGTTCTGACAGCCAAAGGTTTCTAGAAGTCACCACAAGACCGAGGCACAGAAGCCCCCAAGTAACAATTTCACTTCGGTAAGGCGCTATCGAAGCTATTTCACCTCCCGCAATATTAACTGCATAAGGTCTAAAGGAAACACATTTGGCGCACTTAAATGCAAGTATTTACTTATTTAAGACTTCCTGAACAGCTTGGATAGACCTCACCGAAACCTTATGGAAGCTTTATAGAGGCTCCAAAACTAACAAGAAAAATATTTATTTTTTTTATTACATTTTTCAATTTTCCATTTTCTTATTTTTTTATTTTTTTTTATCTTCTTAATAAACATTTTCAAAGACTTTTTGCAATTTTCATGAAGTTTACATTTACGTACTCGTTATAATTTACATTTTACTTACATGCGCCGCACTGAGAATCGAACATGGGTCCTGTTGCGTAGTAGTCCAATACACTACCCCCTAGGCTAATTCGTCATAATGCTGTAGCAGTGCTAAATCTGAACTACTTGGTACATTTTAGATTTGCAATAAACTTGCAGCTTACTCGACCGAAGTTGTAAGCAAGACATTTAGTGTTACCCTTATTTATTCATGGGCGAAAAGTGTTTATTTAAAATCACATTACTGACATATTTTTCAATGTGCTAGAAGTATTTTATTTCTTGTAATTTTTCCCCGATTTATTAATTATGGTTTCTTTAGACAGCTTTGATTCATTTCATATGAAATTAATTTTTACCTCTATAAAGCCTCCATATGTAAGTTAGGAGGAAGTACGAGTAAGTGCTTCTGTACAGCTTCCAATCGCAAGCGGTTGGCTGCATGACAGTTCATTGCTTCTAAAGGGTGATTTTTTAGCTGGTTTGGTTTTGGCAACACTGGTTTTGACAGCTGACGTGTGTTTAGTACCTTGTGTCACTGTCAAACAGCTTCAGTTTGGTTTGCAATTTAACCATGGATCGTCTTACAAATGAACAACGCTTGCAAATTATTGAATTTTACTATCAAAATTCGTGCTCGGTTCGAAATGTTCATCGCGCGCTGCTTCCATTTTATGATCGGCATTCTCGACCTTCTGAGCAGTCTATTCGGAAGATTGTGACCAAATTTCGCACCAAATTTACTTTGTTGGACATTAAACCACCAACACGTTTACGTACTGTGCGTAGTGAAGAAAATATTGCGGCCGTATCAGCTAGTGTGACAGAAGACCGCGAAATGTCGATTCGGCGCCGTTCCCAGCAGTTAGGCCTTTGTTACAGCACTACGTGGAAAATTTTGCGGAAGGATTTGGGCGTAAAGCCTTTTAAGATACAGCTGGTGCAAGAACTAAAGCCAGCCGACCTACCACAACGCCGAATTTTTGGTGAATGGGCTCTTGGAAAGCTGGCCGAGGATCCGCTTTTTTATCGAAAAATTGTGTTCAGCGATGAGGCTCATTTTTGGTTGAATGGGTACGTAAATAAGCAAAATTGCCGCATTTGGAGTGAAGATCAGCCAGAAGCATTGCAACAGCTATACCAATGCATCCCGAAAAAGCCACTGTTTGGTGCGGTTTATGGGCCGGCGGCATTATTGGGCCATATTTCTTCAAAGATGATGCGAATCGCAGCGTTACTGTCAATGGTGAACGCTACCGAGCGATGATAACAAACTTTTTTTTGCCCGAAATGGAAGTTCTTGACTTGCATGATATGTGGTTTCAACAAGACGGTGCCACATGCCACACAGCACGCGAAACAATGGCGCAATTGCGAGGCGAGTTTGGTGAACAGTTAATTTCACGTTTCGGGCCGGTCAATTGGCCGCCTAGATCGTGCGATTTGACACCATTAGATTATTTTTTGTGGGGGTATGCCAAGGCTAATGTGTATAGGGACAAGCCCGCTTCGATTGACGCACTGGAAGCCAACATCCATGCATTCATTCGTGAGATACCGGCCGATATGTGTGAAAGAGTATGCCAAAATTGGACTCAGCGGATGGGCTACCTGAGACGCAGCCGCGGTCAACATTTGCATGAAATTATCTTTAAACATTAAATTGCAAGGTTCAAACTATCGATTCAAATAAATATTTCATTCATTTTTTCGAATTTTTTGTGTTTTTTTTTTAAAAAAAGTTCTAAACCTCTTAAAAAATCACCCTTGGTATTCAAAGAAAAATGACATTTTTTGAGATAAATGATCGGATGTTTATTTCATAATAAAGAGGAAGGTATGCCATTAATAATGAAAGCAACATCAGCCAAATGGCCACCACGAGCCAGCATACAGGACCATATCCTTTTAATGAAACTTTCCATAACCAAATCGCAAAGTGGCTGCCCTATGTCCTCGATAGCCTCACGAATTTTATCTTTGAGGTCTTGAATCGACGCTGGGCTGTTGGCGTAGACCTTATCTTTCACGTGGCCCCAAAGGAAGAAGTCGCAAGGTGTTAAATCACAAGATCTCGGTGGCCAATTGTGATCACCTCTTCGAGAGATAACACGGTCCGGAAACTTTTCCCGTACAAGATCAATGGTTTCGTTGCTTGTGTGGCACGTAGCGCCGTCTTGTTGAATGTAAACTTTGTCCAGATCAATACCATCCAACTCGGACCATAAAAAATCATTAATCATCGACGACCAAAAAATGCTTTAGTTTTGCGAACTGTGACTGCAAGATTTTCACCATTTTTGTAGTGAATTTTAATAATTTCATTGCGTTGTTGAAGCGTGTATCGTTCCATTTTTAGTAATGGCATAGTTTCTACTTCAAATGTCTTATTGGAAAACCCTTTAGAAGAACGGTTACCATTTCTCCAGGCTCATTCTTCAATATCACACACCAAGTTCACAGCGATTGATTTTCCATTGCATGCACTAACTAGTAACACACGAAACGCATCTCATGTGAGTAAACGCCACTTGAATCTTCAAAACACCTAATGCCACCAAGTGATAGAAATCTGAAGTTTGCCTTCACTGGGTAAGTTTCAAACCTAAAAAAAAAAAAAACCAACTGAGCAACTCCTTAAGCTGGCATTTAAGCAACTCAAGCACTGGTACTGGATTTATGTTTAAAAACACAAGGATACCAGCACACAAAATCTGCCCCCATTTATCCTACTTTACTTTTCGCCCACAATACCCATTCCCAACTATCAAAATCAGCAAAAAGTACCTTAACTATTAGAAACCCACCCCAATTAGGGCCGTCACTCGTGTTTCGTAGTTCCCCCGCTTGCGCGGGTTGTGAGCGTATACGATTAGGACCTGCTTCTGACACTTCGCTTACAGTTAGACGTAAGAAGTTTACTTTTTCTTGCCGAACGCAATTCCCCGTCACTAACAAACCCAAAAAGGATAAGGCTGCAAGAGGAAGACAGGAGTGTCTCTCTCTCTCTCTCTCTCTCCATTAACCCACGACCACGACATTTCGTGCAGAGATATGTTACATTTACGGGCAGACGTCATTCGCATGCGAATGAATGGCGTATATGGGTGCTTTTGCTTTGCCAACTGAACGTGCCCATGTTTATTTGCTGGTATGACTTCGTTCGCCTCTCCAATGCACTGGCGGAGTGCTTGAATCTTTAAAAGCTCCTTAAATTCAGTTCGTCGTTTCCTCGCATTTTTTGTCACTTCCTTTGCCTCACACTTGTGTGTCTTCAACACACTCCACCTCGTATGTAAATTCGTGCATTTATGGGAAGAAATTTAAAATGTATAGTTATGAATACTCTCGACCGAAAGAGAGTTTTTTGGTTGCGAGAAGAAGCCTGGCGCTCTAGAAGCATCATGCATTATTCACAACTAATATTTTGTGTAGCTAAAAAGGATATGTGTTTTTTTCTCCTTTTTTTTTTGTTTGTTCGTTTCGTCTGAGCTGTTGGGGATCTGCTCAGTCAGTTTCAGATACTTTGAAAATATATTCCGTCTGTACTCCGCTGGCTGCGTCTGCTTAGTGTGTTTGACTTTGTGCCACTTTGGCTGGTATAGAAATTCGAAGACATTCCCCTACTATACTTTCATAATATTTTTGCATTATGTCGCTGGTGTATAGTGAAAAAGATTAATTCGTTCGATGCCGTAGCATCGTGCAAGGACAGCATTAAACATTCACCTTTGACAAATGGCATAAAAAAAAAAAGCAAGAAGAAGACGTCTAAAGTCATTTTGCAAGAGGCAATAGGAGGTTGGGCGCCGGGAGGGCCCAGGGGAAGAATCCAAAATTTGCATGTTCTTTCATACTCGAGCGGGGAATTACTTTCGCAAAAGGAATTCATAATTCATGCTGGTATGACGGACAAATTGCAAGACACCAATGGGACGAACATCAAATAAAATGAATTACCATCC
This sequence comes from Cheilosia variabilis, assembly GCA_951230905.1. NCBI lineage: Eukaryota > Metazoa > Arthropoda > Insecta > Diptera > Syrphidae > Cheilosia > Cheilosia variabilis. The sequence goes on along the minus strand of OX579680.1, from coordinate 22,695,035 downwards.
GAATACGATGACAAACGATGTTAGTCGCACAAGTCTTGTGGAAGTGTACCTATGTTGGTATGCAGGGATGTGCGAGTTGTTTCTGTTGGATTAGGAAATTTCGATTTTCTCGCGCATTACATCTGGCTATGATATGAACTTTGAACTTTCCAACTTTATCTTGAATCGAGGACGAAATGAATCACGAGAAATGTTTCACGTTTCAGAGATGTGAGGAAAGACTTCGATTGTGGCAGGTTTCGTGTTTTATTTCTTTTATTTCACGTGCATCGTGTTTGGAAACGAATGATTTAAGGTATCCCGGAAGCTATTTATAAAGTGAGCTCCTATTTAACATGGGATAATTGACACCAGCAGCTCGCACATGAAAGATTGTTTGTGGAAGCTGATGGCGAAAGCTTATACAAATTCCACAAAAAACGGGCCACATTTATAGCCAATTTATTTGAGACTTGGTATAGGCATTTTAAGCCTTTTATTGGTGTAGCTACGTATACTCGTGTGTCGATTTAAAATTATTTGAGTTTATGGACTTCCCGAAAGCCTGTTATAAGCTTTATCTACGTCAGGGAATAAAGAGATGGATTAGTGAGCCGAAAAGTCGACCGAAGGCCTTCCTGAAGTGCATAAAACACTGCGACCGTGGATATTAATGTTCTTTTAATTGTACACGTCCAAACGGAACTGCACCTGTATCACAAAAGACTTGGTAATGGGAAAGGGCACGACGCTAGCATAGGTGTTAAGCCCTTCTTCAGAAGGAGGCTGTGTTTTAAAGGACTGTGACTTTTATGGCCTTATTTTTTCAATATATAATAGTTAATAAGATAAAAGAGACAGTTTCTGAAGAGGTGTAATTTTCATATGTGAAAGCAAAGTGGGGGGAGATAGAGATCCTTACAAGGGCAAGCTTATCGCTGTCAATTGTGACGTTTTATTCGTTCCCTTCCATAATTTGTACCATGTATAATCTCACAAATAAGCACATTAATTTTAAGAAGTGTCAGACTGACGAATCGAGGCGACTGCAGTCACAACATAGGCTGATACTTATTTGTGGGTAAGTAAATACTAATGATTTCTACACGAATAACTTCTCTATCAAAAAAAGGGAAATATTAGTTCCCGGTTATATTTTTATGAAACTCGATTTTATTACTCCAGTCTTTATAAGAGCTAATAACTTCGAAATTGTTAGTGTTAGACTAATAGTTTTATGAAATAGTAGTATGAAAAAACCTTCAAATTTGTTCACTGCATGGAAAGTTATTAAATGCAGGTAAGTTCGGGCATTTTGGCGCACCTTACCTCAACCTGAAATAACGTTACTACGAACAACATTTTTTAATTCATTTTTTTTTAATAAAATAGACAAAACAGTAACATAAATAAATTAAATAAAAATAATAAATCAAATTCATTAACAAAAAATAAATTAATTTAAAAATAGTTTATAAAAAACCATATTGCCCTACTTGCGGGCAATATGGGGCAGCCCTGAGGACAATATGGCGAGGAGCTTTTATTTTTTATTTGAACGCCCACATCCATCGCAGGTGTTTCTGAATGCAGTGCAGGAGTCGTGGGACCACTCTCCACAAAGGACACACTGCATCCACTCGTCCCTTTGGGTTGTAGTGGTGTAATCTTCACCACATCCAGCGCAAATGTTCTCCCCAAAATGTTCGAGCCCATCCGACTCGTTGGCGGATATTTGGCATTTCTGAAATAATTTTAAGTAACTTAATTAAAATACAATGGACAATTATATAATATAATAATAATAGAACGCAAAAAACGGGAAGAGACATAGGTATGCAACTATAATTTACATGTCAGCACCTGCGCCATATTACACAAAAATCACTTATTCACAACACATTAAAAAAAAAACTTATTTATCTCTGCGTTTCAAATATTTCCCGTTACACAACAAAACTTAAATTGTATTCTGCATTCCACTCTTCACACCGAAGACCTGCGTTGTATACTTACCGAGAAAAACGAATCCAAACACAAAGCAAAATTATAAAAAACCACAATCAAGCTAAATTTTTTTTTGTTTTTTTGTTCAGCGAAACTCGTCGTACCAACTAACTATGTTTACTGCGCACGTGTTCGGCAAAGACTGAAGTTTCTGCATTGTTTTAATTTTAATTTGAGTTTGGGAGGTATGATATTTGCGAGGTGCACCATAAAGCCCGAACTTACTTATAAAAGTGTTCATTAAAATAAGTGAGTAGCTGTAAGGCTGGTCAAAACTAAATAATGAATTCATGACGTTTACTAGAATGACTAAAATATCGATTTCAACAGTCTCGACTGTGACAAAATCTAGAAAGTATAACAATTTCGAAAGACTTAATCTCGAAAACAAAACTGCTTTAGAGATTTTTTTATTCCTTAATTTTACTCCGAACATAATGAAAACTAGTCTGGTATCAAAATTCTCTAATGCATGCAAAGGCATGATTCGAATTAATTTGTACAAAACTTTGCACATACCCCACCTAGCAACCATAAAACAAAACAATCCAACAGTGATCCCAAGCAGGGGGTTCCACGGTTTAATGGTAACAACTCGAGCTCGCGGATTGCATTGTATGTAAATTTGTATTGATTCGAGATTTTTGTCATTCGAGATGATTTTGTTCGGGATTTTTGCAATCCTAAATTATGCTTTCTAGATTTTTCTTGAATTTGCGATTTTTAAATCCGCGTTTTTTTTTTAGATATTGTGCTAGAACGTTCATTGAGACAAAGAATGTTAATAATGAATACTTTCAATGTTTTTATCTTTCAGCCAACGAAAAGTCAGTTAACGTACGTAATTTCATAACTTGACGAAGAATATTTTAATTTTTTTTCAGTTAAATTCGAAAACTGTTTGTTTTTCTTGGATTTTGTTTGCAGAGTTTCCAATAGGTGTATGCACTTTTGTAAACTGTTGTTGTTGTCACGCAATTACTATGTTTCGTACAGTCCCCCATCTATTGGGTGCACTCAAATGTAAGGAAACATCTTTCACGCCAAAGTGAAGGTGGTCGTTGTTAATGAATCGTAAAGCATTTTTAAAACGGTTTCCCTCCAACCTCCACGTTTCTTGTTAAATCCTGAATGTGTGGCGACAACCAATAACAAAACAACTAAAACTAAGAACCTGAACCGAGCTGCGGCGGTTAACTGAACGCGACGAACGAGACACTCGGTGGGAAATTTTTTTTTTGTGGTGGCCTACAGCTGTAATTATATTTGATTGTGTTCATAGTTCATCGTTATATATAAGTAATAAAAATTGTACAATCTCATAGTTGAAAATAATTATTTTTACATGGGTACCGCAACCCCATAAATGCTTTTACTTTTTCCACGGACATTTTGTGCAAATCAAACACAAATTTTCGCAATTTTATTCATATTGCGACTTGTGAATAAAAATGCCCAACGCGCCTAAGGAAGTTTTCACTTGAACACAAAATATCTATTAATCTCAATATTAAACTGCTCCTCCATCACTTGCTGTAATTCCAGTTCAACTTCATACCCAGCCTGAATTTCAGGCGAATAATTTCAGATCGACAGTTATTTCCCGAAATGCGTGCGCAAATACAGAGTTACGTTCAATGTGTTAATCGGGATGCTACGCGTCCGCACTACTGCGAGTATCTATCGCCCTAGGTAAATAAATATTGTAGCAATCAATCAAACTGGGAAACTCAATACCAAACTTTATGAAGAATTTATTCGAAAAGTTCGTGCGAATTAATTGTTTTATGAGTGAGTACCCGTCTTCGAGCGAATTAGCCCGATGGCATTGATTTCACGTTAAGTGTGCACACAAACTGATATTCGTACCGCTTAAGTGTGTCAAAGATAAGTGTCTTATTCATTCTCACTCAGCCTAGGGTTGCGTTTTGCGTACAGTCAAGCAGGCTGTTGAGTGATGGAATACTTTAGCTAATTGTTATTTATATGTGTGTGTGTGTTGTTGGAGCAATGTTTGCAGTGGTAATTCGAACCAAGCGTTTGTCTTACAATCCACTTGGGTATTTCCCTTAGCAAAGCCAGCTTGTCCTCTGAAGAATGGTTGTCAGTGCGACATTGAAACAATATGTGAATTCGTGTTTAATTGAATTCCCCGGGTGAGAACATGATTAGTTAAATGTGTTACACCCCGTTTGACTATTTGATCTAGATTATCAGTTCCTTGCTCACAAATGTGCGACATCGGGTGGGGATATAGACTGTCACGGTGGACTTATGTAGTTTGTTTGTCTCGGGGACTTGTGACATGCAGCCAACTGAAATTAGTTTCCTACCAATAATAAATGATAGCCTATCGGAGAAATAGACGGCGCATCTTGGCTATATGAATGGATCTCCATTTACAGATTTGTTGCAGTCATTCGTGTTGGGATGACATTTTGCTGCCAAAAAGGAGACGGGACCTTTTTCAAGCGTTGAGAAGTCTTCGTGCGATGTGAGGGGGCTGACCACTGAAATGCTATACAGAGACGTTGGGAATCCTTTTCTCTACCTCGTCCTGCAGAAATGTCGATATGAAAGGCAACTTTTTTGAAAATTCGCTCTATTTGAATTTTATGCGCGAACTTGGACTATAATCAGTAACAAAAAGCAAATGGACTGCAATTGAAGACAATTTCGTTTTTTCAGGGAAATACTTCCGTTTGCCATTTCTTGCAATTGACATGCAAAGAGGACGAATATCCAGTCTTTAACTGGTCTTATAAGATGCATCTTTCAATAACTGGACCCGAGTGGGTTTACATTTTTGTGGACCCCTTGCCAAAGGTGGTTAAATAAGGCACAATCTGAAAATTTGGCCATTTTTCACTTTACAAAAGTGAAACATAGCCAAATATGGCTGTCCTGAATGTTATTTTCAACTAAATAATAATTCTTCTTTCTTGGAGTTTATAATTTTGATATATACAAACATACATAGGTAGATTCATTTTAATGTATATGTAGATTACCTGATTGCGTATAGGTAAGAACCCCATCCAAAAATACTAATTTTTAACATGTTCAGTAAAAATCAAATAAAAAAAGCAGTAAAATCAACACTTTTTTTTATTTTTTTAATCATTTACAAATAAAAAAATGTTCAGTTCTGCAAAAGCAAAAAAAAAAGGAATATAGAATGTTTAATAATAAGTCATGTCATTTTAGCAATAAATTCGTGTGCTATTTTGAACAATTTCTGTACAAATTCGGCACAGAATTGGATTGTTATATTTCATGTATTTTTCTGAAATTTGTGTAAACAAATCTAAACAAAGTGGTTACGAGGTCGTATACGAATTGAACTTTCCTTATGAAAAAAAGTAATATTCAAAAACAATCAACTAATATAAATTTTTAAAATTTTTTAAATTTAAAATTATTTTTTTTTTTATAAGAAAAATTTAAAATTGCTTTTTCTTATGAATTATGCTATTAAATTATATTTTTGTACATTAATTTTTAAAATTTTCAGATTTGGCCTTATTTCGCTCGGCCTTATTTCACGGCACCGAATTGAGTGATACAATTAGGCCTGCCACAGCAGCCCTCAATTGAACTAAACGGGAAGTTAAAAACATCCCAATAGAATCCAAAAAGGATTACTTACTTATTTACTTAAATACACATTTTCTGAGACATTTAAAATGTTCATTACTGAAGCGTTGACTTTGACTGCCCGAGCTATGCCACCTGCCGTTTGTTCTTTGAAATTGTTGTTCGATCAGACTTGTCGTCTCAAACTTGGGAGCTAAAGGGTCCGCCAAATAACTTTTTTTTTTTTGAAAATGCTATAAAAAAAAACTACTGATTATTTTCTCCAATTTCTTTTTTTATTTGAAAGTACAATCCTTCCGGTTAATAATGGAAAATAATTTCATTCAAATGGCTGCCTCGGCTGGCCATGCAGTAGCCTACACAAAGATGCCGATTTTGCCAAAAAAAATCATCTTTTCAGATGAAGCTCATTTTCATCTTGGCGGGTATGTAAACAAGCAAAATTGTCGCATTTGGGGCACAGAAAACCCGCACGCATACATTGAAAAGCAGATATACCCAAAACGAGTCACTGTTTGGTGCGGAATTTGGTCCAGAGGCATAATTGGGCCATTTTTCTTCGAAAATGAGCAAGGAGTGGCCGTTACAGTCAATGGCTATCGTTATCGAACCATGTTGAACGAATTTTTGTTCACAAAAATTGAAGAGGAAGATATTGGCAACATTTGGTTTCAACAGGACGGCGCTACGTGCCACACAGCCGAAGCTACACTCGATGTTTTGCGCCCTGTTTTTGAAGATTGCATTATCAGCCGCAGAGCTGATGTCGTTTGGCCACCTCGGAGCTGCGATTTGACACCGTTGGACTATTATTTGTGTAGTCTTTTTTTATAGCATTTTCAACAAAAAAAAAGTTATTTGGCGGACCCGTAGTATTCTTCGTCCTGACTGCAGTTACTTGGGACTGCTTCCATGTGTTTGTACAGCTCATAGAGCTCTCGCGGCTGCACCTTCTTTCCCACTTGCTGTCACAGCACAGTAACAAAATCCGTCAGAGGATTTTTGTCTTCACATGAACCCAGTATAAGCTCAAAGGTTAAAAAGTTATTAACTCTCCTCGATACTAATAATCACTTGTTTAGTGTTCAGAGAAACTTAAAGAAAAAACAACATAACTCTTTTAAATTATTCAATTAGGTACATAAGGTTTAAAGGAACTTAGTCAGCCTTTGAGTAGTTAAACAGCGGCTGCTTTATAAAATAAAATAAATAAGACTTAACTTCTTTAAATACTTCTGCTGACCAAATGCATGATTTTCTAAACTCAAATTATTTTATTTGACTTTTGAAGTCGAAGTGACTATTCGCACATAATTTTTGAACTGACTGACGTTTGTCTGGCTTTGGGACACGGCCACGTATTCGACGTAACGTAATTGTTTTTTCATTTAAAATAGTGTTTTAAGAAATAAGTTGGGCCTTAAAACGTACAGGAGCGTACCCCCAAAATTAAATACTGCAGTTTAGAGTCTTTTTAGAGAGCGAAGCGAACCACATTACCCCTATTTGCAGCGATTTAACTTTAATATTTCGTTACGTAGCCGTGTACCGAACGACGGGCGAGTAGCAACAGCCTTTTAAAATTGCTTGTTTAAAAACAAATATTTATAAAACATAAGATTTTTTAATTCCATAAGGAACGTTGTAGGAACTTTGTCAGTCTTTAAGCAATTAAACAACGTCAACAACGTTGTGCACAAAATTACCAGCTGCTAGAGGGCACGGGATCATCTACCATTTCCGAGCCTTTTTTCTTATAACAAAACTGTATGACTACGATTAATTAACCTATCCATATCTCAATGAAGTTATAAACAGAAACAGAAAATATTTCGAAGTTCACCATCTGTCAAAAGAAGAAAATGAGTGCATCCATTAATTTTTTGAATAATACAGGTTTACATGGGTGACGCAAATGCAAATGCAATGCTTTTACTCAGAAACTGTAAGGCAGCATTTAAATGAGGTGATATCGAGTTCGTATTTTTGGTGCTCCTGTTACAAAACAAAAAAAAACATAAACAGATAAAAATTACCAAACTACCAAAACTCAATATGGAAAAAATTACGATATTTTCCATCCAAATTTGCATAATGTGACCTACAAAATAGAAGAGTTTTTGAAGAGTTCTGCTTTCAAATTATCTGATCTTGTGACCATTTATTTCTTGATCTTCTTAAGTGGATAGTTGGATGGGTAGTTCATTTGTCTGGTTGTGATTTTTCACATACTTACTTACTTAGGTGGCGCTACAGTTCGGTATGAACCGGGGCCTCAGCCAACAAGCCTCTCCAGTTAGCCCGGTCCTTAGCCAACTGCTACCAGTTGCCCACTCCAAGTTGGTTGAGGTCGTTTTCCACTTATGCGCGCCATCTAAGGCGAGGTCTTCCTCTACTGCGTTGACGCTCTGGGTTGGATTCGAAGACTCTGCGGGCCGGAGCGTTGATGTTCATACGCTCAACATGCCATCTCAAACGTCCAATGTGCAGTTTTGCGCAGTTTTTTGACCTGGTCGCTACTGCCAATACTGCCTTAAAGCATTTAATTCTCCTTCGGTGACTGTATTTCTGTTTCGGAAGGTAATCCGGTCCCAAAACCAGCTGCCAGTTGCTTGGCTTTTCAATGAAACTTCCCGATGTATTTTTGATCGCGGGAATCGATCTCCCATGCTGGGTGATTGCTACCTCTTTGATGATGTCGTGGTACCGTCCGCATCTTGTTGGCCTTTGTCGATATAAGTGACAAATGCACAGTATGGAAACCAGAGACAATACTAAGACCACCAACACCAGCCGATTTCCCGTTACTTAGCCTACAAGCTATATTTTTACGGAGTGGTCACGATTTGGTGCGCTACTATTGTTACAAATGCCCACTTCCGCTGTGGGCAAAGTTGCTGGCAGTGTTCATAGAATTTTATGCGTTAAATTTGAAATTGTTCGTTACGTGTGGATAATATTTTTTTTTAAGGAATAAGTGTTCATTTCCTTAAAATATTCATGAAAAATTAACAATGTAGATTAGTTGAGGAAAAAGAAAAACATTTTGAGCAAATATTCTTCATTATTTAAGAAAAATTTACACACGAAATCGAAGTTAATGATTTCCAAAAGCGGAAAATACACAACCATGTTCGTCCAAATATGTTTCTAGTATATAGAACATCTCCTTTAGGTAGTTTAATTGCCCAAACAAATCAAATTATTCGCCTTTTAACAATTTATAATAACTAGCCAATGGCATTCAGAAATGTAAAAATGTGGTATTCCCGAACTCTTTTACATGGCACGTTTATTTTTGTATTTTTTGTATGTTTTTGCATGTCACACGGATTCTTTTTTGATAGGAAAACAAAATGGCGAATTTGAAAATTGAGGGGGCCAGCGGCAAGAGGATTGTGAGTTGGGGGTCTCAGTATGGTTTGCCTATGGTAGAAACTTCCGCCCTCAGGTCATCTTTGTAGAAACTGGTTCAACGTCTGATTTCTTTTTCTGGGTGCTTTGCTGCTTCTGCTTGCAATCGATTTCTGAACCTAGCCAAAACAAGATATTGGTCAGAGTCGATCTTTGCTCTTTAAAAATGCGTGTAAACGATGAGTTCATTGAAAAGGCGTTACAACTTAAATGTTTTTCGATCCCTTCTTAGTACTTTAGCAAACATTTAAAATGGCTGAAGTCAAACTACAAAATTGATTACAAAAGAGCAGAATATAGACCAGAGTGGGTCATTGGACTTCCATTACACCAAATGCAATCCAACCAAACCACATTTATAAAAAGTCGCAAATTGTAAATTCGTATCAAGTACCCGAAGCGCATTCAAACATCAAATTGTCCATGAAACGCTTATGTGACACATCATACGGAGCCAATTGTGACCCAAACAACCACCACTTATGTCCGCATTATAAACCCCCATCAAAAGCACCCCCACTCGACGTCAATTACTGGAGGCATATTAACGCGACTGGAACTGTTCAAAATTCATTACCCAACAATTGAGATTAAATGAACTTGATTAATGAAAATGGTGAACAGGCGCACACTCGTACTGACTGGCATGTCCTTGCTTTCAACTAAACAGCATAAATATTACAACTGCGATGAGTTTTCGGGCGAAATCTCTACACCGCAGGACGACTGTATCCGCACAGTATCACTTAACCATTTCTGATGTATTTAATGATGAAAAATCACCTGCATTTTGGGCTACGCAGGGACAGCGCGTCAAGGGCATGTATGCATAGAGTTGGCGGGCTAAAATGTCCTTGCCGAGCTACTGTCGTGAGCCAAATTGATATTAAGGATGATTCACTAGTTAAGTATGATAAATGGCAGCCAAAAGGATCGCCCACAGAATTAATAATTATTTTTTTTAATTAAAAAACGGCGATTCACATGAGTGCATGAGAGTATGATCAGTTTTAATGTGTCCTCTTTGTGATTATTATCAGATGCACGGAGCAGAGAGACGTCCTTCGCATCAGTTCAAGTTAATGTGCACTTGGTGGGGTTTCCGTGATGATGGGGATACCATGATGGCTGCTTCAGAATTAAAATTAACAAATACTTGATGTGGCGAATTGTGTCAAGTTCATGCCTCGCGGCTTTACTGAGCATTTCTGTAGTGCATTTTCGTGTTTTCACGATCCCGTGCGGTTTTTGCTTCAACGAAGAGGAATTTGTGCCCACCAAAATGCACCCAAAAACTTGAAAGGATACTCTTGAAATGCTGTTTGGCGATGAATGTGCTTCCGTGATATTGTTTCGAGTTTGGAGTACGTACTCCTTTAAAATAAATTTCTTTGGCTAAAAACCAAAGTCTGGCCAAAGTTTTTAGCAAAAGAAATAAATATATTTTAATCGATTTTATTGCCGCTGAATCGGGAAGCTTTCTCGTGGCATATGCCAAAGGATCGATGTAGGCGTTTTTCCCCGAGATCGAACCAAGATCCTCCTTTTGATAACCGAGTTTGTTCAAATGGGTATAATTTGTATGAGTATCACACTTTGAACAAAACTCTGGAGTTATTAACCCCAAAGGGGATAATATCAGCAATGGACGACGTCAATTGAGCGTCAAAATGCGAGACAGCCTTAGCTGTACTTCCTTCGGCAGTCGGAGATTATCAGTCTTAAGAAAGAGGACAAAAACATTTTTAATCAATTTCAGAACCGTCTGGAGTAAAGCTCGAAGTCGGTTGGACAGAATTTTAAAAGCAGCTTGAAAGATGCCAAAAGTTGAAAAGTTTCTGAATGCCTTTATAGGTAAAATTTCTGAAAAGGCTAAGCTATCCCCTTTAGACTTTATTACCGCCTGCTTAGGACCTAAAATGTCGTGTATCTTCTTAGAGAGCTTACACATTCACTGAGTTAAAATCATTTGATGTAATAAAATTGTAAATTTTGCATCTTTGTGTTCGGATTTGAGCACGCAACACGTCTGGGTCGAACGTATCTTTCTCGTTCATTAAAAGTTTTAATGCAAATGAAGTGGGAGTTGCTGATTGTGTAAGCTCCAAGTTGTTGGAAATATTTTTAGCGCATTCAATATGGTTGAAAAAAATTAGAAGTTGGTAATGTTTGCTAAATATAAGTTTTACGTAGCTGTTATTGGATTTTCGTTGGAAGTTGGGCCATTGTTATTATTTCAAAATTATACCGAAAATATGTGAACACGGACCGGAAAGTTTTGAGAAATATTTAGCAATTGATTTTTGATTGAATTTTTTGATAAAAACTAAGTACGGGATCTTATTAAGAATACTCATATTATCTTTAATATTCTTGTAACATTTGGCAGACAAAACAGTAATAAATATTGCAATGTTTAGTTTGAAAAATCCTATCGCTTAACTATTTAGCTGAAAACCGAGTACAAGCTATTGTTCGGGATGTAAGCATTACTTGGTTTTTAAAGCTATATCGAAATCAAAAATGGGGTTTTTGAGAAAATTAATGACGCAATCATTTTGGAAACATCAATTTTACTCGAAGTTTGCATTTTGGTCAAAATCGTTGTTGCCGTTTTCTAGTAAACTAAAGGGAACAACATTTTTCAAAAATCACATTTTTCAAAACTTTATTTTACGATAAGACAGAGAAAAACTGAGTTTGCCATTGAGTTAGAAATAACCATATTACCTTAGAAATTAATTTTTGTTGCAATCGTATGGACCGTTTCCGAGATATGTCCAACTTTCAAAAGTACCGTTATTCGATTTTTTAGCTGAAAACTGAGTATGGAGTTATGTTTACTTCGCCGATTTAAGCTTAAATATCAATTTGGAATGAAATCGTTTGAGCCGTTTTCGAACAAATCAAACTGGTATGAAAGTTTTATATGGAAAGTACCATTAATATTGAGGTTACCATGCAAAAAAAGAAACGGCCCCGAACTGCTAGCCCCCAAACTTTAAATCCGAAGTTTGAACGAAATCCGTTCAGCCGCTTAGGCTGTAGGCCTCGGGACATACAGACAGACAGACAGACAGACAGGCAGACGGACAGAATTTTGCGACCCACTTTTTAGAATTCGCCTATCATCGTAGTGTCAGAATTGATTAACATCTCGAGTTCGTAATTTTGTAAATATCTTTCTCTTACTACGTAATGGAGAAAGTTAAAAAAAATGGAAAGAGGGCAGAAATCACTTCCGGTCTTCCACGGCTACATAAAATTGTTCAATGTTGTATTTGACACATGCTTACTTCGTTAGATGTCAGACACTATTTATCGCACTTAAACATCAAAATTTGTAACATCGTCGACAGCGAAGGAGCAGGAGCTGCGCGTTACTTGCGTGGAGCTCAGTGTCAACTGCTTTTTGTACGGTCAGCTCTATGCGCTTTCCCTTGTTAATAACTCTAGCAATCTTTGTGTGCATTTCCCTGGTGGGCCTGATGTAAAAACGGTTTACCATGTTTTCTTTAATGAATTTTTATATTTTTCGGAGCAAGGCTAGTAGCAGATTTATAAAAAATCGTTCACACTTCATATTTCAGTGGTCAATATTATAAACTCCATTTTTCGTAGTAGGACTTTTTTAATAGGCACCTACACCAACGGCATTCGCTGCAAACAAATCTGTATCTCACAATATCCACTGAAACGTAATTCCCCATTCAATTCGTAACGACACCATCGACACCGACGTTAGGGTCACATTTCCCGAATAACCGAAACTGCGTCAAAGCTGGCGCTGCTTGGATATTCCAAAAAGCGCACCACACGCATCACAAAGCCCCAAACAAAGGCCCTCCATTCGGTGGCACAAAGGAAATCGATACAATTTGGCGTCCAAACACCCTCACATCCATATGTACGTACTACCAAATGGAGCTCTATATATGGCCGCACGTTAATTTTCCATCATCCATGTCCACACCACACACTCCTGGGCTTTATTGAAATTCAAGAATTTCATTCCTGTCCCTTATTCAGAGTGGTCTGCTCTTTACGACCCACTGCCTTACTTAACCAAAGCAAGTTGCCATCACTGTCCGCACCGAAACCGGTCGGTCGCACTCAAAGCCAACGGCATACGGAACTGAATAGAGTGCTGATTTTTCGACGACATATACCAATCCGCCAAATCGACAAAATACGGAGTATTTTTGGAGCCAACTGCTGTTTTCCGGGACAATATGATGCGCGGCCCGGTCCATCAGAGTTCGATATAAAGGGGATATCCGACAGAGCGCCACAGCACTATCGCAGCCGTTCGATTGCTGAGGGAAGAGCTTCCTATGAAGTTCCTTCACTTAGGAATGTTTCAGTGAAGTACAAGCCCTGTCAGTCAGCTGTATGTGTGACTGTGTCTACAAATGGAGGTAACGTTTTCGCTGGAATGGAATAGCGTCGAGTGCACTTGGACTGAAGTTGGATATTTCCTGCAGGAAATTGTCGTGAATTCGATTCTTTTTTTTTTCTTCCGCATCCCCTATAATAGAGGTAAAGAGGGTTTTCGTATAACAGCTGCACCTTACCCATAGCGAGAAAATTAGCGAAAGGACTGGAAAAAATGTGGCTGATATTGGGTCAACTCAATAAGATTTCTGTTCCAATTGAGGGCCAGTAATTAAAATATTCCATGTCGGGCGGGATTTCTAAAAAAAAAAAAAAACTCTATATAAAGACTTCTATGAGTATTTTTAATTTTGGGGTTGAGTTTCTGTCGGTCTTCTCTTGAGTGCTATGCATGGAGGTGAAGTACCCTTTCGCATTCCCAAAAAAACAGGAGTACTCGTCGTAATATGAGAGCGACGTGGTTTTTGGCAAAGTTGCTTATTATCTGCTCAATCGAAGAGGAAGTATTCAATTTTGTACTGATGGTAAGTGAGTCAAGAAAAATATCTGTGCGAACAATATTTCCTTATCCAATTTCCACCTGCGTTGCTGCTCATTGCGCTCTATCGTAAGTCAGATAAGTTTAGGAACGGAGCTGATATATTTTATTTGGGGATATGTTTCCTCACTAAGACTTAGGACTTAGGACTACATACCCTTGGTTTCTCTCTTCTTTATCTATACCTATAAAAGAGCTTGACAAGACTGACTTACTGACTTAGTAAAGTTCTAAATTTTACTGTGAACGAGTTTAGGCAATTTTTTTCTCCCCCTTGAAATAAGTCACGACCTGCTAGTCATATGTATTTGAAACTTCCTTACACTTCGATATAAAATAAGAATTGTTAGACAGACTAGAGGGGTATTTTTTAAAATGACCCCTCGACCCACATTTTGAGGCGCAAATTTTAGAACGATTTTCTTTTCTTGAACGCTCTTCATTCCCAAAACCCAACAGCTTATCATAGCAATTAGAGAATGAATCGGTGATTATTAAAACAACACAAGTAACAGATTTTTTGAAATTTGTTTTACTACGTTTTTACACAGCTTATGTGCAGACAATGCGTTGTGAACAAAAGCAACATAATTCGATACATAAAACACACAGAAATTCGATCGCAAAATCGGCATTTTGTACTAAGAAAACCCGACTCTTCTACCATTTTTTGTTTCTCCTGTAAAAAAATAAAAATGTCACTTGTATTGTTTTAGCAATCACCGATTCAGATGTGCAATTTAACATAGGTAGTAACAGCGAACAGAAATAAGTTATGCACTCATATCTGAAGAGCCAGATTTTAGTCGAATAGACCCTTTTAGGGAACAAACTCCAAGGCGTTACAAACGTTTGTTTTAGAAAAACTATTTTGTTAGTCGGATCAAACTTGAAACTAGCATTATAGAAAGTGATCCTAACTAAAATCAAATTCTAGTCCCGACTTTAAATTTATGGAAGCTCACTATTACTAAAATTTTTATGGAAAATGTAGCCACTGTGAACTACTAAAATTTAGAGCCGAAACTAAAAATGTATACTGGTAAGGCCCAGAGACTACACAACTAATGATCAACCTTCTACCGGAATCTCGCCCTTTTTTGGTTACAAGAGCCATAATTTCATAATTAAAAATAAAATATTGGACAAATTTTATGACTTGAATAGAAACGTTCTACGGCGATGAAGGAACTTTTATGAGACGTTTTGATTTTTAATGATCCAAGTTAGGGCTTTAAGAGAATTTAAAAACTTAATTTGCGTTGACGGCAGGGCTGCCAGTTTGAGTGTTTCCCTTCCAGATTTAGGAGATTTTTTTTTCGGTGGCCGAGATATTGTTTAGGTGGAAATCTGTTTTTTTTTTTTTAATTCTATTTTATTAGTATTTCGTTGTATGTAATATCCTTTTTGGTCACATTAAAATGTGCTTCCGCCGACGAATTATTTTTTTTGGCATTCTGCGAACGTAAGAAACGCTTAGTTAATTAAACTTAAGAATGAAGAATCGTCGTTCTGTTCTGTCCACAACCAAATAATTCAAAATTGAGCATGGCAATAGAGGATGAATTTTTTGCTATTTTAAAATGCTGTTAAATAATCGCTGTGGATCCTCCAAGGCTATATTTGCCAATGAATATTATTTGTTCTAAATCCTTCACACAGAAAAATAAATTGTAATGCCAACAATTTTCGTTGGTTAAAATGAACCCAAATATCAAAATCTTTCATTTAAGAATGAAGTTGTTGGCGATGATGTAATAAAATACTTATGGAGAGTATATTATTCTTACGCTGAATACCTGATTCTTGTAAACTTAAAAACGAGTTCCTGTTAACAAAAATAATATTTGAGCCAAGAACTTTTAACTTACAATTTTTTAAGAATCTCTAAATTCTTCGTTTAACGTTTTTTTTTTTTTTTCTTAGTGTTGAAATATTTTTTTTAGAAAATAGTTCTTTCAAAAAAGAAAGTGGCATTTTCATTGGGAAAAGCTAAATTTGTTTTGTAATAGTCACTCAAATATTTCTCCGGATTTAACCACCAAACTTATCTGTCAACAAGAATATTGTTTTGGAAAAAATAGGCAAATGTGGGGGGTTTTCAGATTGATTTGGGGGAACTATTTTCACTGGTTGACGGTTCATGAAGGTGAAGATTCAACGACGAACTATGTGAGCCATACAGTGAAATTTTCATAAAAGTGCGCTTTATTCGTTTACTAGGCCGTACACGGAAAGAATTTTAGGATCAAATCAAGAAAAATAAGCTCAGAATCACGAAAAGTTTGTCTAGTTTTAGAGCTTAGCTAAGGATTTACTAATTCACGACATTTTATTCGCAATTCTAGAAACTGTACGAAGTGAAGATATTGACCCTCAAAAGTCGTGAATCGACACTTTCAATTATCAATAATGCGATCAATCGAGAAATACATATTGCCATAACCGATCGCAATTTGACACAAATAGTTATCAATTTGATATTACATGGATTGTAAATTGCAAAAAACAATTCGTAAATTACCACTTTTCTGTTGTAAATTACGATTTCATCCCATAGCAAATTACAACCATTTAGTCTTGAATTGCAACTCAATAGTGTTGATTTGCGAACCAACAGGAGTAGATTTACTACTTCAGTAGTTGCAATTTGCAAATTCTTAATCGTAAATTGAAACTTCTTTTTATCAATTTGCAATTCATATTTTGCAATTTACGATTCTCGAGTGGTGATTTCCGCCATCACCGTATTTAATTGAAAATGTTTAATGTGAAATTAGAAAACTTTATTCTCAATTTGCAACTTATATCTTGTGATTTATAAATCAAAGCTCATAGTTTTACTATTTAAGTTAATTTAAAATACATATTTGTAGGGTAGATGTACCAGTAACCGGCCACCTAACACTTTTTCGTACTTTGATCCGTGATAACTAATTAACCTGGCCACTTAAGCAAGGTTATTCTTTTTTTTTTGTACTTCAAAGGCAATTTTGGTTTAAAGAAAAAATACTTGAGTATAATTGGGTTATTGCATCTAAAATTAAAATTAATTTCTTGAAAGAAGTTAAATTTCACCAGTAGCCGGCCAGAAAAATTCATTAGTCGACCACTTTTCTTCACGAGTATCCGGCCGGGTTATTTTTGCTTTTGAAAAACTTTCAAACTTGAAAAAATAAAAATGTCTTGTCTTTTCACATTTTATGATTAATAATTAAATAACTTAACAGATAAATAATAAGCGAGTTGGTTAATATCTAAAAAAAAAAAACAGTGAAACTTGCGTTTTTCGTTTGATACCTCCACTAATTCTCTTGAACTCTAAAACGCACTTTTCACTTCCTTGACGAACTATTTACATAGACTGCGCATTTTTTTTCAGCAGTTTAGTGATGTTCACAGCTGTCAAATTTGACCAGCACGTTAGATAGGTCAAAAATGATGGCCCCCAATTGTTCGCCAATGAAAATGACGATTAAATTACTTATTATCAACTATTTAACGCAAAGTGGCCGGATACTAGTGACTGGCCGGGTACTGGTACACCTACCCTAGTCGCATTAATACTTTTTTTCCTCCTGATATCCAAGAAAATCATTTGTCTGGTGGTTTGTTGGTCTATGCTGAAATTTAAAATGCAAACAGAATATTCAGATGAACTTGACATTGATACGAACCTTAACAATTCGTCTCGATTACATATTTTAGAATCTATTTCAATTTATACTTCTTTTCTAATAGCGAGATGTAAATTCTGAAAAAAATACAGATTTATATGCATACTTCGGCGTTTTTGGAATTATTCAATATCTACTTACAATATATATTCCAGAATGCTTTATAATTAGTGGTACACTCACTATTCATACGAATTAGTTATACTTAAACAACTTTAAATCGACTCCTTTAAGCAAAGATTGAATACCGACTGCCTGTCTCTGCACCGACACGCAATGAAGATTTGGCTTCATGATTGCAACTGTCTAGCAATACCACATACGTACATTCATCCATAAAGAAAAAGGATTTCGAGGTACAAGTACTATGAACTGTGCATAAAAAAAATCCATACATCAGGTAGTTGATTCCATGGAAATTACAAAAAATATTTTGCAATTTACGACTTCTCTACGTCAATATACGTTTTCAGTTTCAGGTGTTAAATTATTACAAGATTTTATTGATTCATCATTCAGGTTTGGTAAATCACCAAATATTTTTCGCAATTTGAGATTGTAAAGTGGTGTTTGAGAAATTGACCTATTAGAGTGGTAAATTGCGCCAAACAATCTCGCAAATCACTACAAATAAAAGAAGCTCGAATTGATACTTCTAATCGTAAATTTCAACAAACAGAATTTTTTATTCTCCGCCGTTTTCAATGTCAAATTACAAATTTTTGTATCAATCCATGAAAACTTCGTTGTTATTTGCGAGAAATATATAATTCGTATATTGCAACTCAAAATTTTGCAATTGGTGATTTTTCAATTCTTTCCGTGTATGATTTCGTCCTGGAGAATAAGTTCTCCCTCTGATCTTTGATAGTTTAAAGCGCAATTAAGGACGATTTCAATTCATTCCAAAAATAAAATGAATGCCTCTTCTTAAATCATTCGTTTAAAAGACTGCTGTCTCCAGGCACAGCACAACAGCATTAAAAAGTTAATTACGTATAAAAGTGCTGCCGGCTCCCACATACCAGAGCGAATTAATAATAAGACTGCGATTCCTCTTTGCCATTGTGAATATGGTCTGCCTCGCAAGTAATCTGATTGAAGTCGAACACAATAATCGCATCAAAAAAAAATTCCTCCCAAGCGTAAAGCGTGTTTCCAAATGTAAATTTCCGCCCGAAAAGCCACTTGCAAAGAATCGTGGAAATCCCCCCAACAATGGCGACATAAACGACACGGCCGCCGATAATGACAAGAAAATATTCAGCAATTTGCTGAATTACCCCCCAACTACATGTGTACATTCGCACCACGTAGGACGCACAAAATCGAAATACGGCCACGAAATTCGCGAGCGCCCCAGGAAGAAAGTGAAAAAAAAAAGAAATTAATTTAAATCCCCGCAATATGTAGGCGAGCAGGTAGATGCCCCTGTCCCCTGTTTTCCCCGGCATTATTCTCATCGACAAGAGTGCGGAATCCCTATTCAATATGCTGCAGACATATTCGTGAAAGCCCTTCCAAGTTCCAATTCCATTGCAGCGATATCCTTTCAGCGAACTCTCGTGTAATTTCCGATGGATTACATTCAAAGTACCCGCACTCAAGTATTTCCATTGACAACTACAGTGTGAATGTCGAATGTCTCTCTCCACCCTCCGCACAGGAAATGTGTCACAACAATGATCATAACGCTTTTAACTGTGCAAATATTAGTCTATTAATGTGGAAATAATATCCCAAGTCGACTTTATTTCTACCCCCGAAACCGAATTCGAAATCCCGTGTACAGCTGCTGGATGCGCAGAGATAAGCATAAGCACTAAGCGTAAGCAGTCCTGGGGGGACATTCCGCCGCCAAAAAAATCCGACAGCGGAATGGAATTTATGAAATTCTGTTGTTCTCTGTTTGCAGATTTTAATTAACATCTGGGACTCGTTAACGTTATGGTGACGCATGGCCATACAGAAACAGAATATGGCATCCTGGTTGCGGCCGAGCTTGTAACCCACTTTTGAGGATGTGCCAGTCAAATATAAGCTCACACCAGTTTGAGTGTGTTTTCTATGGCTGTCAGTGGAGGGCCGTGTCGGTCCCAGGAAGGGTGTGTGTGCGCGATATATTAGACACTTTGCGTAAAATGTTGTTCTTTCTGAACAAAAACAACAGCAAGACCAAAAAAGTTGTGCGCCTCGCATGTTTGGGTAGACGGGTAATTGAAGTGCGTCATTTTTAAGAAAGGCTTCAATTTTGGCTGTCATGCGAATGCTGTTCCTGGTGAAATTCGCTCGACTGTAAATATTTACAGAATGCGCACTCACACTCCCTAAAATACTTCTATTTGTGGCTAGAATACTGTTTAAGGCAATTTGAGAAATGCGAGCGATATTCAGGGTTTGCGAAATTGAATCGGGAATGGATAATTACATCGAATGGAGAGCATTTGTCAAGGTCGATAATAATTAAGAGAATAATCACAGTCCCCCCATTGTTGGGTGTGACAGAGTTAAGCAGGACTAATTAATATAATTGGAACCCATTTGCTGGCGAAAATGAACAATGTGTTGGGTGTAGATTGGTAGAGAAAAGCAGATTAAGCGCACAAAACGGTCGGGCATAATGAAATGTGCAGAAGAAGGTATTCAGGTCTTTTGATTTCGCCGAATCTGAGAAAAGTTCCGGAAGCCATTGTGTGAGGATGATATGTTTGCCACTTCCAATTATCGTGTCATCTTTTTTGTGGGGGCTGGGCTTGCCTTTTGTCAGGTAGTTATTTGTAATGAGGCACGAGCGTTTTTTGTGCTGACATCAGTGAAGCATTCGCAAAGATGTGTGTCAAGTTGTTAAGCAACTAAAGTGTATTTATGGACTTAGATGAGCTTCTGTATCAAGTGTGTAGATGTTAATTCCTTTACGAATATAATGAAGCATATACACTGCGAAACGTCGGTAGACAAACACACGCAGCCTTTTGATATGCAAGGTGTAAAATAATCTTAGCTTGGCACCTTTATAATTTTTTGAATGAGAATGGGTATGGAGAGGAGAAATGATTGAGGATGAGATGGAAATGGGGTATTCGATTGGTTATAGTCAAGGCGAAAGGTGTTAAGCAAATAAATTGAAATATAATAAATTCTCGAGAAGTGCTTCACTTCTTTTGGAAAATTCAAGTGCGTGGATATGGCAGTCAACGCCTCCGCGCTTTCTAAATTTTAATCGTTTATGTCAAAATAATTCACCTATAGAAATTCAATTTTCATTTGGTTCATATTTCATAAAAATTGGTTTTGGTATAGCACAGTAACCGGTACGACAAACAAAAAGTGAAGTATGCCGATTTTGAAACGTTTATAATGAAAAAGGAGAAAACGAGGGATAAGCTTATAAAAAGGGAAAAAAATCTAACATCTCTGTGAAACTTAAATTGTTTAAATGTAAAATTAAAAAGTATTCTTATAGCAAAAAAAAAATTGAAAAGTTTACTCAGAATGAAGTTCATACTGTAATGAAAGAAAACAGCCCATCGAACATCTACTTAAATTTTAATTTTAATTTGAAGTCTCAATTTTTGTTATGGAATAAGTTATGATTTTTTTTAGCTTTCTCAAATGAAATAAAATTATAATTAAATTAAATTAAATTTTACTAAAAGTGGGAAAAAGGCCAATTCTTTTCGAATTTAAGATTTATAAAGATGTTGGGGCATATTCATAGATCTTTGATAAGCTATTACTATGTTATAACTAAACTAAACCGGAGTTTATGTAATTCATAGACAATTTAAACCCATGTCTAAACGAAAAACTCGAGTCTAACATTAAACACAAAAGAACGTATGTTTAAGTTGTTTTTAACTCCATTAAACGTCAAAGCATGTGATACTTGGTTTACAATAAATAAAATTACGTAGCGCGTGAATAATAAACTAAAAAAAATAAAGGAAAAATGTCGGGATTCCCCTCTATATCCAGCAGCTTTCATATTTATTAAAATATCTATCCATGCAGTTTTTTTTTTTTAATAATATTGACATCGTTTCTTTTATCATCCAAAACATTTAAATGCCTTCGGACCAACTCACGCAGCATTTCTTTTTCTGCTTCCGACCAGTTATGTTCTCTTGCTCCTTTAAAATTTTCTTTGTCGGTCACCTGCAATTTTATAATTTTTGTTCACATCACAAAACATAATTATGTTCGCACTAGAATGCATACCTTATTTTTGTTTGAAAAAAACGCCAGGACCAAGCAGAACCACAACAAAACGCAAATTAGAAGTTTTATCTTTTGACTTTTTGCTGTCAGAAAGTATTTATGTAATAGATTTGTCGTAGAATAGTAGAATACACTTTAGACTCGGATCTAATTAAACAGAGCTGCCAAATTCTTTATGAATAGCAGTTGTGTTTTACCTGTGGGTTAACTTTAGATTGGAGTTTAGTTAGACCCAGGTTTATAGTATAACTATGAATATGCCCCATTGCTTTTCTGATAAAAAAAAGGGGGAAATAGTCTTAAAATTCTGGAAAGACCGATCCGAACAAGCAACAATCATACTGCCAGACCAAAATATAAAACAAAGGTTCACCCAAAAGATAAATAAATAATTTTTTTTATATTTGAATAAACAACCCTTCCCACTTTTAAAATATGTTATATCCATATCTATAACAATTAAATATAAAGCATATAAGACATTGCATAACATCCTTAAAATTTGAAATACGTTTTTTTATGGAAAAATAAAATCGAAAAATCATTTGAGCAGAAAAGGTGTGGTCTTCTATAATTTCATTAATTATAGCAAAAAAAAAAAAAAAGTTTTAAAATATTGCAAAAGCTGGCAGTTGCAATTTTCTGAAATTCTAGAGTCTGATCAGAGCGATTCATTAAAACTAAACAAGGAGATGACTACTTTACATTAAGAGAGATAGAAGCTTGTATACCACAAGGCAGTGTGCTAGGCCCTGTATTATATCTAGCCGGGGACTTGCAGAAAGTGATGAAGATTGTGGGAACATTTACAGATAAGACTGCTGTCCTTGATGTATCAAAAACACTCGAAGTAGCGACAAAAAAAATACAGAACGCAGGAAACAATATTTCAATATGTTCCTAGAAATTGCAAATTAAACTTAATGACCTAGACACGGTCCATGTTATTGATTGGTAAGCAAATTCAGCAGGGCTCCAGCTACGAGAATGTACATGCAAAACAAATTTACATAAAATACAAATATTTCAAAATACATGATTTTTTTTTAAAGTGGAAAGTAATAGTTTTTATAATTTAAAAGCTCACACTTTTCTACATTATCAGAAGATTTCTTTTCATTATTCACAGAACTTTGTAATACGACTTGGATGGAAAATAAAATTGCGGTATATGCCTTAAAAGTTGAGTGTTCGTTACTTGAACAAAGAAAGGTTTTTATTCCGCAAATAAAGAATAAACACCGCTTCCAACGTTGTAAAAAGTAATGTTTTTTAATGCTCACTTTCTGTACTTATACACATAAATAAATTGTTTTTGTTTACATTGGATGACAGATATGACACAAGTTGACAGAATTTCCCTTTTAGGGAAATTACGATTAAAGTGGATGTGTTTCGTCAACATTGGGACAAATACACTTCAAATTTGAGACTGATATTATTTAAATATGACGTAAAATGTTTATTCTGGTATGACAGATATAAAATTTCAAATAGTTTAAAAAAACAAAATACAACTTTTAAACCGACTTTTATACTTCCATGGCATCGACGTAGCACATCGTATTGTGATATCCTATTTCACACTATGGTCACAATTTGTCATACACAGTGTTGTCACAGTAGGTCTCACAAGTGTAGCAGCAAATTTAATTTTTCAATAATCCAGACTTGAAGGCGGCTTCCTTTTACAAAATTGTAATACTTCTTCTGCATTTTGCATCCTTCTCTGGGGCATACCTAACCTCAAAATGAAAGCATTTCACACCAGTTCATAGAATAACTATAATTTCGATTGATTGGATTTGTTATTCTTTTGACAAACTCTACATAAATATAATAATACTAAATTCCATTGTTTTTACTTTCAGAAATACATGTGGATCACAGTATCGCTGCATTAAAGGTAAACATTATTTTTCAGTGTCATCTTTGTATGTTAATTAAATCTTTTTAAATTTAGGTGTCATAGTAATATAATTAGTCTCTTGTTGTCGAAAACCGACCTTACATTTTATTAGTGCGTAATACTTTAAGACACGTACCACAATTTTAAATATTTCCTTTTTTTTACAAACAAAAAAGCGACATCTAGATATTAATATTAAAAAAAATACGGCCTTTTAAAAATAAGTTTTATCCATGAATTACATTTTAATGTGTCACCTGTCACTATATATGTCGAAAACAATTCGTTTCCAGTAACATCATTGAATCGAAAGTGTGGTCAACACTTCGCAGATATAAACACCTGAATAAAAACTATACAATTGCATAATTTTAGGGGTATGTAAATTGCATTCCTTTTTGGGTACCTAATTGAGGTGCTGCATCGAAAATAGGTTCAAACCTAAGATTATTTATCACAGGTCACTTGGTAGCGCTGGCATTTGTCACCTGTCAAACTAAGCTGTCATTTCAAGTGTCATAATATTAGTTGAATGTTTTCCATTTACGATAATAGATCGCTTAACAATCGAACAACGCGTTAAAATTATTAAAACTTACTACAAAAGTGGTGATACAAACGTAGGTACTTTTCGCGCATTACGCGAAGATTATGGTCGTCATAATCGACCGACTACGCAAGCAATCGGTAAAATTGGAAAGAAGTTTGAAGAGAGTGGAAGCGTTAGTGATGTCGTAAGGCCTGTACATCATCGTAATACACGCTAGTCGAAAATATTGCTGCTGCAAGTGCAAGTGTTGCTCCGAATTTATCGATTTCCCGGCAATTGAGCGTGTCGCACACCTCACTATGGCCGGCGATTGAAGATCATGACTAGAACGATATGTGTTTCCAACAAGACGGGGCAACAAGCCACACAACACGACCAATTATGGCTTTATTGTGTGAGAAGTTTCGTGGTCGCGTAATTTCACGTTTTGGCGACGTCAATTGGCCACCAAGATCATGCGATTTGACACCGTTAGATTTTTCTCTGTAGAGCTACGCAAAATAACCTGTTTACGCGCATAAACCCCGAACTCTAGACGCATCAAAAACCAACATTACTCAAGTTATGGCTGTTACGAATGGCAGCACCGGCCATTCGAGTGCCTTGCTTCAACTGCGAGGCAGGCGAGACGTTCTTGTCTCGACGGAAACCGGAGGTGGGGTTTTTTATATAATTTTCCCCACAAAAAAAAACCGTACTTGTTTCATTTAAAGTCGTGGCGTAACAATGGCCGAGATACCGCCCGAAATGTGCGAAAAAGTGGTTAAAAATGACCTCAAAAGAATCGCATGTATTTCACACTTAATGGCAAGGTCCAAACTTTATAATGAAGTAAAATTTTCATCAAAAATGTATTGCTGTGTGCGTTTTACTTAGCTTTACTTTCGAGACCGAAAAATGAATGACCCTTTTTTTGAAAACATTACTATGGTAATATTGCGACGACAAACTAAATGTCACCAAAATGCTCTTTATTTACTGACAAGCGTTTTGATTTTGAAATTCTTGACTTAATTTTATCAGTCTTTAAAATGACAAATAAACGCGATTTTTTGTTTGTGCACATCTCTGGAACAGTTCCTTTCAGATGATATTAGTTTTATGTCGTTTTCCATTGGTTTCACTCGGGGATCCACTCATTCTGAAATCCAATGGAACGAGAAAACTGCTTCTGAAAAAATCCACAAATGTATTGGTGAAATGCCAAAAAATAATCTACGCCTTCTGTCAGCTGACTTGTATAAAATACATAAATTACACTTGTGTGAGTGCTTCTTGAGTGGAATCTGACTTCAAATCGAGAAGCGAAATTGTCTCTTAGAATCACCAGAAGAGTATTTTTTGTGCCAATGGAACAGTTTCAGAAGTGATTTTTTCGATTCCAGACTCTCCCAAACGCTTCTTTTTGCCCAATGGAGATCGACATTATTCTCCTCATTTCAAAATAAATACTAAAAAAGTGTACGGAAACCTTGGATGATATTTCAATGAACACTAATTTTAAGAATTAAATACGAATTCCATTGAATCTTTTACCTGTTTTTAGATGGTGTTGATATTAGCTGTGTCTTTTTCCGTAGCCTTTACGTGATATATCCTTTAGCGCAGATAGATTTTTATTTTTAAGCAGGAAATAAAGTAAAATATTTACAATTTAGTAAATGTCGTGCTAACAAAAAAAATTCGATTAACATGGCATTGCCGTCTGTCTGATTGGCAAAACAGAAAACAAACTTGTAAGTGATTATTTCAGTAGGTACTCAGAAAACACCACTAGTACATTAATTTATTTTGTATTCTAGAAACTTTCAGTTAAAATTCTCATTCTATATTGAAGGGCTATTTTGCTTCATTAAGGATTTGTAAGAATTGGTTATCCGATAAGATATTCCTTCCAAATATTGATCTTCTCGTCTCGCTTAAAATTGGGCACCTCCCAACAAAACGAGAGATATCCTCTCTCTACGCCAAATTACAAATGCTGCAGACTATAGGTGGGTCATCTCTATGCGGTACATAGTTCAGTTTGAGGAGTTCTCCATGCATCTTTAGCACCGTTGCTATCTCTTCTACGCTATGCTCAACCCGAATATAGTTTTTTTTCTCAAGGTTGTAACATAATCTACTATAAACTGCTCAATGGAGAGAGCCTGATGCTTCTTCTACAAACCTCTGTCTTATCTTCTCATCCACACATTTGACCAAATAATAGAGTTGGGGCTTCCAACTCCTTACGTCAGCTAGATTTAGATCCACACTCCACTCCACACCCTCTAGCTAGTTCCAGCCAATCCCGATACCATCCAATTTTTACACGAATTGACTGTAGGGCTGCTTTCTTTGGCAGACGATAGTCCGGCATGTTCAATACTTTGAGCATATAATCGATTTGTAGTTTTAGTGTCTTCACGAATCGTGGTGATAGATAAACCTGTCTCTAACATGATCATATAATTTGGAGTGTTCGGTGGAAGTAATAAGTAATTTCTCCACGATATCATAGCACTAGCACTATGTGCTATACATTAGTTACTAAAGCATTTTTTCCAAGCAACGTTGATGGCCAATTTTGATTTCGACAATTTTTCGCAGATATGCTTTTCCATATTTAGATTTCTCGTAAGATATACTCCGAGGTACTTATATTTTTTCACCACCTCAATAGTTTCCCCGTTGAAGTGCCATCTTTCGTTGGAGCAATATCTACCTCCACCATTTTTAAACCTAGAATGGTAAACATATTTTTTAACTGTTCATTGGTAAACTTCGCCTGTGAGGCGACTTTTATAAAAAACGCACATTTCACCGTTAAGAGACAACAAAATATTTAAAATGAAAGAAAAACGTATTTATTACATATGGTTATAAGAGTTGACAAAAAAACAATTCCATATTAAATGTCTTAGAAATGTTATAGGAATATTTGGAGATCACATATTTCAATCTATTGTATGAAGAGATCTTTTACAAGCAATTAAAAATAAAAATAAAAATCAGTTCGAAATGAAAAAAAAAGTCTGTTTCTTACAGATCTTAAATCGAATTAACATTTTAAAGAAATAATATAAGGCGTATTACTTTGTGGATTTTGCATCAACTTTTTTACGTCACATTGCCAACAGTTGGGTGACCTATGTTGTAAACAGTAAGTTTACTTACATTTTGCGCAGAAATAAACGCTCATACGCCTCAATTTCGGCGGACAGAAATCGCATATTGATCTTTTGCCCTTTTTTATACCTGGCTCATCTGTATCATCGTCAGTCTTAGTATTATGATCAATCGCGTTCGTTATTTGCTGCACGTACTTTTTTCTGCATACGAGGCCTTTCTTGCAAACGGATGGAGCACCAGTCGCTACAAAGGTCCTTGCTCAATTTTCTTTCTTGGTCATTCTCTTCTTGACATTGGCTTTACTTTTAAAACTTCGAAATTGGATACGTTAATTACATAGCTGTTTAGTAGAGCCATATTCAACATTCCATAGAATAAGCAAAGTGGCCAACGCTTGGTTTTACGGTTACACCTTGTGTGACCATCTAGTGATACCTCCTCCAGCCATTTTTGTAGAAGCGCTTCAGAAGTAGTCATCTCAAAAAACTATAAAAAGTTTATGCAAACACTACTTTTTAGCAAAAAAGCAAAAAAAAAAATACCTCTTTTGGTAAACTTCGCCTCAAAGGCGACACATGGTGTGTATTATACCGGCAATGCAATGGAGAAAAACAAAGCACGTTTGCGCCCAAGCACGTACAACACTCAATTGAGTTGGCACGAGCGCATGCTTTAATACGAGTAACCGATTGGGAAATATCGCAAAAAAAAAAAAAATATTTCGCCTCACAGGCGATGTTTACCGTTCTAGGGTTAAAAACCAAAACTTGCGACTTCTCTAGGCTGACCGTCAGATTCCACATTTTACAGTACTCAAACAGCCGTTTTACCATGAGCTGCAATGATTCGGGTGAGTTCGCCAGCAGTACAATGTCGTCGACAAACAGAAGAGAGGAAATATTATTAGTCACTAGCTTTAAGAAAAATACAGTGGAAACATAATTTTTATATGAATCACCACCACCATCCCCCGTTTGACAAGTCAAAAATCCAAATTAAAATTGTTAATTTAATTTCAACAATGACTAAAAATGGCTGCGTGCTTTATCTAAGCTCAGTTGGCCCAAAAATAGCACACTTTACAATAGAATGTCAGAAACTATTTCCACTCTGGAAAACTCCATGCGTCTTCAGGCTTCCGGACGTACCCAACAAAGCACTATACCTTCGAAGTAACTTCCGACCTTTTTACATTACATTATCCCCGCTGAATGCCCCCACTTATTGCTGAAACTAACCTCGAAAGAGCAGGAATCTAAGTTTATTGCCGGTGGCACAATTAATTCTCCATGTTCTTTCCATACCCCTTGCATTCGCTTCGTCTCTTTATTCCTCTGCCACTGATCCTAAATTAAACTGTACAAAAAAGAAACGAAACGAGCCCAACCTGTCATCGCAGAGGCAACAACATGTGGGGCACATTAAAGTTAGCACAGCACACAAACGAATCTATATAGCTCCTCGGAAACGGATGTATGCGGGTAGTTCACATACACACTTGCTCACCGAGCCATTATTGTAACAAGAAATCCGCATCGTACGTTAGAAAAGAAAAAAAAAAAAAACTTTTCTTGTTCCCCAGATGCATGCATTATATTCCGTTTTAAATGCACACACATAAGCAATACATCTGCGAAATAGAAGATCCTGTCCTGACCACCCTGCACCCAATTCTCTGCAGCTCCAGCGTAGCGGGGTATCCGGCGTAATAGTTCACTTATCCTAGATACGAGATAATAAGAATAATGCACTCGCTCTCCTTCTGCGTAATGGGAATTTAAGGTCTGCCAAAGGAAGTCCTGATGCATGTGTGCCACATATGCTAATAGGATGCTTGCAGTAAAGTAAACTGGAGCGAGGGGCATATTGGTATTAGCCCATATCTTTCCTGATGCACTCCGAGGAGGAAGGAAGCGCAATCACAATGGCAGGGGGGATCGGCGGTGAAATGGCAGATGATGAAGAAAACGGATAACCAACTGCAGTGTAACCTGCCGTTGCCTCATACGTGTATAGGTTACTTGTACTCGTCGACTCAAGAACGCTTACTGTTCCGACGGATGGAAGTATGATGTCAAAGAATGGCGCTAGCGAATGTATTGTCATCAAAATCCTGCCAAGGATGAAGAATATATTAAACGGGATTGCATGGATTAAATTAAATTAAATTGGAATCAGACCGTCCAACGGATGCGGAGGGTAGCTCTCTGTTCGCAGGCATCCTGTCTGTTGGTGAATCAGGGTATATTTTTCATTCTGATGGCCTATAGGTGGTTTCTGTATGGACTGCTTGGAAACCAATTCAATTACCACACACAATCGAATTTTCCGATGGGAATTGAATACCGAAACTATACGCAGTTGGCATCTGTTTTTGATGTGGGATACATTTCGCGGTCTTGTTTCACTGATTATGCTCAGGAAGCCCCACAGATATTTCAGCTAAATCATTGGCGAACGCACAATGACTACCCCAACCCCAAGCAACTGTAAGACTTGTCTTCGTCTTGGCCTATAGCACCCAACCAAAATGATGGAAAGCCTTTTCGCAGTCAAACTATCATCGGGTGACTCACACGTCACACCACCTATCTGCAACGTAGAAGTAGAACCATCATCATCCAGAGATCAGGAAAAGGCAGGAGGTGGCTCTAGCTGTTGGCTGCCAAGTTACCTGATGTCATGTGTAGTGGCTGCCTCTCCACGTATCCACAAAGGCATTTCAATCGGAAGTAGTTGTCAGAAGGGAATTTGTTTTTGGGAACTCAATTTGGAATCCGACTGAGCGGAATTGTTTTCCATACAATAGACATCTGTGGAGGTAAGGATGCATATTTTAAGCGTAATTGGATTTTGTTCATTTACTACAAATATCTGTAGGGAGTAGCACAATGCGCATGTGTGTGTTAATGGAGTACGTATTCGATTCGAGGAAATTGCGTTCTCCGATACGAATTCAATAAAAGTGTTTTGTTCGGTTCCAATGGATGGGGTATGAGTCTGTCTATAGTGTGAGTCGTGAGTCTGTCTAGTGCATTGGTTTACTTGTAGAATCGACTTGTAACACCTGACGTTCAAATGTCAGATTTTATTCCGTTAGCAGCCGCTTTTAAGGCCCCTTCTGCTATAGCACGATGCAAGGATTTAATTGGCTGTATGACTGAATTTTATGACAGCAAGGCCTAAAGATCTGTTAGAGGATCACCCCTGGAGTGGACTCTTAGCTGAAAAGTTGACTTTTAGTAGCCCTCCACTTGACAGCACTGCACATAAGGTACGGCTTACAAAATAATTCTGCTGTAGTGAGGATCATTATTTGGAATTTCCTTGTTTGTTGGGGCGGGCAGAAGAGAATTTTCTAAGACCTGGCACCACAGTTGCAAAAACACTGTTTTGTCTCATAGTCGGCTTAGTCAGCTGGGCCCTATTCCACAAAACAAATTATCAACTTTCCACTTTGCACTCAGCAAATTATATTTTTTGGCAAAGTGATAAGTGTTTCTGTGCCACAATATTCTTTGCAAATCTCACTTGGCACTAGCAAATTTTTGCAAGGTATTTGCGCTCTCCTGCAAAGTCTGCGTCCTCCTGCAAAGTCTTTGCGCTTTCCTGCAAAGTGAGTGTTAAAAGTGTTCCACAAAGCATTTAATCACCTTTGCATTTCTGTCATATCACTTTTCACTTTGCATTGCTAGATAGAAGTTGTTAAAATGAGCTGCAAAATAAAAATTGAAAAAAAAATTGCAGTGTTACATTTGATCAAAGAAAAAAACAAATATTTTATTTGCTAGTTTTCAAAACAATAAAGTAAGTATTTTTTTATTAAATTATTGTAAATATTTGGAACATATTTAAGTTTACATTTCATTTTGAAGTTTAATAAATTAGATAAACAGGCTGCCTGGGAGGAAGTTTTGAGAAAAAAAAACATGCACCTATGCGAGGGATACAAAAAACTTTTCAGCAATACCACCGACGTCATCGGGCCACCGCACTTTGTTTTGAAACAAAACGTTAATTATAACGTGGACAACTCTATGGATGGTTCTGCAAACTGTTGATTTTGCAAGACCATAATACTGGCAACCATTTCCGAGCAAATGCAAGCACAGTAGCAGTTGATTTTCAGCCGACAAAACACGATTCCTCTGTGTATTGTGCTTTAATTTTTCTCCAATTTTATTTAAAAGGAAATCAACTTGAACTTGATTTAAACGAAAGCACTCTTTAAAATTAAAGTTTTGTAGTCCCGAAAAATTAATTCGTTCTCTATAACCGCGTTATACCCGTGTCTTCACTATCGTCGAACGAAAACTCACGTCTTACCTTGAAAACATTTGACAAAATTATCAAAATTTGCTTTGCAAAAATAGGGTTCACAGTTTTTGTGTAACGAAACAGCATAATTATTTGCAAAGACTTTGCAAATTGCACTTTAAATTTCAACTTATCACTTACAAAATTTTATAGTTCTGTGGAACATAAAGTTTTGCAAATTGAAGAAAAATTTGATGAGTGCAAAGTGAAAAGCTGATAATTTATTTTGTGGAATAGGGCCCTGGTCTAAGCTCAGTTACGTTTATGAGTCTCAAAATTCCACTGTTGGAGAAGTTTTGTGGGTGTTCAGGGAGCAGAACTTCTCTGAAGAAGCAGTGATCCCTTAGAGGCAATAGGGCGATTCTTTCACAGAGTAGACGTTTTACAGTTTCTACATCTTTCATGGCATTCGGTGTCTAAAACTACACCTAATTTCGACAGGTCTTATCCAACCTGGCAGTGATCAATATGGAAAACCGCAAAACCGGAAAATTGATCAAATGGACGATATTACAATAGAAAAAAATAATTTGGAAGCCAAAATTTGTTGCTTAACCAACTGAATTAGGAATGTTCGTCCTATTGAAAATTTTAGATGGGCCTCACCTCATTTCCTAATTTTCATTCTATGGGCATGGGCACTACCAGATTTTTACTTTTAGCAGGACAAGTCTTGTGTTGAAGCTGTGATTTCATTACTAGTTTTGTGTTAATCAAGTTTGAGCTTAATAGCTCCCTTATGAGTTATTTTATTTTTATAAGGATTACAAATTTCTGAGCAATGGCGTTTTAGAGACAGTGAAGTCAAAAATAAAAAAGGTCAATATTATGATGGAATTTCTACCACTGGGCGAGCTCTAGTCTTCAGAAATATTTCAAAAAATGTTCATCGAAATGTGAGAGAACGTTTTTTTTTAAGTCTTACTAAAAACCTATTAAATAATGATAGTTGGGTTTGAAAATCAGGTCATCTTTTCGAAGTCCGTTCATGTTTGTGGGTAGTAAACTTGACACTTAATATGAGCAAATTTCTTCACGTAAAAAGACCTGAAAACCTGCAACCCCTCGCTCAGTAGTCTTGTTTTGGCGGACCCCCTTTATAAACAAAAAGCACTTTGCTTTAAGCCTGCGTAACTTTAAACGCAAAAATTAGCGTTTAGGGGTTGCGTAAAGCTTGCATTTTTTTTTTTTTCGTTTCTTAAATGTCATTTTGTTTAAATTTTTTTCGGGGTAGATTTGAAAATTGAAAACAAAAGTAAAAATTGAATTAAAAATGGCATTCAGCTTCGTGAATTTTGAACGACATTGATATGATCGACTTAATTTAATATTCAATTCATCACCTTGTCAGAGGAAATCCAATTTTCCGACCGTTTTCTTTTTATTTTTTGCTGCTCCATTTTTGTTTACACCAACCTTGCGTAGTAAACAGTCAGTGGACATTTTTTTATAAATAACAATTTCAGCAAAGCCACATAGAGGCTACGTAAATTTACACGATGCATAACTAAACAACATCGTAGAGGCGTCGTAAGGGAATCTAATAAATACGGCTGTTATTGTACAACAAAAAATTCGTTGTAACATTTTTAAGTGCGGAATTTTTAATGTCCGACAACTGAATGCGAAGGTCTGGACGCAGGTCCAGTCTGCTGTTGTTTTTTGTGTAAGTGTGAGCCGAAAACCCAGCCTCGCATGTGAAATGTTACAAAATACAAATGGAAGGAGAACCATGAGAGCTTTTTCTATTCATCTTTCAGTGCAACATAAAATGTATTCAAATTATAATCCTCTGATTCAAAATTGTGTTTAAGAAGGGATGAACATTTGATGTGGATCGTTTTCTATAATTTGCAAATGGATTCTGTGCCCAGTCAATGTCGGCCTTTTTCCCGGGGAAATCCCCTTCCAAAGATTGTTTTTAAGGGTACCCCAATTTTGGTGTAGTATGCTTCTCTCATCATCAGATGTAACCCGCAACATATTTTCTTCCAAAAATGATGATTTTTCTACGGAAACCCTTTGAGCCCCAGGGTTCCGCGAACACCATTTGGATTTGGTAGAGATGAGCTAAGTCGTGATTTCGCAATCACAGGTAAAACGGTGACTGTGATTTACAAATCACTGTGAATTTAACCTGTTATTGCGATTGTGACTCGCCAACTCTGCCTTGTACTGCAATGCTATGTCAAAGATAATGGAATACAGAGATATATAACTTTCCAGCGGAAAAGCGGCTCCCTACAAGCTGTTCTTTCGAAAAATGCATGAAGTCACGCACCCATGTTCATTTCTTTTCAAGTACAGTGAACATTGGAAAACGTGAACCCCCCAAAACGTGAACTACCCCAAAACGTGAACACTGTATTTTTTACATTGACTGCTCTAAAACGTGAACAAATCTAAAAGCTTTAAAACGTGAACAGAAATTTTTTCAACATTTCTACATAAAAATGCACTGAATTATTTAATTCGGGGAATCCCATAATATTGACAATGCGTAGTATGTATGTATTTGGTGCCACACGTGCGTGTGCGTATTGCATAGCTATCATCCCTCATTCGGTTGCGGTTTTTTGCTTACATCAACGTCTTATTTTCTGTTTAAAAACTTACTTAGACGATTAAGAGAAAATGCAGTTGTTCAAATGTTGGGAAAAATACAACAGAAAAAAATTACAGATTTTTTTTGTTAAATAAACCTTTTATGTATTTTTAAAACGTTCAAATGTAAAAAAAATCCAATAAATTTGTAAATATGTAAAAAATATTCATGAATCTATACTTATACAAGCAAAAAGAAGATAAAATGGAAGAAAATGTGTTTTATTTTAAGAGCAGAATCATAAAATGTTACATTCCAAAACATGAACAATCTCGAAAACATGAACACCCTCAGTTTTAATTAGTTCACGTTTTCCAATGTTCACTGTATATGTGAGTTCATGAGTTGGATTTTAATGCAGAAATGCCAAATGTGTACTTAACTATTTTTTTCAATTTAATCAAAACCTCCACAAAAACTAAACAAGTTTAATACGAGACACAAACCAATTAAACACCGCGATGCCCATAAAAGCTAGACGATTGGCGGCCGGCCATTAGCAAAATGCTTTTTTGTAGCTCACACGTATTCACAGACGGAGTTGAAATTACAAAAACAACAAGCTAAACAAATGGGTTTTCGGGTGATAGAAGTACGAAAAATATTTATTCATCTCTGGCTATGTTTTATGTATTTTCCAGGCAAATACAGTGTGATCCTACCTATTTCTTATTAAATATATGACCATTTATTTTTAATAAATAAACTCCAACATGAATGCACTGGAAAATTCGCGAATAAGGCTAACTTGTTCCTTGTACCTGACATTCAAATTACAAAATTCAAGAGGCAACAACAATCCAGCGCAGCATACACAAAAAGAAAATTAAAAAAATTAAAACCACCAATCAGTTACCTACCTTAGCAATAACAAAGCAAAATGCAGCCAATGTATTAAATATATATTTACACAAAACACAATCAATCCAACTCCTACTCTCCTCTACTTCATCATAATTCTTTCATTTGCTTTTGCAAAATGATCCTCCTACCACCTACGACCTAGCTACGACCTAGCTACTGCTCCCTTACCTGCTGCTGCTGCGCGAGTGCCTACTTTCTTGTGCTATCCTACTTGGTACTTTGAGTCGCAGTTTCGCTATTTCCCCATTTGCCTTGTGATTGTGATTCTTGTGCGTGTATACCTTATTTCACTGTTTCGCTGTTTGTCCTGTGATTGCGATTTGTGTCGCGACTTTGGGTGCTTTCTGTTTGTCGTGATATTCAAACTGTGACTGCGATTGAGAACGAGTGCGAAAGGAAAGAGTGAAAAATCGCAGTCACGCTTTATTTGAAAGTCGCTCACAATCACTGTGATTTAATCACGGGTAGTGATTTTGTGCTCATCTCTACCATTTGGGAAACAACCAACCCTAACTAACCGCACTTTAGAAATTTCCTTGGGGCGCATTTTTACAGACACCACCGAAACAAAGTCCGTCGCTAGCCATTAAGAGGCCGAATTTTTAACAAGTATTTTCAAAGGTCACTATCCTTGCATCTTCCAAGATTAGTTTGAAAAATACTTGCCCGTCAGTCTGCCGGTAGGGCAGTTCCGACAACAACCCTCAATGTGAAGGACATTCTACCAGCAAATTTGTTTAAAAATAATAATTCGCATAGAATTTAAATTTCCACTTAGCAAAGTACGAGTATTATGCAAGTAAACCATTCACAGTGACAAAAGCGCTTTGTTAACTCATGCATGCCCCTCGTCGTAGGCAAGGACTTAATTACCCCGGAAAAAATGTATACACTCTTAAGGAGCCCCCCTCTTGTTAGGAGAGTGTAAGAGTGTAAAAAATAAATAATGTCCCTTTGGGCAAAGTAGAACAACAGGAAAAACAGAAACCCACCAGCTAACCCAATTTCGCGCAGCAATTTTAATTCGTTTAAAAGTCGAACAAACAGGACTCTCTCTAGAAGCACACACACACACACGCCCACCCGTTGACTATTGTGCCACTTTACTGTGTGCATATATGGTGCACACCAAGTACTTCAGTCCTGTTGTTCTGCAATTCTGTTTCGTATAATGAGTTAATTGCCGTCTGTATTGTTTGTTTGCACGCTTGAAAGCTATTGAAGGATTAAGATACTTTCCACCGTACACAAAACACATGCCATAGCCACCAACTTGTGCGTTGCTTTCATGCGAACAGCACAACATCAGTGGGGCATGCAGTAACAAGGATATCAAATAGTTCCCTTTAAACCAATTCATGTTGGCATTGCATGGTGTTGAATGCACTTGTGCTGCCTCCCTTTCCGTCACTGCACAGGCACACACTCGGCAAATGTAATCTTTTCTCGAATTCCCTACTTAAGTGTGTAGCGAGAAGACGCCGTCGTCGCTGCCATAGTCGCTGCGATCTCTGCACAATATTCAGCGATGGCAAATAAAAATTTCATACTTCCTGGATATGTGAGGACGTGTTGAAGCGATTTTTCACCTGAAGGGGCCGGAATGAGTTCATGTTGACACTCGGCATACAGAAGACGACAACAGTGCGGCATAACACTGGCAGTTGTTGCGAGAGGACGTCTTAGGCTAAGCCCAGCGAGTTTGTATATTGCAGTGCAGAAAGCCAACCAAGTTTGCATCCTTTTCAAGGAAATCTGCATAACTTTGCTTGATTAAGACGTAAACTGGGCGGTGGGAGGGAAGGGAGCTTTTTTCCTAAATGCAACCGAAGGAAATTAGATGCAAATTGCATTTAACTAAAGTCGTCCTTGCGAGCGTTGTCCTTCTCGCCACAGATACGTGGCCAAGACTCTTGGTATCCTCAATAACCAGACAACCACCGCCGCGCCGCCGGCAGTGCCTTCTAACTTATTGTTGCGGCAAATCTTGCAAGGATTTTCGTATTCACAGAAATTGCTCGAGAAATGAGAAAATATATTCGTTTCTGTGCAAATATTGGTCGGGGGTTTGCTACAGACTCCTGCGTGGGACGGTGTTCAAGACGACGCGACGAGGACAACGACGACGACGAAAATGATGATCACGATGTTAATGACGCTGTGTGGACGAGGAAGTCGACTGCTGCGCTGCGCTGCTGGAGGTCGCATGGTATGATGATGGATGATAATACTGAGCGTGCATAACATCTAAATAAATGACCGCACATTCTGCGCCAGAGCGGGACGGGGGAGGCGGATATACGCGCCAGTGAATGCGTTCTTGGTCATTTATTATTCGACTGGAATTTGCATACATTTTTTTTTTTTGTTTCGTAGGAGACACGAGGTATCCTCTGAGTTATGCAACGAGATATTGCATCGAATATAGTGTGACACGTGATGTAGGATGTCTGGGGTGACAGCACACGTGGAGTCACGTAGTGAGTGCAGCAGAGACAGCTCCCTTTAACCTTTTGCAGGAAAATACCAGACAATAATGTCGCTGACGGCTGAAACGTGTCCTACACGAAGTAAGATGTGTCTTTGTGGGCGTGATTCGTGAGGAAGGACTTTTCGAATAATTGTCGTTCGATTTTGACGGCAGTGCTCTGATGTGTAAGTTGTTGGGGTACACCAGTTGCGGAGACGTGTCTAATTGAGTGGCAGTTCGTGTGCTTGCCCCAATTATATAAGAGACTGTCAATACAGGGTGTTCCATCCCCCGAGTTTGTGGAACTTATTAAATGGTTGGTGTCAACCGACTCCGTATTAATTTTTTTAATCAATTACCTGTTGAATTTGAGAAAAATGTTGGCCTCCGGGTCTTCAGTGGTGTAAGAGGCTTCATCAAAATTAAAGGTTGAGCTTCAAGAAAGAGTGGAATTTTTTTATGCAAAAAGGACTGTCTGCTACCAGATTTTTAACTTTCTCCATTACGCAGTAAGAGAAAGATGTTGTGTTCGTACAAAATTTCGAACTCGGGATGTTTATTAATTCTGACATTGCGATGATAGAGGAACTCAAAAAAGGGGGTCGCAAAATTCAGCCTATCTGTCCGTATGTCAGTCTATCTCTCTGTCTGTCTGTATGTCCCGAGGTCTACAGCCCAAACGGCTGACCGGGCTTCGTTCAAACTTCGGATTTAAGGTTTGGGGGCTAACAGTTCGGGGCCGTTTCTTTTTTTGCATGGTAACCTCAATATTAATGGTACTTCCCATACAACATTTTCATACCAGTTTGATTTGTTCGACAACGGCTCAAACGATTTCTACCAAAATTGATATTTAAGCTTAAGTATTTAAGGCTAACATAACTGCATACTCTATTTTCAGCTAAAAGAAATCTAATAACGGTACTTTTGAAATTTGGACATATCTCGAAAATGGTCCATATGATTGTAATGAAAATATATTTCTAAGGTAATATGGTAGTTTCCAACTTAATGGCAAACTCAGTTTTTCTCTGTAATATCGTAAAATGAATTTTTTGGAAAAAGGTCTTTTTGAAAAATGTTGTTTCCTTTAGTTTACCTGAAAACGGCAATGAAGATTTTGTCCAAAATGCAAACTTAGAGTAAAATTGATGTTTTCAAAATGATTGCGTCCTTAATTTTCAATTCGAATCACCGAAAACGCTAATTTTAAAAACTGCTCATATCTCGAAAACCCCATTTTCGATGTCGATAAAACTTTTTAAACCAAAGTAGTGCTTACAATAACTTATACTCGGTTTTCAGCTAAGTAGTTAAGCAATAGTATTTTTCAAACTAAAAATTGCAGTACTGTTTTGTCTGCCGAAATTTTACAAAAACCGCTCTAACGATTTTGACCAAAATACAAATTAAAGATAATACCTATAAGTATTCTAAATAAGATCCCGTACTTAGTTTTTTTTTTTTTTTTCAAAAAAATCGAACAAATCAATTTCTTAAATATTTTTCAAAAATTACTACGCAAATTCCGATCTGTATTGACATAGTTTCGGTATATTTTTGAAATAATAACAATGCCCCAACTTCCAATGAAAATCCAATAACAGCTACGTAAAACTTCTTTTTAGCAAATATATTGCCAACTTCCAATTTTTTTTCAACCGTATTGAATACGCTAAAAATATTTCCAACAACTTGGAGCGTACACAATCAGCAGCTCCCACTTCACTTTTGATGAACGAGAAAGTTACGTTCGACCCAGTCGTGCACTTTATTTGTTTTGGGTTCCACTACAAAAACAAAAAAATGGAAAAAAAATGCTGCGCCTAATAAAACGTTGCAGGGCTGAACTGCGATTAACACCTTGCCCAGTCACTGTGTCAATCGCCCAACGACCGATGAAGGATAATCACATTTTTAAGGACTTAATTAACGAAAACAAAGATAAAAATGCCAACCCGGCCGTTGTAATTTTTCGTGCTAAAACACCACGGAATCCCGTTAATTGTGCCCCAGAGTTTAGTTATGTGGATGTATGAGCCTTTATGACCGCACTTAAAGTGGTTTATGCTCTCTGGCAGCGCTTTAATTTTT
The DNA here is from genome assembly GCA_951230905.1 of Cheilosia variabilis. NCBI lineage: Eukaryota > Metazoa > Arthropoda > Insecta > Diptera > Syrphidae > Cheilosia > Cheilosia variabilis. The sequence continues at coordinate 22,655,287 of OX579680.1, read as the reverse complement.
AGCTTCACAAATTCACAACGAATTAAAAGTGAACATAAAAAATAAAACCTGCAGAACTTGACTCAGTCCCCCTCCATGTCCCAGTTGTTTCATGATGTTTTTTTCTTCTTGTATTGCTCTGTGTCCCTGATAAATCGCAGTAATGTATGTATGCCCCAGATCGTGTTTTTGTCTCCTCCTCATGATGATGATGATGATGATGATGATGATGGTAGATATCTATCTAAGGCGAAATCGAAAACAGCGAACTGAAAGCGTTTCAATCTTCCTAGACCTTCTATTCCGCGTGACTGATTTCCGCCTCCGTTCTCGTTCATGAATCCTTTCCAGTTTTGTTTTTCTGTTTCCTTGCTCATCGTCTTTTTTTTGTTGACTTGTTCTCTTTCCCTTTTAAATACTTAAAGTTCCTTTCTGCTTGATGCTTTCATTTTTTCTTTTAATTTTCATTATATGGGTAGCGTGTGGGTGGGACATCTTCTCAAGAAGTCCAAGACAAGCGGTTTCTCTCTCTCAACTGAGGCGAGAGAACATCTTGGAGTGAGTGAGTGTATAATGAGAATGCAAAGTATGCCACCTGGGTAATGTACCTTGCATGCAGACGCAGTAATTGAAACGTAAATTCGCGCGTTGGATTCAGCAAGGAAAATAAAATCTGCATCTATAGCCACTATAAAGCCAACTGTCAAGCTTGCATCCAGATTCGAGGCCCCGCATCGCATGTCATTACCATACACATAAATGGGAAATGGGCTTCTTATGCAAAATTGTTACCAAGTAATTTAAGTTTCCCTTTGCCGCTCAGTGTTGCATATATTTTAAAATATGTGAGTACATGCACTCGGCGCTGTGTGAGTGGGTTCCTTTTTTTTTTCTTATTTTAAGCTGAATTTATCCTACCACCTGCTATAGTCAAGTCGTTGTCAGCCGGCCAGAGAGCTGGGATGGAATATGGTGAACTCATTTGTGAGTATTTTTAGCATCTGTTCCCGTTCGGGGATGTGAAAGCTGATTTCCTCAATCAGTTTGCCCTAAAAGTTTCATGCCCACCCTCGTTGTTATTGTGGCGCACAAATTTCATTTGAAGACAGAACTTAATCGCTTCAATCCGATGGCTTAGATGCCATATATACTTAGCATGGAATATTCTGTGGGGTGGCCTATAGTGTTTTGGCTTCAGGCGTTGAATCAAGGATTTGAGAAAATGAGGGAAATTCAGGTCAGCGGATCCCTTTCTTAGGTGACAACAATGGGATCGGATTTGATTTGGTTAAATGGGATGCAAATGGCCTTGAAACCTTTCAGCAGGGCGTTCAATAGGTGGACTCATTCAGCTGAGTGGTTGCTCGAAGGATGCTTTTTGTTTGTCAAATTTTAGACATCAACGTCTCGTGGAAGGTTAGAAGGTGATGCCATTGATGTCACATAAGGGAATGAGGCCAAAAGATCATTTATAGTCATACTTTCACCAGAGGTTGGTCAAGGTCAAAGTGAGCCTTCAAATATTATTTGCTCTTTTCCGAGGGTTGGACGTAACTCATCTATATAACTGGCGCTAACAGATGCTAACTCTTGGATGCAAAGGAGGTCGAAGATGTCTAGTGTTGGGAACAGTATAGTCGAAAGTGCCCCTCTGTTCGTTGGACTTTGCATCAAGGCAGCTCATAAGACAGCGTATGTTAGTATTGCTCAAATTGCCTCGACTTAAATAGCTTCTACGGCGTTGAGGGCCCAATTTTTGTTACAATCACAGTTGAGCCAAAATAAGAACTCCTTTTGGATCTCTTTAATTTCACGTTTTCAGCTCAAATTTGTGCCTTAAACTAAGGCCAAACATATTTAGCTTCGTTAGAGAATCAGAAGCTTGTGAATTGAAACAGAAAGTGTTGATGCGTAGAATTTTGTATTTGAATTTGACGCGGACAAGGTTCGGTGGTAACACAATTTGCAGCGCGTTAGATCGATTTGATATGGATTGGTATGGGAACTTTTTTAAAAATTGTATGACATAAAGGCAGGACAAATGTTTCCTATAATGATTTCACTAAATCATGTCCGAAGCGATGTAATCCCATAACTCGAGATTGGCCGAACCGATTTTGATGATTTATCCTTTGTTGGGAAGGTATTTTCTCAGTACGGGTTTTTAAAAGAAGGTAAAAAAATCAAAATTTCAAAATGTCTTATTTTGACCCAGCGTGTTACGACAGGTTTTTTTTTCGATTTTTTTTATTTTTTTATTTTAATTTTGTACATATTTATTTATTTTGGCAACAACCAAAAAAAGAATCAAATTTGAATGTAACATATCGTATCACAATTAATGAACTGTCAGATAGACACGCAACGTAACGCCATCTATTTATTATCGATCAATGGAGAAGCCAATTTTGTTTCATGTGTGGTGGCGCTGTCCACGTTGACTGCGCCGTTTGATTTAGTTGCGCAGTTTCTTCATTCGTTGCTCGTTGCTTTCAGCGTCCATATTGCACTTTGAGAATGCACACTGGAATACAATAGTTTCGTTGTATTTTTATATATAAAGCTAGAGTCCTATAGAAACCCACTCTTCCCTACAGTGTGAGACTTTAACAACCGAAAGAGAGCTCTCATCTCAATGGACAAAATGGGGAAGACCGAAACAACATCGGAGTTTAAGTGCTGTCTTCCAGTTTTGTCAATTAAGGACTTCCTTTATCAAACCCGATCACTGGAGTCTGAAGTTGTCAATTATGACGACTCAAAATGGACTTTCTGGCTGCTTGGCTTTTCGTAGCCCCAAGCTGCAAGTGCTTGACCCAAGAAAAGAATTACAAACTTCGTACTTTGGGTACTGCTGGCATCGTACGCAGGTCTTTTGATATCGGCTAATAATTCACGAGCTGCATGTCATGTTGGGAACAGCAAGAACCCACTACAGCTGGGTTGGAAATATTTCTCGCAGCAGAGGTATAGAACTTTGGAAAGTTCTGTGAAGTCTGTATAAGTGCAATATTGGGGAAACGACTCTTGAGCGACCCTTCGACGAAATAGGCACCTTCCGACGAAGTTATAGGTAATTGTACTTAAATGCGGATGCTTCTGAGGTCCGGTTGGCTAGCTTCGCCACTTTAACTACTCCCCAAAACAGGGAAGCTCTAACCCCCTCTATACTAATAGCATATCTAGACAGCTCGTTTAGATCTTTAAAAAATTCAAGACTCGCCATGATATCCACAGTCTTGTTGCTCGGCTGTATTCTTCTGGTCCCGTAGATCTGTACACCTCACATGCTTCTGTATTTCGTTGGCTTCTCCTGTTCGGGGTGAGCCTAGGGACTCGACCTTCTGGCGTTGCAATAACACCGCATGCAGTTCGCTGGCATTCAGTTCTAAAATCAGAAGGTGCGTTAAATAATCTGACAACCTGGGGAATTCCGTATTCACATTGAATCGAGGCCATCAGGAAAGTATACAGCGTGGTTACGGAAATGTTAGAAAGCCACAGCAAGATTGGGAAGCTGCATTTTTGACAAATGTTACAAATGGTACCCTACATACCCATACCTGTAGTTGCCAGTCACAAATGTTAACGTAGCAAGCAAACCGCACAGCCAAGGTTGTCTACCAAGCTTTCAAATGGAATTGAAATGCATATAATTTAGTTCTCGTTCAATCACAGTCTCAGTGATGCCAGACCGTGGGTAATTACCCACTTCGTGGGCATTTTGCTTTACAAAATAAGCTAAAAGAAAACAAAAAAAAAACAGCTTATTTTGTTGTTTTTAACGTCGGCATGGGCAGAAAGGGCATTTTTGGGTGTTTTTAACGTGAATCGTGGGAATTCAGTCCGAAAAGTTTGGCATCACTGCACAGTCTTTAGCTCAGAGCTTCACTTAACGCACAGTAGTGAGTGCTTTCCGTTACTCAAGTCGAAACCCTTTTTTGTCATTTCACGGAGAGCCCTCGCAGGCGTTTGGTCGAACTTAAGGCTTGAGAAGGTGTCTCGAAAATGGCCTATTTAAATAAGTTAAACTATTTCACCGAGTGACTGATTTATCAAGGCTGTCTTATATAAGTTCTGACCTATATATCGACTCATTTGAAGCCTAGATATCTACCACGCTGACCTTTAAGCCCTTCGAAAGGTATTCGAAAACCATTTTTCGATTAAATTCTATTCCACCGACTTACGCCTCATTTCAGCCGAGCAATATTTGCAAAATTTGTGGTCGCTTTAGTCGAAAAGTTATTGCATTTTAGGCGCTGTTGAGGCGTTGAACGCTCGCTTAAATGCGAGCATATGAACTCATTCCCATCTACACACTGGCTCGTACAAAACTCTTCCGAATGAACGAATGTGAGCTCGGGGAGTTGTATGGTTCGCATGTTGTCGGTTTTTTGCCGTTAAGAAAGGGACTTTATCGCCTCAAAGATTCAATTTTTTTTTTCTTCTCTCTTATCCTTAACTTATTTTCACATCGCCCCCAAATGGAAGTATGTTCGTAGAAAGGAGAACACAAAGCTCCACAGAGTGGAAAGCAACCAAGCAGGCAAGGAGAAAAAAAAATCACAATAAACAAACAAAATGCCACCAAGGGTGTGGGTTGGAGGGAGGTGGTGAGTCCCCACCGCAAAATAGCACACACCATCCCCTTGCTCCACCGGCACAGTCTTCGCCGTCTAAGAAAAGGAATTCTTGGGGTTTTTTTTTACTGGTTCGTTCATCTTCATCCTGTTTCTAAAGCAAGATGAAGAAGACATGGAGGGACCATAATGTCGGATGAAGGAAATATCTCTGATCCCTTCCATTTTTAGAGTTACGTTATCTGCATAGACATTCTTCTTTCAATGGTATTAACTCATATGAGTGGGTAGCATTACCACCGTGTAGCATACTTTAAATGGATGCCCAGGGATATGGTATGGCGGGTTAGTGTGCGACATGTTCCTGCAGGAAAGCGGGTTTCGGGTGCTACCAGATTGGCTCTGAAATATTTATTCGATTGGATTTCCAGCCTGGGTGTTATTGATTTCAACGAGTTTCGTGTGCAAATGTGGAGATTATCCGGACCAAAACAGATCAGCAAAACGGGAACGAAAAAATTCCCCAACGACAAGGGATGAAGAACTTTTGGCCAGGCACAGAAAGCTATTATCTGGGAATGACGAAAAGTGAATGTGAGTAGGGAATAGGCATAAATGGTACTCGTACAAATGTTTGAATTAAAACCGGCGCCAATTTGCTCTGCCTCGATGAGAGGAGCTCTTGAGCAAATAATGGGAAAATAATGTGGCAAAACTGAAACAATGTCACATTTTTCATGGAAATAAATGTCGAAACAATGTGGGACGGATGGCATGTCCGACCGTGCGTCGGTGACGGCAATTGTGATACACCTTGTGCTAGCATTTCAGTCACAAAGCAGCTCGTTGGCGGTCGCAACTACAGCTATTTGGGAACGCCCGGGCGATTATGTTGATTGATGGAAAGTAAAAGTGACACACATTCCTAGGTGGATTTACATTAATCACCTTGGCTTGACACCTGCTGCGTGTGGTGCGAGTGCGATACGACTGTGCTTTTAGGATGGTGCAATTTGGTTGTGCTGTGCATCGGTGGAACTGTTATTATTATTATTATGCTGCAAAACAATGAAGTCAAATAATTTTTTTTTAGGGTGACGTGATACGGATATTTCGAGAATATGAATTGGGCAGTTGGTTGGTCTATTTTGTTTGTTCCTAAGTGCATTGTAAGCATTTTGTTAGTAGCTACAGACATTTTGAGCTATAAAAGCTTCGGGTGTGTTCGTAGTGTGTTGCACTCACGTGTTAAAAGACTGCGGGGATCTATTTGTGGGAGTGCAACTTGACTTTGGCCTTTTTTACTCACTTTATCGGACTTAAGATTAGGTACGAGTACAACACTTAAATTGCTTTTAATAGCACCATAGTCCTGGAAATAACCTCAAATATACCTTCTAGAAAGAAGTTCTTCTAAAATTGAAAAAAAAATAAAACAACTTCAGCACTAAACACGTCGGGGAGAGTGCGATTACTTAGGCTGCAAAAAATGATAACGGTTTTAAATACAAGCATTTTTTACTAAAGGGCGACGGGGTCTATGTCGCTCCGTTTAGGCAGGAAGGGTTATTTAAGAAAAAAATACTTCAAATGATTCAAAATTTTCTTTGGTATTTTAAATTCATTTTTTTTATTTTTATCTTTTTAGCCTAAGACACTCCGGGGAAGAATACGAATATTATTATTCCTCACTCTTTAAAATCGGCCAAGCCGTTTAGGCTACAGGGCGTCCCGGAGGAACGTACATGGGATACGTGCGAAACACATAACCCTCCCTGTGTCCAGTCGGGTTCAAATAGTATGAAGGGACAGATTCCTGGATATCAAAAAACTTTATTGAAAGTGTTGCCTTTGTTTTTATATATTTGTTTTTATTTTAAGTATTTTTGTTTAAATTAACACTTCCGCCTAAACGGAGCGAAATAACTCATGATTCTTTTGGAAATCATATTTAAACGACTTTTTTTCTGACTTTGCTGAAGGACCCTTCATAGAGCCCTTTGCCTAGTCCAGTCAATTGCCATAAATATGTAAGTACGATGTATCTGCAAATATGCAATCCTCTTTGTGCTCCACACGGTCTAAAGTGATCTTAAGTTTCGGCGGACTTCAATATCTGTGCAGACTTTCAAACACCTACTTTCCCTGTAGAACTTCCCTTAGGGCCGTTTGCTCATACGACCCTTAACGATTTAAGTTCTACTTAAATACTTATAGGCTACTTTTTTCAGGGCACTTAATTCGCTGTGAGTCGTATCAGCAAACGGCCCTTAGTCCGCAAATGCTAGCGCCGGAAGTCCACTTAGGATTCTTTCTTAAAACGATGAGTTCCTTGAGACTTTTTAGGTTAGAATTGCCAATGACAGTTTAAGAACTAAAACGTTTCAAAAAGCTTGCAACCTGTTCTATGAGCCATTAACTTTTGATATATTTCCCTCTCCTAGACTTGAGCTTACCCGTTACAGGTATCTGAATCTGACACTTGGAGCAATTGTAAGGTCAACTGCCTTAATGGCTGCCTGAGAATCTGAAGGAACTACCAACGGTTATCGTTTGGGATGGATTTTCGTTGATAATTAATATTGGACACTTTTAATTTTTGTTTACTTCAGTTTTCATCTTCAGCTTGGAAGATGCGATTTTAATATTCACTTTTCAAAGGCAAACCTATAGCGCCCCCAAAAGCTTGCAAGTGGAAGTGTTCTTTTTTTGTAGGTCATAAAAAAAATATTCCAAGTCCTGAACCACTTAAACCTTGCACGTCATCCTTTGTAGGTTCGATGTAAGTTTAGGATTAAGCTGAACATATTTTTATGGGCTCTAGGAAGCTAAATGTTTTTTTTTTTCACTTTTTCTGCCCGATCAGCATAATGGAAGCAGTATTCCCAGCCCCCAAGCTTACTTGTCCAAAGAGAAGTAGGAGTTTTTTCGGGCTAATGTACGTCTAAATATACAGGTTGACTTTGACGAAGCGTCGCGACGTTGAATTTCTCATTTTCGGTAAGGATGGTCTCGTCTTTTGATTGACTCCAAAAAAGCGCATGGGTTCTTGGAGGTGGTTTTGTTGGTTGTCCGTTTGAAAATGTGATACAGTCAGTGCATTTTTCTGAGCCACTAATCTGGCTTCCAATCTATCCGCCAAATGCCCTATTACGCCCCGAAATTTGAGCCGGACGGTAGTAGACCTCTTTATATGACTTAGACCTTTCATGCTGTCAAAATGCGATGAATAAAGATTAAAAAAAAATCCCCTTGCAAGCTGTTATACAAACGTTTCCTTTGTAAAACAACTACCGGAGTAGATTTCCCAAAATTATTCAAATTTAATGAGAACCGCTCCTGAAATCCGTTGCTCAGTAGGCAAACAACAAATCCTTCCTGGGTATTTGTACTTTTATTTCCTGTTCCAGTTCGTTGCATGCCCAATTCTACTCTCTGGTCAAGCACAAACCTCATACATGGTAATGGGAAACCACATTCTGAGTCCCACAACCAAAGTTCATCTCGAAACGCCACTCTTTCCATTCCATTCAATCCGATATTGCAATTGTTTCGAGATCTGCTCTCGAAATTTGCCTGGCCAAAGTTCAACTCGGAATAGATAAATGCAAACGAACAGGTAAATACGAAAATAGTTTCATCATTGCAAAATATACAGAACCGCAAAACAATTTGAATCATCAAGGGCGACACAATGCAATCGCAGGTGCATTGTACACATGAGGGGTTTAACCTCCCAGCCAACGCTTTGGTATAGAGCGCTGTAAAGGACTGGCAAGGAACCCAACAAAGAATACCACAGAATTGAGGAAACTGCCAACGAAGAGGAAGTGACTGTCTCAATTTCTATTCAATCATCCACCCAGCCAGCCAGCATCCTTACGAGCGACGAGCTCTCCTCCTCAGATGAGATGAAGCGAAAGGAACATGCTCAAGTTCCCCGCAAGGCGATTCCATCTTTCGAGAGCACTTTCTTCTTCCTGGCTGTGCTGCTCACATGCACACCCTCCGAAACATACAACTACAAGGTACGGATGGGAGCGAACTGAACGAACAGAAGGAGCAGCAAAATTGTGTGTTGAAAGATATAAATTTCAAATTCACAGGATGTCGGACTCACCAATGCGATAAGTAAAAGAGAATCACACTGACCGCACAGAGCACAATTGCGAACATTTTCCACAATTCAAAATCTATACAACGACCACCAGCGCCAGCAACGAGTTCAACTCCACCAGAGCATCATCGAATCCCATAATGGGGTCAACTGAGTGTGGTGAAGAATCGAAATCACTTAAAATATCAGCCTGGGCGGGCGGGGGTGCGTGTGGCATAATATTTTGTATGGAATATAATTTCCTATCATATCATAATGTTCTGATAAATTTGCCGCAATTTATTTTGCACTCCCACCCACGTCCAACGTCCACACATGCTCGGAGCTGTGCGCGCTGAGGAGGAATGTGTGCACAGCAGAAAGTTGGGCGCCAACACGAATGGGGATTTCGTCTATAGGCACACATGTACCTATGGATCTGTATGAGAGGCACATAATATTCCCGTTCTGGGTCCTTTGCACTGAATGATAGCCCTTCAGTTTTTTTTTTTTTTTAATTTTTGGTTATCACTCTGGAAGTAGTCCCTAGATGGCAAAGCAAAAATATAACCTTACGTGTCCGGAAATGAGTGCTGTGTTCCCATTGGGAGAACACAATCAGGAACAGCAACAATAAAAAAGGGACAATGATAATAAAAAGGGACATTCGACAAGGTCGCAGGTCACAGGCTGGCAGCAGTCCTCAGAGATGGAAGTTTCCCAACGACGAACGACTTCAATTGTACTGCCGGATTCATTTACCTGATGAGCTCTTGGAAGAATGAGTTCACTGGGGCTTTCCCATTCACCTAGAGTCCCACATAAGTGATGATGAGGACCCAAGCAAAATAGGATCTCATTAGGGGTAGGCAAGAATTAAACAAGCTCGAACCGCATGGGGTCAAGGGTGTGTCCTGCAATGGCCTATACCCCGGCTAAGGAAGCAATTGTAAAATCAGTTATTTACCCTGTGACAAGCGTCTTTACTTAATAGTCACGTTCCTCGAAAAACACGCATCCATCAATGACACAGTTCTCGGTGTACAAGGATTTTGTCAAATTGCCAGTCCTTGCGGGTGACATTTTTGCTCACTTCTTAATTCCGCTGCAGTTGACTCGAGAATAATTGGCCCGTCTCGTCGACAGAAACTTCCACACCAGCATCTACATCTGCCAAAAGCAAACGGCTGCTGTAGTTGATGAGTAATTACCTTTGGTGATTTATAGTCAAGCCAAGAGAAAGGACGAATGACTTTTTAGCCCCGTCACATACTATACACGGAGCGAGCCGAGATGATTGATGCCTTACAGTTCCTTCGACACTTCCGGTTGCAGTTTGATTTAGAGGCAGTTCCTCTTCGCAGTGTTCACCTCAATGTAATGCTCATTGATGCTGTTCAGAGAACTCCTTTCGACTGGCTCTGCCGAAAACGTGTTTACTGATTATTATGCGGATTCCGATTCATTAAGGTGCACTTCGGCTGAATGGGAGAGTGAGTTCTCTTTTGATAAGAAAACAGTCTTCTTCCGGAGCATCCGGTAGAAAATACCCTGTCACGGAGGAGGTGAAATGGTGTCCTGTTTTCACGCCGCACTGTCTCCGTGCTGTGGCAGCACTCGTACTTGTGGTATTTTGATATGCAAATCTGATAAAGTTTTCACAAGTTTTCTTGATGAAGTTCATTGATTGCGAGATGTGGAAATTGCGCACACACAAACGCGGGTTATTTTTAGAATTCTATTTTAATTGCCAAAAGCATAAACAACTGGGAAGAAGTTTCGTATTTGCATTAATTTGACAGCAAAACATGCGCGACGAATGGAAAGTTGATTTTAATTCAAAATGTATACATAAATTTTGTTGTAAGTTGTGCGGTGTGGGCTGATACACGACAGGATGTTGGTACAAGGACGCACATGTTTGTTTTTCTTCCAAGTGTAGAAGGGAAAACAGCGCAGCTTTTCGTATGAATTTTAACGACCCTTTTGTGTGTTGATGAATCTTATTGGTGTGACTTTTAGCCAGCAGCACAACGTCTGATAATAAATATTTTTTTAAGAACATTCTTGGAAGGTGTTGATCGTCTTTTGAAATGGTGTCGTCCTTACAACTGCTATTTGAAAAAAAAAATTAATGAGTGCGTCGCATTTGCTACTTTGCACTATAAAAATTGTATGGCAAGTACCTCACGTACACTCAGGGAAAAAACGAGATAAAATCAAGATAATCAGTGCCAGATTAAGCCTATCCGTTGACGAAAGTATGTTAAGCTCGGAAATTCTTAATCCAAATACAAAAATCTTACTTTGAGTGTGTTTTTTGATTCCTATTATAACATTGTTCTATATAAAAGTATTAAAAATGTGTATCTTAAATTAAGCCCAAAGTCATTTCATTTGATTTTAAATCGTTGTAAACTTAAGTTCAGCCTATGTATTCTTAAACATAGCGCAATGAAGAATGTGTCAGCCTAAATTGAGCTCGAAATTACCTTATTTTTCACCTATTTATCAGCAGTAAGAATTGCTCCCATTTAAATTAAAAAAAGTTATCCTTATATTAATTTTTTTCGGAATGCTTCAAGAATATCATATCGCAATTCGTCGAATTGTTTATCAGCTCCGTCACTTTCCTTTTTAAGAAAATAAAACAATTCATTTTTATTTATTGAAACAAAAATACTTAAATGGACTTAAATCTAAAATATGTCCTTCCATTATTAAATGGATACAAATGTAAGGGTGGACTATAAAATCAGACATATTTACTACAATTGTATTTATATTAAATTAATATTATTAATTCCACCATTTTTATTATCACATGCACTTTATTACAATTTTCCACTATTTTATTTTTTGAAAGAACACTTAACTACGGAAACACGGATACTGTACGAGATATCAATCGGAAAGAATGAACTTTTTCTATCCATTAATTGGAAAATATTAATTCGTATAGCATGATCGTTTAGATCTTAATTGGTAGGTATACGCATTAATCCATTAATCCAATTGCATAGGCTTGATTTAATAATAAAAAGCTTGTTTTAAGAATCATCCGATTTATTTTGAGACTGAGCACGTAAGAGTGAAGAAATTTAAGAATAAGCCTGATCGGACTACAATTTATCTTGCGATATTTTTCTGAGTTAAGAATTAAAATGGGAGATTCCGATCCCGGGGAATTATCCTAAGGTTATCAGGAAAGTTGGCTCAGTGGCCTATTGGTTCGAATCCCGAAAAAAAATTCCAACTTAAGGTTTTTTCCACTGTGCCACCTCTCGCTAAAGTCTGACAAATATTCGATAGTATAGCTGCCATGAAAGAGCGCCTCAATTGTCCGTTTGAACTCCGCATAAAATTGTAGATCCCTTCCATTCGTTACAAAAAAAAAAAAAAACAAAACAATTCACACAAAACGAATGGTTGTGAGAAGCTAGAAGAAAGTTTTAAATTTATTTCTGGAACAAATGGAAGAGTCCTTCAGCTTGTAAGACAAAATCGAGCTGCTGAATTGAGAAGCTAGGAGACTTTAAAAAAAAAAAAAAACTATTATCCCTGTTTTGACTTTTCTATTTCATATATCGCAAAACAGTTAAAGTTTGGAGGATATTTGACTAATGAATCCAAAATACATACTGTCTTGACACAAAATTTATGTGCAATTTTGCATCTCTCCAATCAGTTGATTTGTTCCCCTTCATTCGTTATTTTTCGGAACCACAGCTCGGATCATAACTCTTGTGATGAGAATAAATTTAAAAATAACAATTGCAACTTTGAAATTTTGTCCGCTTTCAATATCGGACAACTAAAGCGTGTGATTTGTTGTTTTTTTTTTTTTCAAAGCCAGGGAAATCAGCTGCCCTCAATTTGTACTCCCATCCTCAAATGTCCAGGGCACTATTTCGCGAAACTACAGGTTGTAATTTACAAGCACTTTTCTTACAATTTAATAAAAAAGAACAAATATCATCAGCAGCCTGGTAAGGACCGACGAATATTAAACAATCTACATAGAGTCAAATCAGTGATGGAAAAGCCGATACATTTGTAACATTTGGATATTAAAGTTACACAAATACAATTCACTCGAAAATGTTACAATTTACCAAACATTTTATTGCCTCAAAAGTTATAGAGCCTTAAAAGGTGTCAAACCATGAAATACATGAACTTTAACTACATGCAAAACATACAGAACTTTTTTCGCCAAACCACGTTATTTCAGGAGAAACCATTTCTATTACCTAAATAGTACTCAAATTTGTTCCTGATGATAAAATTTAAAAAATTGATAGTGTTAAAATGAGTGTTGTTTAAGAACATACATAAAATGGCTCTTTGCATAATTTCAATACCTACCATACAGTGGTCCCAAATTGAGGGGAAAAGCGCCAATTTTGTACAATTTTGGCTTAAAAAAAGGGGAAAAATCAAATATCTCCTTGAAACCTAAATTGCTTAAAAGTAAACGTTTACTCAGAATGAAATGTTCACACTAAATATGAAATAAAACAGCCCATCGAACGTCTACGTAAGAATTTTTGTGTATCCGAATGCATTCACTCGATTTGAACTTTTGTCTTATAGAAAGGAAAATCATTTCAAATTCAAATTTCATATAAAAATAAAGGCAAATTTCACTTAGGGGAAGAACTTTTCTCGAATTAAGGGGAAGATCATTGCTTTTGTTTATAAAAAAAAAAAAGGGGAAAACAGTCTTCACAGTCTGGGAAAACTACTACCACATCTTCGGCTTGTGCGGAATGAATTCTTCCATATACAATTTTTTCAGAAAAAATAAGAAATCGACTTCAGTTGAAAAATGTTCAGCTTGAATTGAAACCAAAAATATGTTAAGAAATGACGCATGTCATAATTTTAAAATTGAAAAATCTCTTTTAGAAAGAAATAATAGATTTTGTTCAAGACGCACTAATAGATTGAAATTTATTGAATTTATTTGTTTTCAAAAACAATGTGACGTTTTTTTTTTAAATTATTAATTTGTATTATGGTCTTATAGCAAATAAAGTTTTGAAAAAGATGTCGATTTGTTTTATTTTAAGGGCAAAGAGAGAAATATTTGTTTTTAAAATCATGAGCTAAAGCGTAGTACGCTGCTCGAGCTAAACTAAATTTTATCTGGTCTCCAACATTTCTCTCCAAACATCAGCTAAAGTCGTAGCTAAATTTTGACACACAGTACGCCGTGGATAAGTGTCACAGAAAACAGCTGTTCTTTGAAAAAACTTCCTTCAAAAATGTAATTAAGTCGACTAGATTGGTCTGGATGAGATGTAACCTGAACGCAATAACTATATTGGTCGGGAACGTCACTTTTTCTACGTCAGCCACATATGAGAACTGTCAACTTAGTGCTCAGTCACGAATTTCACGACTAGATTCGTCGGCTACCCCTCCATAAACGTCAACTGAAACATCTGCTCTCACGACCGATTTCCCCCAATCAGAGCCGAGTTTCATCTATTGAGAGAGCTGTCAGACCTACTAAACTGGATACTTGAACCCCCCATTCTCTCTTCTTTCAAATACGTCCGATTCTAGGTACTTCTTGTCCATGTAATAATTAAAAGAGCTCATCCTTGCATACTTTTCCGCAACAGAACACCAAAAACACAATGATGTGTCACAATTTAACTTGAGAAAATGTGCCGACCCATTAAATGGGCACGCTAAATTTAACAGGCACATGAAGTACATTCTGAAACAAAAGCTTGATTACTTAGCTCGAGCTGCGTACCACTTAGCAAAACGGGTTCGCTTAAATTTAGCTCAACTAAATTTTGGAGAGAATTTTGTATGGGAGAGAAAATTTAGCTCGAGCAGCGTACTAAGCTTATAAGTAGTTAAAAGCATGAGAGCTAATTTATCTTAACATTCATATTGCTACGATTTCCAGTCCTAAAAGTTACAATTTCAACATGAGAAGAGTACAATCTGAGGAGTATGTTTCTCATCACTGAGTCAAATGCACCTTTTGAAACCAGTCTTTTTCTTTTTAAGGCGAAAGAGCAACAAAAATGACCACCAAGGACTATGCCACCCACCATCGGATGTAAACTGTCAAAACTCGCAACCAACGCTTATGGCATTGAATTTCCTGCAAAATTGACACATAAGTTAACCGGCGCCCATTTCCATTATGTTAGGGCTATCTAATTCAATTAAGCATTAGGGTGGCCCAACTCCGGCAGCCACCGGATGATACATTCACCTGGAAAATGGTGAACACCCTTCTCGTACACTACCACCAGATAAAAGATGACAAAAACTTTGATCGCTGTTAATGCGATTAAAACAAAACAGAAACCCAACTCAAACTAAAATAAACCCGTGTCTCCCGACCGACCGCCACCAGACTCCGAAAACTGAAACGAAACTTAATTCAACTGAGGTCTAATATCATAAACTTTTTTTATTGCATTTACCAGGACGCGGCCAGTCCCTTGCCGAAGGGTGTGGGTCCGTGTGGATGTTTCCGCCTAACCAAACAAAGCACACAAAAAAAGAAGGTAAAAGTTCAAAAGTTTTCTCATCAATTATTTAGCACATTCCCCGACGTCGAACGACCGGACGGACAGACGAAGGCCCAACCCCGAATGGCACCAGACCTATACATAAACTTTTTACCACTGATTTGAGTTATAATGTGCAATTTAGTCCATATAGGCTACGCTGCCAGATCCCGAATCTGCCTTCTCTCTACCGCTCATGAATCATTCGTCAAAGCGTTTTTCATTTCGGTTAGGCGGTCCCGTCTCTCCCCAAAGGGCACCGTCTGCCCTGGGAATGAAAATCAACTTTCCTTTCAGCCACAGGTACGCGCTCCGAGTGTGTAGGTATATTAGGAGCGAGTTTTTTCCACCTTAACCCTTACACACATTGACTTCCAGTGGCTGGCCCCCAGTAGATTGAGGTACGACATTAGATATTTGCATTTCAGGGCTCTCGGCGATGGCTGTGGGCTAGGAAGTAACTGCTGTCAGAAGTTGGGCAAAGTTCATTGACCAGTTAAATGGAAACTTTTGTCATTGCAAATTATCGTTCCAGATCCGACTCCGAGCCATCCGTCAGACCGCCATAATCGTCGGGAGACGTTTGAAACTTTATTATGTCTAATTATTCTGCCGAGGATTTGAGGCGGTTTAACAAAAGGAAGGTATACACTTCCTTCGCCCTCTTTGTTCTGCGAAACTTTGCCAAGGAATGCGAACTGATGGTTGGATAGTTAGTGGTATCTGGCTGAGGATTTAAAAGTCCAGAAGTTTCCATCGCTTCCGGGTTCCGGTTGCCATGCAAATGGTGCTCGTGTCTCGCAGAAGAACATCATCTTGAATATGTGTCTCGGTGCTGCCTTGTATCCGTTAAAGCTACACCACAGCATGTTGCAGCGGGGAGACTTTTGACAGCCACTAGGTGATCCGTACTCCACTTGCTGTAAAACGATTTTTCGATGATGCAGCACAAGCAGCGCACTTGGATGGAGTCACAGAGTCACCAGTCTACTTCGTGTGAACTTTTCGAAATTGGTTGGCGAGCTGTTATTGCTCCACAGGGAGCAGCAGCGCACAGAGGACGAATTAGCAGAATAGCACGTTCGATACTTTGGAAGTATATTGATGGTGCGCTAAGTATGGCGCGGGGGAGGGCAGCAGTGCTGCCATGACAAAAGAACCTAACTGCTGTAAAGTAGTTTACCGTATTGACGTGCTATGAATTTTTTACGGCACCACACCACTGCCAGGGAGATGTTTCCAGTTTCCTCCTTTTTCTGAGGAAAGTAAATTGTTGCAGTGACGGTGGATTAGTTTGGTAAATGTGCAAACGTGAAATTATGTGGTTACCGTGAAAGTGTTGCATTCCTAATGAGGTGGAGCGCGCGTGGAGTCTGGCCCGCTTTTGAGAGGTGAAATTTAGTGCTGGTGTTAAATAGATTACGTGCAGCTGTGGTAATTGCATTTGACGGGGTATAAGTGATGAGTTGCATGAGGGACCATTTTCCTAAACAATTTGGGCGGTGATGGGTGTGCTTATGCGGCCGTAATCGAATTATAGTGACATTGGGTTTAGTTGGAAGGTGCCGCTTAAAGGTGTTCGAAATTCGACAGAAAGTTTTGTGTTGCACTTATTTTTGTGTGGAGCTGTGTATCCATTTTAAAGATACATTTCATTTTTGAGTTTTACTTTAATTTCAGTAGAAACTTTTTAATTGTGTAATAATTATTTATAATAATGTATTATTATATTTTTTTTTTTTTTTTTTGAAACAACGTAAATTGTTTAGTCAAACTTGTTGTTCTAGTACAGTTTTGCTAAATTTAATATTTTGATAATGGCAATTGTTTTAAATAGGGTTACCCCACCCAATATAATATTTAAATTTGTTTAGAGACCATTGAAGTGGCATTCAACACTATTTTTTTATACTTAGTATACCAAAAATACAGAAGGTCTTTACAAAAAAAAAAAAAAATACTCGGATAAAGGAAAGTTGTCAATTCACTTGTGAGGTGGGAACAGCAGGAGACCTGGGGTCTAGAAATTCGACTGAGGGTTGGTTAAATAACATCTCCGGAAAGGTCGGATGGATTTATTTCATCAATTTTGTCCAACATTTGCAAGTATATCGAAAGTCTGTTACTAACGTGGGACTTAAGTGGTATTTCTTCGACTTTTTACACTTTCGGAAATTCTACCAACCTGAACTCGAAATCTACCACCTTTTACTCATCGCTATTCGCTAATAATATTTGTTTTCCATCATTTACTTTTACCTATACACACTCAGCTATCAGTATTTTTGTATTTTTCTTTGAGAATTGCATCAGCAAAAACTTCCAGTCCAGTACACCATTTACTGCGCTAATATTTCATTATTTGACTGTATTTGTGCGAGGGTGTTTTGCTATGGCTTGAGTTTTTGTGTTTAATGATGAGTTGAATCTACGGCGTTTTTTCTGTAGTTAATTTTTATATTGATGCTTTCACCTCACAAACTTTTAATTTTTAAATAATATCAAGAGCTATAGAAATTTGAACATTCTTGGTTCCTACAACAAATAAAGAGGAAAATTAAATTTAAGATGATCTTAGCTGCCAAGGAACTTCTGGGGAACGGCGAAGATTTTAAATCCCCAGAGTTATTGGTAGAATATTCTTCAAAATATAAATTCACAGACGGTTGCCATACGAAGCAATAATTTTGTTTGTGTGATTTTTAAAGATTATTTAAATTAATAATAAGAAATGACTGATTTATGTTGATTTTATTTCCCTGTTTTTTTTTTATTACTATTTAATTGGTATAAGTAAATTAATTATTTACCATGGCAAACTTTGTTTTCTACCACCTTTTTTAATGCTATATACCACAGTTTCGCTTTTCCCAAGTCCCATCACTGCTTTGAAAGCAAAATTCTTCGAGTGATATTCGGTCCCGTTTTGATTAGGTGGGCTTTGGATCAGAAGATGTATTAACAAACTCCACGACCCAGTAATTACGACCACAGCGAAATTGACCAAGCTGGAAAAGGATGAGTCAGTCGTTAAATATTTCAAGGACATAAAGAATTAAAAGGCTTATGGATAAGTATTTACTTGTCAAAAAAAACTGAAATAAGATTAAGAAACGGAAGTTCAAATCTTTTCAGAGGTGCTACCAAAACTTTAACGCCCCAAACAATATCTAGCCAATAGGTGTGAGGATGGACATGGCAGGTAGGTAATAATGGAAGATAGTTATTGTCGGTCGTAAGGACACTTCAGCGGACTGTTCGAAGGTGAATACAGCCCATAATCCATTCGACCTAAATAGTGACAGTGAAAACGAATCATTCATATTGTTAAACGACGAGATCGGTCGTATGAGAGAGAGAGCAGGAAAATCCCTCCTGCTAATAGAGCAACATTTATAGCACAGCATCGTGTAGGCTGTGAAACGCAGCTCGGTGGATGTGGCAGGCAAATTGGGTTCATATCACTTTTTGCATCTGACCAGGAAGGGCGTCTCTCCGAGTTCGCGTCCGCGCAGATAGTTTCGGTACTAGGGTTTATTCAGTGAGTTTTACAATATAAATAAGACGTCCAAGCGTATTTCCAAGGTGTAACAAGGCTCTGCTGTAGCAAATATTCTATCGGGTGAGATAGGTAGCTGACCTGCAACATACACCAAAGTAAAATTTAGTAAAATTTATAAGAAAAGAGATACTCAGACTGCATGCACCAGCTGTATGGAGTCCTGAATGTCAAAGGACTTCACCACTAACCTGATCGCTCATATAAGGACGGTTTTAGGCCAGGAAGGCTATCTTATCACAATCCGAATAATCTAAATACAAAGGAAATATAAATCACACCACCTCTCCACAAGCTTATAAGTCGCCCAAGGTAGCATGTAAAGGGTGTTTTTTTTTTTAGAGGTATAGCACTTTGAAATGGAATAAATGAAAGATGATTTTTTTAAATTGACATGAAATTTACTTTATTCGAAGGATAATGTTCTGGCATTATAATTTAAATATGATTTCTGGCTGGCTCGGACGTAGCCTAATCTGGAGTTCCAATTACCGATGACTTTTTTTAACATTTGTGGCCGTATATCGGCAATAACGCGGTAACTGTTGTCCTCCAAGTGGTCAATCGTTTCGGGCTTATCGGCGTAGACTAGCGACTTCACATATCGCACGATCTTGGAGGCCAATTCACGGGTCCGCAACGTGAAACTGTGCGGTTACCAAGCGTTTCCTTCAATAAATCAATTGCGCCACGAGCTGTGTAACATTTTGCGCCGTCTTGTTGAAACCACAGCTCCTGCACATCATGGTTGTTCAATTGACGAACGAAAAAGTCAGTAATCATGGCTCCATAGCGGTCACCATTGACTGTAACGTTCTGGCCAGCATCGTTTTTAAAGAAGTTCGGACCAATTATTCCACCAACCCATAAAGCACTCCAAACAGTCAGTTTTTGTGGATGTAACGGTGTCTCAACATACACTCTGGAGTATTATCATCACTCCGAATACGGCAGTTTTGTGTATTGACGTATCCATTCAACCAAAAGTGAGCTTCATCGCTAAACAAAATTCGCTTGTGAAAATTTCGAACAGAACCATGATTTTCAAAATAAATTTTCACAATTTGGAAGCGTTGTTCAGGCGTCAGTCTATTCATGTTGAAATGCCAAACCAAACTAATCACTTGACAGCTGATAAAATGGCCGCCAGTTAAAATAGTGTTGCCAACATAAAGTTCTATATCTCTACAAAAAAACACCTTTTATTAAGAGGAATTTTAGACAAAGCTTTGCCTAGGCTTGGGATCCCTCTTAGAATCGCTTTGCAAGGTGACGATGTAGAAATTTTAATACACCCTGAAAGTCGGCGAAAACAGTATACCGAACCGTTTGGCGTCAAAAATAGTTGTCGTAGAGATAGCCCCTTTATCCGTACCTCCTTTATAGCACTTTTCAAGCAGTTTAAAGAAACTCACAAGATCATAGATCAGTTTGTCAAAAGCCCGTTCGTTGTCGTCATGAGTTGGATATCTGTTTGCAAGTATTGAAACGGAGACGACAAAAATGTTTAAAGGTTGTATAAGTTAAACAACCAGACTAATCTTCCAAAACAAAGTGAATGCTGTCATCAAGAAAGGCCCCTCAAAACCGGTGACTCAGACATGATCGTCAAATATACCTTCAAGGCAGTAGAAGGCTTTGCCTACCTAGAGCCCAGTGTTACCTAGCAATATTACCTCTAGTCAGAGACCAAGCGAAAAACAACTCATGTTTGTTCAGGCTACTGAGACACTGAGACACGTATGAGAAGCAAAGCGTTCTCTAAAAAAAAAAAAACGACACTCCAGGACCCTCTTTGAGTCCACCTATAAAAGACAACACTTCACAGAAAGAGGCTGCTGTACACAAGCAAAAAACCACCATAACCAGCTTGGTGGGCAAGACTAGAGGCAGCTGGCTAGTTGCCGCATAAGGTTGAGATAAAAATGTGTACCATCTGCCACTATCCTTCATTTAGTTTAAGAAACATCTCAAATTCCAATACCCGACTTCGACCACGTTTGCGTAATTAAACTGAGTGAAAGCTGCTTACAGCCCCCCTCTATCCCTCCCCCTCACATATGACCAGGACAGCATCAAAATGACATGACTCAATTTATTACAGCCGCCATCGTCCAAAGACCATGATTATGGGTATTAGCATAAATATTTGACGCCTCAATTCCCCCAAATCGACCCTCTCCCTCCCTATTAACAGCAATATCACAGTAATGACAGACGTCTATAGAGATTCGCCATCGCCTAAGCTACCTAATGCAATTTTGCCGTTCGCTGTTCACAGCATTAACAAAACAATAAACCATCATTCACAATATAAAATGGATTACCCATTAACAATTACAGCTAACTAGAGGCGAAGCAAATTCCCATTACCCCACACAATGTGAGTACAATTGGGGGTTGGTTGGCTCGTCAAAGTCTAAATCACTTGCCATTGTTTTGTATCTCTAAATACCCATAAATTACCGCACCAACAATGAGCCCAAAGGACACTCGTACTCGCACTCGTATCTCCTGCAATTTGGATTCTTTTCCATTTAAAGCTCAGGCAGTTTATTTGTGACGACATACAGTAGGGTGGAGGAAAATAAGAAAGAAAGGCGGAAAAAAAAAACCTGACCAACACACACACCCACACACACTATGAAACTGTAGCCGCAAGTTTGCCTTGGATGTCAGTTAGTTCTGTGAATCTGTCACTTTGTCTGTCTGTCTCTCTGCCATCGAACAATGCTACCCTCTAATGACCGGGGTATTATGAAAAACTTTGTTTGTTGATTTCAAATGACATTACTTGACTTGACTGTGTGTGTGGTGGGAGGGGATTTTCCTCCGCGGCTTAGTTCTTTTTCGGAACAGAAAGGCAATCGTAACACCAGCTAAATTGTTATGACTTTGTTTTTGTCATCCGCTCAAGGACGAACATGTGGAACGGTCGACGCGCCGCGACGCAGCGGGGTATTTTGTATTAGGTCCCAACCCCCGGGGGAGAAATCGTAGATTCTCAGTCAATTGATTTTTTGTCAACCACTGCGTTTGGCTGGCGTAATAGTATAATGGTAATAATCGCTGTGCCTGTATATAGATCTGGAATTAGGATTAACGTTCTATTCAGTCCTGTCCTGGTACTCAACTTTGGGATAAATTAAAAAATTGATTTGTTTTTTTGTATTTTCCTTTCAATAATGTTTAAACTTATTTACCTTTCAATGGGGTTGTTCAACTGTCATGTATAGTACAAGGTGCAACCTGGAGATGGGGGGAAAGTTGCAAATGGGAATCAATTATTTGTGATGAAAAGTTGTTCTATTCAGTGGCGTCCTTTTTCGCATAAGGAAATTGTGGCTGTTTGTGCAGGATATTTTTGGAGTCCACTTAGTGGCATTTACTGTGTCATTCTGATGGCCATCAAAAATGAAACATCTCAAAAGGCGCAATGTGAAATAAACTGTCAAAAGTCCTTACTAGACGATTATGCTAAATACATCCATTCTTCTATTTATGACTTCTAAAGGACACGCAGTTGTTTACTGCCAAGTGGCGCAACTAAACTCCTGGAATTTGCTTTGGGAATTGTCGTTCAAAGACGTTCAAAAATCCGGATCAGATCACGAAAATAAAACAAGGCGGATTATTGAAAAGTTTAATTTTGGAATTCTGGCAACAGCTGCTTTGAAAAACAATACAAATAATGCAGGGTATAACAATAGGTCTGTTCCTTTACTCTTGAATCTTACGAATTTTTTCGAATTTTTACTCAATGCCGTTCCTGAACTCGAAAAATTCGTAAAAGAGAGCGTCATCGAGAGAGCAAGATATTACCCCTCTACTGAGAATCTTACGAATTTTTACTCAACAAACTTCTTGGTGCAAGAATTGAAAAGGCTGTCAGTCACAGCTGATTCGAAATTTGTTGTCCTATTTGACAATTATTTTGATTTCTTGTAGGTATATTAAAATGGTATCAACAAGCGGAAAAATAAAATTGAATGTTCTCCTTAGATTCTTTTCGAAAGTGGCGATGAAATTCTTCCTCGCTGTAAGGAGTAAGAAAGGACAATCTCCTCCTTCTTAATGCCGTGTCGCTTTTTCCTCTTCTCAAATGCTTGTAGGTTAATCAGTAAAAACTCCTCCATATACTCGGTTCGATTAATTGCGAATCACTTTCCTAGGTAGATGAATCAACTAATTTTGTTTTTAAATTAGCAAATTCTTCGAGTTTATACTATATTTTAACGACTTTTCGTACAACTTTTTTGAATATTTGAATTCCATTTCATAGATTACTACAAAAGTGTTCTCTAACTTTTTCGTATGTGTCTCTCTGTGAGAGAATTTATCCCCACCACTGCCTTTTTGACAGTCTTTTCCATTCTTACTACAAAAGTAAATGAACAGACCTAATCTTCATATTGCCACCAGCCATATTGCAAATATTCTGCTCAACGTTACGTCACACAAGGCACATGTCATCTCACTTGCAATGTCGGCGGTGTTACCATATTTGAATCAAATTTGCATAATTTTTCTTTTCAAATATATTTTTGGTGTAACAAATTTTATATTTTATGTTCAAATATGCAACACATGAACAACATTTTGCTGCTATCATTTGAGTTTATCTTGGCATATTAAGGTGTGTTCAGAACAGCGAAACATTTCAGAAATGCTTATGAAATGTTTCTGAAGCAAATCGGACACATTTTATAAACACTTATAAGAGATTTCTGAAATTTATTTATTAAATTTTATCCTGTTTTGGACTAGAAGAAAATAATGTGGTAGGACTATTAGCAGCGAGTAAAGTTTTTATTTTTGTAATTTTGTTCTGGGCAATCACGCGACCCGCGATTTAATTCAAAATAATCGTATTCAAAGATTCACTTTCTCATTAGGTGTTCAAAGCTTTTCTGGACATTTTTATTTTATTTAAAAAAATAATAATCGAAAAACAGCGCTCACTTTCTGCAGGGAAGTTTGTAAAACCAAAATTATTTCCCATCAGGATTGGGTAACTGTGAAACTATTCATAAATGTTTTTTTTTTGGTGTCCAGATCCAAGCCAGCAAAACATTTCATAAACATTTCATAAGAATTATTTTGTTTAATAAATGTTTTACGAATATTTATGAAACATGTAGGTATTTAATTGTTTATCAAAAACTTGGCTGGTCGGGACATACCTTTATAGAACGAGCAAAAAAAAACAAAATAACTCGGAATACAGACGGGGAGTTCATTC
This sequence comes from Cheilosia variabilis, assembly GCA_951230905.1. Taxonomy (NCBI): domain Eukaryota; kingdom Metazoa; phylum Arthropoda; class Insecta; order Diptera; family Syrphidae; genus Cheilosia; species Cheilosia variabilis. Next base: position 22,631,283 of record OX579680.1, on the reverse strand, counting down.
GAATGCGAAAAAAAATCAATTGATTTTTTGTGTTCCATTTTGTAGTCTCTGCAACGTGATTGTGTGGCTATCGTTTACAGGCACACCAACATTTAAAAACAAATCAAGCCACCTAGTGGGAGATAGTAGAAATAATTTCCAGACCATGATTCGTGATCTCGATAAGAAGCAGGGGTCAGATTCTGTAAGGCGAAACGATCAAACGTTTTCGTGCGAATTATATTTATTCGTCGGAATATAAAAAAGTAGAAAAGAATTTATTTTTAAATTTGTATTTTATTCTAGCAAATAATGAAAAATAGTTTTTATTTTTACTAAGACAAACGTTATATTCAGTTTGTTAGCAACTACTGCGTCGTTCCTTCCGTGTTGTAGGAGTCGTTTTCCTTATCTTCAAGGTTTATGGTCATGTTGGTTACTTTGTGTAGCTGCTCTTATCTTGTTTGTGTAGGGTTGATTATAAAATCTGTTGTGAGTCTTATCTTGTTTGTGTAGGGTTGTTGATATTTTTATTTGGATGTTTGTGGTTTGTGTTGTAGATCTCCTGATAAGTTGTTTCTTATCTTTAGCGTTTATTTCCTCTTGCTGTTTTAGGTACAGTTGAGTGTTTATAACTTGCGCGCGAAAGATTTGCCCTTTGTTACACAAGCAAGTTTCTTCGTGCGCACGAAAACGTTTGGACGTTTCGCCTTACAGAATGCCGTGCTGTTGTTTTAAATCGATGATATATATAGATCATAGCTGATAATAAAAAACAGTTCTTGTATAGGGAGGCTCATGCCCGTTATGGGTTGAGGTGGAAACCGCTGGACACATTTGAATGCAAATTTTGTTAAAGTGTTTGCTAAGACTCCGAGAAGCCTTTGGACGTTTTCGTTCATTATCACCCGCACTTTTTGGGAATGTTTTTGCACACGATTTTATTGTTCAAATATTTATTGATCAGTACAAAAAAAAAAAAAAAACTCTTAAGGGATCTGGAACTTCCTTAAATGTTTAGCTTGGAAGCAGCCTTTCTGTGCCACAGCCCAAAATCTAACACGATCAAATTAGTTTTATTCATCAAATTCAAAAACATCAGCAACTGTAGTTCGGGGTTATGGTCTGGCGGCGGGTCGAGCATTTGACCTCAAATTCCTTATTTTAGTAACTTTGTTCAGGTAAACGACGCGAACGAAGTTTCATTCGCATCTACTGTAAGAAAGTCATCTAAACAAACCTCGGAAGGTGATATTTTTTTCAATTTAAGGTCACTCAGTAATCTTCCTCGAGTTCGCAATCCATGTTCAGTTCAAAGAGCCAAACACACAAGACCCAAGTATTGAAATAGAAAGCCCGAGACGTGCCACTTACATTGTTTCAAACCAAAGGAGTGTTTGAACGAATTGCACTCGCGTTTCCATAATCTTGCGCAACTTATTTGTATATCATACCCCTGTTTACGACTGCTATTTTCTAAACTTACGAACCAACCTCGACCTATATGTCGAAGTGAAATCGACCTGAACGAAAACAGACACGGGCCTTGGAGTTATTTCTAAATCAATGAAACCCCTCTAGGTTTGCCAGTAAAAAAGAAAAACGAAATACTCGTATACAAGCGATTAATTCCGTGGTGTAGCCTTTCAGGCCCCTTCCAATTGCGAAGGAAACCTAATAAAATTTAACAAACTCCATCTTCTGAAAAGTACCTCCTTATAGGTTTCAAACGCAGCACTTATTGCCTGCGACTAATTTTCTTAAGCTACACACCAAGGCAATTCCACTTGCGCTCGTAATTAGAAAAGTTCCGCCAATACCAGATAACAAAGTGAATAGAAAAAACGTTCAAACTTTTCGCTTACACAAAAAAAAACAGCATACCATTTGCATAAAGAAAGACAGGGAAACCAAAACAATCACTAACTTTGCAAAAATTGATAAAAACAAAACAAAAATGTAATGGAAACCGGAGGGAAAACTTATCCGTCAACATTTCCAAAAAAAAAACGAAAAAGAATGCGAAACTAATGTTAAATACAAAGAAAGAAACCATTTACAACCGAAAACTGAAAAAAAAAACAATAATAAAGCAAGAGAAGTACTTGCGTATACGGGAATGGGAACGGGGAAGTTGTCGACGTTGTTGTCGGTTGTCGGTTGTCAAAGTAATAGTAAAGAGCACAGGAAACTCAACCAGAAACATGGGCAAATAAATTGCTTTTGTTTTAAAATTCGCTTGCAATTAACTGGATCAACATTATGTAGGTAGGTCCCGCTACACTCAGATTATAACCAAAGCTGTTAAGAAGGTCAACTAAACCCTGTCAAACAGGGTAACCTATGTGAATATATACTTTCGCATAAGTGGCTGGAAATGAACTTTCGTCCCTGATCTCTCTGCCAGGTCCATCAAGCACATACCATGTAGTTGCTTTGATTGAAAAATAAGCAGAAATGGTACTCGTCGCATACAAGGACATGGCACGGAAACCGCACTTGTGGCGTGGTCGTCTCAAGAGACCTACACACTCTGCTGATGTTTTTCACTAGCATGCAAATCAATGGAGGTCCTAAGTGGGGAAGAAAAACTAATTAAAAAGCATAGAGTACTCGTATACAGCGACAGGCAAACCTCAAACGTCAATGTCATGCGCATGGTGTGTTCCTTATCCTGAGTTGAGGTTAGGGTGATTCAAGTGCTTTCTGAATGTCATTTGCGATATCAGGTTGTTCTTTATTTTCAGCTATCGCCAAAAACTTTTAGAACTCTTAGTGACATCAAACTTTTAAGATGAGACTGTAAGATAAATTCGTCATCTGCATGTGTTTGTTTGTTGTGATAGAAGATGTCATCCGCATGTCTTTTAATGAATTTGTTGGGAATTGTTTCAACAGCCAAAGGGAATTTTGTAAAGTGGATTCATTTCAAAAATGAATTAAAATGGATCTATCGATATGTTATATGGTATGGAGATGAAACTCAATATACGGTGTTGGGTCGTTTGTATCTAGACGTCTTTCAAAGTTGGGTGCTCTAAAATGTAGTCTGACAAAAGCAGGAGAGTGATTATCGGCCATTATCGAATATTTTCTAAACTTTGTCGTGACATTTTTGCATTTGCGAGCTCGAGTCTTGAAACAAAAATAAAAAGGTCCGTAAACAAGCGTTGTTCAAAATCGAATTCACTTAACTTCAACTCATCAACTTTTTTTCGGTCACATGTCGCACACAAAATTTGCTGTGGGCTGGTATTTAAGGGACCCTTACCGAGTGTCAATTCGGCATACATGTCTACCGAGCTAAAGAGTCACTTTTTGGTTCCCACATAAAATTTTAGGTCAGTTTTTTATTTGTCTTATAAATAAACGCTTCCAAAAGACTGCAACAAGCTACTTATTTTAAAAGTTTTGTTGGTTCTAGTCTCACTAACCATTTATTTTTTGTCTTTTCAGATTGACCGGCATTTTGCACGACTGGCAAAGGTTTGTAATTTTCTTTTATAGGAATGCTAGAAAATACCGCTCTCATAATTTTTTTTTCAATCCGAGCCGTGAATGTTAATCAGCTATTTTCTAAATTTTTGGGATTTAAACAAAATATATATAAATAGATATTTAACTTCAGAACCTTTGATTCAATTTAAATATTTTTTTTGTTTCAAATTCTCTGACCAGTTTTAAATAAATGTTTTTGTTTTTTTCGGACTGAATTACCCACGATTCACGTCAAAAACGCCCTTTTTTTCTTGTTCTGAGAAATTAAAAAAATGTCCTTTTTCGCGCTTTTAGCTCATTTTGATCTGGCATCACTGAGTGATATGACTAAAATAAGATCACATTATGTAACAATAGCAGAGTGTATTGAAAACCGACTCCTTTTTATTGAATTCGCTCCAGAATCACTTAAGCTATAAATAGTACTTTGACCTGAAGCTGAGCTACTCAAAATACTAAGGATGTATTATTTTATTGCATTTGAAGATATTCAAAAGGGATTGTTTCCGACTATAGGTTTGCTTAGACCTGGGGGTCAATTCCGGTTCTGTGAAAGAGTGAATCGAATAAATCGTTTTCACATTCGCTTTCATACTTTGCTTTAATTTTTTCGATTCACTCAGCACTAAAAAGGGAGCTCGTTCAGTAAGTGAAAATATCTTGGTGAATTTAATATCGCGCACTGTTTTGTACGACATCAACCTCTATATTTTAAATCTCTCACCAAAAACATTCATTTGAAAATGAGTATGTGAAAAAAAATGTACCCCCGCTGAATACAGATCGAAAGCAGAAAAATCACTTTTTTAAAATCAACAAACTTTCGGCTAAAAATTTCCAAGCAGTGGCGTGCCGTGGTGCATTCAGTAGGGTGTTCACTATATTTTCAACAGTAGTACGATAAATCAATTTTTTGTTCTATTCCTGGAGACGGTGCTTCCATTTTATAGTTTTTTTTATAGGTATACAGTCGAAATCGGTTATAACAATACCTGATATAGCGATGAACCGGATGTAACAATATATTTTCAAAGTCCCGGCAAAACTCCGTCTAAATCAAGGTAATTTGCAATCGGTTACAACGATGCCGGATATAACGATGAAGTCGGTTATAGCGATGAAAATTTACCATATTTAAGTCTAAAAACTGTTGGTAAAAAACGTGTTCTGACATGCCTACAGCCTGTTATTTTCATTCTGCTTCTAAATATGCATCGATATTATGTATGCACATACTATACATATAGACAATTGTTAAATTTCCTGTAGCCACTGCAGTGACTGGTCTGTGCATGTAATTTCATGGCATGCCGTGCTCGATTTCCACATCTCTGAAGAGTTCATTAAGTGTTAATATTGTGTCAGATATTCAATTGAATAATGCTGATGACGACGACGATGACGATAATGCCACTGAAGATGGGGAGACCAAAGAAATACACGTTCCATCTGCAAACGAAGCACTTACTGCAGTGGCAACACTAAACCGCTTCATGGTCCTGAATCCTGTATGGGTCGCTTCGAATTCAAATCCAAACGTTGGAATCCAAACATTGGACAACTCTCTTCGAAAAATATTTTACTCAACTAAATGTACAAAACAGTCACAAATTAGTGATTTCTTTCCTCAACAATCTTTTTCATTATACCGAATTTAACGATGAATCGGTTATAACGATGAAATTCTAAGGTCCCTTCGATATCGTTATAACCGATTTCTACTGTATTTATATATTTGTTTTTCACTTTTTTTTCTATTGGGAAACAATATGTTTATTAAAAGCAGCTTTACAACGATCCGATAATTTGAAAAAAGCAGGCAAGGCCAACAGAAGGCTTTGCTTATAGAAGGGCAACCACACAGTCAAAGCTTGGATTCATAATTTTCTTCATGAAAGTACCTAATAAAAGATTAAATTGAATTTGAAAAAGGTGGTGTTGGCCTACCATAATAAATTGTTTTCAATTTATCAGCTGAACACAGCTGTGAAAATGGTTTCGCTCGTAGCTTTTCTATAAAAGCATTTGAAATTTAAAATTTTCGAATTCATATTTTTTGTCGGTTGTGTTGTCACTCTGTGTAACCGACCTCTATAGTCTATTCCATATCTATATATACAAAAGACCAGAATGGAAATGAATAATTGTATCAAATACCAGCTTGTGTCTTAAGGTTCTGCAAAGAATAGCGCACCACAGGAGAACGAAGCACTAGGATGGGAATGGAACGCTGGCTCTGGCTGTTGTATCTAGGGTGACCGCAGCAGAATTCTGCAAAATTCCTAAGAGAAAGAGCACATAAGAAAAAAAGGGTCATTTCTAAAACCATTCTGCAAACTTACAATTCTCCAACGATATTTAACAAACATTAGCTAGCTAAATAGCTAACACTGTAATAAAGTTGTGATAGGCAACTGCGGTACATTTTGAAGGTTTTTATTTGAATATGAGAGCATTTAAAAAATTTTCGAAGCCCCCTTTCCAACTAAAAAAAGGTCCAAAATAGCAAACAAAATTGTGTCAGACTCTCGAAAAAAGTGCCAAATTGCAACTTTAGTTGCACAACGGTCACGCTGGCTGAATCTTGTATGATCTTGTGTTGTGCTTAGCTTGTTCCTGCACAGAGTAGGCATAGGCACAAGAACAACCACACTATGTTTGCCAGGTTGGAAGGAAAACGAAAATGAAACTACGAGTGCGAATTGCGAACTCCAACGAGGTGCGCTTGATGAAGGAGAACACCATAACAGGTAGATTTATGAGAGAAAAGGGTTTTTTATATTTTATCTTTTGTAATTTTGCCTGTCCACGGCTCTCTTAAGCGAGGTGAACGCCCCAATGGGTGAGCTTCATTACCACCAAGTTGCTTTTACTGTGAATTGGAATTCTCGGTACAGGGAGTTTTAAGCTTTTAATTTAAGCGATAAACCAGAAATGTGTTTCATGATAATGAATTTAAGTTAAGTGGATTATAATAATAGATTTGGATAGATTTAGATTAGATCAGATTTGATTTATTTCATAAATATCTATATATATAATTCAATATTTCAATATGAACAATAGTTTAAATTAATTTATGAAATTCATTTGACATTCTATATTTAATATACTTCATATAATTAAAATATTGTTGAATGCCATTACACTTAAAATTTAATTTAATTTCTAAAAGTTATAGTATGTGGGTGGGGTGACCCTTAAAAAACAAAAAAAACAAAAAAACAAAATATACATATTTATCTTATCAAACAAGATTATTCAAACAAACAGAAGTTCATTTCAAAGCATAAAAATCACTTTAGACCAAAAATTTATATCTTAAGTTACATCAGATAGTCAGAAAAAACAGACCATTTTTTACAAGTTTGAGAAACAAACCAGGTATAGAGAAAGACCTGTACGACTGAGGAAGTTTATTAAAAAGACGAACAGACGATGTATAATAAAAGTTAAGATAAGCAGTGGTATGGAATTGAGGAACGGATACTGAATATGAAAAGCTTCCACGTAAACTATAGTTAGAGATCAATCGGAACTTGCGATTACCAGATTTCAATCTTGAAAGTCTTCAAAACTTTAAAACAGTACAAATGACGCACAGGAAGAATTTTCAAGTCACAGAACAAAGGGTAAGAAGGATGCATAATACTGCTCAGATAAAAAAAAATGCCGAAGCGTACAACGAAAATATGTCCTCAAAGCCTTTACATGATTCGAGAAGCTCAATCTTGAATCCAATGTGATACCTAAGTATTTAAATTCATTAACTTTCTCTACCAGGAAACATTTATCACTGCAGTTCAGGTTACTATAAAAAGTAGGAGAAGAAGAATCAGACTGACAATTGCAACATGCAAGTTTGAATCTTTGGCACTCAGGTGCGTGAAAATAAATATTCACATTAAAAACAAGCTGAAAATCATAAATTTAGTCTTTGAACTAATAACCAAGTTGTGTTTCGAAAACCAGATTCTTAAAAGGCTGAGATCCGAGTTTATGTCGGAAACCAGATCGAGGCGACTAGCCGAACCATAAGCGAAACCGACGTCATCTGCAAAAGCAGAAAACACCTGAGCACCTTTGAATAAATGTCACTGCTACCAAGTAATACAGTACAGTTTTAAGGAAACGGCTAAAACTAAAAATTGTCTCTGTCTGTCTCTGTTAATAATGACAAACTTACTCTTTAGAATTAATCTAACTGGTTGAAATAATTCTAGAAACTTGGTTGACAACAAATATTTTTTTATCAACAGTAATAATTTAACATTTCTATCTCGGTAGTTTTTAACAACAAATACTCGTTTTTCAACACAGATTTTGTTAATTTTAACAAATTTTTTTTAGCCGAGCTAAAATCGCACTCGGTTAGACCCAATTTTTGAGCGCGTGTGTGTCGATTTCTCTGTTGGAACAAAACGGGTAAACCGAATGTCGTTAATGTGTGTACCTTAGTTTGTTAATATGGGAGGTGACACGCCCCCTTTGTTAATTTTATTTCCTTCCCTACTATTTCTTTGTTCACTATAAAATTACACGCGTATTCGAAAGCAAACTTGTTGAAATTTTTAAATCTACCTACTGGCTACTTTTCGAATTTTGTACGGACAAATTAACACAGGCTAAATTTTCTATAAACAGGATTATGCTACGTGGTGATTCCACTCGACGTATCCTTAGTCCCTATTCCAAATAGCACATCATATCCTGCAACCGTATCTTTTTCGTATATCCACTTTCCATAAACAAAATCAGCATCGCTTGACTTGCCTCCTAGCAAATACTTACAAACATTCAAAGTTGCTGTCAAATTCACTTGGAAAAGGCTATCGAAAAGCTTCAACACAGAATCTGCTCGGGACGGCAAACAAGTTGACACAAGAAAACCCGCAGGAAATCTCTCTTCTCGTTGAACTAATTTCAGGTCATCTTCAGCCACATCTTACTGGTTTCTGAAATTAATTTCCTCCGACTGTACGAACGCGCGTCAAACACTGCATCAGACTTGCGGTGACCGATCTTCCGACTATGACCGCACCACCACAATTTATGCTTCCCCATAATTCAAGATTATTATTCGCCACAGCATAAGTGCAAGGGACACAGACTTTGTATTTGTATTGATTTGTCTCTCTGCCTCTGCCCATTTGGCACCGGAAATTAACAAATCATAAACCGTACGTGCTTACTGCTGACCGACCCACATCTCAAGGCCGCAAACAAATTTCCTCCCCCATACACAGCTGAGAGACGACATTGGGCGCCCGATCAAACATTCTACATAATCTGACGCGCACCACCCTTCGCTGCGATGATTATCATCAGTCCAATGAAAATGAAATCAAAACATGCACACGCTGTGTAAGGTAAGGCTGGATATTGAAAAGGACGAAAGGAAAAACCGAAACGAAAGTAAAATTTCCATCCAATTACCATAAAGCGAAGCGCTACTTTGAGATGTAAATGTATGCATTGTTGGGGGCATAAACAAGTAATAACATTTTACAGGATATCAAGGAGCAGTCGTTCTCCTCTCGCTTTCTCGCTCTCTATAACAGGCCATAACATCCAATTGCTAGTTACTACCTGAGGCATTTACAGCACTCGTATTTCTTATTTACGCCGCCAAGTGGAAACACTCGCATCCTTCTATCCGCTTCTACATGGACAGCAGGATCTAATGTAAATAAAAAGGAGCTGAGAAATATGTTCGGAAAAGGGTTATCAGCCCATGAAAATTCGGGTCAGATTGTAGCCGAGTGATTATGGATATTCGACGTAACCTCACCGCCATCCATTCATTCGATTCCACAAGTTATAGAAGTCCTATTAAGCAGACTGCTGCAGAATAAGGACACACCAAAACGAGGCATGAAAATATATTCCACCAAATTGAATATCCATTCCGTAGAGCGAAAGATGTTAGATACTACACTTACGGTATTAATTTGTGGAGCTGAACACAATAAGAGCTCGCCTCATTTCGGAAGGATAATTGCGTGCACATAACATAAACCACTAGAACCCGCCTCGAAGGCCCCTCAGCCCACACCCCAGTCCATCTACCTCTTGGCATTGCAATAAAATTTTACGATTTTTAGATATTCCCAAACTGAATTAGCCGGAAAAGAGCTGCCTTCCACTATTCCGTTGCTACTGCCCTGGGGGATGCATAAACAACCAGAATTCCTTCCGTCTGGCCCCGGTCGACCGTATCCTCGAGTGGACAACATAATTGTGCTGATGCCTTTGCCGGGGATTTTCATCGTTCGATAATCGAAATCCAAACGAATCTGATACTAAAAATGGAAAGCAAAAAAAATATAGAGAGATATCCTGTCGTGATCTTTATATTCTACACTCAGTGCACAATAAATAATTTTATAGGAAAAGTTTTTGGCACCCTTTGCTTCCTCCCCCTAAGCCCTCTAAGTGCAGTTATATCTAGTGTCAGTCGTCGTAGTTATGGGCACTTGAGTGCGAGCGTATACGAAGACGAACGCCGGCCATGTTTGTTTCTGACTTGGGCCCCAAATGGGCGAGAACATTCACTTTTGTGAGCGAACATGAATAATTTTAATTTATGATTTGTATGCCTTCTGTGTCAGTGTCATATAAAAGCGAATTCAGATGGAGTAGAGGCTGGTTTTCCCATTTGGTTGATCCTTGAGGGGGTGGGGCAGTCAATTTTGAAATTGAGTTGGACAGTCAGACGGAAATTTGACTACGCAGATCAGGGGTTGAACATATTCAGTGGGCAATTGCTGCTTGTTGATGGATGCGAGTGCTTTGGGGCAGTTATTGGAAAATGTTGCCAAAGCTTTTATGAACCTCTAGGGGTCGCAATTTTTCGGCAGTGGGACATGACTTTCCAAGGATTTGCTTCGATTTGTCGATTTATTGAGGATGTCAGTAAATAGCGGTGGGTTCTCAGGAAGTTGGTGATCCTTAAAGGGATTGATAGTCTTTCGTGTTAGGAATGTACGCCTTTTTACAAATTTGGTATAAGTTTGTTTCGTCTTATCCAAAAATATGTTGTAGTTCGTTTAAGAGGTCTTCACGATCAAGACCAACGGTTGCGGACAATTTTCGATTTGAGAAAATAAATTTAGATTGTTAATGTTAGATTTTGGGTTGTAGCTCAGCTTCTAGACGACACAGAAAGCTGATTGATGGCTTAAAATAATTATGGAAGTGTTGGCTCTTTTTGAGATTGAGAATTGTTCGAGTAATGGCGATTAAAAGGTAAGTAAAGTCAGAGAAAAACACATTTTGGTCAAAAACGCTCCCAAAAAAGGCATGCCAATGAAAGGAATAGCCTATGTCCTTCTCAGGATCTTAGTGGACATTCAAAATAAAGTTTCATCGAAATCTGGCTACAGTTTTATTATACGTATAGAAGAAGATATAGATGTCAGCAAATAGCGGTGGGCTCTCAGGAAGTTGGTGATCCTTAAAGGGATTGATAGTCTTCCGTGTTAGGAATGTACTCCTTTTTACAAATTTGGTATAAGTTTGTTTCTTCTTATCCAAAAAAAAGTTGTAACTCGCTTAAGAGGTCCGTAGGGCTAGCTACTTACACCCATTCGTGTGTTTAATAGCCACGGAATTTTGGACAAGAGTGGCGGGGCTCCTAAATAATGTTGCAGGTATGATTGTCGGGTAGCTAAGGGAAGTAGAGTAGGATTGGAGGCTTTTTATGCGACTTTCTTAACAAATTAACAAAATTACATGGCTATACACCTCAGCACGGATTAGAGCCTTAACTTATCCACCTTTTCAGTTGTGCAGTCCAAGTTGGAAGTGGCCAAGTTTTTTTCGCCGCTTTTCTAAGGCGAGGTCTCCTCTTTGCACGGTGTCCATTCGTCTTACATTCGCAACCACTTCAGGCGACTGATGCGCACTTTTTAGGATTTAGAGATTTAGATTTGCCTCCTCTAAAGCTAGGTAACGCAAACGGGACCGAAAGACACTACAAACATTTTTCGACTGAGGATATCTTCATTTAGTAGAGTTCGCCCAATGGTAGAAACTCTATTATATTGACCTGGCTTATATACTCAACACATTGGAAAACAAATTACAGACAGCATTGCATCTCTGCACAATCTTCCCAACAAAAAATTAATCAAGCGAATAAGTTGTGTTTAAGACCGTGAAAGAGGTTCTTAACTATTTCCCTTCGCCTATTTATATACAGGGTGTCCGCCGGGAAGGTATACTACTTTGTTTGTTTATAATTTTTGATTAAATGAAAGAGAATGGCAATTATGTATGGAACACAATATCAGGTAAGTATGTACAGGGTACAAGATCTTTGCTAGCGTCTAAACTTTTAGGGGGCCGCTGCTACAGCATAGAGGCGAGATGGGGTAATGAGGGTCATCCAAAGGGTCTCCTTGGAGTTTCTTAGCAAGGCCTAACTACTCAATTCCTTTCTTAGACATTCTTCCAATGAAAAAGCGATTTTTAGGAGTTGACCTCCGAGTTGATGTGATATCAGATGAGATGCAGAGACTTACTACCTCAAAGGAAAAGCTGGATGTTGTGAACTTCTGCCGGATTTGTCGTTACAAGTTTTAGACTTAAACAAGGTTTAGCCTCGTTTATCGCGGAACCCATTTTGGCAGCTTTCTATTCTATATTCACAAACTCACCTGTGACAGCTTACTGTGCTCTACCAATTAGGTCACCACCATCGGAGTTTGCTAGTAATTCAGCTGAAAGATCTTACTTTGTGTACCTGTTTGTGATGAAAAGATGTCAAAGAAGTCACTTCTAGGTACTTTTTTACACTTAAAGTCTCGGTTAACTCGCTACCCACTATATCAAGATTGAGATTTGACCATCGTCATCCATCCTCGACAGATGGACGAATTCGGCAAAACTATCAAAACTAGAACTGTGTAGGAGCTAAGGAGTTGTCAAGGTTGGATTTGAAGTCGAAGAAGGTATTTTGAGTATTGATTTGGACTATGGGTTTCCTCCAAGACCACATTAGGTGTGAAAATTTGAACGATCCTGCGGACGGTGAAACTTTTCTACCCCAAGACCGTATTTATAGGGACTTTTTAGGCTGTTTAATGAATGAGGGTCTAATATTTTCATTCATCAGGCACGCAATCCTCTGACCAAATCTTCGAAAAGAGCTGGTGCATATCATGCGTCTTTGAATTTCTTAGAGATCGGCGAGTAAAAAATAAAGTACAGTCCAGCAGTCTTCTTGGTTCTCAACTTAAATAGATGTTTTGACTATCGTTGGTTCGGTCTGCCTGTCTTTCGGTCTTTCCCATCCTTATGCAGTTTTCAACTGTGATTCTACTATAAGATCTTAAGTCTTTGTTTGTATCTACAGTCTTCTGTACCGGATTTGTTGCCCTGGTATGTTTCCTGTACCCCTTTTGTAGATATACCTTCAGTTCAGCTTACCTGGGTTATCAGTTTTTATATTTTTTTCCTATTAGCCAATTGTAGCTCGTAGAGCATAAAGCTCACAAATAGCTTCGTTCTTTTTCAGTGACGCCTGGTTACTTATACCTACTGCGTTTGCAGTCGACATCGTTCATCAAACGAGGGATTTTCGCGGAGACCCTGTCTGAAATTTAGCCGCCTTAATGACATTTTTTCAGCCTGGTATGCTGCGCTAGCTATTATCGCGTTATAGTTCTCATCATTTGTCATTGAGACGTTTGCAAGGTGAAGATTTTGGCAGTCTCTTACGATTGCAGGTTCTAGCTCTACACAGTTTCACAATATTTATTCGCGATTGAGGGGTATTGTTAATCCCCATTTACAACCTTGGCTTCAATAAAGCTGAATGTTTTTTAATGTCATCAAGGAACGTTCCCGAAGCTTCGGCTTTAGATGTAACAGGGGAATCCAAGCTTCGTTTCTTTGGCTGCTTACTTTATCCAGTGCCTCATACTTTCAGCGCCGGGTCTAGCTTCATTCGCACAGACGATGAGGGTGACTGGGTTAAACTTTGGGCCTGTGCCCCTCGAAGGCGCAATGACAAACATTTAATGGGCGGATATCAGCGAGTGAAGCAAATCGGCTACCATCATATTCTACGGCATTGGACAGATCTCGAAGTTTCCTAGCCGTGGACCACCACACTCTCTCTGCAACCACCTTTTTAGCACCTTGGTCATACTTGCTCTTGACGCTGCTATTATGCAATTCTTGGCGTCGATCAAGAAAGTCACACAGCCAAACCACACCCCCTTATAATCGAGAAACGAGGAAAAAAAACACAACCACATCTCTGATTTCCTAACCCCCATTGCCATGGGACCAGTACCAGTATACGAGTGACAAATCGATAGTTGCCTCCTCGGTCCAGTCTCCGCTGATATGATTAATAAACAAGGTCAGCCCTCAACGCCTCTCAATTGGCCGTCTTTATAGCCCCGTCACCCCAATGGAAAAACGTCCAGCTAAACTTTATCACAATCTAAAGAGACATCGTAAGGACATAAAATCGTACCCCACTCCGTTGGCAACATTAATTGACAGACGACATATTTACGACAACGTTGCGGCTGTAAAACATTACTACCTAATGGAAAGTATCTGATAATATTCTCCGATCCACATAAACAATACCCTCTTCGTAGTCACAAATCACACAAATTGGTCCTGCAAGTGCAGGCGGCCAGTGTTATCGGGCCGCACAGACTCGTCATCAGTTGGCGCGTTTTATTTTCATCGAAATTATGGACATTCCGCATCCATTTACCGGCGCATGAATGTATTTCAATAAATTCCATGAATTACGGCCAATTTGAAGCATATCTACAGGAGTAGAATAATATCCTTTGTATGGCCGTTGTCAATACGCTGGGTTGCAGGGTAATAAAAGCAAATAAATGACCAGCCTCCTCAGAGAGGTGGGGCAATATCGAAAGTGAAGGTGTAAGCGCATGGAAGGACACTCGACCAACTTTCGGCTGGGTATTTTATCTTTCTGTTTGGTTGCCTGTTGTTTTTCCCTTTTCACTTACAATGTACTACCTAGCGATGCCTTTAATATTATTTTTGACGGCCATAAATTGTCCCTTGTGGTGGTAGTTTCATGCTCTCTGCATTTACCTACCAATTTCGCAGGGGGAATGCGACCCCAGGGACATATAACTGTTGGACAAGCGGAATTGTTTGTCTTTTTTACCTTCACAATAAATTGCAATAATTTGGAAATTCAGAGAAAACTTACTCCATTACGAAGGAGGGGGAGAAAAAAACTTTTTCTCTTGTTCAACATTTTTTTTCCCTGCTCTGTTGTTGTGTGAGAAAAAGGAGACGGGAGTGGTTTGTTTTCTGTTTTTCCCTTTCTCTGCATTTCTGTTTGTCGAGTTGGAAGGAAGTTTTTGTTTGTGCATGGTACAGCCGTACAGCGTGTGGAGGATTATTCCCTTGTCGAGCTTTAGTGGTGTGCCGAAAGGAGGATAGTTAAATATTTAAGTTTCCTCTTCGTTTTTTTTTTTTTTTTGGCGAGTGCCAGAGGCTTTCGCTTTGGCATTCATTGCAAACACTTAAAGCCAATAGGTAGAGTTTGTGTAATCTGGTATCTGTTTGAGGTAAGGAAGTTTTATTGCACTTCCGTTGAAGAGCTGTTCGGAGGGAGAATCAATTAGGCGAGAGCCATAAGTAAATATAGCGCACAAATAGTGACCAAAATTTGCAATTGAATTTCAGAGGGAGACGGACTGAGAGCTCATTTCATCGATTTTGTATTCTGTCACTTCCTCTTCTTTATAAGTCGAACAAAACCCATGCTCGTAGCCAGGGGGAGGCTTCAGCCCCTCAAGCCCCTCAATCTGAACAAAAATTATCGCTCGCACAAAAGAAGGTCTGAATTCTCTTAAGAACATCAGATAAAATGCCGACGATTTTTTCTGAGAGGCTTTTCAATATGCATCCCAACTTGCCGAGGAGTTATTTGAAGTTGAATAAAGAGCTCCAGAACTTCATTGAAACCTCTTCTACTGAAGCCTGTTTTAGAGTGTTTATACTGATTCCTTGCATAGATTCATTAATACAAAATCTTACGAACAGATTCATGGTCAACAAAGACGTTCTACCATCGTCTCAAGCCCTTCTCCCAGGTTTTGCTGCAATTGAGCGAGTGAACGAAATCGAAAAGCTAACATGTTACCTTGATAATGCAATTTAGTTGTCAGCTGTGAAAGTTCTTTGGTCCGAAAAAATATCGTCGAGTGATCCTCTACTGAAGTTTTGAAATTGCTTCATACTTGTATGTGACAAGACTTACTTTATTGGTATAAACTTCGTGCTTACGGCTTTGGCCACGCTTCCAGTGACCACAGCTAGTGTTGAAAGAACCTTTTCAACTATATGAAATTGATTAAAACAATGACCCCAAGCTTTATGGGGAATGCAAGATTAAGCTCACTTGTTGTGATATCTGTTCATTCGGATTTTATTGTGGATCCAGAAAAGGTGATTGATCTCATGTCAAAAAAAAAAAACCAACAAGTCTGCTTTTAAAAAAGGCGTGTAAAAAAATAAAATAAGTATGTTCGTTTAAGTACAAGGTGGCGCAAAAATAACCTTCCGATGTTTTTTGGCTGTAATTAAAAAAAAAAATGAAAAACTTTGATTCTTCTTGTGGATTATTTTTATTTGGTCTTTTAATTTTTTTTACATCAAGTCGAGAATATGATGTCATGTAAATGGCCGCCGCCACAGTTGATTGTCATTTGAGCCCTTTTTATGGCATTTTCCATCACTTTGGCTAAAACTTCCGGCGATAGATCCTCACATTCTTGACGGATATTGTCTTTAAGAGCTGCAAGAGTCTGAGGCTTGTTGACATAAACCCGCGACTTCAAAAAGCCCCACAAAAGAAGTCTGGAGCGGTCAAATCAGGCGATCTTGCTGGCCAGTGCAAATCGCCAAAACGGGAGATTAGGCGCCCGGGAAATGCATCCTTCAGCATATCGGTTGTGGCACGTGCAGTGTGTGCCGTTGCACCGTCCTGTTGGAACCACATGTTCTCCAATCCCAATTCATCAAGTTGCGGCAAAAAGAACTCGTTGATCATTGCTCTGTAGCGCTCACCATTCACAGTAACCGTTTGGCCCGCGACGTCTTCGAAGAAAAAAGGTCCGATGTCTCCTCCAGCGAAAACAGCACACCATACAGTGACTTTGAGCGGGTGTAATGGCTCTTCGTGGGTTACACGCGGATTTTCAGTGCCCCAGAAGCGTAAATTTTGCTTATTTACGTACCCGCTAAGATGGAAATGGGCCTCATCACGTTGTGCCAAAGTCATCGACCGATTATTGCTCAAATAAATAGTCACCAATATTCCGCGTTCTGGAGCAGTGTAGCGTAACATTGTTTATTAACGTGTTATTCGCATGTGTTTACTACACAAATGTCAAAACAGAACTGACATTAGGGGCCAATTGCAAAATTTATAGCATTTTCTGATAGGAGGATTACTTTTGCGCCACCTTGTACATACGATTTAAAAACTAATAAAAATCATTGAATTGGAATATAAGGGGTATTCACGATCCGATGCAACTGGCCGCGAAAGTGCGAAGATGCAACTTTTTTGTCGCACTACAAAAACGAAATATACTGACTAAAATTTCGCTAAACATTTGCACTTCATCTATATACCCTGACCCTAGTGTAACCGGAAAATACAACCGAGTAAAGTGTAGCCTTGTAAAGTTGACAATTCGCTAAATTGTTAATTCCTGTCGGAAAAAAATAAAGAGAATGAAAAAAAAACGTAAGCGCCTCCGAAGGAAAAATCCAGTCAAAAAATGGACAGAAAAAGAAGTTTTAATGATATCATCTTCGCGTTTACTCTCTCCATTATCTAAAATATTTTTTTTTTTTTCGGCATAATTTTCAGTTTCAGAAAAAATTAAAAATTGTTGACTTTATCAATTGTCAAGCTGGATCTGTCATTGTCATTTCAGTTTTGTAAGAGATGAAAAAAAGGGAGTTTACGATCTGACAAAAAAAAAAAAAATTTCCCAATTTTACTACATCTGTTACACCGAATCGCGAATACCCTTATAGTTTTTATTGTTTACAGAATTCCTCGTTAGGTTTGGAAGCAAGCCCCCCCTGAAACAAAATCCTGGCTACGGCACTGTCAAAACCCCTCATTTTTAGAGTCTAAAAGGTTGGAGGAATAAGAGAGTCCATCAGTCACGGAAGAAACTTCACCAGCATTATACGAAAATTTAAACGAAACTGACCAGAAATGAGAACAAATCGTTTTTTCCCTGAGGTGGCAAAGTCATACCTACCTTAGGCAGTCGATTTACGAAATGTGGACTAAAATGTTAATTGAATTTATCCACCGCCTTGCTTTGCCTGTGGCCTGTTTTTTGAACAGTTGTAAAGCTCTCAATATGCTCAGGTCTTCTCCTTCCAACAGATTGGTGTTGACACTTTTTCTATATTTCAGAAAAAATAAGTAGAGCGAAAGCCCCATAGAGGACACTTAACCTTATGCTTTTCACAGCCTTGTTGGACTTAAATTTGGATAACCTGGGTATATAGTCGGGGGCTTCGCCTGTCATCACCCAGGTTGAATGGATCAGGGGCTCCTTTCGATATTTAATGGACATTTTCTTTGTGAAACCTCACAGGTGACTGTGAAGCAACTGCGGTATTGTCAAACTTCTGTTGGGTCCTCCAAGTAGCGCGTTTTACCGGTGCAGTCATCGTCAACATAACTTTTACTTGGCAAAAATTCTCTTTTTTCGGCCCATAGCTAAAAGTTTCGTTTATGGTTACATTTACATTCAGGAAGCTTCTCCTGTTAAGACTGTTCTGAACGTTCTTCGTGGGATACCAAACTACCACGGAGTCTGAAGACTGGAGAAGTCATTGGTTCTTAAGTTTTCGCCATTTACGATGCCTTAGATCGATATGATGCTTGTGGGGTAATAATAATAATAATAATAATAATAATAATAATATTTATTGTATCATACATGATTACACAGTAAGAATTCACTTATAAGTCTGTGAAAGATACATTTTTTTTTATTTAATTTTCATAAATGATTTGAAAGTTAAGTTAGACTGCTTTTATATTAAAAAGTTTTTTTTTTATTATTATTTTAAATTAGACTTAAATTAATTTTAATTAAAGTTGAAATTGCTTGAAGAGGGAAGAAAGTGAGTTGCTTTAGTCTCAAAGAAAATTTTGAAATTCGTTTTTTAATCGTCGTGCATTAGTTAGCTCTCGCAAGTTACGTGGGAGTGAATTCAAAAAAAAAGTCTTTCGGATATTAGACATGCAAAACGCGGAAGTACCAGACAAGAGGATCTGTTAGATAACTATTTCTCAATTCTTTTGGGTAACTCCCAGACAGCGGTTAATAAAAGCCTCTAACTATCTCTCTCTCTCTCTTCCTGTTGAGACTTTTTGGGCGTTAGAGGCACAGCACGGATGTCTCCTTCGATCCAAAGAGTTTCAACTCAGATATAAGTTCAGATAAAATTAAATTTGACGGGAATCACTAACTGGACACATCCCGTCTCAAAGGCAGTGTGAGCTTAATTTATTCTGTTCTCAACGTTTAGCTCTGTTTCGACATCAGATGATTAACTGATTTACCGCTTTATCTGTATTCTGGTTCAAAAAAATGTCTGAAGCTACCTACCCTAAGTTCAAAGTTTTGCTTGTAAAATTGGACCCTTTAGAATTCATTCGCCAGTAACTTTTTACAACATGTTGATGCAGCTTTTACAAGGATAACTCTATAATTCGTTAAATAATTATTTTTTTTTGTAACCGAATTCTCAGTTGGGGTACCCTCACTTACATTCCGTACTCTTGATGGCGCTACAGACTGAAAACCACCTGCGCCTCAGCCCACGTTTCCCTAAATTCAGCTCAATCTACAGCTAGTTGCTTCCGGTTGCAAACCGCATGACTGCTGAGGTTCATGTTCCCTTCCAACTGCATTTAAGGTAGACTCCCCCTCAACACCGCTGTCCTTCTGAAGTAAGTTCGAAGGCTCTCCGGCCCGGAACATTAATAATGTTCGAACGCACTACATATGGAATATTAGTTGATTAATTTAAATTTGTTGACGAGGTCGTTTCCACCATCCACCAACGATCATGCAAAGACAGAGTCCTTTCCCTCGAAGCAACTACCAACTACAACTGTTTTCATCCTCCCTTCACAGGATCCATGCCTTAAATACATCTTCAGTGGACAGTCAAACAATCGCAAGACACCCGGGAAAATAATAGCCTGCCACCAATTTGGCGGGCTTGAATTATTTCACCAAGTTTTATGTGTTGTTCACTGTATATAAATTTTAGAAACACGCAATTCTGTTTAATGAAAAACAAAATCTCAAATGCAATCGTTGAACTTCGCCGTCATTATTTTAATGTGAACAGGAAATTATAGAATCCGCCTTAATAAATACAAGAGTAGATCCAGCGAAATGCCGGAAACTTTTTTAATGCCGCCAAAAGAATAAACAAGAATTATAACAATAAGTACTTAAGCCATATTCCGTTCAAGTTTTATATCCGAAGCACGGTAATTTTCTGCAGATACCTTCCTACGTCGTTACTATATATATACAGTGTCTTTTGTTGTTTCGAACGTTTCCTTTTATTTATTTTTTTTTTTTTCATAAAATTCAGAAGACTTAAAACATTTAAATATTTGATGTCCTTGTCTGTGAGTTATCTTGGATAATGTTGTTTTTCATTCTATGGAGGGCCAGTGTGTAAGCGAGGTGAAATTTAAATGAGCATTCAAAGTTGAATATCGTAATCGATTTTGCTACCTGCGGGTAATAAATATTTCATCGAGTTTTATTATTCTTACAAGAGGTCAGTTTCGTGTACGTTTTGAATGTCCCAAAAGTATTTTGAAACAACCTGTGACATAAGTAAGTTGGAAGTTTACTAAGAAGACCCTCAACCATCAGCTTAAATTTGGGCATTAAAAAGTTGAGTTTCAATGGAAGTTTGTTGTATATTTTTTTATGGATAATCGAACTTTTTTGAATAATAATCAAAAAGGTATGGCTTCTAAATGCTAGTCTAAGAAACTTTTTCGGGCATTTAGGTCTCTTCTCTGTCTCAGCAATGACGCACTAATTATTGGCTTCCAAGTACTGAGACCAGAGACTTTAAATGGTCCCATAGAAAAAAGTTGAGACTCATTAAATCACACGTTTTTGAAGTATGGCTAACGCCCCGATTTCACGAAGTCAGCAATTTCATGCATTTAGCGGAACCAGACATCATCCGGATCGACTGCGTTTTTATTTTCTAAGAACCCCATTCTCCCGACCTACCTTATAAATTTCCCAGTCTCAAGTTCAATTCCTGGTTGAAACTTGAATTTTTTTAATTTTATGAATTAAAATTCGAGAGAATTCACTTTCGTTGCCGCGCCAGATCACAGTTTTCGTAACACATTCACCAGTTCACACCCCCAGGTCCAGCTGCATGCCCATAGAAGTATTCACTTAAAAAATGGAGTTGAAAGAATAAAAAAAATGTCTGTGTCTCAATAACAGTCCAAAACTATCTTATCTTTCAACCTGCAGCCAACCATGCACATCCACAAAATTTCACTGAAATCGGTTGAGTGGTTTCGGAGATCGAAAAAACCATATACTCCAGTCAGTGTTGCCGTTCTAGCGATTTTGTCGCTAGATCTAGCGGATTTTTAAGACTCCCGACGAATTTTAATAAAATGTTGTCGCTAAAATAAAATCTAGTGAATTCTAGCGATATTTTACTACAAAACCCTGGTACTAAAAACAATGTTAAAAGTGATGAAAAAGAGCTGCTATAAATACGATCTACCAGGCGACGTCATAAGTAAAATCGAAAAGCCAACAAAATCGCTATCTGATTCAAGAACTATAACCGAGGTCTCTACCTCAGACTTAAAAAAAGATGAATCCATCTTTGGGTTGATATTAATTTGTAACTTTTAACTTTCTCTTTTTTTCCAAAGAGTTTTTTTTTTCTTTATTTGAATTTGTTGATTGTTTTTTTTTTTTTTATTTATTTATTTTGTTCAATAATAGTTTACTTTTAAATATTCTGTATGTATTTTTGAACTTATACTTTCAACTTGATATTTTAGCGAATTCTAGCGGATTTTTGCTATGCAAAAACTAACATTTCCAGCGGATTTTACGTTGTGGTCTAGCGGATTTTTTTTCCTCTTAGCGGCAACACTGACTCCAGTATTTTCAGTATTCAGTATTCAGTATTTATTTATTTTCAGTATTATTTCAACATACAATTTTACAAAACAATTGAGCTTGGCTTTGCCGTCTGCCAGACTGACAATTATAATTCAGTTATGTACAACTTCGATTGTAAAGATAGGCTACTGCTGAGTGCTGATATTTAAGAAAGTAAAGGATACACCATTTTAAAAATTCCCACTCAAAATTCTTTCTCTATAAGCTAAAACTGTTTTTGCAAATCTTAATTGTTTATACACATCAAGTTCGTGTAACACATTTATGCTTTCTTCATATGTAAGATAATTTTTCGCAAATACATGCATTCTTGTTCCCTGAAGCACTGGACATTTCCCTACAAAGTGCAAGACATCTTCTCGTTCCCTCAAGTTACATAATTCACAGACGCATGACAGATCCTCCCTATGTGGTATATGTATTTTACTTTCACCAGTTCGCCACGTAGCCTTAACATCATTGATATTTCCTGCACACTGTTTTTATCATGGAAATGATTTTTCTCCGATAAATTATGATTCAAACGACTATAAATAGATCTATAAATTGATGATTCGGCTTCCTTCCTGTATTTCGACGCAAAAAGTTCATCCAAATTTTCCATCAGCCCATATAAGACTGGTTTCCAGTTTGCCACATTTTCAATACTCAAATCGACTTCTATGCCACATTGAATTGTGAGATCGAACCACTCTGCGTACCAGCTTGATTTACTGGAAATAGTCTTCAAAAGCGAAATAGTCTTTTTTGGCAGTCGAATAGATGACATATTCATTACTTTTAGGATGTAGTCGACCTGCAGTCTTAGGGTTTTAATGAATAAGGGTGAAAGACCAGTTTCGACCATTAACAAATAGCTTGGGGCATTGTACGGAATGCGAAAAATTGCTCCACCTCTACGTATTACTTGTATCCCCATACTTGAGCCGCACAAAACAAAACCGATTCTGCTACTGATTCAAATAGTTTATACTTGCTGCTATGGGAAATAAAACGATTAGCAAAACATCTTTTCCAACTTGCGTTGGTTGCGCATTTAGCATTTGCCAATTTCTGTAGGTGTCTCTGCAAGGTTAAGCTCTTTGTTAGGATTACACCCAGGTACTTATATTCAACCACTACGTCTAGTCGCACACCATTGTAATGCAATTTTTCCTTTCTGCAACGTGTTCCCCACCTTTTTTACAAATCATTATTTTTAATTGTTGCAGGTTCACGACTAGACTCCAGAGCTCACAATAGTCCTTCATGACGATTTATCATTAACTGTAATTGTTGGCGAACATGCGCTAGTAACTAAATTTGATCATACAAAGACTGGTTTGTGGTACCAAGCTGGTATATCAATCCATGTTTTATTAAACGTTACAAAATCCTATAAATAGGAAACAATATTCGAGCTATACAGAATTCATATTAGTTGTAAACTTACTTTAGTTATCTTTAGTTCATTGAATTACTGGTAGTAATAATGTTAAAGTTGAGAATACAATTCCAGCCTGATGCTCGTGGTCTCTCTTTTAGGTTATGGTCTTCTCCTATTTGACAGAAGTTATTTAATTCGTTTAATGCCGGCTTCAGCTGCTGGCGCGCGAAGTTATCAGGGATGTTAACAGTAATGGCTCTGTAGAACTGGATAACAAAACAACAACAACCGCATGCATCAGACCCTTGATACACGTTCGGATATACACCATATACGCACCAATTCAAATGCCTAAAGCTCAAATCGGTTCAAAACACATACAAAGACCGTATATATTTACTTAAAAACCTTGGTATTGACATCATCTTTGATGTGAAATATTCAGAAACAAAATCGTTTCACGCGTTACAAAGAACATTTCTGAAATAAAACTACTTATTTTTATATACGTATATAGAATTGACGTTTAACTTTATCGGAAGCTGTTAAACACTTTACCCTAAGCTTTTAGACACCAATAATCCTAATAAACTAACCAGTCGGGTATCATATCAACCTTTAATGAACGAGAATGTTTCGTGCGACCCCGTTGTGCAGTTTATTTTATATGGCAGTCAATGCAACGGGCAATTTTTTTCATTGACTTATGTTGGTTCTAAGGCAGGGCCATGCAGAAAACGACCTTCTCCGAGCTTCTCTGAGGAAACAGCAAACAGGTCAAATTCTTAGAATTTGAGAAAATATTTGAAAAATGTGTAGGAGCGTGTCGACGAATTAAAAAGCGTTATTTATTTATTTACTCCAACTAATTTTGAAAGCCAAAAGAAGAAAAAATTACAATTTTGGAAAAAAAATTCTTAACGAAAATGCTTGACAAAAAGGAATGACTCGTCGATTTATTGAAGGTCAAAACGCGAATGAATATATGACTGACATAAAATACAAAATGGTAGGTTGGTTTTTGTGTCGCACTCTTGTGGTCGATCCGGGAATGTTGTTTGATGATGTTATTTTTGAGTTTTAATATTTGAATATTAAAATAACAGTCGGTTGAATGTAGACTCTACAAAAGCGACAAATTGAGACAGTTTCCAAATCTGACATTGTTCATTCTTTCAAATATGTTTTAGTTATTGATAAGTGCGCACTTACTACGATCCTTTGGAATCGACTACCATCTCCTAGAACTAGCCTGCAGAAACCCTTTTTATGTACCTAGTTACGACAAGGCTCCAACATAACTCGTTCCTCTTCAGTGACCTTGTCCCCAAACTAAAGAAAATACACCACGACCAGCGGCAACATTTCCACACCAACACCGAATGAAAGCATACTCGCCCACCAAGTTGTACCCTGAGAATTATGCGCAGCCGAAATCCAATTTGAATTTCAAATTGTCATCGGAATGTCTGACAATGTAACAAGAAAATTCCAATTACAACGTCGCACTGCCTGACAGAACATTAACATTTTTATGAAATCCCCAACATGGACTTCAAATTTGAATCGATAATCATTTGGAAATTAACTAAGTTGACAAAAAAAAATATCCAACTAGACCTCAATACTCTTTTGGGAAATAAAGCACGCCCCTGCCTCGATAATGAGAAAACTCTCTCCCGACTCTCAAAAACACTTTCAAGTTCCTCGCCACTGACATAAATGGAATACCTACGCTTTAAGTGCAAATCAATTCGCTTTCTGCTACAAAAAGTACAAAATGAAATGACACAAAGGAAGATCGAAAATAGAAGGAAAAAAACCACAGAGTGAAATAAATTTATTTGTCAATCGACTTTTCTGCTTTTGACTCACTGAAACCACAGCAAACTGTCAAGCAACACCATAGTCCTTGTAAGCAAACACGACGGATGGTAACCCGAAAAAATATTTACAAATCGTTTCGATTCGATTCAGTTTGCAAATGCATTCCACTTACAGGGACTCACTCTGCATGTGTAATTTCGAGTGCTTGCTACACACACGCGTGGTCATAGCGCTTCGGCTTCAATTACATAATTTTAATGGCGCATCTGCCTATCGCAATCAGAGCTCCGCAAAGTGGAAATCGAAACTCCCGGCCTTTGGGTGGGACCACCCCCACGTCGAGCTGAAAATAAAAATAAATCACACAGCTACTATGCAAATGTTTACCGATATCGCAGATCCTAATTGAAATTCACCTAAAACTCGAATTGTAGTATCATTAGGTGGGCTTCGAGGCCGACAGTGACACTCACGTCGACGACCCGTATGAATAATAATGTGCTATGGGGCTATGGCTTCCCGCACCACCGCACCACCGCACCACCGCACACCCGCCAATTCGTTGCGCGCGCTCGGTGATGCCGTGCCACAACCGAACCAACAGTTGCTCGTCACAATATAACAAGAGGTATATCTGCCCCAAAGGTATTCGTGGATGTGTATAAAAACAAAAGCCAAAGACCGAGTGAGTGAGGAAGACACCACACCGCCCCCATCGATGTCCTCGGGCAGCACAACCCCATATTATTATTATGCCGTGTGTCCTTGAGGAGACACACATTTTCACATTTTTGTAGTGCCACAACGACAACGCATATATATGCACATGAGTAGGTACATGAGTGCGGCAGTTAATTCATATGGTCGACCTACATAATCAAGATGTCATTACCAAGAGTAGGCGATCGAGAGAGAGAGATTTCCACTCTCGCCAGCGCCACACAAGGATTTTACCAATTTCGCATGGTCTAGGGCCAATGGAGGTTGGCAGATTGGGACGCCATCGACATGTAATTTGCTGTCCAGTTGTTCCATATTATGTGTTTGGTATGTGTGCTGTGCAGACAGTTACCGAAGCGGGGCTATTAATACTCGCACGCTAGCAGAGAGATGCGTGGGCTAAGGCAAATGGGGTTAATCAGATTTCAAGGGTTACTCGCATGTCGCATCTCGTTATCGTTTGACGAAGTGACGCAAGTGAGACAAGTATGAGCGGAATATATGCGTGATTTTTTTTTTCTTCTAGTTAATATTCACTCGATTGGATCGGGGCTTCTCAACTAGACTCCGTCGTCTGTTAAAGGGAGTTTTTTAATTGATTGCGAACTGCTTAGGGAGCTTCAAGCCTGTCGATGCTACGTACAAGTGTTTTTTTTTCTGTTGATGTTTTAAAAACTGAAAAGTCCTCTCTGGGATGGGAAACATATTTTTTCTTTTTTAAACACCGTCAACTGTTTAGATTGACCCGTCCCTGGCGGATGTCCGAGAGTCACTTTCTACGGTTTTGGTAACACTCCGCTCGTATAAAACAATTAAGACGTAGGTAGATAAACACAAATGGCTGCGCAATTATGAGGTCCTCGGCCTCGGCCCTCCTTACGATAGCGCGCCCCAAGCGGTGATCCCAGACTGAGGGAAAACGCACCAATTATGGCGCTTTTTTAATGGAATAGGTGAAAACGTAGGACAAGTTTATAAAAAGGGTAACAAATATTATATATACAAATAAATATAAACAAAAATTGTTTAAAAATAAAATTAAAACGTATTTTTATCAAGAAATTCAAAGAATTAATTTAATATTCTAAACATGAAAGAAAACAGCCCATCGAACGTCTACGTAAGAGTTTTTTTTTTTGGATCTAAATGCATTCACTCGTTTTGATATTGGGCCGTAGTATTAATTATTTTTAACCTTCACAATAAATATTTTGAGCAATGTGCTATTTTGTATGGAAAATTTCGCCATTGTGAGTTCGAAAAATTTAGCCTGGACATGTCTAATTATGTCTAATAGAAAAGGAAATTATTTTATAATTTATGCATATTTTAATGTTACATGCTTTATTTGGTTTGGGGTCAAAATTATGGATGGGTCAATATTCTTTTTACAAAATTCTGCTTTCAAAATTCTGTTTTCAAAATTCTGCAAACAATAAAAAATAAATAAAAAAGCTCGCGCTTTTCAACATTTTCCAAAACTTTTTTTATTGTTTGCAGAATTTTGTAAAACAGAAATGGAGAGAACATTATTTTTTTCTAATTTTAGCTCTCCTTTTCTTAATTTTTATATGTAGCCTTTTATTTCCTCCTGGTAGGAAAATAAAATAGAGTGCACGACTGGGTCGAACGTTACTTTCTCGTTCATCAAAATGTTTGGTGCAAATGAATTGGATGTCGTCTGATTGTGTAAACTTGAAGCTGATAGATTTACTTTTAGGGTGTTGGTAATATTAGCTAAAAAGAAGTTTTGCGTTACCTGTTATTGTACTTTCATTGGAAGTGTGCCATCGTAATTATTTCAAAAATATGCGGTAGAAATGTAAACACAGATCGAGATTGGGGTACTAATTTTTGGGAAATATTTATAGCACCTCACTATTAGATTTTTTTGAGAAAAACTAAGAACGGGTTTTTAAAGTTTTTTCGAAATCGATAATGTGGTTTTCGAGATTTGAGCAGTTTTTTTTTTTAAATTAGCGTTTTCGGTGATTCCAATTGAAAATTAAGGACGCAATCATTTTGAAAACATCAATTTTACTCAAAGTTTGCATTATGGTCAAAATCATGCCGTTTTGAGGTTAACTAGGGAAAACTATATTTTTCAAAAATGACTTTTTTCAAAAATCCATTTTACGATAATACAGAGAAAAACTGACTTTTTCATTATGTTAGAAATGACAATATTACCTTCGAAATTATTTTTTTGTTACAATCATATGGACCGTTTTCGAGATATGTCCAAATTTCAAAAGTACCGTTACTCGATTTCTTAGCGGAAAATCGAGTATGCAGTTATGTTTACGTCAACTACTTAAGCTTAAATATACATTTTTGTTGAAATCGTTAGAGTCGTTTTCGAATAAATCAAACTGGTATGAACATTTTGTATGGGAATTACCATTAATAATGAGGTTACCATGCAAAAAAAAAAAGGCCCCGAACTGTAAGCCCTCAAGCTTTAAATCCGAAGTTTGAATGAAATCCGTTCAGCCGCTTAGGCTGTAGGCCTCGGGACATACAGACAGACAGACAGATGGACAGACGGACTGACGGACAGAATTTTGCGACCAACTTTTTTGAGTTCGCCTATCATCGTAATGTCAGAATTGATTCACATCTCGAGTTGGAAATTTTGTACGAATACAATATCTTTCTCTTACTACGTAATGGAGAAAATTAGAAATGTCGTGGGTATTTTTTAAAAATACGATTTTATTTTATTTTTATTATAGAAATACGAAAGTAAACAAAATAAGCTACGCAGCTATTGATATTTGTTAGGAAGACTGAGGAAAAGTCTTTGTCAGTCCACTTAACCATCAATCGCAGCGTAACCGTAATTAGAACGAACCTACTAGGAAAATGGTCTTAGAGTATTCGAAGATCCTACCGAGTCGATTGTCGAAGGAACTTTGTTTAGACATCATTTCGGCTGTCCTTTTATACTGCCGAAATGTATAAAAAGTATAAAAAGAAAACCAAAAAAATTATAATAAATATTTTTGCCAATTCTACTTTTTCTTGTTTCTTTTTAATTTTAATTTTATTTTTATTTAAAAATTAAAAGTAAATAATGTTTATATGTTGCATAAATTTAAAATTTTTTTTTTTTTTATATCTGCCTTTTTCCTAGTCGTTTACATTTTGTTAGCTGAGAAAAAAAAGCTGAATAAGCAGAATTAAAAAAAGCTGAATTTCGTTAAGCAGAATTTTTGTGTGAGAAGACAGAATTTTGCAAAGCAGAATTTCGACCGGATCCCGCTTTATTTAATAAAAATTTATTTTTTTCGTATAAAAAAGTGCGAATTTCACTTAGGTGATAAAAAAGGGGAATTCTTTTTCGAATTTCGGAGAAAACTAATTGCTGATAAAAAAAAAAGGGAAAACAATTTTTAATTTCTGGGAACACTGGCTCCATGTTCTCAACGGAGAGTTAAAAATACCCTTTCACAAACGACTTCGCGGGGTATAGCAGAAGTTTTCCTACTTTATGTCTATTTGAGCGTTTTTAGTAAACTCATCGTATATGTAAAATTACCGTAGTAACGGTCCCTATTCAGATTTTTAATATGAGCAACTTTTTTGTGACGAAGTACACTGATAACGATTATGGCTTCTCTCCTCTGGTTTTACAAACCCATTAACTGAACAGCTGGTTTCCACTAACTTTGTCCTTGGTGTGCAAAGGTGTTGGAATATCATTTCGTAAAAGTAACTTGCTCTTTGCCATTCGCCGTTATGTGGTAATTAGCCGATTCGAGAGGCGAGGAACAGCAGAATAAAGCGACAAAGGACGACAAACAATGCTGGCGTTATTTAAGACTACTAGAGTTTGCTCATTAAATTGGCCTGGCTAAAACATAACATATTTGTAAACAAATTACAGACAGCATTGCATCTCTGCACTGTCTTCCGAATATGTTTTGATTAAGACAGTGAAAGTGGCTCTTAACTATTTCCCTTTTTTTTTTTAGAGGTATAGAACTTTATGTTGGCAACACTATTTTAATTGGCGGCCATTTTATCAGCTGTCAAGTGATTAGTTTGGTTTGGCATTTCAACATGAATAGACTGACGTCTGAACAACGCTTTCAAATTGTGAAAATTTATTTTGAAAATCATGGTTCTGTTCGAAATTTTCACAAGCGAATTTTGTTTAGCGATGAAGCTCACTTTTGGTTGAATGGATACCTCAATACACAAAACTGCCGTATTCGGAGTGATGATAATACTCCAGAGTGTATGTTGAGACACCGTTGCATCCACAAAAACTGACTGTTTGGAGTGCTTTATGGGTTGGTGGAATAATTGGTCCGAACTTCTTTAAAAACGATGCTGGCCAGAACGTTACAGTCAATGGTGACCGCTATGGAGCCATGATTACTGACTTTTTCGTTCGTCAATTGAACAACCATGATGTGCAGGAGCTGTGGTTTCAACAAGACGGCGCAAAATGTTACACAGCTCGTGGCGCAATTGATTTATTGAAGGAAACGCTTGGTAACCGCACAGTTTCACGTTGCGGACCCGTGAATTGGCCTCCAAGATCGTGCGATATGTGAAGTCATCGGTAATTGGACCTCCAGATTAGGCACGTCCGAGCCAGCCAGAAATCATATTTAAATTATAACGCCAGAAGATTATCTTTCGAAGAAATTAAGTTTCATGTCCCTTTAAAAAAACCATCTTTCTTTTATTCCATTTCAAAGTTCTACACCTCTAAAAAAAACATCCTTTATACAAGATATTGAAGAATGGCGTCTGGATCCATTGAACAATGAAGCCGTATTCGAGTGTTAGACTTTTTTGTACGCAATACAGAGTAAAGAGTTCCAAAACTATTACAGCAACAGGCTTCCAATTTGTTTGAAGTAGGAACCGTTCACGACTTTAGTTCACAACGGATTTCTCGAAATATAGAAAATTCCCGCTCAACTTGATTTAAGTAATCTTTTATGCTCCACATCGCCCGCCCAAGCCCGCTCGGCCGAATTGCCTTTGAAGTTAATAAAGCTAAGCAAATATTTCGCCGGTACGCAGCACCAATCCGCCGCAGGATGAGTTCAAGACATTCACAGAGCTTACCTACCCAAATGTTTTCCTTTATCATTAGCAAAGACATTTCTGCAAACACACTCGCATTCGCATTCTGCTGCTGCTGCCAGTGCCTTCGTTTGTTGTAATGTTTTCCAAAGCAATGCCCGCCAGCCAAATATATCGGATTAAGTAAAAAGTCTCCTTAAAGTAATCACGAACAATGCTGAGAAAATACATTACAACAGAACTGCTGCGGAATATATACATCAATAACGCTCCCGGATTTCGTTCGCCCATGCGGCTTCCGAAGAGCGGACAAAAAAAAAAAATTAAAAAAACGAATGATGCGAGTGAACTTTCCGATCCCATCCGAGGAATGGAAGTAATTATTCAATGATGGCAAAAAACAGCATCCCAAGGCTAAAACATTCAGGCACAACGTATGGCTGGTTTTTTGATGTTGCGTCGCTCTAGCCACCTGAGTTTTGGCGGTCCTGCGGCATCTCAACAAACGCCTACCAATATCTGCAAAATAATTCTTTTGCTAGTGCCCACGTTTAAGACAACAAAGACGCAGTGCAGGACTAATCAGGACGACGTCCAACCGTGTGCAGACAGAAGACAGATTTCACAGAAGATACCTTTGGCATTGGGTGTGCAAACCCAACCGAAGACTGTCGGGCGCAAACAGACCGAAAAGGACTCGGTTTCGGTCGCGCCGAGTCATGTCCAGCATTTTTATGTGAAGCGGGAAATTTATATCCGAAGTGAGCGTATATACCGACGAAGGAAAAATTATTTGCTTCGCTCATAAATTTCATTTCCATAGAGAGATGAATTTAGGGATTCCACGGGGCGACCTACGACTACAAAAGGAAGAAAACCAACAACAATGCGAAACCTTCCGCCTGGGTGTTGGATTCTTGCCCGTTCGAACTTGGTTCCTTTTTTTTTGTGGGTGTAGAGGTTGGTTTTTGTTTTGTGTTCGCCTGCAGTTGGCTTATGAAGAAATTGAATTATGCAATGTAAAACGTGAGTGGGCGGTGGTGGTGTGAGCAAGTAAAATTAACGAGCAAGGATGCTTTATTTGTTTTTTTTTTTTTTTTTTTTTTTTTCTCTTCATCCGCGCAACCAAAAGGATATCGCTTTAGTTTGTTGATTCACTTAAGGCCTTCGTACTTTGGTCTGTTTTTGTGCAGAGCTGGGTTTTTCTCCGCTGTTCTTCGAAGGATTCCTTTTCAATTTCGCGAGCATTCTTCTTGATTCTTTGCGAAGGAAGAAAAAATGATGAACGCGCCTTCATTTTTTTTTTTTAAGTTTTTAGGATGTTCGAGTAGGGGATATTTTTTATGATGGCAGCACGAGGAGAGGGCAATCTTTTTTAATAAAAACACTTTATTGGATGCTAAAAGGATTTCAGCTCTTGCTTACCATTGGCTGTAAAGCGGTCGTTAAAGAGTTACTGGATTTGTTGTTGAAAGCTTAAAAGATGTAGCAACAGGGCCAAGTTATGTGATAATGTTGACGGCGAGGTGAAGTGGACCAGGCGGCGAACGAATGCAGTTTCCTTCGAGTCGGTTTATGTCCGACATCCAGGAGATGAATTAGCACTTAAAGTGTGTACATCTCTAGTTAGGCGGTGGGTGAGAATTTGGTCGTAAAAATAAAAGGTGTTTACTGGCTGTAAATGGGGCAAAGCAGACGCGGGGGATGCAAATGATGGCGCCTGAGACAAAGTGTGATCGGAAGACACAGGAGGACCGACATTTATTTCTCAGTGGTTGTGTTTGTGTATAGTGAGACGTCGGCTAAGGTCTCCTTCACACTTTGCTGTTTAGAATAAAAAAAGACCGCGCTACTAATAATCATTTTTAGTGTCCAGGCTACATTTTTCGAACTCACAATAGCGAAACTTGTCATACTTAATTGCACCATATTGTAACCTATAAAATTTAGGGTGGAGGTTAAGAATGATCAAGAAAGATATGCAAAGTAGTTGACAGGCTGTGCTTAAGTTTGACAGATGTTTTCAAATGCCATACACCTGAGTAGCCCATCCAAATTGAGGCGAAAGAAGACACAAGTTTGTAGCGGACTAAAAGACTAAACTTGTTCTTGTTTAACAAAGTGGTTGCTCGGGTTTTCTTACTTAGGTGGTGCTACATTTCGGGCGGATCCTGGCTTCTTGCCCGAAGTTAATGCCATCTTTGGATTAATCTGTATATTTGTTCAAAGCCTTACCACCGCCGTCTTCAGAAAAAGAAACACCAATCGGCAAGCTTAGGACGTACCTTGACTTTTTAAGTGACATCACTGCCAGAGTTTTAAGCGTAGCTGACGAAAATAAAGTCACTTACTACCTCAATGTTTAAGCTGCCTGTTGTGGTGTTCTATTCGTCTTTCTATATAGAATTAAATTGCGCAAATCACGTGATAGAGCATCACCTTTTCTGAGGCATTTTTTAGCAACTTTTTAATCAGATGGCTTAGAACATATTTGGAAGCAAAAACACTTTTTCTATCGTCATTTACAGGTTAACGACTTGACGAATGCTATAACTAGACATAACGGATCTTAAAGGCTTGGTTCTTTATAAAAGCTTTGCTATGAAGGCTTAAAGTCGACAAATGACGGTGAGCATTGAACATGACTTTGTGTGATTCATTCAGTATATGTTCGGGGACTTACCGGTTTCAAAACTCCGCAGTACCCCCTGCGGTAAAGAGATTCACGTCGCAATGTATGACCTCGTTTCGTGTGGATTAGTCGAACGATATTCAAAATGCTGCGTACGTATACCTCCGCTCTCCGCTTTGGCTATCTTACAAATTTTGAAAAAAATTAAAACACACAAAGTATGAGTCTGGCAGCACAGTGGATTCGTTTTTAAACTGCTCAGACAAACAAAGCTCTCTCCATCTTCCTTCCAATCAAAGTTGCAAAAAGGCTTACTATTGTACTGACTTCAGTAATATTTGACTTTCCGCAAGTCCCATTCTCAACTTTTAGTACTATTAAAACTATTTTTAAATTTTTAAATAAGGCAAACATAAGAGCTTATTTTACTTAGATTTAACAAAATGTCCTTTTTTATCTTTAATAAAATATTTATTTTTTATTCCAAAAATTAAGTACTATTATTTTGAACGTGTCAGTACCATTTTTTCAGTACAATTGAAAAAAAGGTAAGTTTCATCAATTATTAATGCTTAAATAATTAATCATTCTGACCGCCCGGTCCATCTGTCTTACTGGACTTTTTTGTTTTTGACATACTCACAGGCAGATCAGGCAGATGCGTAGGCAGTCATCACTGTTTGTTCAGCCCCAGCAACCGGCGATTGTGACTAAAATATGCAATTGTTCATCTCTACTGTTCTGTCATAGTTGTTCTAGTAGCCTCCATCTTCCTTTATGAATATTTACGTAAAAAAAATATATGCAATATATACATCCTTTTCGGTTGTACTATAGAAGACGTCCCCTTTTCAGCCTTTAAAGCTGACAGTACCTCAGACAATATTAACAACACATTAAGGAACTTTAAGTTTTTTTCGTCGAAGAATTTTTAAAAAGTCCGCACCTGGGCGCTGTTTCGGTTCTATAGAGACTACCAATCCATTTCAAGGGAATTTTTGGAAAATCGAAGCGGTTAGGATGGGTTGAAATGGATGTGAAAAAAAAAAATCCGTACAAACGTGGATCTAGAAAATTGTTCCTCCCTACTCATTGAACCAAGTTGAGCTTCTAATGATGCAAAAGTTTCCTCTCACCTCTGTCTTTATTAGATCGTGTATGCCTTTGTAGAAGGAGGCTCCCAGATGAAGTTTTTCTAAAAGAGCCGCACTGGTAAACAAAAAGATAAGAATTGTCTCCTCTTTCTTCTTATAGCTTTTACAAACTTATTGACTTACTTAGGTGGCGTTACAGTCCGGACCTAAGTAAGTAAATTCATTTTTACAGACAGCGTTTGAAAATGCCCAAGCAGTGTTACCAGATACAAAATCTGAAAATCTTGTTTTTCCGAAACAAAAAATCTTTTTTTTTTCAAGATTTATATAAAAAGAGCGAAATTTAAAATACAATTTTGAAGTACATACTTTACTACTAATGCATAAATCACCTAAATATCTATGAAAAAGCTTTGGTCATAATGTTAATGCTTTTTGAAATTTTGCAACATATTTGAATTGAGATCATAGAATTTCGGTTCATTAAAGTGCAACAAATCTTTTGTAAAAATACAAATTTCAACAACCTTTTCAGTACATACGAAACCATTTTTCCAAAAACACGTTACATCAGTTATTTTCTTTCGTTAAAATTCATGTTTCCTTAGAGTTGATGAAAACGTTAGTGAGACAGAAATTGTGCATGGGCTCTGTTCGACTCACATGTCACATTATATTTCTGTGCCTAAAAGTTAAAACATCTTAAGTCGACTTAAGTTGTTTTAGCTGTTTAACGTTATTTGAATTGTGTTCTCCTTACTCTATTTCTTAAGCCAAAGCAGTTGAAAAAATGTGAAATAATGAGGAAGTTATAACTGTTTTAAAATGGATTAAGTCATCAACAGTAGTGCCTTGCATAAGTTTAAAATTGCTCTCCTGAAAAGTGGACAAAATTGACATAAGATGTTTTGCCTTTTAGGCACAGATTTAATAATGGAATTAATAGAAAACGTTTTTCTTCAATAGAAAAGGTTCTTTTAGTGTGAATTTCAAAAATTCTTCGTACCAAAAATCTTGAAATTTGATGATTTATTATATTTTGGAGCTTAAAAATCTAGAAAAAAAAATATATCTTGTAATCTGGCATCACTGGCCCCAAGACTTGCTGCATGCCTGTCTGTATAAGACGCTGTTCAGAGATAAAGTTGAAGGGTCGTTAATAGTGAGCCCGTTCTTATCTGATGCTTAATTGCTTCAAAAAAGGTTGCTTACCGCACGCACAGTATTTAGCCAGTCCCTTTTCGGAAGAATTTTGACAACATGGACGATGGACCGTGCTCAGTAACTCACTACAGGGCTGTGATACACCCAAAAAATTCGTTATATTCACGAAATCGTTTTTACATTTTACGAAACCGTTTGTAATTTTCAGCAGACGAACGCCTTTGTACAAATTACACGTAGCTGTTTGTACAATTTATACGAACGACAAAAAAAATATTCTTTATGAACACTTTCGTCTAATCTACAAATGTCAAATGTAAAACTTTTGTTGGTGAAATATATACGAATCCATTTATTTATTGGACAAATATTCTTGAACTATGTAGCAAAAAATATTTGTAAATAATACGAATGCATTCGTACTTTTTACCAAGCCTTTGTATAATCGACGAACTGCTGTATGTTCGAATTTCTACGAATATAATGGGTTTTTCAATAAGAGCGCTACAAAGTTTTTTTAAATAAAACAAAAACGGTTTTGGATATCAATGAAATTCTTTATTCCTGTGAAAGTACGTTCGATGCCATTATGTATGGAACTCGATTTCTTTTGCATGGCCACCACAGGCACGCTTGCAGAGGTCCAGACGCAGAACCCAATTTTCGACGGTTTTCAAGCATAAATCGGCCGATACTGCTGCAATTTCACGTTCGATATTCGTACGAAGTTCATCAATCGTCGCTGGCTTGTTGGCATAAACCATAGACTTGACGTAGGCCCACAGGAAATAGTCTAACCACACCAAACCGTAATTTTTTCGGGATGCAATGATGACTCATGGAGTACGTGTGGATTGCTGCCTGACCAATACCGCATATTTTGTTTATTGACGAAGCCATTCAGCCAGAAATGAGCCTCATCGCTGAAGATGATTTTTCGATGAAAATCCGAATCATTTTCAAGTTGTTGCTCAGCCCAATTCACGAACATACGACGCTTCTGGTGATCAAGCGGCTTCAGTTCTTGCGTCAATTTAATCTTGTAAGGATGTAGGCCAAGATCTTTTCGCAAAATTCGCCACAACGACGTCACAGAGATGCCCAACGCTTGAGGACGACGTGTGAGAGACAGAGTTGGGCTTTCTTCAACTGAAGCCTCAGCGGCAGCAATATTCTCGACACTACGGGCACTTCTTTGTCTCACTGGCACGGGAGCATTTTGAACTGTGCCTGTGGATTCAAGTTTTTCCACTAGACGCTCAATTGTTGATCTGCTAGGACGACTATGACGACCATAAATTGGATGTAGCGCACTTCACGTTGAGGCCACTGACTCCGAATTTCGGTAGTAAATTTTAATAATTTCGACTCGTTGTTGGCTCGTATATCTTTCCATCGTGAAATGGCAAACCTTACTGAAGAGAAATTTCAAAAGAGCGGTAAGAAATTCGGCGTCGTTTGCTGTCCCTGCCGCTCTACTTTTGTAGCGTCCCTGTTGAAAAACCCTTTATTATTTGCGTTGTTAAAAAAAGATTCGTTGAATCTAGAAAGTCTACAAATCCAATAATTTTTAGAATTTTACCAAAACAACGAATATTTGTATTTGTGCATTCTAAAAGTTCTCTCTGTTCGTATTTTTACAAAGATTTCATTTGCGATTTTATTTTGTTGAGGGACAGCTTGATCTGTTTTTTGTTTCCATATCCATATTCGCCTAGCACATTTCAGAACTTTATAACTGACATAAAGCTTCCATCATGTGCAAAGCAAAAAGGAATGCTTTTGCTCTGGTTGCACCACATCCTGGCCAAGGAGGTATTCATACCTCCTAAATCGCATTGTTAAAAATTACTCCTAAAGCGAGGGTTTTCAAAACATTTTAACCAACCCCCTCACCAGCATCTTCCATAGCAATACAAGGAACAGAGCATTGCAAATCCACCCCCAACAAATGTGTACTTGAAGCCCGTCTCAAAATGAGTACACCTACACCGCCTCAGGACGCCTGCTATCCATTCTCATTTCGCTCATCCCGCCACAAAGCTGTAACCATGCTTAAAACTCTCCTTATCCTTGATGAATTGACTGATTACAAACAAGCAAAGTCAAGCCACCCAGTTCGTAATTGCCATTTGTTACATATTATCCTGTACAAATGGCACTCGCTTTATTCCCAACAAACACGAGAATAGTCCGCCGGAGATAGCATCCCCTAAAAAGCATGTTTCCAAAAATTAGAACAAGCTCACAAGGACACTCGCATACCAGAGGCAAAAGGGAAACCCGAAAAAAAAAAGAAATAAAACGGAAAGCAAAACCAACTGTCATTATACTGTCAAACATTTGATGTGTGCAACATTGCTCAAAGCAAAGCAACAAACATCGCTTATCACAATCATTCAGTTGGATAACATACATACCAACCGATGAAGCCCTCGTATGCGGGAATGTGGAACACGAATCTGATCCTAGTGTAATCGACTTCATCTTCCTTTTAGCTACATGCGACGAGTACATGCGAGGCGACATTACTAACATCCTTTCTCATTGCGATGAAATCAGGCTACAAATATCTACATGACGATAGTAAGTGAGCAAGCAAGGAGGGTGGGCGATGGAAAAGCAAGTATACGCCATGTATGCCTGCTTCCCACACCCATGCGATGATGAACTCAATTCATTTAATGAATGATTCCGCAAAGGGGCGTTCGGAGGGGATTAATGGAAAGCCAGCGAAGAGTGATGGCACACGAGCAGGTCCTGTGGTTTTTCCGCAAAATGCAGAAAAAGTTCTTCAGTCGTGAAGTGAGAGGGGAATTATTCCTTCTTAACAATAGCGGTCGCTGGTGGAACTGTCGTCTCCCACAGAGTCAGCTACTACTACCCTTGTTCTACATACTACCCCATGCTCTTTATTAAATGTTGTCGCAGGGTGTGTTTTTTTCTCTGTTCCTTTTGTCCTTTTTGCCAAGTTGTGGAGCGATGCTGAACAAGTTACCATCAGTGTTCGAAGTCGTCGTCGTCGTCATCGTCATCGTCATCACCGTCCTTGGTGTTGTCATCGAATGGTGATTTAAAAAAAAAGACCCCACCACTGTAACATACCATTACTTACCTTTCCAAGCAACTTTACTGGAGTTTTGCTGAAAACATTTCTATATTTAATGGCGACGTGGGAAGTACTACAGCCAGTTGGATGAACAGAGCCCCAGTCTAAAGCGTGGGGGAGTACGTTTCTTTGTGCTGACTTTGGCCTTTAGTCGTCAACGACAAGTACCAATAATGAGATAAAAGTGAGAGGCCGGCCGGGGGCTTTACATTTACCAAATAGTCACCCTTGCAGCTGAATAAATTAGAACGAATTCCAGGGACTTTTACAGCAGCCGAAAGTGTGCCGTGCTGCGCCGTTGATGTGCCTCTTTTTGCGAAGGACCAAACGCACGAAAATATTGCTATTCATTCGGTTAATTAGTGTTGAAATAAAAGGTAGCAGGCGCTGAAATTTTTGTTAGGCTGATTGCTCTATGGGAGGTTGGCAATTTTCTAAAAAAGCAGCTGGCATTCTTCTTCGAATGGGGACGGAATTTTTTATGGAGGCGATTTTAGCATTAGATTTTTAGCTCCCTTTGAAAAGCGAAAAATGTTTGTCAATGTATAACTGGTAATTCAAAAGGGTGCAATTATTTCAAGATGTGGATTAATAACTTGTCGATGAGGTCGGGTCTTGTGAAGTTGGCTGGCAGCTTGGCAAATCAAAGTTAATGTTCAATTGGAGAATTTTTAAGCAATATTTTGACGCATCCTTTCTAATACAGAATCCTTTGAAAAGGGAAAGTTTTACTATTCTCACGCGAGGGAAATCAGCAGAAATTCGAGCAACACCAGCCAACAAAGTAGCATCTTCATGGGCCAAAACCTTCCAAGCATCACATCGATTGCAAATTTATTGACCCATTTTCAGTGCGCGATATATTTAGCGGCGACATCCCCCAAACCATAAACAGCTTCAAAAATATTTACACGACGAGCACAAAAAAATGACAAGTTAAGGCCATGCCCTCTTTTAACATCCATGTGGTGGTGCTCTTAATTCATGTAACGAATGATTCCGCAAATAGGCGGTCGAGGGGAACTATGCGAAGGCTGATGGCGCACATGAAGACCAAGTGGTTTTTCCGTACGTTTGGATAAATTTGA
This sequence comes from Cheilosia variabilis, assembly GCA_951230905.1. Lineage (NCBI taxonomy): Eukaryota > Metazoa > Arthropoda > Insecta > Diptera > Syrphidae > Cheilosia > Cheilosia variabilis. The sequence goes on along the minus strand of OX579680.1, from coordinate 22,591,503 downwards.
CTTACATCGGTTAAGGTTTTTGAAACAAACCCCTAGAGTTTGAGAAAGAAAAAAACCATGCACGCCATTAGCAGTGAATAAATAAATTTTTAAGAAGCAGAAAGTTGAGCGCGCAGACGAAACGCCAAAGGAGCCTCTTTGATCCTGCATCAACCACGGTGAAAAAGACTCATACTTCGTAACAAAATTGGCAGGTTTATTTTGTGCAGTGGAACAGACGATTGGGTTGCAATATTGATAATTGGCAAGTGGCCTTCCGAATCCTACCTTCTTAAGTACCACCGAATCTTAGGTCAGAATATGACAAAAACGGGATCACTGTTTTTTGACAGAACATCATTGCGTAGGTTGAAAGGTAGACTGTGGCTTATAATGTCCTAAAGAGGCACAATGAATTTAAGTATCAAAGTTTACGACATTTCTGTACAGTCAGCGCTGATAAAGGGACCAACGACATGACCTGAGTCACTGTCTCTTGGGGAACAGAACACACTTGGAGGCAACAAAAATATTCAAAAACTGTCTTATGTTTTACTATTGATACTTTACAACTTCAGGTTGACGGGGCTTCCGGCGTCTAGTGCCCACACAACCAGGAAGAACAAGAAGCCTGTTCTTCGGCTTTTAAGAAATAAATTCTATCATTACATTTTTTAGAACGAGTATTTGTATAGGGAGTAGAGACAGTGGACACTGATTTAGAGGCAACCCAAAATGATAAAACATCTATAGGTGCTAGACTGTCAGTGGGTATCGCCGCCTTGAATATATCAGTCGTGGATATTCGTATTGTGATACTTTTAAGAGGTATTAAGGTTTGAAATGTCCTTCTGCATTTTCGAAAGGAAAAGTAATCGCATGGATCATGTTCATGTATAATTGAAAAAGTTCAAAGATTAGGATCTACGAGTATAGCTCAGAATAGTCATTAAGAAGTACAACTAAGTCTTGTTATCTCCAAGCTTTGCCGATATTTGATGGAACTATATTGTGGAAGGTTAAAAGTCGTTTTATGACCTCTATGTATATCAACTTTTGATAAATCCGGCATTGTAAGACGCTGTACCGGTTTGAGTCTTGTTGTGAGGATTTTTAGAACTTTTAATTTACCATACTAGGTAAATTAAATTAAATTAAGGCACAGTGGCTTAGTGAGTGTGTTGGACTACTAAGCGAGGGGTCCCAGGTTCGAATCCCGAAAAAAAACCAAATTCCAACTTATGGTTTTTTTTCCGCTGCGCCACCTCTCGCGATCGTCTGGCAAACATACGAGAGTACAGCTGTCATGAAGGAGCTTCTCAATTAGCCGTTTGGACCCGGCATAAAATTGTACATCCCTTCCATTCGTCCCAAAAATTAAAAACTCAGTGAGAAGCTTGGCCTAGGGTCCCTGCAGACCTGTTGCGCCAACTATTTTTTTTTTTTTAATTTACCATACTAAAGAGGTATATTTCATATTGGGCCCGATCATCATTTGGGAGACCTTGTGAGTTAACTTTGCATAGATTCCGTCGGCGCATAAAACTAAAGAGGATCTTTTAATTTTGGTTTTTCATAGTTCTGACAGTTTCTTCAACAGATATTTCTCGGTTTCTCATATCTATTTTTACGGTTCCTATGCAGTTTTATCATCAAACTTTTGGAACTTCACGAGGATTTTTTTTGACTATAAAGTGCTTGGCCGGAACAGGTTTAAAAAAAAATCATTTTCTCAGTGTCAATACAAAATATTGCGGTTAAGGGTAGAACATCTTTTGTCGTAGTCCGCTGCCCAGTTGCCGGAGATCTTACCAGAGAGTCTAAGCTGAGAGCCTCTTACGAATACCTTCTTTGAAATGACGTTGCCGATTGGAATATAAACTCAATATATGACATTCGGACTGATATTTAAAGCCTATATGAGAGTTATGCATGTATGACACTACATTTTTTTTTGCATTTTTTCTGCTTTTAAAATGAAACCAGAGTAGTACGAAAAATTAGAACGAATTTTCTCGATAGGAGTGAGTGCGTACACACCAACTTTATTAATGTAGAAACAAAAAAAAATGCATTAAAAATGTATTCAAATCACATTTGAAAGATTTTTTTTTTTTTTGACATTTCAAGATTATTTGAAAATAAATTCGATTGAAAATTTGCGGTTGCTTTGCAAACAATTGCTACCCCTTTCGTAATACACTTTTAGTCTCTTTTACACACCGATGACTTTTCGACATTATGAAAATGAGGTAAAAATGTAGTGTAGCTTTAGATAGAGTTAACAGAAGTCTTATGTCGATTTAAAGCTATTGCAAAAATATATACCTATAACTATGCATAACTTAGCCACACAAAGCTTGTTTCTTATTTAGGATCACAGCTTAAGGCTCTCTACGTAGATTATGCGTTAACGATTACAAACAGAGACAATGGGCCTTACTAATAATCACTTCTAACCTTCACTTTAAATAGTTTGTAGGTCACAATAGATACTTTTGTATGGAAAATTTAATCATTATGAGTTCATAAAACTTAGCCTGGACACTCAAAATGATTTTAGTAACGCGCAATTTAATAGATTGCAAGTTACAAATTTGTACCATTCACTACTGTAATTGACACTGTTATGAACAAGCCGCAGAATGCCCTTGTTGTGACTGCACTTGATATGTTTGCACTATGTCAATCAATAAATCAATATATTGGTTCTGCGAAAAAAATGTTGCTTTAAATGAATTTGAATTTAAGTGGTGTGCTGTTTTCAATTAGGTTTTCGGTATGCCGCTACCTTTGGAATGCACTAAATATAAAAATGCCACAGTTGCTTCATTTCGATTATAGTGTAGTGTGCACGTTTGTTAAAAAATGTTTTCGGTAAAAAGTTATGTCAAAACTAGTGCTAACGAAAACTGACGAAATAAAATTAGTAAAGTCAAATCTGCCCAAGCAAAAACGTTGACAGAAAATTTAATTTGCCTGTGATTATAAAACGTATTTAAAGCGAAGTGGAATGGAAACATTCAATCGTTTTTACCTGAACGAACGTTTTGCTTTACGCTGAATTTACAACATCACACATTCCTTACACAAGCCATAACAATTTTTTTTCTAAAATAGTTTATTTAACCAATAAAAACCGCTTAAGTTATTTGTACTAATTTTTATATCAATGGTACTTTTGACGTTCTAAAAATATTCACTTCCGTTCCCGCAACAATCCTTAACTTGGAGTACAGTCCGCGTCATTTTTAGCCGACTGATTTCCTGGCTGTTTATTAAGTTTCGAGTTCAGCCTTTTCTTGGGCGAAGCTTTGTCAAGCGTTAAAAATATAGTTCTTGTCACAATGCGCCGTTATAATAACAAATTTTAGTCTCGACTTTAAATTTACAAAAGTGCGGCGTAAGATAATTTTTTTTCCGATTCGGATTTTTTATGGACGTCTTCGTTTGCATGAACGTTTTGCTTCTTCTGACATCGAAACGAAAGAAACTTTCATTAAAATTAAAGCTAAAAAAACGAAAGCCATCATTCACGTTTTCGTTTTTCTCTCACTTTAGAACGACTTTTTCATTTCGTGAAAAATGAAAACAACGACAGCTCCTAACGTATTTCCCGCATTGATTTATAAATCCCACCTGCGGCTTTTCTAAACCGCCATTCCTAGCAAGTAATATGTCGAAAGAAGGAAACAAAAAACGAAGAAGAAAGAGACAATAGATTTAACTGTAGAATAGCTTTGTGTCGTTAAAATGGTGACGGTGAATGCTGGCGCTCATTGTAAAACAGGTCGAGTGTAAATTACCCTGCAGGTATGCAATCTATATTACACTGCGTCTTAAAAATTTCCGAAGAGGAAGATGGAAAACGAAAGGAAAACATGAAATAAGTTTTCGTTTTTGAATGATTTCGTTCGTTTCTAGAAATGCGAAAGCTGTTTTTCTTTTTTTTTTAGATGAGAACAACTCTTGGTATTAGCAATTGATTTCATTTGATTTCACTTCGCATGAATTTATAAGCGAGTCTCGCTTATGCTGACGCAGTGAAAACGTCTTCTTTCTTAGAACTTGGCTGTGCCACGAAACGTCAAGATGCAAATGAGGAAAATAATCTGATAGTTGATAATGTTTATTATTTTGTGAAGAGCCAAAAAAATCAGACTCATTGTACAGAAATCCTCTTCAAATCCTTTACGGTCCAGTTGTAGAAAAAAAACTTCCTTATACCAATACTTGTGAGATGGGCTTCCGATATTCTGTCTAGATTAGTTCTAGTACAGCCTACAGCAACTGAATAGTTTGAAAAGTGTAAGCTTAAAAGCTGTAATTTTGAAGATTTAAAATTAAAAGTTGTCAAGCATTACCACATCTCACAACAGTTTTAAAACAACTCCCATCCTATGCCAACTACATCATAACCTCGATCCCAAATGCTACTTCCGAAAAGCTTTCCAATTAAATACCGAGAATGCAATAGCCTGCAGTGGCTCACCACCACCTAAGTCAGCTTAAACTATAGCAAGAACCACCTTTGCACTGGATCCCTTATGACAACAGTGATACCCATCTCGGAAATGGATTTAACCCTTCACCGCCATACACAAGCTAGCCCTAGGCAGTCCTCGTTAGACACATTCAGTAGTTCCCACCTCCCGGTGACAGGTTTCAACTTTAATTAAGTAATTGTCAGCCGCGGATAATCCTCCCTTTGTACACCAGACTCACCTTCGGCAGTCGAATGTGTTTGCATTAAACTTCCTTGCAAGCCCTTTAATTATGCCGCTCCTTTGTGCGCCTCTTATTGGCTTACCCCGTATTGTTGCCGAGGATTATTAATCCTGAATAAAACTCCTCGGATACAATCGAAAGTTTCTCATTTCACATTTCTCCCCAAGGACAAACGAGTATGCAAAAAAGGATGACTACCAACTGTATACACGTGACTCGTTTGTTTTGGCAAAAATCAAATGCGCTACGGGAAAACTCTTTTATGTACGACAGGACTTCTTCCGAGTTCCTCTAAGTCTGGTGTCGTGTCGTCGCCATGGCGTGATGGAAACACACTCAACTAGAAGAATGAGCTCAATGAAGAGACCAACAACTGTGAAGGGAATCCATAAATTAGACGTATCCTGTCACAGGAGCGCGCATTAATTTCTCACAGACGAAGAGCATCCCTGCGATAAGATAAGGCGATGCTTAATGAAATTCCGCCATGTCGGAGATTACGCCTACGGAAAATAATTTTACCATTATAAATGGGTGCGTGTGACTTGAAGGCATTACCGTTAATGATCAAGAAATTGCCTACGTGAAGACACGCTGCCATTCATGGCCAGGCTGCGTTAATAATGACCTCTGTCGTCGTCCTCGTCCTCCCTTCCGTGCCGTGCACTACTTTCAAAGATTGAAAAAGATATATTCGCAACAGTTTAAACAAATAGGGTCGTGTGACGTGTATGCGAGTACCTACCTACGGTCGATGTGGTAATACGGTCGCAGGGAGTTTTGTAGCTCCCTATTTTATCCGGGACGAAGGATGAACGCATGATGGTGCTACTATGGTAATTGAACTGAAAAGTAAATGGAGTATGAATAACGTAGAGCATCTGCAGCCGGAGAAAAGAAGACAAATTGTTATATTGGATCAGGGTTTCTCTTTTCTTTCTTTTTTTTTGTTGTATTTCGGCGGCTTTGGTGGAAAATTTACAATTCATTGAGGTCCTTATGGTGCGCAGAGTAATTGTTATCTGTGCCATATAGCGGTATATTAAGCGCACTGGCCTAGATTCGTTGACAATAATTTATTGTTATTACTCTTTTTTTTATTTAGTTTTTATTTACTGTCTTTTTTATGGCCTGGAACAAGTGACGCATTTTAATTTTAGTTTCAACTTCAACACCAGCTACTGCTAGCTCCACAAATGGGTTTCATTTGAGCTGCAAAGTGTCCAATTTGGCACTAAGTGGCAGTGTTACCGTCGCAGAATTCTGAAAAGTCTCAAGAAAAAAGCCCAATGAGAAAAAAAAGTGTCATTTGTAAAGCCGAATAGCTTATTTATTTTGCTTATTTGCTTTGCTAAACACTTTAAAAGAATTTTGATAGGCAACTGCGTTATATTTAAAAGGTGTTTACTTGGAAATAACAGTATTTGAAAAATGTTTGAAGCGCCTTCTCCAAGTAAAATAAAGTGCACGACTGGGTCGCACGAAACTTTCTCATTTAGTGCGAGTCTAACTGAAATTCAAAGTCATTTAAGCAAATCTTTTTTTCGGGATGTAAGCATTACTTGGTTTTTAGGGTTTTATCGAAATCGAAAATGGTGTTTTCGACATATGAGCAGTTTTTAAAGTGAGCGTTTCCAGTGATTCGAATTGAATATTAAGGACGCAATAAAAAACATCAATTTTGCTCAAAGCTTGCATTTTGGTCAAAATCATGCCGTTTTGAGGTAAACTAGGTAAACTATATTTTTCAAAAATGACTTTTTTCAAAATTCTATTTTACGATAATACAGAGAAAAACTGAGTTTTCCATTAAGTTAGAAATGACCATACTACCTTAAAAATGAATTTTTGTTACAATCGTATGGACCGTTTTCGAGATATGTCCAAATTTCAAAAGTAACGTTATTGGATTATTTAGAGGAAAACTGAGTATGGAGTTATGTTTCCCTCACCTACCTAAGCTTAAATATCAATTTTTGTTGAAATCGTTAGAGCCGTTTTCGAACAAATCAAACTGGTATGAAAATGTTGTATGGGAAGTACCATTAATATTGAGGTTACAATGCAAAAAAAAAAAAACTACCCCGAACTGTAAGCCCCCAAACTTTAAATCCGAAGTTTGAACGAAATCCGTTCAGCCGCTTAGGCTGTAGGCCTCGGGACACAGACAGACAGACGGACAGAATTTTGCGACGCACTTTTTTGAGTTCGCCTAACATCGTAATGTCAGAATTGATTAACATCTCGAGTTCGAAATTTTGTACGAATACAATATCTATCTCTTACTACGTAATGGAGAAAGTTAAAAGGGCCAAAATAGCTAAACATTGTGGCAGGCTCTCTAGAAAAGTGCCAAATTGCAACTTTAGTCCCACAACGGTCACGCTGCTAAGTGGCACAGGTGAGATGATCAAAATTATAGGCAGAGACACACCCCCTCTTAGCGCGGATATATTTTATGTTCTAAAACGAATTGGAGGGACTTAAGATTCTGACTCACTTTGAAGCTCGCATTTTTGCTGTTTGACAAATGGATGAAGTTCGGTGAAAAATTTAACTATGATCACAGTTTCGCAAGCAAAGTGTTCTGGCTTATCGAAGATCGAACACTTACATTCGGTGAAAATGGCATCTTTCGCAAATGAAGGAGCACTTCTCTGAGTTGTTTGATCTGATGCGGAACACGGAACACTGTGACTTGAGGGTGATAATTAGTTCCACAATTAGTTTGAACTGCTCAAACTCCTATCTCTAGCCAAATATTCTCAAGACCCTAGTGGGCCTTTAGTGCTGTTAAAGTTGCCTGGGAGTGCTGAAAAAGACCTTGTTTAAAAAAATTTGATAATAAAATAAAATAAAAGGTAGACCTATGACCTGCATTAACTATTTATTGAAGTGGATCCGCAAGTTGGTTGAAAAGATCTGTAGGAATATTAAAGCCCATGGTGTAGCAGCTGCTCGTAGTTTGTTGTTTGGATAGTGCATGTTCGGTGGCTAAAATACAGACAGTCCTGAAGTATACGATCTTCTGAAGAGCACGAGCGGTGACTATTTTTTAGTCTTGCAAGGATGCTTAAGGAACACTCTGCACTAACTCAGTGACAGGTATGGTGCGGAATTTGTTCTTTTTTTGATTGGGGATAGGAAAAATCATCGAAAGACTTACAGTACTAGAACGTGAGGGATGATTCTGCACTAGTGAGGGACTTTAACCCATCTAAAGAAAACTCCCTGAGTGACTGACTTTCATCATCCCGAATGTGACTGCTGTTAGTCGGTCGGCTAATTTATTTTTGAAATGTTTGAAAACTTAAAAAGAAAAATCCGAAAGAGAATAGAAATTAGGTTATGGCGCAATAAAATAAAGTAATAAAAAATAAAAGCGCAACATTCGTGAAAATCGTATCCCAGTTCTGCGAAAAACCAGCAACCGAAACTCAATAGTGAGGGGTCTGCTTCAGCGTTGCCACAATGATACAAGTGTAACAAAAGTGTTACCCTTTTTAATTATTTTATAATTTTGTTAGAATGTTACTTTTTTTTGTTTTTCTTGTTAAAAAATATTGAAAGTTGAAAGTTGAAGTTTTAGGGAACAAGAAAATACAACAATATTTTTCTGTCTCGCCGCGTCGCCGTTAAAAATGTTCTACATCTCGTGGTAAATAAAGTTTGTGAAGTAGAAATTGAAATCTACTTCGAAATGTGATAAAGAGTTCCTAATAAAGATTTTTTCGAGTTGAAAAACGATGTTTTTATTATTAAAATTTTTTTTCAGTTTGTTACATTTTTTGTCCATTTGTTACAATTTTTGAAAAATGTTGTTACACTTTAAAAAAAAACTGCGGCAAAATTGGTCTGCTTCAAAGTTGGCTTCGTAGAAAGGTTTCAGATGGACTAGCTCTTCCTTAGAGTCTTTAGGTACGTGTGGTTTGTATTTTCCGATGAAACACATGTCGAATATCAGTTTCCCCTCTATTGTCAAAAATGTCCGCAAAGAGGAAAAAGTTACATTCAAATTTTTTCATCGCATTTAACTGTCGAGAAATTCCAGTAATAATCAAATCAAATATCACTAAAAAAAACAGTTTTTTGGTCTAATTTCGTTGGTTTGTTGTCTGGATTTTCTTCGAAGTGCCTCTTCAATTGCCTTGTTAGATGCGATGAAATCTCTTCTAATGCAGTCGCAACTGTTTCGGATTTTCGTATAAAATTTAAATCAGGAGCAAATCGGAAATCAAACTCAAAGGCAGTGTTATAATATCGTGGGATTTATCTCTTTTTGTGGGATTTTCGATGTCCGAAAAGCCTTCCCTGGGATAAAGGGATAAAGCACCCAATCGTGGCAATTTCAGAAATCCGACAAAAAACATTCAAACAATGAATTTTTGGTGAAATTCTATCAAAACACATGTAGTTCAGCATGATAATCAACACACTGAATGTCCACAAAAAACAGCTCATGTAAATCGTCTTTATCAAAATTTTCTAGTACCAAAAACTAATCATAGCAGTGCAAAAAACTGCGGTTTTTATGCTAAAGGTTAATTAACGTGATTTTCTTTCCGTGTAATACAAATTTTACTTTTAAAAAATGGATTTTGATGCCAAAAAGTATCTTGGGATTTTAAAAGGGAATTTGAGTACGGTGAAAAGGGAAAAAAGGAAAAAATGCGTGCTAACAACACTGCTCAAAAGATTTCGAATTTCAACTTCAAAAAAAAATATAAGAATTAATTAAATGTTTTTTTTGTTTCGAATTTTCGGGACCCTCTGAATAATTTTTCGTGAATTGTTTTTTAAAATCAATTCATACAAATACATTTTGAATTTGGTAAGTCTGGTACATTCTTTGACCAAAGTGGCATCACTAATTTTCATTTACAACTGTGCTTCCAGCTTATTTTTCAATTCTCTACTTATTCACCAAACCCAAACCTTGGATTATAGAGATCAAAAAAGGTAGAATTATACCTATCGATTGACCAACATTCTGTTTACAAATATTACTCACCTTGTAGGCAAGTTGCAATTCGTTTGTCAAATATGCAATTTTTATCTTTTTTACCCAAAAAGGCATAGTTTTTAAGAAAAGCTATAATTTTTTCGGGCTCAGGCATAAAAACTTCGATCCGGGATGGCATCACTGGTCGTGCAGCTCAGCATGCCCAAAGGAAACTAATAGCGAAAAAGTGAGGCACCTTAAATGGTAAAAGACACGAATATATTTCGGCGGGATAATTCCTGGGCATAGGCAAAGCTAGCTATACCTATAAAAGAAATCGACTTTGACAAGAAAGTTTGTCATGTCAGTTAAGCTTTTGAATAAAATTTCGAACCTTGAGTTATTTTGAACCTTCATTGCGCCGCACAGAAAGGCGAAGATGGACCAGCATCTCTTTCCAATTTAAAAGAACTTTTCCACTATCGTAGACCAATCAGAAACCGCCTCTTCAGGCAGATCTCACATAAATTGCAAATCTCTTCCCATCCATCAGTAAATCATTTCTATATCACTCCTCATGTTACAGAGCCTCAAAAATCCCATCCCATTAGGTATTCATTCCGCTTTTTCGGTTCGCTTGTATAAAAAAAAAATCATCCCACATGAGAGGCAAACAAACACTGACCCTCTCTGTTCATTTTCTTGCAGCTCAACACCGACAACAACGCCCCCAGCTATTGACTCTATCCGGCAGGAATATTGATCTCCTCTAATCCACTGGGAGGCATATGGTAAGTGTTTCACTCGTTGCCAAAGTACTACATCACTCGATACGCACAATCATTTGTCATGCAACATATTTTTTTGTCCTCTTTCAACAGACACACAGCCATCAACACCGCCGACAAAGGACGCACAAAGAAGGACCGATTGGAAATTATTTCCCAAGTGCGATATTTTTTTTGTTCGCACGCTTAATACCCATCACAATCACCTGGCTCACGTCGCACAACAAAATAATCAATCAAAACTCATAACAGCGCCTGCAAGTGACGTGCCATGGCGATGAGTTCAAAAGCAGTAAATTGCCTCCACTAACTCCTAGCAGTCCTCTTCAGGCCTACGCCATACGATGATGAACTGGTCCTGAAAGTCGTCCCGCATATATAAAAATTGCCGTCGCACATGTATATGGGATAAAGGACTGGAGCGACACATGTAATTGGCCTAGAATAATCCTGACACATACGCGTCATGAGTGACTGCTGCCAAAGCTGGTAAAATATAATCCAGATAAGTGTCAAAGGGAATCAATGAAAGCGCCACAAGTGTGATCCGCCCTTAAGCCGTGTATCGTGAGGACTTATTGCTCGTTCTTCTTGCTGCAAATGCAATTGAGGAGTGGTTAAGTAGCTACACCAGGCCCAAAGCGGCGCCGGCTCATCCCTCGCGTACAAATGGAATCAAACGCAAAGTCGGCCGGATTGTGAATGCGTCAATTGAAATTGGCACAGAGGGAAACAATAAAATTCAAAGGTGAATGCGAAGGAGTCAACCATCGTCGCCATGAATAATTCATGAGACCCACCGAAGCCTGAGGGTTTCATTCATTCTTTTTCTCCTCCCAATCGATAGGAGTGATACAGAGACACTACCACTACCTCGAGACAATTTATAGACGGCGAAACGATGACGGAAATCACTCGAACTGGCGACGCCCGCATCCACTCGATAGCCCGCGATGCGTACCGGTCCAGCTGTAACTCGACGCCGGAGGTATACGCGCCGCCGCCAATGAATGGCAACTACCGACATCCGCCGCTTCAGGCGCTGAACGGGCACTCGAACAGTGCCAGCACGGGCAGCAGCAGCCTAACCGGACGTGAGGTCTTTGAAGAGCGCGAGATGTACTACGTCTCGCCGACGAAAAGAAAAAGCACACGAAGCGATGGCCGAACTGAAAACCTGCACCAACCTGCGCCACGACGCTCCTCGATGACGTGGAATCCGCTGAACTTTGTGCAGAGAAGACGCACCGACGAAGAAGCCCGTTCCCCCACCGCCGACAGCGGGATGGTGTATCCCCCACCTACGTACCCCACATACGGGACCATACGTCCCGACACGACGACGCTAATGGACAATTGCGAGAACTCCAGCCATTATTCAGATTCTGCGATGCAGCTGCTACGTTCGGGCAGCTGCAGCGGGGTGGGTGGTGTCATCGGCAATAATAATCTCGTTACGGCCGCCAGCAGTAGCAGCAGCAGCATACACACCCTTCTGCCGGCGGCATCCACGGCACGTACCACCAATAACGTGACCTTCTCCAATTGCACCGACGAACGACCGTTCCACTCGAGCCGCGGATCACTGCGCCGCAGCAAGGGACGCAGCAACCAGTCGCTGTGCAGCTGTGATGCCGGTGCGGACACGGAAATCAATCCGGATCCTATCCGGCCGTTGTATCAGTACAGCCTGGATCGGCGCAACAAAGGACACACGTACACGTGCGAGCAGAACGCACAGATACTCATGCGACTGGAACGTGAGCGTAATAGGAAATTCTCGGCAAAGGATTTGTCAAAAGATGCAGCCGCGGCGCCGGGCAGCATCAGCAAAAACGCTTCCAAAGCGCCTCTGGATGCTCAGGTGAGTGCGCCAGGGTATTTATATTTATTGTGGCTTTTGGATCGATTCCCCGCCGCCTTTGGGTTCGCTGCGACAATCCGGCAAATTGCTATGGATTAGTCACAATTTGTCTTCATTAGGGTGTTTCGTTGATGCCAGCTCGGCGCTGGCTGGTCGGGTGTTCATCCCGGGCAGGGTTTGTCTGACTTTTGTAATGGACCATATGACTTAGCAGCACCCATCTCATGTGCGGTCTGAATGGCAACTCCATATTTCGGCGAAATTGCTAACAATCAATTTAAATTTGTTGCTTTTGGGACGCGAGCGATTGCCAAGGCTCTAATGGCGTCTGGCTGTCGGCTCGTGCGAATGTTCGCAGTGGGGATTTTATTTGATCCAAGTCGTAGAAATGGGAAATTTGGTAGCGGGTGAGAGCGGAGCCTACAACTGATGATTTACATTCGGGGGAGGGTAGGTACTCTGTCTATACAAGCAACCGGGCATGTTGATAATCACTTAGTGGCTAGTGCCCCGGGGAAAACCGGAAGTTAGATTAAATATTGTGAAAATTACATGAACCATAGATTCTCTTATGAAGCCTAAACCCTCTTTGCCATAAAGAGTGAAAGGATTTCTTTTTCTATCCATAAAAGAGGTGAATATTGTTGTTTGTTCGGGGGTAATCTTTAGAAACCGATTCCGAAAATTCTTTCACTGAAAGAAGACGGATTCAGTACCCGTGAGCAGGGCCGGACCAATCATATGTGCAAGATGTGCAAATGCACAGGGCGCCAAATTTCGAGGGCGCATTTCTAGGAAAGAAAAATTAACTTTATCTTGTGCGAACAAATGCTGCCATTTTCATTTTAAACAAAAAGCGTGAAAAGCCCAAAACAACAACATCCATCACACCTGTGCTGAATTATTATTTTTTGCACATTAACTCACACCACTTGCAATGTTGCAACTTCAAGGAGAATCTAACTCAAAATATCGCAAAATAAAAAATCCCACTAGACCTATGCAAGTTCACTTCTTACCTACATAATCTCAAAATATTCCACCCTGTTCATGTAGGTATTCCTTGCACATCAACTAACATTTTACAAGGGAATATAGTTCAAGGATCTCTAAACAAAAAATACCTCAATAAAAAAAAAAACCCCATTGAAAGTCAACCTCCGGGTGATGTGGAAAAGACTTATGCATATGTGCAAAGATGCAAAATTGCCGCTTTCTGTAAATCTTGCATAGGGCGCTAGTTTGGCTGGAGCCGGCACTGCCCGTGAGTGATATAGAATAAATATATGTATATAGTCTACACACCACTGAACTGATGGTTTAAATAAAGCTGTGGCCAGTGTTGCCGGAGAGAAATATTATAAAGTAGTACTGCAGACAAAAAAGGGGAGTATTTTGAAAAAAAGAGTAGTACAGGCATTTCTTAGTTATATCAAAGTTCACGGAACTCAAATAACAATAAAATTAATACCGAACTGACAGATGATTAAAATTGCATGAATCCAACGAAAATCAAAAACAAACTAGAAGGAGGGAAATTTCCCTTTTGACGACAGTTTGGAAGATAAAAGTGCTACCAAAGTTGCATTAAATTTGAAGTGAATTAAATTTATTAAGGTTGAAAAATTACAATTCTCTGCAAGTGTTAGATATTTTAAGTCTTTTTTAAAAATAGAAGAGTACGAATATGAATGGAGGAGTAGGAAGGTGTTAAAAGTAGTACAATACTCCTATGTGAGTACTTTGGGCAACACTGGCTGTGGCAACCGCCACAAGTTCAAACACGAGTGGCTGCGATTTCACCACTCATAACAGTTGAGACCACTGTTGGTTAACACGTACACTCCACATTTGTGACTCATGTATGTTTGCATGGATCTGCGTTTACTGCTTAAAGATACTGCCTAATTAATCGCAGAGAAAAATGTCTTTTGTTGAGTAAGTTAGATATTCCATATCCATGTGGCGTTTCCGCACTTTACTGATGCATTGTTTCGTGTTTACATACTATGGTTTCTGAGTCAATTTTGAATTCAGCTTTTTTCTAGATGATAACAATTTGACACCCCAACTTTGATGGAGTTGTTAGCTCTCCTGTCACATTTTTGACAATCATGCTTTCGTCACTTAGAAATTCCTTATATTACGGTGATCCCATAAATAATTATTCAACCCATTCCCTTGAAGAATTTGTAAATTTTCGAACAGACTGACATTATCGTCGGCATAAACAGAGTCCCCACTTTCAACAAGATTGTAGTGTTTAACTACGATTTTTCACTACCCCAGCGCAGTCCATAGATAAAAGAAAAACTACGCTTTAAGGCACCAAGTGACAAAGAACAGAAACAGAATCCCATACATTTGCAACAGAAACAGAATTAGCAACAGAACATCATTTTTTCAGCAACAGAATTTCGCGAAAGAAAAATGGCTGTTTGACGACAGAACGTAAACAAGTCTACATTGATTGTTGCCAATTTATAGTGAGGAGAGGTTCTTTTTGTTTGGATTTTTCTGCCTCTGTCATCTGGCATCGTACTATTGTATATTGTGTATGAATAACAAACGAAAATGGAAAAAAAAAAACTAAAAACAAATTTTTAGTAGACGAAGAGGAGAGTACAAAAAATTTCATGAGAAATCACCAAATAATGTATAATGTCCGTCACCCAATATTTTGCGACAGCGACATGTTTTTATGGGTCTGTTTTTGTTTCAGTTTTGTGTAGCTAAGCGAGCAACGTAAACAGAACCAGAATTTACTACAGAACTTTTACCGATTGCAAAAGCTTTTAATAAAACCACAAATGTGGCAACCAGTGTTGCAAGTCGTGAAAATGTTACCTTTTCGTTGGAATTTCTATGGTAAAAAACGTTTTGGTGGGAAAAAGAACAACAATAATTTCTGCCGCAGTTTGAATCAGTGGAAAACTTTTCCAATATGAAGAAGAAAGAAAAAGCCAGAAAACAAAAATAAATAGTTTACACTACAGGTCTGTAGAAGGTAGCCTAGACCTAGAGTTTGGTTCGTGAGGTGGATAGAAACTTAGGTCCCACTGTTTCTGTTTTCACAACTCATTTGATCTTGTTCTTGTAGTTTGTTATCGGGGAGGGTCTAGATCCAACTTTTAAAATTCAATAAGGTTATTAGTTCTTAAATATTGTTGCTCGATACTTTTTCAAGGGAGTCAAAGAAGTCCTGTTCTAGTTCTAATCACAGGTCTAGGTAATTTTTTTTTCTACGAATGGAAGGGACCTATAATGTTATGGCAAGTCGAGATGGTTGAATTGAGAAGCGCTTGCAAAGCATTTACACTTCTAGAACATTTCTGCCATCAAACTCAGTTTTAAAATCGATGAAAAGGCTGACATTGATTTTGAATTCTTGGTTCTTTTCCAGGCATAAGCTTATGATGGACGTCTTATTTTTCTTAAAACATACAGACTTGACTAAACAAAACATCAGTTAACTCCAACGAAATGCATTTTATTGGGCCAAAAAGGTACCACCTCTTTAAAATTGTTGAACTCCCACCATAGACGTCTCTATTCGACAACCTGCAGGATAGCAATCGGTTGCATTAGCTAATTTGCATTCGCGCTGCAGGGAAGGTTACAGTCTCGGCAAACCACTTCACAGGATAGTCCCGAAAATTCCAAAGTATATACAAACTTTTTTTTATTAGAATCACCTCGACTTTATTGCATAATGATCCCCATCTTGGAGGGTCTTAATTAACCTTTTTTCCATGAAGAATCTTTCTAAAGTAATTTCCGTAGTCCTTAAATGAGTGATATACTGCCTTTTCCAATAGACTGACAGACAACCCGTGGCATAAATCACTAAGTGAGAGAAGAAGAAAAATCCCTTTGCCTCGTTTTTTTTAGAACAAAAGGATTTCCTATCGTGAAGCCTTTAATATTCGAAAAAAAAAATGCAATTCACCCTTCAAAAGAAGGTGCGCCACTCATCACAGAATCCGGCGTCAAAAAAAAAACACGATATCAACTCCTTTCGCAGATCTGTTTCCAGAGAGCGGTTTTTATTTCGCACACGGCGTGGCAACTCAATCCCAACTTCCCTAATTGAAAATGAGTCCAGGGAAAAATCAACAAAAAAAAAAGTTTAACGCACGAATCCGTCTTGAGGAAAATAAAAATCAATTCGACTACGCAAACCAATAGTGGCTTCAAGTCGAATTGAATTTAAGACGAATACACGCACCTCTTCCAATCCTCCCCCAACAAACTACCGTAGCTCCCAACAAGTCAGCGAAATTCCACCTTGTGCGGGGGTGGAAAAATGCCACTTCTTGCCTTGTGCAGATCGAGTGATTGTTGTCTTTCGGTTTCCTTGTAAGCGGTGCCCATGAAAGGACTAGAGGCTGTAGTAGGTACATGCACAATTGGAATAGGATTTCTTTTATCCCGAAATGTAAAATGAAAAAGGGTTCCACCTTGATGTGGGTATACGTCTTTTATCTATTGTACTGCTGTTGGCTTACGACTTGCTGTAGATTTTGTATCTTGAAGCAGTGATTTGTTCTGGAGACGAAGCTCGCAAACTATTATCGGATCGATAAACCAATTTGCTATAGCGAGAGTGACGGAATTGGGATGGGACCTTACTTCGCAGAGGGGTTAACGAATAAGGAATGTGCCCATGAAGACTCAAGGGGAATCTGCGTTATGTATACCAAAGGGTTATAGAGATGTCTCTTAGGTAGGGGTAGGCTTGTTAGTCTACTTTTGTATGTGGCAGCTGTTAAATGAATATTAAAGAGGTAGTTTCTTAGTAGGTCTGTCGAAGAGGCCAAAAAGGGAATTAGCTACATGTACAAATCTGAAATTGCTGCCTTCGAATTTCGTTGCATGTTTAGATTGGGGGACAGAGTTACTTCTCATTTAGAGGTTTAAAATACCGCATCAGTGAGCGAGAAAAAAATTACAGAATTATGTGGAATTTTTATTCCAATCTTTCAAGGATGAACCAAGTCGGACCACGTGCACTGTTCCCATTTAATGAGGTCGGACACAAAACATTCACTTAACCCACTCTATATGTGGGAGACAGTTCGGCGGAAAGCAAATGCTTCTATCTAGTACACAGAAGACTGTCGAATGCCTTTTATATTGGGGTACCAGGGGCTCCGAGGAAGCTGACGAAATTACCCCATATACGAAATTTGAGAGTAGAGACAGATGAGTAGGTGAATATCCCTTTGCACTTGAAAACGGCGATGACATTATTTACCTAAAACAAATTGGAACAAGCTTGAAACTCGCTTTTTGGAGGTATATTTTTGGATGCATTTCCAGCAATGTATGTGTTGAAGAAATGCTAATTTGCATTTGAGGAGTCAAACACAGTACTCCCCTTAAATTTGGTACTTTGACTGTTGAGAAATATAACATTTTTTTTGTTACTGATTTGTTGTTAATTTCAATTTATTTTTGTTATTCATTTATTGTTTATTAATTTGCTATTTGTTAAAATTTCTGTAAAAACCTATATTTTGCCTTACTGTACTTAGTACAACCAATGTCTGAGATTTTCTCTTATCACAACAACACTCTACGCACTACACGAACAATTGGCACAGTTGCTTTACCTGCATTGTGCGAATTGTTTTCGTATTCCGCTTTGTGCTGTGGTTCGTCTTCGTGCTGCTGCGCTTGAAATAAGAGAAAATCTTTCGCTTGGATTTGAGTCGCAGCACGCACAATTTCGTCTTAAGCTTGGTATCGTGTAACTATAATAAAGATTATAATTAATTTGTTCAATTTGCCTTTTTCTGCTGTTTCCTCTAAAGAAAATCGTTGAAATCATCGCTTAAGGGTTCTTCTAAACCTATCCATTCGTCAACAGGGACAATGGCGCGAAGTGAGATACAAGAGTGTAAAGGAACTAACAGGAGAAGAAGCAGGTGCAAAATGACAACCAATCCCAAAATAAATAGCCATAGCCGCAAATTTTAAAGATTTCATTCTCCAGAGCCGATCACCTCAAACTACCGAAAAACACTCAAAAAGCATTAAAAACTGTAATTAATGCGCCTTACTAATTCATTTTTAAGCTTCGCTCTAAATATTTAGAAGGTCACAATATGCAATAACCCTAAAACGGACCCTCAAGGCGGATGCTAAAATTATGAGACAGCGTTCACCTTGTTCGATATTTTAGGTCTCAAAGTGACTTTAAACAACAACAAGTTCAACCTTTGGCAAAAATAAGAACCAGCCATTGCTCTGTACTCTGTATATCTTTCAACGCAGCTCTTTAATCGATAAAAAAAAAATGGTGGATTTGTATCTGGATTGGGCTTGCTTTAGAGTCTACAGTACACATCTGTCAAACTTATGCATAATGATATGGGCCAATCAACTCGTTGACAATGTGTACCGTAAGTTCATACAGTAAAACAGACAGAAGCTTTCATGAAGATCTTAGAAGACTGATACTTTTATAACTTGAGCGGCTTAGAGAGTTTTTCATGGAAATAAGGCTCCCAATCTTGATGTACTATTCTGTAGGCACTCATCCTCCGATTAAATCTGAAACAGATAGCTCGGCATGTAGCCCTTTCAGTTAAAAAAAAAAACCCACTCTTACAGCCCTTTTAAACTGTTAAGCTGTGTAAAAAGTGTCAAAAACCTTAGATAGGACCAGCTCTCACTAAGCAAATCCTAAGCAATCTTCAGTTTATGCCAAACTTTGCAAATGCGGTCATCATGACTGACATCAAGTTTGAGCCAATCAAACCTGGAGAAAATTGGTTTCCAAAGTAAACACTTGCAATCCAGTTCTCCTTAAAAAAGTCCCAGACCTACTTATAAATCCTAGGAGTCTTTTAAAACGTTTGCTCTCGAGAGTAACAGTCTTCGACCTGTTGCTTTACAATCCCATAGTAGATAACAGATAGAAAGACTTTTAAGGACTACATATCGTACCACAGACAAACCCTTTTGAGATCAGACCCTTAAAGCCTTTCAAAGAACCACCGCGTTTTACGAGATCGCTCAGGCATATATTCCAACTTCCATCACAGCCACTCCCACCACCCACCACCCACGTGTAAATAATTCCTCCGCCCATGAGTCCCAGTGGCAAAGTCCCCAACTCATAATACTCGTAATCATCTCAACATTTCGAAGATGACACGTCGGCACTGCACATTGCCAAAGGCCCACTTATCCGGTCATAGAAGATTTATGATGCGCCACGGGGCGGCAGCACTGCATGAAACGCTTGGTGTCTCATTGCATCCTGGCCTAGAATAAATGCCCTCAACGGTACTACATGCCACATGGATTGTGCGCGACAAAGGCGAATAGGAGAATTTTTAATTCCACTAATTGTTCATAAAGAGTGCTGCGAACCGAGAACTGGATGAGCGGGTGGCCGCCCGTCCCTACTCCTACTTGTACCTGGCGGGGAAAAAAAAACCCAAAGGTTAGAGGAAATTAAAATCTTGACAGGCCACGTCATTCTCTGTATACAACACACTCAGGCCCGGCACATAGAATTATTGTTCGCTTGGACACCGCTAGCGAGTTGTGCGTGTAATTGTCTTTGCTGGGCTGCTCCAGTTTTCCTTTTTCTTTTTGTGCTCACTTCAATCAAGTGTACGTAAATAGGATGCTGAGGGAGCAACTGCGGAACTGAGTGAAAGATCAGCAGGATGTGATACAGCGCGGTAATTGCTTTTTGTGTTGCACACTTTCATCTTTCTTGTTATTGTTGTGGTGGTTTTATTCAACGGCCACGGATACGCTTTTGTGGGATGGGCGAATAGTGGTACCCAGGGGATGGGGCCGCCGAAAAATGAATTCCGGAAAAATGTTTCCCTGTTCTTTGTTGGTCGTTTTTTTTGGGCAATTATTCCTGATTGGGTCAGCCGAATGTCTGTTTCGGTATTTGATTTTTTTTTTTTTAAGAATGGTTTGGGTTAATTAAAACAACCGACGGCTTAATTTTGTTTTAATTACGTCGAGTCCTTGAAGTTGAAGCAGGAACTGTATGACAACGAATTAGCTATTTAAATCTAATTTGTTTTTGCTCTACGAGGATGAGAGGATTTGAGGTGTAAATTATGCGTGTGCTTTCCCCTCGAGATGCACCACTGTCTGTTGCCATTCTACTTTCGATGTGTCTTTTCCTAGGAGTTGTTTAACTAGGTCGAAGTGTTACCCTCAAACAGGTAGCTTACCCAATTAAGGATTTATGTGCCACATTTGAGATTTCAAGATGGATGACTGTTTTATGCCTCGGATCTGGTGGTTTCTTCTCTGTCTTCCGAAAGGGACTATCGGCTTTCAATATACATTTTGCAGGCAGGAGATGGGTGGGAAATTTAAAATATATCGGTCATAGTTATGCGCAGTATCACAGGAGCTATCAAATGGAAACCTTTTCAGTAGATGTAAAGATGTTCGATCCACCAACCACTTAGGAGGCAGTGTAAGGCGCAGAAAATGCCTATCCTGCTCAGTGTACAGTATTCTCAGATAAAAAATCTGAGAGAATCTTTCTTTTCAAGATTTTGTTCAAAATATAAAAAAGAGAGAAATATCAAATACAATTTTCAAGTCTACTACTAAAACATAAATCACATAAATATCAATAAAAAAATCGATGTATTAACGATCCGATGCAACTGGTCTAGTATCGTTGCGAAAGTGCAACTTTTTTTCGCACTCCAACAACAAAATATTCTGACTAAAATTTCGCTACACTTTTGCTCTTTATCTGTACCCTGTCCCTATTGCAACAGAAAAATACAACGGTGTAAAGTGTACCCTCGTACCTTTGACAGTTCGCCAAATGTCACTGTTACTAGCTGTCCGTACCTTTACTTCGTTGTTGATAGAGATTAGAAAAGGAGTGTTCACGATCTGATAAAATAAAATAAATTGTTCGCAATTTTGCTAGACCTGTTACACCGAATCGTGAATACCCCTAATGTTAGGATGCTTTTTGAAATTTTGGAACATATATTTGTTGAATTAAATTGACTTAAAATTTCATTGCTTATATCAAGATCATAGAATTTCGGTTCATTAAAGTGCAACAAATCCTTTGTTAGGATTTCAGCAACTGTTTCAGTTCGAATTTTCGTTTAATATAAATTTAAACCCGAAAATATTATTTCGACATTTGCAGAGAAATGTGAAAGCGATAAAATATTGAAAACAAAATCTTCCAAGACTGGATATGCGAAGATTCCATCCTCTGTTTTTACTCCTAAAACATTTTCCCAAAAACACGTTATTTTATCAAATTCGTTAAAATTCATGTTTCTTTAGAGTTGATGGAAAGGTTAGTGAAACACAAATTTTGCGTGGGATCTGTTTGACTTACATTACACATAATAATGGAATTAATAGAAAACGCTTATTAACGCGATTTAAAAAGTTCTTGATATCAAAAATCTTGAAATTTTATGAATTTGAGAGTCTTGTTCATATTGGGAGCTCAGAAATCTTAAAAAAAAAGATATATTCTGTAATCTGGCATCACTGATCCTGCTACCAAAGCTTCTCTCTAGATGGGAAGCAACAGAGAACTACACTGGCGATCACTAGGACTAGCCATACATTTTGCAATCGATTTTCATTCTTTATACCCGTTGAACATTTTTTTACCCGGAAACTTTTACTACCTGTTCACAGGTACCTACATATTTTCCCAACAGTAAGTCATAAAATTAAAGGGTAAACGCCTCATCCTAATAGCCCATCTTTTTATACGCTTTTCAGGTAGTTCATTGTTTGATCTTGGAAAATTCCAGCCGTAGTTTTTTTTTTAGCCTTTAATTTTATGACTTACTGTTGGGAAAATATGTACCTGTTCCCAGGTAGTAAAAGTTTCCGGACAAACAATTTTCAGCGGGTATAAAGAGTGAAAACCGATTGCAAAATGTATGGCCTCATCCTAGTGATCGCTAGTGTATATAAGAAGTAATATTTCAACAGAAAAAGTACACCTAAGAGCTTCAGAAGTTTGCAGATATAATACAGGCAACATCCAGTTCGTTATAGGGGGCAAATAATTTAAGACAAGTCCATACATTCCATTCGAGATTGCCAGGACGTGCCATGCTGGGCAGTTGCTACACTCAGAGAAAAAAAGAACGTCAAGCGAAGAATTTTGAGATTTTTAAAAAAATTTGAAGTTAAAAGTTCTTTGGTTCAAATACAATTTTTGAAAGCAAGAACTCGTTCTTAAGTTTTCAAGAATCAGGTATTCAGCATAAGAATTATATACTTTCCATAATTGCCAACAAATTCATTCTTCAATCAAAGATTTTGATATTTGGGCTCATTTTAACCAACGAAAATTGTTGGCATTACCATTTTTTTTTTCTGAGTGTACCAGGTGATCGGCTTTGGTGGCCAAAGCTTGGCAGCTATTTCCTAATGTTGGACCTAATCAAGCTCAATTCTTTTTGTCTTCTGCCTCTACCATTAGAAAGTTTCTAGCCGACGAATGTTATAGGAAAGGTTCGCCTGTTCTAAGACGCGTCGCCTGTAGAGACTTTCAGTAGATCTCCCCTCAAAATTTGTATGCCGCTCCTTCGGAAGTTAATACAACATTCCCTGGTAACTATTGACATTACTTGTCGCAATACGCCGTTCACATCCGAAAGGAATGTGAACATCAAATTAAAGTCTTCCTCAGCCGCTGCAATCCGCGTTTGACTGCTTAGCACATCAAGCCAGTCATCCATTCACTTGACATGGAAACAGTACCGAACACCTGGTATCGATTTACGAAGTTGCAAGCCTACCGGGGACTCATATAAAGATGGTGGTAATGAAACAGACGGTATTAGGGGGTTAAAAGTGGTGAGGGTGTGTAATTCCTTAAAAGAAACGCTCTTTGCTTGAGCTTCAGCTCAAAATACTTGAAGTTACCTTCAACGCAAAGTCGAGGGGGGGGGGGGGGCTTCTGGGCTACCTGCCCCACTTCCATGCCAACATTCGCATGGCTTCGTGTGGATTTTATACCCAAAAGAAACGAGGTAAATCATCTATTTGAACACTCCGCAACTGAACCCAAGGGCACTCATGCGAACGCGGAGGTGTACGTATGTGGGATGGAAACGGGACGCATGAATATGTGGCACGCTTCGTTAACCTGTGTATCCACGTGTCAAAATGGGGAACTTTTGGGGAATGCTATTGTGAATACTTCTGGGGACTTGGGAACAAGATTGCATATCCCGACTCTAATTGCACTCGTCCAATGTCCTGTTTTCGAAGAACTGTGTCAACTAGGTGATTCTCAAAGATGTTTTTTTTTTTTTCTGTTTTTGCTTTCAGAGTGACCCGCAATCGGATATGGACGTGATACCACCACCCCCACCGCCGGCGATGGCAAATCGAAAACCACCCCCCACCAGCCTGTTTCACACTGATTTGCTGCCTGATTGCGGTGGAGGCGGCAGCACGAACGGCAACTACGACGTGTCTTCAATTCTGGATGATTGTGCGTCGACAATGATGAAGTGCGCCAACGTGGGCTCGAACCTGGCGTTCACCATAGGACAGTCGGTGAAACCGGATGTTTGTCATGTCAACAGTGCCGAGGATCGGGAACATAATGCTCGAATTGGCACCTCAGTCAGTGGCAGCAACACCAACATTTGCCCATGCATAAGAGATGACTTCTCCCTCGCCAGCAGTTCCGTGATCAGCAAGATGAAGAAGTCCGACGAGGACGACGCCGCAGCCATGTGTGCATTTCATGCCTACAATCAGCTGCAGCAGCAGGACAAGTTCAACAACCGCAGCAGCCTCAGTTTAGGTAAATACAATACAATTGGACCAAGCAGTGAGTACGCAAAGCAATTAGCTACCTATGCCACATTCGCCCGCCACCACCACCAGCAGAAGCAGCAGCAGCAGCACCATCAGCAGCACTCTTCGGCCATCACTGGCAGCCTCAAACGCAATCAGCAGCAACGTAATCTGGAGCGATTGCGTTGCTTGTCGCAATCCCTATCGAATTTTTCCACCTCCTGCGGTACCACTGATACCTTGCATCACACCCAACAATCACATCGTCACCTGCACTCGCATCCATATCAACAGCAGCAGCAGCAGCAACATCATCATGTCGGTGGTGATGTGTATCACCACGACGGATACACAATGCACTGGCATCCGAGTTGTGCTAACAAGGAGCGCTCCGGTGGAGGTCTTGTGGATTTAACAACGATGCCCACGGCGCTGGGCCGGCATCCGTATACACAGTTTCAGACGCCAACAAATGCGTTCAGCAGCTGCAGCTTCGGCGGTTCGAATATCATAAATAGTTCGTTCACGACGCTGGCCAGCGGCTCGAGTAGTGGCCTTAAAGAGAAACTTCAGCATGACCAGCTGGAGCAGCACTTACAGCATAAGCAATTGCAGAAGCAGCTGCACTCGTCCAGCTCCACAACGAGTATTATGCCGTGGAAGCACCGACAATGCCCCAGCCGAGGATCGTCCAGTTCGGGGACAAATTCATTTCGTAAGTACATACACCACAAAGTGTTTTGCATTTTCCCTTTTTCCAGCAGGATGAAGGCCTTTAATTTTGTACCGTATAGTTCCATGTGGGGAAATGCAATTTCATTTTTTGTTTTACACATGGTACATGTTTTTTTTTTGCATGGTAACCTCAATATTATACTTCCCATACAAAATTTTCATACCAGTTTGATTTGTTCGAAAACGGCTCTAAGGGTTTCAACAAAAATTGATATTTAAGCTTATGTAGGTGAGGTAAACATAACTGCATACTCAGTTTTGCGCTAAAAAATCGAGTAACGGTACTTTTGAAATTTGCACATATCTCGAAACGGTCCATACGATTGTAAAAAAAATTAATTTTTAAGGTAATATGGTCATTTATAACTCAATGGCAAACTCAGTTTTTGTCTGTATTATCGTAAAATGGAGTTTTGAAAAAAGTCATACCTCAAAACAGCGTGATTTTGACCAAAATGCAAACTTAGAGTAAAATTGATGTTTTCAAAATTATTGCGTCCTTAATTTTCAATTCGAATCACTGGAAACGCTCACTTTAAAAACTGCTCATATCTCGAAAACCCGATTTTCGATTTCGCTAAAACCCTTAGAACCAAGTAACATCCCGAACAATAACTTGTACTCGGTTTTCAGCTAAATAGTTAAGCAATAGTATTTTTCAAACTAAACATTGCAATATTTGCTGCTGTTTTGTCTGCATAATTTTGCAAGAACCGCTCTGACGATTTTGACCAAAACACATATTAAAGATAATATAAGTATTCTTAATAAGATCCCGTATTTAGTTTTTCTCAAAAAAATCGAACAAATCAATTTCTTGAATATTTCTCAAAAATGACTACCCAGATCCCGATCTGTGTTCACGTAACTCCGGTATATTTTTGAAATAATAACAATACCTCACTTCCAATGAAAATTCAATAACAGCTACGTAAAACTTCAAACCATATTGAATATGCACCTTAAAAATAATTCCAACAACTTGGAGCTTACACAATCAGCAACTCCCACTTCATTTACACAGAAGCTTTTGATAAACGAGAAAGTTATGTTCGACCCAGTCGTAGGGATCCATATTTTCACTTTTCGAGGGCATCCCGCCTCATTCTCAACATCTGTCCTGCCTTATGCTATATAGGGACGACTCTCCTAGAAGCAAGCCAATAGTTTGCCAATGATCTCAGTGGTCTTGGTTCAACGAGCTAAGAGCTGAATAGATAACAGCAAATGGTTTGAATAAGCAGCCAGTGGAGGTTTCATTCCCTGTCTATCCCAAGGACATGCTTTTTTCTTATCCAAAAACACTTAAACTAAGTAACTATGTCCACCCCAAGACTCATAGAGGTAACAGGTATCGACTCTTTCAATTTAAATTGGCTTCGAGATATCTCTTACAGACCTACAGCTCATAAAAAAATGTCTCTCCAACTTTTGGAGCACTAAGCTTCCAATACAGATCTACTTTACAACCAAGCTGAGGTTATAGTTTTGTAGATCATACATAAGCTCAACGACAAAGTTACCAATCGTTAAAGCCTATTACACTTTCAGCAGACTGAAAGACTGTTGATAAAAATGTTTATTTAGCTGAGGAAAGTTCAGAATGTCGAGGTATTTTTGAATGTATGCTTAATTTTTTTTTTTAATCGGTTGACAGAAAAAAATTCCAAAAGGGTAATTAAAAGGGTCCCGAGCCAAAAAATGAGCCTTCACTTAAAATATTAATGTCGCAAAATAAAAAAACAGAGCAGCATAAACATTAACTTATAGCAAAAAAGAAACAAATGTACCTATCAATAGGAAACACTTCTTTTAATATTTTTGCATTCTTTTAAAAATTCTTACTTAAATTGAAAAAGGGGCCATTGTAATCATTTTTTAAAAACTATCAGTCTTAGAAAATCCGACTCATTCAATACCGAATAGAACAAAATTACCTCACCAGTACCGTCTTAGCATAAGGGCACACGAGGTCTGTGCCCAGGGCCCACAACCTCAAGAGGGGCCGACATTTTTGCTTATGTACACTTTATTCTTTTTTGTTTGGTAGAAAATGACAAACAAATTTTGAGAATAAAGGAGGGAGTTGTAAGCGACTTTATGGCAACAGGGATTGCGACACCGAGCTCAACAGAAAATGTGGCATTGCCAGGTAGGAAATGCGTAGTTCCGCACTTCGCCACCTTCTAAATTTTTATGTCGGCTGTATTAAGAATAACCGGCAACATTTCTAAATTTAAATATCAGTCAGTGCCATTTTGTCATTTTTTATGCTAAGTCTAGCATATTTTAACTTTATATTGCATAGAAGTATAAATTAAATATTCTTTATGCAATCTAGCATATTTTTAATTTTTAACATTAAAACGCAGACTTTATACCCATCATAAGAAATATTTCGTTGTATATTTTGCTATACAAATAACGAAAGCATCCATCAAATTTTTCTGTATTTGGCATTACTGAAGATTTGTATGACAATTTTTCCATTTTAAGTATCTGCTGTCAAAGTCGTGAATTGCTGCTCAATTAAATTTAAGTTTCTTCCTAAATAGACAGGCAAATATATCCGTATATTTATGGCTTTTTGTTTTTTTAAACTTTTTTCTTGTTAAAGTCGTTGGTTTCATTCGTCCATACAATTTAGCATATTTATTTCTTAATTTAGCGTATTCCGTCAGAAAATTTCTGGCAACACTAGTCACCTGATCAGTTTTTTTTACATTTTTTTCTAAACAGTAACATTCTTACACCTGTAAAAAATAGCTCAATTAGGGAATTTTGAGTAGTAAAAGTAAAACCAATTTTAAAATGATTTTAAAGCCTATGAACTCTGATTTCTTTTTACTCTTAATATTTCTTTCAAATATTTGAGGCCAAAAACAAAGTTTAATAGAAAACTATGGTTTGTTTTGATTATTTTGAATAAAATTTTAGAATTTTCAAGCTCAAACTGAATTTTATAAACTTCATTTTCGCCTCCATCTACTCAGAAAAAAAAATTTTATTGCCACAATTTTCGTTGCTTAAAATTAACCCAAATATCAAAATCTTTGCCAAATGAAATTGTTTGTCAATGATGTAATAAAAGTGTTATGGAGAGTATATTATTCTTACGCTGAATACCTGACTCTTCTGAGTTCTTGTTAACAAAAATAATATTTGAACCAAGAACTTTTAACTTACAATTTTTTAAAAATCTCAGAAGCCAAATCAAATTCGCTTAATAATCTTCTTTTTTTTCTGAGTGTATATTAAAAATTGAAGAAAATAACTAGGTAATCTGGTTCGAGGCGAAAAATGTCCTTTATTTTGCTGCTAAAGCCCCAAAAAAAAAAATCTACTGAGCCTCCTGCCAGAAATTATTTAAGCCTCTGAACCTTATGGAAAAAAAATAGATTTTCAATTACTAATTAATTCGTATTCTTGCTATTGTAGTTGTTATTTATATAATCTCAACCTTAAACTTAAGCTTCATGAATATTAGTTATTATTTCTTAGTTCTTAGAAAACTTTTGTTTTATATATATAGATCGAGTCGAGCTTGTTACACTTTGATGAGTCCACTGGCAGACTTGCGCTTTATTAATAAAACAAATAAATTAAAGAGAATAAGGATCACCTAGGCTGAATAGGTCTGTAGGGGCAGTGGCTTAGTGGTTAGTTTGTTGGACTACTAAGCGAGGGGTCCCATGTTCGAATCCCGAAAAAACCCAAATTCCAACTTATGGTTTTTTTCCGCTGCGCCACGGCCACCTATCGCGAACGTGTGACAAACATCCGAGAGTATAACTGTCATGAAGGAGCTTCTCAATTAGCCCGTTTGGACCCGACATAAAGTTGAAGATCCCTTCCATTCGTCCCAAAAATGAAAAACTCACACAAACGAATGGTTGTGCGAAGCTAGGCCTAGGGTCCCTACAGACCTGTTGCGCCATCTATTTATTTATTTCTTAAGCGGAACAGGTCTAGGGCCTAGCTTCTCATAGGCATTGAGTTTCTTCTGCAATTGTGCTTGTTGCCTACGCATGGCCCCAACTCAAATACACAGGTCTTTCTTTAGTAGGCTATTGAAAGCTGATAGGCTTATAAAAAACCAATGCCAAGCAGTTTGGGTGATAAAGTGTTCACCCGTGTGTACATGTGGTCTCACAACCAAAATGGAGTAGCCACCCTCTCGACCACAACTTATAACACACCCTCCGTAGGGATTTTTAAAACCAACATCCTGTTAGATTTTAAAATGAAAGTTGTAAAGAATTTTATTCGCACAAACATCTGCAGGTCGCAGGACACCGACTGACTCTGACCATATAAAATATTTATTTTCTATTTTCTATTTTCTGTTTTCAGGATTCGATGCTGCGAAACATTGGCTGGCTGTTAGTTCGATACTCCTAATAATTGGCGCTGCAAGTGTTGCCGTACCATTGGCCTTACGTGTGGCTGCAAGTGAGTACCGCTATTAAGCTTTATGCCAGCAGTGCTGCTGCACTTATGGCGATATAACTTTTAATTGTTCTCATTTCTGTTCTCCTTCTCTGCGGCTGTGTGCGTGTGCGTTTGCTGCTGCTGTTACCATGTGTGCGTTCAATGACAGGTGCTCCATTTGAAGAGCGTTTACGAGTGGCCATTCAACTCCTCGATCAAGTGCCTTTAATCGATGGGCATAACGACCTACCGTGGAATATTCGCAAGTTCCTGCACAACAAGCTTAACGATTTCAAGTGAGTATAGGATTGAAGGAGCTCTCTATTTTGTTGTTTTCCTTTGCATTTCTTATTGTGTTCTCCTGCCATCAGCCATGCCCATCACCAGGGAGCAGATTTTATTTCGCGCTACTCCATTCCACTTGGCACTTTCAATTAGTTTTGTTTGAGTTTGCTTTTTCCGTTTGTTTTGTCGGAGCGGGCTGCCATTTGTCTTGTGTCGTTTGAATTCTCATTCTCATTCCGTTTTACATTTTTTTTTCCCTTCATTTTTAATTTCCAGCTTCGACGAGGATCTTAGAAATGTCATGCCCTGGGCAAGAAGTCATTGGAGTCATACAGACCTACAGAGACTGAAGAAAGGACGTATTTCCGCACAGGTAAGTCCTTTTTCTGCACCGCTGTGCTATTATTATTATTTTTTTAAATTAATTTCAACGTCAATGGAATTGATAAAAATAAAGGAACGACAACAAAAAAAACAGGACTTCCACTCCTGATTGAATTGAGGAAGGCACTCATTTGACAGGCATCAGCTCGTAAGGGCCATCATATCATTTGCGTCTTTACTTTGACAGAATCAATAAGCTTTGAATTTGAATGCCTTCGAATAACAGGTACAGGAGATTGAGAGTGGAAACAAATGGTTGCTGTTGTTATTGGAACAGCGGCAACTGTGAATGAAGTTGATGGACGCATTTTGTGTCCTCTGGCTCTGATTGAAATTAATTTCTCCTCTACAAACAAATGGGTTGAGGAGAAGTCCTCTTTTGTAACGTTTTCTAAATATAAAAAAGCTGCTTTGATTTTGATTCCATGGTCTTAAGTCGGCTTGGAACTTTGGTAGTTCGTAGATTATTGCAATTCAGCGGAAGGCCAGTTCAATCAGTTCAGTTTCGCTCTGACGTAAATGTGGTTCTATTTTGTGGGACTAGGAGTGGAAATTTACAAAGCGGGTCTTAGCTAGTGAAACTATTTGCTACGCTTTACAGGGACTTCTGCTTGGTTTTGTGTGGGATTGAAGGGGGCGGCTATATTTTACGATCAATTTACTGACGCTCTAGTTGAATTTTCATAGTTGGCAGACCGCTGCGGGTTGCGCGTATTACTTTCTCATACTCTGCGGGCAGTGCCGGCTCCAGCCAAACTAGCGCCCTGTGCAAGATTTACAGAAAGCGCCCTTTTTCATATTTTCACACATGCATAAGTCTTTTCCACATCACCCGGAGGTTGACTTTCAATGGGTTTTTTTTTTATTGAGGTATTTTTTGTTTTGAGATCTTTGAACTAGATACTCTTGTAAAATGTAAGTGGATGTGCAAGAAATATACCTACACAGGGTGGAATATTTTGTGTTTATGTAGGTAAGAAGTGAACTTGCATAGGTCTAGTGGGATCTTTTATTTTGCGATATTTTGAGTTAGATTCTCCTTGAAGTTGCAACATTGCAAGTGATGTGAGTTAATGTGCAAGAAATAATTCAGCACAGGTGTGATAGATGTTGATATTTTGGGCTTAGTTGAACAAGCTTTTTGATTAAAATGCAAATGGTAGCATTTTTTCACGCAATATTAAATTTCTTTCCTAGCAATGCGGCCCCAGAACTTGGCGCCCTGTGCACTTGCACATCTTGCACATATTGTTTAGTCCGGCCCTGTCTGCGGGTAGAGTTCCATTGACGAGTGCGTCTGCAACCGGCAAAACTATGACGTCCGGATATGTGGAAGAAGTCTTCAGCTCCACCCTTCTATCTGCGGTTGACTTATTGCGAGTAGGTACCTCACTCTATAGTCTCCTCCAAATCCTGCGAAGAAACCAACGATACGATGCAACATTTCCTCATGCATTGCCATAGCTCTGTGACTCTGGCGTAGTCGCCAAATTTGAATGCAAATATAATAAAAACGCATCCGCCCTTGATGCGCATTGCAACCGGGAAATCTTCGTCCATTACAGAGAGACCACTTAAATCCACAACCACAACCCAACTGAATCACATCCGTAATAACTGTATTATTACTGTTCGCTGTATTATCCTTGATTTTGAAAATGCAACCATTACTTCCCGGCTACTGTGCTGATACCGCGTTTTTATTGGATTACCATTCTCCGGGCCGCTGCCGCTGCTGCTCGATTGTATTCCCGATGACAGCATAACAAATGAGCTGAGATATTTTACGAATCACGTACACAATGTTTTGTTATTGCTGAAGGAACTCCGCATGAATGCCGCGCACCTTTTAAGGGCCAAACGGGGACACGAGAAGGAGAAACATCAAGAACGAAAAATAAAAATCGCACAAAAATAAGGCCAACGAAATGGGGCCGAGCAAGAGCAACAACAAACAAAAAAAAAACATAACGAGAGCAGGGCAGGCCAGTGCTTCCGATCCTTTTACACGAATATTTCTCATTCGTCTCACACCACTCCTACGGTGGATATATTGTGTTGCGTTATTTATTTGGAAATCCTAAGATATGCTCGTGTAAATGCTACATTACGAGACGACAATTGAACAGGCGGAGGTTGACTGTGGAGGAAAAAAAGGGCCAGGGAAAACATGAATATGGTACAAGGACGTGTTACTGCAGGAATAACATTAGCAACCATTTCGAGGCAGAATGTTTTCCTTCTTCTTCGAGGTTCTTTGTTGTCCCGTCTCTGTTGTTGGTGTTTTCCTTTAGCGAACTGTAGGTATATGCATCGCAATGCGGTGCGGGACGCTGATGCGAGCGGGGGTGCAGAAAATTTTTTAAAACTTCCATGTTTTCCTTGGGAGGTGCAGCTGAGATTCCTTGCCGATGTGCTGTGAATTCCATATCGAAAAGTCGAGATTTTTATGAGAAACTATATGCAAATTGTACGTTTTTGTCGTTCTGTGTGGTTTTGTATACCTACCTACGAGTATGCTCGTGCAAATGGTGTTTATTGATTCGTAGACGGTGTAGGGGGGGAGTTACTTTCTGACATAAGTGTTGAATTTGCAGTTTTGTTTTGCGGTTTACTTTGTTTGAAGCAACTTGTCCATTACTCTGTAGAAGCACTCAAAGTCGTTATTAAGGACGAGTGCACATGCACTGCACACTGCACAGTAAAGTGAGTCCAGGAAAGTGGAAAACCCGCTGACAGTTAGCTTATGCAATTTGATAACTTTTCTTTAAAGGTGGTCCATTATTTTGCACTGTTAATAAATAATTTTGAGGTCTAATTCATGATCTCCACTTGCAAATGTGTTTTACTCTTCTAGTGGGCGGTAGTTGAGCTAATTTCTAATGGCATAGATGTTCGACTTTCCTTAGAAAAGCTTCCATTTTTGAAACTCACATTGTTATGGATTTTATCGAAAAGCAATGGAGCCCGTATCTGACTGAGTTAATGGAAAATATTAAAATTCTGACATTTTTACCTGAATCCATACTAAAGCCAGTAGCACACTACGTTGCAGAATGCTTCGATAGCAAACACAACCCATTTGACTCCATTTGACTTTCTCTAACCATCGAGCTGGATATTTTTGGAGATGTTGATCACCATTAGGTTTTAAGTTTATAGCCCTCAGGCTCCGCGATATAAGACCTAAGGATTGGGTTAAATTTTCAAAATGAACTTAAAACCCGTTTTTAAAATAGAAATTAGGCCCCAATGAAATGAGGCTTATATTTTTAATTAATGGTTCTCAGAAATAACCACAATATAATAATGTTTCATGACTCGCAAAATTACAGACCAGAAGAAGAAGACTTATCATTCGAATTGAGAGAGTTGCAGCTTTCCTGCCTTAAGTTAAAAACTTGTTATAAAAATTGGCTCTCCACTTTTCAGTTCCGTTTGTTAAACTTGAAGTCTCAGACTGGCTTTAGAAAATGGGACCCCTTAAATGTCGAGCAGAGCTATAAATATAAATAAAAACTGGCTCTTTTTCTTGTGACTTTTCAGAACCGTTCAACGAACGGAAAATCTGCCCTTCTGAACTGAAAACTTAAACCAAATAACACTGTCGGGCTGTTTTATTTTGCGGTTGGGCGTTTTAACTTTTGACAGCTAGAGTTCGATTCGGAATATGCAGTATGTATATGTTATATCTCGAAAACGGTTTTAATGATTTTTATAAAACTGTCCGACGATGTACCTACTCAGTGCTTACGAATGAGTAGCTTCTCTCAGTGATCCCAGATTCATGGGAAAAGCTCAAATTTTAGCGATTTTTGAAATAGGGAAAACGAGCGACAAGTTAAAAAAATTTCAATCCGTGAAATGTAAAATGTTTAAGAATAAAATAAAAGCATATATTTATTACGAAAAAAATTTCAAAGAATGAATTTTTCATGAAAACATGAAAACGTGAAAGAAACCATCCCATCGAACATCTACGTAAGAATTTTTTGAGTATCTGAAATAAATAAAAATATACATACAATAAAAATACTGAATAAGCTTCGATCTAAGCAAAGCAAAGTAAGTTAGGATTTTTAACACGCAATTACAACAACTACTGAGAGTCGTCGAAGTGTCAAGTAGTGCGTAGTTGTTGTAATTGCGTGCTGAAAATCCTACTTTACTTTGCTTTGCTGGGATCAAAGCTTGAAAAGACAGATCTTTTCTACCTAATAGAAATGTAAATTATTGTATACTGTGTATAATTTTATGCCATATGATTATTTTGTTAATAAAAACAGTTCAATTTTTTATTTTTTTCATATGAAAACAAGTACAAATTACACTTAGGGAAAAAGGAGATTTTTTTTTGCGTATTTAGGGGAAAACTAATATTTTTGCTGACAAAACAAAAAGAGAAAACACTAAAACAGTTTTCAAAAGTCTGGGAAAGCTGGGTTTTGTACTAAAAAATACGATTTGTATTAAAAAAAAACACGATTTTAATCACAGACAGTATTTTGAGCTACTCTAAAGACTTTAAGAAAGGCCTACCTAATTTTTACCTACAAAATAGGGTGCCCAAGTAATGAAACATTTTAAAAAAAATTACAGGATTTTTACGATTCCGGTGTATACCTAATTCACATTTTTGATGAGTTAAGAATTGAGAATTTCAAGTTGTTAGATCTGGAAAAGCCTTTTTAACAACTCTGCTCACTCTAAATGCAGTGTTCCTTTCGAACCCCTACCTGCGGAAGCACTTACACTCAAATTGAATTGTCATTACCACATACACATGCCATCCGCACATTTTCTTAGAAAAGCCCTGCCGTTCTTAATTTCATTCACAGGCAGCGTTGCCACTTTGCTGCGATTGCAGGAGATCTACCGATTTTTTTTATGAAATTTAAACCTCCTGGCGAAAAATTAAATCTATACTGCATTTTTGTAGTGTGATTGTATGCTCATCCAGGACGAGAAAATGTGTCCCTTTTAGCAGAAAACATAGGAACAGAATTAATAAATAAATTAATTTGTCTGTTTTGTTTAAAAACTCGCTTTTACTTATTTTTATTTACATTGCTAATGTTATTTTTTGATACTTACCATGGTTTTCCTTGAAAGAAAAAAATCAATCTACTGCCTTTTATTAGAGAATCTACTGCGAAAAAATATTCCTTAAGTGACAACGCTGTTCATAAGTATGGCGTATTCTTTTCTTTCTTTATGTCTGCGCCCAACATCGCAAAACGATCAAAAACAATCGTTGCTGACATATTTTGATGAAATCAATTTATTTTTATCATCATTTATTTTAGCTTGTAGCTAAGCCTCTGGATGAAGAAGAAAGCTGATTAATGGGTAGCTTGAAATATTTAAGAAACTGGTGGCTTTTTTTTATTTTTGTAGCCCAAATAAAATTTAACCAATAGGAAGCTGGAAAATGAGTTTTCGTAAAAAAAAACGCTTCCAAAAATAAACGTAGCATTGAGCGACAGAGCTTGAAGCCTTCTCGCAGTATAAAAAGGTATTTTAAAAAAGTTTCATCGAAATCAAATAAAATGCTGAAACTAAACATTATGATACCAGGCATTGGTCGCATTATTTTATTTTTGTTGCAGAAGTTGTTTTAGGTGCGAAAAAAAAACACGCCGAAGCGGTTTAAAAGAACGACGTTGATCAACTTCCAAAGCCTACTGCAATTGCTGCTGCTATTTGTATCGATGATCCTACGGACGGCTTGGTTGACAAGTGTGTTACAATCGTAACTTTTAAGTTACAAAAGTCTTTGAAAAAATACACAATACAATCGCCCCGAAAAAATTACACTCAAAGAGTATTTTTTTGTTTTGAATTTTTATTTGTACTCATTGGCCGTTAGCAATAAAATATTTTGGACACGACTCTTGGAAAAAAATCAACTCTTAGTCTCAATTAAAAGAAATAAGGCATTTGGTTTTAAGTTAGTAAATTGTTAAATTGGAGTCAACGATACGGGGCAATTTTCAGAAATATCAGCATTTTCCCAGATTTCCATGTTACATGATTTACTTTCACTAATAACAATTGCGCGTAAAGAAAATAGTTTCAATTACAGTGCAAGTAAACAAAAAGTGTTTTTTAAAGCCAACACAATACACGCAAGGACCAATAAAATTCGGATTTAATGTTTGATTTGGCAGCAGAAATCTGAAATCTCAGATCAAAATCTGAAATACCAAATCGAAAATCACGTTGGTCAAATAAAAAGTGGCATCTGTCAAATCCAATAATTTGAAATTCAGAAATTCAGTTCCAAGTTCCAAATTTGTAAAGTAAAGTAATATTTACTTTGGGAACTTATGGCTTGCCACCCTTTCTGTGCATGCATATGCATTTTCCCGAATGTCTAAAGTGGTGTGCGTTCATTTATTAGAGGAGTCGAATAGCTATAGAGTTGCATGTGCTAAGAACTACAAGTTACACAAATCAATTTTCAAATTTTGTCATTGCTCTATTATGTCAAATCCATTTTGTCCATATTGTTCACATCCACGGCAATTTGAAGGTTGAAGCTCGCCTCTGGTGGAACAACAAAATTGAGTCAAAATAGCGAGCAGAAGTGTGATTTTTTTAAATTTATTTCATTCCTAAGAAATGCTAGGTGGGACTTACGAGTTCACTTCCCAACAAAAAAGGAGTTTGGGTTCGATTTTTTTGTCTGTTTCTGAAAAAAAAATAAAATTTGCTTTTCGAGTACCTACCTATTGTTGGTTTAAATTGGTGTGGAAAACGAAAGACGGAATCATTTTAAAAAATTGAATTGTTTTTGCATTTTGGATAAAATTGCTGTACCCGTTTTTATGTAGATAACCTTTAGAAAACCAAAGTATAAAATTGAATTGAATTGAATTAAGTTGACCAAACTACATTTTTGTTGCGACATTTTGTTTGCGATACCTAGCATATAATACATAGTTATATCGTTTTCGAGAAAGCTCCAAATTTTGAAATTGCCGTGCAAAATAAAAAATATTTCTGAACTTTAAGCCCACAAACTCTCAAAACGAAGTTTGAAATAAATCCGAAGCTGACGGTTGGAATTGCGTGATATTTCACAAAATTAATAAAAATCTCGAAATCATTCAACATTTTGTAAGAAAACGATATCTTTCTCCTATTAATTTAACACGAAAATAAAACATACAATTGAACCCGAAAAAATACAATCGGAACTAAGATTTGCTTACAGTCCACACAATTAATTTTTCATCCCTGATGGACGGTGTTTCGCTCAGTGATCGTTCTCCCTTTAATGTTCTCCAAAAACACAAAGTACCTCTCTTGTTCCTAATGACCTGCTCCGAGTTTTTTGTATAATTGCACAAACCTAACCTCACCCAGTACCTTAATGTGTCATCCCTATATCTCACCCATCGTATAGGTTTACTAGCTTACACCTGCACAGGAGTCCAATGTAACCCAGTTCCCGATCACACTTGTATAGGGAACATTAAAACAAACCGTGCCATTTTGTGTCACTTTGAAACGTCATTCCCAACTGTACTACTTCTATGTAAATAGATTTTTCCCAGCCCGATTTAGGAGCCCTTCCACTTCTATCCGTGTATTCACTTACATTTCTTACAGCCGAAGAGATTTCAAACAAACAGCAAGTCACTTAAATGTGGGCGACCCCAAATGGGCCCCCGCATCGAGCAATTTGAGGCAGGGAGCATGGTCAAATGAAAATGGTGTTCAGGCCAATCCGGCACCGGTCCGCACACTCCTCAAGCAACATTAAGAATTTATTACCCATTCAATGAGTGCCAATTGGGACTAAACTTTGTATCCTTTTCATGAATTTTATATTCCGTCGATTCTGTCTAACCCATTGCGTCCGTAGAGTGCTCATCAGGCCGCAGGGTCTGTCATCCTCCGTTGAATAATTTTTAATTAGAAGCATCGGAGTTCGGAGAGCCATTTAAATTCATCTGTGTCGTTTATTCCCATTCACTCGGTCGTCGTGTGTCGTTCAGCTGGAAAATGAAAAGAACGACATCGCTCCAAGTGTGCGTGTCAATAAGTGTGGCAGGTGGCAGCACTTTACCGCACTTGTTTATGGGACGATGCAAATGTGTACAACATTTGGCAATTACTTCAGGATTAGACTTATGGATTGAGGATTGAGAGTTTCTGTGATTTCTTTCACATCGCGGCTCAGC
Organism: Cheilosia variabilis; assembly: GCA_951230905.1. Taxonomy (NCBI): domain Eukaryota; kingdom Metazoa; phylum Arthropoda; class Insecta; order Diptera; family Syrphidae; genus Cheilosia; species Cheilosia variabilis. Next base: position 22,553,370 of record OX579680.1, on the reverse strand, counting down.
GGTTCTCCTTTCGGATTCTTAAAGCGACTGCACTTTATTGCTATCACAACCCGAACCTGGTCTACTTAATATTCGCAGCTCCCCCGTTCCATTGTGGATGGTAAACAGACTCTGAAACGGAAAACAATCATCATGATCCGTGCATCTCTTTGTCGGTTGTCGGGTTGGTTTGTCTTTCTCGGTTTTTACTTTCTACGGAACGACCCTGACCTGGAATCTTGCTAAAGCGGGAATGTAGGTTCTATCCGCAACCGGCAAGACATTTAGGTTAAGCCGATGGGGGCGTACACTTTTAATTGTGATTGCTGCTCAAAGAGTATCATTGTTTTTTTAAAACTGGGGGGGGGGTGCGCGCGTTGGGGCATGACTCCAGTGGAAGTGTAATTACAGCAGATATACACAAGAGGCATAGATGCCTTCGGAAAAGGTTAGAACAATGACAATCAAGTGTATTGCGGGTGGCGTGATTGCAGGGACTTTATTGGAGCGCAGTTTACCGACTGTTGGGATGCACTGAAGTGGACATGTTGTTATATGATTTCCATGAAAGGTGTCCTGTTTTTTGTGTAATGCATGTACCGTTCGAAGATCAATACAGAAGACATATCAAAGTGTTCGCTGTTCTGTGGGATCAGCATTTCTCTTCAACATGCTATGGGCGCCAGTTAAGTAAGTGCGTCATTGTCAAAATCTCAATATATTTTTTATACCTATTGAAATTAACTGGCGCCTACCGTTACGCTCTTTAAATTGTTGCTAATGCCTTAGGTTTTTTAAGTATTTTGTATAAGGATGTTTAGTTGATGTTAATAAGACTCGAAACACACAAATTTTTTTTTTTTTTATGGGGGTTCACTGGAGGGGAAAATCATTGAAAATCATCGCTAGAACGCGAGGGATGCCTCTGCAATAGTGAGGGACTTTAACCCATCTAAAAAACCTTCCTGGGGGACTGACTTTCGTCATCCCGAATGTGATTGCACCTAGCTGTTCAACTAATCGGCAATTTATTTTTGAATTATTTGAGAATTTAAAAAGAAATCCGCCGGTTGTCGAATTTCTGAACCTTTTTGGTAGAAAATATAACCTAATTTCTATTCTTATCTAATTTCTATGGATCAAGCGGTTTTATCCGCCTTAATCTCCTGATTACATGGTCTGTATTTAATAATTCGGTCATTTCTAAGCTAACGTGGTTGAGAAGCCTACGTCTGTGCTTTGAGCAACTTTTTTTAATTTCGTCTTCAACCATTGCAATATTTAGATCTCTATGAAGATCAGCGTTGCGTATGTACCAAGGAGAGCATTAACTATGTTCCTTAGTACTTTATTTTGGAAGATTTGAATTTTTTGTAAATTTGTTTGGCATGGGCATGCCCACAACTGGAGCCCGTAGGTCCATACTGGTTTTAGAACTTGCTTGTATAGCAATAGCCTATTGTAGTTGGACAGGGATGACTATCTCCCAATAAGCCAATACATTTTACTGTATCGCATGTTCAACTCGTCTTTCTTTTTCTTTACATGCGTTTTCCGTGTTGCTATTCATGCAGATCGCTAGTGAATAAAATGTATAGCACTGGCCCAAGCTCAGTGCCTTGTGGTACACCAGCTTTGCTTTCTCTTATTGTTGAGTACTCTGTCTCTTGTTTAATTCTGAAGAATCGATCTGATATAAATATGACTCCAGAATTGTTGATTACTGATTCGGCAGTTGCCTTTTTAACTTGTGAATTAGACCTTTGTGGCAGACTTTATCGATAGCATGTGCTATATCAAGAAATATTGTAGAGCACACATTTTTCTCTTCAAATGCTTTTTCGATCTTATGATTATATGCACTTGGTCAATTGTAGAGTGCTTATTTCTAAATCCAAATTGGTGATTTGGGACTCATCAGCATTTTTTCAAATAACTTTGACAACATTGGTAGTACCGATATTGGGCGATATGAGGTTACTTCGCTTGGTGGTTTACCTGGTTTTGGTATCGTTATTACCTCCACATGCTTGGCGCATATCTCAACTTAAATGCAGCATTTATAATCTGCGCTAGTTTTTTTAGACCTTGTTGTGGGAATTGTTTTAAGATTTCCCCTGTAATCAAATCAAACCCTGGGGCCTTTTTTATATTTATATTTTCTTTAATTTCAAATAAATTTTTGATATAAAGACCCAACCCTTGAACTTATCAAGTTGTGTACTTACTTTTTTCGTATAACCTCCGTGGCAATTTTTAAAAATACAGCAAATGTGGCTTTGCTTTTGTGCAATCTGTTATTGCGACGATATAGGAAATCGAGAAAGTTGGTCTCGCAATTCTGTCGTTCCAATCTTAAGACGCACTTGCATTGAACGAATCAACCCTTTCCTCAAAAAGTGAATGGAATTTCGATGTCCGAAAAGCCTTCCGTGGGATAAAGGGAAAAAGCACAAAATCGTGTAAATTTCAGAAATCTAACAAAAAAACATTCAAACTATAATTTTTTGGTGAAAATCCAATGAAAACACAAGTAGTTCACCATGATTAATAATACACTGAATGTCCACAAAAAACAGATCATGTAAATCGCCTTTTGTCAAAATTTTCTAGTACCGAAAAATAATCATGGCAGTGATACAAACTGCGGTTTTTATACTAAAAGTTAATTTAACGTGATTTTCTTTCCGTTTAATACAAATTTTACTTTTAAAAACCAGATTTTGACGCAAAAAAGTATCGTGGGTTTTTAAAAGGGAATTTGAGTACGGGAAAAGGGAAAAATTACCACGCTTCGTGGGATAAATGAAGAGAGAGTGCTAACAACACTAACACACGTTTTTTTTAATTTTTGGTCTGTCATTATTTTTCCTTCAATAGTGATTAAATGCGTAGCCTACCTTTTTAGCTCTGTATCAATTTAAACCCTTTACATAGCAAAGTCGAAAGCGGCCGACGTGTGGCAAACTCAATTTTGTCCCAGGTTGGGAAAGTCATCGTTTAATCCCTGCATCTGCATATTCGAAAGCGGCTTATGCGGATAGCCCTCGTTCGACCTAACTTTCGTCCTTGAAATAGATTCTAAAACTTCATTAAAATTCCAGCACGCACCATGAATATTCAAATCGCATTTATGGGTGTCAAACAGCCCGCAGAGTTATTCAATGGATTTTCCGCACTCGTGCATCTCTCCACACCTTATATATGGGAGAGAACACATCGGTTAATAAAAAGAGCTTTTCACCTCCCGCAAAGTTGCACTCCTTGATAGGCAAGACCCGGCTACGATTTTAGTGACTTCTTCAAAGAATCATTGAAAGCACCGCTTTAATGCAATTCCCCCCTCACCCTGCAGATCGACAAAACTTACACCCAACGAAACAACTTTTGCGACTTTAAGCCGCATTCAGGCAAAGCGTGTGTGGAGACATCTGGATTTCGGAAAACTTCAACCAAGAAAACTAAGCGAAAAATTACAAAAGTTAACGAACTACTCGTACACCTGTATGCATGGTTGGGTGAGTTAACCCGTGTTGGCACTGCAGATGCACATTCTGCCGAGCCACCGACAGCCGACTATTTGAAAGTTTTTCTCTCCCAAATTCAACTGAAAGTGTAAAGTGCACTGAAAAATATCCAGCTCCGCTCCCCCCGGCAGCAGCAGCATTTCAAATCCCATGGTGAATTATTCACTTACGTGCAAGTACGTTTGGGTATGCCAGAGGGACAGGGACAGGGACAAGGACAAATTGGGGAACATATTTTAGGTTGTGATTTTGTTTCGTTTTTCTTTTCGAAGTCATCGATGCTTTTAGAAGGGGGCCAAAGTCTCTCACCTCAATGACCCCAGAACAAAAATATTGTTGCAATTGAAAAAGGACCCAGTTGAGTCCTATTGGCTGTTTTTCGTCTTTTTCAGTGCGATACATACTACCTACAAATGGGATGTGTACACTGTACAGTACAGCCGCATCGCTTGAAGGACAAAGTTTGCTTCCTGTTTTTAACTGAATTCTCTCGAGCGTTTACGGAAACTTTAAGGACATGGGAAAATATAAATTTATGAAGGGCGCAACAACAAAATAAACAACATTTTCCTATCCAACTGCATGTGTCACGTCACGCTCGTAAGACACTGGTCGAATATTGCGGTTTGTACGGGCGATCGATGGGAACTAGATTTTCGAAGTACTGTTTTCGATCTACAATTGCACGCAAAATATTCACCACTTCCTGTCCTTAGACTTTGAGACATCTATTTGCTCTTTGTTATATGCCAGGCGCACTTTAAAAGGACATCTATTCTCATTTGTGTTGTCACAGACATTTTCGTTTCTTGTTAAACTCGCATTTTGTTCGCTTCTGGTTCCCCGTAAGAAGATTTCGTTTGCCGGCGAGTTCATCTGCGAAGCGAAGCGAAACATTTGTCATGTGAGATGAAATGAAACGAATATCAATGTAACGTTGGTCAGAAAATCGACTAGAAAAGGAAAAAAATGCTAACATGAAGGATATGGAAATTTTTGGGCGTGGTTCTGTTGGTAAAGAGTAATACGTGAGTTATGCATATTTTTATGTGTTTCTGAAGAATTTTTATCAGGCATCAGGTGGCAGATCTTCGGTGCTGATGTGGGGACTACTACTACTGTAAGCTCTTTACTGCTGCAGTGCATTCTAATTCGAAGACTTCTAAGAAAGTCGAGGGAGTTCTAGCAAAATGCGTGATACTGGACTTGCTTTCTGGTAGTACAGTGGACCAGTTACGACTGTGGAATGTTTTCTAACCCGCCAAAAGAAGAAAAAGCTTCGTTCGCCATGATTGTTTCAGGTTAAAATAATTTATATTTAACTAAAAAAAAAATTGCAATGCAATTATCTTAGAAAATGCATTCGGACAAATAAATAATGGTTAAATAAAATAAATAGCTGGAACAGGTCCGTAGGGACTAGGGACCCTAAGCCTACCTTCTCACAACGATCTAGACTTTAATGCGGAGTCCTAACCGCCAATTGAGAAGCTCTTTCATGACAGTTACACTTTCGGATTTATGTCAGACGTTCGCGAGAGGTGGCGCAGTTGAAAAAACCTTAAGATGTAATTTGTGTTTTCCGGGAATCAAACCTGGGAGCCCTCGCTTAGTAGTCCAACACACCAACCACTATGCCACTGCGGACAGTGGTTTGTTGACACATTGTTTGGCATTATGTATTTATGTGTGTGCAAATCGAAATTTGCTTTGTTAATTTCCTTTCCATCTACTATATTTCCGAAATTTTGAAGTGACAGTTCAACAGTACAACTCTACGATTTTCTTCAGACAATAGTGGGTCAGTCAGTAGAAGCCCCTAAAGTTGAACTCGCATTTTACCACTCGCCCCAGCAAATTAATCACTGAGCAACCGCACCCTTGGGCTGTAATCTACTAAAAGATCAAACTTAGCTCTGCTCAGTATGACAGGACAATTTAACATGTCTTATGCGTTTGATTTCCATCTTAAAACCTGGAATATAGAAAAAAAAAAACTGGCAACATTTTTACATTTTTATCATTCCGCTGAAGGATGTGGATATAATTCTAAATTTTAATATTAATTTTTTAGCTAGAAGTGATTTTTGTTTATTTGTGAACCGAAAAGATTTTTTTCTAAATTTTAAACCGAAATTGATTTTTTTAATTTTTGACCCAGATCCAAAACTTTTCCCAAATGTAATTTTTTTTTTTAAATTTTGACCAGAAAATGTTTGGTGTTTTGATCCAGATATTAAACACATCGAAAAATTTCACGCATACATTCATTTATGACCCGGATATAAAATGAGTTCCAAATATTTACCCGGGGTGAAATTTTTCATTTTTGACTCGGTTGTTATAAATATTTAACGATTTGATTAAGACGCAAAGCCTTGGTTAAAGTGCAAAAATTGTAATTGTAGACATTGGAAAATTAGCAAGCGCATTTCTTGTCAATTTTGACTCGGGCCAGACGTGAAATTTGTAGGTACTCCTTAACTTGAATAAAAAGAAGTCTAAGACTGGTCGCTGATTTCAAATTTTCCATTTTTGAACAGGACTAAAAAGAAGGATTTAAAAGATTTAATTAAAAAATGTAACCCTTACCCGAACTTTTCCACTTTTGAAATGACTTTTTTGGGTATCGCCCTTAACCCAAATTTCATTGCAGATAACAGCCCTTACCCTATGCAAACCCCCATTGGATTCCTCACCAAATACCGCACATCGTTCGATGGCATTCCGTATTAAGTGAATGCAAATTGCATTTTCATCACCGCACCATTGGCCATCTCATCCACGTTGAACCCTTTGCTCACTATAACCGATAAAAATAAAAATAAAAAACCCTGACCATCGTCCAATTGAATTCAACGCGTAAATCACGTGAATCCACTATTGCCCCGACACCGCTAATTAATGTGTCACATTGTCCTCCACAGTTATTCACTCTTATGCACTCAACGTGCGACGAGCGAGCACAAGGGATCGTAATGAGCTGGACATTGTCCCGGAAAGAACCAACCGCCCCACTATCGATAAGATACTTTTGGCCATCCGTTGCACACACTTCCCGCAGGATACTCATTTTTAATACCCCGGTTCTTATCCACGCGTTATAAATTCAATTTGTTACCCGTTCGTTAATGTGTGGCGACAGACGATGCGGACGTTGCTCAGTAACGTGAAAATAAAGTAGAGTCCTTTTCCTTTGGCGCAGCAAAAACAAAAAAACACAACTTGCTTTTTAAATTTCCTCCCATAATGAGGCGTATCACGTTCTAAGGAGACTGATTGCGCAAATTTATTACCCGCCGTGCGGAGTAATGACTCAATATGGTATGTCCTTGCTGGTGTAGTTTCAGTTTGTGAACAATCCGATGAGTAATGCGCTATATACAGATAAGAAAACTTCAATAACGCCACCCGGTAATTTGTCTTAATCTAGAATGGGAAACAAATCGAAAACTGTCGATGGCTGTATGAATAATGGCGCGAGTCCTTGAAATTTAGCGGCTTCCAGTAGATGCGATGCTAGTGCTTCAAGTTGTCGAAGGATCATCCGTAATAAAATCACAAAACCAATTGCACTCGAATGCGTAATGACATAATGTGGCCGAGGACGACGACGAGGACGAGGACCTCTTTCCCCATTCACACATGAACGGCTCTTCAGCGCGGTTCTAGTAGAAATGTTTCAAATTGATTATCGCTGTCCTTTTTGTCACAGCACAACACATTGCTATGAAGTCCACGCCGAAAGCAATTAAAACACGAAATTATCTTAACATTCTCCCACAGTCGGGCGTGCTCGACGGCAGTGTAAATTTACACGCACACAGCACTCAGCCGAGTATTTGGCATTTTTAATTGATTTTTAATGAAACAAGGACGTGCCGCAGTCTCCACCCGTTTATTTCTGTATTCACAGTCGATTGTGACTGTGACAAGGGGAGAAACCAAAAAAAATAAAAAGCAGCAGAGCCACCCACTTCCATACCTCACCTTCCGGTTGGAGGTAAACACCAAGAGAATGTTCCAAGCACACCTCACCAAAGACTTCTCTGCAATTATTTTCACTTTAGCAATGCGGGATATTTGATTACTTTTCCTCGCTTTTGGCAGCCGTATCGCATCAGAGTGAGTGTGTGAGCAACAGAAAATGTCCGCGGGGATTATCCAGGAAAAAAGAAACGAATTATTTACACGGGAATAAAAATTGGACTTCGGGGCAATCCTATTCGATAAGTGTATCGACTGAGCGAAATGAGAGTTTGAGCCTGGCAAATAGCAGGTGCGGCTTCGGGTGTTCCAGTGGAAAGCAAACCCATTTCGTATTCGATTTCGAGAGCGGTTGGCGTTTGTTCGAAGTTGTAAATTGCATAAAAGTGCGCTGAACAAATCTGGGCACCCATGAGCTGTTTGAAGAGGGTTACTCGCTGTTGGTCGGTATTTCGCATTCTTGTCATGTTTTCGAGTTTGCACAGCGGAACTGTCAATGTAAAAATCAGGAGTAAATGATTTGGAGATGAGATGAGAGTATGATCTCCACGGAGTCATCTCCTGCTATTTTGAACTACTCGGCCTACGGGCCATCAGGTCTAGCAGATTTTTTTGGATATTGCTTTCCTTAATTCGCGCTCAGATCAGGTGGAGGGACATTTCAATTCATTCTGCCTGACATCGCGATGTTGGTCATTGTCGCCATTTAACAGTCTGCAGAGGAAATTTTTCCGACTACGTTTCCATTGCTCTTCTATAAATTGGAAACTGACTGCATAGGAGTCTCAGCAAGATTCTGAGATACCAGCTCAGCAGAGCTTCTTGCAGTTAATTGCGGTAGCAGCTTCTCGACATTAAATCTTCTCACGGTATTTCTTCCTTTGGGAAATCTGCATTCGTACCTTTGCTGCAATAGGATAATGATCCGAATCTGTGATGGCTCCTCGGAAGGTTCGGCCATCCCAGAATGGCGGCCCTAACGTCGATAGCAATGTGGTCTGGTTGACCAAAATGCCGTCCCCTGGTGAAAATTGAGAAGAGGAAATTGTGTGCTAAGCCTAAGTCCGTTTCCGGACGCGGAGTCGTGAAGGCTGTGCTTACAAATGGCCTCACAAAAAATCTTCGCCCTTCCAATCTTCAAGTTGAAATGACCCAATACGGTTCGAACGCAGTGTTATTATATCGTGGGATTTATCCCTTTTTGTGGGAATTTCGATGTCCGAAAAGCCTTCCGTGGGATAAAGAGAAAACGCACAAAATCGTAGGAGTTTCAGAAATCCAACAAAAAAACATTCAAATTTGGTGAAATGCTATCAAAACACATGTAGTTTACCATGATTATTAATACACTGAATGTCCATAAAAAACAGCTCATGTAAATCGTCTTTAATCAAAATTTTCGAGTACCAAAAAATAATCATAGCAGTGTTACAAACTGCGGTTTTTATACTAAAAGATTAATTTAACGTGATTTTCTTTCCGTGTAATACAAATTTTACTTTCGAAAAACTGGATTTCGACGCAAAAAATTTTGTGGGATTTTCAAAGGGAATTTGAGTTCGGTGAAAAGGGAAAAATGACCACGTTTCGTGGGATAAATGAACAGAGGGTGCTAAAAACACTTAGGACGGTTTTCGGTTTTCGTAGGTTTTGTCGAGTAGCTCGTAGACACATTTATTGGTGACCTTGTCCTTGGTTTCGGTGGGGGCATGAGCGCACACACCTAGAAAAAAAAGATTGTTAAGCGAACAATTTTGAGATTTTAAAAAAATTTTAAGTTAAAAGTTCTTGGTTCGAATATTGTATTTGTTAACAAGTCTTTAAGTTTTCAGAAATCAGGTATTCAGCATAAGAATAATATACTCTCCATAAGTATTTTTTTACATAATTGCCAACCATTTCATTCTTAAGTCAAAGATTTTCATATTTGAGCTCATTTTAACCAACGAAAATTGTTGGCATTACGATTTTTTTTTCTGAGTGTATGAGGGTTATATTGGCAAATTTGTCCTTGACAAATTACATGTCAAATCCACAAATCCACTTTCGGTTAAGCGGTGTGTTTCCTATAATTTTTGTACCCGGTCCATTCCATGCGAATGGCATCCTGGATGGCTTTGATGTCTGGGCCTTTGTTTATTTTTTGACTGCACGCCGACTGTTCCGAAACCCTGGCTCAGCGTTAGAGATCCCTACAGACCCGGAAACCAAACATGTTGAAACACCCCATATAGGAAAAACACTAAGTTCGATATGACTGGAACTGGTGGAGAACTCGTCCACTGCTGGTCTGAAAAAAGAGTGAGAGAAAAATTCCCAACCTCCCCTAACTCTGCTCGTAACAGTTTCAATGGTGGTACCGCTTTTAAATGTCTTCTTTGGGTTCCTTGATTTCGTGCTGTCTCCAGACATATTTTTTTTTAAATCTATGTTTGTCTCTTTCCGATTTGAGCTGGTTCCCATCAGAAACTGACATCGGAGCATTTGTGTTTTTCATGGTTGGTATTCTGGCTATGGCTAATGATCATTATGTAGTTCTGTAAGTAACCTCTGCTATACCTGACTATTTTTCACCGTACTGGAGTGTGGTGAAGCGAGGAGTATCAACGATTGCAGTGAATATTTGGGATACTTTGCAGAGTGCTAACAGTGCAGTGCATACAGTGTGGAAACCTTACAGTGCAGAGTGCTAACAGTTCGCGTAAATTTTCTGTTAACATTAACAGAGCAAGCCATGGCATGGTATAGTCGACATTTTGTCGACCTGACTCTTTTCTATTGAAGCAAGGGGTTCCTCGTGGAAAAGTCTCCTCGAAATTAAGGAAAGGATTAGAGATGAAACCTCCCATCGCATCCTTGTGAATGCAACGCAATTTAAATAATCTCGACACCGGCGCATGCAATTCCAGACTCGCCATTTAAAGTGACAACTCAATTGCTCTACCCGTACCGAGGCCCATTTCTTAAATATATCGTACACCTGCCCCTTAAGGCATTTGAAGCGGTGATTGTTAAAACAACACAAGTAACAGATTTTTCGAAACCAGTTTTACTACGTTTTCACACAGCTTATATGCAGACAATGCGTTGTGAACAAAACCAACATAATTCGATACCTAAAACACACAGAAATTCGATCGCAAAATCGGCCTTTCGTACGAAGACAACCTGACTCTTCTAACATTTTTTTGTTTCTCCTGTGAAAAAATTAAAATGGCACTTCTGTTGTTTTAGCAATCACCGATTCATTTGCATTTAAGACCCATCTTCCGTCACTTCGCTGGTGGTAGCTACGCAAATCCCCTGCCAAAAGATCACCTCGTCACCCACCATCCGAGAAACCTTGATTTGACTGTCCAATCGCAGCCGCACTAACAACTCGAAAACAAGTTCAATCCCATTTAATTGCCACTTATGACCATAGTCCCAGACCTCTATTACAACTTTCCAAAAGGTCACAATTAGTCACGCAAAAGATATTAAAACAAAAAAAAAAAAAATTAAGGAGACCATAAATAAATTAGCATGTCAAACCGAAAGGGTAACACCACCAACATTGACCCGACGACACTGTCCGTCCTGTAATTCCTAAAACGCGGACAGGACGTCACTCTTTGCTTCTCCTCTCAGCTATGCGAAAGTAATAATTAACTTTGCTGAAAGATGGCCAAAGTTAAGGGGCCACCGTCCCACGGCAAGGGGCAGGGGCGGGGCACAATTGCGAGACCCAATCAACATTTTCTTGGGAATAATTTAAATTGCAAAACTTTGCAGGTAAAAGTTTCCGCATACCGGACGAAAGGAAATGCGAAAACGTGCCTCCGTAAGCAAAGGACGCAACAACTCTAAAGATTGATGAGGATATTGAAACGAAGAGTGATCAATATAATGGGAGGTCGGGATTTTTACGACCTTTCTGTTTGGCAACGGGTCATAGATATCCAGATGGGGCTTGGGGGCGTAATTAAAATGAAGCGCAAGTGTGCGTGTTCAGACATTTGGGCTGGTAATAAAATGTAAAATATTAATTTTTGATATGGCCGGGGCTCGGTGTTTTAATGGGCGTTCGATGGGTTGCGTTCCGGTGGCATTTCCTGCACAAATAACCCTGTTGCTTGGCGCATGTTGGGTGGGAGAAAGTTATGGGTGCGTGCCCCAGAAATTGATGAGCATTTTAGTGGTAGGTACTTAAGAGGTGGCCATCTCTCATATTTATGAAAGTTTTCTGTAATAGCCATAAAGTGCGGGTACTTACGTCGAAATGACAAAGTGGCTTGTAGTTATGGTATGGCACGGGGTTATTATGGAAATCCATCTGTGCCACAATTTTAATGACAGTCATTTGGTATCACCATAATATTGGCGATGCGAACGTTTATCAAAGGGTTATGGTGGAGTAGTTTTAATGATGACAGCTTTCTGATGGGCCGAGAGTGGGGGTGCGTGTTCGGTTTTAAGATTCCATTGCATCGCATTTCAGAAAAGTGCGAGTAAGGGGGATAGGTGAGCATGAGCCTCGTAAAAAGTTGAAGAACTTTTACAAATATTCCTGGGCATAAAGGACCTTGCTGATTTAAAGCGAACAATGAGGCTAACACGGCGTTGCCATTTGCCAATCAAGACCCTTGGCCCAGTGTTGTTAGCACTCTCTCTTCATTTATCCCATGAAGCGTGGTCAATTTTTTCCTTTTATCCCTTTTCACCGAACTCAAATTCCCTTTGAAAAACCCACAATACTTTTTTGCGTCAAAATCCAGTTTTTTTAAAGTGAAGTTTGTATTACCTACACGGAAAAAAAAATCACGTTAAATTAACATTTAGTATAAAAACCGCAGTTTGTAACACTGCTATGATTATTTTTTGGTACTAGAAAATTTTGATAAATGACGATTGACATGAGCTGTTTTTTGTGGACATTCAGTGTGTTGATTATCATGCTGAACTACATGTGTTTTGATAGAATTTCACCAAAAATTCATTGTTTGAATGTTTTTTGTCAGATTTCTGAAAATCTCACGATTTGGTGCTTTTTCCCTTTATCCCACGGAAGTTTTTTCGGACATCGAAATTCCAACAAAAAGGGATAAATCCCACGATATACCAACAATGCCTTGGCCCCCACTCTTTTAAAAATGATCAAAATGGCCCTTTTCAGTTTAAGTTTAAATATGAAAAAAAAATGTCTTCTTTTCTTGTTTTTGTTTTTTGTCATAAATAAATTTATTTTCTGGTGGGTTTTTTTTTTTGTATTTTATGTGCAGGCCAGGCACGAAGCATGATTTTTTTGGGAATGAATGTATTAAGCTAGTTCCGACTGAAGCTTGTAAGCCATGAAAAACAGCTGACTCCCGAATGAGCGTTTAGGAAATGCGAGTAGATATGTATATTGAAATGCGAAATGCTAAAAAATACTTATATAATTTAAACGTTTTTGAAAAAGGAAAGTCACGTGCACCAGATTAGATTAGATTCGAATAGACCTTAAATATATGAAAAATTAAATAGTTAAAAGTTTTTTGTTAGGAAGTCTTTTATGACCTGGTTTAAAAACCGCAGTCGGTCAGTCAAGTTCACTATTGGATCGCATGAAACTTATTACTCGTCTAGTGTAATGCGATTAGCAACAAATCAGATTCGGCCAAAGCTGCGTTTGAAACGCTCTAAGACTTTGACCACTGTAAAAAGATTGCTAATTAGCAAAAAAATATTTGTGGAAGCTGCTTCTCCTGCAAAAATTGAGGCTTACTACATTAATAGTCCTGCCGATCTTATTTACACCGATATAAGGAGTACACTAGGAGAGAATCCCACGAGCAGATTGCATGTTACATCACTGCCAGAATAATTCTATCTGGATGGTAGTCACAGGTCAAACAAGCCTAAGTTTGCGATCACTTATCACTTCCTTTGAAACTGGTTAATTTACAGAATGAAACCCTTCTTGACCGAGGGCATCTAACAGTGTTTCAACACCTCCGTACTCCCTCCTTTCACATTCGTACTCCTGTTTTTTTTTAAATAACTAAAGTATTTTACACTTGCAGCAAAGTGTAATTTCAACCTTAATAAATTTAATTTTAATTCACTTTGAATTTAATGCAAATTTGGCAGCACTTTTATGTTCCAAACTGTCGTAAAAAACAGAATTAACCTCTTTCTAGTTTATTTTGGTTTTTCGTTGGCTTCATGCAATTTTCATCTGTAAATTCGGTAATTATTTTTTTTTTATCTGAGATTGTCGTTTGGTGCATAGACAAATCATACTGAGACCTCCAACTTCGGCCGATTTTCTGTTACTAGCCGAAAAGCTATATTTTTAGGTATTTCTGAAGCTGATGAAGTTGATCGACCTACCACATCTTCAAAAAAAAAAAGCAAAAATCGCTTTTTGATTGAGTGATTTTGCGTTCCTTAAGGAAATCGACAAAAAGCCATTCTATTCGTCTTGAAAGACATAAAAAATCAAAAGGCTACTTGCCGTAAGATAGATTTCTTATATTTACTTACATACTTTTGTTAACTATTAAAATTAATAATTTATTTATTTTTGCTTTGTTTTTTGTTCCAGAAGAACTTTTTTTTTTTTTTCTTAAATAAATTTAAAAAAAAGTGTTTCTGGTCACATTTATTTTTTTAAGATTTAAAAATGTCTACTACTTACTATTTTTTTCAAAATACTCCCCATTTTTGGCTGCAGTACTACCTTATAATATTTCCCTTCCTGGAAAATGGGCTTTCTTACGTCAAACGAAGTATCAAACTTTGGTCAAGTTGTCCCAGCTGGTTTTGGGAAAAAATAATATCGTCTCCCTAGAGAAGTTCGGTGAGCTCATAACGCGTATCTATTTATGGCAGCAGCTCCTTCTTCTACCTACAATCATCATGTAGCAATCAATTTCGAAATTTCGACCAAAAACTATTCATCATTCGCCCTCTATAGGTATCCATTCGAAAGAGTTACCTCCCCTCACGATGCCCCCCAACATTTCAGGCAACTACAAAACTAATCTATTCCTCAAAGCATACAACGATAAATAACCAGCATAAAACAAACGAAACGAGACGTAATATTTTTAATTAGAATCGGTCTCATTTACTAAAAGTACGCTCGGTGCAAAGAGAAAACCCGCGCAAACATTCCCGTAATGACGACCGATAATTTCGAAATAATTTATCTATCCAAAAATTGGATACGTTACTTTAAAACATACGTAGATATTAATCAGAGCTTTGTGTACACATCCTTTTGATACTCGCCATTTTTCCATTGTCTATACTTTCAGTTCTGGGCGGCTTACGTACCATGCGAAGCACAACATCGAGACGCTGTTCAACTGACGTTGGAACAAATCGACGTTATTAAACGACTGACTGAACGCTATTCGCCGCAATTGACGACATGCACATCAGCAGCGGGTAAGTTAACACACAAGGAACAAGGTATCTCTCACTCGCACTCGGCGGCTGGTTCATCGTTGATTTATTGCACCACACTCTGTGTGTGTGTGTGTTTCCTTAGTGAAACATTACAATCCCCATTCTCGTATAAGATCATGCTGCAACCGTTCGGGCTCTTCCGGCGGCTACAGATACAGACTATTGCTTCTTACTCAACTGTGCACAGGAAATGAGTTTCTCCTCCGGGCAGAAACTCGCTACAAACTTGCATTCAGTAGCCAAACGGATGGGATGTGTTCGTAGACAACGCCAGCAAGCAACAAGGCAAGGGAAAAGCGGGAGATAATATTATTTTAACAGTAGAGCAACAAACGAGAGGAAAAAAGTGGTATTTTGGCGGAATTGCCAAGGTAGCCCGCATCGTTGCCGGAAAGACTTGTGTCGGATAAGAGCTGGAAAATAATAAACGTAACGAGAATGGGGCGACAAAAATCTTACTTAAGTATTGCGCACAGCGAACGTTCAATTTGAAATTGAAGTTGCATCTTCGGATTGAATGCTTGATGTACGCAGTGGGGCTACACTGGGAGTAAAGGCAGGCGAATGTATGAGGAAACGGATTTATTATATTTTGACCTACATTGCGTATTCAAATTACAAAAATAGGTGGTGCAACAGGTTCGTGAAGTACCCTATTTGAGTTTTTATATTTGGGACGATTGGAAGGAGTTTATGCGATTTTGTGACGAACCAAAACTTATGAATTGAAAAGCTTTCTTTTCAGGCACTCTTGTCTTAAAATGGAAATGGAACTTTTTTTCGGGGTCTAAATCCTACACCCCTCGCTCGACAACCAAAGTAGAATTTGTAGTCGTCTAATTCTGAGTGCAGCGGAGTACAAAAAAATACGAACTAGAACTACCCCATACTTGAAGGTCCACTTCCACACCATTTTTAACTTTCACCATTAAGTATTCGTACAAAATTTTGAACTCGAGATGTTGATCAATTCGGACATAACGATGATAGGCGAACTCAAAAAAGTGGGTCTCAAAATTCTGTCCGTCTGTCTGTCTGTATGTCCCGAGGCCTACAGCCTAAGCGGCTGAACGGATTTCGTTCAAACTTCGGATTTTAAGTTTGGGGGCTTACAGTTCGGGGCTGTTTTTTTTTTGCATTGTAACCTCAATATTAATGGTACTTCCCATACAAAATTTTCATACCAGTTAGATTTGTTCGAAAACGGCTCTAACGATTTCAAGAAAAATTGATATTTAAGCTTAAGTACGTGAGATAAACATAACTCCATACTCAGTTTTCCGCTAAAAAACGAGTAACGGTACTTTTGAAATTTGGACATATCTCGAAAACGGTCCATACGATTGTAACAAAAATTTCTAAGGTAATATGGTCATTTCTAGCTTAATGGAGAACTCAGTTTTTCTCTGTATTATCGTAAAATGGATTTTTGAAAAAAGTCATTTTTGAAAAACGGCATAATTTGACCAAAATGCAAACTTAGAGTAAAATTTATGTTTTCAAAATGATTGCGTCCTTAATTTGCATTTCGAATCACTGGAAACGCTCACTTTAAAAACTGCTCATATCTCGAAAACCCCATTTTCGATAAAACCCTAAAAACCAAGTAATGCTTATACCCCAAACAATAACTTGTACTCGGTTTTCAGCTAAATAGTTAAGCAATAGTATTTTTCAAACATCGGTTCTCAGATCTTTACCCACCTACTTAATAAAATAAGAAAACAACCAACCAAACTTTTGATGAACGAGAAAGTTACGTTCGACCCAATCGTGCACTTTATTTAATATTAGCTCACAAGCCAGACAAAAATCTAAGAAAGGGAATCGCATTTCATTCGCTTTTTGTTCCCGGAAGAAGACTTCGTTCATCTGCGAGTTTATCAGAGAATCGCTGGCGATACTTACTTCAAATTCTGAAAATTTATGGGGACTAAACGGAAGAATATGCGGAACATGCGTCACAGCTTTATATCTTCTTCGTTAAAGGATTTTGATACTGCAACTGACTTTTTAAATGCAACTCCAATAGCATATTTTTCCAAGTTGGCTTGAGTCTGAAATGTAAAGACCGTCGACCTTCAGGCTTCAAAAAAAAATGTATAGAATTTTTTTATTTAAAAATAAAATGTGATGCTCTCGATACAGTCATCTAGGGGAACGCGTTCGCCCAGTAGTTTGCTGGGGACATTATTGCGATTCGCTCAAGGCGAACTGTGTCATATTTTCTTCTTTTGTGTGCTTTGTCAACTTTAACAGCTTTTGGGCAATTTTTTAATTCAGTTTTAAAGTACTAGTGCGGTAGTTCTCAATGTGAACTAAGCTTAGACTAAATTTGTTGAGACAGATTGGGCCTGAAATTGTCATGCGAATCCTCAAGCCTACACGATTGTCTATAGTTAGGTGTGTGAACGTCTTTGACAACATCAGTCTTGTAGATATCGTTCTTGAATGGCGAATAGAACTCCGCCATTCATATTAAGACTTCGTGGTTCATTCCGTGAAAATCGGCTTAGTAACCCGATTAAATTTAAGAGCAAACCACTTTCAGCTTAGAACTTTAGATCGATAAGATATTTGACTTTGTCGGAACCTAGGTTTGTATTTCTTATTCTGGAGAGGGATCTATTACAGACTTACTGGTACGAGTGCTTTAAACATGCTCTGCGTAGACGCGAGTTTTCCCTTAATAATGATGAATAAGTCATCGGCGTAGCCTACTGTGCTGAAGCCCAGATTTCTAAGCTTTTAAAGCAGGTAGTCAATTACCAATAACTACAAGAGGAGTGATAGTACTCCACCTTGCGGGCAGCCTTTTATGGCTTTAAGTGTTACTAAAGTCAGCCCTGAATGAGCTTTTATTTTTCGTCTTCCAAGCTTCTCTTGCATCCCTTTTATGATGGACTTGTCTAAATGTCAATGTTGCCGGGTATTTCATATGAATTCATATCCAGAAATTTCTTTGAAGAACTGTCAATCTGTGCTGTCAGTTTTTTTAAAGCGACTTCAGACAAAGCGAAAACGCAATCAATCGTAGGTAGCGCCGTGCACCGTTGCCGCTGAAAAATTGCAAAAAAGGGACCTAAAAACATTTATTTATAACAAAAAAGATAAACAAATGTATTTTATTCATAATTTTGCACTCTTTTTCATGGCATAAGAAATAAAATCTTACTTAATCTGAAGAAAAGGGACGATTTTGACCATTTCTCAAAGAGTGGCAACGCTGCCGCCGTGGAGTGATAAATAATTTAATTAAGTCACTCTTCAAAGTGTTTTAATATTGCAGCCGTAAATCTCACTGATAGCCCCCACTCATACCCTGACCACACAAATTTTCGCATATGAATTTAATTTTATTGGAAACGCAAGGACACTCACTTAAGCGATTTCATTTATTAACCCCGAAGTTGCTCTGTAAATCAAAGAGGATATCCGCAGCGCAAACTTCTGCCATGAACTAGACAAAATTATTCCAGAAACTTTACCGTCGCCCGTCGTAATTTTTCTCTCAGTGTAGTTTATATAACTCGCTACTATGGCACCTCACCGACCGGCCCGTGAAGGAGTCACTTCCTTCTTCTTTCTCCAGTCCATTAGTTGTGAACCTCGTGAATTCACGTTCATTCAAGTGATTCTCCCGAGGTATTTCGGTTTGGCGGGTTTCTTGCCTTTTCAGAGATGTTCTTGTTTCGGTATCCTTTATCCGTGCTCACCTCCATTCAGTCGTAAAGGAGAATTTCTTTTCTTTTTTTATTGCAAGCGATGCAATTGGACAAAAAAAAATCCGATCTCATCCCCTTGGCTTGTGTAGAAAAGAAAATTCCGAAACTTCAAACGAAAGATGAGATTTGCTGGAAAGGTAACCACTTTTCAACGGGAGAAGTCCCACAGTCTTCCATTCTATTATGGCGTACTTATGTACAACTTTGGTTTGCCACCCAGCCCCCCCTCTGCCGGTTGGCTTAGCAGCTCAACCCGAAGGTGACAGTGCTTCATCGCGTAAGTGCTTGAATAATGAAAATGCGACAAAAGTTTTCGAGCTATCGGCGGAGAGCCGCTTGCGTTCGAGGGGTTAATCTCGGCGAAGTGAAACTGGGTTACAACAGTGTAAACGTATCCAGTGCATTGAACATTCAGAGATTACCCGACCAATGCTCATATCTGGCCGGTGGGGTATACACGTATAGCCGTGTAGCGCGCTGGCAGGAGCTGAAAGTTGCAAACGTTCGAACGTGAACCGGGTCGGGGTTAAGTTTTATGTAAAGGGTATACCTCTGTACGCAGTGTAGTCAACGGACGAGGATGATTGTTCATTTAAATTTAATGCAATGGCCGTCAGGAGGTAAGCGTGTGCATGTGTGGCAGATATTTGTGCTGACTTCGAGCTCCATATTCGCAGTTAATCGGACAAAAGTTGCGGATCGTTCGTTGACTTTTGTGCGACTTGCAAGGAGAGCATGCATTTGTAGCAAGACTCTGAGGAAGCATTAAGGAGCTATTGTTAGAGGGGACGTCAGACGTCAGACGTCAGACGTCAGAGAGTTGATGTCGTTCGTGAGTTTAGAAGAAAATCAAGAGAGTCTTATGTGCGGATCTGCATGTTTACGACCTTAGGAAGTACACGTTTATGAACGATTTACTCATTCGGCTTGAACAGTAAGGAGTGGGTCAAACGTTTTTGGTCTCTTTTTTTCATTGAAAGAAAATGTAAGCGATTAATGTTTTCCAAACTTTGGCGCTTTTTTTAAGTTAGCTACGCATAATTTCATTCAAAACCTTGAAAACCTTGACATTAGGCTATTCCGTCTAGCAAACATTACTTCATAGCTTGAACTCAAATTTTACGAATATCTTCAACAATATCTGAGTCATATGTCTGAGAGCCGGTATTGGCAGAACCGCCTTAGAAAATAATGTCGATTGGCGTCAAATCGCAGCTTCTGGGATGTCAAAAGAACTCATTTAAACGGCTGATTATACTCGTTTATTCAAAATTCTAAGCAAAAGTTCAAGCACCGCTTTAGTGGCTTGTAGGTTCACCCAGCTTAACCACAGCTCGTCTAATTTCAATCCTCCATTTCTGGGAATAAATCGGCAATCGTGTCTATTTAGGTCTCTTTGTTAATTATGATATTGTTGCCAACACTCTTTTTGAAGAAAAATGTACCAATATTACTGCCGCCAAAAGTTAGTCACAATCTAAGAGAGATTTTTTAAGCGCGCAACACCAATAGTCTTCAAATCTGACAAAGTTTCTTCACAAATTAGCAGGTTCGAACATACATTTTCCAGAAAGTTTGTTTAAAATTCGCACCGTTTCGGTACCCCAGCATCTATTTTCGAAAAAGGTTTGCGCATCAATTTAAATCGAACGACACATTTCGTACCCATTTTTACCCGCCAAATAGTTGGCGATGTCAACAAAAAAATTGTAGTTTAAAAATTAGCCTAGCCGTTAGAAGTTCAAAAGCTAGTAAAAGCTACAAACTAGCTCAAGAGCATCCAATATTTTTGGCTTCCTTAGCTCACCAGTTCATTTATTTTCATGCTAACCTCAGTTGAACATCGAAGGTCAAAAATGAGATAAAGTTGGAGGACCGTAGGGTAGCTTTTTACAATTTTTTCCCGTTTATGAGCAGCTGAGTGCGTTTCGTATAAAACGAAACGAAAACTTTCGCATTTAAAAAAAAAAAAACGAAAAGAATGGAGCGAAAGCGAAAGATTTTTTTCATGAAACTCGTTTTTGTTTTCTCCTTAATAGTCACAAACGTTTGAGAAACAGCGTTGCCATTTTAAAGACACACAGAAATGAAGACTGCTCGCTTTCTTTTAAATTTAACTACAGAAATAATCAAAGAAAATTAAAAAGCAGAAACTGTCGCTGTTTTCCATTGGCACGAAACGAAAATCTCTTTCGTTTAGATTTATACCTACTGACGAAAAAACAATCCAAAACGAGAACCAAATAGCTATCGTTCTTTTTTAACGAAAATTCCTTTCGTTTTAAAATATTCATATAGCAAAGCAGGGGAAATAATTTGAATCTTTTCATTTTATAGTATCCCATCCCAGAAGGTTTCTCAGCAGAGTATTGCGTATCGCTCTTGCCCACTTCTTTAGCGCTAGGACCAAAGATATTCCCAAAAGTGTACTGAACTATAACCGGTATTCTCAGGCGTAAGGGAATTATTTTTAACACGTGTACTTCTATGCTGTCCGAGGGGCTAGTAAATAATTTCCCTTTATTAAAAACGACTTGATTAGGTCGACTATTCAAGCAGTAGATAAAGTTCTCGATATTGTTCTATTTTACTTTATAGAGCCCCGATAATTCTAACAGACCTTTGATATGAAAATGCCCACTCTGAGAAGAAAAAAAAAGTCCCTTCTATTCCAAAATATACCTAAGAACTTCTTACAGATATTTAAAAAAAAACACACCCGTAAATAAATGAGCTAACATTTTCGTTAACAACTACAGTCAAACCCACTTAAGTAAAATGACAGAAATCATTAACTTCAGTTTCAATTAACCGGGTTTTTCAGTTAAGCGAACCTCGGATAACTGAGAAATAGTTTCAGTAAAACGGACCCTGGACAAATTTCTCATCAAAACGAACTGGTAATAATAATGAATAAATTTATAATATTTAAATAAGCTAACGAAACAGAATTAATCCATTTATTTATAAACACAACAATAACAACAAATATTGAAAATAAAACAACCCTATTCAAATAAACAAAAAAAAATTGAGCGGGTTTTTCAATTAAACGGGTTTCAGTTAAGCGGGTTTGACTGTATCTGTAAAACGAACCCAATATCCGAAGTGTTCTTGTTTAATTTTAGGTTAAATTTACTGTGATTCAAACGAGTCGTAACTTATGCAAGAATTATGAAAAGCATGGCTTAGAAACCAGCTTATTCAACTGTTTAAGGCAT
Organism: Cheilosia variabilis; assembly: GCA_951230905.1. NCBI lineage: Eukaryota > Metazoa > Arthropoda > Insecta > Diptera > Syrphidae > Cheilosia > Cheilosia variabilis. Next base: position 22,531,494 of record OX579680.1, on the reverse strand, counting down.
TTTTCTGTTTGTGCCTGAAACTTGTTGAGCTATTTGAACCTTTCTCGGCTTTGGCTAATTTAGAAACGGTAAAAATTGCTCTGAAATGAAAATTCCGACAATCTGCGACCACTGATTTAGAAAAAGGCCATTTCGAGCTGTTGATTTGATTTTGAAGTAAAACTTCTCAGGATCCAATGCTGGAAAATGCAAGCGTAACGAAATGTGAAACGCGGCCTAGCGCTTCATTTCTGTTGGATTAACAGCAACACAGCACTGGGAGGATTAATTGTGTGCATTTCAATATTCTCTCCAATCATTTCCAAGACAAGTTGTGCGGGAAAGAATTGGAAGCCGCATTTTGACCGTGTGCCTGTTTGGTGACGGAGTTAAGAAAATTCCTCCAAAAGCCGTTTAAATTTGTTGAATATTATGCTGTGCTGTCGATGGGACTGCAAAACTTTGAAATAAAATTGAAAGATAAATGAAGATTGTTGTTGTGATTGGCTTGATATTTTGATCACGTAAATACGTTCAACAAAAATTTCTACCTTTTGTCATGAGAATGGAATTAATATTTCATGGCCGGAAAATTCGATCCCACCCATTGCAATTTTCATATTAAGGAATTTTTGTGTGCACAATTCTAACCCACTGAATGCGCGTCTTCTTCCCTACCTCCAACCCATAAAAACCCACAAAAGCATACCCTCCTGATGTAAACGTAGCCCGTCCTCGAAGTAGTTTTTCAAAACCTCTCCATGTGTGTCACACTTTAAAAATCATAACACCTATGAGCCGCCTTCCTGTCAATATATACTTCTATCGCAGCATCACAGGAAAGGCATCCATTTCATGTGATAACACATTTCCCATCAAATTCATCAACATCATCAACATCCCTTAAAATGCAATCCCAGACTTTGCTGTCAGATGGATATACTTCGACAAGCTTCATCTGCGCCAGACAGCCATTAATGACTTCTCATCGTAAATCCTTTTCCCAACAAACTTAAACTAACATTCACGCCATAATCCCCGCCACCAGCCGCCCACGCTTACAACGCAACAACCCCCACTATTTAAAAATATATGCACCATTGAAATTTTCTTGTATCCTTGCAGACATCATCGAAGCCCACAAGCATCAGCAGTTGTGCTCGCTCACCGGCGTCGAAGGTGGCCATTCCTTGGGTGGATCATTGGCTGTACTCCGAACCCTGTACGCCATCGGTGTCAGATATATGACACTGACCTCAACCTGCCACACACCCTGGGCCGATTCCAGTTACGCTGATGCACCGACGTTCAATGTTAAACACGGAGGCTTAACCAATTTCGGCAAGGTAAGTACACATACACTCTGACTCTGTGAGCAACCACCTCACTTAGCAATAACAGTACAATTTTGATTCCTGCGCCTGGGAGGCCAGCAACACAAACGTGATAGTCACAATGATAGTGTGATTAAAATAAACCACCCGAAACCGACCGACCGACGAACAGCAAAGCCAAAGGCAATCCGACGACTTTACTCCGAGATTATGCGCTAAATGAAGGACCCTCTCGTATAGGTGTGCCTGAGCCTGAGCGCTGTGTGCACTAAGAGCAGGACGGCAGGACATTTGTGTAGATGGTCTTCATAATTTAATTGGATTTTAATTGTACAGTCTCGTTTTAATTTGCACTTGCCTTGCAGGCGATGCTACACATTGTATCTCTCACACAAAAACCTCAAGTATTCACAGGCAGAGTTGGCAGATGGCAGAAGGTGTTGGTTTCATCTGGAAAATGGTTTTCAGATTTTCATGCGTGCTGCATGCCGCACGTGTGCTTCAAAGGAGTTTCCGAACTCCTTTTCGAAAACTTCATTCATTGTAGGTATGGCACATACTTGAGCAGGACGAAAGGAAATTCCACTTTTTCAGGTAACAGAGGCAATTGTTTCTGCTCCAAGGATGCTAAAAGATGTACTCTCCCTTTCACTTTGAGGGAAAGTCGACAGCACAGGGATGTGATGGAGGTACCGCATGATGAATGTGTGGCATGATATTTTAATTTGTTGCGAAATTTGATTTCGAGTTCCGCCTTGACAGGGCCACATGGGCAGAGAACCGCAAATTCTTCGCATTCCCTTTAGGTGGCCAAATGAGTGAAGAGATTTTTGAGTGCACTTGCGGTGAGCGCAAATTTTTCAAGTTGAAAAATAATAAAAGTTACGATTTTCAGAAGCGCACTTTAGTGAATTTTAGTCGTGCTGTGATTTATTCACTTTAAACGAATGTTTTCGACACAAATTTGCACCAGCAATTACAACAACAATTTTAGTATACATTTACAAATTTTTAAAATTTAAATTTCACTTGAAGTGAATATTTTATATATACAGTCAACTCTCGATTATCCGGCATTCTATTAACCGGCAACTCTATTAACCGGGACATTTTTTTTCAAAAATTTATTAATTTAGAAATCGATTTTCCGGGATTCACTCTATTATCCGTGATCATTTTTTATAAATACTACGTATTTTTTCTATCCACACGTGTAGAAACGTATCTGTAGGTGTTGTCTTTCTTATTATGTTTTTTAGTTTGTTGACTGTTTCAAAGTACAAAATCTTATTACAAATAAATGGAAAAATATTGTAAAAAGTTGGTTTATTCGTTGATAATATAATTTTCGATTATCCGGGAATTTCGATTTTCCGGTACGAGCTCGGTCCCGAGCACCCCGGTTAATCGAGAGTTGACTGTATATTTATTTAAAATTTTTCTCCATTATACAATTTAGCGAATCTACTTCTATCAATGTGTCTCGATTTATATTACAGATTCTAGATAATATTGTTTTAATTTTCTTTTTCTTTCGCTGGCTACTCTAATATTTCTTAAGTCTTGCGGTAGATTGTTGAGCAAATTCGGCACCGTGTACATCATTTTTCTCCGTCCATATTCGTTGGCGATAGGAGGAAGTTGAAACATACCCTCCACTCTCCTTCTATATGATCGATATAAATTCGTGTCATCAAAGTACTCCAACGCCACACTCATCTCAAAGATTTGCTTCACCTTCAGTATTTGAACGCCACTTGAAGTGAAATTTCTGCTCGCTATAAGTCTCCCAGCCCTGTCTTGTATATTCTGTAGCTTTTCAATGTGTGTCCCCATGCCAATATTCCATACCGAAGTCTTGGCTCTATGAGAGCGTGGTAGACTGCTTTTCGAACGCAGATCGATGATTTGTATTGAAGACAGGCGAGCGCAAATAGAGATCCCTTTAACTTGTTTCTTATTATGTTGATGTGAGTCTCCCATAAAACGTGACAGTCAATTGTAGTACCTAGATATTTGTAGGTGTTCACAAAATCAATATTTTCTTCATTGCATCTACTACAATGTAGTACAACGAAACGTCTTCAACTCAATCGGAGTCTTTGCATACCTTGGACTGCGGATATGCATAGCTTTTGTTTTTAAACTGTTTATTACTAGACCATTATCGTGACACCATTTGCTTGCTTCATCAAATTCAGCTTGCATTATTCTCGATGACTCTTCGAGTGATTGACGAGTTACAACAATAGCAGTATCGTCTGCATATGCAAATGGGTAGCTATTTTTTAGACACTTTAGCATCTCATTAGTATATAAAATAAAAAGAAGAGGACCCAATTTCGATCCCTGAGGAACTCCGTATTTTTTTTTTTTTTTTTGGTGGGGACAAAAAACCCCCATTTATTTGGCTTATTACAAGCTCACTGTAGCTTAAACTAACTTAAGAACTAAATATAAAAACTAGGGCTTAAAACTAAGGATGGTGTAGGAGGTCAGTTTTAAGGGAGGAACTACTGCGGTTGAAGTCAAAAACGGTAAGATTTGAATTAACTTTCCGCAGCATTCGGGAGATTGGTTCGTTTGAGCCATATGAGGTGCGGTGAATTGGTAGATAGAAGAGACGAGGACAACGAAGATTCCGAGGGTTAGTGTTAAAGGAGATAGAGTTGTAAAGAGACGTACAGTCGATGAAGCCTGAGAGCAGACGATGAATGAAGAGAATGTCTGCTACGTCTCTGCGTTCCTCAAGGGTATTTAGGTTAATAAGTTTAAGACGATCTTGATAGGGAGGTAAGATTAGGGGATCATTCCAAGGTAGTCCTCGAAGAGCAAATCGAAGAAAACGACGTTGGATGCTCTCAATTCTGTCTATATGGACACGTTGAAAGGGAGACCATGCTTGGCTAGCGTACTCGAGCAGGGGACGAACAAATGTGACGTAAAGAGATCTGGTCACGTACTGGTCTGATAATTCTTTGGACTATCTTTTGACGAAGCCAAGCGATGAGTTCGCTTTAAGAATAATCTCATCAATATGGGAGCGGAAATTAAGTTCTCTGTCGCATAACATGCCAAGGTCGCGAATATATTGAGCGATGGATATAGGTTGACCGTGGAGGAGGTAAGTTCGAGAAGGAGATTTATTGCACTTACGTGAGAAGGTAATAGATTGACATTTGGCAACATTGAGTTCTAAGTAGTTTTTGAGGCACCAGGTGGAAAAATTATCTAGGGCTATTTGAAGGAGGCTGGAGTCATGTTGTGAGGAGATGGGTTTGAAAAATTTGGTATCGTCAGCATACAGAGAAAGTTCTGAGTGCTGAATGACCATTTCAAGGTCGTTTATGGTTAGGATGAAAAGAAGGGGACCTAGATGGCTGCCTTGAGGTACGCCAGAGGTAGCCAAGAAAGGGGTCGATAGGACGGACCTGAAGCGAACACTGTAAAAGCGGTTTTCCAAGTAAGAATTTATCCATCTTAGCAAAACAGGTTCAAAGCCAAGAGCAGACAATTTGAAAAGGATTAATTTATGGGATATTTTGTCAAATTCCTTACTGAAGTCTGTTGCAATGACGTCGACTTCTTTACCACTTTCTAAGGCTGAGAGTGCAGAGGACACGAATTCGACGAGGTTAGTGGTAGTTGATCTACCTTTTAGAAAGCCGTGTTGCGTGGGGGATATTAAAGACTTACACTGAAAGCTAAGGGCTTCGTACAAAATACTTTCGAGGAGTTTGGTTAAATGCGAAAGTTTAGCAATAGGTCGGTAGTTAGTTACATCATTTTTCAATCCCTTTTTATGAACTGGCGTTATGAAGGAGGATTTCCAAATCTGAGGGAATTCGCCCTGAGAAAGCGACAGCTGAAAGAGGTATGAAAGTGGTATGGAGAGATTAAAGCAGCATTTTTTTAAGAAAAATCGCGGGAAGACCGTCAGGACCAGGTGAATATTCATCATTAAGTTTTTGTAATTTATTTTCTATTAAAGAGGGTTCAAAAGTTTGAGGGAGAAAGGGACCAATGGAGAAGTTAAGTAGGTATTTGAAATAAGAGGGATCCGGTACAAAGGAGTTGTCAGCAAAAGATTGTTTAAAAAAGGTGGCGAAAAGGTTGGCAATAGCGTGTGGATCACTTGAAGATACGTTTTCGTAAGAGAGGGATGATGGGTAACCATCGGATTTTTTTATATATTTAGTTGACGAATCGGAAGAAAGATTTAGGGTCGTTTATAAGGTTGGCTTGCGCGTTATGGAGATATCGCTGGTAGAGAGAGTTATAAACCTGGGTGAATTGAAAGTAGGAACCGAGATAGTTTGAGAAGTCAGAGAAAGAATTGGTGCGAAGGAAAACGGTCCATAATTTATTACGCTTGTTGCGTAACAACCGAAGTCTGCGATTATACCAAGGCGGGGATGTAGAAGACGTTTTAGGACGAGAAATGGGGACATAAAGAGAGATAGAACTAAATAATTCTCTATAAAACATGGAGAGGGCGTCATTTAAAGACAGATTGACAAAGTCAAAAGATGCTCTGCTGAGATATTCATTAATTTTTCGGAAGTTAGCTTTATGAAAATCATAGGATGGGAGAGCTGCAGAAGGTGTGGACTGCGGAGGAGGGTTGTGAAAAAAAGAGAGGAGTAGTGGGGGGCGTAGGTTATCAATAGTTGAAAGCAATAGAGGAGAAAGAGAGACAGAGGAGTTAATGGGATCAGAAGTGAAGATAAGGTCTAATTGCCTACCCATAAAGTTTGAGATACCACTAACTTGGCATAGACTAGAGTCGGCTAAACGATCTAAGAAGAGGCATTCCTTTATTGAATTGGGATTGGATGCTATGAAAAAGGATTCGTCATCTGATACACGGAAAGAATTGAAAATCACCAATTGCAAAATGTTGAGTTGCAATTTACGATTTATATATTTGTCGCAAATCACAACGAAGTTTTCATGGATTGATACAGAAATTGGTAATTTGACAATGAAAACGGCGGAGAATACCAAATTCTGTTTGTTGTAATTTACGATTAGAAGTATCAATTCGAGCTTCTTTTATTTGTAGTGATTTGCGAGATTGTTTGGCGCAATTTACCACTCTAATAGGTCAATTTCTCAAACACCACTTCACAATCTCAAATTGCGAAAAATATTTGGTGATTTACCAAAACTGAATGATGAATCAATAAAATCTTGTAATAATTTAACACATGAAACTGAAAACGTATATTGACGTAGAGAAGTCGTAAATTGCAAAATATTTTTTGTAATTTCCATGGAATCAACTACCTGATGTGTGGAATTTTTTTATGCACGTTAGTCCATGTACCTATCGAAATCCTTTTAAGTCCTTCCTCTTTATGGATGAATGTATGTATGTGGTATTGCTAGACATCTGCAATCATGAAGACAAATCTTCATTGTGCACATTGCGTTGGTAGTTGGCAGTCGGTATTCAATCTTTGTTTAAAGCAATCGGGCTAAAGTTGTTTAAATTTAAATATAACTAATTCGTATGGATAGTGAGTGTCCTACTAATTATAAAGCATTCTGGATTACATTTTGTAAGTACCTATTGAATTCCAAAAACCCTGAAGTACCTATGCATATAAATCTGTATTTTTTTTCAGAAGTTACATCTTGTTATTATGTATTCTAAAATATGTAATTGAAAAGAATTGTAAAGGTTCGTATTAATGTCAAGTTCATCTAAATATTTTTTTTGTATTTTAAATTTCATCACACACCGAAAAACCACCCCAGACAAATCCCGTTGTCTCCGGACGATATGGCGCCGTATGATTTTCTTGGATATCAGGAGGAATACGAAAATCACCTAATTAATAAAACTATGAATTTTGATTTGTAAATCACAAGATATAAGTTGCAAATTGAGAATAAAGTTTTCTAATTTCACGACAAAACATTTTCAATTTAATACGGCGATTCTTCAAATCACTACTCAAGAAACGTAAATTGCAAAATATGAATTGCAAATTGATAAAAATAAGTTGCAATTTACGACTAAGAATTTGTAAATTGCAACTACTGAAGTAGTAAATCCACCCCTGTTAGTTCGCAAATCAACACTATCACATCAACACTTCAGTTGCAATTCAAGACTAAATGGTTGTATTTTGCTAAGGGAGGAAATCGTAATTCACAACAGAAAAGTGGTAATTTACGAATTATTTTTGCAATTTACGATCCATGTAATATCAAATTGATAACTATTTGTGTCAATTTGCGATCGGTTATGGCAATATGTTTTTCTCGTTTGATCGCATTATTGATAATGAAAAGTGTTGATTCACGACTTTTGAGGGTCAATATCTTCACTTCGTACAATTTCTAGAATTGCGAAAAAAAAGTCGTGAATCAGTAAATCCTTAGCTAAGCTCTAAAACTAGACAAACTTTTCGTGATTCTGCGCTTATTTTTCTTGATTTGATCTTAAAATTCTTTCCGTGTAGACTCCATTTTAGCAGAGGCAGATTAAAGTCGCCAAGTATGAGGATGTCGTCATGGGAGTCAGATAACTCGATAATTTCATCAATCGCATTAATAGCAAGTTGGTAGGATTCAATAGGTTGAGCTGGTTGTATACTGTGCTGATAGCTATGGCTTTCATAAATTCTTACTCTGAAAGTCCGTAGTGACAGGTAGTTTCCTCTAATGCCAAACCTTTCTAAGGCGTCAATAAGTCTATTATGGTCAAGTGTATCAAAAGCTTTGTTAAGGTCCACAAAGACCACCAGGACATGTTGGCTTTTACTCAAGCTGTTGTTTATTAAATCAGCAAATTTTCCTTAGTGATGATTGGTACTTTTCTATTTCTGGAATCCATACTGATTCTCGCTAATCAATTTGTGTTTCTTAACGAAGCTCCGTAAACGCTTTCCTGCAACTTCTTCCATAATCTTCTCAATAGAAAGCAGAATTGTGATAGGACGATAGTTTGCTTGTATTTTTTTATTACCTCCTTTATAAATTCTTTGAGTTTTTTTGGAACCGTTTCTGAGAAAAAGCTCATGTTGATTAGTTTTGTTATTAAGGGTGCAAAAATATCAGCATTCGCTTTGAGATCTATCACTGTAATACCATCTGTTCCCGGTGATTTTTTGGTATTTAAGTGTAACAATAGATTTTCTACTTCAATGAAGTCTACACCCCAACATATATACAAGGTGGCGCAAAAGTAATCCTCCTATCAGAAAATGCTAAAAAATTTTGCGATTGGCCCGTTCTGTTTTGACATTTGTGTAGTAAACACATGCGAAATACACGTTAATAAACAATGTTACCCTACACTGCTCCAGAACGCGGAATATTGGTGAATATTTATTTGAGCAATAATCGGTCGGTGACTTTGGCACAACGTGAATTTCGTCGCAGATTTCCTAGCCGTCCAACGCCTACTGGTGAAACACTGCGACGTTTAGCCGCTCGCCTCGAAGAGACTGGCACAACACGAGATGCTGCCAGGCGTGGCAGACCCCGGAGTAGCCGTTCTGCAGAGAATATTGCTGCTGTAGCCATCGGACCTTTTTCTTCGAAGACGTCGCGGGCCAAACGGTTACTGTGAATGGTGAGCGCTACAGAGCAATGATCAACGAGTTCTTTTTGCCGCAACTTGATGAATTGGGATTGGAAAACATGTGGTTCCAACAGGGCGGTGCAACGGCACACACTGCACGTGCCACAACCGATATGCTGAAGGATGTCCCGGGCGCCTAATCTTCCGTTTTCGCGATTTGCACTGGCCAGCAAGATCGCCTGATTTGACCGCTCCAGACTTCTTTTTGTGGGGCTTTTTGAAGTCGCGGGTTTATGTCAACAAGCCTCAGACTCTTGCAGCTCTTAAAGACAATATCCGTCAAGAATGTGAGGACCTATCGCCGGAAGTTTTGGCCAAAGTGATGGAAAATGCCATAAAAAGGGCTCAAATGACAATCAACTGTGGCGGCGGCCATTTACATGGCATCATATTCTCGACTTGATGTAAAAAAAATTAAAAGACCAAATAAAAATAATCCACAAGAAGAATCAAAGTTTTTCATTTTTTTTCTAAATTACAGCCAAAAAACATCGGAAGGTTATTTTTGCGCCACCTTGTAGTATCTCGATTCATTGTGTTTCGGTGACTGGAAGTTGTGGTGCTACAGGTATGTAAAATAGCTGCTGCCTGCTGCGTAAAAAGATCTGCAAAACTGTTAGATAATTCCATGCTCGTGCAAGGTGAAAAACTTTTAGCAATAGTGCTATCTAGAGAAAATTTTTTTCCTTCCTAAAATTTCATTTATAAACATCCACGTTTTCTTAACGTCCCTTCGCGAATTTTTCCTTAGTATTGATTTTTTGCAGTGCATATTAGTTTATTTATCAAATTTCGTAGCTTTTTGTACTCGGTTTTATATGTTAAATTACATTTATTATTTATTTCCATCTACGGTATAGTATATCTCTTTCTTTACATCTTTCCTGCCTGCTGGTTGACCCCAAACCAAGAGGGCTACGGACGGTCCAATTGAGTCATGAGCTCTAAAAATTATCCACAATCTGGGAGAGATTTTATAAGCGCACGACTCCAATCGCCTTCAAAACTGACAAACTTTCTTCACAAATTAGCTATCGAATACCTTTATCCTGATGCCGATATTGTGACTGCAGGCTGGTTGCGTCCATCTGTAGTATATCAATGCACAGTTGACAGTTTCGGGCTCAAACTCTGTAGACAGTAGGTTTGCAAGGGCATCCGACCGGCTTTCCCTTCGTTGCATAGACGATTAGACGGACGCATGGTTAAAGCTGAAGTTTACCCCACGTTATGTATGAAGGTTGAGCTCGCTCGTCAAATTTGGTTGGAGGTTCGATTGACTGGTGGACTGTACGAACATAACCCCCCAAGATGTTTTCTTTGCCGATTTTTTCATTGAAACTCAAAAATCGCTCTTTTAAATACGTCCCGGGCTTTTTTTTCATATAGGGTCTTCCCGCTTACACACATTAACGTGCAACGACAAACAGCCTCACTTTTGTTAACAGCATCTTCTGCTCAATCGGCTCCCAAATTGTTAACTCATGCGTCTAGTAGTCAAAGCTACACCCTTATCCACCTGGACACGCAAGATCAAACATTATAAAACAAAAAAAAACAGAACTCCGCATCTAATTCCAAATCTTATTAGCAAAACAAATTAAGCCCCACCCACCGAACTGGTTGATTGGACAGGGAAAATTCGACGCATTTCACATCTCAATTCTTCGTACAACTTTGTGTACCCTAATTGAATGAACAATAACTTTAGACGCAATGAACAGGTAAAAAGTAACCACCGACACACAAAGGAAAACTATACAAGCCGTCTTCTACATGTAAAGATCAAGCACCTTGTAGCATCATAACTCTTAAGTTTACAACGTCGTAAAGGAGAGAGCATCCCTATGCTACACACCCACGACAGACAAATTACGAATTCCATGAGTTTGCTATTAATTTCAATTCCCCAATTCCCCCACACTCGCCCACTACCACACTTCCGCAGTCGCGTAACTCTCGTTTGGAATTCAAAAAACCGTCAAGCCAGCAGCATACACGTCACCCATTGCCCTTGCCACCCTTTGACTCCGCGTACAATCTCATTTATTATAAAGTTGCAAATCGATTTACCTTTTCGTCGGGAGCGTGTTTCTTTTATGTTTGCTTCGCCCCACCTGTTCGCCGTTTTTTGTTCACCTTTTCCTATTTTGTATATCATTCTGTTTCATTGTTCGTCATTCTTTACCGTTATCGATGTAATTCCTGGCGAAAAATCGTAAATCTGCTCACAGCTATTGCACCGAAATTTGAACACGCAAAAGAAACCAACAGGATGCTGTGGCATTAAATCAACATCATAATAGGTGCCCACCCTCGGAGTTGTAGTAGCGCCGTTAAATTTTCCCATTTAATCGTCCTCGCGGATTGTCCCGCGATACTCATATTCCAATCAAAATGTGTAGCTCCGTGATTTTTCTTCCATTGCCTTATTCGATTTTCTTTTTGTCGTCCTTGTAATGGATACCTAGGTACTTGCCAATTATACAATAAATTACGAGCGAAGCGCAAGAAGAGAGACAGACGGAGGTATAGATTTAGACGAAACACATCGTCCCGTATCCATAGTTGAACTCAAATTTAATTGGAAAGGCGAATTTATTTCACAAAAAGCGAGGAATTATGACAAGTGCGGAATTTTAATGAAGTTGCGAATGGATCACGCTTTCGATATCGAGCGCTGCGAATCCTAATTGCAATTATGGGTTCAATGAAAAGTGCTCTTAAAAAATTAACGCCATTAGCGGATAGCGATAAATGAATATACGAGTTCATTTATTTGTTGGGGAAACTAATTTCGAAATGTTTGCCATAAAAATGAATCGTTTCAATGTATTTTTAAACAGAACGCATAGCGGACTTCAAAAGAGTCTCTGTAGCTATGTATGGCCCGTTCACCATATGTTGGCTTAGCTGATATTTACCTTTTTTTACGAACGCGGTAGTATTCGCATTTTTCAAACGAAGATACTCCAAAGATATCGATTTCGAAGTACCTAACCCGACTGACAGCAAACATTATTAGAAGCCAAGAACACAATACGCGGCCTAAAGCTCTATCCTGTGCTTCTGCTTAGTTCCGTTTTTGTTTGTATTTAGAACGGGAGAGGGAGTTGGTTGGGTGCTGCATCACCGTCAATAGAAAAATTTCGAATTGGCGTCAACTCAGTGAGGAAAGTGTCTCATACACTTCAACTGTTCTTGTCGATCCGTCCTCGACTTGTTACACATCACAAACTACTATTCGAAGAGACAGCTGATTTGTGAAAAATTCTCACTTAGGAATCACAACAAACTGCCAAAGTCGAGTGCAAGTTTGTGAACTGTTGCCGCGCCTTTGCGACTGATATACACTTTCCTTACCAAGTTGCTTTCAATGATATTTGATATATTTTGGATATATTTCTCCAACTCCGACTCCGTAAAATTTTGACAAATATCATGCCATACGAAAAAAAAAAAAAACAGTGCCCCTGCTTCTATAAACAACCACCACGTTCAACTTTAAAGCGCTTGTACATCAACTAAGATTCGCGTCAAAATGTATGCATACTTTCGGGCTCAGAACTTATTTCGTGGCAAACATCCCAGATACAGGGCTTTTTTTCGGCCGGTCTTCTGAGCTTTTTCCAGTTTTATTTTAAAGCGTTTTCAAAGGGAGTCTTCTTCTTAAACCTCGCATTTACGAGCATTTTTGGTGACTTTTTGTGGATGGCTTACGAACGTTTTTTTTATGCTTTTTTTAAGAGCGTTCTTCTCATGTGATTTTGTGACAATTTTTGGAAACGTTTCTGAAGAATATTTCTTATGAGTTTTTATGGAATATGTATATTTTGAAACGCATTTGCAGTTTTTAATGGCCATTTTGTGGAAGGGTAGCAGTCAAAAGGTCTTAAAAACATTGCAAATACCTATCTAGCTGATTTTTCATCAGTAGTTTCGCCCTCTTCTGTAAAACGGCCTTACCGACTTTCAGAAAAATGAATATGAAACTTTCCAAAAAAAACGTTTCCACAAAATCGTCAGCTACCTGTCTAAGATATTGCCTTAGCTAAATAATGTGCAGGACTAGGGCGTTCGAAATTTTCGCTTACGCAGCATTGTATAAAATAAAGTATTAATTAATAATAATAATAATAATAATAATAAAAATAAAAGTTTTTCATAAATTGGAAAAAATTATTTTGTCAATTTAAAATGTTCACCAAAGTCGTAAAAAAAACTAATTTTCAAGAAAGATATGATATTTTTAAATCTCAGTTACTCGCATCATCTTATCCGCGGAAAAATGGGCACGCAGTTGTGTTGGACATGCCCATTTCAGTTTGAAAACCGTGGAAGCCGCTTATGAGAAAAAAGTTCTTTCAAAGCCGCATTTTATGGAGAGTGCCGTTACTAGCAGCGTTTTTCTGTCTCGTCTTAGGTGTGGTAACCATCCGCTCTAGATAAAGCAGAACAGCCCCTCATCTTGTTGAAGACGATACATGGGTTATTGCGAATAAAATAAAAAGCACGAGACTTTATCGTTTGTTGCAAGTTTGGCGGGAATATTCGACTAAATTGACTGTGGCACAGCGTTTTTAACGTTTTTGTTGCCAATTTTGCAAATTCTACTCTACTAAAACTAGAAAAAACAAAATCTTAGGTTTGTTCCTTTACGTTTGAAGTAAGAATGAACAAGACTGTCAAAATGGCTGTGATGGGGATAAATTCTCTCAGAGAGAGAAAAAGACTTACGAAAAAGTAAGCGAACGCTTTTGTAGTAATCTATGAAAAATAGATAGCTGTCATTTAAAAAAATTAAACAAAAAGTGGTAGGTACCTACAAAAAAGTCTTAAAAATGTCTGATAACCTCGAAGAAATTGCTTATTTGTTAAAATTTTTAGTTGATTCGTCTAGCGATGAAAGTGATTCGGAATAAATCGAACGAATCTTGAGGAGAACATTCAATAGATATTTAATTTGCCAGCTGTTGATAGTTGGAAGTAGGTATGCCAAATAGGACAACAAATTTTAAATCATCTCTCAAATACTCAGGTGACTGACTAAAAGAAATTTGTTGACTAAAAATTCGTAACATTCTCACTGGAGGGGTAATATCTTGCTGCCTCAAAGCCGCTCTCTTTGGCGAATTTTTCGAGTTAAGGAAAGGCATTGAGTAGGAATTTGTAAAATTTTAAAAGTAGAGAAACAGACCTCCGTCAGTTTTTTTTTAAGAACTTCCCCTTAAGCTTTCAATTTTGTGGTCAGATTACACTATACAAATATGCTTTCCAAAAATGATTACATTAAAAAAAGTTGTTTCTTTTAACACATAGTTCCACAGTTTTAAAGACATTATATAAAAAAATAATACTAGAAAGGCAATCCTGAAATTAAGTAGCATACTGTCATTCTCTCCTTCTCAAACTGATCTGGGAACCTTAATTTGTAAAGGCTGTCCCATAATTCACGCAAAATGTAATTTTGATAGAAAATACCGATTTATAATTAGAAAGCTTACATTTTTTTATTGATTCATAGAGTCCGCAGATTGGGGTTATCTAGGGAATAGCACATCGGATAAATGGCCGCCACGGCTTTGCTGGCAAGTACGTACTCTTATATGGAAATTTTCTATAACCGTTTCGCATAAATGTGGCTGGATTTCATTAATACACCTCCCAATTTCCTCTTTCAAGGCGTTGGTGGTCGTCGGCCTGTTTGCATAGACCTTTGACTTAAAAAAAAAACCCAAACGAAAAAGCCCAAACAGCGTCAAATCGCAATCCATCAAGATGAAAATGAGCTTCATTACTGAAGATGATCTTGTTCGCAAAATTGTTGTTCCAAAAAGATTCAACGAACTCTCTTCGCGCTGCATAGTCAGAAGTTTTCAGTTCTTCAGTCAATTGAACTTTATAAGCATGAAGATTCAAGTCTTTAGTAAGAATTCGCTGTAGAGAGCTTCTCAAAAAGTCCAATTCTTTAGTACGGTTCCGAATTGATGTTCCTGGACTGTCAGCAATACTCTCGCGAACTGCTTCGATGTTTTCTGTTGAACGAACTATGACAAGACATCCAAGAAGAGTGTTAAGATCACTAATTGATCCAGGCTCCCTGAATTTTCCAGTTATTCTCTTCACAGTTGATGGTATTAAATTGCTATGACGGCCATATTGTGTACAAAAATTGCGGACTGTAGCTGACAAACCTTCATTATTTTTAAAATATTGCTCCACAATAAAAATGCGTTGTTCTTTCGTATAGCGCTCCATTTTGACTAACCCTGAACTGTCAGCTATCCCATTGTCATCTTTTTCTCCGTTGACATCACTGTACTATTAAATAGCGCAAAATATGGGACACCCTTTACTTTTCCTTTCATCCAACACGAAATCCAACTGTAAGCGAATAACCAAACATGAAGCCATTAGACTGGTAACACACCGGATCAAACAAAACGTTTTTGATTCGATAGTCAAAAAAACGTTTTTTATTTGAACACACACCAAGCGAAACAGAATGTAACAAAACAAAACGTTTTGTTTTCTTGTTTCGTTTGGTGTGCGTTGAAATAAAACAAAATGGAATTTTCGACTTGCTTTTAGTATTGTTCAACATGTGGTCGGACTCAGATGATGAAGTTGTGCCAATCTTATACACTATTTTTGAAGCAATTGAGGAAAGGACGCAAATAGCAGAGGGGTGGGTGCATCCATATAATCTAAAACGAAATGCTGAGGATGTGATAATAAAATTAATAGCAGAGTTATGAACTTATCCATATTTGTTAAGATTTGCGTACAGAGTAAACATAGAAGCAAATAAAGCTGTAAAGTGCAACGAAAGATGAAAATAAAAACAACGGAATCAAAATTTTGTTTTGCAAAAAACACAACAGGTCAGCTAACGGCAACGAAACATGTCTTTCTGTTTTGCTTTGGTTTTTATGTTTCGTTTCATTTGGTGTGTGTTGCGCCATAATAAAGTAGGCAATTATCATCAACGACGCTGGTTCGACAATGCAACAGTTTTGTTGCATTAGGTATTGCTCGTATACCTACAATGGCATATATTTTCGACAACCACCACCAAAACACTTCAAAACAAAAACGTGTGTTTTGTTTCGTTTGCTTTGGTGTGTGTTCTTTCATAAGAAACAAAGTTCTCTTGTTTCACGAAACAAAAAAACACGTTTTGCTTTATCCGGTGTGTTTTCAGCCTTAGTCTTGTGCTCTTGTGCATCTTAAAGGACCTGTGAGTCGTAACGGATTTGGGGTTGCATTTCATTTTACTAATCACTTATTCACAATTTTTAGACCGAGTTTTGAAACAAGCTGATATTTTATTTTTTATGTATTGGCTTAAAGCGAATACCTTGCAAGCATCCAAAAAGTGCAACTGCCTTCCTACCAAATTGGGGCTCTCATCTATTTATTTCAGATACTCACACACAAATGGATGCAAGGAGGTCTGAACTAGATTACGACAGATTTTCCGTACCTGTAACAATAATTTGAATAAATAGTTCATTTCATAGATCAAGACTCAATCTCTAAAATCTGTAAAAGCCGCGGTTCCCATAACCATTTTAAATGTCCAGGTCCACTCTAAATTTTTCGAACTCACAATGGCGAAATTTTCCATACAAAATTGCGTTTTGCGACCTACAAAATGACGGTTAAAAATGATTATTAGCACTGGCTCCATCAGAAAACATCCTCTATAGGTGAGAAAGTAAAATACACTGCGCGTCATCAGGTTAGCACACCCCTGCTTTTAATAAAGGGTGATTTTTTAAGAGGTTTAGAACTTTTTTTAAAAAAAAAACACAAAAAATTCGAAAAAATTAATGAAATATTTATTTGAATCGATAGTTTGAACCTTGCAATTTAATGTTTAAAGATAATTTCATGCAAATGTTGACCGCGGCTGCGTCTCAGGTAGCCCATCCGCTGAGTCCAATTTTGGCATACTCTTTCACACATATCGGCCGGTATCTCACGAATGAATGCATGGATGTTGGCTTCCAGTGCGTCAATCGAAGCGGGCTTGTCCCTATACACATTAGCCTTGGCATACCCCCACAAAAAATAATCTAATGGTGTCAAATCGCACGATCTAGGCGGCCAATTGACCGGCCCGAAACGTGAAATTAACTGTTCACCAAACTCGCCTCGCAATTGCGCCATTGTTTCGCGTGCTGTGTGGCATGTGGCACCGTCTTGTTGAAACCACATATCATGCAAGTCAAGAACTTCCATTTCGGGCAAAAAAAAGTTTGTTATCATCGCTCGGTAGCGTTCACCATTAACAGTAACGCTGCGATTCGCATCATCTTTGAAGAAATATGGCCCAATAATGCCGCCGGCCCATAAACCGCACCAAACAGTGACTTTTTCGGGATGCATTGGTAGCTGTTGCAATGCTTCTGGCTGATCTTCACTCCAAATGCGGCAATTTTGCTTATTTACGTACCCATTCAACCAAAAATGAGCCTCATCGCTGAACACAATTTTTCGATAAAAAAGCGGATCCTCGGCCAGCTTTCCAAGAGCCCTTTCACCAAAAATTCGGCGTTGTGGTAGGTCGGCTGGCTTTAGTTCTTGCACCAGCTGTATCTTAAAAGGCTTTACGCCCAAATCCTTCCGCAAAATTTTCCACGTAGTGCTGTAACAAAGGCCTAACTGCTGGGAACGGCGCCGAATCGACATTTCGCGGTCTTCTGTCACACTAGCTGATACGGCCGCAATATTTTCTTCACTACGCACAGTACGTAAACGTGTTGGTGGTTTAATGTCCAACAAAGTAAATTTGGTGCGAAATTTGGTCACAATCTTCCGAATAGACTGCTCAGAAGGTCGAGAATGCCGATCATAAAATGGAAGCAGCGCGCGATGAACATTTCGAACCGAGCACGAATTTTGATAGTAAAATTCAATAATTTGCAAGCGTTGTTCATTTGTAAGACGATCCATGGTTAAATTGCAAACCAAACTGAAGCTGTTTGACAGTGACACAAGGTACTAAACACACGTCAGCTGTCAAAACCAGTGTTGCCAAAACCAAACCAGCTAAAAAATCACCCTTTAGTTTTCGCTCCTTTCTAATAAAAGTAAGAAAGCTAAAATTCTAAAAATTCCAACGATTATTAACAAATCAATTTTCAACTAAATAAAACAAAAATTAGTGTTTCTCTATTTGTCAATATTTTTTTATAATTTATTTTCGAAATCAACTGAAAAATTAAAAATTTAAATTAGGTCATCAGGTTAGCACACATCACTTTTTTTTTTAATTTTTTTAACTTTTTCAGGTAAGAACTTATTTTTAAACTTATAAATTAACTAATTTAAACATTTTTTTACAATTTTAATAATGAGTCGATCCTCCCTTGTTGAGAATCATCTCATAGATCCGATTGGGAAGCGATTCGTACAATTTTCCAATATAATTCAAGGAAATGGCTGACCAAGCACTTTTAATGCCTTCAATTAATTCCTCTTTGGTAGAATATTGCCTGCCAGATTCGTAAACTTTGCGAGCCAGCCATCCCCATACGTTTTCTATTATATTGATGTCCGGTGAGTAAGGCGGCCACTTCAATAAATCGACGTCTTGTGCTTCAATCCAAGACCTAATCACCCGGGCAGTGTGAATCGGAGCATTGTCGTGTTGGAAACGCCATGGCACATTTCCAAATAAATTTTTAAAATGGGGAAAGCAGTTTCCAGTACGTTTTTATAAGTGTTTGCATTCATATTTGTGTTCAAAAATTGCAGCTATAGGAGATAGCTCCCCACACCATCACACCGCCCACACAACTATGAAGTCGATCCAACTGATGTTCCTCCTTCCGAAGATCATGGAAATAATAGTTGTATCCATCGGGTCCTTCCAAATTAAATTTCTTTGCATCCGAAAAGACAACATAGTGCCAATCAGATTTCCAGGCCATGTGCTCTCGTGCGAAATTTAATCGCATTTTTTGTGGTGATTTTTTCTTTAGTTTTAATCTTTTCAATTGTGGAGCATTCCTTATCACCCTTTGAACAGTAGATAAGCTCGCTTTAACACCAACATTTGCCCTGATCTTTGCGGTAGATTCATGAGAGTTGGATGCGTTTCTCAAAATTGCTCTCTTATCAGCATCGGAAATCAATTTATTATTACCGCCTTTATTATTTCGACCATATCCCGACTTATTACGTAAAAAATTGTATATCACTTTTCGACTTCTGTCAACTTTTTTTGATATTTCACTTATTGAAAGCCTGAGCTCTTTATAAGCTTCGATTTTTGCTTTCTCTTCAACCGATAGCATTTTTCCTTTACCCATATTAAAAAAAATAGATCACTTGAGCAGTAAATAAAATTTGGTGCCAATACGTGTTCAAATTCCGAAGATAAATGAAAGACAAGGTGCATGTGCTAATCTGATGACGCAAAAATTAAGCTCATATTTCCATTAAAACTAAGAGAAAATAGCAAAAACCATATAACGGTACATTGTTATTGCATGTTCTCTTTGCCAATGATAGTACATACAAAGATGAGAAAAATAGAAAACAAAAAAGTAACTGCAAGTTAACAACAACAAAATCAGAAGCAATCGTATTGGGCTGATGAAGCTGTGCTAACCTGATGACGCGCAGTGATGTCAATTTGGCTAAACGACACAAATTACGGTCTCCACAGCCCGAACAACACACATAATATGTAGTTTGTACAGCAATGACAGCTCATCATGGCATCATCCTTCAATCCTTCTGCATCCTCGTCTAATTAAAGCTCAAACAAGCAATTATTCAACTTAAATTATTCCCCGACTCCATGGATATCCACTGGAATGCCTTCGAAATGCGCAAAGCCTTTATCCCGATTGGACAAACATAATGGCGCCCTTAATCAGAGGACACTAATTCCCTGACAAAGCTATAGGCCGCAAATATTCTCATCTACGAGTATATGATGCTCACGCAATTATGGCATAACTGCTCTGGGTGGACATGAATGGGAGACTCTAAGGCGGCACCGTCTTCTTGCCGACTGCTGCAAAAGCAGTTTAATTGTTTCCATGTGAACGCAATCTGTTAACCAGCACTCACTACAGCGCACATCGGCTCTGCCAGCCAGCAATGACATCAGGTAGTACACAGGATGTGCATTGGGTGCCAATCGAGGACCGGACGGAAGGAAGAAATTCCCGCAAATTCCAACATAGATTGCTGGGAATATTATATTAGAGAAATGTTTCTTGCCTTGCAGCAGAATCCTTGGAATGTTGCTAAAGGCGCATATAAATATCTGCCCGACACAGATCACAATGTGGTCAACAGGCGAGTTAAGTGCATCCGTTTTGTGTGTTTATTAATATTTTGACAATTCACAAGCAGACGCGCAAGGAGTTGCACAGAAGCATTGTATATAAACATATACTCTCTATATGCAATGACAGAAGTGGATATATATACGAAGTTGTGGATGTTGGCTGTTAAGTCAATGTTTAGTGAAGGATATCTGTGGGAAGTAGGGGTATGTACGTTTGTGGAACGAGTATACAATTTTTCAATAATTGTTAAGAATATTGGACAGATTTTACTTATCCACTTGAGGGCATTCAATAGGGTAGCATACAATGCTCAATAATATATTAAAGAGTACAGCGCCGAGTAAAAAAAAAAACAGGGTGACACGTAAGGGTTCTGCCACGCAGTGAGCGACTTAAGTCGTAGCTCTTCGAAAGTTTCAAAAAATCCCTACCTTCGGATCGTCGGCTTCACTGAAGATGCAATCAGATTGAAATACAGGGTGATCCCCTGCTATTCGTCTACAATCACAGTGTGCACCAAACTGAAGTGGTGATCGGTTAATAATTAAAAAGCACTGTTTAAAAGCTGACTTTGGCGCGACCCAAACAACTGGACAGAAATCGATCAGAAAAATACTAAGCAGCATATTATACACTGGTCAAAAACTCAGTAAGCATGCGAGAGTGAGAGAGTGTGTTAGTGAAAATGAGACCTAGGCCTAGTTTCTCACAACCATTGGTTTTGTGTTTCTCTTTTTTACGCCTCCGCAAGAGAATCGTCAAAGTTCATTTAACTTTCCTTTTGCTAAAAAAAAACACTAGTTGAAGGAAAAATTGGAATTTGAAAGGAGGTTCTATTGCACATTTGCTTTAAACTGTTCTGGAAAGTAAAAGTGGTTACTGAAAGGTGGCAGGGTGTTTACTCAATCCGGTTTGGAATATAAAATACAAGACCCTGCACCGCCTTTCCTACTTCTTTTTATATTTATTTAGATGTCAGTAAAGAAGAGGGAAAGACTTTAAATAAAAATAAAAAAATAAAAAGCGTGAAAGTATGGTAAAGTATTTTTGTAATGCTGATATTTTTCATATATGACTAGGGTTGTCGAGCGAATTTTGTTGAACCCTGCTGAAAGTGTTTGCAAGCGTACATTCCTCAGACTTCAGGATGGCACTTAAAAACCTGGTACTGTTTTATCCAGTATAGTGTATCGTTTTTTGCTTAGTGGATGATGAAGAACGCGTCGTAAATCTCAGGCCTATGGTATACTAAAAAAAACAGCTTGGGCAACCTTGACTCAATAATTATGAGCCATAATAGGAGAAGATTGAGGCAGCTCTGTCAACGGATTTCATTAAGCTAGCTTTTCCTAAATAGTTCGCCTGGCCCTTGTCTGACGAGGGCTTCTTGAACAAATTTATTATTGACATTTGACACCCTTGAAGGTACCTTCCCTCTTTAAGAATGTGTAACTAAGGTGCACCACCTCCGTGGATTTATCTCTCAGGAAAGGCATAGGCTAAATTGCAGTCATACGACTCCCAGTGCAAGTACAAATACTCCATCAAGACATTAATCGTACGCCTCCCCCCTGAGTGTCCGTTGGCCCAGTTAATTTGGCTCATTGTTTTCCTTGTTGTTTCCAAACAATACAGGCAATATGAAAATTGTTTGTCCCAAACAATACACTGCACGACTTTCGTCCCAATTGTAACAACAAAGAACGATTCCCTTCCATTCCGGTCGGCTCATTTTCCATTCTCGTTAAGCAATAATCTCTCAAAACGGAATTGTTTGCACTTAACAACATCACAAATCGTCGTCTTCCAGCTGGCATCCCTGTATGCATATTTTGCGCGCCAATCTATATTTGCAGGAAGAATTTGCCTGCGTCCTGCAACTGCAAAATGTGCAGATTTAGATTGTTACCCCAAAACTCAGCAATCGTGTGATTTATCGACTTTCCCATTAGAGACCTAAGAGAGGGGAGATGGCTTTCAATTTATGGAAAATGTTTGCACACGTATGTGTAAGTAGAAATTAATTAAACATACGCTGTAATGGATTGACAGTTTGCTTAGTGCTAAAATACATACATATGCGCACACATAGATACTCTGTCATCCTTATGCTGGAGGCAGATTGAGTTATTATTGTGTGCTTTTCGAATACATTGATTCGACGAACCTGCGGCAATACGTCACTCTGTGAGCAGGTTAATGTATTGATTCCAGTCCGCTCTGATGCTGTCGCCCGCCAGCATACCATCCCCCGTCATACAAAACACACGAAGTTTAAAGATAATTAATTTCTATTAATGATTTATAAGAAATTCGCGCAAATTTAGATTAATGATGTTTGTTTTGTGTTGCGCCTTCGACACCATTTTCGTTGGACTGGTATGGTTGCTGTTTGTGCGCTCGGGGCTATTTAGATGCGACCTGGTTTCGAATCGAGGTTCCATTAGAGCGGGATTCTTGCGGTTATGCTTTTGTGCAGATTTTGCCAAGCGGCACTGGGAGGACGGAGGTGTCTTCGCTCATCATGTTGATTAATTTTGTTTGTGCTGATCCAATCGGGAGTTGTGGAGTGTGGATCGAGTAGCTGGAGACGTGACTGACATTATTTGTTGGCCCTTCTGTGTTTTGTGTTACTTTTTAAGTCACCTAAGGATTTGGTTTAGAATATGAGTCTAATTTTACATCCCACGGCTATGGGTGGGATAAACGACTGTCTAAAACGGGTTTTTAAAACGATTTCCATTAAATGCACTCAGTATATACTCGTATAATCAACACAGAGCATGGAATTCACTGTAAATTCCCAAAAAAAAATCTCACTTACGACGCAACGCTCAAAAATCATAAACAAATTAAAAAATTTGACAATCAATTGCAATTTAAAAATTCCATTCTCTATTTTTAAAACACTTTCGACTTTCTAGGAAAACAAAGCGGGAAAGCTAAAAAAATACCAATAAAATATTTAAATATTTGCGCAGCAGTTTATATTTTTTTTAGAATTTCACAATGAATTTGAATAGTTTAGTGAAAGGTGAAAAGGAAACAAACAATTTAAACAGACTAAATGTAAATAACCTAACTGTCTATATAAATTAATGATTGGTTTTCGCTGGGATGGATAGACAAAATATTTAACACCCTCGAGGGTCCATACGTATAGTTGAACAACATATTAATTGGAAATACTGTTGTTAGAAATGAATTTAAAAAAAAAAAAAGGAAGGACTCTTCTCTGATTTGAGTGTGTCAGGTTTTTCAGTGCTTTCGGACTACCCGAACAGTTCACAGGAAGCCCAAATATTTAGTTCGTAGCGACAATTATCTGACTTAGACCAAATCGGTAGTAGCTTTTAGTCGTGATTCGATAACTTGTGGACTGTATACTTGCAAATACAGTTGAATCCTTGAATGTACTTATGGTTCTTCACAAGTTTATTAAACTTTATTTTTCTATTTTCCGCCTGCCTAATCTGAAATGGAATCAAAAGTTCTGTCCTCAGCTGAAGTGCTGAGTTGATATCAGGTTCAGGTATAGGCATAAAATGTTGTATCCTTCGTATTATATAAATTATACATATTAACTATTGGGTTACCTAGACATAAATCAAACAAAAGTTAGACGCCGAAAGTGTTTCCAAGTCATCACCTAGTGTCCAACTTTCAATATTGTAAGATTGCTTTTTTTTTTTTGTTGTTTCTGTTTTGTTGCCATACCTGGCAAGAATAAAACAAATTTTGACTGTATGTAATTAGTAAAAATATTAAAAACTCACCGAAATACAAACAAAAGTAGAAAATTGAATTTGAAATATATTTTTTTTTAATTTTTTTTTATTTTTTGTTTGCTGAATAAAGTGCTGAAGTTAAGAACAGGTATGTTTGATTTTATTCTGTGTGTATTTGCGATGACAGATACGTAATTAAAATTTAAACACATATATAAATCACGAAAATATTAATCACGAAAATGTATGTAGAGGCACCCTGCAATTACATTCAACGTTACATCATTACACAATCAACGCTTATACTGTTGTTTAGCTTTTTTAAAAAAAGCTCATCATTTCTGGCTATAAATATAAGACACAGTGATTGGCAGTTCTTCTTCTTCTTTTTTTTTCTCCCTGCCCTAAGCCGTTAAGCTGTTTCCTATATTTTTATCCCTACACATGTCCATTATATTGTAATTTGAATTATTTTTCTTAACATTAAAATCTATTGTAATCTATTGAATTACATGATCTTTTAATCATTCTCTACATGTATGATAAATCACGTAATTTATGAGATGATTTAGCTAAATCACGTTGGTGATTACACACGTTACTTTTCATGTCAATTTTTGACATGCCGACGTCATTATGACGTAAACATTTGTCCTAAATTTGTCACTACGTGTGATCGCCTGTCAAGCGTCTGGTTACTCGTGCTGTCGCAGCGCACTCTCTCGAAAGACACACGAGTGACTACCGAATGGCTGAATTTTTGTGACGTCAGAATGTCAAAGTTTGTCAAGAAAAATGACACGTGAATCGTTCTATCTCCACTAGCGAACCGCATCAGCGCCATTATGGTTCCAAATGACACATTTCGTGTGAAAATCATAGCTTTTGAAAGAATGAAAGCTTTTGAAAGAGGTTTTTCTTCTGCTTGAATGGAATGCTTAAGCCCGTATGACACTACATTTTTTCCTCATTTTTTATAATGCTGAAAAGTCAGCGGTGTGTAAAAGAGACTAAAAGTGTATTCCGAAAGGGGTAGCAATTGTTTGCAAAGCAACCGCAAAATTTTCAATCGAATTTATTTTCAAATGATCTTTAAATGTCAAAAAAGAGCTGCCAGCAGCTGAAAAATGTGATTTGAATACATTTTTAATGCATTTTTTTATGTTTCTACCTATCGCGAATTTTCGTTCTAATTTCGTTTCATTTTAAAAGAAGGAAAAATGCAAAAAAAATGTAGTGTCATACGGGCTTTAGGGTTACAGATTCTGCAAATTTTGGAAAGATTACTTTACAGGGTGTTTCTGAATGCACAGCTGAAATACGAGCTTATCAGGAAAATTTATTAGCAGATTGTTTTCCTTTAAAACAGTCGCAAATATTGCAATTCTTGTGGGAAAAAGTTCGTTACTATTTCAGTCATAGGGTGTTTCACAATAAAACTGATTCCAACAGTGAATGGATAAAGCTAACAAACAATTTTTTTTATGTTGCTAGCTAGTTGCTAGGTATTTAAGCAGTAGCCCCCGTAATAATAAACGCTGCGTAAAAGTTATCAGCTCGTTACTCAGCAGTTACGTCAAATTTGTGTATGCTATTTGACGTATACTAGCTAACTTACCTACATGTGCATATTTGTTTATTAATACGGGGGAAGGTATACTTTTTTATTCTAATGCCGAATAAAATACAACCTCAGGCGTTGGATCGACTTTAGATCGTAAATATCAACGCGACATTGTGAATTCGGCATAAAGCTTATCTGTAGAGTATTTTCTGAAATGTTTCATTGTCAAGTAAAGATAAGCAGCTTCTTTCCACCCTCTTTTATTTTATTTTTTCTTTGCATAGTATTTTTGTATTTATTAAGAATTATTAAAGGTAAAGGAAGTCAGAAAGAAACACATTTTTGTCAAAAATGCCCCCAAAAAGTAGGCGCGGCAACAAACGACATTTGGAAATAATAGAAAATGCAAGTAATGAGCCATAATCTACCTGGTTAACATACATAGTTAATATGTCAATAGATGCAATTTATCTAAGAAACGGAACTTCTCTAGATCAATCTCTTACAAACCGCTCAATTTGGCTGTTTAAATAAGCCATCTGCGCTCATTTTCATAGCACTTCAATTGCCATTATCTATTTGCCAACCGAAGTTAGGCAGAAGCACCCATCTATCCTCATCGTCATAACCATTACCATTTGGCCGATATATCACTATCGGTCGGTCTTTTGCCATTGTACGCCCAGAGTAGCGGAAACGGATAAATTCCCATTACCCGGACAAGGTAGATAATAAATCCTTATAACGTATGTGAAAGTGATATCGCAGGAAACTGTTATTCAATTCACGCTTTGTAGTCGACTGCAAGGACAATTGACAGCCGCTCTGCCGCGCCATATCCTTGGGCCCAATGCGTGCAGGAGCCATACAAGTGTCGTCGTCTTCAAGTTTCCTCATATACGTACTTCCGGGATAAACAAAACCGTTTCGTGCTCGTTGTTGCTTTTAGTCTGTCGCCCTGCAGTATACGCTTTGTCAGATGCAGGATATTCTGCTCGTGTGTGGATACCTGTGTGTATCCAAGTAAACGACACAACACTGACGGCAACAAAAGGTCAAAATATGTAGATCTTTGTCTCATCGGCATCTATTCGCATCTCATATAGGCGAGCACAGGTATAGCTCTGTCGGTGGCGGCCATGTTACAAGTTGAGTAAATGGGAATAAATCCCTCGAAAGGTAGATACCGGGCAAAGTGTACACAGAATAGACGAAAACGACATAGACGAGCGAGCAGCTCGTGGCATAAATCTGTGCAAGGATCTAATACCAGAACAAGGAGATGGTCGGGTGGTGGATGTGTGTTTACGAGTCGAAACTAGATTCATTACACGAGTTGTTCTGGAGACGGAATTTGCATGCATTGTGTACCTTCCTACACGGGGCGATGTGTTGGTTTAAAGTTTAAGTTCCAATAAGGGGTTTGTCTAGAAGCAAAGCCTCATCCGAGGGAGCCAACAGCGACGTAGATGACTTCAAATGCAAAGTTTAGTTTTGTCTTTGGGACTATTTTTGGCGTGTGAAAGAGCCCAAGCTGTATAGATTAACTTGGATGGTAATATGTAGCAACTCTAAGGCCACTGATTGGGAACTTAAGAATATTGGTGATTTGGCTATATCCCAGGTGATAAAAAGCTATTTGATCACTGTTGGATTATGTGGCCTACTGATGGGACTTTCTTTGCGGAGGAATGCTTTTGGGCTTCAACAGGGTGTGCTACAGGTGGAGGGTCCGTAAAAAGTGCGAGTATAGTATAATATATGGCTAATTATTTCGGAAGCTGTGACGGTTTTACTAAGGATAGTTCTTTCTTTCTGTTCCAAGAGCTCGTCTGCCTGTGAACTTTTCGCAGTTTAAAACATTGAAGCTGACGAAAATTAAATTCCAGCTGTCAATTCAGGCAAACTTGCACAAGTTTAGACTTCCATCGACAAGCGAAAAGGGGAAAATTGGCTCAATTTCTGACTGCATCTAAAGTGTAAACTAACCTAAACGTGTCAAAATGACCAGTGTATTGTCGCAGATTCGAAGATAGAGGTCCAAGCTAATTTTCAGTAAACTTTACTAAGTTTTTCCATTTAGTGTAGGCTCCTGTTTCGGCACCGCAAAGATTGCTGCACTGCTCTACCTTGATGTCGCCAAGGTAAGGATGTCTCAGACGGCACAATATCCACCAAAGCTTTGTCCTCAACCTATATGAAGTCAGCATCAAGTGCCGAAGGCCAGTGGCATCGATGACAAGGAGCTATGAGAATCCCCAACTTGCTCATCTGTGTGTCCATCGGAAGCAATTGAGAATTTTATCAAATTAAAAAATTACTTTCATAAATTTGTACTTGTAAATAAAAACTACAAATTTGTATTCAGATTTTACAAATTGAAAGTTTGTGATTGCAATACACAAAAAATTAGTCCAGTGGGCTCGGACGGACAAAAGCAAAACTAATAAGGTTCCGTTTTTTTCCCTTTGGGTACGGAACCTTAAAAAGTTGAAAGCACGATTTTTGAAAACAAGAGTGTTTCCAGTTGTATCGGTTTTGTGATTTACTTGTAATTCATAAGTATTTTCTCACAAGTTCCTGGCGAAAACTTTATGGAAATGAGAAAATATAAACAGATCCGTACCGGGGGTTAAATTAGAAACAAAAAATTGAAAGTTTTCAGAAAATTTAACCCATAAAGAGTGATTTGATGTCAAGGCCTTTCTAGTGACAAAGACTGGAAGCCGATAGACGTAGTTAACACATTACACAATAAAAAATAACTCCAGGCCTTAGCTGTAGTTATATATCCAGAAATGTATTGTTTTCACATTGTAAATTTGAAACTTTTACAATTTTAAAATAAGCAAGTGTTAGTAAAGTTATTTTAAGTCTTCTTGTTATCTCCGAAGTTTCAAAGTCCACGGCTGACACAATTTGAGTTAATGAAATACGGTCGTAATTTTTATTTACAATATCATAATATGTAGGTAATATAATACATAAAAATTTCCTAGAAATTTTCTAAGAGAAAGTCCACGTCAACTTTCCCTTCTAAGGTCATCCCAAATGCTGATTTGAATCAATTTTCATTGGTGAAACCTCAACTCAGGCACAAGTGAATGTTTCACGAATTTTTAACTTGTAAGCTAAAAGTATAAGTAACTTTTTGGGGAAAGTAAATTATTCTCTCACATTTCCCGAGAGGGAAAGCCTGGGAGAATTTGGTGGAACGACAAAAACCATAAAAAAAAATACAAATTTTGTGAATACAAATTTGTAAGTTTTTTAAATAGATCACCGATCGTTGGGACGACATCGTTACGTCTCCTCCCTAATTTCCCTTTGTGGAATACCACTACAAACTTTTAATAGTACCAAAAGTTCGCTACCTAAATTCAAAGAAAATTCAAAGAAAGCCACAAGGCTTGCAAAATCAAATTTGTAAGTTGACACAATGCTATATGTGATTATGTTTTTGAACAACCAAGTACATACTCAAAGAAAGACCTTTTTGATGTGAGCGTGTAGTCGAAAAAAAGAATCAAATTCCTTTCAACAAAATCATTGTTAACTCAAATTGTAAATTCAGGATTCCGCAAAAGAAATCTTTGGTAGCTTCATTCGATGAAGTAAATAATAATTAACCGAAAACAGCCCGTGGGAGAATTTAAAATTCATGACGAAATTCCCGGATCCCGTCCACTGTGGAATATTTGCAATTCAAATTTTACACTCGACCTTTGCCCCTGCTTTCTTTTTATTGAGTTTGACTGACTTTAATTTAACCCTTTCTCTCTCTCTCTCGCTCATTCTCTTACTAATTTACGTCGGTTGCGGACTTGCGGTAGCCGCTGCCGTCCACCTACAAAATAAATACTCAATCATAATTCCATACAACAGAAAGCAGATAAGGAAAGCCAGTTAACCCCCTCGCTCTGGGGGGAGAGTCT
Source organism: Cheilosia variabilis (assembly GCA_951230905.1). NCBI lineage: Eukaryota > Metazoa > Arthropoda > Insecta > Diptera > Syrphidae > Cheilosia > Cheilosia variabilis. The sequence goes on along the minus strand of OX579680.1, from coordinate 22,502,042 downwards.
AAGAGTCTAACGTCTATAACCGCGTTCCGACAAGTCTCTCGAAAAATGCAGATGGAAAACGGAAAATTTATATTAAAAAGGGAAAATAAAATAAAAAATCATCTCCTTCCACAAAACAACTTCATCTTCACCTGCAAATTGAACCTTTTCACACCGGTGCCGGAGCAGGAGCCGCAGCAATACACCGTCATAGGCAGAACCTAGTGCCCTAGGAAATCATAATTTCTCCAATAAATTCCCCACAGACAATACCATCCCTGGGTGCTTCTTGCGAATGAGGTAGAGGTTGCCTGTCAGCGCGAGGCTCGAGTCTCGTCTCTCGTAACGACCGACGGTGATGCAGTAAACTTCCAGACTCGAGCAAGATGATGTTGCGATGTTGCAAGGCGCAAAATAAAAAAAAAGTATATTATACCCGAGGTATAATAATTTTATTATGAACTCTCAGACACGCTAGCGAGAGTCTGAGATCTGGGAATTTAGAGAAATGACAGGTGGATTTGACGATTGAGTTGTTGCTGGGATACCTACGAGTTGGCAGGGTAAACTTTCTACAAATGGAATTGGATACGACTCGAATTGCGAGTGAAGACAGCCCACACCCAGTGGAGCTGGCAAAAATCAAGAGGGGGCTTGCATTTTACCCGATTAAAGAAATTGATTTTCTCCATTGCTATTGTTGTAGACACATCCACTACACCTACTGCCTGTGAACTTGATGGAGCTGTTCGATTCGAGAAATTGTTGGGTTTTAATGAAATTCAGTGCGGATTGTGAACTACAGATCAGGTGGCTGAGGGTGGAATAGTTTTCAATAGCAAATGCAATTAATGGATTGTTTTCTTCTTGACGGCGACGGTGTGGCTCTGATGCTGTTCTCTGCGAAACCATTTTATCAGCAATGTAATCAATAGGAAGTGCTATGACTAGAAACGGAAGTTGGTTTGACTTGAAGTCAGGGCAGGATGCAAAAAAAAGAGGACAAGTTATTTTCACAAAAGTATGAAGTTCGACGAAGTGTGTCAATTCGTTTTAATGAGATTTTTCTCAAGTAGTTTTCAATAAATTTTAGCCTGCTGTATTGTATTGTGTATAACTTTCTCCTCATGTGCAATTATATTGAGCTCCATTCGCACTTCTAGTTAAGCTCCGTAATTAGTTGCACCATGATGGATGGTTTCCCACAGGTCTTAGTGCTGAAAAGCCAGTGTGTAGGTGTTGTGGATTAATGATCAGATTCTAAGATCGGAAAAGAAAGAAAGCCGGGCTGAAGCTCTAGCGTGACAGCTGTCTCAAGCCGGCCTTTGATGGTGAAGGGAAATTCAGAGTTTATACCTATAGCTTTCGATTTCTCACTTTTCATCCCCTTAAAAGCCTAACAAAAACCGCAAAATGTAAGTGAAAAATCGGATCGCATAAATCGATAAGGAGCCAGTACTTCTAACCCAAAGGCTCAAAGAGCTGTGAAAAACTCGTTGATGGATACCATTTGCAAACATTTCATCACAAAATTAAGTCCCAGCCCCTCAAGAAAAAACCCGTGTACGCTACTGTAAAGACTGTCAGGTGGGCCTAACCTTAAGTTATCGAATCAGAGTTGGAACTTCCCATACGTCAATCGATTTGATTATGCACGTCTGTGTCACACGCAACTTGGCCGCGTTTACACTTTAATCGTTGTATATCAAGCAGGGATGGAAAAGTCGATACAAATGAGTGTGCTCGAGTACAAAAGTACAATTTGCCTTAATTCGATACAATTTATCCATCTGTATCCTTCAAATTCTCTTGGAATTTGTAAAGTTTTTCCTAAGAAAACAATTAAAATAATCCAGGTGATGATGTTTTTATGTCATTTTGGAAGACATAAACAAGATAATTAATATTCAAAATCCCTTTCTAAATTTTCTGGAGTATTTTACATCAGAAGCAGTTGTATTAGGAAAATCTAATTCTACATTGAAATTTGTTTTTGAATTTGTTCCTAATGAAAAAAAGAATATTCAACAAATTAACAATGAATATAGAGCGCTTCTAAATAATTGAGCAATTTAAATATTATTCAATTTGTAAACCTGGTATTTAAAATAAAACCTCGTTTCTTTCGTTATTTATTATTTATTTTTCTTGGAGCATGCCTTTTTTGTCTGCTGCTGCCTTTTTCGTTTTTGTTCAATGGCCGACACCAGCCTGAAGTTGGTTGTCTTGTACAATATATTTTGCTGAACACGACCACAACTTCGTTGTGGGGCGAGTTCAGCATTCGTTTCTTTTATTTTACTAAAAATTTGAGAATTTTGGGCTGAAGTAAATTCAATTAAAAACGAGTGTAATGAGCTGATGTTTGAAAATATTTACAAAATCGCTCAAGCCGTTCTCGCTATTCCTCATCAGCAAATGTCGAAAGGATTTTTTCTTGCCAAACATTAATTAAGTCTAAATGTCGAAACCGACTGCAAGTCGGCTGGGCTTTGATTGAAACTAAAAAATTCGATTAGAAACTCATCCAGTTCGGAGTTTCAAGTTGGCAATATTTTGAAGATGAATGAGCAAATTGAGAGTATAAAGCCTGAAGAGCTCATAAATTAAAAATATAAACTATTTTTTTGTAGGTTTGTATAGTTTTTGCAGGAAGTCATTAATGTTTTGTTAATTTATTATTGTTTATGTTTTGGAAAATAAAATATTTTGAATTCACTTCTGTATACGGAAAAAAGTTTTCAATACAACTGGCTCCATTTCAGTACGATCTTACAACAGTTTTCAGTACAAGTCGAAAATGACATTTTCCATCCCTGATATCAAGTACTCGCAATCGAAGAGCTACTTTCAAGAAGTTCATTCCGCCTCTAGCTGCTGTCAGAACAGTTCCTTTATGGATTTCTTTTTTATTTCTGTGACAAATATAAGGACCACCGCATTCTAGCGTCTAAACTCAAAAGTTGTGTCAAGAAATGTATATAGCATCAGAAGATTGTCAGACGATCGTGGAGTGGAGGTAGGTAAGGTGTTTTTTCCGGAACTTGAGTTCACTCGCTGAGCTATCCATTTTAGATCAAGAGTTGGCGTAAAAGTCTTAATTTTTGGGACGAATGAAAGGGCCTACAATTTTATGCTGACTCCAAACGTTCTGAATGGAAAACCTTTTTCAGTTGCGAGTAGTGGCTCAGTGGTAATTATGCTGGACTGCTTGAGCGAGTTGTCAAATTTTGCAAAATGATAGTACGAATGACGAACAGTGAACCACTTTCTACTTGGCGATATGCACCATACAGCCTGCTCGCATACAGACTCATACAGCGATCAAATTTCACGATGTACCTCTCATTCTTTCTACCAAGCTCTATGCGCCGTACAGCCTACGCACAAATAGGCCACATCCCACATCACATATCCTTTAATGCTTTTCGCCCACCACCCCAAAGCAGAGCAAGGATGGAACCATCGGGTACAAAACTTTACTGTCTACCCATCCACAAAATTGCATTGAAATCGGTTGGGTGCGGCTTTGGAGATCGACAACAGCGCCACCTATCGGGTCCAAAACTATTCTATCTTCCCAGCTGGAACCAACCATACCCATCCAAAAAATTGCATTCAAATCGGTTGGGTGTGGCTTTGGAGATCGACAGCAACGCCACCTATCAGATCCAAAACAATCATTACTTTCCAGCCAGAACCAACCATAACCTGCCACAAAATTTCATTGAAGGGTTTCGGAGATTGTGCGCCTCACTTATTGAGCGGTAATTGAATTGAACTGGAAAACGAAATGTACGCCTACCTGTTCAGAATTTTTCGACTTTTCTTTTTTCCTGAACCTTCGCCTATCAATTACGAACAAACCCGCAGAAGGAAGTATCCAATTTGGTCTGGTTGTTTTCAAGTTTTAAGCATCCGAACACACCGCGATTGGGAATCTGTGAAGAATTTGCGAAAGGAATTTGCGACTTTTCATATTCTCATATTCATAGTCTTTGGTTAGTTGAGATACCTCTATACACCAGCATTTTGTTCTTCCGCGTGGGTTTTTGGGGAATCGCAGGTGATTATCCCCCCGGCATTTGGCCACAACGGCAACCAATTAACAGGAAACTTATTACTATGGCCTGAGAACATCAGATGAGAGTTCGCCGAAAATCTTCTTCCGGGGACTCCAATGCGAACAAAATGCGAATCGTCTAGTTTATTCAAATGCTGAAGTTTATTCAAATGGGAGATGGCTCTTAAATTAGAAGCAAATACAACATGAAGGGCGTCCATCTACAAGTTTTCATTATGACATCTAACCCTATTGCAACTTATTATTATTCATCTTATTCCTTTGGACAACTATGTTGAGATTTGAAATTTCCAAAAAAATGTCTTCGTTCAATTTGCCGTGTACATTGTCTTAAAACGTGATTCTCTTCGTGCCCGGCAATCGCATTTCTAGAGTCCCTGAACAAGCTGAACCATTAACACGCAAACATCTGTTGTGTCCTGGAGCACAAACTTGTTATGGCCGTCAGTTAAGTGCAACTCATACTTTGACGTGGGAACCATAAACTTTTCCCTGATTGAAAAGGCTCCATGTAGTTTTAATAGTTACCCTCGTAAAAAGGAAATTGAAATTACAAAGTATAGCAAAGGCTGGAGCTAAAACCTCTTACTAATGCACGCATGATAAGGACTTCGCCGTTAAACACTTTTAGCGCATTAAAAAAGAAACAACCGAACAATAGTCACTTTTTTTGCGAAGAACAATTCCCGAGTATTTATAAATGGACACAATCAAACTAAAAGTGATGCCATTGACACAGCACAGAAACAACAAAAAGAGGAGTAAACACAGACCTTTTTTGTGTGCTTCTGGCCAACAAAAACAACAACAACAACGACTACTGCCGAGAACGCTGAGAAAGCGCAAAAATAAGAACAAGAATTACAAATGGCAGCATTAAAAGCACAAAATCAAGTCATTTCTCATTAACATTCGTTATGATGCTGATATCCTTGTACCCATTGTTCGTCCTTTTTTCTGTTCTGCCTTTCTTAATTGGAACAGTAGAACATCACTCGTTCGTCCTGCACTCCTCTCCACCTATACGCCTATTTGGAAACGTATACACTGATTTTTTTCTTGTTGCCTCATAGCAATGGCGAAAAAGGACTTAACTGCGGAAGAGATGGATGACATCAAGTAAGGTGGCACACGGGGGCGTAGCGGGTCGTGTTTAGCTTGAGCAAAAAGTAAGTTATGAATGCGAGTATGAATTCTTTCAATGAAGAGTACTGGCGGCCAAGGATGTTATTCACATCAGTTCTGGGGAACATATTTGTGTATATACCTACTCATGTGAGTACGGTGGGGTTGTGTATCCTTCTGTTTTATTTCATTTTTTGCAAACAGAATAACCGTACACCGAGCTCATTAAAGTCTTACGTAAAAAAATGTAGGTATAGAAATGGAAAAAAAACGCATCATGCGAATAAATGTGATGAAAGGACTTCAATCGTTTTGTTTGCTGTTTTCTTTTTTTTGTATGTGAAATTACTTTCTCTTTGTCATTATATCCTTAAAGGCTCATATAATATACGATCGTAATATGCTTTGTTGTTCATCCAAATTGACTTAGCTGAAGTGTGGAGGTGTGGGCGTTTTTTGATGCGAGGAGTGAAGTTGCAGCTATCAGCTGGAACAAGGATATGATATTGCCTTTGAAAATACGTGCATAGATACATCCCATTGATTTTGGCATCTTAGATCTTTCGTTTCTGGTTCGGTAATTCGAAATCAATTCTTCTTTTGCCACACGCGGCGATATCAACCATTTCATGCGGAATATGTATCGCCTGCGATTCGCCAATAAACTTGCTGATGAGCACATATATGCGATATGAGTACTAAACAAAGAACACAGAAGCTAAATCCGAAAGCTATTTAGATTTGGCAGATATGTTTGAAATTTTCAATATTAATTCTGCCTTTTAAGGCAGAGGTCAAATATTTGTAAGACCCTATGTTTTTTTTTTCTTATGTAATCAGCAAAAAAAAAGATGTATTAAACTTGATTTTTAGAAAACCAGAAGGCTTAAAAGCAGCGTATCCGTTGTGCCACTAAAGTTGCAATTTGGCTCTTTTTTCGAGAGCCCGCCACAATTTATTTTGCTATTTCGGCCCTTTTTATTTTCGTTTTTGTCCGTCCGAACCCACTAGACCAATTTTATTCCTGCCTATCTCAGAAACTAATTGACGTAGAAGGCTGAAATTTGCATGCAACATCTGGTATAACCTCTAGTTAAACGACAAATGGTTGGAAAAGGCGCTTCACAAATTTTGTAAATGCTGTTTTTTTCAAATTAAGACCTTTAAAATTGTACGCATTTGCCTATCATAAAACTATTGTAATTAAACCGAACTGTTCAGAATAGCTTCAGATATGACTTTTTTTTCCATCGGCGCTTTTTATGACGACTTTTCAGATAACTGCTGCGGACACCCTGCTTAAAAGGTCGACAGAATTTTGGATGTAACACCATTTGTCAACTTCTTTCAAAAACAGCTACTCTTTAATATTTATTTTTTATTGGTAAGCTAAACAACTTCAAAGACCTTTTTCTACAGGTTGGGGCAAAAGTCAATTATGTTAACCTTTAATTACTTTGGAGCTCCACAGAAAAAAGCCTGAAACCGACAGATCTTTGCTATAGGCTTCAAAAGAGTTGCGAAGAAATTAAACTGTCATCTTCTTTATTTTGCCACAATTGTCACTGGCGTTAAGGATCAAAATCTGTCCGAATTTCGCCAATTTCATTTTAGAAATCTCAACAAGAATATAGAAGTGTTGAGAACGGGAAAGTTTCATGTGACCTAGTCCTTCAAATTGTGTACTACCTGCATCCACTAAAAGACTCAGCGATTAAAATCTCAATCCCAATAGAGAAATTAAAAAAAAAAAAACTAAACTTCTAATATACTGGCAATTTTGGTGCGACCCTGGCGTGTACCTTATTTTTTTACAAAAGGCTTATATTTATTTATTTATTTTTAATTTTTCGTTGGTTAAACCAGCGGGCGGATTCCGTATATCAACGATCGTCTAAACGATATCGTTTTTGAAACTTTGACCACCAAAATAAGTCATATTCTGCTCGAATTTTTTTTGACAAACGTCAGCTTTCGTTATATTTTTGGAAAATGAACTGAAACTCTCAAACTTGTAATTTTAGCACTTAGTTGCTAGTTTTTATGTCTATCGTTTCGACGATAATCGTCTGAAAAGTTGCGGAATGAGTGCCCTGGACGTTTTACGCGGGTACTGTGACTTTTGTTGAAACCAGTTAACTGCAATCTTGCAATACCAAAAATTCAGCAATTTAAAGTCGGCTTTGATCCAGGGACAAATTGCTTATAATAACTTTAGTAATAAAGTCTGCAACTTCACTCAATATGTCAACAGGTAGTTCTTATGCTACATGTTCAGACTTAAAAAAAAAAATAGACCTTCTTTGCTAACACATTTGTCGCCATTCTGTTAATGCTGTTCACACTCAAATGAGTAACAAACTTTCCCAGCACCATAACATCTCCTTTAAAGCTATTCGTTCATTCACAAGTTTTATTTATACGAGTATACAAACATAATCGAGTTTGAATGATAAAACAATCACTCCAGGTTACAGAATATACCATACACTACAGGACCACGTTCGTTTTAATTTCCCACACAAAAGTTTACAAGTGTTACGTCTAAAGCGAGACATAATTGGAAAACTGCATCCCGCCGGCTGTGTAAAAAGCGAACAGGAAAAAAAGCAACTCCACTCTGACATTTTTTGTCAACACACATCTATACACACTGTCGCTCTTCCCGTTGCGGAGGCAAAACGAAACGATAGGAAATACTCTTTCGGCTTTTATTTGTTCAGGTGAAAGGTGGTATACCGTATACCTTGTACAAGGATCCAGCAATTCACCAGTGAGCGGCAAGAATAACAAATACACGCAATTTCGAGGTGTTAATTTAGTTTTCCCGATGAGAAAAACCTTGTTATACTCGTACTCTCGTGTTTCTAATTCCTCATTGTCGTTTTGCAGTGTATCCTCTCTTTGGAACTGTGTAACATTGTTAGTATAATCTCATTGCCGGAAGATAAGGAAAGTTTGTGTAGTTTCTGAAATAAAGAAGAAGGAAACCCTGAGCCATCCAATGTTGCTGCCAAAAGTTTCACCTCTAGACATGGAGTTTTAGTGTGCTTTCTCTGTTTCAGTTTTTCATCGGTATAGTTCTGCAGGAGCTGGAGGGAACTTTAAATTCGAATTTTCAAATGGATGAACAATTAACAGAGAGGCGTTTGCAGCTCAAAAATATCTGCAGTAAGATGATGGTTTAGGCGTAGCTGGTGTTTCTGTTAAAGATATGTTAACAATCTGCTAAGGTTCTGTAGCAGCTACATCCATGTTATCAGTATAGCCTGTTGTGTAGTTTATATTTTGTTGTAGTTTGTGATGAAATGGTAAGTAGATGCGAAAAAATCCTATAGACGACCTGAAATCTTAAGCGACAGAAGAAAGCAAAGAAAGAAACGCAACGCTTGAACTTAAACCACGAACTGACTTTATTTTCCAAAGACTACTTACGTTTTATAAATGCGAGTGAGTGTGTGTTCGTGATTAACAGTTTATATGTAAATGTATAAAGTATATTAAATCTCTTAACTCTGAATTTTATTTTAACAATTTAGCTTTCTGCAGCTAGATAAGTTTAAATTGACTTTCCAAAAGTCTTGCCTCTAGACATAATCGAGTTAGATGTACTGATTTCATATTTCCCCGTCAGTTCTTAAGAAGCCTGATGGAAGGTTCAAATCACATTTCAAATGGTGTACCAATAAACAGAGAGTCTATTGGTGAAGGCAAATATTTGCAGTAAGATGATCAACACAGTGCTATAAAGATGTCCCTGTTAAAGAAATGTTAATACTCTGTTAGTGCTCTGTAGCGGCTATGTTCAATCTTATCAGCAGCGTTGCCGCGAAGAAAAAAGCAGTGAGGGCTATTTCGGAATTTTTTGCGGGCCATTTGACAAAATCTGGGGCCAAATACTTTACATATAGAAATCCATCTTTAAAGAATGAAAAATTTTAGTGACTTCACTCATCAACAAATGTATTTTTGGTGCTTCCCTTTGAAAGCTTTCCTTAAAATCAATTATTATTATTAGTAGGTATATATTAAATAAAAATGTATTTTGTACAATGGGTTGTTCAAATTATTTAAATGAGTATGTCCCTTGGGGTCCTTTTCATTAAAAAGACACTGATACAAATTAAAATTTAAGAACTCCCCAGTTTTTTTATGAAATAATTTATAACCTCACAAAAAGATAACCATCGAGTTGCTACTACTTTTATTGTTTTATTTTGTTTAAGATCAAAATATTCTTGAAATATTTTTAGTTCGTCCTGCCTTTTCGGACTGTGCTTACAAAAATTGTAGGAAAAGAGCACAGTTTCTTATGGAATATTTATGTATTATTGCATATTCTGTGCGCTTATGCATGGAATGGGAATTACAAACAATTGGATATAGATAGCCATTCAGTGTTTTTAATTTTGCTTGCACCCCCTTTCGTTCACCCTTCTTTACAATAGCTTCATCTGAGCCAAAAGAGATTTTCATAAGGAACTTTCATTTCATCTAAAAGCTCTTTAATTGTATTAAAAATGTCTTCAGCGGAAGAATCTTTTATTTCCAAAATACACAAAAAAAACAAATTTTTAATCGAGTTTTTACAAAAAGGACATGAGAAAAGTCAAATCACGAAAACGAGAAAACTTAATGACTTCAGTTCTATTTTAATATGATTATTTGTTTGGGGTGGATACACATTGTAGTGGCGATGGTTTCTATTTAATTTTGTAAATCTATTTAATTATTATTAAGATTTAGGTTATGATATGGTAAATCTTCTAAAATTAAGATTTGGGGGCCATTTCTAATTGGCCCGGGCAAAGGGCCAAAATAAAAAACAGGGGGCCAAAAAACCGGATCGGGCACTTTGTGGCAACGCTGGTTATCACTCCATCTAGGTGCTTCTTGAAATAAAAAAAAAAAAAAAAATAATAATAAAATAAACTGCAAGCCAGTTGTTCTTTTTCCAAAAGCCTTATCTAACCCTAGACATAGAGTTAGTTTGGATTTTAATATTTTATCAATGGTTTGGAAGCTCATGGGGGAAAATTTACTTCAATTTTTCAAGTCGATCGCATTTTGCCAGAAATTCTTTTGCAGTTAGAAAGTGTCTGCAGTAAGGAGGTCAATATAACTGATACTCTTAGGCTTGTTCTGTTTAAATGTTAAAATGCTGTTAATGCTCTGTTAATTATTTAAATTCGTTGCTGTGCGAGTAAAATATTTCAGTAATATTTTCTAAACCTGCAGTCAGCCTCTCCTTGCCCTTTTAATTGTTTTTTTTAGTAAATTCTATCATTTTATTGAAGTCAATATTGTTTTACAATATTAAAAAACTTAGAAAACAAATTTCTCAACTAGCTCTGCCCTACCCTATTTTTAGTTGCAACATTTTCAACGAAATTATAAGTTAGAAGAAGTATTCGATGCTATTAATGTGTGTAGCTAGTGGGCTAAAGCTCTGTTAATAGACTGCTACTTTTTTTGGCGCTGATATCCACTGGCATGGCCACAATGCTGTTCATACTGACCTACCTCTTACTGCTACTCTACAGCTGTATTGCATGGGTTTCGATGCTGTTCTGTTATAAACCTGTAGTTCAATGCTCTGTTATTGGCGGCATACAGATTTGCAACTTCTGTGCTACTGATTTTCTACTTGTCTGCACTAGTACTCCCGTTCTTTTACTGATCTTCTTCTCTATTTCCAAGTGTTTCTGATGCTCTGTCTGTTACTGTTCTGCTACTGCTCTGCTACTGCTCTGCTACCGGCCTGCCACTTCCCTGTTACTGCATTGCTACTGATTTGTCGCCCCTTTCTGCTCTTAAAACATATTAAAACAACGAGCAAAACAATGCGCACTTAATTGAACTTAGGCACTGTCAAGGAAATGCTATAGCTCATATTCCAGTGGCATTATGCCAATTATGTCAATGTTCCTTTCCAATGCGGGGACAAAGCTCATTTCTCTCTAAGCCTATACCCGCACACTCTACACAATTGGACAAACAGCACAACTTGTATTGTAATCCAGAATCGCTGCTCGTTCCATTAATAAAAGTAGCTCGCCGATATCTATGCCAACCAGCTGCATGTAACACTGCCTTTGCGATTATTTCGCTCAACTCGTTTCCTTGGCAATGGCAATTCGTTCCTTTTTTTCTGCCGTCTGCGAATAGAATTTCCTCAAAATAATTGCGACGGATAAAAATGTAATACAATTTTAATCTTACAACCACTTTGTTTATCAAGGATACGCTTCCTTTGCTAGAGGAAACCGAAACAAAAAAAAAACACACACAAACAACATAAAAAACACTCCATCCTTGGAGTCGGAATTGGAGTCGAGCAGCTGTAGTGTTTGGTCTATGGTGGTTGGCGGACTGGACAACCTCTCCAGTTGTAATTCACTAAAAATGAATTTAACTAGTGCGGTTTGCGGTAAACCAAGCCCACAATATAATACGAGAAAAAAGGATACTTAGAGGAAAGAGGGAGAAAAAAAAAACTGTAATTTGGCTCTCTTGGCAAGAGAAGTGAAGAATTATCCTGCTGAGGATGCCATTTAAATGATTTTAGTCATCCCGTACACGCCATTTAGATCCTTCAGAGGATAATGCAAATCAGAGACGAGTAACTGTTGGCTGATGAGCATTATACACTGTCCTGTAGGGTTTTCCCATTTTTTTTTTTTTGTAAAGCGGAAGATAAAAAGGAATCTATGCATAGATGCAAGGATAGTTTTCGTCAACGGAAGCTGAATATACCTCACAGCGACAAAGGAGACGAAGGAACTTGTCAGTGTCTCTGTGGTGTAGTGATACAAATCCTTCAGCTCAGTGGCGAAAATTCATTAAAACTTTTAAATTAATATGGGAATGACTTTGTTGGATTCCATTTTTTTTATTTTTTTGGGAAAGTCCATCTAAATCCTGACACAGGGTTAGTTCTAAGGTTTAAGCAACCGGCTGGGCAAATAGGACTTCATCTGCAACACAGAAACGAGTAGGTCGATGGGATAGTTATTTATAATTTATGGGACAGAGCTCATTTGAAAGTTGAAATTTAATTAAACTCATCGACCCATTAAATGGGATTTAAGGGACACTAGGATATGACTGATGTGCCTGGCGATGCGTTTTTGTTTATGGCTGGCAATGAGGACGTTATAAAAGAAATTGATAGAAATAACGGAAATTCTAAATGACCTAGGGAGAAGGACTTTATCCGAGAAATGATATCTTAATCGGGGGAAACGCACGGGGGAAAAAATCCCTGGTCATGAAAGCGGCCTTATTACTCGGACTATGTTTCAAGAGATTGAACAAAATCCGTTTCACATTAGAGTGAAGGGCAAATAAAAAAAGTCATAGGCCCAACAGACCTTCGTCATCAGAAATTCATAGTGGTACACACAGAAAAATAAATTGCAATGCCAAACATTTTCGTTGGTTAAAATGAACCCGAGAACGAAATTGTTAGCAGTGATGTAATAAAATACTAATGGAGAGTATATTATTCTTACGCTGAATAGCTGATTCTTGAAAACTTAAGAACGAGTTCTTGTTAACAAAAATAATATTTGAACCAAGAACTTTTAACTTACAATTTTTTAAGAATCTCAAAGTTCTTCGCTTCAATCTTTTTTTTTTCTTAGTGTATGCACATTTTTGCCTGACAGTATAAAGGAAAATGAGTTGCAACATTTGACTCGGAATCTTCAACTGGAACCCATTAAGGTCCATTGTGATTACACTTTTTAAGTAATAGGTAAGACATGAGACTTTCAAAACATTCGGATTTGCTAAAAGACGCTTTTCTGTTTTCGTTCAGAGCAGAGCACTCAACAGAGTTTGAGCAAATCGAGCATGCTCCGACGTGTTCGGATAGATTTGAGATTTATTTGTAAAATGAATAGTATTCTTTATATAGTTCTTAGTCTGCTGCACTTTTTTTTGAAATCTACTCTGTACTTACATTAGCATTCCTGATCAGCTGTCAAAAAAAAGTGTGCTCAGAATTTTACACGCTCAGTCAATCTGAATCTGAAGTTCTGATGTGTCTTGCAAAGAAACACAACCTTTTTTTGACAGTTCGGAGTTTACTCTAAACTAAATAGTAGCTGTCAATTGAAATGTTGAAAGTGCAGTGGGAAAGCAAAAGTATTTCGGTTTTTTTCTCGCGAAATAACGAATTTATGTGTGGTGTAAACTTAGCATAACGAGTCTCTTAAATTTATTCATACCGGTAGGTTTGACGTTGCTACATTGATAGAATCCATTAACAATGCTTTCATGCTAGAGCGAAGTTCTTTGAGGACTGGCTGGACGAGCCACATTAAATCTACTTTTTTTATATGTGTTTCAGCTGTCACAAAGGCCTTTTTCTTTTATGATAGCTGACAGTCAATTACAAATAGTGATCACATTCAAAGCTCTAGTCGTTTTCAGTCGACCAATATTTGGACTAGATTTCCCTTGAATATAAAAACTATATTGATCGATAACCTCACTTTTACAAAAGTCAACCATACAATTGAAATTTCAACAAAGTATGGTTACTTCTCCATAAATGTTAACCAAAAAAATTGTTAACATGATCAATCGAGGCCAAAAAAATTAAAATGAATAGTTGCCTGCTGTCAGATTAGTAAATTCGAATTTTGAATGTCCGCAATGATAGGTAACTTGTGAATAGGCACTGCATTCCAAGTTAAAGTATTGTAACTAAAGGAACAACCATTGCTAATTTAGTCACTTTTTGGAAACCTGGGAGGGCTTTTTTAACTAATGTCACAAGTGCAATTGTATGTGTGGTAGCAACAGCAGCCAAGAGAAGAAAAACGCCAATCAGTTGTTGTACGTTAATGGTTATTCATACATGAACTAATCACACTTTTGCCAGATATTCTTTTAGTTAGATTTCCCCTTCATTGAACTGTCACATCTGTCAAAGTGTCAAAGTGGTATGTAATTTTTTTTAACAACAACTGAATTTGTTATGCAGCCAGAGTTGTTTTCTCTTTGACAGCTGACAGGCAAATACGCGCGAGTTATACTCAGTTGTCAGATGAAGATTGTGTTTCGTAAGAAAACTTTTTCAACTATTTTTTTAACTTTCTCCATTACGTAGTAAGAGAAAGATATTGTATTCGTACAAAATTTCGAACTCGATATGTTAATCAATTCTGACATTACGATGATAGGCGAACTCAAAAAAGTGTGTCGCCAAATACTGTCCGTCTGTCTGTCTGTATGTATGTCCCGAGGCCTACAGCCTAAGCGGCTGAACGGATTTCGTTCAAACTTCGGATTTTAAGTTTGGGGGCTTACAGTTGGGGGACGTTTTTTTTTTTGCATGGTAACCTCAATATTAATGGTACTTCCCATACAAAATGTTCATACCAGTTTGATTTGTTCGAAAACGGCTCTAAGGATTTCAACAAAAATTGATTTTTAAGCTAAAGTAGGCGAGGTTAACACAACTGCATACTCAGTTTTCCGCTAAAATATCAAGGAACGGTACTTTTGAAATTTGGACATATCTCGAAAACGGTCTATACGATTGTAACAGACATTCAATTCTAAGTTAATATAGTCATTCCTAACTTAATGCAAAACTCAGTTTTTCTCTGTATTATCGTAAAATGGGTTTTTATAAAAAGTCATTTTTGAAAAACGGCATAATTTGACCAAAATGCAAACTTTAAGTAAAATGTATGTTTTCAAAATTATTGCGTCCTTAATTTGCATTTCGAATCACTGGAAACGCTCACTTTAAAAACTGCTCATATCTTGAAAACCCCATTTTCGATTTCGATAAAACCCTAAAAACCAAGTATTGCGTACATCCCGAAAAATAACTTTTTTTTTTTCATTCATATTAAATATGCGCCCTAAAAACAAATCTAACAATTAATTTGCACCAAAAATGTTGATGAACGAGAAAGTTACGTTCGACCCAGTCGTGCACTTTATTTTCTTTATGTACATACGTGAAACGGACGATTTTTTCAAAATAAAGTTTCCGATTTAACTCATTTTTTCGTACGTCAATAAATGCACGAGTTAATCTGTTGGTATATTTTTTAATAAATATCGCAAATAGTGTTATACCAACTATACACACCAAACTCACTGACATGCCATTGGAAAACGGCACCTATCCTTCGAAACTATTTTGAATTTTCCCCAAAATAGCTGCGAAGAACTTAGCAATTCCTAAAAAATGAAAACCCTACTAAAATCTCACCCTCTGTTGATACCTTTGAAAAATAAATCAAGAACGTACATATCTGTCTGCGGCTTACATCTTTTAGCTAAAACGAAGCAACATGCCGTAAAAAGAAAGTTCGTATAAATTTATTAGACAGGGGGCAGTACTCGTACAAAGCATATTTTTCTTTAATTAAATATTTTCCGTATTTCTACCCCCAGCACAATGAACTATCTACAACTATGTACAATGTACATTTTTAATTCACCCCACTAGCGCCACCTGTTTGAAATGGGATTCACAAGAATAACGGAACCTAAGCGAACATTAATGGGAATGATTCCTTAGAGCATAATTTTGCATTGAGCACAGCACCGCACCGGTTGAACATACCGAACCGACAACAATTTCACACAATTTGCTCTACGAAAATAAGAGTATCCGTCATTTTCATTTCAATTTCCTTTCATCCAAAGAATGTTCTTGAATGGGATGCTGGATGTCGATGCAAACGGTGATGTTCAGGTAAATGAAACGCTCACTTAGGCAGCAGAGAGCAGCATGTTGAGTGTTTTATCTCGGGGGAGCAAAGTTGGAATATTTAAATTTATCTAGTCCGTTGATCAGATGAAAATGGGATGATTGCCATGGGAAGGGACGCAGTTTTTATTTAGCTAAAAGCAAGAGAGCACAGTTTAGTAGTTTGCTGGGGTAATTGGACTTTTAGTGCGCGGCCGTTGAGATTTTTAGATGCTTAGCGATGGTGAATTGTTTAAGGGGGATATTTTTTTCGTACAACTTTGAAAATTACCTTGAAGAACTGGCACTTAGGAATACGGACTAGGGATGCCACTTGCGAAAGACCGAAACGATTGTACGAGCTTGTCAATGGGGCTATGAACCACAAGTTTCCACATGACGAACAAAGCTTGAGAACATCTTTCTTCTGATTTTTGTGTACATTTTCAGGACACTCGGAATGAAAGCCGATAAAATGACTTATTTTGTGAGACAAATAGAGAGATAAATAGGTATTCAAAGTGAATCTCACAACTACATCCTACATCCTGTCTGTTAACTAAGTAGGTGAAGGTCTGTCCACACCTTTTGGAAGACGCCCTCCCCACCTCACATCGAGGGAGGAAAATATTTAACATTTGAAAAATCTCCAAAGTGCAAACAAAAACATAATGCATTATTCTGGATGTGCACACAACGACATCGTCGTATTGACTGTACAAAATGCATTTTGATTTTATTGCCAAGCACATATATTTTATATTCAAAAATAAACCCCACTCAACAAGGTAAACAAAACTGTTATTGTGAACGTTTATTCAAAGCCACGTACTTTCTGTAGATACTCAATACTCATACCCCGTACATGCTTCCGTTATGTTCCACACCGATGCACAATCTCTATTTCAATATTTGGCTACTGCAATATGAATAAGGAAACGAATAAAAGTCTCTCGTTCAGCCATCCAATGTAGTATTTTTATTTCCACAATCCTGAAATTGCATTTGTATTCTTCATTCCATCCATCATTATATTGTAAGGAGGAAGTTGGTTTTACCAGCCACCGACTATCACCCGACTTCCCAAATCTATGTTCACATCGAGAACAGAAGGTAAAACTCAAAAAATAAAAATATAACAATGCATACTAACTGTGTTTCCATCCGGCGCAATGCAATGTGAAATAAAAAATTACAAAACTCGCTTGCACAAATTTCGCATTGGAAAACATAAGCAAGAGATACAAAACACAGTTTTGTTTCCAAGTTTACATGTGCGTGGTTGTGCGCTGATGTTCAATCGCCCTAAAGGGGCTTAAATTAGAACTAAAAAATGCTATCTCCTGTTCGCCGATCAAATTGCTAAATCAATATTATTTGAGAGTTTAGGTACATAAATTCGAAGTTCCTATGACTAATACAGTGAACAAAAGAGAGAGGCCCGCAAATAAGTGAGTAACTTTCAAATATTGATTGAAAAATCGGTACAAGATGGCGGCTCGAGAGTGCAAGGCAGCATTTTTAACAAATTTCTTGTAGAAAGATTTGAAAGAACTGTCAAATGTTTGGTAGTTGACAAATAATTTAAATGAAAGGAAAACTAAACGCCTGTCAAGTACTACTTTTGATCACAAAATCGGCCCCTAAAGCCCGTATGACACTACATTTTTTCCTCATTTTTATAATGTTGAAAAGTCAGAGGTGTGTAAAAGAGACTAAAAGTGTATTATGAAAGGGGTAGCAATTGTTTGCAAAGCAACCGCAAATTTTCAATAGAATTTATTTTCAAATGATCTTTAAATGTCAAAAAAGAGCTGCCAGCAGCTGAAAAATGTGATTTGATTACATTTTTAATGGATTTTTTTTACGTATATCTACATTAATAAAGTTGGTGTGTACGCACTCACTCCTATCGGGAATTTTCGTTCTAATTGTTCATACTGCTGTAGTTTCATTTTAAAAGCAAAAAAAAATGCAAAAATAAATTTAGGTAGTGTCATACGGGCTTAAATGCTTCGTAAGTTTGTTTTTCTGTAAAAGAATTCATCCATGTGCAACTCAATTCTAACTATAAACTATACTTAAGAAACAAACAGATTGTAATTTTTGTAAGCAAAACAGGTACTCGGACATCAATCCATTCCGTCGTTGTTATTTAAATGAACTATTGACACTTGTGACAGTTAAAAAAGGGGAACAATCGTTAGTTGGTTAATCTCTCAACGACTGTCAAGGCACACATCCTGACTGACATTTGTCTTATTGTGCTCTTGAATCCATACATGTAAACTCATACCTGTAGATGAATTTTAATTCTGACATTAGCAGCAATGGCTGTCCCAGGTTATCCTTATAAAGAATCATTGCTCCTATAAGTAAAATGTTTAAACTATAGCTTTGCTCAAAGGAAGGCAGCAGATTGCAACGTCAAATTTGACTTTTAAAACGTCACTTAGGAAAGCGTAAAATAGATGAAACAGAACGTATGTCAGGCGTGTTTTATTGAAAATGTATTTCAGCAAAAGTAAGTTAAAGTAGAATATTCAGCAAACAATTACAACAACTGAACTCTACTTGGCACTTTCGAGTTTCATATTAGGCATTGGCCACATTCAAGAATCTAGTTATCTTAAGTCGACTAGATTGGTCTGGATGAGATGTAACCTTAACGCAATAACTTGATTGGTCGGGAACGTCACTTTTTCTACGTCAGCCACATATAAGAACTGTCAACTTAGTACTCAATCACGAATTTCTCGACTAGATTCGTCGGCTACCCCTCCATAAACGTCAACTGAAACATCTGCTCTCACGACCGATTTCCCCCAATCAGAGCCGAGTTTCATCTATTGAGAGAGCTGTCAGACCTACTAAACTAGATACTTGAACGTTTCCATTTATCCAAAGATGAAGTGACTTAACAGCAGGAGCTTTATTTTGAATTTGTTTCAGCTGATAACTGTAATCTACGACATAAATACAAACGACTTTGGCAGATCTGTGTCCTTCACAAATATGAATGTAACCTACCCTCTATTTACTAAGCTGAAACTGTTATAAAGTCAGAACCTGAACAGCTATAAGTCTTAACTGCTTTCGAACACTACTACAACTACGTTTTTCAAAGTTTAAAACCATTATTTTTATCTCCTTGCAGACAATCATACGTGAAATGAATCGACTCGGCATGATGGTCGACCTGTCACACGTCTCAGTTGGCACCATGCGTAACGCACTCGAGACCAGTGAAGCTCCTGTGATATTTTCCCACTCATCAGCATACGAGCTGTGCAACTCCAGTCGAAACGTTCAAGATGACATCCTACAGTCGCTGGCAAAGAACGGTGGCATGGTGATGGTGAATTTCTATTCGAAATTCCTTTCGTGCAGCGAAAACTCCACCGTACACGACGCCGTCGGTGAGTATTCCAAAAGTGATTTGCCCTAAAAAAAATGACAGCCAAATTAAAGTTGATGTTTTTCGTTTTCATTCTCGGTCTTGTGACGGCGCGTTTGTATACACTACACCCACCATGTTTGCTTGTTGTCACCAATTTTCCGCGGGCAATTTCCTTCATAAACTTGATGCGATGGTGTATCTCGTCGTATACCAACATCCTTCAACCAATCCGTACAATCGCTAACGAAATTTGTCTTAATAACAACAACTATCGCTGCGGATGCCGTGGACTCGGATTTATCCTGGATACTGTTTGAACAACAACAACACGCTTACGAATAACGCAAATGCATATCCTTGGGCGCAGCGCACATAAATCACATCAAGCAAGTGGCTGGCATCGATCACGTCGGTCTGGGGGCCGGATTTGATGGAATTAATTTGTAAGTGGAATATGCAGTTCTGTTTATTTGTAGTATTTATAAAAGTATAATGTATAATCCATCTGTCAGACAGGTGCGCGAAAATTTTTCACCGTGCAAGTCCAGGAGGGAAATGATAAATATGTCCCTAAACCTGGCGTAGTCCTTTCCAAATGCAGTTGCATTTGGAAAGGACTCGACTCGTTGTATTCCACTCAGCGCAATCTTTTATTCGACTCTTCCGTCAACTGTCACATGTCGTTTACGATCTTCATTACCTGTATACTGTATACAGCAATGTAAGCACTTTTAATAAGTAGATACAATGAAGACAAGAGCTATGTCTACCGAAAGAATTCGTGAAATTTGGAGCGGAAAACATAAACTAAATATGTCGCTATTCATCTAACGGTCAATGGAATGCTACCATTAATAGCTAGTTCTGAAATGTCACAAACATTTATTGTGATAGTTCTAATTCCGCCTGTAAATCTCTAATCTTTCTCATTTCATCATAATTGTATAAGATATTTTCCCCATTTATTGATGTCATACAATATTAAATGTGAACCTCCGTCAATCACAAAACTGACGCAAAGGGTTAATCTGTTCCTAAATTTGTTTAGCTTACACCTATACATCTATACAATTTAAATTTAACCTAAATAAAATTTCTCACCAAAGGGAAAGTGCCCCAATCTATGTCATTTGTCATCGTCAGCGGTAACACAAAAACCGAAATGTCATCTACAAACGACTCGACCCAGACTGTCGTTTATATTACAAAATGAAAGCAAAAATTTCATTTTCAATATAAATTCATGAGTGAAAATAACGCACAAAGGATACCTTGACTTGACAAACACAAGAGTATAGGTATGTGGATGAGTATCTCTGAATAAATAAAAGCGGCAAACGCATGATTTCATTTTGGGCTAGTCATGGTCACACGCTCGGGGGCATTTTTATTAGCAACGCAATTGAATAAAGAAACAATTGTTGTCGTCGCATAGCGGTTGAGGAAAATGATGGGAGACATTTTGAAAATCTCTTTTTGTCTTCAAATTGAAAACGTGTTTGTAATAGATCGATTTATGGTGGTAAATATAAGCATTGACTTATTATATATGGACTGCTAGTAGACAACTTCGGGTTGGTTCCAACATAAGCGCTAGCTCTCGTGGTTCGGAGCGGAATAAATTGGAAACTCACATCTGACGTTTCCATTTCGTTGCAGATATAAGTACTTTAAGAAATATAGATGTAAGCAATTTATATGATGAATTAAATTTTCATGTCCTACTTGAATATGATATTCTTTACAATCATAAGTATTTATTGATCAGAAATGTGATTGAAAGTGTTATTACATCATAATTCGAAAATGAATAATGAAAAACAATATAAAAAACTAATTCGCAATAAATATACGAAAATTGTGCAATTTATGGGACAATGAAAAACGATTTTTTATTCAAATTTTGTTGGTTCCATCTATTATTAATTATTTAAACTAGCAGAATTTCGAGATGACATCTATTGTATACAATGCCGCAATTATTTGAATTTCAACCGTTTCACTTGGCAAATCCACTCACGCCCAATAGGTGGCTCTAGCATTCTATGGAGAAATCCAAGATGGTTGTCATTTTGTTTCACTTATTTTTCGCATAGAACCACGAGCGCTAGTTATGTTGGCGTCATTTTCTGGGCAGAGATTGTATGGAAGTGACATTTCACTATCAGTCCATATATAATAAGTCAATGGGTATAAGCATAAGCGCTCTCGGTGATATTACATTCTACAGCCAATAGCTGTCAAACATTCTTGTACAATAATATCGATCAGTATACTAGAAACTACAATATTAATCGAGGGTTTTGGAACGGTCAAGACTTCCGCTGTTCACACTAAAATAAAACCCTCATACAAGACGTCCCTAAAGACTAAATTAAGCAAAGCAGTTACCCAGAGCAATGCGATGTTAAAGCTAAATTTGTTTCCCACTGTACAAAAAATCTCCATTATGGTAGCGAATAAATCCAAAACACCATTTTCCCTAGCTTAATTTTGACATATCAACGTACAGGCTTTAGCAAAAGATTTATAAATTGCTTTAGGTGTTTGCATTGAACGAAAATAGATTTAGTTTGGAATTTCTAGCAAGTTTGACAGAAGCTGTCAGAAGCTGTCAAACTGCACCCCTTTTGGAAAAATTAAAACTGTCGAATGCAATCTGTTCGCAGATCTGTTTGTTTGCCATATTAGCTGGATGCGGATGCGTTTCCAAAAATGTTATTGTTGGTGCACATTGGTGACATTTCTGTAATCTGTTGCCAACTCGAAAAGTATGAAAAACCTACTTAGTCGGTCATGACTTGTGGCCACTATATCGCTGAACATCTAGATGTAAAATGTAACAATATTCATTTTCATTTTCATTTTGCTCCCAAGAGCTTCCTTGACAACTTCCGTAAAATAAGCGACTCATGGCGTTTTCGATTGAAGAAAAGAATTGCCCTTTCTATGAAAAGAACAAATCTAGAAGTGCTCTTTCGATGTACTTATTCTATGTTTCATTGAAAAAAAATGCACTTCCAGGTCAATTCTTAGCACGATAGAAGTGTCCAGAATATTTTTAGAGAACTGCCCTGAACTCACCAACACATACAAACAAAATGTCAGATTGAACTGTTTGTTGTGTTATTAGAAACAGATTTTTCGCTATATGATCCGAAAATATGCAATTATGCGTGCAAAATGTAAACTTAAATTGAAATATATTGATTTGGCTGTATTTATTTATGCAGAAAACAAAAAAAAGTAGCAACAGAAAACCAAATCTCTCAAATGGTGTCTACCACTATTACAAAATTGCTCCAACGAATTTCATTGGAGAGAGCAATTCTCTCGGATCTTCAATCGAAAACGCAAGAGTAAATTTGTGTTCAACATTTGACACCTCATTCAAGCTGCGATTGACAGAGCTCATTATATTCTGACAGTTAACGGATTCTATTGCATCACGCGGTTATAGCTACTTTTTTATTCAATCGGTCACAACATTCCCGCTACAGGAAGGCAATTCATCGAAGGTAAAAAAATACCTTGATTATGAGACAAAAAAATGTCAAATTAACATTTGAACCGTATTCATCGAAAATTGACCACCTGTCGCAAGTAGTCTTCCACTACAGTATTCGATTTGTTTAATTTACCGTAAATTGCTATTATTGCTATGCTCGTAGGGCGGGTGAAACGAGTTACACCAGACACTACTCATCCGCCTACATAATCGGGGTCACATTTGGATAGCCCCCAGACGACTATCTCTCTCTCTCTCTTTCTCTGTTGGCTATCAGATTCTCATAAATATCCCCAGCATCAAATTTATAGCGGACCAAATTTAACATTTCTCATATTTATCGAGTGCAACGTGCATGTCATGTCCTGGCTCCTAATTTTTTGCGTGAAATTTTATGGCCGCAAATGTTTTCCGATCAAAATCGTTGAATCGATGATGCCTCTCTAGCTGCAATCTGCAAATATGCGTTGTCACAGGTGTGCTTGTACAGTTTGTAGTAGACTATAGTATTGTACCTGAATTAAGATCCAAATGCGGCGCGCGGTGCATGAATATCCCTGCCGTGACCGCAAACACATGCCAGCGAGTGCATTGAGTGGAGGTCGAATTCTGATGCCGGCCGCCACCGCACCAGTCGGCCGGCAGTTGTGTGTGAATGGGTGGCTGGCAATATATGAATATTGAGAAGGTTGACATTTCAATTGTGTTTGTATTCAAATTGACGCACGTTCCCACAATAATTTGGACAGTTTTGTCAATGGGCCCGATGTTTATGGTCATCTTTATCATGGTGGCAGTGTGTTGTGTTGTCCGCTAGCTACCTCTGTCGGCTCTGGTGTACAGTTAAATCAGTGGGAAAACATGACATACGAGATACGACTGAGAGAGAAAACACGCGTGAAGTGGAATATTTTGAAACGGTATTTTGTGTCAAGCGGAATGGGGGTAATTTGCGAACACAAAACGCAGCCTACCTTTATTCAAATATAAATGGTTGTGGGGAATTTTTGAATAACTGGGTCAGGCTTTTGTTGACAACGATAATATATGCTCGTAGATACATGGCTGCTGTGTGGTAGTTATGATGAGCAGACTTGATTGAATTAGTGTTTGTTTGAGGAGCATATCATTAGTGGGCAAATCGGATTTTCTGGCAAAACAAGACTGGCAATGTTGATTACGGTCATTCCAATGATGATCACATTATCTAATCATTTTTCTGTCAATAGAAGTTGGGAAATGGGAATGTTTCCTTGTTTTGTGTGGACTAAGTTTTCAGTAGGGGTAATGCAATTCATCTTAGGGCTGGTCTGTTCACAGCTGGTCAAATCCTTGGTAAGGTTACCATCGATTTTGTTTAACCGACGATTACAAATGAGTGTTTGTTCAACGTTTTTTTCACTTCGGTCACCAAATCATAGATTTGCGACAAATCGTTCCATTTTTCCAGTTCATTTGTCAATTCAGTTATTACCCGAATCTATGGTTACATTTTTTTATTTCTGGCTCCTTGTGTTTTTATTTATTAATGAATATATTTTCGCTGTTAAGTGTTGAGTACATACATGTCAAAATCAAATGATGCAGGAAAATTTTTGAAAACAGAGGAATAAAATCTTTTTGGTGTGAGACAATAAGCTAATAATTGAGAACAAAACTGAATCAGTACAACAACCAATACAAATTGTTAGCCCATTATTGGGCCTCACCTCAATTTCGTCCACGAACGATGCAATAATTTTCTCATTCTCGGAATATTTCCTCAATTTATGAGAACTGTCAAAGGACAAAAATGTTGAAATTGAAAGTAATCGTAATTCATCTGGCTGAAGTTGGGAACCTGTGTGTACCCTCACCTTCCATAGAATGGCGTGCAGTGTATGGTATACATCTGTCAGTTGAAAACGTTAGCTTAACCGAACAGATTTTATTGGTCAGGGCCTTAGCTCCATCTTGCGTTATATATAAGTTTATTTATTTTATTGTTTTTATCTTTTTTCGCATAAGATTGCTCGCGATATTCTACAAAAAGTTTTTGTATAGCAGATACCTCAAAACTAATACTCACGAAGTAGTTACAAAATCTTGAATAAATGAAATTCTAGAAAATCATTGGTTAAGTCTCGTTAACGTCGCAAAATTGGCTGGCTATCGATCGATAACCAAACCGTTTATTCTCTGGTTAATATCCTGCTGAACAAACACATTCGATGGTTACAAGCTGGAATAACCGATGATTAAATATAACCAAGATTGAACAAACCGGGCCTTAGTGTTACATTGGGTTGCAGTAGCGTTTGACACATTGAGTACAAAAATCACAAAGTCCAGAATTTTTTTGCATTTCCGCCTAAGCATAGGTAGATATACATAGAGCACGGTTGCCACTTTGGTAATTTTTTACCAAATTTGGTAATTTTTTTTTTCCTTTTTGAGTTTTGGTAATTTGGTAATTTTTATCTGGTTTTGGAACTTTTTTGAGCAGGAGCACCAAAAATACGAACTTGATATCAATTCATTTAAATGCTGCCTAGCTGTTTCTGAGTGCAAGCATTGCACTTGCATATGCATCAGCACCACCCATGTAAACCTATTTTGTTCAAAAAATTACTCAATGCACTCATTTTCTTCTTTTGACAGATGGTGGACTTCGAAATATTTTCTGTTTATAACTACATTTAGATATGGATAGGTTAGGTAATCATATTATTTATTTCCAGACGTAAAACCCTAATTTGTTAAAGTTACAAGAAAAAAGGCTCGAAAATGGTGCCTTCTGACAGCTGGTAATTGGGCACAACGTTGTTGACGTTGTTTAATTGCTTAGACTGACAAAATTTCCTACTAGGTTCCTTGAGTCTTATGTTTTATAAATGTTTATTTTGAAGCCAGCAATTCTAAAAATCAAATAGAATAATTTGAGTTTAGAAAATCATGCTTTTGGTCAGCAAAGTAGAGTTTACTATTACATTAGTAAGCTAAGTCTTATTTTTTTTATTTTATAAAGTGGGTAGTCGTTGTTTAACTACTTAAAGACTGACTGCTTTTTTATGTTTTAAAAGTGTTTTATCAACGTCTCCAGATTTTTGGTAACTTTTTTTTCCTATTTTGGTAGCTAATTTTTTATGCAAGTGGCAACCGTGACATAGAGTTGCGAAGAAGGTTCGCAAATCACAAATATGTTTTCCATCACTAAACGTGCGCCTGCAGCTGCAGTATTGTGTCGTAACGACTTCCACCAAAGTCCACTAAATAAACAAAGTGGAGAAGGTACGTCACTCGCAAATACATTCCGCAATGGTAATTCTATTGACAAACTCACGAATAGTTTTCGTCAAACAGCATTGGGCACACAATCGACATGGGTATGGGTACATATCTCTTTGACAAACGCACTGAATACCATTTGACATAGCATGGCCCATTTCCGTTCCCACAGTCGATACTGTAACTGGCAGCTACAACGCGGGCACAAAGTAAATGTGTTGAGTTCCGAGTTCTTCCACCTCTAGCTGTCATCTGTCAATTTGGCTCATGAGTTTTTTTTTCTCGTTAAATAAATTAGATCGCGGGCAAGGGGTCAGAGGACATACGCTACCTGTGTTTGGGGTTTTGGCAACGTTTTTTGCCAAAAGTTCCGCAAAGGCCACCTTTTGTTAGTCCACCCGTAGATGTATTAATTCAATTTTACGATTAGTACGTGACATGAAGTTAAAACTTTTAAAGTAGTCCTGCCATTGAAGTTTGCACTCGTGAAGTATATATACATCCGCCAAAAGGATTTATTTTTGTTTTGTTCTCCAGGGAATTCAATTTTCCTTAATGTGCCGCAAATGCGAGGTAAGAAAACAAATTTCACATACAGACACGTGAGAGGTTTTTTGTTCGTTGCCATAAAATCGCAAACAAAACCTACATAGCTGGGTACATACAGCAGTAGCATAACGCACTACCTATATTCGAATTGCCACAGCGCTCTTGGGAATTTTCAATTTTTTTGTGCGCTCGTCACTGTTTGTCCTTCACCCGTTCGCTTCGGAACGCGATTGATATGTATTACTCAATCAATATGGTTCCCCCTCGCAGAGTGACTGTATGGAAGGACCATTTTGTCCTTCTAATGCATATTGCAAAATGTTTGTGTAAATGGGTTGCAGAGCAAACAATAAACGCAAGAGGATCGCGAATCCTGCGGTTGAGTCGAGCATTTTCGTACGCTGCACACTCTCAAAGGACTCAATCAGACGTGCTGAAATTCTTCAATGATTGAATGGTCTCTTAAAATGTTGCTTGCTTTGGGGAAACTTCATGCCCGAACAGTTACACATTCCGCAAGGACTAATGAAGAGATTTTTCTGTTTTGTTGCATTTACGTGTTTCATTAATTACCTAATGAAAACGGATCGATTTATTGATTAACAAGATGGAGCGAACCTTGGTGCGGAAAATGCTGGATATCATAGCTTAGCTATTTCCGGATGAGCTCCTTTTGCCAGTGATTTAATTTCGGCTGATTAATATTCGTTGTGTATTCTTTTGTTGAATTAATTGTATTGTTGTGCGGCGGGAATTGTATCGACAAGTTCGCTTGTGTGTATGGGGAGGTGGATAATAGAAATAAATTTGAGACATAAATACCAGGAGATAGCTCCGGCTAAGTGCTTCCGGAGGGGACTGAAAGGATTTGAAAATAGGTATACACGAAATTCATTTTCGTCCTTGGTATATACTTCTTATGGAATTTAATTTGATTGCTTATTGAGTGGTTCTAATGGATTTTACTGGTCGCGGAGATGTCTCACAATGATTTGACGCTTAGTTCAGTTATTTTTTTAATTGCTTCCGATGTGAGATGGGGAATACGTTTTTGAGCTTCCAATCCAGTTGGCATCGATTTTGGCCAATAGGGTATGCTCTAGGGAAGGGCTTGTAAATAACTTGATTGGAAGCACTGAGAAATTTGAAATTAGAAAAGTCTAGTTGGGGGAACCGGACAATAAGGACAAACTAGATAGTGTCCACTGATTCAAGGATATTTTCCTTAACTCATATAAAGGCAGCAAAGGTATATAGACACCGACAGTCGTTCATGCATGCGTGCATAACAAGGCATACAATTTTGTTCATGAATTCTTTACGAAAGACTTTAGCTCAGATATAAATGCAAACATTTACAATGGAGCTATAAATCCGTGTCCAACGTTTAGTTTTAATTATAATCGGCTTTACGAATTGAAAGTTCTCTAAAAGAGGGCAAAGGTTATTGGGACATTGCGGTCTTAAATGGTGCGGATATCAGACCTCAATACAGAACTAGAAAACTAGCCCTAAACGGTGAATAACTTTTGTCATTCTCCAGCCACCTTTGCCAATCGTCCGTCAAAGAAGTCATAAAGTCTTTAAAGGATTTCGGTGAAAAGTTCCACTTAAATGAACCATTTATTTAGTAGTATTCAGCCAGGAACGAGACTCACTGCTGGCCAAATAAGAATCAAAAGCAATCTCGATTTCGAACCACTCCGCGAATGCAAGACGCCTACGTCTTTTCAGAACGAAATAGCCAAACCAAACTGCTATCAGCTATCGAATTGGTTGTCGCGGAAGAGCAATTCACGAGCATGTAAATAGAAGAAGAGGAAGCAAGTGTCGTTTTCAGAGGTTTGTTTTATTTAAATTGGCAGCACTTGCTGCCTCTACGTCGTGAATTCTCGTGAGTTGCTCTTTTACATGGTTCTTCGCGATTGGCTCGTCGCAGGGATATCGAAATCGATACAAATGAGTGTGCTCGAGTACAAAAGTACAATTTGGCTTAATTCGATACAATTTATCCATCTGTATCTTTCAAATTCTCTTGCAATTTGTAAAGCTTTTCCTAAGAAAACAATTACAATAATCCAGGTGATGATGTTTTTATGTGATTTTGATAATTAATATTCAAAATCCCTTTCTAAATTTTCTGGAGTATTTTACATCAGAAGCAGTTGTATCAGGAAAATCTAATTCTAAATTGAAATTTGTTTTTGAATTTGTACCTAATGAAAAAAAGAATATTCAACAAATTGACAATGAATATAGAGCGCTTCTAAATAATTGAGCAATTTAAATATTATTCAATTTGTAAACCTGGTATTTAAAATAAAACCTCGTTTCTTTCGTTATTTATTATTTATTTTTCTTGGGGCATGCCTTTTTTGTCTGCTGCTGCCTTTTTCGTTTTTTCTCAATGGCCGACACCAGCCTGAAGTTGGTTGTCTTGTACAATATATTTTGCTGAACACGACCACAACTTCGTTGTGGGATGAGTTCAGCATTCGTTTCTTTTATTTTACTAAAAATTTGAGAATTTTGGGCTGAAGTAAATTCAATTAAAAACGAGTGTAATGAGCTGATGTTTGAAAATATTTACAAAATCGCTCAAGCCGTTCTCGCTATTCCTCATCAGCAAATATCGAAAGGATTTTTTCTTGCCACACATTAATAAAGTCTAAATGTCGAAACCGACTTCAAGTCGACACTTGCTGGGCTTTGATTGAAACGAAAAATTTGATTAGAAACTCATCCAGTTCGGAGATTCAAGTTGGCAATATTTTGAAGATGAATGTGCAAATTGAGAGTATAAAGCCTGAAGAGCTCATAGATTAAAAATATAAACTATTTTTCTAGGTTTGTATAGTTTTTCTAGGAAGTCATTAATGTTTTGTTAATTTATTTTTCTTTATGTTTTTGAAAATAAAATATTTTGAATTCACTTCTGTATACGAAAAATTGTTTTCAATACAACTGGCTCAATTTCAGTACGATCTTACAACAGTTTTCAGTACAAATCGAAAATAGCATTTTCCATCCCTGGCTCGTCGTCGACCATTTCACACGAAACACGTTCCATCTCTCTGATTCTGGAGACCGAAGGAAATGCAATGCGAATCTCTCCTATTTTCTTTCTCTAAAATGTACAATTCTGTTATTCAGGCCATAATATTTCAGAAGACAGC
This sequence comes from Cheilosia variabilis, assembly GCA_951230905.1. Taxonomy (NCBI): domain Eukaryota; kingdom Metazoa; phylum Arthropoda; class Insecta; order Diptera; family Syrphidae; genus Cheilosia; species Cheilosia variabilis. The sequence continues at coordinate 22,472,231 of OX579680.1, read as the reverse complement.
TTTTGCTACATAAAATACTAATTTATATTCTTACATGTCCAAATCGGAGGAGTTCCACTTCAAGGGCCTATACTCTTAAGGCATTGTCCATGAAACTATGCGACGTGCTAGTGCATTGCATATTCTGCGAAAGAACGACAGAAGATCAGTACCTTCGAAGAGCTTTCATAACCGTTTACTCAGCATTTTAATCTATTGATATTCCGCGATAGTAATAATCATTTTTAGTGCCCAGGCTTAATTTTTCCTTACAAAATTTCATGCTTGTGACCCATAAAATACATAAAAGCTGAATGGCAAAAATGATTTTTGGTAATGCCGATTGAAACTATCTTCAAGCCAGCCTTTTCCAAAGCCCCATCTAAGCTCATATATTAAATCGGCGTAAGCCCCCTATACAACCATCTACTTGTTGCACCTTTGTGCGTGCGTTTACGTATATCAATTTTAAAAACCAATCTTAACCCACCTCAAGCACTTCACGTACTCTTTTATCGAATTGCCTATTCCAATCGATATTTATTACCCTGGCAAAGGATTTCTTATGCCTTCTCCAGTAACACAGTCTGCCCACAATATTTACGCAACACTTAAACGTGTTGTCTTTCCCATTACCTAGCTTCACCGGAATCACCTTGCACCATAGCGGTTGATGCTACATCTGCCTGTGTACAAGTAAACCTGTTGTATCTATAGAAATAATATCCTATCCCTTTTAGCTTTGGCCAACTAACTTATTGAATTATTTACAAGGATGTGGGCTCTCCAGCAGTATCAAATAGCCTGATTTGTATACCATTTCATTGGCATCTTGTATATCAACAGTATACAACCCATCCACACGCATCGAATACCAAAATTTATCAGTGACTATCTCCGGCCGGCCTGGTGAAAGCCACCTAAGGCGCTTCGTACATGTACGTCTGACTTTTGCCGACAGTGGCCAATTCTCTATGCTTTCTCGTAAGACATCGCCGGCAATCTCCTCTTGCTTGGGATATAAATTAATTTTCAAATTTATTACTGCAAACGTAGCCTAAAGCTATCCTGCCCAAGGAATATACAATGACAATCAGTTGAACTCGGCTACTGCGTGCACACCAGCTTAGGACCGAGTCACAGCTCGTGAATAAATAGTTACAATAGCTTCCGATTGTAGTAATATATTATCCTTTATTGTTGTCTGAGAATTTCGGGGTAATCGACATTCGCCAAGCCAGCGATTGTTTGTGCGTTGACAAGGACACGGTGTCGTAGCACGAATTTTATTTGGTCTCGATGTCTTGGAAGACAAATACAAATTATTATTGAAATTTATGCGCGACATTTGGCAAGGCGAATCACAACGACTGCAGGAGGCGACTAAGGAAAGGGTGCAATGGCTGTACATTATCCGAACCGCAGTAATTTATGCCAAACCGCCAGTTGGCTGGCATTGAAATTGTTCTGTGAACTAGACGCAGAATTAGGATTCGATCAAGTTGGTTTTTGCTTGGTGGAAATTGCAGGAGAAGTGCTTTTAACCTGGCATCTAATTTGCAAATTCTTAATAAAAGCCTTATGAATTATTCAGAGAAATCAAAACCTGTCCCGCATCCTTTAATAATTGAAATCGAAGCTACGAAGAACTCTCGGCCTATGTTCCTAGTTAGTTGGATGAGGGTACGTGTATTTATTTTGGGCAGGGTTAGTATCTCCACCGTACAACAGACGACATTTGGAAATGGATTTGGGGACGTTAAACTTTAGTCTAACAGCTGGCAGAATTGATCTGTCTCAGTTTTAATTGGCCTCGATCAGTAACAAAAACAGCTTTATCAGTTAACGTTTATGGACTCGAATCTGACAGTCAAGAAATGACTGTTGGCAGTTCGCATATGCAGCAGATGTATTAAAAGTGAAATTACCGACCAATCTAGTTTCTGCGTTCAGGCTACATCTAGTCCAGACCGATCGAATCGACCTAAGATAACTAGAGTTTTGAATGTGACAATTGAAGCTGCCTTTCTGTTGAATGAAAATGTCTACCTTCTGTTTGATGACTAGCTGTGTCAAAATTACTGCAATTAACCGGACACGCGTAAAGTAATTTTGTAAGCCTATCCACAGTGGTTATGGGCTGGATTACTGAGCGAGTGCTTTCAGGTGCGCCATCTCTCGCCAACGCAATGTCTGACAAACAGGCGAGAAAAGAAACATCACGCACGCAATGGAACAGAGAGACCTTTTTGTCCGCATAGTAAAAGCTAATAAAGGCGTAAAAATGATATCACAAATCAGACGCCTAAAGTGTCATTGATGTTCTACCCATAATTATAAATATGTTAAACGGAAATAAACACAAGTTCCGGCTACCACAATTTCTCCAATCACTTGAAAACATCTCCATTACTGATTTAGAACATGTCAAATGCGAGTGGTAATTAATTTCAGTAACTTTAACCAACAATTCATCATTCAATTATACGAAATAAATAAATAATTGTGAGGTCATCATTTCCGGAAGCCATTTTGTTTTGTAGGAAAGCGAAATCCCCTAGCCTAAGAAATTGCTATAAATAAACAAAATGTCAGACCAAATAGGTACCTGTGTGTCACCTGACACATCGCACATGTATTTCTAAAATGACACAACTCAGAAAATTACGTGTTCCAGAAAAGTGCGGAAAACTGTTTTGATTTTTTTTGATATCGTTTGAGAGGCGTAGAATGACATAAAAGTGTCATCAGCAGGCCTAATAGCGAATCTAATGGCGTTTTCGATTGAAGATCCGAGAGAATTTCCCCGAAATTCAGAATTGCTCTTTTCAATGAAATTCGTTGGAGCACTTTTGTAATAGTGGTAGACACCATATGAGAGTTTTGGTTTTCTGTTGCTCCTTTTTTTACACCCAAATCAATATATTTCAATTTAAGTTTACATTTTGCACGCATAATTGTATATTTTCGGATCACATAGCGAAATATTTGTTTCTAATAACACAACAAACACTTCAATTTGACATTTTGTTATTATGTGTTGGTGAGTTCAGGGAAATTCTCTAAAAATATTCCGGACACTTCTGTCGTGTTAAGAATTGACCTGGAAGTGCACTTTTTTTCAATGAAAAATAGAATACATCGAAAGAGCACTTCTAGATTTGCTCTTTTCATAGAAAGGGCAATTCTTTTCTTCAATGGAAAACGCCATAAGTTAATAAACTTTTGATAAATATGTTGGGCGGAAGTTTAAAGACCTTTTGTTGGTGATAACTCAAACATTGAGTTCTTTTAATTGTGTCACTTTTCAAATAGGTACATGTGCGACATATTTTTGTGTGCTAGGTAGGTAGTGCTGTCGCTTTCAGTCATTTGGCTATTTAGTATTTTAGGCATTCCTTTAATCTTCCGTGTTAGGAATGTGTGATGTTGTGAATTCATCAATAAGAGCCGTTCGGTGTTGGTACTTTCTTTCTGCTTGTATATTGCTCTGTTTGAAATGGCTCCTTCTCTAAATGTTTTGCAATGCTTTCCAATTTAAAAATTTTCGAAATCGCTTAACGAACTGAACTCTGCACAATGATCCATTGCTATCGTTACAACGTCCATTGGTCGGATAGCGAAACAGTCGCTGGGAAAGTTTGCTTATTAAAAAACTGGATTTAGTTCATTCCTTTCTAAATGGCATTTAAAAAATGCATAGATTCAGTTACACATTACCTACATATACATATATCAATTTCCCATTTTGAGTTCAGTTTTAAAAGCTATCAATGGCGTTTAGATTTGTTTCGCACGGAAATGGAAAAACCCAAACCGGGTTGGAAACTTTCGAGGCTATTTGCTGCGAGTTTTGTTTCTATACGCTTTTTATAAAGCCATGCGAATTTGTTAATATCGAAAATAGAAGTACCTAAAGCCATTTGGAAGAACAAAGCAAAGTAGGCACCATTTCTACAAATACAAGTAAAAAAATAATATTGAAAACATTTTCCTATAGAATATCGAATATCCATTTTATGAAATGAAAAAAAAATATAAAAATAAAATATATAACAGAATTAAATCAGAATGTACTACCTAGCTATAAAGCTGATGTTTCTTTTTTCACTTGCAGCACTCCGAAAGGACTGGAGGATGTTTCGTCATATCCGACACTTTTTGCTGAGCTACTCGGTGAGGGATGGTCGATTGAGGATTTAACCAAATTAGCTGGAGGCAATTTCATTCGTGTTATGCTGGAAGTGGAAAAAATACGCGATACAAAGAAGACAAATGGTGTTAAGCCATTTGAAGATCATACCAATATCCGCACCGATGATCCGTATAATTGCACATCCAGCTAATTAATTTCAACTCTACCGGAATTGGGAAAATACATTACGGAATAAGCTACGAGTATTGCGGTGCATATAGCGTAGGGAATTTTCTGTTGTGAATTTGTTTTTTATACATATATATATTAATATATAACAAGTAATATAGCAGCAGATATATACGTACTTTTAGATATAATACCCAATTCCAGTGCCTCTATCAATTTGGAATACAAACATGAAAAAGAAAAACTAGAATTAAAATAAGCTATGAAAATACTGTTGAGAATACTTTCTGTGAAAATCGAAATTTCTGTATGATTTAGAGATGGTTTCTTATTTGTTTTCTGTTCAATCTCATTCGCTCGATTTGACAGATTATCGCCACGATTTATAATTGATTTGTTCCTCGTAGGAAAGTGCGGCAGTTTTTCCCGCACCAATGAGAGAAAAATGACAACAGGTGGTATATTACCTGTCAGCAATAATTGAGTAATCTTAATTTAACCATTGTGTTTACCCTCGGAGATCATCCATTTTGAATGATATTTAGAGCATTCAGCGAAGCCCATCCTTTCACAGATGAACTGTGTTTTTGGTTTAAACGTCAAAAAAAAAAGTCACCAAGTGACAAAGAACAGAAACTGAATCCCATACATTTGCAACAGAAACAGAATTAGAAACAGAACACCATTTTTTCAGCAACAGAATTTAGCGATAGAAACATGGCTGTTTGACGACAGAGCGTAAAAAAGTCTACATTGATTGTTGCCAATTTATAGTGGGGGAGAGGTTTTTTTTGTTTTCATTTTTCTGCATCTGTCATCTGGCTGTTTGTTTCGCATCGTACTTATTGTATATTGTGATGACCACGTATGAATAACAAACGAAAAATGGAAAAAAAGTTTTTAGTAGACGAAGAAGAGAGTATAATAGATTTCGTGAGAAATAACCATATAATGTATAATGACCGAGCGTTACCACTTGTACTAAAGGGTGATTTTTTAGCTGGTTTGGTTTTGGCAACACTGGTTTTGACAGCTGACGTGTGTTTAGTACCTTGTGTCACTGTCAAACAGCTTCAGTTTGGTTTGCAATTTAACCATGGATCGTCTTACAAATGAACAACGCTTGCAAATTATTGAATTTTACTATCAAAATTCGTGCTCGGTTCGAAATGTTCATCGCGCGCTGCTTCCATTTTATGATCGGCATTCTCGACCTTCTGAGCAGTCTATTCGGAAGATTGTGACCAAATTTCGCACCAAATTTACTTTGTTGGACATTAAACCACCAACACGTTTACGTACTGTGCGTAGTGAAGAAAATATTGCGCCCGTATCAGCTAGTATGACAGAAGACCGCGAAATGTCGATTCGGCGCCGTTCCCAGCAGTTAGGCCTTTGTTACAGCACTACGTGGAAAATTTTGCGGAAGGATTTGGGCGTAAAGCCTTTTAAGATACAGCTGGTGCAAGAAATAAAGCCAGCCGACCTACCACAACGCCGAATTTTTGGTGAATGGGCTCTTGGAAAGCTGGCGGAGGATCCGCTTTTTTATCGAAAAATTGTGTTCAGCGATGAGGCTCATTTTTGGTTGAATGGGTACGTAAATAAGCAAAATTGCCGCATTTGGAGTGAAGATCAGCCAGAAGCATTGCAACAGCTACCAATGCTTCCCGAAAAAGCCACTGTTTGGTGCGGTTTATGGGCCGGCGGCATTATTGGGCCATATTTCTTCAAAGATGATGCGAATCGCAGCGTTACTGTCAATGGTGAACGCTACCGAGCGATGATAACAAACTTTTTTTTGCCCGAAATGGAAGTTCTTGACTTGCATGATATGTGGTTTCAACAAGACGGTGCCACATGCCACACAGCACGCGAAACAATGGCGCAATTGCGAGGCGAGTTTGGTGAACAGTTAATTTCACGTTTCGGGCCGGTCAATTGGCCGCCTAGATCGTGCGATTTGACACCATTAGATTATTTTTTGTGGGGGTATGCCAAGGCTAATGTGTATAGAGACAAGCCCGCTTCGATTGACGCACTGGAAGCCAACATCCATGCATTCATTCGTGAGATACCGGCCGATATGTGTGAAAGAGTATGCCAAAATTGGACTCAGCGGATGGGCTACCTGAGACGCAGCCGCGGTCAACATTTGCATGAAATTATCTTTAAACATTAAATTGCAAGGTTCAAACTATCGATTCAAATAAATATTTCATTCATTTTTTCGAATTTTTTGTGTTTTTTTTTTAAAAAAAGTTCTAAACCTCTTAAAAAATCACCCTTTATATATGTAGTACTATGCTACATATTTGCTGGATTTTTTAATGCCGTACTACATACTACATCGTAAACCTAAAGTACTACATTTCTTAAGATCCGTCTAACCATTTTACTTTTTTGCGAACAACATTTCGAAGTTTACTCTTTTGCTTTTATAATTAAATAAATAGATTTAAAAACTTGGCATCACTCTAAAGTAAGTGCAAATCTTCAGCTCGCACACAAAGATATTGCAAGGAATGGGAAAACCAATTTTCGTTGGTCGAATATTGGTCTGGCAAATCCTTTTGTCGCCCTTGTCAGAAGTCATTTGTTTGCAATACGACTTTGCTTGTTAGACATGAACTCTTACCCATACACATTTCCATTTACAATAGTGCAAAAAAAACTCCGACTGTTCTAGAAACATCACAAATAAAAACAGCATCATATCTTAACTGCGTTCTGGAATTGTTTATTTTGTTTGTTAATAGAAAAAAAAAAAACAGGTGCTACATTTTGTTTGAAAATGCTACATTTTGTTGGCTAACGTACTACATTTGCTTAAGATTTTAGTGGCAACGCTGACCGTCACCCAATATTTTGCGACAGCGACATGTTTTTATGGGTCTGTTTCTTTTTCAGTTTTGTGTAGCTGAGCGAGCAACGTAAACAGAACCAGAAATTACTGCAGAACGAGAAAACTTATTGTCCTTTTTTAGTTTCTGTTCTTTGTCACTTGGTGTCTTTACTGAAAACAAATTTTTTATAAGACCAAAGCATTGTTTCGTTCAAAACTAATGTCTAACTGAATAGGATTAGTCCGTTCTGTTTCAAACACTTTTTTGAATGCTTTTGTGCGCATTGAGTTTTCCAGTTTTTTTGGATACGAATTTCAATTTACAAAAAAAAATTAGAAAATTTTAAAAATTCCATCGAACAGCAACTAAGAAAGACCTCTGAAACAAGTAACTTATTTGTCGTTTATTGTGAAGTACTGCAGCGAATCAGAGGCAGGTTCTATTTCGTGTAACATTATAAAAAAGCGCACAAATGCCTTTTGCAATGTGCAGCTGCAAGCAAAAAAAAAAACAAAAAAACGCCTGAACAGAGTACCTAATGTGATTTATACTTAATTTGACGTGGCAATCATTTTTTGCCGCCACCGAATTGATCAAAACTTACCACTGAGTTGCAATGAATCAGCTACACACAGAGTTCGTTGGTTTTTTACATCAGCTCAGCTCAGTATAGCTCGTAGAAATCTATTTTCAATTATGTCAGCAACTAGATCACACTGGAATCACATTACAACTATAAAAATTAAAACGTCAAAAATTCGCAAGCAAATTAAAAAAAGAGTGAAAAATACTAGGATTTGTTAATCACATCATAAAGTTTCCCATTTCAATTTTCACTTCCCTCCCTGAAAAACCGAGAAAAATGTACAATCCATATGATATTACTAAACTGAAAACCAAAATTAATTTAAGGTTGAATGCCTAACGTCATTGACGCGGTATTCAACAAACAAGGTTGACTATAACTCTTAAAAACGATCTAGTATTTAACTGTGCAAATGTACATATTATAGATAGATATATTCAAAATTGTTATTGATTTGTGTTAAAAAATAAATAGTTTTACATAGTGTAACCTAATATGTAGATATGCAATAGAATTAAAATGTTTTTCTTATTTTTCAAGAAAAATTAGTTAAATCGAAGGCAGACGAAAGTACCTTCTAAGTAAATTTGTAAATATAATTAGATTTCTTATAGAAACTATATAAAACTTAGGATAATTATTATGGCGTTGTGTTAAGTTTAAAATTAACATTATCTGTTTGTATGTTTAGGTGAGAAATGAAAATGAATCAAACATCCATGGATAGGACCAAATCTTAAATTGTTTTAAAAAAGGAAAATTAACAAATTATATATAAAAGTTTATTGTCGTGTTATTTATTATTTCTTCTATAAATTTCTTGAAATGAAACATATCAATTTAATTGGATAAAATGTATTAAATTATGCCTAATATGACAAAAAGAAAAAAAAACTAAACTTGGATGTATAAAATAAATCTTTTAAGAGGGAAAATATTACACTTATAACACAAAACAAATTAAACAAATAAATTTGAAACTACTCAAAAACGATCTGTAAATAAATTCAATAATAACAGTAAAGGAAATAACTGATTATTTCATTATTCTATGTTTTAAACAAAAAACACAATCGCATACTTAAAAATTTGTTTTTTTTTTAATCCTTATTTAATATGTATATCTATAGTTGAAATGCAATTATTGTTTTGTATAGTTGAAGTAGATATTCTCTGATTAGATCCAACTTTAGAGCATCCTCCTTAAGTCAATGGCTTTGTAAGTGAATCGTTTTTAGTTTCTATTATATTGTCCTACAAATCACAACGGCCTATATTTATTAAAATAAAAACAAAAGGCTTCGTCCAGATCTTTTGAAAATTCTATACCTACCATTTTGACTGCTAGTGAAACGTAAATCTTAGAAAAATCTAAATGATTTCAACTAACATAACCTCCAATGTTTTTCTATAATTAAAACTGTTTTGCGGGATACTACAAAAAAGGTTCTATATAAATCTGAATTATATTCCACGAAATATTTCAAATTGCTGAGAACCTTTTGACACCTCTGGTTATGTCAACCGAAGCTAAGCAATTTCGCCTCAAGTTCCCCAAAAAAATGTTTCCAATTCAATGCAATGCAATGAACCGCACTGCGTGCATGGCTTAATGGTTCCCCATGACTTTCCTAGAGTTGTTTTATTTTGTTTCTTCTTAACACTTGAAAACTGTATTTTGAAAAGAGTGCGTAAAACCTAGCATTCAACAATAATTGAATTTGCCGATATAGTGGCACTTACGATTGTGACGCAGTGACGCAGGAATTTAATTCACTATAATTACAATTTTTTTTTCAGGTTAGAATATTTCTTTCTACCAAAAATTGCCCTTTCGTGGAATTTTTTTAACAAGTTCAGGGAATTTTTTGAGTATTAGTATGCCTAATCTATGATTTGATTTGGAGTGTGTTAAAGTTTACGATTATATTTATTTTGACTGTTTAATTGAAATTTAATTAAAAGTAGGCGGCACTTGGATCCCATATGCAGCATTATTCCAAGAAATATTGGTGACGCCCGTGACCGATAAAATGTATATTATATGAATAGGAAAATAACTGTAGACATAAATTTGTAATTATAGTATAGGTAATGTAGATTTTTAGTAAAATTAATACTTTGAGTTATTGAAAATATTTAAAAAAATTAAATTATGTAGTTAATCTACTAAACAAATCGCGTATCTGCAACTAAAATTTCTAGAATATAAGAACCAAGTGTTTAGCGACTTTTGTACATTTCGCTAAACCAACGAACTTAAATATAAGCAAACTACAAAAATGTATATTTATTCATTATTTTTAAGATCTTATATTATTGTAAAAAGAAAATAACTAGAAATAAATTTAGAAGTAAAGTAGGTATGTATCTCTAATAAAGAAGAAATCTTTACACTCAGACAAATTCGAAAAGTAGAATAGTTTTCGAATATAAATATTTAGGCAACGTTAGTATTTTGAGAGAAAAGAAATTTAGTTAAAAGAATAATAAAGTCGTAAGTTGTAACGATTATTTCAATTTAAGAAAATTTCAAAGAAAATCACATACTAGTTAATAATAATAAATTTTAGAAATAATATTAAAAGAAAAATTAGGAAATACAACATTTGCTGACATATAGTTAAAAGGAAAGAGGATATCTAATATCGAATTAACGTAAAACGATGCATGTATGATATGTATGACATTGCATACATAAGATAATGTACTAGTAAATGTTTATACATATAAATGTATAGCCAAAATGAATGTTTTCGAAATATTTTGTTTCTGTTTTTTTTTATAAACACTGAACGAAGAGAAAATAATATAAAACTATATAAGAAAAATAAATGATTTAGAAAATTATAAGCAAGGTCGTGTTTTTTTTATATTAAAAATATGCATAGTGAGCTACAAAATATTTTCGGTGAAGGTCGAAAAAAAATCATTTTTAGTCAGAACAATGACGGAATTGAAAAAGTTCCTAGCAAACCAAGCGATTCGCATTTCGTTCGCATTAAATTTCCCCGAAGATGATATCATTCGCTGTCAAAAGCTTCGTTTGAAATTATATGGCTCTTTTACGAGCCATAGAATTTCACCAACAAAAGCAATTAAAAGCTTTTTGACATGGAAATTCCGTATGCGATATTTGGGGAAAGCTAAATGGGAAATGTTTGCAAGTTTTAAATTGGAAGTTAGATCGTATAGCTCGTAGGAGTTCGTAAAGGATTGTATAAATCCAGCTGGATTGATTCAAAAGCGAATAAAATTGCACACAGGTATGTAAAACAGTGGTGGTAATTTTAAGTACAAATCACCACTACGATCAACACAGCAGAAGGAAATTCTAGAAAATGTTTTTAGTTTCATTTACTTAAATGTAAAGCGGAGTATAAACGTTCATGTTACATTTACAGCTTTACGCAATTTCTACGTAATCATATTTATATAGCGATGGCCTACGGAATTTCGCTTATTAATATATAGGTGGTTAAATTGACTGAAACTAATTAACCACTATAATAATATGACATGTTTTCAATCAATATTTATCCGAAGCGGAAGTGACTTGGGAGCAGCAGCTCATGTTGGAACCTTTCTAGTGACGGTGTGGAAATTACTAGCCAATTGCAAACTAAAAGTCGAGACACACTACATTCTATACCAGTTTATACCATTCAAGCACAAATGAGACTGGAACCATTTGTTTTTCTGACGCATTTGTCTACTTTACGTTACCTACTTTAGTCATTTTTTATTTTACTCACATGATCTATATAGATAACTGATTTCCATGGTTTACAACAACAGTTGGATCTCGTATTATTTTTGTAACCCATGGAAATCAATGATCTATATAGATCATGTGGACAAAATAAAAAACACCTTTTGCTGAAAAAGGTGTTCCAAAAAAAATTCGTAATTCCTTTCATCATAAATTTGTATCACATGGAACACATCCAATAGGGCAGACACATCTAGTCTACATGCCTGAACCAGAAAGTGACATTTCTAATTTCGACGTTTCCAACGTCATAATTTATTAAGTTAAATAAATAAAATAAGGCTACCCAAAACCAAAACTTAGAAGTCAAACAGATAATGCCGAATGCGAAAACCTGCCAATTGTAAATTATCTCAATAACATTTATGTCGCATATCCCTTCCAATTCACTTTCCCTACTATTTCAGAAATATTCGCATCCCTCTCGATTCGAAGGCAAATGCTGAGACCATCTACCAAGTTCTCAAAGTGGATCTGGACCAACACGAAAAGTTCGCGAAACAAGAACTGTCCGTTGCTGACGACTGTTTATGTACGCTCATAACGTCCACTCGAGCCAAGGATCTACGGTCGGGTTCTTCTGCATTTTTCGAATCCTTTCTACTCTGTAATGAAATCATAAACGAATTTGCACCGACATTAGACGACAACAACAAAAATTAACATGGTTAAGAATACACCCGGACCGGAACCCCATCGGGCGATTTATGGATTTTCATTTAGTTTATTTTTCACAAGTTTGTTTGCGTTATACGTTATGTGGGTGCTGCCCTACCAGGCCCTAGGATACACAAAACACTTTTACTTTGTTCCCGACACTTACTTTGCATTCAGTTTGCCAGTGTTTGTGCTCTGTGGAATTTTTTTCTTTCTATTTTTGTATACCTCGGTGAATATGGCAATAACTGCTGATATTGAAAGTTCGATTACAACTAAAGATTCCACAGTTAATTGCAAATGTCTGGCGGAACCCACTGAATTAAAAGAAAATAAGAAGCTGCCTAGTGAAGTGGATAATCTTTCGACCTCAACATCGTTTGCCGTAGATATCGATTTAAGTCATGTTTCAAAAGTACTTTATAATAGAACGTTGAATGAATAAAATATAATGTTTTACTAAAAGAAGCAGTGTGTTGTTTGCAGTCCCTGACGTACCGAAGGTCAATGTCGATAAATGGGCATTTGACGGGAAATTCGTTGCCCATTTTCTTGGCACAGATTTGTAGGCAATCACTGGCACTTTTTGTGGTATGAACCAGAGATAATACAATGGTTTGTCTATGGTATGAACAGTGGTTATCAAAATAAAAGAAATATAAAAACGATGTCTGCCACCAACACTTCATCAGATAGTGCAAACATAGCGATAGCACCAAGCATTCCATAGCATCACGACAAGAACCACCACTTGCAGGAAGCTCAACGTAAAAATACTGTAGCTGCGAGTCACCCAATATTCCTCTAGTATTCCCAAATAAATATAAAAAGACAATTTTTTACAAGAATGAATAAAAAATAATTTTATTTTCGAAAACCAAAGATTTACGTAAACACTCTTCATATACACATTTATATAAATTTAGTATAAAAAATATCTTGCATTTATATTATCTTTTTTAAATTCTTTTTTCGCCATACAAGCTGTAATCATTTTACAAAAAATAAACTTAGTTTTCATTCTGTTCGATTGGAAGGGTAAATAACTTCTGTATTAAAAACTAACATATAAATCAACGTCTACATTCTTAGGAGGAACCGTTCTCGGTGAGCTATTGTTTGTACACTAGGTGACACTAGACGGCAGTTTGTAATAGGAAAACTAAACAAAACTCTGAGATTTCTACAAGAAATGCGAGTTAATAATAAAACAATTCAATTATTGAAAAAAAGGAAAAAATACAGTCTCCGCTATAAACACTTGCGATTTCTGTTTTACCTGCTCACAATGTTTGCGAAAACAAATGGAAATTAATGGTATCCGTAATAGCCTAGTTCAAAATGCAAGTCATTTGTTCTTAACCTAATGAAGGTCAATATAAATCTATTAGGTATGGGAGGAATGTGAGAGGAACCGTTACAGTATAAATGGTATAAGTTGCACCATTCAATGGCACACACACATCACATGCCCCATAATTGTCACAAGTCGAGTAAAACAATTCCGCCGTTAACAAAAAAAAAAGAAAAAAAAAGTGAATTCTGCCAAAGAGAGTCCAAGAGTAAAATATATAAAATAATTCATATTTGATCACGTCAAGGTCTTTACAAAAAGTATAGTTGATTCTCCAATCCGTTGGACGGAGAACGATGCAAGTACTGGGCGACCATAAATGCCAACTTGTGGGCATACTGACAAACGGCTGGAACTCGGCACGTACCCGACCAATTGTAGTACATGTGAGTCATCTTGTATGTGAGCATCTGCAATTTGTCGGCATCTATGCCCATTGTGTCGTGGATGACGTTGTAGCTGGTTGGTGACACAGTGCCCTGACGTACGCTCTGCGACACCAAAAAGAAGTCGTACCGCTCTGGCAGTGTAACAACACTGTCAACCACCAAGCCCGGTTGAGGATTATTTTGCGCCACAAACAGTCGTGTATTGATGCGCTTCGAGACTACAATAAAAGCCAAACGACATCCCATCTCGATGCCTGCGTTCTTATAGATCTGGTCGAGTTTCTGCTTCAGAATGGCAACTTCAGTATCGAACACCTGCTGCAGTTGTCCATCACCGACGCCATCACGGTAGAAAGCAATACGTTCAGGCAACGCACCATGAGTGTCGCGAAACGCTTTGAGTGCCTTGTTCATATTCAGCACGATTTCGTTGGACATCTCCTGGCCTTTCAGGTGCTCGGTGACTGCACTAAAGTAACTGGTCGATGTCTTTATGTCCATTGTTGCGACAAGGGCTCCATACGACTTGAGCGAGTCTCTGGCACTATGACATACGTCAAAGCCGACTGTCATCAGACCTTTCATTGGCAACTCAATCATCCAAGGTGCTCCCAGCAACTTGGCGTTCATTTGGATAACAACCTTGGTAGCTACTGACATGAGACCTGCTGTCTTTCCACTGCGTGGAGCAATTGTACGCAAATTAACAACCTGCGAAGGGATTGCTCGGTCAATGATGCATTTCTTCTTGATGCAGCTGTATCTGTGTTCGAGAAACATTGAAAATCGGCGTTGAAAACATCATCCGGTTCAATGATCATACAACTTACCTCTCCGCGTTGTCGTTTGGAACAACTACCATAACAATTTGTGGATCGTTTGTGCAGGCCGTCTCAATTGCCGAGGCGTATGTTGCATTTCTGTCGTCTGGCATTTCCAAACTGAAAAAGAAAGCGAACCGTTAGAAGGAAAACGTTCAACCTTTGCTGCACTTGAAACTTTAAAGTTTGAAATGGAAACGTTATACTGAGGAAGTAAGGGAAAAATATGTTGATTTATAATTACGGCGGGATATTATTACGTGCTCATATAGCATTCATGCTGTTTGCGTAGTAGAAGGGACACTTTTCGAGTACGCGCATATAAGAATATGCGTGGTAAAACAGCAGAATGAGTGAACAAAACAATACATTTCAAAGACAACTATGGTAGATGCATTATAACCTAGCACATCCACGAGATAGAGAGTCCGTTACGAATGAAAAAGTCGCGGCTATAATCTGCCGGCCTAGAAGTAGATAGCCACAAGACTGAGGATACCCCAATAACTAACTTAAAATGACTGTGGGAGCATTCTCAAACGTCAACTTGAAGAATTTCGCATAAGGAATTAGGCAATTTCACAATTAAAAGATTAAAAGAGACTGATCATGTTTGCAGGAAAGTCGTATTGATGATCATACAAAACATCCAAAAGCGATATTCGCAGAAAGGCAAACGTGTATTTGAACAGACCGAAGCCATCTCGACACGGTGGTTTCAATTTCGTTGCTTTGCTGACGCTTCCTTCACAGAGCTCGATTGTTGCGCAAAATCATTACCAACCGGAGCATTTGTTAACCATATGTGTTGTTGAAAAACAGTTGACTGCATAACCACGTCAATCTCGCGACAAACAAATTTCATTGCTCGTTTATGGCACACACGCTTGAAAAAGGTACAAGGCTGCGAGGTATGTGTATGGAAGAGGTTCCGGATGCGTCTACAAAAAACTTCTCACTTACCCATTTTACCTGGTAGCTTCGAGCGCTATTAGAGGTGGCAGAAAATGAGTAGATAAAAACAACTCCAACAACTAGAAGCTGGAGAAGGGAAAAATTCAGCTAAATCATCTGACTTACTATCTCGGTTCGGCAATCTGCATCTTCATTCCACTGGCAGCTTGTCGAATCAGACGCACAAAATCGCCCCCTTCTCGACTATTGCGCTTAGGGACAATGATATACCATCGTTTGATCTCCTTTTGGACAAACATCGAGTTGTTACGAAATTCTCGGTTCCAATCGGCATTACGATCACAAGTGTATCTGAAACGAAGGCGTTTATAATGACATCGCCATTGAAATACGAAGAGGCTATTTACCTGCGATTATTGCCAAAGACAATGGCCTCTGGCTGAAGAATACGACCCGGCAGCTCAATCAGTTCACGGTCCAGTTTCAAGTCCCAAGCTTTGAGTACTTCTTGGCTGTCCTTTGCAGTGTCCAAACGTTTATGGAACATTTTGAGACGCTGAATGCGTGGGTCGGGATTCAAACGGGTATGATCAGCTATGGCCCTCATTAAGCTTGCCAAAGAAAAACAGATGATTACATATGGGCCTAGGCAAAAACATCGAACAACAAACTTACTGTCTGTTGTTCTTCATTTCGTCATTCAATCCAGTGGCTCGTGAGAGCTCTGGCACAAGCATTATAAATTCGTTTTGTCCACTGCGAATATTTTTCTCAGTAGGACGAGACAGCAACAGCGGTTGCTTCTTGTCGCGAATGGTTATGTTGTAACGCTAAAAGGAAAACTACCAATTAGTGAATCGAATTCAAAACCATCACACTATTGCACCTTTTGGTAGTACTCGACGTAGCTGACATCGCCTTCCTTGGTGTTAAACTTCGACATTGGTGTCAATGCAAAGTCGACGTCATCCACGCGATAGGTCTTGTTGTTGTAATCGGTCAGGACCACCATGCCTAATGGGCAAAGAGTACAAGATTATCATTGGGCACAACATACCAAGCCAAGTTGTTGCACTTACCACAGACCGCCTTCTTGAACCCGTTCTGATAGTCTTGAGATTCATGTGTGCACTTAACCAAGATTTGGAAAAGATTATCCGTGCGCATAATTTTGTGCGTAATTTCCGCACACAGTAGGACATCCTGTTCGTGTTGGCGAATCGATGTGGTGTAGCCTGGCCAAATTTCCAATTTGTGGTCCGGCACGCAAATCTAGTGAAAAGCGGTTATTGATGGGTTGCATGGCTGTTACAAAGATCACTTACCTTGGCAAAGGGATCGAAGAAGTTTCGTCCGACAAGCTGAAGCTTTAGGCCTTCCATGGAGCGACGTAAAATCAAATTCAACACTTGCAGCAATTGAATATCGGTGATTTTGATTTCACCGACATTCTTAACCTTTATCTGGATAGTTTCACCCTCCCTGTTCTTGCAATATAACTCTTTGGTGGGGGTGTCCAAATTGATGGTTGTGAACAAGACAGTACCGTCGAACAAATATCCCCCAAAGAGTTCACGGTGTTCGTAGATGTAGCGCCTACGTGCCCCCATTAGATCGACATCGGGCGCAAAGTCGATACGATATTGAAAAATGGACCACTTTGGTTTTTTTAATACACGATAGTAGTTGGCTTGCACTACCACGTTTGTGCCCGACTTTCCGCATTTTGAAATGCAACCTTCTGGACGAGTTGCTATGAACTCGGAGATTACACGCCGCCCACGTACTGATCCGCGGGCGTCTTCTTTGGATACTAAATAGAGAGAATGATGCTGTTAGTAAATAATTTTGATGCGGTAAATAATTGTCAACATACCCTGACCCGAAGCCGGCTCGGCAGGCGCTTCTCGATGACTTGTGGCTCGTCCCTGAGTCGAGGGAGCTTGGTGTCGCTGTGGAGCTGGTGCAGTGCTGCACGAAGGTGTCGGAGCGGCTGCTCCTGCTGCCGGCCCTTGACGACCCCAAGCCGATTGCTGGGGAACTGGTGCTTGTTGTGGAGGCCGTTGCTGCTGCTGCTGCTGTTGTTGGCTATTGCCGCGCCAAGAGGTTTGCTGCTGCCCACCACCGTTACCATGTCCTCCTCTTTGTTGGCCTCCCCATGCAGACTGTTGTCCCTAAAAAAACAACCACTCGGTTGATTAGAAATGAGTATATATGTTGGTTGATTATTGTAGTTAGAAATGGGGCATAGTGGATCTCAATTAATAGTCAATTAGGGCGACAATCGACCCGTTGAAGTAGGAGAAGATTAATACTTATTAAACCATTTACATATTAAGAAAAAGCTGCTGATGCCAGCATTTCGAGAAGATGCCAACAGTTTTACTGCATAAGCAAAACAGAAGGTTTAGGGAAGCTGTCGCACTTTTCGAATCTCTTTGAAAACTATGTACCTAGGTGCATAATTTAAATTTAACGTCTGATTAAAAATGAAGCTTAGTCAAAAGACAAAACATCTTTTGACCGCGGTTTGCCTAACATTTACGTAGACATACTTTCCTGGGAATTTAAATACAATCCCATCAATTCTCACAAGCAGCACGGACAGCTCAAATGTGCAAGATAAATACTGGAAAACTGTCGCATTACAGTTTATAAATCAGAATAAGTCGTAAACGACGTTTAATGTGTCAAATATTGACTACACAACATCGGGTGTGGTTTTCGATGTGTACTACGCAAGCGTGATTCAAATTAATTAAAAGGAAAACCAAATACTCTCCATTTTCTACTTCGGGGAATGGTCAATTCAAATTCATTTGATGCTCTCCAACAATTCAGATGAATGTACACAAACTGTGAGTACAATGTGTCGTGGATCGCCTTTTTCTTCAAACCCTACCTTTACATTTTTGCGGAATTATATGCAGTCTCATGATTATGAAAAAAGACGACACCATTATGAACATTTCAGAACTTTAGTGTCCCTCCACAGACCTCAGTCATAGTACAAAACCCACTCATGGCTAAAAATGCTGGCAACAGCATGAATTTAAAACCAAATCATGCATGCAACTCTGGGTGCTTTGCCGAGGCAATAGCAGACAAAGAACACAAACACGTTTCTTATCTTACTAAAAATAAACATGGCTTGTCAAACCCACGTGTAGGTAGGTACATCTGCTGGAAAACATTCTATGGTTTTAATCGGAAACGTTTCATATTCTTTTTCGTCAAACATGTGCGGAGAAATATGAATCTTGCGATAAAAAAAAAAAAAAAAAAAATACCCTTCGGTGATGGGGTAGACGACAGGGCATTTAAATTGGTGGATTGTTATTATATTTCAGCATTTTGTTCTGGTATTTGTTTGACGTAAGAACTGGTGTTATCGCATACCCTGTGTCGAGTCAACGGATACAGATAACGAAAAGACATAGACGATATATATCTTAAAGCCTCGGAACGGTTCTTAAGATATACTTTTGCAAGCTGTGGCTTAAACGCCAAAATAGTTTTATCAGTGTAATTTTTAAGTGCATTATATGATGTGACCACGAGTTTTAGAAACCACTTGAAATATTGATGACTTTTACAATTTTGATCCCTCACAACAGGACATTTGTCAAAGGAAAGATTTTACTACACAAAGATATTACGATTTATGCGTTTGACCGCCTTTAAGACGGCAACAGAATAACAAACTGGATGTAATTGTTCGCGTCGGAATCATGTGTATTTCTAACAAACACATGGCTGGTGGAAAATATATGAAACACAAACAAGTACAGAAAAAAAAAACATGTGGGCTTTCTGTTTTTGATTTTTGTTTGTAACCAAAAGCGTATACATAAAGGATATTTCTGCAGTTATATTTGAATTTTACACAAGTGCGAATTTGTACAGGGGCCATCATTCTATTTTTAATGCGTCACAACTATTTTACTCAGGCGCAAACGGAAGTGCTGGTTAGTTCTCTGATAATTTCACGCAAATCATGGGAGTCGGGATATAAATAGATACCCGCAAAGTATAGAGCAAGGCTTATTAAAGCAAAACAAAAGAACGGTAAGCAAAATAACTGCTGCAACGGAGAACAACTCTGATTTTGCTAACTTTGCTACATACAAAGCAAAAAGGAATGGCAAGGAAATACTATAAAATAATCGCCTATAGAACAAGTGCAGATTTAAAATGAAAGGAAATCGGTTATTTATCCTCGCCGGTCCTACTGCCGGCATTTCATTGTTTGACAATTGCCTACCCAGACCTCGGATCCCGATAACAAGCAAAGAGTTGTGTGTGGAAATAAAGAGGAAAATTATTCATGTTTGAGTATCAATCGAACGATTTGCACCAATAAAACGGATGAGCCCAGCCATTAAACTCTCCGACTCAGCTTACCATACATTGTTATTATCTGCATTCAGATCTTCCGCTCTAAACACCAAATAAACCGAGATAAACCCTTCAAGTCTTTACTCAAATTCCGTACATAAACGTTTATTGTGTGACATCATCGTTATGAAATTCGACCAAGTCTCAACACAGAAAGAAACAAAAGAGCATATGTACCTAGTAAAAACAAAAATTCGTAAATTCAGCAGTGTAGCAAAAGGTTTCTAAGTTTTATAACGAATCTATGGGGCCAACCACATCGCTTGACCTTTATCAAAATATAGACAGCAATTTGCATAACTACAGAAACAAAATGTGTAAAACAATATGCGGAACGTTTCGCAGCATAAAACCAGTAATGAAAAGCATATCTAGCGAGTTATTGGGCAATCGCTGCCCTAATTTCATGTCAAAAGTAGAAAATGGAAATAGGCATAAATCCAGCTCGCCAAAGTACAATTTGCTTGCCAAGTTTCGCAAGTCCACTTGTGAGGTTGACATGCGAATTATTTACTCCTGCCGCTGCTACAGCGACTCTCACGGCTGATTGCTCTTGAAAGGCTTTGTTGCAATGTGAAGGTGCGATACATACCTACGATAAATTGAAGTTGGATGGTCTCCTGCCATTTCTATTTTTGTGTATGCATTTTATGTCGTACCCTGGTTATTCCAAAGGCCAAAAGGAGCTACAGGATACACTGCGCATGCACCATGCGCATGCATGTAGGTGTATTGAGATATTAATAGAAAAAAAACACGTTAGCCCAGACATTTGTTTCTATTTCTTTTTGTAGTATAAGTACGACATTTTAAATTCTCAAATATTGGCAACTGTGTAGTATGTTTTTGTAACTTCATAGCTGGTTTTGTCTACATGACATTTGGAAATGAACGACCACCTACCAATAGTTGATCCAATTCTTAAAATGCATCTACACCCACACAGGTTACAAAAAATTGCAAGATATACATCCATACACCAACTAACCCTTCCCCTTTGATACCATTGCAATCCAGTAGCATCTCTAGCGCTTCTGCCCAATAAAGACATATTTCACAATTAAAACGCAATACAACCATCATTGTTTGGAAACCAATCCATTAAAATCAACCGGTAAATAGGCAAAACGCAAATTAAGTTGCAAATACGACATACCTACAAATGACGACTAAATTGGATCAAACATAACTGTACGTGTATGCACAGAATTGTTTACTTATCTGCATTTAATAATGAAGATGTTCATAAACAAAACTAATGCAATTTATGTAAAAATGCTAAGGCATATTGCAACTTACCGGTGTGGGGACATTCTGCGGACGTCGGCCAGCTCCGCCATGTCCACTTCCCGTTCCAGTTTGTGGCCTGGACGCTCTTCCTTGACCACGTGACCGGCCGGCACCACCTCCTTTTTGGACATCCATTGTTTAAAAATTCCAATGCAAAAACTAAAATGTCTGCAGTGAAATGAAAACAATTTATATTAATATCAGCAATTACACAAAACTCTATTCAAAGCACAAACATTAATTTGAAAGCGACGGTTATTTTTTTCTGCAATTTCTGCAATAAACGAATGCAACAATTTAATTTCGAGAAACTCAGTCAGATAAGAACAAGTCTGAGATTGAACAAGTCTCAGATTGAACAAGTAAAGAACCGTTTGGTTTTTCGTTTGTTGTCTATGCCCAGCGTTTCGCAAACCGAAGCCCACAAGACCAAGAGAAAGAGAGTACACCATATCTACAATCTACATTCCACAATCTACATATGAGTACAGTACGAAACGAGATTTTCTAGAGAGGGAAATTATTGAGACTTATTTTAAAGATGATCCTTGTATATGGAAATTTGTATGAAATTGTGATATATTTTTTTTATTATTTTTTTTTTACTTGTTGCATCGCGTTGTAGTATCAGTAGCAAGTAGCACCTTAAAATTTGTCATGTATAGCAGCTAAAACTGGGTACTTCATTTTATTTCCAAAAACTGTCAATATAAAATTAAAAGATCACTTCTATTAAAGACAATTAAAATATTAATTTAACGTCCGATCGCATACGGGACTTTAACAGGTTCTAGTTGAAGTATGCCCCTAATGCCTATGCCTAAGAGGTAGATCGACGAAATTTTGTCAACAAATCAATTGAAATTTCGATTGACGTTTAATTATAGGGAATTTAGAAATATTCGCATTTTGAAAATGTCTTCGTTTTCACACTTGTGGCTTTGCATTTTGTTAGGTTAGGTTACAAAAAAGTTCCTTTGTATTTCGATAACATTCCAAACTCTTATGGGAGGTGCTCTCTGGTTAGTGTGGCAGACTACTAAGCGACGGGTTCCAAGTACAACATCCGGGAAATCGCAAATTCCACCAAAAGAACAGAATTTATGTTTTTATTAAGCAACGGGGAAAATTGTACCTGCGACCACTTACAATTAAAATACGTGAGTACTTTTTTCAAATTTATTTTATCCAATTTCCTGCCACAAATACAATCTGCTTACATATTATATCGCAAACATACCTAGCTTTCCTTTACAAAAATATTAAAATGCTCCAAAACCAGTGTACAACTCTAGTGCCGTTCTAGCAACGATCTAACGTTCTACGCTTTCAGGTAAAACAATATTACATCCAAGTAAGCCCCGACCACTCCATTTTTTGGGAATCAAAATCATATCCAACGTCTGGGTACTTCTTTTTACTTTTAGCGCAATACGTTGGTTTTCCATATGTTTGACCAAAGTACCTATTTGATTGAGATTGTTCTCAAAATTCTTCCAGTTTATTGAGCCGAACTCCACAATGCTATCTCCAACTCGAAGACCGGCATCCTCAGCTGGGGATCCTGGCGTAACCAAATTGACATTGACAACGGGATAAAGCAATGTCACTTCTGCAGTCGGTGAATTTAGATCAACTCCTGCAGTTTGGGTTGAAATCCCTTTATTTTGTTCCTCCTCGGCAGCTTCTTTATGAACTTGATGTAAGAGTTTCTCAATTTCATCCATCAACTTGCGATGATCATTTTGTAAACAATGAATTTGCTGCCTTGCTTGGCGCACTTGATATACGTCGATATCGTTGCGAGGGAAGCCTTCCATGTCAGTTAGGGGTCCAGCCATACCAACGTTGGCGTTAGCCGACAAGATAGCTCCATAATCAGATATTGATCTTTCTATAGTATTCCTGTCAGCCATGAGCCGAATGAGTTCATCTTTAGCTGTAGTTTTGGGCACAACCATGATTGATCTATTTTAATCAAAGACAACAAATATAATTTTGTTTGTTTTTTTTTTTCTTTTTTTAATACTTTCATTTTTTTCACTAACTTCACTTATTTTGTAAAATGATTGTCGCTTTTCCAAAATAAGAAAATAATTCTTTGAAGGATTTTCTCGCATTCTTTAAGAGTGTGCGAGTTAATTTTGAAAGCAGTGGATACCTACTACTCTAAAATAGAACCCGATTTTTTTTGGAATGACTTTGGATGGAGACGTACACGGTATACATAGGTAGCTGGGTTGGGTACGATAGATTATAGGCTATAATTCTCTTAAATTTATCGATTTAATGGAATCAAAATATGATGAAAATGCTAACATTTAGCCAGTCTGTTTCAAATGTAAATATAGGCAGGTTGATTCTGATTTGTGTTCACATTTTTTTAATTTTACTTTAAATAAAAATGTTCCAATTTTATAAATTAACGATAAAAATGTTATATGTCGGTACTGTTTTCTTTTATAGGGTTCAGATAACGTTTAGAGCAGGGGTCAGATTAGGCAAAATGATCAAACGTTTTCACTGCACTTCTTCTTCTACGAATGCAAGAGTCGCATTTGCTCCACACTGTTAGAAGTTCTTGAATACACTTAAATTAACAACTAAATTATTTGCACTTCAGAAATTCAGCTACGTAGGTATACATAAATAAGATTATCAAAACATTTCGACTGATAGCAAGGACCAGACCAAATTCAGTCAGTACATTTGTAAACCAAATGTTATTTATCGATAGTACTTTATAAGTAAAATGTCTGCCCAGGATGAATCGCTTAAATTTTACTGGCATTGGCCATGGTCAGATGAGCAGAGGAGACGAATTCGTGTACAGTACTATGCAAGAATATTGTTAGGGAAAAGTTTAGGGAAATTTTTGTTTACAAATTACAAACTGAGGAAAAGCTATCAAAACAAACAGAGCTGAGAAAATATCCTTCAAAGCTGGATTGAAATATATTTAATCACTTTTGTAAAGGAATAACAAATTGCAATAAATATCTTTCTTCTTACAAGTTTTAATACTTTCAGCAGCTTAGATTTTCTTATAAATGCGAAACTGAGATTACAGCAAAATGAAGCAACACTTTCAATATACACTTGGCCAACCACACTGCGTTGCATATATTATTTTGACAGATTACCACAAAAAAAAATTGTTCAAATGGGTGTGTTCTACAAACTTTTACTTGAGGCTCCCAAACTGTTTATTCAATGTGGTTTGTGTTCGGTTCTGAGCACAGGTGGAAACTGAATTCCGCTACAGAAAACAGAAGCTCAGCCAACGTTGGTACATTTTACAACAATTGTTAAAATGGTTATAAGCCAAACAAAATAAATTTTTCGCATTCACTATCATTAGTACTAGAAATAAAATTGTAGTCGTTATCATGATTTACAGATAGCAACAGATTTATAGTAACAAATACAATAACGCTCCATTAAATCCTGAGCGAACGTATGAGAAATAATTCTATTTAAAGAATCAATTAGCATGTCTTTCAAAAGACTACGAACATAACTACCTACTCATTAAAAAAAAAAAAAGACGATCTGATTTTGTTTAGAAAGGGTGTCCCTTATACAAGCAAAATGTAATTTTGATAGGAAATACAGATTTCAAATAGGAAATGTATTGATTCATAGAGTACAGATTGGGGCTATGTATGGAATAGCACATCGGATAAATAGCCGCCACAGCTTTGCTTGCAATTTTCTACGACCGTTTCGCATAGATGTGTTCAAGGCGTTGGTGATCGTGGGCTTGTTTCGTAGACCTTTTACTTCAAAATATCCCAAGGAAAAAAGTCCAATGGCGTTTAATCGCAAGATCTGGGTAGCCAATTCTGATGGCAAAAACGGCCAATTTCACGATTAGGAAATGACTCATGCAGTAATTGAATTGTTTTCCTGGCTGTATAGCATGTGGCACCGTCTTGTTGAAACCACATGTTGGTCACATCCATATCTTGCACTAAAAACTGGGTTATCATGTCACAATAACGAACACCATTAATTGTCACTGCCTGACCAGCCGCATTTTTGAAGAAGAATGGTCCGATAATGCCTCCAGCCCAAAATTCGCACCAAAAAGTCACGCGCTGTTGAACGACTTGTGACAGGACAACCAGGGTGTTTAAGACCGCTAATTGATCTAGTCTCTCTTAATTTTTTTCAATCATTCTCTTCACAGTTGACGAGTTTAAATCAATATGACGGCCCATATTTTGTACGAAAATTGCCGAATGTAGCTGACAAATGATTTTTAATAAATTGCTCCACAATAAAAATGAGTTGTTCTTTCGTATAGCGCTCCATTTTTAATAACCCCGAACTGTCAGCTGTCACATTGTTGTCTTTTTTTGGCATCACTGTAAAACTAAAGCTATTGGCGCAAAATTCAAATTTTGCGTGAATTATGGGACACCCTTTAGTAGGTACTTATGTATTTCACCCAAACATTATTCAGTATCACCACGATCTATATGTCCACGCCTTTATCGTTTAGGTATTTATTCCTCTTCGTGATCCAGAAGAAATAATAAAGAAAGGCGTTGTAAACCTGGCAATTATTTTCTTATATTTAGATCTTCAGAAAACTCAACGTCCTTGTCTATCTTTTTTTTTCTCTGTTTGCTTACCGTTGCAATTATAAACTCTGGATAAAAGTTATCAAAACTGTAGGTATACATCAAACTTAGTTAATGTTTTGTTTCCGGTGTTTTTTTTAATTTTAACTACTCACCACACGGTAATTCGCATTTCGTTGGCTTCGAGTTCATCTGAGAATCCCAGGCGACACTTGTTTCACATCAGTTACACAAATTAATTTTAAATGTGATAACTACGAAATGAAAAACACACATTGGTGCTTTACGTCTATTGTCATACGAAAACATATGGGAGATGCCCTTATAATGACCGTTTGTTCATTACTAATCAGAATCTTTATTATTTGTAAGAGATTATTTTGAAACCAGTACGGGACATTCTCCGCTTCTTGAACCCACTGATCATCTTTATAAAACAGTTGAGAAGTGCCGTCTAAAAGCATTTCAAATCGTAGAAAGGACAGTGGCCACACGGGTTGCCTTTCAGATACAGGATGAGCATGGGTTTTTCCTCTTCTTCCTTAGTAGATTCATCGTTTCCTGCAACCTTTTACCCAGCTAAGAGATGAATAGCAAGCTGACTTTTACTGCATTAGATTCCATCATGCTGGAAGTGAGGTCTGGCCTGAAAGTCAATATGTCGGAGGTAAAAAGAGAAATGGATGTCCAGACGCACCGAGTTTTGACCATCGCATTTCTAGCGTTATAAAACATTAATATTAATATTAGCGTAGAGCTTTACGTCAGTAAAACATTTCATACTGAAACTTGTCAAACAAAAAGATTTTATAACACAAATTCGAAGTGAAGATGGGAATAGTTAAAAGAGCAGATTGGTCCAAATCATATGTGCACGTCCCGCGCGATAATATAATTTCTCACAATGCAGCGAAGGAACAATTCGTCTCGTCTTTTGCCTATGACGTGGGTAACACAATTCAGTGTTTTTTTTTTATTTTCTCTTTCATTTTCAGCCATGTCCACCTTCAATGAATCTACTGATTGGATGGGAATATGGTCGAATTTGGCTTAAAGAACGTAATGATTTTGCTGAAAAACGTGCTGTAATGGATAAACCAAAGAAAATTCACAATGATTTTAAATGGTGGCTGGATAAAAGAAGGAAAATAATACAACGCAGTGCCGTTAAATAAATGTTTGCGTAGAAAACAAGGACAGAATTAAATTGAGTGTTTTTTGTACCTTCAAAATTTAAAGTATTGTTCACTATGGCTTTAGAATTGACTTGAGAAATGAACGATTTTAGTTTAGTTTTAGTGTTAGAAAGAGCAACACGCTTTTGCTAAGTTGCATTCTTTGTTCATGGCGAGTAAAAGTGGCTTGACCTCTGCAGGTTTATGCTTTGATTGCGACTCTACCCGCACCTTTTGTAAAATATAAACTACGTCACTGTAAGTTACTGCAATTATAATGAGCCTTCAAACAGAACAGTTGGGGTAGGTATTAAGTTAGCACGCAGGATACCAACAAATAATAGTAAACTTAAAAAGAGGAATACGCGACACCGGGTGAACCTAAATTGCAAAACAACTGTGCATATTTTTGTGGGCCTATTCAGCAATGCGCAGCGGATCGATTTGAAAGCGGTACGTACCTCATTTCGAGCAACTTGTAGTTTGATAATTCCTAACAAAGCAATCCAAACTATAGTCTTTGAATATCTAAGAGCAAATGTGGGCTCGTCCTTTAAGTGTTTAAATATCTGCCTTCAAATGCCAAAAAGCTGGATGTTTCTTTTCGAGTCAACGTCCTTATAAGAAAAATATATGTGATGCAGTTACTGTTGAATTAAATAAGTAAAGGAAGAGTTTGGTTACATCAACAACTGAAAGAAACAACCAAACTGTGCGCATAGAACAGCACTATGCAATTGCTGGCATGTATAGAAATTACCTCAAATCAATTAGCTCAGATGCACCAAGTTGCATGCTGCTACTGTCAAACAAACTAGCTCCATATTTACAAAATATGCTGAGCAAGTGTACCAAGACGTCCAATTGATAACAAACAAATCGTGTCTGATTCAGGTGATAAAAAATCAATTTTAATTTTTATTTAACTTAAGACTCATCCTTCACAACTGTGGTTTTCTCGGACACGTACAAACCGTCCAAGAACTTACGGATATCCTTATTCTTAACAGTTGTCGATTGTTGGATCAAAGCCGCCGAACCAGAAACAGCTTCGATATCATTGCCCTCGACAATGAGTTCATCCTTTTGCGCGGTTGAGTTCACGACAGTCACACCGGGTGCCATCGCAACACGACGAATGTACTTCTCGCCCAAAAAGTTACGGATCTCAATGATTGTGTTGTTCTCAGAGGTAACGCAATTGATGGGGAAATGGGCATACACGGCACGCATCTTGTATTGGAATCCCTTTGTAACACCTGTAAGAGAAAGTCTTGTTGATCTACTCGTCTGCATATGAATAGCATTTTTATTTTACCCTTAATCATGTTCTCAATGTGACTGCATACGGTACGCACGGCAGCGAGTTCCTTCTTGGCACCAAACCACTTCTCAACCTTCATCACACGTTTGTTGACCATGTACATGTCGAGGGCCAAGTGTTTGAAGCTGCGCCTCAAAGTACCTCGGGGACCTGTGATGCTAACCACACGCGCCCTAACTGAGGCCTTGATGTAAGAGGGGATTTTCACGCATTGATTTGAGTTGATTGTCCTCATTTTGTCACTGAAAAGAAGGCCAAAATATGGTAAATATGTAGGTAAACGAGAGGGTTCTTCTTAAGTTGTTTTTGTTGGTAAACTTAAAAATTGGTAAATGATATCCAGGAGCAATTTAAATGAACTAAAGACTTTCTAATGCACTAAATACAGATTTTGATTGAATTTTCTGGATTTTACGTGTAGTTTTATTTAGCTGTGGTAAACACTGGATAGTCCAAGTCAACTGTCAAACTTTAGTTGCGAATATTTTTCACTTTGTAAATACATGGACAGAAAATTCATACGGAAACCACTTAAAGAAACTATAATCTATCACATAGCAACATAATTCCATTCGGATATTTTACCAATTTTCGGATGTTTAATAATTAAATTTTGTACGATTTTTTCGATGAACTTACACGCTTCGGACCGACCGGAAAGAGGATTTTTAGAAAAAGGAAATTTTTGACGTCTGTCACGAAGAGCATTGCCTGCTGTTAAAAATGGCGGCATTTAGGAAGTGCTTGGCAGTTTTAGCAGTGGGATGAAAAATTGTATAGGATGTACATTTCTATGTGGTTTTCTTTCCGAAAATTCAACAATGCATAGCCGCCAGCTGTGTGCCATACACATTGGTGTTAGTGAAAGTATTTGTAAAATCTGAGAAAAAATAGAGATTTCTCAAAAGTGCCTCAGATCAAAAAATAGATTGATTTTGTTTTGGCAAATCGAACACGAAAAGCAATCTCTATAAAAAAAATAGATTTTTTCTCAAAAAATCGATCTTTTTGCCAAATCGAAAACGACATAAGTATATCCTGGCTTGCACAACTCTAGGCATTCCGAACTGGTTTTTAATTATAAGAAAATATTACCAACAGATTGTTTTCTAACCAATGTCAGCAACGATGAACATTTCGAATACCGACATACACCTGAAACGCCTAAACTTCAAATAAAAATGTTGTATTTATGTATTTCCACCAAAATGATTTTCTACGTACACATAGGTACTCCCCATTCGAATCGAATTTAAAATATTACCCGCGTATCCCACATGTAGAAAGATATTGTGAGATGACACAATGCATTTTTTTTAAATTACATTCCAATGACCTTAATTTAATTCTTGAAGAACGGAGGGCTTCGAATATAAAAAGAAGGTATCTATAAACCTATTCAAAAATACTACAAGCTTTATATTGGTTCCAATAGGTACCAATCGTTAACGCACCCAAGTGGACAAATTCCTTATTTCCTCCAAAATTTCCCTATTAAAAAGACCAAACACTTTGAGGAGCTCTGTGCGTACAAAATTTTCGCCACAACAAATTATAATCTGTCAATTTATGTGGTTCGCTATTTAATTTCAAAGCAAAGCTAAAATATAGCTGAATATTTAATAAAATAATAGGAATAAATTATAATTTTTTTTGTACACTCGCAAGAAACATTTACCTCATCAACCAGGCATGGATTCGACTGAAAACCCTGAAAGTGTCAACAGAGATGAGCTCATAATGCAGCAGCAGCGGCAAATCGAAAAAGAGGTTAATTGTTTGTTTTTCAGTTGCACAGCAAATAAAAACTTCTGAACTTAATTACATTTCAAAAACAAAACAGATCTCGGAATCTATCCCACTGGTTAGTGAACTACAAGTGGTGTCCACTCTCAATCAAGAATACCAATGCGATGCTGTTTATACATCGAAAATTGAAGATCTTGGTGACAAGTACAAATTTATGCGTCGTACCCGGCCTGATGGTAACTGTTTCTTTCGGGCTTTCGCATACGCATATTTGGAGTATTTACTTACGAACAAAGAAGACTACCAATCATTTAGAGATCTCGCACAGAAATCCAAAGACAAGCTAGTGCAATTGGGCTTCCCCAGTTTTACATTGGAGGACTTTCACGAAACGGTAAGTGTTCCTTTTTCTTTCAACAACAGGAAATGCACTCGCCTTGGTATTGCAGTAGGGCTTCGCGTTATGCACCAGGCATAATTTAATTGACTGTCATTAACAAACACTTCCAAATAGGTCACTTTTGTAACGCACGATATTTGATTTTTCTTCACAATTAGTTTATGGAAGTCATCAAACGTGTCGACCCAACTGACACAACAAAGGATGTCAACATAAAAGACGAACTCCACACAGTGTTCAATGAGCAAGGATACTCCGACTACGTCGTTGTATACTTGCGTCTAATAACCTCAGGCAAACTACAAGAAGAAGCGGATTTCTATCAGAATTTCATTGAGGGTAATTTCACAATCGAGGAATTTCGACATCAAGAGGTTGAACCGATGTACAAAGAATCCGACCATATACATATTATTGCTCTATGCACTGCCTTGAACGTTGGCGTACGCGTCGAATACATGGATCGTGGCGAGGGTGGGAAAGTCAAGGCTCATGACTTCCCCGAAGGAACCGAGCCCAAAGTATTTCTATTATACAGACCTGGCCATTATGATATTTTATACCCAACTAATTAAAAAAAAAAACGAAATATTCAAAATGTATATACATATTTTGTTTTCATGCTAACAACAAGTGTTCTGGTTTTGTTTTGAGAAAAATTTACGTAAAAATTGGAAAGTACATTATATTTTATGGAACTAAGCTTCATGCGCTTATGGAACTTATAAAAATCTTTTGAGAAAATAAAACCAATCTGAAACGTGGGCTGTAATTATCTTATTTTTGTCAGGACAAACACTCTTGATTAAAGTTGCGTATTCGGTACAATACACGTTTTTAGTCAAGTAACTTTGAGTGCAAAATTCCCAGGATGATTCGTTCTAGATTTTGTTTACCTTATAAGACAAAGATTGCCACAAAACGACAACAACCTCGGTTTACTGTTTTCTAGGTCATAACCACCACTACATAGACGATGTTATTTCCCATGTCACTGCTGTTGTTTCCGACTGGATGCATATGTGGTATACGATTGGGCTTCTTCAGATTCGCTCTCAGATTTCAGATTTCTTGCAGCCAATCAAACATAAAAACGTTACTTGCTCTTTTTTACTCTTGTTTTATATTCGTGCGATTGAAATATATATGTTCCCTTCGAAATATGGATGGTGTGATCACTTGAGGTTCTGTAAATCAACTAAAAACTTTTCTGCCCACGTCCTTCCGAAGACTTCACAACTATGCAGAGAACAGGCACACGAAACTCAACTGTAATTTAAATTGTCCTACAAAATTTGCTTTAACTTTATTTACAATTAACAAACTTCTTTTCAAAAAAGAATTATCAAAAAAATTATTATCCGCATCAAGTTATACAATTCCAGGTGAAACGTTAAAAAAAAATAAGAAAAAAAGGTCATATTTCATATTGAAATACCACAAAAGCTGTTAAGAGATTTGAGTTAGGATTTACACAAAAAAAGAAAAACCGCATTAGGAAATCCGAGACAATCAAAATCTTACAATTTTGCATCGGGAGGTAGTCAATCTGCATTGCAAACAGCCATAGCTTCGGCCTGTTCTTCTAGCAATTCCTTGCTGGTGATAGCCAATTTGGACTTTGCAAAAGCGTCAAGAGTCAGACCCTGGACGATCTTCCATTGTTTGTTGGCAATTTCCACAGGGAAGGAGAAGACGACACCCTTTGGAGCACCGTAGCTACCGTCAGATAGTACACCCATCGAAACGTACTGGCCAGCCTGTGTTCCATTCCACCAATCATGCATGTGATCGCAGGCAGCCTTAGCAGCGGACATAGCTGATGACATTTTTCGGGCTGCGATTACGGCAGCGCCACGCTTCTGGACTGTCTCGACGAATGGTCCCTGCAAGAAGGCGTCATCGTTGATGGCATCCCAGACGGATTTTTCGGCTCCACCAATTGTCACCTTTGCACTGCTTGGATCGGGGAATTGTGTGGCCGAATGGTTGCCCCAGATGAAAACATTCTTTACAGCAGTAATTGGTACCGAGAGTTTGGCTGCAATTTGAGCGGTTCCACGATTCTGATCCAAACGGGTCATTGCGGTGAAGTTCTCCTTTGGAATTGAAGGAGCGTAGTGAGAGCATACAAGTGCGTTTGTGTTGGCTGGATTGCCAACAACCAAGACCTTAACGTCTTTCTTGGCGTTTTGGTCCAATGCTTGTCCTTGGACCTTGAAAATCTTCACATTGGCTGACAGAAGATCTTTGCGTTCCATGCCTTCCTTGCGGGGCATAGCACCAACGAGGAATGCAGCTGACACATCTTTGAAGCCAACAGCTGGGTCTGTGGTGGGTATAACCTCACGCAAAAGTGGAAGAGCGCAATCGGCCAGTTCCATAACAACCCCTTCCAACACACCAACCATTGGTGGAATGTCCAATAAATGCAGAATCAGGGGTTGATCCTTGCCGAATACTTCACCGCGAGCAACCATATACAGCAGGGAGTAGGCAATCTGACCAGCAGCGCCGGTGACGACAACACGGATTGGTTCGCTCTGAAAATAACAAGGGTTTGGTTACTAAGAGGACATTTGGAAGTTTGTATCACTCGAAAAAGTTTGCATCAAAAGTCAATTAAGATAGAACTGCGCGCGCTAACATTACCTTCAACCTTCAACCACATATATCTTATTTTCCGGCTACCCCACTTAACTTCACTCAGCCTACAACTACCTAGACGGCTCACTTTCACTATGAGATATATTAAAAAAAAACTATCTTCATTTCATGATTCGGGGTGTACCGTCTCAAATCATTGACCCCCAGACCAATTTAACAACTTGTCAATTTAATTAAATTCTCTATAATAAACAAATAAAAAAAAAATCAAAATGTCGTCTTTTAATTTATTGCTCGTGTTAAATAAAAGAGGGTGAACGTTGAGCGCGTATTTTAAAAAGATAGGTACAATTAAGGGAAAAGAAACTGAGGATTCAAATTGCTATTCAGATTAGGTAGGTATAATAAATGCCCTTTCATGAAAGTAAGTTCAAGTGACTTCTTAGATTTTGAAGTGTCGTAATAAATAAAACCACAAAATAGTGAAGCTACGCCTTTGTAATGAGACGTAGGAGCTAGAGGCCCTTTCACATACATTAATAAACCTATCAGCTATACGTCGTGTAGTTGCTATTAGCTCATCATGCCAAGAACGTTACAAAATTAACGTACAGTTACAAAATCACACACAAGTGTATGGTATGTGAAATATTTGAATAGGTACCTATGTATTACTGATTATTCTGAAACAAAACACATACCTACCTATTATTATCATCGAACTTTCTCCTGCTGATTAAGACAATCTTCTAATGGCGTATTTTTTCGGTTGGATTTTGTTTTTCTTATCTGTAGCACATTTATTTGTTCATGACTTTTAGCGTATTTTTTATGTATATATAGAATTTGTTCATAATGTTCACTTGCAGATACCTAGTTCGTTTTCCCAAAAAAAAAAAACAAAGAAAAGTAATAAATAGAAAAATATTTACTAATCTACCGGCATGAGATTTTTAGTGCATAATGCATGTTGTTTTGATGGAAACGAGCTACCCGCCCCCGCACCATATGTACCGACGATGATGTGAATATATTTCATTTGGCCGGATGCCAGAAGACGTCATTCCAATAAGCAGGCAACTGTCTATGCTATATTCCTCTTCTATCATCTGGTGTAGCGAATTGCTTGCATCGCTTTTTCTCGGCTCAATCATAATTGCCCTTGGATGTATGTACTGTATATTTGCACGGTATATAAGCACGTTACGTGTATGTTCATTCATTTCTGAAGTGTAACACTTGACAATGGAATGGAACCAGAGCAGCAATCAAATCAAATTTCCCAGCCATCGGTTTACACAAAAATTAACGTCACATTGTGGCGTTATCACTTATTCTCAAGTATTAAGCCCATTTTTTTAATAAATATTGTTTTTAGCCGCATTAATCTAAATTGCACGTTACGCAAGGCCTGTATTATTTAACATCACCCCATACCCCAGAAAAATTCATTTAATAAACAAGAATCTACGATATTAGTTTTTGGCATTAGTCGATGCCGCTGCCGTTGCCGTGTCAAAAATTAATTCTCCGGTTTTGTTCGTTTTCTGGGCTACCTCACTTAAATTTGTTCGTCGCCCCGAATGCAAAGGTCAAATGAAAGTTAACAAAGCACAGGTATCCGTATAAAGTATTTTTTTCGAGACCCTTCTAAGATCTTATGTTGCATATTTACCATTTTAGTGTTTTTTTTTTTTTTAAATATTTGCACACAGTATGTGTTAAATGCAAAAAAAATGCTGTTTAGTGAGTTTTTTTTTTTTTGTGACAGAGGAGTCGCACGCACCTCACTGTTGAGCTTACGGAATGGAACTAAAAAAAATGCGCTTCGCTTTCGCCAAACACGAAGAAGAATAGAAATTGAAATACTTAAGCTTTTACGATGTTGTGGAGAAAGCTTTTACGATGGGGGCAATGTAATACTCGACATTTTGAATTAATTGGCCAACGGGGTGCTTTGCAGCCAGATTTGAAATTCTTGTCACTATGTTATGGTGATTCTTGTGTTGAATAATTACTGATAAGAAC
This sequence comes from Cheilosia variabilis, assembly GCA_951230905.1. Taxonomy (NCBI): domain Eukaryota; kingdom Metazoa; phylum Arthropoda; class Insecta; order Diptera; family Syrphidae; genus Cheilosia; species Cheilosia variabilis. The sequence continues at coordinate 22,437,028 of OX579680.1, read as the reverse complement.
AAAATAATTTATTGAATACTTAAAAATGATTTATTACGTCTTCTTTAAAAATGATTAATTCTCTTTAAAATGATTTATTACGTCTTCTTTAAAAATTATTAATTCTCTTTAAAATGATTTAATACGTCTTCTATAAAAATGACTACTTCCGTCTTTTATTTAAACGAGTAAGTCCCGTTCTCCTCCTTATTCCTTTTTTGAATGCCACCATGATCATGAATCCCTTTGTTCTCATCCTCTCTCCTCCAATCGATAAATTGATTATGGATGCAGTGGGGCTGGTGGGTGGTTAAAGTTGTAATTGATTGATGCAATGCAATATGGAAAGACCTTGTGTGGCCATTGCTGCCATTGCCGCTGTGCTGAGCTACATTATAATTTAGAATAGCGGTTGAATTTTCCATGATCTGAGTTATGATTGCCGCCCAATATCAGTTAAAATGCCATAAATATATAGGTGCGGATGCGTTTTACGAATGGTTAGTTGAGAGATTAGACTGCCGTCCGAACTTTTATCCCTTCAAAATGTATTGGACTACATACAGGCAGTCCACTGCTAGCCTGGAGAAAGGTGTCCAACCATCGACATAACTTTTATATCACAGATAAGTTAACTGAAAGATAAGTCACATGTAGTTAACTTAACTGTGCATTGAATGGACTATTATGGCGTTTTCGATTGAAGATCCGAGAGAACTGCCCCGAAATTCAGAATTGCTCTTTTCAATGAAATTCGTTGGAGCACTTTTGTAATAGTGGTAGACACCAAATGAGAGTTTTGGTTTTCTGTTGCTCCTTTTTTTACACCCAAATCAATATATTTCAATTTAAGTTTACATTTTGCACGCATAATTGTATATTTTCGGATCACATAGCGAAACATTTGTTTCTAATAACACAACAAACAATTCAATCTGACATTTTGTTAGTATGTGTTGGTGAATGCAGTACAATTCTCTAAAAATATTCCGGACACTTCTGTCGTGTTAAGAATTGGCCTGGAAGTGCACTTTTTTTCAATGAAACATAGAATACATCGAAAGAGCACTTCTAGATTTGCTCTTTCTTTTCTTCAATCGAAAACGCCATAAGTTTACACATAGAAAGTGTCTGCATCTTCTGGCAATTTTTTAAAGCAAGAAAGTACAATGAGTTAAGGTTGAAATTAGAATACATTTTGTAAGGCTTCATGCTCAACAATATTATTTGATTGGTTGCCATATTACTTTGGAAAATGTTTCCTTTGATGGCAGTTTCAAATACACGTCACTGATCCTTAAGAGCTCCGCGGGTTATGTTGGAACTAGTGTGAACTTGGCTACCATAGACAAACCATTGTCTCTGTTGGCTACTACTAGTCTATATTGAAATATTTATGTCGATTGATGCAGGCCTTTTTGGCGAAGGGGGTGTTGCTTTCATTTTCTTTTGGCTTCTACGTACGAGAACGAAATAGGACAATATTTTTCCAAATTTTATAAATTGGTCATTAAATTGTGCCACCGATGCTCCTGGCGCCGGGCCGAAGATCACATAACGTAACGTGACCTCGCCACCAAGATTATTCTTGATTAGATTTGAAGTCGGATTGCACCATTGCCTTGCAGTTTGCTGTGCACAACCTTTAATAGGAATAGAAAATTCTCGTCGCGAGTTTAAAGTCTGTACGGGTTTCTTCGTCGCATAGTGCTGCTTGCGAAAGCTCAACCGAGAGAAGAAGTATTCCCAGACGATAGTTAAATTTCAAGAGAACCTAATTGAACTGGATCCAGAGGCCTATTTTCACAAATTGGAAAAAGTCTTACAATTGCCATTCTGTTGAATTTGTCTAAAATCTTGATAAGACCTGCACTGAACTTGTGGATACGTTACAGAATTGTGTTACACTTGTAGAGATTCACATCAAAAATTGGAAGGTTTGTATAAATCAGTTGAGTTGGTCGATTGCGTCCTTTCTCCAATGCTCTGTTTTTCTGAGAAACCCATACGGATTGAGAGAGCTGTCTTAACGTGATGCGTGAACAAATTTACATACAGACAAATTTTAGTATGTGCACAAATTAAGCTTTGCCTTCAGAGAGTGAGGATGAAGGACACAGCCGGCGGCTTCGACTTACAATTAAATTTGTTTGTATTTTCGATTTGGCTTATTTTATGTCTGGCCTACTCCCCACACTTTTCATACCACGGTCATTACAGTGGTCACTTTCCTATTGCAATTGATTTGATTTGTGTTTTATTTTAAAGTCTTCGAAATAAACTCGTTTAGAATGTTAGTATAATTATCAATCAATTCGAGAGTTGGTGCATCTCTGAGATTCTCCATATCAATCTAAGGGCGTCTTTAATACGTATGCTTCCTGATCTTCAGATGCGTTCCATATAATTGATGTTTTGACAAAGCAGAGCAGAGCAAATACTGCTGTACTTTAATGTCGTTTTCCATTGGGACCGCCAAAAATCTTTTTCAGATCTCAGATTTAACGCGGCTCATAGAACATGCAACGAAATTGATCTGTTTTTGTAAATGGATTAGTGCGTTACTTGACAGCAATATCAGCTGTTCAAATTGCATTCGTTTTTGCAAAAATCAACTGTGGATTTCGACTTGAAAAATGTTTTCCCTGTTGGGACTACAAGTGGAGTAGTTTCGGTGATTCGTAGTTTCCAGATGATGAGGAAGACGATTAAGATAATAATTCCTCCAAAGTTATATAGTACATTGCTATTTATGTTTATCTTTATTTTACTTTTCACGAAACTTTGCGCACTGGTTTTAAAACCGAACTTCTTAAGATGACGTAAAACATCTGTGTGTGACGTATTGGTATTTGGTGTAGTATGTGTAAATCTGAAAAAATATCAAGATCTGGAAAAAGTGATCCGAATCGAAAAAAAGATTGATTTTTTCTCCCAATGGAACATGAAAATTGATTTAGATAAAAAAAAAGAAAGTTACAGGCAATTTCCGGGACCAAATGCAATGTCATCCGTATAAACTATAACCTTGCTTGTTACACCTGCTTGGGGTGTACCACTGTACACTAACCTTTTGACTTGACCGTCTGAAACCGACATTGGTTCCGCATGAACCAACAAACTGGAAAATAAAAACAAACAATCGATTTATTTTTACTTTTTCTTTAATTAATTATTTATCTTCCAATGTGTTTTGTTTTCGTTCAATTTTATAGTCTAGAATAATAATTCAACATTACTTTTGTTTTACTTGAAATATATGCTTTTTTATGTAATATTGTTCATATATATTTATATGTTTATGTATATAATAAAGACTAAGTATGAATTTATGGATTTAAATAGTTCTCCACATTGTGATTTCATTCGTTTTAATTTTTTATTTAATAAGAAAGGAAGTTCCAAGTAAAATTACAACTCTTTGTAATTTATTGTTGTTGCTTATTTTCCCCATTAAGATTCAGTGACATTCAGAGTTTGATTCTTGTTTCTTTTGTTGGAAATTGCAGAATAAACCATTTTCTTTAATAACCTTTATCCCAAACAAATGATTAAAAAACAAATCGACAAAATAATGACGAAAAATGTTGAGACTATTTAAGATATTTTTCTTGGTAATTCTTGAATATTAACATACGAATACAACACATTTTGTTTGTTTTGCCTTGCAATTTGATTACAAATATGTGTAGGGTATGTTGATGCGATATTTTCTGTTTATTTACGCAATGGATAATGAATTGGGCGATGAATTTTGAAATTCGACAAATTTCGTGACTGCTGCTGCTGCGGGTGTACTGTGTATAATGTAGATCAATCGTTTCTGTGGAGAGTCGCTTTGAAGCACACGTATCATCTTTTTATTAAATGTTCTCTCTATATTTCCGCTAAACTAGGTATATATATATATATATTTAGTTTACTATATATATCCTGTTCTCTCACCCCTTGTTCATAAGTTTGTATTTGCTGTGTTTGTATATATATGAGTGTATTTTATATTATTAAATTTTCTTATACTTAATTATATCAAATATATTTATATTTCAATAAATTAAAATCTATTTACACAAAAGTTATATGATTTTCATAAAAAAAGGAACACAATGTATGCACGTAGTTTTAACTGCGCTGCCGCCCCTCCTCGATTAGATGAATCTTTGAAGCTGTTGCGTTTTGCCATTATTGAGTGCATTTGATAGCAAAGAGAGGGAATCGCCCGACAGCAAACTGTATTCCGTGCAACATTATGGTTATGTTAAACGAAGGCGCACAAAGTTTTTTTTTTTTTTCTCAATTACCGGTTTAGTTTTATTAATTTTAGTAACAAGTGGTTTTCTTCTCTTAGTTGTAGAGGCCAAATTGTGTCTGGTTTGTAAACAATCTCCGCACTTGTACAAAAATAACAAAAAAAAAAACAATAATATGCAATAATAATAAATTCTCCCTTGTTCTTGTGTGTGTTTTGATAGCTTAATTCAAATGGAATCCTTTTTCTTTCGTTGCAGTCAATAGACGATCTTTCAATATCTCTTCGGTCGGATAGTCGGGCAGTTTTAAGTAGTGTACGCATGTGTTTACCGATGGGTAGCTACCCTCGCCCGCATCCACTTTTCGGACGACAGTCAGCCGTGGATGGAGATTGGCCAGTCCACCTGGGGGTAAGCTACTGCAGCCGGTGGTGAATTGTAAAAATGCTTTGCGTTCGGGGCCAGTCATGCCTAGGAGAACGTTCACGAAGCGCAGGAAACCAGGACTGAAATGGCAAAAGAAAAAAAGAGAAATGTTAAATTAGTTTTGAATGGCTGATCGATAAAGTGTCATCTGGCTTGAAGCCAACTTTGCACGAGAATGCCCCACGATTACATCTAAACTATAATCAGTGGAAAAAACTAGTAGCCCTCACCTGTCTTTAGAATATCCCAGCTTCGGTTCGGTATAATTGATGAGATCTTCCCTTGTCCACGATGGATGTTGTTCACCACAGATCATCATACGCGCCTCGTAGGGACTAAATGCAGCTAACTTGTTCAGAGGGAACACTTGACAGAAGCCACGATGGAATGCTTCCAATTGCTTGGCAATACCATCCTGCAGCGAGAAGTTTATCAACAGCTCGCAGTATTCCTCGAGATTGTGTATTGTAACATCGATGATACTTCCATTTGGTACCAGATCGGCATACGAGTAACCATAGACTCGTGAGCTAGGCAGATATGTGAATGTCAGAGCCAAATCCTCCAATTGTACTTCACCGCTCTTTGTGATCAGCTTGAGGTTCTCGATTGCGTGATTACGTTGGTCTGGCGATAGATGTGGATCCATTTCGATCGCCTGTTTACGGGCAACCATTTCTTGTAGTTCTTTGAAGAATTCAGCTCGAATCGGATCAATTTCGGCGAGATTCTCTTGAGTCAGGACACCGTCGTACCAGCAAGACTCGGGAAATTCATTGCCCAGCAGCTTGGAGCATGTATCAGCTAGTTCTGAATCCTCAGATATTATTGAGGACATCATTATATCGTCGCATCCCTTGACCGCCTGAATAGCACTCGACTTGGACAGTACCTTATTGTGGCAGAGCAATTGCAGGAATGAATTGGACAAAGGCAAGTCAACAAGTCGCATATCTTGCAATACCTTGGCGATAAACACACCCAGGAACCAGTAGTACTTTGAAACTCGTTCGCAAATCTCCGAGTCCTGTGGCAGCGGTGCAGGGAAGAGACCACATTCTTTGCGACTTACGTAGTAACCGGCCGGCTTAGTGCCCTGCCCCAAGTGAATGTGTTGATCTTCGGTGGCCAAACTTTGTTCCTCATCTTCGCACAGCCACATTCCCAGGTCGGCACGTTGAAGTTCGGCTGCGACTAGGGCGTAGAATTCGAGTGTTGGTCCCAGACCGGTGCCCTCCTCTCCGACGAATTCCACTTCCAGGACAGACTTTCGGTTGCAATGGACTTTCATCACCTGCATTGCCCAATCGAGTAGATTATCACTACGTGGCACTTTGACGCGCTCGTGCTTTAGACGTCCGACACGGAACTCGTGTTGATCGTCACGCCGTGGACTCAGGCCTGGCATGCGCTGCCGTTCTAGGGTCACATCACGTTGTGACTGCAAGCATACAATCGACCGAGAAGCTCCAAAAGCTGTGCAATTGAAGTACAACTGACGCGTCTCAAATGGGAATAGGAACGGACAGGACTGATTCAAATCCTCACACCATGTGGGCAAGCTGTTGCTTGAAAGCACTAGAGGATCTTGGATTTGTTGCTGCAGTTTGTTTGTGATCTTCTTGCTCATAAACATGTCGGGTGGCAGGGTACAATTGGTGTTGTCGTCGACATCCTCCGGTTCCTCGAGGGTGTCGTTGTCCTTCCGATTGAGGGCGTTTAGCTGACTCAGCAGTTGCAGGACATCGTCAACACTGCAGTTAATGTTTTCGGACGTTGTGAAACCACTGCGCATTGGCGAATTGGGTGAGAGGGTTGAAGCGCCACTCTTTACCGAGATTACTGGGGTATTGGGACCATCATCGTCGCCCGCACTGCCGCTCTCATTGGGCAGTGCTTCCTTGTACACAATCGTGTAGGTGGGTTCCCATGCTTTACGGAATTTGTCCGTCTTGGTGAGTTGTGTGGCTTGCAGCAGCTCCTGAACCGCACGGAATATGGACCATTCCGTGTTGCGCAAATCAACTTCGACATCTGGTACACCACCAATGCCGGGACCCTTTAAAGTCAAAGATAATGCGGGTTGCTGAATAGCAACATATTCGCTGGCCTTCGCTGATTCGGAACTGGAGCCGGGCGGGGCGACTTCCAGATCAGATGTCTGGTTGACATTAGTTCGGCCCGGACGTGGATCAAATGCGGGAATCAGAGCAGAGAATTGGCGTTTTAGAACGAATTCATCGTCCCAGGATTTTCGCTTGCCCACGCCTGCGAGACGGTTCTCCAGGGTCTCATCGTCCATGAAGGTGAGGAGATTTCGGGACACCATTACCTGTAAGAGGGTATTCTGTGGGGGGAATTTATGATTTAGTTGAGATTGCGGGAAAAATCTACTTACTCCAACTTCTTCATATTCATCCTCATTCTCCTCGTCGTCGTTGTCCTCGTCCATGTCATCGTCGTCGTCCATATCGCCGAGCAGAGCAGGTGCCCGACAACTTTCGAGAAAGTCCTCTAGAGATACCTGTTCGCTATCACTAGACGTCGATGTAAGGCTCATTGTCAGCGCTGGATTAATCGACGATGACACTTGATTGCCCGATGACGGATTGGTTCCACTTCCAGCATTCGATCCTGAATTGTTAGCTAGAAGCGCACACAAATCAACACAATTCCCACTTGGATTGCAATCATACAACTCACCAGCATTGTTTGATGACAAGCTTGGGTAGCTCTGCGCAGTGCTCAGCAGTCCCGAATGGAAGTTGCTCGACAACGCCAACTTCACCAGACTTGTCACCGATGTGGGTCCACGCGGGAAGAAGCCCGTGCCTGAATTCTGATTATTGCGCTCATTCGAATTTGAATTATTGATCTTTTGATCGTTTTGTATGTTGTTGCCTTGTGAAGCACGGCGGCGAGCCATGGCGGCAAAGGTCTCCAATAGTCGAGTTGGTGTCGCTGTATCTGGCTGTGCTGGTACCTCTGACACCGAGGTGGTTGTCAAATTCGGCACACTTACACTCATTTGACTTGAAACCGCGGTGGCAGATGCAGCGCCGGCTGCTGTATTTTCCGACATAGGCGTGGTGTTGCTCTTGATGGTGCCATCCTTTGTTGTAGCGGAGCACTCGCCCATGTGCTTTTCGACAAGTTGTTTCTTAAAGTGTACAACTTCATCGGGTTTTTGCAGGCCACCACCAATTGTGCTAGATGCAGTTGGAGCTGCAGCTGAAATGGCCGCTCCACTTGCAGCCGGATCATGTGACTTGGGCAGAGGAATCTTGACACCTGGTGCTAGAAGGTTGGACGATGGAATTGATAGGATATCCGACGACAGAATGTTGTTCGTGTTGTTGCGAATCATATCGACTCCCTCGCGCATCTTGTCAATCACTTCCATGGCCTCGGTGGAGAACTGAGACACACGTTGCCCAGAGTTTGCTCTCAAATTAACGAGCAGGCTCTTGCTAATGCTGTTCACAGAGTTGCTTGCGTTCATCTTGTTGTTAGCTTCGATGTTCGACGACTTGTTGTTGTCTTCGCTGTAGCTTTGCTGCCGAATAAGAGTTGCCCCACCTGTGCTGCTAGGTCCGCTGGCTAAGAGTCCAGCCAGCGTGTTCTTGGCAGCGTTATTGGCACTGCTACTGCCACCGCATACGTTGTCGGTGAGTGCAAGATTTTCGGTGATGGTAGCCAGGTCGGATACTACGTTCGCATTGATCGCCTGCATTGAGCTGTTAATCGCTGATAGGTCTGTAATGTTCTCGCGCTCTCTCAGCGAATGGTGGCCGACAACTGAGGATCCACAAGTGTCCTTTCCATCGGGATTCGCTGTGGTTACAATGTCGGACTTTGCAGACGAGAACACGTTCTCAGTGATTGCCTCCACAGCCTGTTTCCAGGCAAGATTATCAGCAGAAGCTGCTTGCTCGGACGTGGCCACTGAATTCCGATTCAACTCAGTCGCCTCCGGCAGTGAAGGTGTTGAACTGGATTTGCGACTAGTTAGCACGTTGCTCTTATTCTCCATCTTCTTGCTCAGATTTGACAAGGGGGCGACTGAGTTGCCACCCTCCAAAACTGACAGATTATCACAATTGGCTAATTTAAGGTCGTACTTTCCCTCGGCGCCCATTCGGTAGGAGTTCCTCACACCGTGATCCCATTTAACATCGATCCATCCGTTGTGGATCTCTCCAGTCACCGTACCTTCGCCACAGCCATCCTGGTCGTCCCAGCGCCAATCAACGCCACGAACCACACGAGCACCCTTGGTGATGTGCTTCAATTGGGCGCGGATTTGTCGTCGTTCCCGACGAATCTTTGCCTCAGCCTCTTTGGCACCTTTGCCCATGTCTTCGCAAACAGACGCCACGCGTCCGTATATCTCGAAACCACTCAGACTGAGATAGTGTGTTTGTCCGGAGGCATTTCTACCGTTCTGTTGGATGCGGATGTGTCGGAATCCTTGATTCTCATCGGGAGCGCAGACAATTGGCCAGGTGCTAGTGCTGCCAGGTTCTACTAGACTCTTATCATCGGCATGGGCGACCAGCGTCACCCAACTTATTCCATCTTTTGAGCCCTGCAACATCCAATTGCGAAGCGCACTGCGGCCATAGCCACGTGCGTGTCTCAGCGTGTACGCATTTGGAACCAAATATAGACCCAAATCAATGGAAAACCAAGCTTTCTTATTGTCTTTGGTGTGGCAGTTCACACTGATGCTGTCGCGTGATAAAATGTCTTCCAGCTTCCCATAAGGCAGTGTCTTTCCCTCGGAGCTGGTGATCTGAACAAGTCCATACTGTGCTGGATTGACCCACTCCGTGGTCTTGCCGTTCGATCCAATAAAATAAAGTAAGCCCTCCTCGTCGAAGTCGTACTCGTGCTTGAACACCATGCCAGCCTTGTAGTCCTTCAGCTTCTTCAGGTAGACAAACGTACCCCGATCCATGTCGTACCATTGCTTTGCCACCATCTTTAGCAAGTACTTTGCCAACTGACCCACCGTGGCTAGCGGCTCCATCTTCAAAGTTCGCCCCGTGCGATCGAACAAAGTTGTTTCACAGGCAGCTCGCTCCAGACGGAATCGCAGGCGCTTCGTCAAAATCTGCAATCCATAGCCTGTCCCCGGTGCATCGTACATGTAGATTGGCAACTTCTCGGTGCTCTCCAGTACCGACACCAATTTCTGCACCAAAATTCCGGCCGTGTTCTTCTTATCACTCTTGCTGTTGAGTATGCAATTCTTGAAAATAGATACTCGTTGTTTCTGCAACTTGTTCATCTTGTTCCTTGATAGCCCATTGTCCCAGTAGTTCTTCGAGAGTACAGCAACCAACGACTGCACCAGACCCGAGCTGTGCATTTCATAAGCGCTTACAACTCCGTCCTCATGCAGAAGTTTTGTCAGCTCGTTCAAAGCATTGCATAGCTTGTCCTGCCAAGCCGAGTTGGGCGACATACGTTGCTCCTCTAGAGCCGCCTCAATCAGTTTAACTATCGCTGTCAGCTTGGCTACAGCTCCGCGTGGCACCGCCTGAGCTGCCCTAAAGTACTTGTTGTACAGATCTCGAGCCAAATTCTTGACTTGGTTCTTTTGAACTTCAGTTTTGGTCTTGATTTTCTTCTTCTTTGTGGCTGACCAGCCAGAGGCGAAGTCCGGGCCAAGGCTGGTTTCAGCTGTGAATGTGTGTTTTGTGCCGCGATTGCTTTCGAAGATGAACCCGGGTAGGTCATCTTGAAGAATGGTTACTTGATGGCCCTCCGAGTTGTGAATGTGAAGCTGATTTGGTTTTTGGCTTTGAAGTACCCAATTGCCGACCACCAAACGTAGGACTGACACAGTTGGGAGGATGGGTTGTGACGGTGTCCCCGGGCGGACAGCTGACCGGGCTCTCAAAAGTTTTTCCAAAAATTCTCCTCGGTTTTCTGCAAGCAAAAGATCAAAACAGAAGGCGATTTGAGATGAATTCAATGGGAAGGCGGTGTAGGGTCCTAGGTAGACACATTGCTGTTAGTTGATAAATGAATTTATTCACAAACACAAGAATAATGAATGGAAAGTCAGTAGGTATACAAACACAAAGCTAACAACATGAACGATGAAATGGAGTAACATGAAACAAAGTTGCTAATATGTAGTGAAGACAGCCATCAAAATGCGGGCCATCTCGTGTTTTGGCAAAACAATACTCTAGACACGAAAAAACAAATTCTATGCTCGGCCTTTGAGTTTGAAAATGTTGAATTACTTAAGGATCATGAATGTTAATGTTTGAGTGCACGGGATTTTCCCATCAACAATCGAACTGTCACATTACCACAATGTTACATCTAGTCAAACAGTACAACCCGCCAATCCACTTACGTAGTCAGTCACCATGTTTATTATTAATTGCAAATGCAAAATGTTCCTTACTGAGTTTGAAGATTGTTAAAGGGTTCATAAAAATGATATAACAACATGCAACAATAAAAACCAACACTGCATACCTGGTCGATCACTTATGCAAAGATCCAAAATATCATAAACAATTTACAAAACTAGTATAAATATATATATTTTCCCAGTGCCTTCATCACTATTTTTAATTATAACCATTGCCAATGCATTTAAATAAATAAAAACCAATTATTAATAATAAAAAGAAAATATTTAATAAAATATTTAACCAAATTTTGATGCATAAACACAAAATGATAAATAAATAAATAGCGTTAAATAAACAAGGAAAACAAAATAAATAAATAATAGAAACAAATCTCTCACCTTCACTAGGTACTGAGTCCATGCCTCGTCCCTTTCCTACAGGACAGAAAATTATACGATAAAAAAAAGAGAAAAAGAAAAAACAAAACGACAAAAAAAAAAAAAACAAACACGAAACATGTGTTGTTGCAATATGAAAGCGATTGATTGGGAGAAAAACAAAAGCTCTAAGTAACCACAGTGAGTAGGGAGGGCAAGTGATACTTGGTGTGAACAGTTAGTCGTGGGCTGAGTGAAGTGATTTTTTTTCTTTTTAAATTAAGATAGAACACACGCATCACGTTATTTACAAAGTAAAAATTTCCATATATAAGTAATAAATATATAAAAAAATATAAGTAATAATTTACCATGTTCAAAGTAAAATTTGTTTCATATCAACATATAATATAAGTAATCTAATCTATTTTATGTCTAACATTTAACTTAAGCAAACTCTTTGCCGTATTATTGGAACGAATTCCCTGTTTTCTGTATAGCTAACTAGCTGCTAGGTTATTGAAACAAATACTGTAACACAAATAACAAATTTCGCTTTACCTAAAGGTTTTGCCACGCAATAAGCGACAGGCGACCGAACGTCAGAGCGTTTTAAGTGGCAAAATTTACTATAAACTGATTGGTTATACATACAGCCTTGTTAATTATCTTTTTATTATTTTCACCTTTGCAGATTCGTAAAACTTAATCTGGACAGCATAAATGACTGTTAAAACAACGCTGAGAATTTTAAATAATGAAACCTTAAAGCAACAATGAAACATCCATAACCTACAATATACCGCAAAAGCCTCTCCAGCAGCAGTGGTTTTACCACCATGGCCCAAATGTAACATTATAAATAATAAGCTAAAAGTTCTGCCTCTATTGTTCGGATTTCGCAATGCAGAGTGGCGGCAGTACATTTTTACCGAACTGATGTTGCTCCATTTAAACTGACCATTTTGATGTCACAATCTGTCACAGACCTCAAAGTTGAGATGAGTTGAATTGTGTCTCAGTTTGCGACAATATAGTGCAATCTAGGTGCTACGCTCATTAAGCCTTTGAAACACTAAAACACATTCAATTATCTATTCTACCGAACCAAAGGTTTCTATGAAAATCATTCACCTTCTTAACGATCCTATAATTCGATCGTGTGCATATTTCTGAGAAAAAAAAAACTCACCAGAGCTATCATTTCCATTTTCAGGACTTCCACTGGAATACATCGTTGCCAACTTTCCATCTAGTATAAAACGGAACCAACCATTCGATCCGTTCGATAGTTCTAGAGCAGCCGAATCAGACCAAACATATAGACAATCACGACCACGACAAACGCTCCATTCGCGCCAATGATACGCCTTGCCCGGTAGTATTTCTTTGGCGTCTTCCATCGGATCTTGGTGGAGAATAAACATTAATTTGCATAAACCAAATTGTAACCAAACAAATCATCCTACCTGTAACGACAGCAACAACTGCCGACGAAGGTCCAGGTTCATCTGTGATAGCCGGCACTAATGCGACGACCTTCTCAGCAGTGTGTATCTCATTTTCTGGACCCATAAGAGCCTGCACTTTGGAGAAAACTCCAAGTCTGGCGAAATGATCAAGGAATTCCTCTTGCGTTTTAGACATTAGCTCTTCGATGATTGTCAGCACAACAAGGTGGCCATCTTCGTCATCCTAAATGGGGGGCGGCAAACAAACAAAAGGAATAAATTAAATTTCAAATATTTTGAGTTCAATTTTAAACAACAATCATGCTTTCATCGGTGTTGTGGTTAGTTCAAAAAATACAAACGAAAAAAGAAAAAGAAAATCAAAAAAACCAGATAAAAATATTGACAAGAATACGTAAACATTTGGATGATTTTGTTTCTGTTGCTGGATGTTGATTTTACATAAACGAACAGTAATACACAGCATTTTGTTATCTTCATGAAAAGATTGCATGAATAACGCAACAAATTTTATGCTATAATTTATATTATTATGTATATTAATAATGCCAAAAGGTGTTCTCAATAGATAGACAGTAGGAGTTCTTATTAAAGGGCTGTTTTTTATTGTTGTAAGCAAAACTACCAACGAAATGAGAGCGTGCCAAGCAATAAAGAGATGGGGGCGACGTATGGTCATTTGTGTGGTTGACGTTGGGTGTGTAAATGTATTTTTTTAAAGAAAGAAAAATAATACAAATATATTATTCATAAACATAAAAACGGAAACAATAACAATATAAAACGACAAGGTATTTCGATACGATTTACTAGTGGCGACTACTTTCTTGCTAATCCGGCAATATCAATCGAGAAAGAATAAGTTTGTCAATTTACTAGGATTCTTTCTGAAGATAGTTGTATTTCAGGTAATCTTTGCGCTTACCGGCGCTATAAAAACGGAGAAACACTGTAACGTAATCAACGTCGAAATAAATAGAAAAGAGCACGAACCGCGTTCAGTTTTAAAAGTTCTAGAGTGGTGACATTGCAGGTAGCTAAATACAGCACGGCGAAACTTGAAAATAACAAACCGAAACTGATCGATATAAATAATTTCATACCTCATGTTTATGAGCACAATTTGATGACGCTTTTAATACAACTCGTCGGACTGTCAGTGGTTTCTTTGTGAATACTGACGCAAAAAGGGTACCATCGGTGAATGGAGGCAACAGGAACTATATGTTGTCCACAAGAATGGACAGCAAACATCGGCGCGTTGGTCGGAACTTCACATGGACAGACCTCAGTCAAGGAACTATAAGAATCGGAATTTGTTCTTGTATCGATGTATACAGTTGAAACGATAAATGCAGTTGTTCTCATTCGAACAAAAAAATGAATACATCCTGGAGAACCGCGACACATGCTATATAAAAGATACCGCCATCAATTACTCCTATTTATAAAGCCGGTTTAGCTATGATCTCTATCCATTCATTGATATCATTTTAAGAAGGCGTTTCGTAGAATATCTCTACTTACATCTTGACTCATTGACCATCAAACAGCACCAAGCATTTGTGGTTCAAATTCAGTTGCGCGCTCAATACTTTTTTTTCGCTACCCTACCAAACCGACATTTCAACTTAATAGCTTCCGCTTTTATGTTTATATTTAACTACCAACTCTTCTAGCGTTTACATTTGTACCATTCCTTCGCATGATTCACTCCAAGAAATAACGAATAACAAATAAAACATTTAAAACAATAAAATAAACATAAACCGTACAACAAAAAATGCAGGTTAACCTCATCAACAATTATTGAAATATATAAAAAAAAAAAAACAAATTAAAACGAAAACGAATTCATAAAATAAAAAAGACAACTTGTTGCATTACCCCCGCCACTTTAGGCTTTGGAGGCGGCACTATGTAAAGCTGTGAAATTTCAACACGTTGCTGTTTAATCGATTGCACAAGTGTTCCACTCTTGGCGGCCATCACTTGTCTACAGGTAGCGACATTATTATTGCTATTACAGGGAATCGATGACGCGGATGAGCTCGAACAGCTCGTCATCGTTGCGCCGTTCACTAAATCTGACGACGATGGCCAACTGTAGCTAATCTAAAAGTTTTGCCGCCACAAAATGCACGTCCACGCAGAAATAGATAGGAAAAGGAAAAGAAGGACGAAAGTATCATGTGAGAACAACGGTAATAAACAAATTATAAAACAAACAGAAAATTGAAAAAAATATATTTTTATCTAACGATTTTCTTTTTTCTCTTTCGTTCTTTAAAAAAAAGTCTTTCTAAACCAATTTGGAAAGGGGATCAATAACAGATGTATCCAGTGAACTATGTAAAACTCACCTCATTGTCCAAGACGCTGGCAACAACCTCCACCAAAAGAGTTCCCAGATTTTGTGCTGTCGAGCCATTGTTGCTGGTGACTGACGTCGACTGTGTATCGCAGAGATCTCGCAGCACATTCGGCTGCGAATATTGAACCATTTTTTTGATTAGACCCAGACTAGCACGACGAACGCTGCTCAGCATGGTTCCCTGGAACGTGCGACAAAAACACGGCAGGAAAAACTTTAGATAGACTGGCGCCATTTCTGGATCCCCACGAGGCTCGGCCGTGCCATCCTCGGATTCTGACTTGAGATGACTACGCCCAGCAGACATCCATTCGCCAGGTGACTGCAAGATAGCTGCCACCTCACGATGACCGTCGTCGACTCGTTCTCGAGCTTTGTCTAGTGGCGTTTTGCCGTCTTCATCGCGTAAATCTGGATATGCTCCGAACTTAAGCAGCACCTTGGCGATACCCGGTCGACCGAAGCATGCGGCATAGTGAAGCGAAGAGCTGCGTTGCCCTTTGTTCACATCGGCTCCTTTCTCGCACAAATACTCGACCATTTCTAGAGTCCCGAAGGCAGACGCCCAATTGAGAAGTGTCTGTCCGACATCATCCATGCAGTTCACATCGATGCCGCCCGATTCGATGGCTTCTTGCAAAGCTTCTGTATCCTTGCTGCGAATGCAATCAATCAATTGCCGGTGTGTTCGCTCGGCGCTGGAATCATTGCGACGCACCCTCGGAGCCAACTGCCCCTGTGTACCTGCTCCAACGCGGCTCAAGGCCTGTCTGCCCTCGAAGAGCAGCAATAGCAGTAAATCTGCCAAACGCATGCAGTCAAGAATGCAGCGTTCATCTCCTTTCAAAGCCCGCTCCATTGCATCGGGCAGCTTGGATCTCAGCAAATCGTGTGTAATGGTTGGAGAGCCCCTGCACAGAGTGGACAACAGCGAGATGGTTGTCGAAATCGATTGTGACGATCGCGTCGCATCAGTACTTTGTGTTTTATTCGTTGTTGTGACAGCATTCAAACTGTCGTTGTGACCAGTGGATGTGGAGCTTGATCCTTGTTGTGCGTTACCGGCTGCATTGCCCAACCTCTTCAACAACTCACTCACCAATCCATATTCAGCCAGCGGGGCTGGATCTACCCACTTTCGGGTAAAACGATCTGCAACCGATGCAAAGCATTTCAACGCTCCGTCGGCGACCATGGGGTCTTCGTGCTGCAGCAATGTGCTTAAACTCTCCACGCAATCCTGAATGGATGGACTGTTTGGCTCCACTTTAGTGCAGAGTCGGGACACAACCGCCATAGCTGAGTGAAGTGTGTCCTTGTGCACTTGTGACCCACAGTCCCGGATGAATGACAACACACAGTGCAGGCCACCACCATCGAATACTGCACCCGCTTCGCGAGTACAAATCAGTTCTAAGACTTTGATACACTGCTCAGCCAGATCGCGGCTAGTGCGACTCGACAGATCAGCTACGACGAGACGATTGCATATTGCTTTGATGGCGCCATCAATGGCGACAATACGCCTGGTGCACTCGGCTGACACATCTAGATAATAGGTGATTGCACGTGCGGTTACTTCAAGCACATTCTCCGGTGCAAGTTCGTCGAGGAATATCTTGCAGAGGGCGGGAAGAAAGGTGCGTGGTGGGCAACTGAAACGAAACGAATAAATACTCCATGTCCTGGTGGCGGGTGATCGCTGAAAACCTACCTTTCAAAGCATCTGTCCACGTTGTCTGACATAAGAAGTAGCATACATAGCTGTTCGAGTGCAATTAGCTGCATGTCACGCTCATCTCCCTGACCCATCGACAGCCATTCCAGAAGGGTTTCTGGATCGACGTCACCCATCTGAAACGAAAGCCAATAGCAAATATTTAGTATGAATTGCGATTGTCAGTTTTATTAATTTTATTATTGTTTCAAAAAGAAAGTAGACTCGTGATTCACTAGTCCCATTGGTGGCTGCACAGCAGTGGCTCTTTTGCGTACGGTTAGATGGAAATCTGGTGAATCATGGTAGCCGAAACTTTCGCCGGGTTTAGTGTTTCTGTCTGCGCTAGCAGAAAATTCTAGACTGTCTGAAAGATGGTGATGCACATTTTTAAATAAGCGCAAATACATTTAACAAACTAGATGGTAGATAACAACACTCAGAACTTCCTAACGCTGCTCAAGGACGGTTTTTGATGGTGCTTTTTCAGGAAAGCCACTTCTATTAAACTTTGCATTAAGTAAAAAATGCTACGCAACAGTTCATCATGAAGCAATAAACCAATTTGACTTTAAAAGACACCAGAACAGAGAGAAACCGCCTTTGAAACAACTGAAATTAAATTTACAGAGAAACCAATTTATTGTGCTATTGAAAGCAAACATTCAAAAAGTATTAAGTATTCGGACTAACTTAACGCGGTTTAGTTGATTCACTTTTTATTGCATGTGTTTTTTGGCGGAGCCAATATCTGTTTATGAATTTCAACAAAGATAATACAATTCGTCATGGTCACGACAAACAAGTCACGACATTCACAGAAAATTGCTCTAAAATATTGAATCCAGTGCGCACTTCACGTTACTGAACAAATTCAACAAGAACTGGAAACATCTTCTCTGATGTAGAGTAAACTATCTTGCTCCGCAGAAAAAAAAAAAAAAATTCCATAGTAAAACTAATTGCTTCCTCCCATCTGCGTTTGCCGCGGCACCATTTCGACTTTCTAACAAGGGATTGTTTTCAATTACTTTTTCCCAGTAACAGCGGCTATCAATTAAAAGTCGGCATCCAGTCGCCAGATAACAATATCTAATAATGTAGATACATTGATTTTCTATATCAAACTAGTTTCAATAGCAACACCAACCCTTACCATTCATATTTTGCTAAATGTATTGCACATACTTGTCATAGCGTGGGCTAGATTCAGAAAGGGAGAGGCAGATTCTGATTATTATTGTTTAGCTAGCACAGACTGCCGCGCTTCTGTTTACATGCATTCACGGTCGTAACTATTTCGCATGTGCAATTGAATTATACATCATGTTGATAATGAAAGCTAGAATGCTTTTCTAATGAGGATTGCAAACGAATAGACATAAACGCAGGCCAAGAATGTAGTAAGCTAGATTGTGTCGAGTTGACGTGTGGCTTTGCATTGAAGGCGACAAGGGGCGCGTTGTTGGCATAAATTCAAAGTATGTATTTATGCTTTAGTTGTGAACTTCTTTGTTCGGGTTCAAAACGGGCAGATAAAAGCAACAAAAACATTTGGTTTATATTTCAGCAAATAAGTTTATTGAACGCGACTGCGAGGTGTTGGAATTTTCGTATACCAATACCAACTGTGAATGCAGTGATATCTACCAATTATTTTTATAACACACTTATTGGTACAACTGGAGTCAAAGTTGTGGGCACGTGGTACAGTTTAAACAATAAGCTTGTACTAGTGTCAATATTTTGGCAGAAAAAAACTATTTTTAAAAAGAAGAGATAACGAAATAAATGTATCCAGCTTAAAGTGAGTTTGGGCCGTTTGTTCTAGACGGCTTTTGAATCCACCTTTGACATAAAATATTCAGACACTTTTTTGATATCTCCTTCTAATGTGGCATTCGAATTGGATTCTTCATTCAAATTATTCGCCCTCCGATTTCGCATTCATAATCGAATGTGAAATAGAAAAGGAGAACATCTTTCGGTTGACAGTTCGCAAGCACGAATACAGCCCATAAGACTCTACTTTTGACTTGGCTGAAACTATTTCAGGCTCTACAGCTGCGTCAAAGTTTTGCATTCCGCTAGGGACAACGAACTATTCAATTTAGACGATCAATTTCCAGCAACCATAAATATCGCTCAATTCCTGGTTGACAGCGAATTTTTCAAATGATTATAAATGACATGCTGGTATTATTATGTCGATACATAACAGGTAACCAGTATCTAATTATAAAGTGAAAGTAGCTGAATCCGAATTAGCTCCTCAACGTTACGTTGCTCGGCGACCCATACAATTTGGATGTCTTTGTTCACTTATCAGTTCTCTTTTCACTGTCAGTCACAATAAAGACCTCATCGCTTAACCATACCTGGTCTCTCCTATTCTTCGGCGTGCTCTGGCGAGTCTCAGTATAAGTATACACGAATGAAAACGAGATCTATGTTAATCGCAGTCATTGTCGTGATTCAATTGTTCAATAAGTGCACATCCAACCCCGTTTTGGTGTCAACAGTTTATGGATGCATTATGCAGCAAATTAGTCTTGCAAACATCTGTTTGCAGTTAAAAAAAAAAAACTGAATCAAAACACGCGCAATTTGTGCGCGTTCGTTTTACGAATTTAAAATGACGCGACGCCTTCATCGCTTCAAGTGGTGACAATGATTGCCAGATCGAGATTCTTCTTTTTCTTGTTTGTTGATCATCGTTGGCTTTTGAATAATTTGCAGTCCACTGAACTTTTTACTTCAAAAATTGTGCTCTTTTCTTCGTGTTTTTCTGCGGAAAAAAGTCAGCAAACCTAAGGTTAACGATTGTGTATTTCAATTTTTATATACTCATTTATAATCTTCGTGTTCGCCTGATCGCTATTACAAAAGGCGAAATAGCACGAATCTACATCTGTTTGTCAGAGAAAGAGAGATGATGCCGAGTGAATTGAATCCAATCCACAAACACACACACAATGGATGTTGTGGGAAGCAAATTAGCTCCGAAATGGGATTGCCCCAGAAAGAGGAGACCGTTTGTGTGTTGAGAGAGATGGGATATTTGGTATTCATTGCGGGAAGTCAAGACACAAAGGAGTGCAAAGTTTCCGCAATAAGCCAGAAATCATTTCCTCGTACACAGTGCGGCTGATTTGAACGCGCTGTATATATACTGCGGTTTAATGGCGCCATTTGTGCGCACAGCACTCGGTCAGCGTACACCACAACACTTTCTCTTCTTGTTCGCGCAATATTAAGAAGCTGAGTGCATTAGCGGAAGGAAATTGTGTGGAACGCAACTAACTACGGACGCCAAAGCACTTAGCGATGACGATGATGATGATTCGAAATTCGTTGACTGACGGTGTCTGGTTAAACGAGAATTTATTGAAAGTGTATAGTGAAAGGATCCGGGCATAAATAAGTGGGTACACCCCGCCGATATGCCGATATAGGCCGATAGTCGGTCCAGCGTAGGGTCAGATTTAATTGAGTTTTGCCTACTCTTGAAGATGTGACAAGCGAATGTGGATCGCGGCGAGTTTTTACTTTTGCGAGATAAATACTTGTTCCCTAAGTGAAACTTCAAATGCTACAAAGTGTGAGGAGCATTTAGTCGGCGCAAATTTATTTTGAAATCGAAGCTCATACTCATAAGTCATAACTAATGGACGGTAGTATATTATTTGCGGTGACTACATAATCTGACCACTGCCGAGATAAATTAATGACTTCTTTAGAGACATACTTTCTATTCCTATACATATATATAGGCTGCAACAGGCAATTGAAGACATTTTCCCAGCTAAAAATTGCTTATGAAAATCTACAGTTGAGGACTAAAGTTGGACCACAATAGACAACACAAAAACCAACCACTTAAAAGAGTGTTACTTCACTATTGATGGCTTTTCACATGACTTCCACTACGATCTTCTCATATTTTGAAATTTTTTCCAATTTGTTGGCTGCATTCGATAAAAAATAAACCCCGAATGACTTCATGTCCAGAGTTCAAGGACCTTAATAGATGAAACACATTGAAAAAAATAATGTTTAAAGTGCTGTCTACCTAGACGTTCTATTTGGCTCATTTATATACTCGAATTTAATAAAGAATGACCGCAGATACCCAGAATGAGGTTAAGTAAACTACTCTGCAAAAGACGAGTCCGATACAAGAGTCGAGATATGTACTTCTCGATACCAAGGATTTAATATTAGTTTGGCCATTTGTATTAGAATTGTGACATTCATGCAGGATTTACCTTCGGCCAGGACTCATTGACTCATTTACGAGTCGATTTTGCCAGGTTTCAGTATAAGTGTCATGATCACATCCATACAAGAAAGGAACTTGGTTGCACTCACTTCTACTTGGAATAGGAATCTAGCGACAATTTGCGTAGTTGTATCTGTTATTGCGTGCTAAAGATTATTCTTTACTTTGCTTTACTGAGAAAAATGTTGATCCAAACTTATTATTTCCACCATTATTGACTTGGTTACAATAGTGGTCAAAAATCTACGTCCCACATCATCTCGAGTGCTTGTAAAACTAGAAATGTGTTAACCTTCAAGAGCTTTAACAATTTCAGTAGCCCGATGTACTTAATGGATCTTCTGATATTTGCTCTAAGCGCGAAGATGCTTTGAAACACGTTTCCTGGGCAGTACCGGTTAAATTCAATTCTGTTGGAAAAATCGATGAAATCTGAAATTTTGAAAAGACTGCCATTAAAAATGGTTCACACACTGTCTTGGGAGAATTCCCCTCAGTCAAATCTGTGACTGACAAAGTAGTTCGAATGCACACAAGTTTAAGTTTGTGACTTCGAAATTCCCACCTTACTCACCATGTTCGAAAGTACTGTCAGGTGAACGTCAATCGAGCGATACATTATTCATACTTTATACACCATCACTGTGCTAGATCGAAATAAGATTGTCTATTTGCCCAAGTCAACGCAATTCGAGTCAGTGAACCGAATTATTAACAACTGCTAAGAGATATTGTGCGAATTTTTCTGTCGTATATAGGTAAAGGTTGTACTCAATTTTGATGTGCCAGGCTTTGTCTGTCTGTTGTGTGTGATAAAAGGAAAAGACAAAAAAATAAAACAAAAACTTTGAGATATCTTAAATTTGAGGTGTCAAATGTTTTTGGCACTCAATGCGAACTGAATTATTTAACCAACTAAAACGCAAAAAGAACACCTCCACTTTCAGCGTGGGTGTTCTGAAAGCAGAAGACAACTGGAATTTTTTAACGAGATCATCGATCTTTAAACTTGTAAGAGCGTTTCAAAATGTTTTTGTGTTTAATTAGTTTTTACTGTCTGCGCGTGGGCAAATGATTATTAACTATGTGAACAATAATTTATTTGTGAAATCAACGGTGCGCGCAGGGGAAATCTGGATTTATATGTGCTGCATGAATCCCCATTGTTTATTTTGTTTGCACGCCTTACACTTTTAACATACACGTTCGTTGACTCATTTACGATGAGCTTGATGTGTGTGTTGGTGTGAAGTATGAGTGGTTGGCCGTAAGTAGGAAGTCCCACATTTAAAGCGAAAAATTGTTTTGCTATTATTTTTCTATTTGATTACATTCTATTTAAAATAAAAAAAAAAATACAAAAAGAGTGTAACAAACGGTAAGACTGACGAAAGATGTGCGTGAATCACGAAATGCTTTATGATGCAATTTCCTAATCAAATTGAGAATAGTTGCATGCTCTTGAAAAAAACGCAGTTTGTTTATTTTATAACAGTCATTGCATGGTGCAGCGTGTAAGAAGTATAAATTACATTTGGGATTTGTTGGAGGAAAATCCACTATTGGAAGTTTAAAGTGCTGCCAAATCACGCAGGGTATCAACTTTATCGTTATGGTTTTACTAAATAAGTTTTGGATTGTAATAGAGATGTATGTATATTAGTTTTCTAATCTACTACATTTCACAAAGACATTGTCGACCACTTCTCTTGTTTATGAGTTATGCCATACACCACGTCTTTATCGATTTAACTTTTGACAGTTGACATCATTCAGTGAGGTAAATGTTGTATCCGTTTTGGGAACCAAGGAGAAATCCTTCATGTTGATGTACACGTAACCAATGTGGATAAAAGGAAAACAGGGAAGATATGCTAAATCTATAAATTTGTGATAGCATAAAGGAAATTAATTTTCTCATTTGTTATACAAATACAATTTTGTCACGCAAGCTAGCCCAACGACCTTTAAAATGATTGTTATTACAACCATGGCCAGATATACATACGAGTATTACATAAGCAGAAAGAACAGGGTGTTGGTTGCCAAGTATTTCTGAAAAACCTTGAACAGGGCGAGTTTATTCACATTTTCCTTTAGTATAGATAGAAGTATGGAGTGGTTGAGTGCGTTGAACTACTGAACGAGGTAAGTTTACCTTCGATTTGAATCTCAGAAAACAACACGCATTTAGTTGGTCCTGTCAAAGTCGCATTTTTAAATTTCCTTTACAGGGAAGTATATGTTGGTTTCGTATGGTTTGGTATCGAATTAAGTCCACTTTACACTGAAATAGACCTGTCAAATATCACATCTTCTGGTCTGAACGCACTCATGGAACTTTCCAAGTAGTTTATGACGTTAAATAAGAACTGCGCTGCGGCAAAACTCGTTTGACAGATTAGCATTGGAAAAAATTACGACATATGTTAGTGTAGTTGGATTAAATAATCATATACCAAGTAAAGGGTGTTTCTTTTTAAAGACTTTCCCATTTTTTTTTTTTAATAATGGCAAGTTGCCAAAAGAGAGTCCGCCACATTCAAGGTGACATTTGTGTTTAGACTGCTCCGAAATAACTATGACCTCTATATCGCAGGTTAGATTTCAAGTTCAAGTTTGAGAGACCGTCCTGCCCTGCCTGATAACATCCTTCTGAACCTCGAAACTCCCTCTCAATAAAGCGCAACTCTGTCAATTTCTACAACACCTAATTGAATTAACTTCTTCACTACCGTAAATCAAACAGACTACTCACACAAAAATTAAGCAACTTATCACCACCTACCACCATTCCCATTTTCACAAGAGAAATGCCAAACCACTCTTAATCTTTTTGTCGATAGAACCAATTTATATAATCACCTGCCTCCACCTTGACAAACGAAAAGTAGAAACCGTGAAACCTTTCAAAGCTCGGTTTAAAAACTTTCTATCACATTATCTTTTAATAACGATTACGAGTAAGGTGCTGCTGCCGCTTTCTGGCTGTATAATAATTTACGTTGAAAGGCGGGCATCATAAATAACATTTATTCAAATACAGCATGTGACAAATGTGCTTAGTCCCAGAAGATGTTACCTATATATGCATAGTTGCAGTCAGACAGTCCACAAAGCCGTGACAACAGGCGTGCGGTGTGTGCAATTCATTGCACCTTCTGTCAATCAGCAGGTTTTTTTTTTTTTTTGTACGCTACTTCGTTCCGTGTCTCTCTTGGTCAACTGTTATTATAGTGGTCAGTGGTAGTTGCACCAGCAAGGTGGTTTGTCAATCTGGTAGAAATTACATAGACATCTTTGTGCTTTGCCTTTTGCAACGGCTTAGCTGGCGCGCACAAAGTGACGGAAATGCAGACTTGAGCAAGTTGTCGTTTTACCTTTTCATTGGAAATTACGTATATACGGTGTCTGTCTTGGTGGTGGTGTTCTTTACTTATGTTTTTTTTTGTTTTGTTTGCTGTTGGCTGTTGTCAAGTTGTACTATTTAATGTATCTTCCAGTTGACTTAGACAATTATGTGTGTTAACTGTGGGAAGACGTTTTAATTTGTTGACAGTGTTAAGTCAATTGATGGAATGGTTCATGTAGATAGTTGGTGCAGTTATGTGGCAAGAGTAATGAGTGACAAACGTACTTTTTTTTATTTAATTGCTCTGCGGTAGGTCGTTTTTAGTATATCTATCGGGATAGGGACCTTACAATCGCGCTTTCAAATGATTAAGAAATCATGGTACCGTTGGTTTTGCAGGAACATTGCGCACAAAATGTCAGAAAGAATAAGTCGCCCATTACCGTAAAACGATGCACATTATATAAAAGTAAAATTGCACTAACTAACCAAATGGCGAAGAATTAAAAACATAACCATACAAAACCAATGCGAAGCAAAATCAATTTCTGTTCAAAGGCTGCCTTCAGAACTAAATTACAAAACTACATGGGGCATTTTGGAAAACCACATTTTTTAAAATTTTTTTAGGGATCTTTTCGAGTCTTTCGAAAGCATGGTTCCCCATCTACTTACAAAACTTGTCAAAATTACAAAATTGTGAGAAAAAAAGTTAACAGTTTTTTTTAAGATTTTATCGTCTATTTAACTCTTTACGCTCATCTTCATTTTTACTTCCAACAAGCAGTATGAACAAAAATTCAGTCAAACAGAATTCAGCTCACGCGACTGATAAAAAAAGATTCCTTCAGCACATTCAAACTCAAGTCACGTTGGGTAATCGCTTGAGCTACAAATGGTGTACATGCGCAGTGTTCTGAGTTTTGTTAAGCGTGTACACGGGCGAAAAACTCCCACTTGCGGAATCGGGCGCCAGGATTTAGAAAAATTGTGTGATTATTGCTTTATAGACTTGATAGATGTGTCAGATTTCATCAACTGTCACCTCAAGTAGGCATCGGTCATAAAAAAACCTTTTTTATTTTGTCAATGTAGAACATTTAAAAAAAAAAAAAAACTGAAATAGAAACAATTTTGTAACCATTGCTTTGTAAAACTTGACAGATGCGACAGGTTTTTCAAACGACACTTTATTCATCAATTAAACGAAACGTTTTTATTTGTCAAATTGTGAAATATTGACACGCCTGTCAAATTGCTACTAAGCAATATATTTAATAAGCAATAATCAACGAATAATTTTAAGCGCATCAAAGTTTTAAAGCCCGCTCCACATTTGCATAAAACGAAAATAAAAACGCAGTGACCTTCCTGTAGCAGAAACAAAATATTTTTAGAATATTCTTAAATTTTAAAAATAACCTAACAAACTTACTTTATAAATCACACGCATCACCAGGCACACCACGGCACACATACGGACAAGGTATTAAACTACAAACAACGTTGGTCTGATTAATTTATTCGTCTTTGGATGCCACATACGTATACAGTATACAAATCTAGTAGACGATGACAAATGTCAAACAACTGAGGAAAATCGATTAAACTTTGCACGCATTCAAGATGTGATTGGTGTGATAAAACGTGCTTTCTTGCGGATCGTTTTGTTTATGACCTAAAGCCAAAAGTGAATTAATAGAAAAAATTAAGTCGCTTACAAACACCACACACATCAGCATACAGAGAAGTTAGCAGAGTGCATTGCCAACAAAATTTGTTTGATTTTAGTGTGTGGAGATCTGCCAAAACAGATATGACGCATTCAAAACAAGAAATGGCACGAGAAATGAAACGACACTATGTATGTATTAGTATTATATGCATAAATGTCCTATATGGTACTATTGAAACAGTAAAGTTTGTTTAATTTTGTTTTCTAAATGCTAGACTTTTTTTGCTGTACCCTTTAACCTTGTCTGATAGTAAAAATGTCGATAAACACTATATACAGACGACTTTTGGCAGACGTCATTCAGACATTTCAAGGTTGTCCTATAAAACTAAAGCGATAATTTATTTTATGTTTACAAATGGCTGATGCGATCGTTGATTTGTTGTGACTTGTGGGTTTGAAAACGACAAATAAAGAAGTCGAGTTTAGAAGTTTAGATTTTGAGACATTTCCGCTTTACGATGAACTATGATTGTCATTTAGAATTGAGAAAACTTATTTAAAAACCCCGCGACGTGTAAGATGACTTTAATTGAATATTTCATTCATTTAGACAAAAAAAAAAGCAAATTTATAGAATGGGGACGTTCAAGTATCTAGTGCAGTAAGTCTGACAGCTGTATGACTTGATCTGTTTCAGTTTTGAATGGCTTAGGTCGACCACATGAACAGTTTTTCCAGTTGACGTCTATGGAAGGGTAGCCGACTAATTTAGTCAAAAATTTCGTACCCGAGTACTAAGATGATAGTTAGTTTATGTCGCTGAAGTAGGATTACCGAGCATTCTAGTTTTTGCATTCACCTAGTCCAAACCAAAGATAAGAAAAGATTTTTGAATGTGTCCAATACATAAAACATATTACTCATCAGTCATCACAAAACGAGTGAATTCAGTGGTCAGTTCTTCAACCCATTACTTTGAGATTTGGCAGATAACCTTTCAAGTGGAAATGCATAAAAAAAAGAGACACTTGATAACATTGACTTATTATATAATATGGACTGCTAGTGAAATGTCACTTCCATACAATCTTTGCCCAGAAAATGACGACAACATAACTAGCGCTCGTGGTTCTATGCGAAAAATAAGTGAAACAAAATGACAACCATCTTGGATTTCTCCATAGAATGCTAGAGCCACCTATTGGGCGTGAGTGGATTTGCCAAGTGAAACGGTTGAAATTCAAATAGTTGCGGCATTGTATACAATAGATGTCATCTCGAAATTCTGCTAGTTTAAATAATTAATAATAGATGGAACCAACAAAATTTGAATAAAAAATCGTTTTTCATTGTCCCATAAATTGCACAATTTTCGTATATTTATTGCGAATTAGTTTTTTATATTGTTTTTCATTATTCATTTTCGAATTATGATGTAATAACACTTTCAATCACATTTCTGATCAATAAATACTTATGATTGTCAAGAATATCATATTCAAGTACATGAGAATTTAATTCATCATATAAATTGCTTACATCTATATTTCTTAAAGTACTTATATCTGCAACGAAATGGAAACGTCAGATGTGAGTTTCCAATTTATTTCGCTCCGAACCACGAGAGCTAGCGCTTATGTTGGAATCAACCCGACGTTGTCTACTAGCAGTCCATATATAATAAGTCAATGCTTGATAACCTATCATAAAGAATATACATTCTCGCTCTTTAGTATAGGCCTGCAGACGTATTTACATCTCGTTCTTTTCTGTTGATTCTCATTTCAAACATAGTTTTGGACGAAAAACAAGAAAATATGATAGACAGTTGACATATATCGATATATCGTACCTACAGATTGAGTTTCGTTCCCCGTTTTCGATGAATTGACAATACACCTACCTAGGCTGTCAAAAGTATTTCTAATAGAAATTGAATACAAAAGTATCTGCATAAATTATGCTCAGTGTTAGAAATATAAACATTTGAATGCATAATTAGCAAGTGTTTTACATTTCGAAAATACCCAAGCAACTATCCGAAACATACTTTTTTACCCTCGCCCAAAACTACGTAGCATATGTCAAAATTTCATTCGGGTCATAAAACATATCAACATCATCGACGAAGCCGCCAAACATGACTCCGCACTTGACGCGCGCGGTACGTTTCGAATTTAAATCGATATTGATCGACACAAAAATTGTTAATTTAAATTTCAAATTTAGGTATCCGTGAATTCAATTAGTATTTAAATGTCTGTATAGCTTATGAGAGTCATATAGGTTTTTATTTTGTCCGTTCTTCAATTCGCTTGGTTTCTCTTGGTGATGTGTTAGCCAGCTTGGTGCGGTTTCAAGGCCAGGCGCATACAATTGAAATTGAGGGCATTGCTTGGTCGGTTCTGTTTGGACACTGAGCTCGAGTTATTTTCATCACAACGTACCCAAAGTGTTAAGTAAGAAATTAAACATTGAATTGTGGTGGCTTAAAAACTGCTAACTAGAGCAGAGATTATTAAAAAAGAAAAAGATGGTAGCTTGGTGCGCTGCTTAGTCAGGATTAAAGTTGCAATAATTTGTTGGACCAAGTAAAAGTATAGTTGTTTAAACAATCAATTAAAGCCGTGGATTACGGATAAACCCACGTGTGAACTTATTTTTGTTGGAAAATGTTGAAAGTCAGTTTGGTAACGCATGTTTTAAGTGCATGACAAACAATTTGTTGTCGATATGTGCTTGGTTACGTTGGAATTGAATTACCTAAGTGAGGGCCATATTAAAGGAATCAGCCAGTCCGACACTAACTATAATTTGAAGGTTGCGTCACTGACGTACGGTTTGAATTTTAAAGCTGCAATTCTACTGGTTTATGATTTTAAATCATATATTACGGTTAGATGGTTAGTTATTAAAAAAAAAAATAGCGTAGAAACCTAGCGCCAAACAATATACGGCAGCTTAAAATTGTAAATTTCTGCGTCCAAGTAAAAACTTAGTATCAATACCTGCGGCAATTTGTTCAGTCACAATTCACTGAAGATTAAACCATGTTTTCTCTCATCATACACGATGCCGCAGTAAAACAAACAATTCGCAGTTCAGGCTGCAAGAATCAAAAAAGAAAATATGGTTCGCCGGCGAGGTTATCTAATAATCTCAGGCGGACATTAAAACAATTAATGTCACATTATTTATGTCAATGGAAGAATAGACGTCGTTGCCAAACCCCACGCGGGAGAACGAAATGCGAACATCTAGACGAAGTTTGTAACGAAAAGCTTTATGGAAACTACCTGGGTAGCAATATTTAAATAGATTATGGTATAAAATAAATGCGTTCCTATCATAAAAGCAGGATAGGAACGCAGTATCATCACGTATTTGGGACAGGCATTGTTTTTCATCGAATGGCGACAAAGAAAATCTTTCAAAGTCCAACGATTTTGCAAACATTTCTTTTCAGTCAAAACTGTTGTGGTTATGTTCAGTTTTCACAGAATTTTAAGACATCGCACACAGCTACAAAACAATTTACGAGAGACTTGCTGTTAAGTGTGTAGTACTGCGAGTTGATTTCACATGAAATATGTAACCGCCATCGGTTCGTATCTTTGACCCCGAAGTGTTACAGAGCTTTAAACAAAAACTATTACGTCCATTCCCCTCCCATTTGTCATTACCGTGTGAACGCACTCCCTCTCGAATTTTGAGTGTCATATTGGGTTAATGAATAGAAATTAGCTCTTTCCAAAAATACGCTTAGTCATTTTAGCAAAGATTTACATCTTTCATTTGGAAATAAGATTTGGAGTTCCCAACGCAAACTATAAACCCCCCAATAATGGAAAGCTAGGATCCACTGTGTATCTGCCAGCCATCTTGTGCAAAATTTGTTTAATAAAAGACGCGGAAAATGTTTAAGAGTGTTATTCTAGTACCAATCGGTATACCTACAATTATCATAGCAATGGATCGAACTCGGGTAAACAAAGTCGAACATTACCCACCACTCGCATATGTTTGTAATTGCCCCCTTAGCGGCATTATCGAACAGAGGACAAGACTTTGTTGTGGCTGAAATTACACCACCAACCAGCAGTTGGAAACAATGTTTCTAATTATTATGTAATGGACTTTATTTCTTTAAAATTCTTCATTTACCTCATCCATATTGGTGATTTCTGATTTAGGTCGAGACTGCCGCCACAAGTGGATGTGTTCCACAAAATTCCAAAAAAATAAATAATAATAATCCTCAAGAGGTTTTCCAATTAAGAGCAGAAATATATCCCAATGGTGATACGCATTCCTGATGGTAAACTATGAAAAATCACTTCAAATAATTGCCCACACACCGATAGGTACACAGGTTGAACACCCCAGTCAGACAAGAGGGCCCATATAGAGGGAGAACGATACCGCGCAGTGTCAGTAAAGGAAGGCACTGAACTTCTTATCGCACAATTCAAAACTTTTTTCCTAATTGATGTTCAATAGAAGAACGCATTGCTTTGCATTTATCTGCGCACTCTAATGCCCTGCAGATGCATTTTGTTGCCACTTTGATTGCCCGTTCACTTTTTTTTTTTTTTTTAATTGCACTGAGCAGACGGAAAAATTACACTTGGATTGATATGGCGACAGGGATTTTGATTCTAATTCGAATGGAAACCCATCATACGCACTACACAGGAGTTTCCATTTCCATATAAGTATGCAAAAGTTGGGAAACAAAGGAAAATCGCTCGCACAGCTGACCAGCGCACTATGGCGACCGATTAAACAAATAGTAGGCTTGGTCTTGGTTTGGGGCTGATCTGTCTATCCATTGTGCTGTTCCGAACTGAGAGTTGCGGATTGGATACTCAAGCAGCAAAACAGACCCCGATACGTCGCTTTCGCTTCTATTACACGACGACGACGAGCAACGTATTACACGAGACGACCATAACGCGATACAAAAACAAACTGACAACGCCGTCGTGTAGTATTAGTATGGCAAGCCATGCAGAGACCAGAGAGCAATAATTTTTACATTGCCATTTGCCACTGACTGTTATAGTGTACTGTTTTGTTTGGTATAGTGAACGCAGACAAAACAGAGAGAAAACCAAACAAGATTGAGAAGACGACAGCACAGAAAGACTAAAATAAAAGTAGAAAATACATAAAAGAGTAGATCCATATAGACATAGAGGTATTTATTTTTCTTTTATTTTACTTTTGCGGCAAAAGCTTGTTTTACTTTTGATTGTTTGCTCTTACACCTTCAGTCCCACCTCACAGCTCACACTCCCACTACTCTTCGTGTGCACATTTTTCTTTTGACACGAGCGAATTCGTGTTTTTTAGTTGCCTCACAGCGCACAGTGTATCTCCAAATGGATTTGTGTGTTGGCTTTTGTATTTTTATTCATTTTAGTACGATGGAAAGTTTTCTGTTTGTTGTGTAGTTCGAGGAAAAATCCTGGATGGTTAAATATAGTATTTTCCTCCATGCCCGGGGTACGGCAGCTGTCATAGCTATCTGTCAATAAATGACAATTTCTTGACGTTTACTATTCAAACTATTAATTTAAGCGATTCAAATTTAATGGCTATTTTTTATTTTGAAGACTATTTTATTTGGGACGATTTGATATGTCAATGTGGTTGTCAGGATTTCCCAAGTCATAACTGGTGACGTTCAAGTATCTAGTTTAGTAAGTCTGACAGCTCTCTCACTAGATGAAACTCGGCTCTGATTGGGGGAAATCGGTCGTGAGAGCAGATGTTTCAGTTGACGTTTATGGAGGGGTAGCCGACGAATCTAGTCGAGAAATTCGTGACTGAGTACTAAGTTGACAGTTCTCATATGTGGCTGACGTAGATATAGTGACGTTCCCGATTAATCTAGTTTTTGCGTTCAGGTTACATCTCATCCAGACCAATCTAGTCGACTTAAGATAACTAGATTCTTGAATGTGCCCACTGTTTGTTTGCGTGGTCAACGTGATGTGGAGATGACATTGTATTGCATAGTATTTAAAAAAAAAAAAACATTCTTATGCGAATGGCGACTAAGAGAATTGGATATTTGGAGAAATGTCAAACTCGGTGACAATTCCTAAATTGACAGAAATCCTGTCATGTATTGAAATCCTGTGATTGTATTAACTAACAAAATCTAGAAAGCCACATAACAACCAATTCATTTATTTCCTTCTTGATTTTAAATTTCACATGTAGTAAAACCTTTTCTCCCTTTGAGGGTTGCTCAAAAAGGCAACATAACTTTCTAGTTGCCGAAATAAATAGAAAGCAAAACAGACTCATGTTGGGACTACTTTACTCAAGGCAATTTTATATGAAAGCAGAAGTCGTATGACTTTCCGACTCATGTTTTCGGTGTTCATTGCTCATGTGACTATGCCTTCGGAGTAACAGTCATAATTGATGAACATATTGTGCTGGTATAAGGTAACACTATGCCCTGTTTTTTTTTAACTTCTAAGCTCCAATTTGAAGGTAAGTAACCATCGAGTCACGGCTGAAACATTTAGCAAACTTCAATAATAGTATTTCCAACTCGAAATGGTATTCAAGCACAAAATGCTGGGCAGATTCCGTATAACAATAATTGTTTGGACGATATCGTTTTAGAAATTTCTGGAAAGTGAACGGAATTAAGGACTCAAATTCGTTATTTTGGCAGCAACTTAGCTACACTTTTGGATGTCTATCGCTTCGACGATAATCGTCTGAAAAATTACGGAATGAGTGCCCTGTTTGAGAATAATCTGCTGTCAGTCAGTCGGATTTGGGGACAATGGACCTTGGAATAGTTCAGTCCTCTTTCATCGAGGTAAGCTAATTTCATCATAAAATTTTTAGTTTTTAATCACGTACAATATCTATCCTATGTTAGTCAATTGAAAAACATAATCATAAAAAACTATATACACGCAGTAGTTTTCCTAACGAGGTCTGCATACGTCAGCCGCAACTTTTACCCGACGACGATATTAGTAATACAAAAACTGCAAGTAATAGAGTATTTTGTTTCTTTCAAGGGCGAGTGTCAATTGCGTTTAGTAATTATCACCTTCGAGTTTGTTGACACTATTCTATGACGTCCCACACACTGTCATTCGCCTCAAAAACAACGTTCATACAAACGGATGGTTATGAAAAAACAGACCTGAACATGTCGCTTTATTTATTGAATGACGTTTCCTTTCTTTTTCGGTTTGAAATTGACTGATGAATGAGTAAAATTCGACATAAGCTCGAAATAAGCTTTAATAAAATCTTCTCCTTAACACTCAGAGAAATGTCAGAAAATCATCCGAGCATTATTTGACGGAGGTGACACAATGTACCTGTCAAATTTGAAACACTTGTCGTGCTGAAAAATGGATGATGCACTCTGGGAGGTATTGTAAATATTCCCCCAGTACGAAAGGTGGTTGTCTTACAGCAAAAGATGATTGAAAGGTGAACCACTTCAACTCTAACCCTTAGCCATAGCCACAGACAGTGTCTTGAACGCTTCATTGATCATCCTTCATCCACCTTAATTCAATCCACAGTTGGCACTTCGATCGAATACATCAACATCAATTTCTTGTAAAACACTGTAGACAAAATGGTGGTAGTGAGTCTATGTGTCAAAAGCCACCCAAACCATAGCAGACGCATAAGTGTCCATGGCTATTCGGGCATACTCTTACATCACCTTTCTCACTTTTTTGTGCTGTCTTCCTCATCAACGCTACATTGTGTTCCAAGTGACGAATATAGGTGCTTCAAAGTGTATTACAAAAGAGAAGCCAAACTAGCACCATCGAGCAGAGAGTTCTCGGTGCTCGCCATCAGGAAGTAAATAAAAGAGTGAAACATAAAATAATGCACGGGTACATAAAAAAGAACTATAAAAACGAATAAAAATTAAAAATGGAGTGCCAGGCAACGCTAAAAGAAGTAAGCGCACAGGTAGCACCATATAAAGAAACATTACCTGTCACTTGCAATGGAATAGGTGTTGCTATAGCTGGGGGTAAGAAAGAAATCCAAATGGCACACAAAACGCGGCTGACCGTTTGTCCCGTTTGTCGCACTAAAGTTTTGTCAATAATTCATGGGCAGGTTGAGTTGGTAGTTGGTTTGTTTTATTTTTATTATCTTTTTCTTTTTCGTTGATTTGCATATGACCATGTGTGTGCGACTTGAGAATGTGTTTACACATCTGTAAATGGGTCTAGTACTTTTTCTCTCTGTGCACATTCATCATTCAAAGTTCAAAACAAATGAGTGTTGGTTTTTATAATGTTCTCGTTGTCTTGGCGGATTGTTTGTCTAAAATAACTTATTATGATTTGTATGTTCTGCTTATTTGGGGTGGCAACTGGCAACTATGCGCGTCAGGTGGGTCAAAGACTTGACTGCGAATGTGCCTGCTGTCTTGTGAAACAGTATGTCTATTTATGATCGCAGTTGTTGCTAAAGAAAACAATTATATTTTCTCAGTGTCTATTGTGTTGTCGGCGTGGATGAATGCAGTGGGGAGGTGACTCTGCCTATTAGCCTACAAAAGTGTTCATGCACGTGCGTAAAATATGGCATTTGTCTCTGTGACAGAAAATGAGGGATATTTTTGACAACGCCGGTAATTTAGCGGCAATTTTAAAGCGCAGAATATTTGAATGCCAAATGTGTTTTTTATTTTTATTTTATGAAGTAGGTATAATTTACTTCTGACGGTAGTCAGAGACTAACATGTACATTTGCTGTGTACCTACATAACAAATGGATTGCTAATAATTTTCTGTCCAAATTACCACAGACATTAAAAGCGATGTGAACCAGCTGTCGTTGATTATAAAAAAAACAACAAAATATTGTATATTCAGAATTGTACATTCCGATACAAATTTGTTTCAAATGTTTACTTATACAGTTGAATGCGAGAGAGCGAAGAGTACCTAAAGCCCGTATGACACTACATTTGCTTTGCATTTTTCTGCTTTTAAAATGAAACTAGAGCAGTACGAAAAATTAGAACGAAAATTGCCGATAGGAGTGAGTGCGTATAAACACCAACTTTATAAATGTAGACACCTCAAAAAAAAAAACGCATTAAAAATGTATTGAAATCACATTTTTCAGCTGCTGGCAGCTTTTTTGACATTTCAAGATAATTTGAAAATAAATTCGATTGAAAATTTGCGGTTGCTTTGCAAACAATTGCTACCCCTTTTCGTAATACACTTTTAGTCTCTTTTACACACCGCTGACTTTTCAACATTATAAAAATGAGGAAAAAATGTAGTGTCATATGGGCTTAAAGGGATTTAGTGAATTATTTTTGAGATAAAAAATATAACCAGACATAGGCTGGTCACAAAATTTTGAGTTATTGCTTTAAACGTTTCAATTTCGGCAATTAATTTTGTCGGTCCTTTCGAGTTCATTAAAAACGTACACTACTGTATTTAATAAAAATATGGCAACACGTTCAGAACATTTGAATAGGTTGAGAGTTTTGACGCATGTAAATTATGTACTTTTTATTTCATTATCTTTATTCTCATCATTATAAAATAAAGGGTGATTTTTTAGCTGGTTTGGTTTTGGCAACACTGGTTTTGACAGCTGACGTGTGTTTAGTACCTTGTGTCACTGTCAAACAGCTTCAGTTTGGTTTGCAATTTAACCATGGATCGTCTTACAAATGAACAACGCTTGCAAATTATTGAATTTTACTATCAAAATTCGTGCTCGGTTCGAAATGTTCATCGCGCGCTGCTTCCATTTTATGATCGGCATTCTCGACCTTCTGAGCAGTCTATTCGGAAGATTGTGACCAAATTTCGCACCAAATTTACTTTGTTGGACATTAAACCACCAACACGTTTACGTACTGTGCGTAGTGAAGAAAATATTGCGGCCGTATCAGCTAGTGTGACAGAAGACCGCGAAATGTCGATTCGGCGCCGTTCCCAGCAGTTAGGCCTTTGTTACAGCACTACGTGGAAAATTTTGCGGAAGGATTTGGGCGTAAAGCCTTTTAAGATACAGCTGGTGCAAGAACTAAAGCCAGCCGACCTACCACAACGCCGAATTTTTGGTGAATGGGCTCTTGGAAAGCTGGCCGAGGATCCGCTTTTTTATCGAAAAATTGTGTTCAGCGATGAGGCTCATTTTTGGTTGAATGGGTACGTAAATAAGCAAAATTGCCGCATTTGGAGTGCAGATCAGCCAGAAGCATTGCAACAGCTACCAATGCATCCCGAAAAAGCCACTGTTTGGTGCGGTTTATGGGCCGGCGGCATTATTGGGCCATATTTCTTCAAAGATGATGCGAATCGCAGCGTTACTGTCAATGGTGAACGCTACCGAGCGATGATAACAAACTTTTTTTTGCCCGAAATGGAAGTTCTTGACTTGCATGATATGTGGTTTCAACAAGACGGTGCCACATGCCACACAGCACGCGAAACAATGGCGCAATTGCGAGGCGAGTTTGGTGAACAGTTAATTTCACGTTTCGGGCCGGTCAATTGGCCGCCTAGATCGTGCGATTTGACACCATTAGATTATTTTTTGTGGGGGTATGCCAAGGCTAATGTGTATAGGGACAAGCCCGCTTCGATTGACGCACTGGAAGCCAACATCCATGCATTCATTCGTGAGATACCGGCCGATATGTGTGAAAGAGTATGCCAAAATTGGACTCAGCGGATGGGCTACCTGAGACGCAGCCGCGGTCAACATTTGCATGAAATTATCTTTAAACATTAAATTGCAAGGTTCAAACTATCGATTCAAATAAATATTTCATTCATTTTTTCGAATTTTTTGTGTTTTTTTTTTAAAAAAAGTTCTAAACCTCTTAAAAAATCACCCTTTATAATTTTTGCTTTAATAACGATACTATAATATACTGCAATAATGAATACTAGTTAAGGGGATTTTTATTAAACAATTTAAATAGGTTTTTCCACTTCATAAATTGCATAAGCCAGCATTTTACTAGTGGATGTTTAGTACAATTTTAAAAGTTACCAGTCACATTCTGTTTTCCCGATGTGTGACTCGTTCACGGATATTTTATTTTAGTCAGGCGATCATCGACTCATTTTTCGCGGACTTAAAGCAGCAAATTCTATGTCTGTAAATGTTTTTTTTTGGCTGTAAGTTTATAATTTGGTAAATGAAAAAAAAATCAACCCAAGAAACTGCCTAAAGGACAGCTGATGATTGATAGTTGTTGCCATCAAATTTAGATGAGACATACAATCGAATCAATGTACTTGATTAAGAATTATTTTAGTAAGACATAAGACATCATTCTGTTTAGTTAATGACCGATATAAAATCAAAATGTTATCGTCACCGAATTGCACTTAACATAAATAATACCTTTTCAAATACACTTTGTCTATGGACTTTCAAATAACTGTTATCTGCCGTTTTAGCAGATTAAATAAAAGGATTTTACAGGGTGAATATTTTAACATACACTTCTCAAGACTGAACTATATAAAATAAAATTACTTGAAGAGCTAGACGACCAAGAGATTTATTTCCCATTAAAATTAAATAATATCCAACATTATATTTATGTTTCGTGCTGGTACTACTCTTCACTTTTATATTATGTTTGATTTCTGACATCTGTCAAATTTTCTCAACTGTTATTATTAAAAAAAGGATCTGAAAAAAATATGCTAGTTTCTTCAATGAAGACTTTTTCTCCTTAATGTATTTTTTTATTTCCAGGCTGGTGTCAATTAAAATATTCACTACAGTTTGCAGTTGTATCAAGCAGCGTTTGACGCTTTCCAATCGTTTAGAAATTATTTGAAACAAAGCCAAACCCAAATTGTACTGTCAAAATGTTGGATCAGTACTGCCAAATACCTTAAAATGTTAGCAGTCTGAACAGTTATCATCAGTAAATAAGTCAATAGATTTTCTAACGACATTGATACAATGTTTCAAGCTTAGGCAAGAAAGTTTTAAGTTATATTACATGTTTTACATTTTTGAAAATTTTCTTTGTTTAGTTTTTATTAAAAACCAAAAAAAAAAAAACATTTTCACTAGATTTGAAAACATTCCAATTCCCAAAGCGTGGCTAAATTACGCCTATACATATGTTAGAACTGTCACTCCATAAAAGATCATTTTAATGTGATCACTAGAGACCGGATTATATGCAGCATAAAAAGCTTAAAATATGCATGCAAATATGCATGAAATATGCTTAAAATATGCATAAAAAAAGCCAAAATATGCAACATTAAGTGATAAAATTTTTTTATTTCTGTTTAGTTTATATAGTTTTTTATTTTAAATTCAGCATTAAATAAATGGATAAATGGATGGTAACATTTTTGTTATAGATACTTAATTAAGAATTATTTAAAATATTGTTACTTTTAAAAACATTAACAATCAAGTATTGTTCCAAATGTTCAGTAGTAAGATTATGTCTTCGATCACTTAAAATATTTTTATAAGTGGAAAAGGAACGTTCCACATCTACTGAGGTAACTGGGCAGTATTTGAATTTGGGTGCTATGTTAGAACTTATTGTTGTTGGCAAAAGTTTACCGATCCCATTAATAAAATTATTAATTTGACACAACGGTTGAAACCCTGGGTTGTTGTTCAAAATATTTTCAAACTTTTCCTTAAGTTTACGTGGGAATACTTCTGGCAATTCGGAGTTCATTTGACGGATTTTATTTACTAACTGAATAGATTCAGTCAACATTAAACCCTGAGTTTCGAGCTTTTTAATACTTGCTGGTATAACAGAAAAATGAGTGCATATCATAGCTATGTTTTTTTTAATGTTTGAGTCGTTAAATGCTTCCAAGGACTGACAAATTGCAACAGCCTCCGTACGATCGAAGTCACTTACTACACCTTTGATGGCCTCGAAATGTTCGTTGTAAAATAGTACAGCTTCAATCCATGTTCCCCATCGAGTTACCACTGGTTCAGGAGGTAAAGGTACAATTGGTAGTTTTTCTTTATAGGCTCTAATGCGAGCAGGTGCCTTAAGAAATACTTTCTTTGTTGATGAAATCAGTTTGTTTACATTCCCGAACGTTAATCTTACTTCTTCAGCAAGTCGGTGTACTCCGTGAGCAAAGCACGTCACATGGATTAAATTAGGATAAAATATTTGGAGGGCTTTAGCTGCCTTGATCATATATGGAGCAGCGTCTGAGAGGAATATAAACACTCTTTCATCTGCAGAAGATTCATGCAAAATTTTTTTGATACCCTCATTCACAAATCTGGCGATCGTGGAATGATTTGTCTTTTCGAGTTCTTTGCAGGCCACCAAATAGCAAGCAGAGGGCTCTGGTTTTAATGCACCGACAATTAAATTCGCAATGTAACGGCCACAACTGTCAGTAGTTTCGTCAGCTGAAATCCAAATAATGCTATCCTTGAGTTCATTGCGTATCTCTTCCAAAACATGTAGGTAAACTGTTGGTATATAGTTTTTACGCAATGTTGATTCATCTGGTATATTCTGATTCAAGCAATACTTTTGCAGAAAAGTTTTGAAGGTAGGATTTTGAAGTTTGTAAAGAGGAATATTACTTGCAAGAAATGCTTCACATAAGTCCATGCTAAATTTGTTTTGCTGTTTGCCTTTGGAAGTGGCGTCACTGCTACTGGCCGTTGTTAGAAGTTGTTGACGTGGGCCTTTCTTTTGCAATCCTGCAATATGAAGACTTGTCTTGACATGTTGGTCTATTTGAAATTTTTTTGCACACGAAATATTTTTATTGCAGAATCGACAATATACCACTTTTCCGTCATACGTAAATGCTCCAGGATGGTCAGTTATCCACGAAACTATACTTTTTTTTTCGAGAGGCATGGTAGATACACGAAA
This sequence comes from Cheilosia variabilis, assembly GCA_951230905.1. Classification (NCBI taxonomy): domain Eukaryota; kingdom Metazoa; phylum Arthropoda; class Insecta; order Diptera; family Syrphidae; genus Cheilosia; species Cheilosia variabilis. The sequence goes on along the minus strand of OX579680.1, from coordinate 22,396,832 downwards.
CTTTGCACAAATAAATACAAAAATAAACTGATACAATAACAGAGCATGTAAAATAAGGCATCGGCATGCGTAATTGTCTCGAACAAAGAGTGTTGCAGTAGGCGAATGTGAAACGAAACGGCATCGGCCTACTTGTGTACTCGTGTAAATTTAATTTTTTTTTTTTTTTTGGAGTAATACCGAAAATATGCATTATCAATAGATTTTAGTTAAAATATGCTATTACAGGCGAGACTGGGCAAAATATGCAAATGCATATGCAAATATGCAAATGCATATAATCCGGTCTCTAGTGATCACTGATTAGTTTCGCATGACCACATAAACTACTACGTATCTTATTTGGTACATTTTTATACCAACAAGTGATACAGTGTGATGACAATTTAGTGAGTCAAATATTCAAGATCATTCAATACTCGTTCCATTTCACTTAACGCGTTAATTATGGAAAATTTCTGCTCACATTAAATACAAATAAATGCGCGGGTAAATATTTGCACCCGAGTGCGAGAGAGAACGGCAAAGAGCACATCAACAACTGCCTTGTCCGACCGACTTGATTCGTATACATGCCCACATATTTATCACTAAGCAAAGCGGTGCATTATTAATAATTACCTCTAGGTACAGACTTTAGCTGAAATAAAGAAAGTCCTGCTTCTCTGTATCCGTATGCAAATATGTACGACCGAGAAGATAATGAGGCGCATTACCACTGAGCGCCGATCTCATTTCCGTTGGCCAACAGACGAAATAGATCTTTCGAAATGAATCACATCCAAGTCAATCAACTCGTCCATACAGTTGACCTTGATTTCATCAACCGTGCCTCGCCGCCCTTAGAGTATAATCGATTGACCTTGGAGAGTCATTTAACATCACAATTGAGCGCTCATTTCGTTCGATTTATTCTATAAATATATCAAAACAACCCACAGAAGCCAATCTAAACTGGTGACCCAACGGTCTTCGTGCCAATATTGAATCAATAAAAAAAAAATACTATCACCGCCAACACGGGAGACTAAGGGAGACAAATTTTGTTTATACACAAAAATGACCTTCGCAGAGTGAAACGGTTTCATTATCTGGTGAGCCCAATTCAGAAGCTAATTGTTTGTATAGCGGCCAGGGCTAGAGACCCCAAAACTGTAGTTTATCACACAAGTTTAATAAAATGCAAACTTTAACACACTTACCTTGGTTTTGGTATTTAAACGGGATTTCGAATTTGCGGATTCCCGCGCACGTTATTTAGCTGAACAGCACAAATAGTTCGAGTTTTTGTTTTCTTTTTATCCGTTTGCTAAAGTTCTTTTTCGCCTTTTCACGAATGAGAAGGGAAAATCTTTGTATTTTCACTGAAAGTAGAGAGCGAAAAATATATTTAATGAAATTCTGCTACATATTGTGGAGAAGATCTATTATTTAGGTTTGCGTGACAGTAACAATTTACCTTGAAATGTAATAGGTAGCTTTTATATGCAAAGAATAAAATTAGCCCCGCGTGAAAGCTTTTCAGAGAATGGATTTAATCAAATCAAATCAATCCGCAGCCCTTGTCTATTGCACGCCGGCGGGTATTTCACCAGGCATACGTATAAAGACACTTCAGATAACGTCAGACATATACGAATACACAAACAGGCTGATATTAAAATACTGCCAGATGTGAGACATTTGCAGATTTTAGGGGCATGGAAAGACGAATCCTCAGGCAACAATGATAAGCAGAAAGTTATGTCAAGTTAGGAGTGGATATTTTGCCGAATTCGACAAAGAAGACACGTGGGATAATGGGCAGCAGCTTCGCTTCTATAGGCGTTTTACTTTTTTAGTTCAGAGCACAACCTGAACTGTTATACAAAAAGTCAGTTTTTCTTTTTTAGCTCAGATACATCAGAGCTCAGAATTTGTGTTTATTTTTTCGTTCAGAGCACCATCAGAGCGCGAGTTAAGTATCCATAGCAAAACATATTGAGAAAAAAGATAACATTATTTGTATTCAATGATATCTTTAGTCTCTAGTACAGTCTTGCACACAACGCTACAATGATAACATATGTAAAAGAGATAATATCGTTTGTATACAATGTTGGAATATTATCTCTTCTTCATTATCAAGCAAGACGATTGTACGCTTGGGTCTCCTTGTAGATAGATAAGAAAAGTATATAAATACGACTGTATGATGAATTTATCGATAGTCTTATTGTAACTACATAGTAGCCTTAAGCTCCTTTTAGAATTAGTAAAAAGTATTTCAATAATAAAGGACATAGTTCCAAATAAATATTGTTTAATTTTAAAAGTAAGAACCAAGTGTTTTAATTGGCGATCCTGCCAGGAGGTTAAATATACTTTTTAACTTCAATCGAGCGGACCTCGGGAACAAGTAGTGAAATCTAGTATAAACAGAACACTCGCGTTACCGGTTACAAGAATTACCTAGCATAGCAGGTACAAATATAGCTCCTTCGTACGAAGCAGCAAAACAATTCAGTGAAAGTGTATATGTGGAAAAAAAAAAAAAACACACAAATTCGACGACAACAGACACGAGTTCAAAATGGAACAACTCGCAGTATTAATGGCAAGATTAGAAGCTTTAGAAACCAGGTGCAACACAGTAACACAAACCCTAGAGCACACACGCACAGAGAATGCAAGGTTAGCAGCAATAATAACTAACCAAAATCAAATAAACACTAATTTAGAAACAAAACTAAATGAAGTAAAATCTGGATTAGGCATAGTACCAAACATACCTGTGCTAGAGGAAATAAGAACCACATATACAGATGGTAGTGAAATACAGTTAGACGCATTTAAAAGCCTACCTATTTTCAACGGCGATCAATCAAATTATCGGTCGTGGCGCGAAGAAGCATCCAGATTAATGGACAGCATTAAAAACCTCAAAACACACAGTAAGTACGCAGCAGCATTGACTATAGTGAAAAGTAAAATACAGGGAGCAGCCGCGAATGTGTTAACTAATTATAACACAATTTTTAATTTTGAGGCGATACGTAACAGATTAGATTATACGTACTCTAATCAAGAACCTCTATACGTGCTACAAGACATGATGAAAGCCATCACGCAAAAAAGAAGCACACTGTCTGAATACCACGACGAGATAAATAAAAATCTCAATTTAATAATATCAAAAATCACTATGTCAGGTGATCCGCCGAATATAATCGACAGACTAATTAAAAATGCTAACGACGACGCAGTTCGTATATTCATTGATGGTATGAGTGACAACTTTACAAGAGGATCATTATATTCAGCTACAATAAATGATCTAGAACACGCATTCGCAATTGCTCGCAGAATAGAACATGATAATGTGCACAGGCATTTACATCTCACTCAAGATAAGCACCACAAAAATATGCCACATGAACACAGAAACGAAAGAAGACCAAACTATTCGAGCCAAACAACGAATTATCAACCCCAGAAGCAATACGATAATATGCAGCAACACAATCAAGGACCACGCCTAAACCCTTCCAAGAGAAATGACGGACCACAGCCGATGGAGATAAACTCGAGACAAATTGTACATGCACAGCGACAAAATTGGAATCAATACAAACCCGATGTATATAATCCACCAGCGAAACGTGAACACAGCGGGAGTTTCAACACACACAACAGACCGCAACGATCTTATCAGCAGAACTTCAAGCAGCAGAGAGTAAATAACTCCCGACAACAACGCAGAGACGATGTCAGCAGTACATATGCAGAAGCAGATGAAACGGAATGTATGGTAAATAATAACATAAGAATAGATCATTTAAACTAGTAGACGGGTTGCCCTGCTTAAATTTAACTAGTACTATTTCTAAGAAAATTTATAAAATTCTTATTGATACTGGTGCAACCCATAATTACATTAATAGAAAATGCGATTCTAGCGAAAAAATTAAAATTAAACCTATAAAAATAAAAACAATGCATGGTTATTCTATGGTAGATACAAAGAAAGTAGTTAGGATATTAAAGAAAAATATAACATTTTTTGAATTAGAGGATATTCAGTCTTTTGATATGATATTAGGATATGAAGGACTTAAAGTTCTAAACGCGGAAATAAATTTCAGTAATATGACTCTAACTACCATAAGCAGTGTCGAATCTATTCAGAAAATTAATTACATAATTGGGGAAAATAATATTTATAAAGCAGACATAGATAGACTGATGAAGATTAATAACAGCATAGGACCGTTACCCTTTACAGATACTATAGAAGCAAGCATTAGGACGACCAATGATAATCCGGTTTATGTTAAACAATATCCATATCCCATAGCAGATAACGAATTCGTAAACAAAGAAATACAGAAACTCTTACATGACAATATAATAGAAAAAAGCCATAGTCCTTATAACAGTCCCATATGGACAGTACCTAAAAAAGGTTTGGACGAAAAAGGAAAACCAAAACGGCGCATGGTTGTTGATTTCCAAAAACTTAACGCTCACACTGTAACAGACAGATACCCCATTCCGGATGTCAACATGACAATTCAAAATTTAGGTAAAGCCAAGTACTTTACAACGTTAGATTTGGAGTCAGGTTTCCACCAAATTAAAATCAAAACAGATGATAAAGAAAAAACAGCTTTTGCTATAAATGGCGCAAAATATCATTTTAAACGAATGCCTTTCGGGCTCAAAAATGCACCAAGCATATTTCAGAGATGCGTGGACGACATTTTGAGAGACTTTGTAGGTAAATTCGTACACGTTTACATTGATGACGTATTGATATATTCTTCATCTGAGGAAGAACATATACAGCACATAAGTCAAGTATTCGACGTACTCAATAAAGCCACATTAAAAATATCTGATGAGAAAAGTAAGTTTTTTCAAGAAGAAGTAGAATACTTAGGTCACATAATCAGACATGGTAGAATCACTACGAACCCTGAGAAAATAGCAGCTATAGAAAATTTTCCAGTCCCACAAACGGTAAAGGATTTGAGAGGATTTTTAGGTCTTACAGGTTACTATCGTAAGTTTATAAAAGGATACGCAAGCATAGCCAAGCCCCTGACATTATATTTACGAGGAGATAACGGTAAAGTAAACAAAAAACAAAGTAAAAATATTAAGTTAAATCTGAATGATTCAGCATTAGAAGCGATTAGAATTTTAAAAAATTATTTGAAAGAACAAGTCGAACTTTTTCAACCGGATTATAGTAAACCATTCGAGCTTACTACAGATGCATCCAACATAGCTATTGGAGCCGTACTAAGTCAGAATAAGCAACCTATACACTTCTTGTCAAGAACACTGAGTAAGACAGAAGAGAACTATAGCACAAACGAGAAAGAGCTATTAGCGATCATATGGTCCTTACAAAAACTCAGAAACTACATATATGGTATAGCAGACTTAACCATATATACCGATCACCAGAGCCTTATATATTCGGTATCAGAAAAAAATCCCAACACAAAGCTGAAACGTTGGAAGGGAATCATTGAAGACTTTGGAGCAAAATTAGTTTATAAACCAGGAAACCTAAATCTTGTAGCTGACGCATTATCACGTCAACGCATAAATACTTCTACCATAGAAACAGCACATTCAGCTGAAAGTTCTTCTAATGATATAATAAAAACTGTGAATCAGCCTTTTAATGCATACACTGCACAGTTCGAACTTATTGAAGATATAACAAATAATATCGAAACACAAATCTATTTTGGTAACAAAATAAGACTCATAATAAAGTTTAAGGACAAAGACTCTTTACTAAGGCAGATGAAAGAAGTTATACAACCCCAAAAGATTGTAGCTTTGCATACGAAATTTAAAAACATTTGTGAAATTAACTTTGAAGAAGAAAATTGTCTTATTCCACTTTTAAAGAATATAACTTCAAAATGCAACATTAAACAAGAATACGATTACGACTTAGAAATTGAATCCGGTGTTATGTTATTAAGCGGTAAGCATAAGCTAAATAATCAAACAATTAATGGTATAAACTTAGTTACTTATGAAAATACTATAAATCTAGATGATAAAATATACAAAAACATGCATAAGCAAATTAAAGAAGTTATATTAAGAAATCATAATTCAGAGTCTTACATCGACCAAATAATTAAAGAAGATACAATATACAAATTCGATAACATAGATACTTTAAAAAAACTAATTATTCCTTTTGAAGAAAAACCGATATTATCAACTATATACACAATTGTAACACTGATTGTTATTTTAGCATTTACGTACGTAATGATAAAAACTATACAATGTATAACAGATCGTCAAAAACAAAAAAAGATTGACGCATATAACAAAACTTATGAAAGAGAGATGTTAAAAATAGCGTCGAAAAATCGGGACGATTTCGTTTAACAAGGGGGGGAGTTAAGTATCCATAGCAAAACATATTGAGAAAAAAGATAACATTATTTGTATTCAATGATATCTTTAGTCTCTAGTACAGTCTTGCACACAACGCTACAATGATAACATATGTAAAAGAGATAATATCGTTTGTATACAATGTTGGAATATTATCTCTTCTTCATTATCAAGCAAGACGATTGTACGCTTGGGTCTCCTTGTAGATAGATAAGAAAAGTATATAAATACGACTGTATGATGAATTTATCGATAGTCTTATTGTAACTACATAGTAGCCTTAAGCTCCTTTTAGAATTAGTAAAAAGTATTTCAATAATAAAGGACATAGTTCCAAATAAATATTGTTTAATTTTAAAAGTAAGAACCAAGTGTTTTAATTCGCGCTCTATGAGCTCAGAATAAATTGCCTGAGCATCCTGAGCGAAAAGCTGATTACACACTTGTCACATTTGACAGAAAAAAACAAAACAGGATAAGCAAAATAGTTGAAATGGCGGACGAACCTTGTTGTTCTGGAACTGAAAATTAACCAATTTAATAAATAACAATTAATAAATATTCAATTTACAACAAATGACAGCTATGTGCTCAAGTGTGTTTCATAAATACCTCAGAACAATCTGAGCACGTTCATATTGCTCGAGCTCAGTTCAGAGCTCAACTCTGAACTAAAAAAGAAAAACGCCATATATTGGCATGACATATATATTTATATAAGCTGATCATTCGGTAAGTTGGCACAAGTTTGATAGCAAGTGACAATCACTAGTTACAAAGTGGAACTAGAATCGGTGTGAGTCAAATAGTTTGATACCCTATAAGCATATTTGAAGTGGAAAGCTAATAACTTGGGAAACGAGGACCTTTGTCCAAGTGGACTCAGCTTACTTAAATTTTAAGCGCGATACATCTTCGGATAAAAATGGATTTACTGTTGACGTCCTTGGAAAACGAGAAAAGGCCGACCACACCAAAATCTGCGCGTCGAATGATTAACACTGAATAGGCCGCGTTCAGCCGAACACTTAGTGGATGTGTTACACTGTTATACAGGGTGGACCAAATTGAAGTTTCTTCACTCCAATTTTGCATGACCTTGTTGGTGGTTTCGAGCTGTAGCTCACGGATTGCTTGGATGATATTGGCTTTAAGTGCTTGAATCGTCTTTCACGGTTCCCCACACACAGCTACACAGCAGCACTCACTTTGGAAATAGGTTTTCAATATTTCCCAACGTTGTTCAAGCGTAGAGCGACGCATTTCGTTCCGCGGAGGTATCATACTGACTTTCTGTCAAGATTTCGATCGGGAAACAGCTGTCAGTGTCAAAATAACCTATGATTTAAAAATAAACCACCAGATGTCTCACCCTTTACAAAGCGGATATTACCGCCAACTAGCAATGGAGATGAATGAAGAAAAGGAATTTTAAAAGCTGTTACAACCGAAAAACGCCAATTTGTTTGCGGATTTGTTATAAACGGCAGACTTTGGCAAGAACTTTCGACCTATCAAGACTGAATTCGCTAAAATCAGCTGAATATCATCATACTCAATGACGAGCTTCTCGACAAAACATATGACCAATCTTCAAAATACGACGTTAAATCGTCCTAGGTGACAGGCAAGGAGGTCATCTTCTTTAGAACAACCGAAGGGCATATTCCACACAGTACCACTTCTGAAAACGGACAAAGGCTATTTCATTGGCAGCGGCACGTAATGTTACTGATATGTACTATACATTTTCCTCACCGCAATACTTTAAAAGGAACATGGCTATCACTAAATCATTAAACCGTCAACCAAGTTGATCTGCAGTATTCAGGCGTTTCAGGCTGGCAACTAAAAAGTCGAACCACTAACTTTTTGTAGCCAAGGAACAACTGTGAATATAAATACGCCACAACAACGGAGAAATACTGTAAGAAGATCAAACATTGCACCGCCAAATCACGCACCCTCAACCTATCGAAACGTTCATTGTAGACGCAGACAGCTGTGTATCGAGTACCGTAATTTTATTTAGTACCCCTACCAAAACAACTCTTATGCACCAAAACCATCTATCTTTTTTGACCTCGGACAGTCTGTCCATCATCATTTCTCCATTCCAATTAGTCTCAAATTACGGAACCTCCTAAATCACCTTGTAATGGGAATCAACTTCCTGGAATGCCACCAAATTGTAGTTACATTTAGTACGTATTAAGCAATTGGGAGACGAACAAAAAATACTCTCCTAATGACCGACAAAAAGAACTGGGAAACATGCCAAAGCCAAACACTAACTACAAGCCAAAATCGATTCCCTTTAATGGGTGTCATTTAAATAAGCCCCAGCCGATAGCATAGACCTGCTCCATTAATCGCTTGTGCAATATCCTCTCCTATCTCACTGTTTTGCGAGAGTCCAGTGATCTGAAATCTGAATCACACTTCGAAACACGTTATGGCTTTTCGAACAACTCATTGGTAAGTCAGGGTTTGTCTTATTTACACAACAACTATGTGTGGCTCTATTTACATTATGTATTAGCATTCTGATGGACAGGTGCAGTTTACGTTATGCTAAGTTAAACCCTAAAAAAAAAAAAAACGTAATTTCTTGGCTTATTAGCATCGTGATCGTTCTGCTCGGAACTTTCTTAGCGGTGCACGTGGCATGAACTATTTTACGAAAATACACACTAAGTGCACTTTCCTCTTCAATCGCAAAGGCGGAAATAATTGAACTTTAATCGCTGGCACTTCTCGTCGTCGTTGTCATGTCATAGTCGTTGAATCCATTTTCAGAAATTCTCTGTGACTGAAAAAGAAAATTAGAAGATGCGCCTGTCGTTGCCGACGCGACCGTTACTGCTGGGGTTTCGTCCGACTGATTTAGATTCTCGGTGTTCTCGGATCTGTGCCAATAACAATATGCGCTTCTGTTAATTCAGCGGCATTGTCGTTGTCTTTATAGTAGTGTTTCATGCGATTTATTGCTCTCCCTCTGGCAAATTAAGGCTTGACAAGGCTGCTCGATCGTTGGGGAAAAAAAAATCAGAAGAGCCGATAAAGACAAAAGATTGGCGGGCGGACTGAGCTCATATAAAGACGCTTTCATATTGTCGTCGGTCGGACTGTGTTCGATGAGCGATGGAGATGTGAACGAAACAATGTGCTCATGCACATCAAACACAACGACGAAGAGGTTGGCCTGTCAATTTTATTGTGTACGAAAGCTTTATACGAGTGAATGTCAGGGAATACTGATGCCACTGACTCATAAAAGTAACTGTAGCGTACATTATTCCATTCATGCACTCATATACTTAACGTTATGTCGTTCCTTGTAAGTGCACATGAGTAATAATAAAAACTAATAACAATCTGGAGGCATCGACTCGATGGTTTACATTTATGCGCGCGACAACGCCACACATTCAATTCACTCCTTAGATATCCATTCATTAACCAGATGGAGTATTTGGTTTTTAACCAAATATTTTAAGTATCCTTTCGACCATTTCAAAACAGCCTGCCTGAGTGCACCACTGTTGTCCAAACTAAAGCACTAGCAGGGAAAATGGCTGCTCAAGTTGAAGTGATCGCACTGAACGTTCCACTCTTCCATCGAAATTCAAGCGGCAGTAAAATTGATATCTGCAAAATAGTAAACGTCACGTGAAAAACCAAACAGAACACTTTCTTTAATTTCATTGGTAATTCTGTCATGCCGCCTAGTGGTATACGTATAGTTCGAATCTGTGTACTTCATTCCCCATTCAAACTGATAGTAGTGGCAAAATGATCTGTCCGACAAAAAATATTATTTTTTGACACACAAAGATAGGAGGGGAATTTCGCTATCACAGCGAAAGCCATAAATAAATACGGCAATCTTTGATAAGCGTCTAAATGGAACAAATTAACGTGCATTGCCGAAGTGGAAACGATACCGCAAACCCTGAACAAATTGAATTTTCCAGCAGGTTGTTGATGGAACACATTTGATGATAAGATAAGCGTCACGCCGCCACCATTACCGCGAAACACATCAAATTATTGTTGAGGTAAAGGACCAGCCAAACCCAGCCCTCTGAACAATGGATTTCTTTATCAAAACTATTGGCTCTGTGTGCGGCAGGTTCAAAGCCATCAAACACAAGAGAAACCTCCTCAACAACAATACACCTCCTTCCACTCAACTGGAGCAGAATGTGTCCGGGTACTCTGTACCGATACCCGTAGTAGTTCGAATTGTTGTTTGGCTAATGCGGTAGTGGGAATTATTCACTCCGGTGGAACGAAGCTGAGCAAGAAACCACAGGATATACTTAAATAAATGGACTCATTTCCGGAAATCTTATCGATCGCTGGTGGTATAGCATATAGAGGGTATTCAATAAAAACGGGTGGGGGTACGTTTGTAGCTATTTACGTGCAGGATAAAGATAAATAAAATTATTGTCAGGAGTGCGCTGGCTAATGTTATTAATTGGTGTTGAGTCCGCCGATCTGTTTGAAGGGAAATTTCCCCTGTTTTGACTGTATTTTAAGCGGAAATTACGTTTCAGTGTTTCAAAAGATAAACCAAAAAGCGGGCACACGCACAAAGGATCCCTTCTTAGGTTAGAAAAGGCTAGTAGATGAAAAGATACCTTTAAACAGCCACTGTTTCTGCATATAAATGCTAGTTTTACTATATAGGCGCATGAAACACGGTCCAGCACGGTATACACATTTCGCTTCTGAAATTCAATGAAGAGAAATCATTTCCGATCAATCTTGAAGTTAATTGTTCCAACAAAATCCGTTAAAAACTGTTCCCGAATGTAATAATAATTATTATAGCCATTCTGGTTTTAAAGGGTTAAAAATGCACCGCTGTACGGCACCACAACAAAATCTGAAGTATTTATAATTGGGGACGTTCAAGTATCTTTAGTAAGTCTGACAGCTCTCTGACGTTTCTCGGTTTTGATTGGCTGAAATCGGTCACGTGAACAGCTGTTTCAGTTGACATTTATGGAGGGGAAGCCGACGAATCTAGTCAAGAAATTCGTGACTGAGTACTAAGTTGACACTACGCATATGTGGCTGACGCATAGCGTTCAGGCTACATCTCATCCAGACCAATCTAGTCGACTTAAGATAACTAGATTCTTAAATGATCCCATTTACTTGACGTATTTCTGTCAAAACTCTCCAGAAATTAAGTTATCTAACGTCGCAGTGGCTTAGTTGTTTGTGTGGTTACGAAAAACACAAATTACATCTGAATCCTTCGATTAACATGGGCGCAAAAACATAAATTCAAACTGGGCTACATCCAAGGACAAATTTTTCTTTTAGGCTCCCTCTTTTTTTGACTGAAACTGTCAGTCTATTTAATACTTAGTTTATGATTTTAAGAAAGACATTTTTGACATTTTTCTTTGTATAAATCCAAAAGAGAGATTGAATATGATTTCCCCAGTGACTCACTCTGTAACGATTACCAAGCCGGCAAACCAATTTGTTCTTCTTATCACAAATAGATTAGAAAGTGCGTTCGCTATCTAGTCTGTCATGCTTCACATGTGCAAACTAGTTGATAAAATACTTACAAATGTTGTACTACTTTTCCACAAATTGTTAAACTCCTCCTAAATAAGTATGCGCTACATATTTTTGTCATGCACTTGTCGTTTGTGCTCCATCAGACAAAAACAAATGAAAACAACAATATCTGGAACGTACAGAATAAAAAGCAGCTGCTGTCACGCGAGTTGAGTATGAACGGTTAATCCCCCTTGCCGTATCACACCATTTACTGTCCCTCTCTCGTGGGAAAAACAAAAAAGTTAAACAATCAAAACAATCAATTCGGAACAAATTTTCCTTGTATAGAAATTCAAATAGCTTTTGACTGAACTTTGAGGCGACAACACAATCACAGCTTTTATTTTTGTTTTATATAGGAAGAGAGTGATGAAATGTCCGCGTTAATTTGCTAATCATTATTAGACTCATACAATTCTAGATAGTAAAATGGTTTTGAATAAATTGAGCACGTTACTGTAGTATTCAGCGCTCTATCCAGTGTTGTCAGTTCGTGGGGAATTCCACTTTTTGTGAGCGATTTTAATCAAACATTTTTTGAAAAGAGGCCCCTTCCTCCTCTAGAACGAAATTTGGGGAAAATAAAAAAAATAATAAAATGTCAATACTTAGCTGTTATATTCGGTTTGAAATGGAATACAATATACAAACTTCTTTCGCATGTGTGGACACCCGCGTAACTGACATGTCACACATGTATTTCTCATGTGCAAGTTTCAGGTGTCAATATAATCGTACGACTGAATGTGTCCATATTAAACCTGCATTTGAGTTTTTGCATTGGAACTTGGGTTAAACATCAATTTAACCAGTTATGATTGTGAGGAATCCATGAGGAATGCCACCACGAAGAATGGGGAAAATGGGGAATTTTAAGGTCTATGATTCGGATTTTCACTCAAAGCACCTGGTATCAGTGCCTCTGTCAGCACATGTACGCGCCATTACATTGGAAGGAAGAGAAATGTAGGGTAAAGTAGGATAAAGTGGTTCACGAATATCTGTAAAGTGAATGATCGATGTCAGGTACTTAGAAGTTCTAGGCACTCATTCCGTAAAGCGATTCAGACGATTATCGTCGAAACGATAGACCTCCAAAACTAACAACTAAGGGCTAAAATTACAAGTTTGAGAGCTTAATCCAGTTCATTTTTCAAAAATGCAATGAAAGCTGACGTTTGACATATTTTGGTGATCAAAGTTTCAAAAACGATATCGTTTAGACGATCGTTGATATACGAAATCTTCTGCATCTTTCTGTTTGAATTGTTTATACGAAAGTAGTCATTTATTCAATTATTGCGTTCGGTAAAGAGGCTGTACTTTTGGGAATAAGAGATTCGCATCAAATGAACACCTTACCGCCGCAAACAGATGCAAACTTAAGCATCGTTGAGCGATGTTTTTATTTGTATTGTAAAATAAAATTACGTAAAAATAAATCGTTGTTTCATGAACTTAAACACTACCTATCCCACTGTCCCTTATTCTCGACTTCTGCTTTCCGTAATTAATGCGTTTAAAACGGACGCGGTTCGCTGCACAATTACAAACAAAATGCGCCTAAGCATTTAACTCATTTCTAAGAAGAAAGTGCATAACAAGTCTGATGTAGTTCCGAGAATTAAAGGTGTTCAGTCAACCAGTTTCACGTTTTTAGGGTGCAATATAAAAATGAAGAGAATGTAGCCCACGAAAAAAAAAAACGGCATTCATATCTTAATTCGCCAAAATTTGAGCACGCATTCTGGGTGTACAATTAGGTTTGGAAAAAAAGCTGCGCAACAAATGATTCACCTCAGGTAAGATGTGACAAATTATTCGCAAGAATGTGAATGTCACAGACCAGTTTTGCACAATAGAACAAGTAACGATTCAAAGAATAACTCTGAAGGCGCTTTTAATAAGGAGCATTTTTTTTTTTTTGAGAAAAACGAAACGATCGCTTGCCATTGTAATGCGGCGCTGTACAGATCAGAAATTACAATAAAATTTGTGTACACGTCAAATTAGTGAAAAATAAATATTTCAGCTTTGCGAAGTTTATGACGTCTTTTAAGAATCATCAGTCGGACAGACCTTAATCAGCAAATTCAACAACTCCAATATGTTTTATAATAAATGAACGAGCTTAATGAATGTCAGCTAAAAGTAGATAGTAGATAGAATCTGCTTACAACTCCAACTATTTTGCCACAATCAAGGGAAATTCCCTCATTAGAGATTTATCTAGAAGTAAGATACACTTTATCAGAAGCTCAGTTTTATTTATCATATTATATAAGAAGTTTCCTTCAACTACATTTATATGGCGCAAACAGCTACAGCTTCCAACTTCAATGTTCGTTATCTGCATATTTTAAATGGTTATTGAATTCACTGCCCAAGTGTTAACTCTTCGCTAGATAATCGATTCCTTGCAACTTTCTCCTGACCGGTTGAATTGAAGGTGAGCATACTATGACTGCAGTAGCCCGATCTAAGCAAGTCCATTAGCAGAAGACCGGAGCAGTCACTTTCCTCACATTCGCGAGATTTCTAACGAAGGGCACAGGAACTTTCCACCCTCACTTTTAGTTTAAATCCCTTTGAACTAAAGCAGACTGCGGGTGTTCCTTGATAGCTTACTTCTGTGTGTTATGTAGGTACCCTCTCGTAGAATCCCCTGGCAGAATAAATTCCAATTTAAAATAGAGACGCTCAAAATTCCTTTTGATCTGAGTCTTCCCAGCATCATTTCGCTCTTGATTTCCCTACCCTTTTGCTATCCCAATTTTATTGATTTCTCATAAAGGCCAAAGTCACTGGATGTATGTGTGCCTGCATGCAATATGTATATATATACCAAAAAGTTACTCCTGAATAACCTTCGAAACAGAAATGAACTCGACCTTGAAAAAGCACAGGCACAGCAACTACCACTTTTTTGTACATAAATACACACAGGAGCAGCATGTGGCAGAGAAGAAGCAACAGCAACATTATGCTGGGCTCTAATCATGTATACACATTCAACAAACCCCCCTCAGGGCAAATAGAAAACATACCTTTGCCATTGAAACGCAACGATACAACCCCCTTTCGCAACCTACAACCAGCTGTACACATCGGCGGAATATTGTCAATAAAACACGAGGAACAGAAACGACAAGACCTCATGAAAGAACAAAATTTAAGGACATAACGTGTTATTTGTGAAACCCTTCTTGCATTCGGTCGGCGCTGCTCTAAAATTAAACTCGTTTAACCTGCTGCTGGCTGTGCCGCTTGCCGCAGTTCAATTTCTTGCTTCTCCAACCAGCCGCAAAATAAACCATAAGTTTCCTTCGTTTGTCTGGTCTTTGGTGGTAATCCACGATGGGGTTGGTCATCGCCAATGACAGCCAATGCTATGGCAGCGCACAAATCGATATTCCAACACAGTCCTTGTGCACGCATCACGTTCATTGATTTCTCACAATTAGCATTTGCGAATTGACGTGAACTGTCATTGATGTATTTTTTGTTCTCTTTTATATAAGAGTCAACGAAAATAAATAGAAAAATAAATCAATTTATTATGAATGTCAATTTAAATATCACGATAAATAAAAATGAGTCAGAGCGGTATTTTTAGAGAAATGTTTTTAGGGGATTGCGCGCCAGTTGCCAAAAGTTGGAAACCGATTTGTATAATTTTCCATGCACAATAATTGGGGAAGTGCACTGTGACCACCGTAACTTTATTCACCAGACCACAATAGTGGGGAATTTACTGAAAAAGAAAAAGGTAAGCTTGGAAATGCAATGGGTTGTTATTGAAAGCTAAGGTTCTTGCTAGGCTTTAAGCCGAGGTAGTTGCATTACTGCTAGGTAAAATATTGCTTCCTCCTATAGACATTTTTGTCGAGGGATTCCCTGCCTTTGGGCATCGCATGGCTTTCTATGCCAGGTTATGTGATGGTACATAAATCAGATCTTATAATGCGTTGAACCTTTTCTTGTCTTGCTTAGGCCATATTAGTTAAGCAGTAAGACTTTTTTCATTAAGTAGGGTCTATCTAAGGTTTGCTATTGGACTGAATGAAGTAGCTAATTAGATTTCAGCTGTCAAGTTGGGATGTTGACAGCATTTATTATATGAAATAATACACCTATTGTCCCCAAGTCGTTCAGCCTTGTTGCGTTAGAGTCTGATAGAACCAAACAGATTATGAACTCGAAGTAGAGGTGGCGAGGTTACGATGACAATTAGATATACATAGGTAATTGGGGGGCAAAAAGACTGAAAACAGGTAAAGCAAGGAAGGACCTCTGCCTTTATGAATTGTGTAGGACATTTCCTGGCGCTAACTCTGATCTGTCTGGTGTCAAGTTTGCAAAGTTTACAGTAAAATCAACAGGCGGTTTTTAACAAGATGGCGTTAATTGTCACAAGCAGGCAAGAGGAGCGATGTTTTGCTTGTTCCATTGACAACTAACCATGTAAGTCGCAGCAACAAATAATGGCCGTGTTCCTTTTTTATCCCACTGATGCATTAGACGGCACACTATCTCCAATTGCATTTTTTTTATCGACATTTGTTAGTTCAGATATTAAGTAACTTCCATATAGCCATACTTATTCCATTTATTTTGCTCCTCACACAATTTTTATATAAATTTGACCATGAAATACAGAACTTTCCCAACGAAAACAACTGTAGGTATACCATTAAAATTCCACCAACATTACATTTCACCACAAAAACCTTGTTGTGTAACAACATTCAGTAGGGGGTCGGGGCTAAAGGCATTTTCTCTCCAAAGTTATTTCAAATTCTGTTCCACCAATAAAGCGCTGATTCACTGTATAGCAAACAGCCAAACGACTGAACGGAAAAAAAACTTCAGGGGGCAAAAGTCTACAACAAGAAAAAAGGGCACCATATTACACACATGCACTCTGTCAAGTAAATACCAAAATGAAGGAAGAACAAAAAAACTAGGCCACCACTTTTCCACCACCCCACCATGGGATTGATTTGATTTTCTTATTTTTTGATGTACAAAAAAAAAAAAAAAGAACTCTCAACCATAGGGGAGACTTTTCCAACGAAATTCGCGATGCGAATATATTTTGCAATTTCATCATGTCGGAGGATACACAAACACACGATTTAACTGTAAAAATTCAAAGCAAAAACGTGATTTTCCAAGATCTCAGTTATTGCGAACAGATTTTCGGGGCAAACGATAGCAATTATACGAGCGAGAAAACTCGGCAAAAAAGATGGATGGACATTTTCTTTTCTTGTTTTTTTTTTTTTTTTCTTTACCTTATTTATAGAAATTCATTTTGAAGCGCTGAAGGGGTGATTCGTGGTTTGAGGTTAATTGATTGTACACTCTATAATATACACTTTACTTTATTGAACAGTTTTCACTTTGTATTTCGATATTGAATTTATTAAGGGAGAATTTACTGAATTTTGTTTCACTAATTAAAAAACGTAGCACTTCGCAAAACTGACCGACACGAATGATTTTTCCTTTCTTTCTTCTATGGTATAACACACTGAACTGTGGATATTTGTACGAATTTGGTGGGAAAGAGGATTGAGACACATTTTGCAGATGGCGCTGGTAGGGTTTGAGGGCGGAATTGTGGTGTGCCTACATTGGTTAAGGCTATCTTACAATACAAATACTTCATGTACACCATTCCTAATACGGCATATTAAAGGGATGCCCAATACGATTTTAAATTGCAGAATTTTACATAGGAAATTAAAAGTCTGCGACCTTAAATTTATTTTCCACTCAAAACATGAACAATAAATCGAAATTTTTCTTCCCATTACCCGTGTATACAAATCCGTGTTCATTGGAATTGAGTTTATGGAAGAATGTCATGCCAGGCCATACGAGCGACCGTATCACCGCCAAGCGACCATTGCGTTCCATATTCAATTGGAATGCGATATTCTTCGGAATTATATCATCTATTGTGTCCAGAAAATCAATTGTGTAATTATAATCACTTCGCTTTATACAATTAGCCACATGATCATTCCTCGGTACGCGGTAGAGCTGGTAGTTGTTCTTTAAGTTTGCCTGTAATTCGTTCAACCCATGAAACATCGGGTTATAGATCACATTTTGATCGACCATTTTATAGAGTGCTCCTTTTGGGATAATAGCACTGTCCTCTGTGATTTTGAGAACGGTACAAGCCAAACGGTCTTCCTCCTTCAATCGAACAACACGTGGTTCAGTTGCGAGAATGATCTGATTCTCATCAATTGTGAAATTGGGATCCTGGAAGAAAATTATATAGAAGAAAAATTTCATAGAATTCTTAAGACGTACCATTTCTACAAATACAAAATGGCACGGATCACCTTGAAACATGGGTCGGCATATAAGCGCTGCTTCAAAAAGTGTTGCATTATTTGGTGCTGGCAGCATAAGCCACTGAAAACCGTCCAGACTGTAGAAGAACTTTCTTTCCCGAAGGCAGTCTTTGGTATAACCGAAAGCGATGTAGTAATCTTCTTCAATTCCCTGAATTCGTCCCCAGAAGAAGATCTGCCGAAATTTATTTTCGCTTTGAAGGATAATAAGCGAGTTTTGTACCAACAAAACCTCTTCGGGGGTTAGAATTTGGCCAACGTATAGTAAATTGTCTAACGAGCTTCGTATGTTTTCGATGTTCATTTCTAGTTTTGTTTACAGCTTATTTATTATATTATGCAGGTTTTCCGATAATGAAAATGTTTTGTTTTTCTTTTTGAATGCTGAGTTGATTTTGAAAATGATCCAGTTGAAATCATCGGAATTATTTGTTTGTATAGAATGTTAAATGTCTTTTTTTGATCGTCATATGTGTCACGTAGGTTTTTTTTTTCGGATTTTTATCATTCAACATGTCAGTGAAACAAGCCAGATGTTGTCGTACCATTAGCTGTTTTACATCCGATACACAACTTCGTAGGCTTACCACAAACAGCTGTTCGTTATTTGAAATACCGGCAGATGCGATTCCCACCTTATCGACATTTGGGTAGCTTCCACTCCATCCGTCAGTTGTTTATTTTTTGCAGAATTGCTAGATTAGTGTCTACACCGCGCACAAAATCAAAATTTCAAGTTTTTACTTTGATAATAATTCGGAATCCATATAAATTCATTTGTAACAATGGCCGAAAAGGAGAATAATGATTCCGCCGATGCAATGGAAGAGCCCAGCATTACAATGGTGGACGTTCTCGAGCAGGAAAAAGAAATGGAAGAAGAGTACGCAGCAGTTTTGGGCGCTTCCGATGAAAAATGCTGCACCTATACAAAGGTTTGTTACACATCATTTTTGCTTGGAAATAGAAAATTTAGCATTTTTCGTATCTTTAGGGAAGTATTAAACGACAAGCATTGTATTCGTGTTTGACTTGCTGTCCCGAGTCACGGGAAAATCTGGATAAGTGCGCGGGAATTTGCCTCGCTTGCTCATATCACTGCCATGAGAATCACGAACTCGTTGAATTGTACACGAAACGTAATTTCCTTTGCGATTGTCCAACAGAGAGGATTCAAAATGGAAAGTGTACACTTAATGCGGAGATTCTTATTGGTGGCAAAAAGATGCCAAGAAATAGCGAGAATTTATACAACCAGAACTTCCAGGGGCTGTATTGCATCTGCAAGCGTCCCTATCCAGATCCGGAAAATCCTTCCGAGGAAATGATGTTGCAGTGCGCTGTGTGCGAGGATTGGTATCATCTGAACCATTTGGATATAGAGGTGGTGAAGTTGCGGGAGGACTATCATGAGATGGTGTGCGCTGATTGTATGAAGAAGTATGATTTTCTACAGGACTATACCGGTATAGCTCTGAAGAGATTAGAGGCAAACACTGAATCGGCTGATGTTTCAGTCGTAGAGACTGATGATAAGTTGAAGTCGGACTTGGACAAGAGCATCTCGGAGATTATGAATATGGGAAGTGAGGAGGGTGTGGTAGATGCTGCCGAGCCAAATACTTCGTCGAAAGTGGATGCGGCGGAGAAGAAAATCGAGAATGTTGAGGACATGGATGCATCGGCTGAGCCGTCTGCAAAGAAACAGAAGATTGACTCAAAGCCAGAGTGCAAGCGTCCAGAAATCAAAAGCGACTGGGAAAAGGGTGAGTATTTTTTACATTGCCCTACAGTTGTTTATATATTTTCAAGGCTTATGGGATTAGGAACTTTCACTCAATGCTTCTTAGCAAGAAACAGTCGATAAAATATGGATCGGTATACTGAATAGTCGGCATTTAGTTCGTCACATTATCCAGTGATTTGGAAAGAGTCAACCGCGAGCTTGAAACTTTTTCAAGATAAGATGCACAGTATGGCAGAGTGAGAGATTTGCACCGGAAGGCATATTTCCGCCGCGTGATATCGAGATGTATTAAAATCAGCACTTATTGGCGGTACAATATTTTCCTCTTATCTTGCCGAGATAGTCCAGAGAAAAACGTTCTCTTTGCCGATTCTTGCTTTGAAGTGTCTTTTTTCACGTCGATTTTGAACTAGCATGAGCATCAATCAAATTTTCATTTGCTTTTATTTCAGGTGCCACATTCTGGCCTACAGAATGGCGCTCTGCCTTATGCAGTTGCCCAAAATGCATTGTTATTTACAATGAAGCTAAAGTTTCCTATTTACTCGATCCCGAGGATTCGGCTACTCACTATGAGGAACGTGGAAAGAAGAATGCGAAAGAGTCTTCCTACGAGCAGGGGATTCGTGCACTTTCAACCATCGGTCGCACACAGCAAATCGATGCGATTACCGAATACAATCGCATGAAGGACAAGCTAAAGGAGTATCTTCAAACTTTTGTCGCCAATAAGAAGGTCGTCACCGAGGATGATATAAATCGATTCTTCCAGGACATGAAAAATGAAAAGAATGCCAATCTAGGCCAGCCGTATTTTTGCCGCTAATTGCGGCATCCGATTGGTCAGTCGTACACTTAATTCATTCCTCTTCCGTTTTATTGTAGTCTTAAGTATTTAAATTTAAATCAGTAAAGAGTGCACACGAAATCGTTACACTAGTATTGTTAAGAATGTTTTATTGATGTATTGCTTTCTTTTATAATTTCATTGTTTGGACACGATGTTCCTTCTTTTGTACCCAACGAAGCGCGTAGTGCTTTGGTTTAGTAATTATATTCATTTCATTGAAATAAAGATTTTACTAAACGTTGAACTGTTTCAAATCGCATATAGTAAAAGAGAAGAACGACGATCAATAGTAATTATAGTAAACACGCTTTGGTTGGAACATTATCGGACATCTGACTATATATATAGTGCGGCTGACATGTGAATTATGCATATATATCACTGAAGACCGTCTTAGTCGCAATCGGCCTTGTTTTGAATTGCCTTCATCAATAGTTGAAATGAAAATCCAATATATAGAGAATTGGCTTAAAACTAGTTTGGGTGTTAAAATCGAGATGGTATTTTATTATTTTATTTATACGTTGGAACACTGCAGGCGCCCAGCATAGACTTTGATATTGTATGTCCCTGCAGGCATTTTCAGACACTTCAACGACGGAAAAAAATGTGGAGATTTGTAACGAAAAACAACCGCAACAAACCAATATCATCTGACAGCGTCTTGGAAAAATCATCAAGAGGCCATTAGAAACGCCGCATTTGACGGGTTCCACATGACCCTTTCCTCATCTGTGACAATCAGAAAAACCGCGTTTATGTTCAATTGGGAACGAAAAATCTGAAATCGAACAGCAAAATCTGCAATGCCGAATCAAGTAAAAGTCGCCCATATGCCACCGTTGCAAAAGAAACTCGTATCTCGTTCCGAAAGTAATATTTTTCGAAAACGAATCTTATTTCGAAAGTGGAATGAAATGTACTTACGTCGCATTTAGAATTCCGAAATTATTACAGAGTGCCTACTTAAAAGCGGAAGCGGAAAGCTATTTCGAATGGGACGAAATAGAGAGTAGGGCACCAGGTGAGTATTTGCATCTGCATATTATTAAGCTCTTAAGTATAAATGATGTCCTCAAAACTGGAGCTGCCGCCTCCCACCACCTGCAAATTATGCACGCCAAATACGTCAAATGAATTAGTTTTTAATTTTTTTTATTTTTTTTTTCAACAAGTACGTGTTCTTCTCTAATTTTTTATTTACAAAAAGGCGTCTTAAAAATCTATGCTAGATAATGTTGTTTTAATAATTAATTTACATTTCTTTTTTCTAAAAATTAAGTACAAGCTAACGACAATTATACATCTTCCTTAAGAACTAAACGCAGCTTTCCAAAAATTACTTTTTATTTATAAAACTAACTCATAACGATGAAAGAACAATAGCTTTGGATCGCTCGAGAGCAAAATGTCCTCTCAACGAGAATAAATATCCTTGGTGGACGCCAGCTATTGGGCGTTGGAATTGCCTGGTGGCGAGGGAGAATGTAACACAATAGGGGTGTAGGTGTAGAGGTGCGATGCCATCAGCAGGTGTGTTTGTTACGATATCGACAAATTTGAAAGTTCCTCCGAGTTAAAGTGCATCAATTGCTCACTGTCCATGTTTAGAAGGCTACTCAGGGTGGGCGCATCATTTGTGGAGGCGGATACTGCTACCGCAGCTACTCCTCCAACTCCCTGCGCACCTCCATCGGTATGATTGTGATGTGGCTGCTGTTGCTGATGATGATGAAGCTGATTGTGCTGAGTATTGGCCATCAAATGGTTGATGTTGTAGTCGTTATTGGTCATTGGTCCAGCTTGAAGATTCCATGGTTGGTGGCTGTTTGATTGAGCGGTGGCGGCTGCAGCGGACGGTGCTATCGTCTTTGTTAGAATATTGTTCACATTGAAATTGCTGAGATTATTGATATTCGGCATGGGTTGCTTGATGTCGTTGGCACCTGGCCATTGTTGGGTTGTTTGGGAAGGTGGACTTTGCATGTGATTGAAGTGATTCATTGTGCCGGCATGCTGCTGTTGTTGCTGGTGGTAGGCATCGAAGTCCATTGGAGAGCCATTGACGGTGGGACCACCTCCGCCTGGTATTCCGTATTGATTATTGTTGGGTGATATCAGATTGCCGTTGCCACCCGCACACATATTGTATGGAGATGGAGTGCCACTTGTATTGTGGTTGTATGGATTCGATGGGGACAGTGGCTGGGGGGATGGCGTTTGGTCAGGCATTCTGTAAGCATTGCTGTACATCCCATAGGGTAGGGGTGATGGATCTGCAATGAATGAAGCGAAATTTAATTGATTTGTTTGTCTAATGAAAAGGAAAAAAAAAGTGAATCGCCCCCGGGTGGACTCGAACCACCAACCTTTCGGTTAACAGCCGAACGCGCTAACCAATTGCGCCACGGAGGCCATGTTGCTCAATAGGTGGCGATTGTAACACGGGCCGTAGAACATTTTCAGCAGTCATATAAAAATTGGCTACCTGATGAGTTGAATTTTGTGAGAAACTAGACTAGACCCTTTTTCGCTAGCCTGTTACTATGGAATTTTAATTTGGCTGTAAAGCAGTCTCTGTTTACGAAAAGTTGTTCTTCCAAACTAATTTCGTTTTCCATTGGGTCAGAAAAAACAATTTTTCAGATTTAGAGCCGTTTTTGTGCTCTAGAAATCAAGTGGTTTTCGGATTTCATGTTCAATTGGCCGCAAAAAAACATGTTTTTTTTTAGTGTCCAATTTTTGCGAATCTCGATTTCTTAGCCAGACTTACACCTACTTTCGCTATCACCGAAACATTTGACATTTTTTGTCAAACGTGAAGTGTGTTACCGTTTACGTTTTTAGACGCTTTTAGAGAGAGCTGACTTTTAAAACACGCACCACCACATGTGCAAAAACAGAGTGATCTCAATTTATGTTCCATTCGGCCCGAAAAGTCTGAAACCTGAAAATCCCAATGGTCTACGACATTTGTAACCTCAGACGGCCATTGCTTAAAAATGTCAGGGTTGACAAATACAAGTTAGCATGTGTTGGCTAAAGAGCAACAATTTAAAAAGTGAAGAGAGATGTAGGTCAGGCTCATGTGCGTTGACACTTTGACACGTTCCTCTATTGTTCCTTTCTTAAAATGTATCCTCTTTTAACTATCACAACTGTCAATGTTGAAGTCCATTAAATGTTAAACTTTATTACTGGATTCAATTGAAAACGCCATTATGTCTCTTGATACGTACATGCGCGGAGCACTTTTCTTTATTTATAGTTGGTACGGAGCAAGGCTGCTATCAAAATTCAGCCTCAAGGCTTAGCTTGTCATGTCCTACGGCACCAAGATCCACGCTATCTATTTTTTGCTTTTCTTATTTTACAGAACTGCTAATGTATAAAACTAGCAACCATAGTCCACCGGCAGCTATTTGATAAACTTACCTCTGGGTTCGGTCTTGATAGCCGGATTTGGTATAACATTTAAGTAGTTCATTCCTTGTTGTGTTCCTAAGCAATTACAAACATAAAAATAAAGCATGAGTTAAAAAAAAAAAAAAACAATAAAAAATTGAGAAAATTAGCGATTAACAATAAAAAAATGAAAGCACCATGCAAAATGAAAAATGCGAATACAATGTAATTGTGTAAAGCCAAAACCAAATAAAAAAAAACACATACAATAACTGAACTAAGTCGAAAACAAAACAAATTATCAAGGCACACTTCAAACAAACTAGCTAGACTTACATTTCCCTCAATAAGTTATTCTGCAATGACTTCAAATAAATGAAACTACCTCCATTCATTTATATACGAAACAGTTATTCTTATATTTATTTATTTAATGTCTGCCATTTATTTCAATAATAAAATTCAACTATAATTTTTGTTTTCTTTAAACTCCCTTTAACATTTATTGTGTATTTCTGAATACAACCATTTGTATTAATATTCAAATTTGAATAGATTTTTGTGAACCTGCTAAACAGGGCTTCTTCTTATATTCTTTTGTTAATCCATTTTTTTATAAAATATATATTCCAAAATTTAACAATATCCAATATTCATATTTTCTCTAAATTCTTATTTATTTATTTGTATAAAACTTGATAAGTGATTTTGTTGATACACACACGCACACGTATAAACTCAATGCTGATAAAAGCTCATTCATATTTTAAATTTTTTTGTCTGCTGAGCATTTAGTTTCTGTCTCCGAATAGAAAATGTTTAAATACAATAATTATAATTGCGTGTTTATCTGCAGAACATAAGAAGGAACAATACTTTATTTATATTTAACTTCTAGCTAAACTAAGTATGCGCTCAAGTTTCATTATCATTGCACTTTTAATTTGTTTATATGTACCTTGTTTGTAATGTTACACTTATAAAATACTTTTGTATATATATGCTATAACATTTTGTTGTTGTCAATATATGCCCATTGTTCAAGTGAAGAATTTATTCGTATGTAAAGTGTACTTTCTTTATTTGTAAAGTCTTTATATTTATTTGATCAATTAAATCTGTTTTTTCTTGTGGGGTACCTACATTGTATTTATTTTTTTTAGTTTAAGGCATTTATTTGGTTAGATAAATTGGCTCTTGAGAAATTAAAGGATTTATCGATTATCATATAATTTGATGTAAATATTTTATTTCACGATTTTGAAATTGTTAACGATAGCCCTTGAGATGTAGAAAAAAAGTTGACACTTTATTCGGGGTCAACAGACAAAGTGCGGGGTTTTGAAGTGCAGATCTCGTGGCTATCAAAAATGTATATCCCTTTAGTAGATGAACGGATTTAATAATACTTTAAGGGTCTCCTTGTAAAGTCTATCCGATGAAAACCCCTTTTCGAGTAATATTTGAGTTTCTTTTTTTGTTCAGGGACATCTTTAACGTCTCCGATTTTCGATTATATAATAATGCTCTCAAAGGTATTTCAAAAAAACTTATGTTTTGGAGTACAAGTACTCTCTAATGATTGTTTTGGTCGTCCATAACAACTGTTGTTGCTTTTACTTTTCAAAGACATCGGCGAGTACCCATCTACTCAAACAACATAATTGAACCAATCCAATTCTGTTTGTCAAAGGTTCTGTACAAGTTAAGAGAGTGATTCGTGCTTTCCGAAATTTTCATTCAAATCGAAGATAGTTACGGTTGCGAATTCACTCCGTGGTGGTTCTTTCGTAGTTTTACGTTTAATAGTTTGCTGTCAGCAGCTGTTTTTTTGTTCTTAATTATTTTGACAGCGCCTACAACATGATTATGATTATTATGATTGTATGATTTTGATGTCAGCTGCTGTCTTGCTGCTTGCGTTCCATTGACCGATAGATGTCTTGCGGCAAATCAAATAAATGTAAAGAAACATATTGACATCCATGGGTTTTGTTTCCATGACATGCACTTGAGAAAACGGTTACACAATTTGACACTCCATTGAAAGTCGAGATTGATCTGCTGAGCTGTACATATTATATTTCTGTTTGCGTTCACGCTCTACTACTACGCTCTACTCGACACTTCGAGACTCGGTTGTAGTTGTTGTAATCGCGTGCTGAAAATCCTACTTTACTTTGCTTTGCTGGGTTCGAAGCTCAAAAAAACACGCCTAATGTCAAAATTGGAAGAGTGTCGAAAAAAACTTATTAGAAAGTTTGGAAAAGTTTTGTTCGACAACTCTACAAAAATATTGCTTTTTTTCAAAGCGAGCCACAAGAACATCTAAATGTCAGTTGATTTGACAGATTTTTTAGAAATACATATTTTGTTTTATAAGTTACAAGGGCAATTTTTTGCTCGCTTTGCACACGGTGCCATACCGTGCCTATAAGTATTAATTGTGTCAATTGTGAGAACTAATCAATATGATACTTCGAAATAAAAAAATAAATAAATTAATATATATGTATGTCGTATACGTACTTTTTTCGTGTTTTATGAAATACGCCAATTTTTTTTGTATGTAAATGAATTTGTATGTCAATGAAGTAAACTTTATAGCCACTGCTCCGAAAAAATATTTTCAAAATGTGTATAATGAATGCTAATGCTCCTAAAAATAGAACATGTGAGTGGATATAAATTGCTACTATAAGAATGTACTAACAATACAAAATGTATTGAATATTTGTGAGCAATTTGGGTATGTATATTAAATTTGTTGCTGCTTCTATTATTGAAACCAAACTCTGAACATATTTAGTAGAATCCTAGTACCCACAATTTTTTAACTCAAAACAAAGTTTTTACATCTTGTTTTCCAGTTTTTTTTAAAACAATGGAGAAAAAGTCAAACTTGCTACGAAAATTTGACATCTTGTCATGTAAATTGAGGTGTAGCTGGCTATATAGCGATCAATAGAACGCTGGCATGGGACGCGTTCAGCAGTACTCAAATGTATTAAAGTCGATGTTGATGTGTTGCGATGTCAGCGATTACAACTACGTTAAAACGTCAAAGTCTCACTTTTACAAGATCGAAGATCGAGATTTGAGTACATCGAAAAACCGAATTCGAAATACACCCCTTTTCAGTAAGACACGGAATCAGCTTACAGCAATTTCCATTAAACGTTTGTCCTTTTTCGAGCCAAATTTGTGCTTACTTTGTGTTATGTTATGACATTTGCTGTCAGAGCATTTTTTTTGGTCCAAAGCAAATATTGAGTGCGTTGACAACGCTAGCTTATTAAATACTGAGTAAAACAGCTGGAATTTAGAGCTCCTTGACCAAGCGCTCAGTTGACATTTAACTCTGTCAAACTAGATTATTGTCACTTCCAACACAAAACAGTTTGTGAAATTTGGAAATTCATGTCCTTATTCATTTACTTCGCTTAAAAGCAGAATATTTTTATCTCATTCCCTTTTCTGTGACTTAGACCAAATGTCATTTATTTGGCACTTATCGTCAATGTCATGCTGACAGCCTCCAAATTATCAAACAACAATTTTTTTTTTTCAATAACCCAATATCATCAACCAAACAAACTTCCCAAATACCACCACCAATAAAGATATTCACCAAACGGAAACCACCACCATGTTCAAGAAATGTCAACATATACAATGATTGTGAAAATGCGTTGTTTTACATGAATCTCCAGAAAGACGGAGATTGAAAGAGAGAGAGCGACACAAGATGAGACAGTTCGACTAAGAGGTAAACGAAAGAGCAACTTACGACCATCAGGGTGATCATTTTGATGCTGTGGATGTTGTTGCTGTTGTTGTTGCAATTCCATATGCCTAATTATATGCATATTAGCATCGCCGCCAGTTTTTTGTCGCTTTCGTCTTATATGAGCGGGATCTATAAAATAGAAAACAAGTACACCGTTTTATAATTTGACAGTTTTTTTTTGTTTTTTTTTTGTTTCTCCTAAATACCAATCTTTGATCTTTCGGCCAAAATCGTATATAACAGGAATTAGTTTTGTTTTTCTTTTTTTCTTAATATACAATAAAATAAATTAAATTCCAATAATCTTGTTTGTTTGCTTTTAACTTCACTTGATATGACTGCAAGGTACAATTTATCTTATAAAATACAAAATATAATCTAACAAGGTTTCCACTTGTAAAGATTTACAAAAGAAAATCTTTTCTTTTTTTTTCAAATACAAATGGTTTACAAAAAAAAAAATGGTAATCTGGGATGACAATGGTATGACGACGATGACGACGACGGATTGAACGAAAATGTATTTGTAATACAAACAATCGACAATATCCGTTGACACTATTTATCCTGATCCAGGATTAACGTAGACGTGTCAAACTATTTCCTAAGAAAAATTAGATTATTAAAATTGGCCACTTTTTTGGTGCGGCAACTGTTTGCGCCGCCAACACCACAGATAGCCCTTACAAAGTGAGTACAATGGTGGAGAGAAATAAAGCCCTGCTCCTTGTTTCAGAAAAAAAGTACCGCGCTCAGTTAATTTTATTCGCCTCAGACAGTCGTTTTGCCACCTCCTCGGGAGTGAGAATCTCTCCCGCGTCAACTGGCGCATAGTAGCATGACGTTTCGTCAAATTCACTTGCCGTTGCCTGCGGCGGGATACTTGTGTATAATGCAAAATGCTCGGCTTCTGTCAGATCAACATCCGGATGGAGTTCGACACCGAACTGGCCCTCGCAAAGGTTTTTCAAACTCTGTCGATCGGCAATGGCGACCAGTTCCATGTTGCCGTCGTTGATTGTAATGTCAACCAGTTGCATGGCGCTGACCGTCTTCCGATCGAGTGTGCTGTTCAGCATTATCGTGCTTGCGTCAGAGTATGCTTCATGCATGGGTAGACTATTGGAGGAATCACCCTTGAGAGGGATGTGTATGACATCGGCTGTGAGGTGAGGTCTTTTGCCCGACACGCTGCTGAAACTTCTACTGACCGGTTTGCCGGTTGCGTGTTTTCCCGGCTTAGCGCCGTTCGTTGGGCTACTCGAGGCCGATATACTGTTTGGCTGCAGTGACTTTAGCGAGCGCATTGACGCACGATTGGTGTCGTTAAGAGAGAAATGCGCTATGCTGGGCTCACGGGAGCCCATCGGGCTTGTGGCCTTCGATCCCGGCGATGACGCTGTCTGACTCAAGTCGGACTTACTCTTGCGCTGCGAGAATAGCTTTGAGAAAAAGCCAGGCTTCTTTTGCTTTGCATTACTGTTCGGTGTCGGTGGCAATTTTTTCGTTGGTGGCGACTGATCTGGCGTTTTCATGATGATGATCTGCGATGGAGGCCGAGCTGGAGATGTGGGACTATTCCGAAGAGTTACCGTGCCATCTTGCTTGCGAATGCGTTTCGGCGGAAGCGGCGGTACGTTTTCATCGCCCACAACACTATTGCCGGTTGACATTGGCGAGGGCACTTTTGAAAGATCGATCATCGGCGCTGGTGGATTTACAATGATCTCAACAGAATCGTAGTGATCTGCTCGCTCTGGAGGCAATGGCACCAGAGGTGGCATCAAATCGGCCATTGGGAAGGGATTTTTAAAAGCCATCTCCAGGCTGGTATAGGTCGCGGCATCATCGAAGCTTTCTTCGATTTCCATTGCTGCTGGCGGGTCCTTTGTCAAACTGCCTTCAGCTGAGCTCATCTCATTGGCCACTGTATTGTTGTAGGTCTCCAATCGAAGCTTGTTGTCGACGTAAATATCCTCCAGCTCCTCGGAATGATCAAGCAAGTCATTCAGAGTTTTATCCTCTTCCGAGGTAACAGCCGTGGATGCCGTCAAGGCTGTTGCTGGGTCGTTAACCGGTGGAGTACCACTCTCAGTTCGTTCGAATTCTTCAGTGGACTTCAGCCATTCAGTAATTTTGTCGTTCGTAGACAACTGTCGCGGTTCCGATGCGTCATCCTTGACCGATTCTTCTTCGCCCTCCTCGGTCTGAGGGGTCAAATCTAGAGTTTGGGTGTTCGCATGCTGGTACAGCTCCGGGACACGCACTTCCAACTCCATTTCCTTGATTTTTTCGTCGATAATGCTGTCGACCTCCTTTTCCATACGTCGCTTCGCCGACTCCTCATCGTCCGTGACAGTGCCAAACGATTTCGTTTGATCCTCATCAGTTGGGGTGTCCAAATTGATAATATCACTCTGGACACCGACCTCCTGATACTTGGGAATTGCTTCCTGAGCGGCCAGTGTGGCCGCCTTATCCTCACTGAGGATCTGCTGAAATATACCCATGTCGGCTTTCCGTTTCAAATTTTTACGGATGGCCCAGAATGTACGCCTACCTGATTCTAGTGGAAGATAGTCGAATGGTAGAGGTTCACTCGTTGCACCGTCTGATGGTCGCCGCAGCTGAATAAAGACCTAAACAAATGTAAAAAAAATAAAATATGTAAAAAGTGACGATCAGTTGATGGGAAAAGTTCAAACTTACCTTAGCTGGTTGCTCAATCTCCATCGTTCGATAGCGTGGTGTCTTAAACGTGATGGCGGTTTGTTTATGTACATCTGTATGCTGAAAATCACCAAATCCCTCCCACACCAATTGCCCGTTGTGCTCCTCGAAGAAGCGCACCGAAATATCCTCTTTTGCAACCTTCTCACAGAGAAGGATGATTTCCTTGCTGCCATAGACTGTACTCGAGCAGCTGCATAGACGGCAGATAACTAAATCGGACATAGCCTTCTTGTCGAAGATCGGATCAGAGACAACCGGTGTCAGCGGTATAGTGGTACCTTTTACATCGTTCTGGAGAAACACTTGAAAGCACAGCCGGACCGAATTCAAATCGATGCTAGATGGTTGGAATTTATGCGAGAATCCAGCTAAAATAAAATGTCCACGAATATTAGAAACTGCCAAGTGCGGGTTTCTTTGCTAACTCACTTTTGAACGGATCCACTCGAATATCTTCACGGGCTCGCAGAGCTGATTCGATATCTTTTTTCTTAACACATTGTATTCCTAAATTACTAAATACTGCTCGCATTGTTTCTCTATTAATTTCTAGTGTGCACACTCCCTTCTTACAGCCTTCTTTACCAACTAAATTATGAGGATGTGGTCTGAAAAAGAAAAGAATGTCGGTAAAATTATTTTGTAATTTTAAAAACTGAATAAATTTATAAACGTTGGTCGGGACCCATCGTCAAAGCTGTATTTAAGTATCCCTTCTTCAGCGTACATGAATTAAATAGTTTTAGCCTCCACAGCAAGATGTCGCCGCTAAGATCAAAATATTTGTCATTATTGGTCGTGGTGCATTCAATGTAGGTACCCGGAAGCCGCGTCATCTTCAGCTCTAATCTAAAAATCTTGTTCTTGGGTGTGAAAGCACTTTGTTGTTGTTTTTTAAGGTTCCGTAACCAAAGGGAAAAAACGGAACCTTAATAGTTTCGCTTTTGTCCGTCCGAACTCACTAGAACAATTTTTTAAAATAATGCGAAAGCTAGGCCTACCTTACCGACAATTGTTGAAAAGTCATCAATTCTGACTATTTTTTTTTTGTATATTCTTGAGTGCTAAATTTAGTTGTTCGTGACAAAAAAAAAATTAGAAATTTCGTCGATAGTTTGGCATTTGTACCGTTTTTTTGCGTATTTCAATAGTCTAAAGCTCTTTGTTTTGGAAATTAAATGAAAGAAAGCCATTTTAATTTGAACGATTATGTAGCACAAAATTTAGTTTGCCTTAGCAATAATTGCTGAAGTATCCCCTTGGGCATATATCAATATTTAAGAAAATTGATCAATTCGACCGTTCGAATACTTTATATGCAAAGAAGCAGAGCAATATTTGAAGAATAATTGTTTCGTACGACCACGTCCATAACTATGCGAAAGAATTTGCCGAATACATAACGGCTTATATAGCTTGCCAAAAGTCGATTCTGTTTATATAAATTGCGTATTATGTTTTCTTTAAATCAATTGGCATCACTGAAGAAAACTAACCATAGAATAATTACAACAGCTTGATTAATAGTCAATTAAGGTTTAATCATTGTTGTCTCAATCTAAACTTCAGAAGTGAAGCAAAATCCACTAAAGTTCACTTAAATACATGAAATATTTATTTATATTTATGTCTATCATTAATAACCGACACGAAATACAATTCCAATGCAATCGAACAATGGCTTAGGACAGACTTTAGTCCTACAACGATTCTGCTTTTATAAATTGGACCGTTAGCGCTCGATATTATATCTCCATATATATTAAAACACCAGAAAGAGGAATGACAGCTGCTACCATAAACTATATTTTCAGGTTATACCTATCCGTCATAAATAATTGTGTTCGTTTTTTGCATTGAATAGTATTTTTTTAGAAACAGTTCTTATCATCAAGTAAATTTTCTCAACTGTCAGACTAACGGCAAACTACTCAACCACTGTTGGAAATTATAGCAAAGGAAAACAAAAAATGGTCGCGTTCTATTCATCGCTAGATGACTAGACCAATGAATAATGAAAGCGCATCGAAATTATTCACAATGAAGAACATAAAATTAAGGGCTTGTAGAAATTGTTGCTAAAAAACATTTACAAGCTGCCTTTAAATTCCCACCGGATAGTCCAGTTTTGCTTGAACTCACCTATATGGTGGATCCTTTGTAACACATGACACTACAACGACTGAGCGCCCCTTGTAGCCGACAATTTCAATAGCTGGGAACGTTTTGTTTTCCGGCGTACTATTTACGCCAGGTATCGAGCCAGCCGATCGGCCCTCACACTCATAGCGAAACCGTAGCGCCTTTCCAGCGGGCTGTTCTGTAATTTTCACGAACGCCTTTCGCCGTATATTCTTGGCAGTAGCTGCTGCTGACTGTTGCTGCTGCTGCTGTTGTAGCTGTTGTTGTTGCGGTTGCTGTTGTTGTTGCGGCTGCTGGGGTTGCTGCAGTTGTGGCGTTCCATTAAAGCCGGCTGTCGATTGCTGCTGTGTAGGATCAATGGCTTGAGCTCCCGCGCCACCCATTCCGCCGCCACTGCCAACGATTGATGGGTTATTTTGAAACATTTCGTCACGGAGAACGTCAACTGAAATGAAGAAAAAGAAACAACAAAAAAAATTATAAAAACTGAAACGTTTATTACACTCGCGTTGTATATGTACGTGTGAAGGTGAGAAAAGAGCCAAGTGTGAAAAATACGCGAACGGTAATTCTCACAGCACGAGACGTCTCGCTTAATTAATGGGTAAATGGATCTCCTTCGATAAAGTATTGTTTATCCGCACCTGCCAGTATTTTGCAATGGAATAGGCCAACAAAGAATAGTTCTGTTCAATATCCTTTTTTCCTGGGTTTTCCTTATATTTTTGTTTTTATGGAAAGAAAAATTCACGATTTATGGATTCAAGTGATCATGAAAGATCGCCAACAGATACTGAAATTGAGAAAAAAATCAGAAAACTCGGTAGCCTGCCGCAGTTGAGGAAAATTCACTATCGGTCTGTTCGTCTCTTTCGCAGAATTGAAAATTTGTTAAGTGTCACAAGGCGGAGACTTTGTTGTTGTTTTATTTAAATTCATACATTTTGATGGCCGATTTTCCGTATTGCTAATATACAAACATACATTTTGCTGAGGCTACAGTTTTTTCCTCCGGCTAGGAGAAAAATCTATTCACCAAGCGAGACAAGTGTTATCCACAATGCGAGAAGAAAATCAACCTGAAAAATTGTTTGCCGAGAAGATGGGGTGTTTAAAAATATCACTTTGCGTAACACATTTGGACGACGACGTGCGGTGTTCTGGTGTAGGTATCTATTCGACGAAGAGGTGACGTTATAGTCTAGAAATAAAGAAAAGTGGTGTAGGGGTGATGGGAGCGAGGTCGAGACTGAACACGCATTGTTTGTGTGCACATTTTGTTATTTTTTGTTTAACTGCAACTGGATTTTTATTAGATCATAGACCTTTAAAAAAATTTAACAACTGAAAATGACTGACACTTCTTTAGTAGAGTTTCGAGTTTTGACAGTTCGGAAATCATAAATCGGAAAAATTAGCAACTATTGCCACTGAAAAACAAAAGACAATGATAACACGATTCAAAGAAATGCATCGGTGTAAATTAGAGGAAATAAGTGCGACAGAATCATGTTTAAGATCACCGACGAAAAACGTAGACAAGGTACGTGACAATAACAAAATATTGGGCGTATTTCTATTTCGAATATTAAATAGAGGCCAAATCGTCTCGACCGTGAACGGAACATACGAAAAAAGAACCTACGTCATAGTAAAATGGATGGACGTAAGATTGCCCGAGGGTACACTATTTTGGATCAGCGATTACATCTAAACAATAATAATAATACCACAAGAACATGTTATTCGCAGATCTGGTATCGAGGTGAACCTGTTTTATATACGGACATAATAACCCGCCATAATAGCGGTAAACGTCACTGCCGCATTATTTGTGCACACAGTGTATGGAAGGCAAATAAAAATGTCGCATAACACCTCACCGACAGCTGTTCAGCATTCACAAAAGTGGGCGAGAAAGATGAGAAAATTATTGTCAACGCGTTACAATACTCACAGTCGCAGTTGTAAAGGCTTGTCAGCTGTCACCTGCGTGCTGTGGATTCAATATCTTTGGGGGGCTGTTAAAAATCAGTTGGAAAACAAATGATTGACTGATTTTTCCGTCGCATTTTCAATCGCCTGCATCATAACAATATAATGCGATGAGTAGCGATTGCTTTCCGAGGAGAGCTAAGTATTTCAATCTGGAGTAGGTACGCCACTTGAGTTTTATACGCACGCCAAATCAAACCTAAATTGACTAGATATCGACGTTTGCAAAAATTGAGTAAAAAAAATACATTGTTCTGTGTTCTGTTGGGAAATCTGTAAGTCGGCAAGTTAAAACTTATCAAACAAACAGTTTTAGTTCCCACGCAACGCCAAAGTGAGAAAGTATTAATTGTTTGTATCTAGCTGTGTAATTGATGTCTGTTTGTTTGTACAATTGGACTGGCGAAAGCTACGACTAGGTACTGTTGCTGCAAGGTACTAAATGGATGCCAATTTTCACATTTCTCATCGTTTAAGAGCAGTTAAGGATTTAGCAGGGATTAGGTCGAAATGACAAAGACAGGTATAAATGTCGCACGTTCACATTTTTGTACGACATTTTTAATATGAGATTAAACTACATGATAATTGTTCAGATTATCACTCTGACAGCTGTCGAATAAGTGCACACATTGCACATTTTGATGGATTAAATTGACCAAATCGCGAGTAGAGAAGTCAGACAAGGAGGACGAAAAACCTTTTTGAAATTCAATTGAATATTGGTGATGGCTGTCATTATTGACAGCACAATTCTCATACTTTTTCTGTGCACAACTTCGCTGCGTTTTGATTTTGCCATTTAATATGAAACACAAATGCAATTTCCGAAATGCATTTTCACTCATAATAAGGATGACAGATGTCATACGAATGGGTTGTCAAATCCCAACCTCGGAATGAGTAGCTCTGGTGGCTTCCGCATGAGTTTTTTCTTCGGTTTCTGGTACAACAATCGGCAAATGCGAACCTTCACGATTTCGACATGCAAGCGTGAACACTTTTCTTTGTAGGAATAAAATGTAAATTGTATATTTTGATGGAGTAGTCATGGTTATTCGAAAGCATTCTTTTGCGAACAATAACCACAAACAATTCAAATAAACTTTACGACGACATGAAATGAAATGAAAAATGAAAATGAAACCGCACAATTGTCGGTAATACAGTAAATGTTTTTCTTCAAATTGGTTCAGCATTTTCTTGGAGCTAGCTAGTGGCTCTATTTTTTGCCCAATAGTAATTAATTCGTTCATAATTAATTTGATTTATATCTCAAATTCAACATTTTGCGCATAAACAATAAATCTCTCTCAAACAAGGAACTTAATAAGACCAGAGTTCAAGACAAATTTCTATGTTTATTTTTGTACAGCTGTACATGCAGCGAAAATTCATTACCGACATAAAAAGCGTATTAACAAATAGTTCCATAAACAAATGGTAAGCTTTAAACGAACATTGATTTAAGTGGCCTCTACTCCAAAAAGCGTACATTGACTCGAATTGCGGGGTAGATAGTAGATACCCAACCCATCTGATCAGAAGCACAACTTATTGATTAATTTTCAATGAAATTTATAGAATCTGAATATACAAGTGTGTCAATTTTTCTTAATTGTAATTCTCTATAGATTTTCATAGCTGCTGTCTAAAGTTACTTTCAAATATTCTTTTTTTTTATCATGAAAAAATACATCATTAGCACCAATTTTTTAGATGACCTTTAAAGACTCGTTTTCTTAATTATTTTCTATAAAATGATTAATTGAGACCCCATGAGTGTGATTATAACAACTATTTGTTATAATCTATTTGCAATGAATACGAGAACGCACTTTTATAATTTGTGCGCAAATGGGGTTAATAAAAATGCCTTACCAAAGCTGTATATAAAAGTCGATTCTTAAAGGCCTGTGGCGATGATCTGGAAGAAGCCAGGTTGCTTAAGTAAGAATATTTAAAAATGCGCCTTAATAAACAGAAAATACTGATAATTAGCGACGAACAATGAGTCTCGTAGGGCGGCAGAGCAAATCGATTATCATCCAAACCAAAGCAGACTTTTAATTAAAAACAATATAAGGGTCGCTGGTATAGGGTGCTTAACGTTTTCACTTGTCAATTCAGTGGGATAGTTCTCTTTCATAATGTTAACATAATTAAAAATTATTTGGGAAAATGATTGCCGTCGTCAGACTTCGCCAAACTTTTGCAAACTATCATTTTTAACATTTGACATATTCGTATATAAAAGAGTTTGATACAGTTTGGCTTTATCAATGTCACTGCAAACTTCACGCGATCATAGGGAGCATGATATGACTTTTCGCATGAGCTGTCAAAAATTACGAATTCATTCATCTGAGCGCGAGAATTCTTATAACAAAAATCTACACCTTGAGTGCTTGCGGTTTCTTTACAATGGTTAATATTGTTACGATTGACGTCTCGTATTCTATTTCAGTTGTGATCGCACCATAGCTCTCTCTTCGACACTCTTTTAACTGTCACTGAGAGAGCGGTCTTATTAGATTTATGTTTAGGTCGCGATAGGAATGGAATCGCAGACAACAATCGTACCTAACAATTTTAACTATAGTTGAAAGCCGAGCGCACTGCTTAAGTTGACTTCTAAGAAAAAACATAGTTATGACTTTTCTGACATTAGTACTCCATTTAAAAAATCATTTAAGGAAATTGTGCGCGTTTTTTTTTTTAAACAAAAAGTCAAAGTCAAATCGAGTTAAGCAACGAAAACCGAAAACGCTGATCTGTCAGTTGATTTGATAAATTTTGATATTCAAATTTACATATAAAGTCACATGACTTTTATAATAGTGTAAAGTGGTCATAAAACAATTCATAATGTGACGCAGGTCGCGATTGAGAGACATTCAGTTGACATTTGGGTATGCACACAGCAGTTGCAGTGCTTTCACAAGCAATTCATGTTGCAAATTAATTCTAAATGAAATATGAATTTTAATTTAGCAATCAGCGTGCCGAAACTGAAATCGAATCTGTTTGCCAAAAAGATATTAACCACAATTAGATTATGATGATCACCCTCAATGAATCTCAATTCTTTCGAAACACATTTGTGTGTCACAATATTCAGAGCAAAAATTAAGTTGCAAACACATTTATGTTTCAGCCCCTTGAAACCCTTAAAAATTTCGCAGAGATAATAAATGGGTCCCCGATCATACTAAACATCATACAAGAACAAGTCAGAGTGGTGCGTCTGCAATCAAAAATTTATTCGATATCCACTTCAATCGCATCTCGGTTGCCAATAGAACCGCAGACGCAACTGCAAATTCATCTAGAGCAAATCACTTTATATTTAGTAAAGGCGATGTTTTGTTGGCATCTATCCGGAAACCATGACGTCAGCAGAAGTCGAAGTCTGCCGCTTTATGAGCAAACACTGAGGGATTATTTTCACGGCAGACCACAAAAATGAAAATAAAAAAAAAACATTAATTTTCCGGGACATGTTTCGTATTGTCACACACGACGGAAAATCGTCTTTGAATTTTAACACGTAATAATTATTTCTTTACCATTTAGACAACGCGTAGGTACGTCGGTGACATGCGACCAGCAGAGCCCAGACGATGCCATCATCAATGTTTTTATAGACACCTCTTTGATGGGATTCGCGAGTCAAAAAACTCCTACACGAATGCACACAGATTGCCTTAGAACATTTGTTGTTAATAATATTGCTGAATCACAGGTCTTGTAATAAATATTTACTGAACATCATTTGTTTGTATTTAGAGTTTAATTTGTAGCTAAAACTCTTGAACTTTTGGGTGAATCATTTTTATAGGTAAATCATAATCGCCTCCTTTGAGAGGTGTCGAAGCGAATTGCGTTCGATACCGAGTTCATCTGAGATCTGATAATCCTTGGCGATACATAAATAGTTTGCTTAGTAGTAGATAGTAACAAAGAATCAACAAAAACATACGAAAAAGAATAAAACGCGAACATTTATAGAGGAAGCTTATGAAATTTGAACATATCTCGAAACAACCATACGATTGTAACAAAAATTCATTTCTAAGGTAATATGGTCATTTCTGACTTAAAGAAAAACTCAGTTTTTCCCTGTATGACTTAAAGAAAAACTCAGTTTTTTTCTGTATTATCGTAAAAAGGATTTTTGAAAAAAGTCATTTTTGAAAAATATAGTTTTCCCTAGTTTACCTCAAAACGTCATGATTTTGACCAAAATCCAAAACTTAGAGTAAAATTGATGTTTTCAAAATGATTGCGTCCTTAATTTTCAATTCGAATCATTGGAAACGCTCACTTTAAAAACTGCTCATATCTCGAAAACCCCATTTTCGATTTCGATAAAACCCTAAAAACCAAGTAATGCTTGGAATGCCCGAAAAAAAGATTTGCTTAAATGACTTTGAATTTCAGACAGACTCGCACTAAACGAGAAAGTTTCGTGCGACCCAGTTGTGCACTTTATTTAAATATTGTTATAGCTTTTAAACTTTCAGCCGAACTTGATGACTTCTTATTCGTTTTTTTTACCATCTTTCATCGAACTTTATGTATTAACTCTATTTCTGTGGTTGTGCCAAAAAATATTTCCAATATCAAACGAAACGTTTGCTTGCAACAACAAATTCCGCGTTTCCTCTTCAATGAAACTTTTGTGATATTTCCTTGTCAGGCTGCAAATAAAACAATTTTCTCCCTTCCGTACGTTGACATTGAACAAATTGTGCGATTTAAAGACAAAAAGTTTCAACGTCAATAGGAAGGTGCCATTTTTCACATTTCAAAACTCACGGTTTTTCAATGCCGCTCAATGCATGCTTTTCATTGAAAGACTGAAAGTTTTCTTAAATACCACATGGATCAGAAACAATTTGAACTTAAGGTGAATTTTACATTTGAAGAGCAAACGAATAATACATCGACGACCCACTTTTTTTTGACAGTTCCCTGCTACTCAAACTTAAACAGAACATCCGCAGCCAGACCAATAAAGAAATGGATAATATTTTCGACGTTCATATTTTTGCTGACGTCTGCACTAGTCAGACAATATAAATCATGCAAACTGTCACTGTCATCCAGCCAGACAGAGGAGTTCAACCTTAAGGCTAGCGCCTGCTAAATAAAAATTCTTCAATTTTTATTTGCAGCTAAAAACTTAAAGCTGAGAACTAAAGCTGAAATGTTAGCCTTGGACAGTTGAAAAAACTGCCAAATTCTCAAACTTTGAAATTTTAAAAATATACAATATAAATTAATGTTTGATTTCGAGTAGTTCATAATTGAATTAATAAACCATAAGCATTATGAAAATATTCAACTCGATTCGCAATAGCTGTTGTCGCTAACGTAGAACAAACGAATTAGCTGGTCAATGACGTAGGTACATTTTGGCCAGACAACATAAAATTTAACATTTTCATAAAAATAGAACAGGTACCTGCTGATTTTTAAAGTATTTTTTCTTTTTATTAAGAAATTGTTTACTTTCCAATATGTCTAAATATAAATGCACGCCAGGCATTGGCGTGTGTTACAAAAAAAAAAAAAAATCAAGCAGCAGTATTTTTGGTATAACTAACCGAGGTACAGGGAAAAATTCTTGTTTTGTAATAAGCTCAAGCAAGAAACTATTATTTTCTGTACTGGAAGTGAGTGTCACTTGTTTGGTTTGTATTCGTATGTGTGTTGCGTTCTCCGGGCTCACATTTGCAGGCCAACCAACACCAAGTAGATAACGGAAAAGCAGTAAGAAGAGTGATATAATGTCAGTGGTGTGATGACATTCAAATAGAAGTGGCATACAAACACGCCTGGAAAAATGAAAGAGTTTTTCTGTCCAAAGGTCTGAAATGCATTTTAAATTGACCGCTAGATGGCAGGTCCAATAAATGTCAAACTTTGTACCTAGGTATGAACAAATTGGCATAAAGTTTAAACTGAACATCAAACTCAACTTAGATTTGACAAGAAATTGCCCAATAAAACTGTTTTACTCGGTTTTGCTCCGTCTCAGCCTGAAGGTATGCAACCGTTTGTGATAAAGTGTTATCCATTTAATTTTGAGAAGTGACCGTGAGTTTAATGGGATCAACATCAGATCGTTTGACTATTGTCTGTTGTATCGGAACGATGGCATACCCCTGCATAGAATTTTTGCCAAAAATTGACGGTTTCTACAATGTAAATAAATCGACCCCACCAAATCCCGGTGATTTGCATTTCGTTCGCCTCGAGCTCAAAG
Organism: Cheilosia variabilis; assembly: GCA_951230905.1. Classification (NCBI taxonomy): domain Eukaryota; kingdom Metazoa; phylum Arthropoda; class Insecta; order Diptera; family Syrphidae; genus Cheilosia; species Cheilosia variabilis. The sequence goes on along the minus strand of OX579680.1, from coordinate 22,355,513 downwards.
ATGGTTTCGCTAGCCAGCGAATTTATGGGCTAACATTTTAAAATGGCCGCCAGTAAGTCCTGGATAAAAAGCAAAGAATTCTAAGAAATGTCAAATATAAATTAGAAAATTCCATTACGGAAAACATTTCTACTACCTTTCAGCACTCTCCGAACGTCGCCTATCTGGCGCGGTTCTTAGACAGCTTTTTTGTCAGTTCTTTCGCACTTATTCTTTTCTTCTTCCATACAGACAAAAGCTATAACGGAACCCGTCAAAAGCCATCTGCCAGAAAGTACCCAAATTAAACCGTTGGAATTTGGCGTTAAAAATATTCTTCTAAAAGCTTGGCAGCGATTTTCGAAGAAGGACGGATATAATAAATTTCAACGTATGAACATTTTTGAAATTTAACACATGTAGGTCTGTCCACTTCAAATCCAAATTAGCAAAAGTGCCGCAAGAGTGAAAATTACGCATGATGGGCAGATATTTTTGCAAACGGGGGAGCACAATTTTTTCTTCTTACATGCACCAATCACTTACAAGTTATCAGGTGATATTCCAGAATTTTCTTTGAAAATAAATTCACCAGTTTTCAACACCAAGTTTCACTATTTTTTCGTTTCACAGTGTTAGGTACCTTCAAAACACTTGTAAACCTTAAATAGTCTTATTCCTCATGATCAACTCTGACAAAAACTGAACACTTTTTTTTTAAAAAAAAAACCTCCGTTTAATTGTTTGTAGACTTTTCAAAACTTGTTTATATGTATATTTTTGCTGTCTTCGAAAATTTACACAAACACTTTTCGAAAAGAATTTCTAAAATTTCTACGAAAAATATTATTCCTGCAAAAGCTATATCAGAACTCTTGCTAGTATCCCGCAAATGATGCACAACGCTGATTAACTGAGCGAGTAGAAAAAACGCTCGTGGCAAACTAGGCCTCTGATTGTTGCCGTCTTGCTTTCCGTTGCTAAAAGTGTGTACCTATGTGCTTTTTTGTTGCTCTCCTTCGAAATAAATAAATTTAGCGACTAAAGTGGCTCTTAGGCGCAGTCGCATCACGCACTTGTCGTAGGTTTTTGAAATATTTCAAACAAAATGTGTATTTTTAGAAAACACTGCTAGTTGGTTCCATTTCGATGGAGAAGAAGAAGAACAAGACGATATTGAGATGGGTAGAAAAAGATGAAACAGAAACATTACAAATTTATATGATTTCTAGATAATTTATTTCACTGACGGTGGCAGGTTTACAAAATTAAAATCATTGCCGTACTACAATAGAACTGGAGATGGGTATCCAAAAATGATAATTAAACGTTTCGCAAAGACTGAAAAATAAATTAAAAATTGTATTCATTTATTTTTGTTGGCACGGTGCCCAAATGCTCAGCACAAAAACTCACTCAAAAGCAGCGCGCCAGTCCGAAGTGTAGAATTTTTATTCTTTTTGGATACCAAACAAAAGTGTTTGGCGTACACGATCACATTGGCATTTCCGGAGTAGCATTTGTTTCGGTTGGTGGTCTGTTTTTTTTTTTTGTTTTTTTATGTTTCACTCTTTTGGTTTTTGCATAAAAAAAAAAAAAAAAACAAATGAAAGAGGCAGCTACATGGGTCTTTTGTTTGTTTATTAGAAGTCGTAAACACCGAAAGTAGATGGTGGGTATTTATTTAACGAATATATTTTAAATGATCATGCTATTAATTTATAGCAGGGGGGAGTTGGAGTTGAAAGTTAGCTTGTAGATTATTCGCAATTTAAATTAAAGGCGATATAACAGGAGGCGCATGAAAGGCACCAAAAATATTAAATATAAGCTTCTTGCTACGCCACCTATCGGACACAACCTTCTATTATTGTTAGTAGCAGCACTGTCCAACGGCTGTGTAAAAAGTTTCATCGCATGTAGAAGGAATGTATAGGAGCCTTTATGAAACAAGCAGACAGTGAGTGTCATATATAAAGATTATCTAAAGCTGGGTGTCTGCTAGCTCACACAGATTGAACTACTTTAGATTATGTAACCATTGTCGACATTGAAACAAGCACTAATAAACTTCTATTCGTAATTGGATGTGCTATAGAGCGCCGAATTGGACAATGCGACACATGAACTCTTCCTACATTTAGAGCATAGAAGTTGGTCCACAAGTCTACACAAATACCGATTGATATAGTTAAATATCTCAATAAAAGCAGGTTCTGAAAACCACGCAGTTTGCGCCGATAAATTCTACATTGCTTTGAATTTTTGAAATTTGTAAAAGTACAGCAGATTGAATTAAAATTTACTTTTGCAGTTTCAGCAAAGTGGTAACACTGATTACTTCACTTTTACGCTTTTTAGATCTGTTTTATGAGGCCGATGTTTGACAATTGAAATGTAACATGAGGGGGATCTTGTGAAAGCAGTAGGGAGCTTTTGTATATGAAACTGTTAATAAGTTCATCTTGTATGAATATTCATTCATATTCTACTCTCTGAAAGAGCGCTCGACTCGATTTGCTGTCGCACAGTTGTACTAGTATAAAATATAAAAACCAAAGCAAATAGTATGTTGTTATCGGCCACATTTTTGGGTTGTCAAAATCATCTTGCAGAAATTGAATTGAAGGCCTAATTGTTCATCGCCATGGTTTTCACTATTGGAATATGCAGAGAATGAAAAATAAATTCTCCCAATTTCCATTGTCGTTTGTTGTGTCTATATTCAAATTTATTTCAGGCAGGTATAAACGCTTTTATATCATTTTCTATGTTTTCACTGGTATTTCAAACCATTTGCCTGAAAAAGGTACCGACGCCGACTTAAAAGAACATTTAAATACGTACTAGGCGTTCACGATAAACGGCAAACGACAACGGGAATAGGAGTGCATTTATGAAAAAGTGACAGTCCATGACAGTTTTACAAACATTTTTACGACAACACTACCATTAAAAACTCGTGCGATATACCAACTACAGTCACAATGACGAAGTTATCTACACAAAATCATCTATTGTGACCTACCAACATTTTTAAGACATCGCTACCATTAACAACTCGTGCGATATACCAACTACAGTCACAATGACGAAGTTTTCTACACAAAATCATCTATTGTGACCCATACTCTATTAGTGAGTTTCAGAATTTCATATAATCTTTTCAGCTCGGTAAGACTGCTTTGAACAACACTACTAAGTAAGCAACATGTCAATCAGGCCTAACAAGAAGCGCAATTCACGTTGCTTCACAAAGAAACAATGTGACCTTCATATGCGGCGGAATACGTGTACATAATTGCAACTAGACAGTGGACACAATAACTGCAATTATCTAGAATCATGTCAACCGATCTCTTTACGCAATCAAAATTCAGTTTAAAAATGCTAAACATGTTTTATTTTTTTTTCAATTAAATGTTGCTGCCAGGATCATACTCATAAAAGCCAACTGTTTGCGGGAGTCGGCTACAGTCATGTTTGACGTGCAAAACTAAATAAAACCAGTGTATTCAAAATCATAATATGTATTTCACGATAGATGCGACGCAGTACGTAAGTTCCTGCTAGGTTTAAATGCGATTGCATGCTTCAATCTGTGTGAAACAAGTTTTTGTTTTTGCATTTTTATTCTGAATTATTTTCTGTCGTGCATAGGTAGATATAAATTATACAAACGTATGTATAGTATGTCATCGAATGACATTTCAAAAGCTTTGCAGTACAATAATGCTGTTCAAAGGTTAGTATTATAATTTTTCAGTGTTCAGTGAGCATTTTATACGATTCTTGGAAATTGAAGCCAGGGAGACTTTATGACGAAATAATTAATAAACAAATGTCAGTTCTGCTTCATTCTTGGAAGCAATGTTCTTCCTTGAATGAGTGATTTTTTACAGGCAGTCCTTTCGTAGAATTAACAGATAAAAGAAAAATATATTTTTAATGTAGGTTGATACTTACTGACATCACTCAATTGTATTTCAGAATGCTCATTTTCTTGATGCAGATCTGGCAGAACTAAATTATTATCACCTGCAAGTAAACAAAGAAGTCAGTAATTTGTATTTGTTTTTGCTACAAATAAACAATGTATGCAAATAGTTTGTTGGAGGTAGAAACGGTGGCACTGAGCTTAAAGTTTATTTAAAAAAGTATTTTGCAATGAGAAACCATCTTTGCAGGCATAATTCGTCTTTTTACTTTTTTCTTACAACTACCTTAAGTATTAACGTGTGCACCTTATTTTTAATAAAATTCGCAAATTATTTACTTCATAAATTACTAAAGAGTCACACAAAAATAAAGATTATGCCAAAATTAGTGCAAGAATGCATTTTTTTAATTAAACCAAATTCATTTATTTTTTTTAATGGCTGTCAATAAATTTTTGGTACAATCTGGCCTTTAAGAGAAGCTGTACCTAAATAACAGCCCTGCTATATTTGTCCCTATATTTCACAAGGTTGGCGTAGAATATCTTCCCATGGCGCAGTCATTATGAATGGACTTCCGATAAGCCGCAACGATTGCATGATTTCGGTAGCCGAAATCTGGTCACACTGCCAGAAAATCTCTCGTGCAAAAACTGCACACCGACCAATGAAGCCTACATAATTTATCGACAACACTCGAGAGATAGTCCAATAAATTTTTTTCTTAATTTTCAAACGATTTAGCGGTGAATTTTGTTGACCGTTAATTGAACGCATTCAGGGAACCACCACCATATGCGAAATAAGTTTTCACGGTCAAACTGCGCAGTGTTTAAGACAGAAATGTATATCCAAAAAGAAACCCTTAAATAAGCCTGAGTCCTCATTAGTTTTGTAGTTCAAAATAGCTCTAATTTCAACCGAAGTTCCTATATTTTTTAAGCGAAACTTCAGGGAGTATTTTGACTCAAGGTGTGAACTCAGTCTATGCTATTTGTCTTATTCTCATAACTTATGTTTAATCTACAAAATTTCGTAACAAATCGAGATAATTCCAGTCGGAACTGATCAAAAGTTCAACTATAGCCATTTTTTATTTACCCCCCATGATCTAAATAGATCACTGATTTCCAAGGTTTACAAAAACAGTGCAAGATCCTGCTAATGAGTTGGGTCATGTTTCGTGATCTGGAAATTAATTCTCACTATCGCCCGCTACGTTGCGCTTTTTTTGCGCTACATTTTTGTTTGCGAATTCTAAAATGTCATCGTTTGACAGGCTAAGGTGTCAAATATTACCAACATAGAAAAGTTAAAACTGTATATGATCCGGGTTGTTTTATTTATCTTTATAGATCATTAGGCAAAATAAAAAACGGCTTATGACAGAGAAAAAAAATAACGGAAGCTTTTTATATTTTAATAAAAACAAACGTGACAGCAAGTGACATATCTCGCAATTCGGTTTTAAGACAACAACAACATTCACTAAGATCCAGAATACCCCCATTCAAGTGGTTACTAAAATTGGATGTGTTAACGAAAATTTTATTAAATCAGGCAGTAGCATCAGTGAGTCCAATGACTAAACTGAGGGAGCTCAAACGTGCTCTGCAATCATGACCTGCAAAAGCGACCAGAAGCTGTAGAATCTATGTAAAGGCGACCTCGTTAAATAAAGAACTCCTTTTAATAAGAGCCGGAAGTAAAAAGCAAGTGAGACCAGGCGCTATAAAGCCTGTTGATTGGCGTTAGTAGAAGAGTCAGAAATAAGACCTCGCTGCTCCTAGAAAACTGCTTGTTCTAAAGCGCTTCCTATATTTTTCATCAACGATGAAAAGTTTAAAAAACTTCCTTGCTGAATTAGTAAAAGTGGTATTAACTGGCGCCCAACTTGAGACCCAAGGGTAGCGAAGGGAATTGTGTTTAAAAGTACAATCATTGGTCAAAGAGTCAGGCCAGTGATTGGGGGAAATAAGTTTGCTCTGCATTGGAGCCTTGTTATAAGCCTTGAGGAGTGAGGAGACAATATATTATATTTGATTTTTTTTGAAGTAGCACTGAGACCAGTGAAGAACCACCTCCACCTTATTTCATTAGTAGAAGCGTAGTTCCAATGATTTGCTGAAAGCTGTATTTAGCAAATCCCTAACTAACTGGCGCCCAACTTTGGAAAATCATTTTCTGGTATTTTCCTAAAGCGATGAAACTATTTACAGAGTCAAGTACTTCTCTCTTATATTCCCGAACCCGACATTATCTGCACAGAAAACTACCGCTTACCTACAAATGTATGCTTCGGCCGAGGTTCAGTGATCTTATAAGCAGAGAAGCCTATGGACTTTCAAAAACAAATCAATATATACAAAAGGTGGCAACTGATAAACTGTTTCATCTACAGTGAATCGCCCTGACCCACATTTCCATTGAATCCTAGCGTCTTTCAAGCTGTCCACATTTCATTGAAGCTTGTCCACGGTGCCATAAATGTATATATCTAAATCAGCATTTAAGCCACCTCATCCGAATCAAATTCTCAACGTCTTACCACTTTCGCTCAGTTCAAAAACGATTGTCGAAAAACACTTTCATTTATTTACATGACATTAAACGGGCTATATAAACTTATAAACTTATTTAAACACCTTCTAACTGATAAGTTAAATATTTTCCTCGCCGTCCAAATTTATAAACGAATTCCTTCAGCATTACATTTCCAAATAAACATTTTCGACTTCTCCTCCCCAAGGAATGCAAAGTCAAATTCCGCTCCCATATATCACTTAATTTCATTCACAAAAAGAATTGTTGCATTCATAACATAAATTAAACAAACAAATCCATAAAGAAGTAAACAAATATTATTTTCTCAACATATTAAAATATTTCACCTCTTAGTAGCCCCTTACACACTCTTGCGAAGAATCCCTCCCAAAGAACACCATAGTCTTCAGTGTGTTTCGAAAATATTCGCACATCCGACAGCAAAAAGTGGACTGCGGCCAATTTCATTAAATATTAAATTCTTTCAACAAAAAAAAAAAAAAAAGCCAAAGAAAATAGAAAATTCCCAGAATTCAATGAGTAATTTTATGGAAAATTGCATATTTCTGTGAATAACAAAATATGAATACAGCTGTAGATCTATGAAATTTTGACCAACTTTTCATTGACATTGAACACGATCAATTGAGCGGGACACAGAAGAATAGTGTCGCCGCAAACATCTGTTAAGGGCGTGCGCGTGACATATATTGAGAAACACGGCATGTGCCAAATTCTTTTGCTAATTCTCAGAACTGAGTTTGAGAAGAAAAACACGAAGGCGGTTTATTTATTTGTCAAAATTTTTGTATTAAAATGTGTTTGCTTTCAGCGCGGAGCTTTCAAGTTCAATTACCTCGAAATCAGACAATATGTAATATAAATATCCACGTGTTTCTGAGATCCATATAAATTGGAATAATTATGAACGGCGCATATGGGAATTCCCTGTTTCGAAATTAGATCAAAAATGTGTCCATCCCTTTAAGGCATTGGTGCAAAGCGTTGTGAAGATTCGGATTCTAGATAAATGTATTTAATTTTAAAAACTATTTATTTCTAATGTGATGCTTTCAAGACTGGCGCCATAGGTGTTTTTCTCATCAAGGTAGGTGCTGGGTTGGGTATATTTTACCATTGATAAATTAGGTCAGGAAACATTTTTTTGTACTTCTTAAGAACATTTCCAAATCGAACAGAACTAACAGCGCGTTACTCTTTTACAAGTGATGAACTGTCAGAAGGAGTTAAGAAAGATTGGTATTAAAGAATTCGACTCATCAGAGAGACGACTACTGCTTTATTTGGAAACGACACTTCTAATGGATCGTTGGGTATTTCAAAACATAAATGAAACGATAAAGCGACAGGACCACCGGCAAAAATTCCGAACTTAGGTAACTCTAAAAAGCAACAGGAAACAGGTGGAAGTAGCGCACGATTTAAAGCAGTTCGGGTAGAATGAGGGGGTACGAAAATCCAACAGACGTCAAGAGAAAAAAAAATTGAATGGAGCAACGCGAGTGGTAAAGCTACGATTACATGTGTCATTTTTCGTGGCAAAAATTCGGGCATTCGGTGGTCACTCGTATGTTTTTCGTGACAGCCCGCGTGGGCATGACCAGACGTTTGACCTTCAATCAGAAGTAGTAACAAATTAAGAAATTAAGGACAAATGTTTACGTCATAATGGCGTAGGCATGTCAAAATTTGACATGAAAAGTTGCATGTGCAATCGTAGGTGAAGTCACTAACATCGACGAAACATGAGACCTTGAGCCGTAAAAGAAGCGCTGTTCTGCTAGAAATATAAGCTGACTACAACAAGAAGTCTACAATTTACATCCCCATGTTTAAGCGTAACGTCCCTCAATAATCAAGATCTACATGATTGCTCAATTGAAAATGTCGCCGTATGCTCTCGTTGGTTATTCGAAAAGGTTATGGGGTCTAAGTGATTCCATGGAGTCTTGCAGCTTCCACCTGTAGGCACTGCTCTTGCCAATCACATCGAATTTTAGAATTTGGCAATTTTCGTGGATTTAGAGAAAGTTTTTGACTGGATAAATTGTAAATATACATGAAGAATTTTTCTCAGTATATAAAACACCCAAAAATAGTTTAGGAAGCTTTCTACACCACGGAAAGATCTAAGACTCATACGAAGTGCAACAGGGAGTCAGACAAGGAGTTATTTCGGCCGCCAATGTTACTTCTACTGACTGTGGGCGATACGCTGACAACATCTAAGGGAAGTGGGATCCAATTTAGACCGCTGGAAAGACAAATTCATTTATTCTATTTGGAAAAAAATATGCTCCTTTCCATCCGAGGGCTAGACGAATTTTCGTTAATTACTGCAGGTGAATGTAGAGTGGGCGCAGTGGCTTATTGTTTCAGGTGGCTCAGGTTCGATCACTGGAAAAAAAACACACAAATGACATTGCGAACGTTTGGCAAACATGCAAAAGTATAAAAGAAACTTCTCGCAGTTCAGCCGGCATTGATAAAAAAATTGTGGGTCACTTCCATGCGTTCCAAAAATAAAAACTCACACAAGCGACTAGTTGTGGGCAACTTGACCTAGGGTTTTGATCTTTTGCGGCGACTACTTAGTGATTAATTTATTTTTGGAGAGCCAGTCTTTTTCAGAATAAATGCACTTAAAAAACGAGCTTCTAGCTTCTTCCCTTTCAGACGCGAAATTGAAGAGGTCGAGGAATCTTACTTCCCGCCAAGTTTTGTATCAGTTGGGGTGAAACGGACCTGCAAGTTTTAAGCAGAATTTCACGGTGCCCTCGGTATCCTCGCTTCAGTAGACAGTACAAGTCAAATCTCCTTTCGCAATAATTTGAGACGCTTCGAATCCACTGAGAAAAAAAAATACCTCATCCACCAGAAGGAAACAAATTGTAAGGTCCACTTCGTCAGGGGATCAGTGATTATTTAGCAAACAACAGAGCCATCCACGTGCATATCACCCATCGCTTGGCTGATCTAGCTACGCACACATATAAACCAAACAACAATAATTCCCACTAATGTATTCCATAAGTAGATCCACAAAAATACTGAAGAAAAAGTGAAACAATCCAATTTGCTCAATTGGGGTTACTCAAGACAACCCCGTTTACTTATACAATTGAACTCAATTAACCATAGTCCTTCACCGCTTATAGTGAGTCACAAAAGAAAAACGTTTTCAGTGTTTCTTCTCAGCTTGCAGGTGATTAAGAATCTAAGAATGCTTGAAACATTCCAGTTAATTGTTGTCTGTATATGCTTTTCCCTGCCTGTTTTTAAGCCAGTTCATCCGCCAATAAATTCTATATATAAGTAAAAGATAAATATTTAGCCAAAAACAATTTTCAACACCCCGCCCACATCAGAGGAAGGAAACTAATATTATTATATAAACATATTCTGGAATCGGAGCTACGCTAATGCTGATGTACATTCAAGAACTTGCGATTTGGCCCGGCTCCAAGAGCATTTTTCTTTTTTCTTAGTATCTTTCTCTCTCGAAGAACGGTAAGCATACAAGCAATGAGAATGGACAAAAGAAAAATCATTTATTTTCCAGTTAATGTGTGTTGTACACGGAGGCGTATGTGGAACATTTTCCGTTTTGGAGAGTTTTATTGGCAAATTGAAAAATCCATTTCTTTCTTGTAAGTTAATGCAGTTGGCAGTTTTTTTTCTTCGTTTTGTTACTGTTTCGCTTTGTTTTTGTTTGAGCTTGATGAATCTGCATTCAGTGTGGTTGGAAAATATTTATGGGATTTAACAATTTTTTTTTCTCTTTTTGTTTATTTTTCAAAATAATATTTTGTTTTTGATGCTTAGTTTAGATTGCGTCGAATAATTTTAGCCGATGCATTATTTTGCATATTGCCATTGGAGAGTGGTGATCTGGTTTATCTCAGTAGAAAAGAGCAGCAAAAACTGTTGAAAGGATTTTGCGATTTAATAAAAATAGCTTTTGGATTTTATTGTTTTCCGCCACTTAATAGAAGATAGATATTTTATTGCCGCTAGAGTGCAAGGAAGTCAGTTTTTTTGTGCATTCATGAAAAGTATTATTAACCACACATAAAAAGTGAACCCGCGATACTAATAATCTCTTTTAGTGCCCCGGCAAAATTTTTCGAGCTCACAATGGCGAAATCTTCCATAAAAAAATGCATATTGTGACTTACAAAATATATAAGGCGAAGGTTAAAAATGATTATTAGTAAAATAAAACCCTGTTTGGTTTTCTTTGTTTAACCGCCTCCAACTGAAGAACGAATGATTCAAAAAAATTCCCTTCCTCTAAAAAACGCTGGCTGAAGCAGAGCCTGAATGTTGCTGCCACAAATATGACGCTCGGCCTCAAAAATACTCAACATATTTCCATACATTTACAACTTACAACAATTAAAGAGCAGAAGAAAAGACCTATCTGCAACGTTCTTGGTGACTATTGGTTCCCCTTCCCGGCAGAAGTATTTAAAACGAGATGAACTTGAAACTTCGCATTTTATTTTTTATTTTTGTCAGCCCTATTGTTGATCTTCTGATGATATAAAAATCAACCGAACAAAGTACGGCCAACTCTGTGTAGCAAAAATATCCAGGACTTCTTCAATTTCGTGGGCGCAGTGGCTTAGTGGTTAGTGTATTGGACTACTAAGGTAGGTGCTGGGTTGGGTCTATTTTGCCATTGATAAATTAGGTCGGGTAACATTTTTTTTTAGTACTTAATAAGAAAATGTCTAAATCGAACAGAACTACCGGCGCGTTACTTTTGCTGTGCCTTTTACAAGTGATGAACTGTCAGAAAGAGGAAAGAAAGATTGGTATTAAAGAATTCGGTTGGACTAATAAGCGAGGGGTCCCAGGTTGGATTCGAGAAAAAAAAATCCATCTTAAGGTTTTTTTTCCACTGCGCCACCTTTCGCGAACGTCTGACAAACACACGAGAGTATAACTGTCATGAAAGAGCTTCTCAATTGGCCGTTTGGACTGGGCAAACATTTTTAGATTTTTTCCATTCTTTCCGAAAATGAAATGGGTAAGATGACCCAGGTCTAGAGTACCAACCTATTGCGCCCACTAATTATTTCATTTCAATTTAAAATGCCAACTGGGTACTCTTATTTCTTAAAGAAAATTTAAAAATCAGGTAAAAATGCCGATCAATGTTACTCTGTATCAGCGTTGCTGCAACTTTTGTCGCAAAGAAATGCTAGTTCAAAGATGTTACAACCGGTACATAAATAAAGAAAATATCCTTCAATCTCACCAACAGGTAAGAAGAATTCAAATATTGAAAACAGTCATTCGAAGTTGGGGACCACCCTGTGCATAGAACAATCAAGTTTTGTGGTATAAATCGAAACACAATAAAAACATTTTTAGATACTAGACTCGTTCTTAATTAGAAACCAACACGCAGCTACCCACAACACTTTTACAAGCAACACAAACACATCGCATCAATTCTATTGGCAATCCCATTAATCAAGTTCGATTCATCAAAGTCCAAAATCTTAAGAGAGAACCTTAAGTGGCCGCGCATTCTTATGATCGAAAATAAGTAAAAGTCTATCCGATCACAATCACCGTCATCGCCCAGCAAATAAAGACGAAAAGGTTAACAAAATGAAAACGACTAGAACTATGAAAATAGTTCCTCAAATCATTCCATTTCCATTAAGTTCCAATTATGCAGTTCATAATCCAGGTTTTATTCACAACAAAAGTTAACACTAAAGCTGTCGTTAATTTATTTTAAGAATTGTGCAAATGAAAAAAAAACCGGCACCGGTCAGAAACAGGTTTGGGTACTCACTGTTGAGATGATAATAACAAACATTGACGGTTCGATTGTTCCGAGTATGGTATTTCTTCTTTTGACAAAAGAATGGTTTATTTTCCAAAGGAGTTTGCACATCCATTTTGATTTACGAAACGATATTCGGAATTCACTGTGAAAATTTGTTTGTATACACTTAGACACTTAGGTAGCACCGCGGTACTAAGATGTGATTAGTTCAACAGCTCAGCTTCGACTGTTTGCAGAGTTACAAAGCCAGTTGTTATATAGGCGGTAGATAAGAGGCGTCACTGGTCATTGTCGGAACTGGAAATTGCGTGCTCTGGGATGGTACGCCATGTAAACTTAAAAGGCCGTTTTTTTCAACTCGATATTGTTGTTTACAAACAATTTGTTAACAGCAAATGTCTGCAAGAGAGCAGTATTTGTCTGTTTGTCTGTTTGTCTGATTGGCAGTCTGGGCATTGTGTCTCATAGTCTCAATTTAATCGAATGACGGTTTAAATGTTGTTTTTACTAGGGTTGAACCCGAGAGCCATCGCTCGGTAGCTTAGCACACAGTAACAACTGAGCCCACAACAAGTTCACCAGTAAAAAAGCGAACTAAAAACGTAGTAGATCTTGAAAATATTTGTAAAAAGCGTATTCACGAAATTTGTAGCTCTAAACAACAAATGAAGTAAATTATGTTGGAAAAAAAAACACTTCTTGCAGAAAGTGCGAAATTGCGAAATTCGAAAACTGTATTCAGTCTGCTGGGAAATCGTTAAATATTTTTTTAAATTTTTTTTTGTAATAGAGATATAGAAATTTAACGCTCTTAGTAAACTCTGCCCTTCCAACTTCACCACCGACGAGCAGAGATGTTAAACAAGAAGCAATAATAGTAAGAAAAATTGAGAACAGAAAAGTAGTAGCACTGGAACGAGCAAGTCATTTATCCAAATTAAAAGGAGGGTCAAACAAATTCGCAACTTTGGCAGCATTTAAAATGTGGATTAAGAGCGATTAGTATTAAATTGTAATATAGTTTGTAATAAATTTTAGATGCAAATAAATAAAAATTATAGTTGAACAAATAATTTTTTATTAAAACAACTCAACAAATGTTACAAATTTCCATGAATCTTGAAATTCGTAATAGAACACTTTTGCTAGAACGAATTGTGTGATAGTAATTTGGGATTCAAATTATAATTAAAAAACAACTCAACAAATGTTACAAATTTCCATGAATCTTCAAATTCGTAATAGAACACTTTTGCTAGAACGAATTGTGTGATAGTACTTTGGGATTCGTAACAAGATTCATACTACGTTGAGTTCGGTTCGTGGGAAGTAGCAGAAGAAGTAGTAAATATACTTTTATTGTGTGAATTAGTTGAGAAAACTAGTAGATCACGGCGCAGGGACATAAGTCCAGGGGACATAAATCCATTATGGACGAATTCGCGCGAATTTTTACTTTTATTTTCTTTAATTCTCATAAACAAAATCTTATTTTACTTAAAGTTTCTATTTAAATTTGAAAAGAAACATTAAGTAAAATTTGAGAAAAAGAAGAGTTAAGTAAAATAAGATTTTGGTTTATTTTCTTTAATTCTCATTAAAAAAATCTTCGCCTTTCATGGAAGTGATACTTACATGTTCAGAATGGGCGATATATACAATTAATAATTGCCTACAACCACAAGATGGAACAATACTAAATGTACCATCGATAAAAAATGCCGCTCCGATTCAGGTAGCAACAGGGGGTTGCATGTTAAGGAGTCTGGCAGCTCTGCAAATTATTTAAACTAACTTAAGAAAACTACATAAAACCGTTTGTACATATTTTTTAAAATAGTGTCTTCAATTTTGCAACATAGTTAAGAGAAGTTTATGCGTGCAACAGGTACAGCATTTCTTTAAAAACAAAACATGTCAGATGGGACATAAATACCCACCAAAGTGGGACATAAGTCCATAATAAAATTGTGGACTTATGTCCCACTTCAGTCCCTTTTATGTCCCCTGGACTTATGTCACTGCGCCGTAGATCACGGACCATGAACAGAATACATTTCGGTAAACTATTTCTGGAATAAACTGAAAAGCGATGCGTACTTTCATTCGCTGCGTCCCATATTTTTTTTTACAGCGCCTGACACACGTACATCGTCTGTTTCAAGGTTTAGTCCGGCCCTGTCCAACTATATTTTTTGAGTTTTGCAATTCGCTGACGTAGTTTCGAAAACAAAAATATTTATTTTCGTTAATGGAAATTTAAGTGACCCATACACCGTAATCGGTAAGTGGGCCAATAGGTAGATGGGAAATAGTGTATCTGGAGCAGATGTGGACTCTAGTCAATTTTAGTCTGGCAGCTTACGCAAACACTGCACACTTTCCAAAATCCCTTTACCAATAAACGAATATAGTTGCCAGAACATCGCTTATTATAGGGTCAAAGGTTAATTTTGAGAAAGCCTTGTTGCCCGAGATGATAGGGCAGTGTTGTGAGCACTCTCTCTTCATTTATCCCACGAAGCGTAAATCACTTTTAAAATCCCACGATACTTTTTTGCGTCAAAATCCAGTTTTTAAATGAAAAATTTGTATTACACGGAAAGAAAATCAAGTTAAATTAACCTTTAGTATAAAAAGCGCAGTTTGTAACACTGCTATGATTATTTTTTGGTACTAGAAAATGTTGATAAAAGACGATTTACAAGAGCGTTTTTTTTTGACATTCAGTGTGTTGATAATCATGGTGAAATATAGGTGTTTTGATAGAATTTCACCAAAAATGAAAATCCCACGATTTGGTGCTTTTTCCCTTTACCCCACGGAAGGCTTTTCGGATATCGAAATTCCCACAAAAAGGGATAAATCCCACGATAAAGACACACTGGTCTAATTGTTTATTGGTACCGTTTCGCTAATGCTGTACATTTTTACTAAATCTGACATCCAACTAATTGTTGCGATTGATTATAAAGTAAGGCCGATTATCTCCTCGGTTTTACAATAAAAAACTCGAGTTATTTACCCGTCACCAAGCACTGCTTAATCAAAAACAAATTTCAAAACATTTCCTCGCATAGACTCCTCCAACTCAGTTTAACATGTAAATATTGGACACGCCAATCGAACTAACAAACTAAATTCAATAACAAAAATAACAGATTCATATAATTTTGATAAATTACCATCAAAGCACAATAAGTATCAACACCATTTTGGGTTATTCTCAGGAGAACTAAAGAATGACTTCATGTTAATTTTGCATCGATCATTTTCGCGCGACAGAGCGAAGTCCATCAGTATTAGTAAGGTGCGCGTGCTGGCACCGTCTCACCATATACCGGAATAACCTCTCTAATTATATTCAAATTGAATACGATTCAGCATCAGCTCTCAAGTTACGACCAAAACAATCCAGCAGACCAACAAGCAGACCAACCAACCAACAAATAAACCGACGAAAAACCCACAGACAAACCAACATGTCAACAGACAGACAGACAGACAGACAGACACCGTAAGCCTGATGCCAGCTGAAGTGCTGGACAAAAATAAATTTAATTTTCAGCAGTAACCTCTCACATTCTCGGAATAGGGGAGAAAAAAAAAAAATCAAAATCTCCTTATCATGTCGACCATGACACGAGTCCGAAGTACCACTTGTTTTCGCTCTGTTACAGCCTTGCAGCCCACTAGTGATACCACAGCTAACCTCCTAATCGCTTGATTATCGCTTATGCATTTGAACAACAACAACAACAACGAACACAATCAGGAGAATAATAAATTACCGCTCGTTGCTTCCTCAGTTATTACACGACAATATACCTCTCGAGTGTCGAGTGGTTGTGGCTAAGTGAGCAGCTGATTCAGAATTTCACGGAGTGGAATTTCCGTAAAAACGTCGATATTCTACTACGATGACGTTTGCAATTAATCAGTTCTTCAATTTTTTTTATCGGAGGACCGACACGCTACTGAATGGAATTCGTTTATTCCTTTTTTCTATGGTAAACATATTGATTGTTTAACAAACAAATTTTGTGGGGGAGTGCGGACGCTGTGGAGACTACACTTTCAACAATTTTGTGTGCATAATTCGCTTTTGTGGCAGGTGCAGTGGAAACTGGGTACATATTGGAACAAGGTGGACAACAAAATAAAACAGATAATGTGTTTGATTTTTCACACGGGTTTACATTTACATCTTTGGCGTGCGTTTACACAACGCTGACATGGAGCTATTGGCCGGGGGTAGGTGTATGTTCAGTGCGTGGGAGGGTAGCATTTTTTATTCGAAAGGGGTACATGACATGATGATCGATGCTAATTGATTCAGTTTTCTCACGTATACACATGTAAAACTGGTACAGCCTAGTTCCACTTAGGAGGAGGGCCTACGACAGTGGAATACACTAAATGGAATTAAACTTCTCCTCAGCAGTGCTCGTTGCTTCCTAGCTTGAGCTTTTTTTTCTTGCCGAGTTTTCACGAATGCGCAAAAAAATGGTTCCAGTCACATTTGTGCTTAAGTGGTATAAAATGTTGTGTGTCTAGACTCTTAGTCACGGTTGCCGCTTGTATAAAAAACTAGTTACCAAAATTGGAAAAAAAAGTTACCAAACCAAGATAAAATTTACCAAAAATCTGGAGACGTTGATTAAACATTTTTAACACATAACAAAAACATATGTCTTTTAAAATATTCAATTTGGTACATTAGGTTTGTAGGAGCTTAGTCAGTCTTTAAGTAGTTAAACAACGACTACTTTATAAAATAAAAAAAAAGAAGACTTAACTTACTAATGTAATAGTAATAACATTAGTAAGTTAAGTCTTATTAATTTAAATACTTTTGCTGACCAAAATGATGATTTTCTAAACTCAGATTATTTTATTTGATTTTTAAATTGCTTGCAAACATTTATAAAACATAAGACTCAGTAAGGAACGTAGTAGGAACTTTGTCAGTCTAAACAATTAAACAACGTCAACAACGATGTGCACAAAATTACGTTAGAAGGCATGGGATCATCTACCATTTCCGAGCCTTTTTTCTTTTCTTTTTTCACATAACAAATAAGAATTTTATGTCTGCAAATAAATAATATGATTAACTAACCTATCCATATCTAAATGTAGTTATAAACAGAAAATATTTCGAAGTTCACCATCATTCTGTCAAAATTACAAAATGAGTGCATTCAGTAATTTTTTGAACAAAATAGGTTTACATGGGTGGTGCTGACGCATGCAAATGCAATGCTTTCACTCAGAAACAGCATTTCAATTAATTGATATAGGGCTCGCATTTTTGGTGCTCCTGCTCGAAAAAGTTCCAAAACCAGATAAAAATTACCAAATTACCAAAACTCAAAAATCAAAAAAAAAATTACCAAAGTGGCAACCTTGCTCTTAGTTTGCAGTTTACTAGCGATTTCAACCGCCATCACCAGAAAGGTTCTAACATAGACTGCTGTCACTTCCACTTGGAAATAATACGGAGCGTGATGTGTGAATCTTTTTGCTGAGATAACACGCCTATAGTTGGAGTTTAAGTGGGTAGGGATTAAGGACAGTCTGACGATCACAATCCCGAGCTTTTTCTTCTGTATTTAATGCGGATTCCAAATCCTGTACCATTCAGATTTTAATTCCGGTCTATACTACCGGTTTGATGTTATAGGGGCGTGTTTTTCGAATCGGCGATAACTTTTCGGACGAGAAACGATTTACCAAACAGACAGCTGCTTTGTGCTCAATTTGGTCTGCAATTTCAGCATATCTATGGATTAAATTTATCAACTCAGTTGTGCAGTAGGGCAGCAAGCCGGAGCAACGAATATTTGGACGATTGGCTGCACTGTGACCTCATGTTGGGTGCCAAGGCATACGCATATTTCGAGTGATGATCTTGTAAGGAATAGGTAAAAAATGTAAATATTTTTGGCATCAAAACATTTAAAAAGGAAGATTGAAATCCTTGAGTACTGGACCAATGACTATACATAACCTAAATTGACGTTCGGACTGAGCAGGGCCCTATTTCACAAATCTATTTCAAATGCAAAGACTTTGCATTTTTCACTTTTTCAGACTTTTTTTGCAAAGTGAAAAGGGACGCTACAAAAGTAGAGCGACAGGGACAGCAAACGACGCCGAATTTCTTGTCGCTCTTTTGACATTTCTCTTCAGTAAGGTTTGCCATTTCATGATGGAAAGATATACGAGCCAACAACGAGTCGAAATTATTAAAATTTACTACCGAAATTCGGAGTCAGTGGCCTCAACGTTAAGAGCGCTACGTCCAATTTATGGTCGTCATAGTCGTCCTAGCAGATCAACAATTGAGCGTCTAGTGGAAAAACTTGAATCCACAGGCACAGTTCAAAATGTTCCCGTGCCAGTGAGACTAAGAAGTGCCCGTAGTGTCGAGAATATTGCTGCCGCTGAGGCTTCAGTTGAAGAAAGCCCAAATCTGTCTCTCACACGTCGTTCTCAAGCGCTGGGCATCTCTGTGACGTCGTTGTGGCGAATTTTGCGAAAAGATCTTGGCCTACATCCTTACAAGATTAAATTGACGCAAGAACTGAAGCCACTTGATCACCAGAAGCGTCGTATGTTCGTGAATTGGGCTGAGCAACAACTTGAAATCATCTTCAGCGATGAGGCCCATTTCTGGCTGAATGGTTTCGTCAATAAACAAAATATGCGGTATTGGTCAGGCAGCAATCCACACGTACTCCATGAGTCATCATTGCATCCCGAAAAAATTACGGTTTGGTGTGGTTTATGGGCCGGCGGCGTCATTGGGCCGTACTTCTTCCGTGATGATCAAGACCGGCAAGTTACTGTGAATGGGAATCGCTACCGTTCAGTGATAACCGAATATTTTTGGCCCCAATTGGATGATATGGACTTGGAGGACATGTGGTTCCAACAGGACGGCGCCACAAGCCACACACAGCGAATGTCACAATCAATTTATTGGAAGCCAAGTTTGGAGAACGTGTTATCTCACGAAACGGTCCAGTCGCTTGGCCGCCTCGGTCGTGCGATTTGACTCCGTTAGACTATTTCCTGTGGGGCTACGTCAAGTCTATAGTCTATGCCAATAAGCCAGCGACGACTGATGGACTTCGTACGAATATCGAACGTGAAATTGCAGCAGTAATGTCCGATTTATGCTTGAAAACCGTCGAAAATTGGGTTCAGCGTCTGGACTTCTGCAAGCGTGCCCGTGGCCATGCAAAAGAAATCGAGTTCCATACATAATGGCATCGAACGTACTTTCACAGGAATAAAGAATTTTATTGGAATCCAAAACCGTTTTTGTTTTATTTAAAAAAACTTTTGTAGCGCTATTATTGAAAAACCCTTTATTTCACCGCTTTAAAGCCTCCTGGGACAGCATTTCGGGAGACGAGTTCACAACCAAGTATATGCTGTCAACAAGAAGGGGCAGCCACAATATTCAACTCTGCTGTTGCAAAACCCCAGCTAGAACATGTAAAGCGGAGGAAAATCAACGTATCTGCCTGCGAAGCCTTCCGTTCTAACCCAGACGGTCAATGGCCAACGAGGCTGACCACCACCAACTTCGAGTGGAGTAGAGTTACGTGGCTTTGATTAACGAACAAGACTTGCAACACAGATTTACTGCGAACTGTAACGTCAAACACAAGTTAAAACAAATATAAATGGCGACGCTCTTGTAAGGACCACCCAAAGCAAAGCATCATAACCATCGATTGGTGACTCCTCCCAAAGCCCGATAGACGCATGCATATCCACCCCCACACAAATCCCAATCAGAAATGGATACAGAGCCACAACAATACTCGAAATTAACTACGTCAACGTGCGCACCTATGTCGTCCCTTATGTAACCACATTCGGAAGAACGTCACATTACTTATTACACATCAAACTGCCACCTCAACCAACGTCATTCGCCCGCAGTTCATGACCGCAACATGTTTACTCCCTCGCCCCTGTCACCAGCAAAGACGTACGCAAAACTTCCTCACAACTAACCAATGTAAACAGTTTAGGTTTCCTGTTCCACACACAACGGAGACAACGGAACACGTGTGCATTGATGGAAATTGGAAATATTTGTACAACACCCGGCGAAGGCAAACTACTAACCTAATTACTAAACGAGACTTTAATTTCATCTTCACTCCCAACGAACGCTCAATGGCGCACACAAAGGGGCCCACCACCTTCGCCCAAACACAGTCCCTTCAACACAAATCTTTCAGTATGTATCTCAACCCTTTTGTGAATAGTGGTCGTCCCTTTGAAAGCGCTCTTTGTATTATATGTGTCTTTGTGTGTTTGGGCTAAAAATACACCTTTGACCCGCGCTACCGATTGCCGTCACCCAACACCCCCGAAACATTC
Source organism: Cheilosia variabilis (assembly GCA_951230905.1). Classification (NCBI taxonomy): domain Eukaryota; kingdom Metazoa; phylum Arthropoda; class Insecta; order Diptera; family Syrphidae; genus Cheilosia; species Cheilosia variabilis. Next base: position 22,334,813 of record OX579680.1, on the reverse strand, counting down.
TCATACATATTCAATAGATAGAAATTATGTTTTCGGACGAATTGGGCAACTTCAAATTATTTACTCTCAGCGGAGGAAGAAGAACCGCAAAAAAAAGGAAAAACTCACACAAACGACGATACAATGGCCAATCGGTTGGAAAACTGTGGATCCATCCACCACTCGCCACCCTGTCATCACGTCGAATGAGTGGATCCTTCAGTTTGGTGGTTAATGTGCTTAATTACTCTCTAAAAGCTTTTCGATATTTTTTTTATATTTTGTGTGTTTTTTTTTGGAAAATATTCCCATAAAGCCTGATTGAAAATCAATAAAGTGAGTTAACGAAAACTCTGCCAAATTAGACACTTAAATAATAATTAAATGTCATTTGAAGTGTGCGGCCCGCGGACTCTGTTCTGCTACCGATTTAGAGAATTGCATCATCGTTTCCTGTTTAACCCCAACGTGCCCCAGACATTGTATCTTTCTATGATGATCTATGGTAGTCCTTCTCCGCATCTTCTTGGCGGTGGGGTTTTTCCCTTCTTCTCTTTTTTCCGACTGCACGCCAATCAATGTCTGCAGTACGCATCGAGTTTTTCGAGATTTATCTCTGTTCTGCGAGACGTGTATCTCTGTTTGCCTGGTATACAAATTGAAACGATAATTCTCTATCTATGGACGATCGTAAATCACGAGCTGGTTCGCGCATAGAGCGGATAAAAAATTCTTGACGCGTTAAAATGGAAATTGCCAAACCTCAATACAATTAGACAGAACGTTTTGTACTCGTTTTGTGTGCCTTCTCTCCTTTGTATCTTTTGTGGGATTTTATTCTTCTTTTTGTTTTTTTTTTTTTTTAAATTTTTGTTTTATTGGTTTATGTTGGCTTCTGGCTTTGAATTTGAATTTAAAAGCGAATCGAATCTACGTATACAACATAAATTGTATAATATAAACATTTAGTTTAGAAACAGTTGAGCAAAAAAAAAAATCGCAAAACAAAAAGATTATATTTGTTGAAGATACCGTACGCCGAGCCATGTGCTTGATTAATATTCGCTGGCGTTGGGCACCTGCCTTTGTTTATTATTTTATCGGCCTGAAGGTGATGTGGTTAATGGAATGAATGTCTTTCGCTTGAGCATAAGAGTGATGGTTTGTTTAAGAATTTGGCGAAAATCAATTGAGATTGTTATGAAAGGATGCGGCATCTGGTGGACAGACGGCTGCACGAGGTCGGAAATTCTATACTCATGACCTAATTGTACTATGAATACGGATGGTCAATCCGTCCATTATACTTCTGTACTTGAAGACAAAGTTCGTCATGAACGAAACACATAAATGTTTTGTATATTTTAGATATCGTTCAATATTTGTCCTGTATTTCATTTAAATTCTTAAATTCTTAATTCTTAAGAAAACCAAAATTTAATGTACAAAATGATAATGCCAACTAACGTTCCCTAAAGTAATCTAGTACTAAAAAATCCGTTCTATTTAAAGTTTAATAACTATTTGAAATATTTTTTGAAATTTGTTCCTTTTCCTTTTGTTCATTATTTCTAATTTTAAAATATGGTCACTGTAAAACTATGAAGGGAATGTTGGTTTGTTCGATGAATATAGAAGAATGGACGACAGTGCTGCCAGGCTTTCGGAAAAAAATTCCCTCGGTGAGACCGAAAATTTCCCTTTTTTTCGAGCACCAACCATCACAAAGAAAATACCTGCTAAAGCTAGACAAAACAAAACAACAAGTAAAGCTAGTGGCCGATGCTTTGATACCCTCCACTGCATACAAGTCATGCAAAATTTTAGGCATGTGAGGTGGTACGCAATTACATTGAACAACAGACAGGGAGACACATGGGCCTTATATTGATTTTGTATGGGAGGTACCAGAACTACTTGACCGACATAGCCCATTTTCAAAACGAACCTGACGACGATAAAAAGAAGTCCTTTCACCGAACTTCATTTGCCTATGTCAATTTCTTTGGGCACTATCGTGCTTTCAACAGACAGACAGACAGACAGACGGACATGCCTAAATCGATTTAGAATATGATCCTGATTCAGAATAGATACCTTCCCGGAAGAATGTATTAAGCGACAATTTTTCAGCAAATGACTTTTTGGCATGCCTTACAAATTGTGCCAAGCGCCACGTTTTGATCTTGGTTTGACGTCTCTACCATTGATACAAACGACACTAGAGAAAAATAAAAACTGTAGCATCCGACATTATTTGCTACTGCTTCCTACCATTTCAATGATTTAAGCGCCATTTACCTATGTATCAAGCGACAATCTTTAGACCATACAAATGTTCAAAGCAACAAAAACTTTTTATCTAGTTGACATTTCGTTCATAGAATAATTAAAAACAATTTGCTGTGTAAATCTCAATCGAAATATGTTTATCACTACAAAATACGCACAGTTTTTTTGTCTCCTGTAAAATATTAAAAATGTCGATTAATGTTGCATTGACACCATCACACACGCGCATTTTTGCACGAGACGGGACAGAGAGATCCGTTTGTCCGCAGTCAATGCTAATAAAGGCGTAAGAATGAGATCACAAATCAGACGCCTAAAGTGTCATGGATGTTCGACCCATAATTGTGGATACGTTAAACGTAAACAAACACAAGTTCCGGCGAACAGCATCTCTACAATCACTTGAAAACATTTCTATTTCTGATTTAAAACATGTGAAAGAGTGGTAATTAGTTTCAGTAAATTAAACTAACAATTCATCAATCAGTTATACGAAATAAGTAAATAATTGTCCGTTCATCACTTTCGGAAGCCATTTTGTTTTATAGGAAGGCGAAATCTCGTAAGCCATCGCTATAAAAATATCAACATGCTTGAATTTCCCATAATTCCTAGCACGTAAACAAGATGGCCGACCAAAAAACGTGTTACGTTTTTTTGCGTGTTAGGTAATGCTGTCGCTTTCAGTCACACGGCTGTTTAATATTTAGCATCCCTTTAATCTTCTTAATCGTGTTAGGAATGTGTGACCGTGTAAATGAAACATAATACATTCTTCCGGGAAGGTATCGATATATATACTTTATGAGTCCTCCGGTGACTCCTTCTTGGCGTTACAAATGTAATGACAGAGTGAATATACCTTTCTTTGGAGGGTATAAAAAGAGACTATAAGGGTTTTCTTCGTTTCAAAGTAAACAAAAACCGATGAAAACATTCTCACAAGTAGCTCTTTTTCGAATACAAAAAATTCAAGCCGTGTGTTTCCGATTTTAGCTTTTGCCAAGGCTTTTTCCTAGGTGCTACAATTTGAAACTTTTATTTTAGTAAATGTAAACTGAATCGAATGTAATTTTGAGCTGCATACATGTTTTTTGTACTTCTTAATTTAAGACAAATTAAGACAGTGCTTAAAAATGACTGCTGTGTAGTGTTATCCTATTTTCATTATTATTATTATTTATTACAAGGTAATAGAAATTAAACAGGCTATTGGTTCTATAATATTTTTATTTGATCTCTTTGGTGTTTATCTTAAAACAATTCAATTTTTCCAGCAGGAATTTAACACGAAAATTCCCTCGAAAATGGTTATTTTCCACGATCTGGTACCACTTACTGTTTTGCAGTGTCGGATGGTTTTACGATTGTTTTTCTGCACTAAAAGTATACAGCTATAATTGGATGCTGGAAAAGTTTCTGATAATAACTACGACATCCGATTTTGGCCAACGAAGATCCTTTCCGTTTAAGATCCTATCCAAAGTTGTAGGTGAACACTTTTGTTAAGTAAATGTGGCTTCTTGACAGGGCTACCATTGAAAGAAAGAAGGTGGTACCTTTATAAATATTTGCAAATGTTCTTAACTGATATTCAAATTTTCATGAACGCGTTTGTGTATAAAGTGTATGATGGTGCTGGTGATGATGGTCTTCAGAACTTGTTGGATGTTGTCTAACCAAAAGACTTGCGAGGTTTAAGAACTCATTTAACTTTTACCTGACACGCCACTTTTGCCCACTGTTTCTAACTTTCTCCATTACGTAGTAAGACAAAGATATTGTATTCGTACAAAATTTCGAACTCGAGATGTTAATCAATTCTGACATTACGATTATAGGCGAACTCAAAAAAGTGGGTCGCAAAATTCTGCCCGTCTGTCGGTCTGTATGTCCCGAGGCCTACAGCCTAAGCGGCTGAACGGATGTCGTTCAAACTTCGGACTTAAAGTTTGGGGGCTTACAGTTCGGGGCCGTTTTTTTTTTTTGCATGGTAACCTCAATATTAATGGTACTTCCAAAATACAAAATTTTCATACCAGTTTGATTTGTTCGAAAACGGCTCTAACGATTTCAACAAAAATTGATATTTAAGCTTAAGTAGCTGAGGTTAACATAACTGCATACTCAATTATCCGCTAAAAATCGAGTAACGGTACTTTTGAAATTTGGACATATCTCGAAAACGGTCATACGATTGTAACAAAAATGTATTTCTAAGGTAATATGGTCATTTCTAACTTAATGGAAAACTCAGTTTTTCTCTGTAAAATGGATTTTTGAAAAAAGTCATTTTTAAAAAATATAGTTTTCCCTAAAAATATATGTCCAACAACCCGGACCTTACAAAATACTCCCACTCCATTTACATTAATACTTTTGATGAACGAGGAAGTTACGTTCGACCCAGTCGTGCACTTTATTTTTTAGTTATTGTTATTTTTAAACTAAACAAATACCTATTATAGATTGAACCATCAGCCGGTTTTGTTTTAATTAAATGTCAGTACCATCGGCGATCAGATATACAGTAGTCCCCGGATTGTTGCATCGGGGAAAATGTATGAAGTTTACTTTTCGCAGTGCCAATAGCCGGGTAACGCATTTAAGCGGTACGCATTTAAACGGGAAAAGTTGTGTGCATCTCTTATGGAATGCTTTATTTGCCCAGTTTTCGGATGATTGAAACGAGGAACGCAATTAAGCGAGGGTCACTTATTCGGAGATCACTGTAATACGTATTGCTTGACTGTTGTACACTTGAGCAACGTTTTGATTCAAGTTTTTTAAGAAAGTTCAACAAAGTTCGCAAGACAAGTTGTCCTTAAATTCATGCGATGTATGTATGTTCCATATGTTCAAGTTTGAGGAGGTTTTGAAGGCGGCTGGATTGGATATTGCTTCCAATTTTCTCAAAAAATTAAGACTGCGTTGGTAAAAATCGAAGACACATGATTACCGATTTGTTTTTCATCTGTAATTGGAATTGGGCGAGCTCTTAGTCCTTTAGCGGTCAAGGTTCAACCGTTATGCTATTTTGGTGACACGATTGAATTTTGTCTCCCAAAAATAGGTCACACAAATCGCACTTTTGGGCTTTTTGCCACTATTCAACTTTCAGGGAACATTTGTTAAAAAACTTGAAGAAACATACTTCAACTTTGCATAAAAGGATCTTAATTGGCATTATTGAATAATTCAATTGTTACACCATCAAGCCTGCGCCCTTAAGCAAGTTTTCCCACCTAAACCCGTCGCAAGGTAGGTATAACATCAACTAACCTTTCACAGGAAACTTTCTGCAGAAAAAAAAATTCTAATTCGATTGCACCCGAAACTTCCCAAATTTACACCTACGTAGGACAACACAGCAGGTCATCCCCCAGCTCCATTAAATCCAGTTCAGGTCCCTGTAAACTAATCAAAACTTATTGAAGCGGTTCCCATCTATATACACGAAAAGTTCGCCTACCATGACAACGCGCCGTCGGCGTTGAATAAACATAATTTTTACGAAATGCCACAAATTATTCTAATTTAACTACAAACAGCTTAAGATAAATGGGTGGTGCGGCTGGCACATTCCAGCAAAACATACAAAAATTACATACGCACACAGTGCGAGCTCATGAAGCCCAACCAGATGCTCGCAGATCCTAATAATAGCAAGAAAATTCATACGTCCTCTCGTCTGTGTGAGCTCCAACTTTACACATCGCTGAGTCACATATATATTATATGTGGATAGGCATTAGCCCCCGACGCACAATAAATTCCCCATCCCTTCAGTGCACATGGGCGAAAATTTTAATTTTAATCGCTAGCGGAATACATCATTCGAAATACGCACCGTGATCGGAAGAGTTAACGACGACACGACCGGGTGGCGGCGATGAGTCGCAGACGAAGAGGTGTAGAGAGACACACGAGCGTTCAGCGTCAACCTGCATCAGGGTACACATGGCCGATCACAATGACATGAGTTTGGAAAAATATTTACTCAGCATTGTGCCAGTAGTGCCGTCTGCCGACTGCCGAACGCCTATACATATATGTACGCACAACGATGGAAATTTGCATACTTGATATTGATTTATTCACAGTTCGATTGCTGGGCGTACTAGAAGGCGAACGTTTTAGGTCTAGTTTATTTGGCTCATGGAGCAAGTTTGCAAGAAGTGTTATCCCTATCGAAAATATCCTAGAAAGTACGTCAGAACCAATTATACGGACGACTGTATTCTTTGGCAGGGGTGGGGGGGGATTAATGAATTCCTTTTCGTTAATTTGTGTGAATTTTATTCAGCACCCAGGCCTGGGATTTATCAGGAAATTCTGTTTGTCCATCATTTCATTCACGACGAAGCTAAGATGACAAGAAGGAGGAAGAAGGCGTTTGTGCCTGTGCTGCATGTATAATGCGATGGCATTTCTTACGAAGGAAGTTGATATTTTCCAGACGATACACGACAGGGGTTCTCCTGAAATACAAGTCTGAAAGGCAGTGCTGTTTTGTTTATCTAAAATTTATTTTTTGAGTCCGAAGGATGAAAGCTGAATTGTGAATTCTTGGTATCGGCGCCATTTTCAGCTGTGGCTGTTCAACAAGATGTTACATACAATTTGGTTCCGTTTGGATGGTATTTTTAGGTTCGTTTGAATTGACTACCATCGCCAATGTAAGGTCTCGAAAAAGTACTAGAGCGCGTAAAGCCAGGGAGCACTTAATGGCCCAAAAACAGGGTCGGCATTTTGTAAGGCGAAACTTTCAAACGTTTTCGTTTGCACTAATGATCTACTTAGACCACGAAAAAGTTTCACCATCTTCGCCTTACAGAATCTGACCCGAGCTTTCCAATAATCAAAACAAACGTCGGTTAGCTTTCAGTGTTTCACGATGCAACCATTGGAAGAAGAAAAGACTGAAGTGGAAGTGAAAACTCATTTAGCTTCTATAGTGTTGCAAGAAACACAATTGGCAGAAGTGCGATGGGTGCTGGAAGTTGAAGAAAAGTTATTTATTCCTTAGTTCACTATTTACGATTCCAGTTTCACAAAAAGACATCCGAAAAATCGGCACGAATTCCCTAAATGCTGTGGAAAGTACCGTTTAGCTCGTTTTAATTCTCTCTGGGGTGCGTTATCCCAAATCCATAGTGAGGCGATCCTATTATCATAGGATAATATTTCTTCGCGTAATAAAGGGTTTTCCAATAAGAGGTGTTATTTTGGTATTCAAAGAAAAATGCAATTTTGGAGATAAATGATCGGATGTTTATTTCATAATAAATAGGAAGGTATGCCGTTAATAATGAGAAACAACATCAGCCAAATGGCCACCACGAGCACGCATACAGGACCATATCCTTTTCATGAAGTTTTCCATAACCAAATCGCAAAGTGGCTGCCCTGTGTCCTCGATAGCCTCACGAATTTTATCTTTGAGGTCTCGAATCGACGCTGGGCTGTTGGCGTATACCTTATCATTCACGTGGCCCCAAAGGAAGAAGTCGCAAGGTGTTAAATCACAAGATCTCGGTGGCCAATTGTGATCACCTCTTCGAGAGATAACACGGTCCGGAAACTTTTCCCGTAAAACATTAATGGTTTCGTTGCTTGTGTAGTACGTAGCGCCGTCTTGTTGAAAGTAAACGTTTTCCAGATCAATACCATCCAACTCCGATAGTAAAAAAATCATTAATCATCGACGACCAAAAAATGCTTTAGTTTTGCGAACTGTGACTGCAAGATTTTCACCATTTTTGTAGTGAATTTTAAAAATTTCAATGCGTTGTTGAAGCGTGTATCGTTCCATTTTTCGTAATGGCGTAGTATCTTCTTGTCAAATGTCAAAGAATAAAAGCTTCAAAAGTGACAGCTACCGAAATAGCGGGTCATTCACAATAACACCTCTTATTGGAAAACCCTTTACTTGGCCACTGAAACAGTAGCAGACTAAAAATAAAATTACAGTGAGTATCTTTATTAGCTTAATCCACATCGCGCCCACAAAAACACAATAGACACACATATCATCATATTAATCATACACCATACACCATACACGCCCGATCATAAAGATAACAAAAGAAAATCGTCGCCTCAAAAGCACCCAGAACCAGAACCATTCGTGTGAAAATTAAATAAATTCGAAAAAGAAATTAAAACTGTTCATATCGCAAACCAGACAGGCAGTCAGTCCAGGTGCTGTCCCATAAATCAATTACAACAATAAAAACGAATTTCGATTGATTTCTGCCTCTGGTAGATATGTGCTTCACTTAATCCACAACAATACACACACATGTCCACCTCTCACACGAGAGCAGACAAAGTAGCTGTAACCTATAAAAATAAACTGCACAGCACACCCGTATTATTATGCAGTGGTGTGTGATTACACATTTTCCGATCAGTATCTGACTTAATGATTATTCTCCTGTGTCTAGTTAAACTTATAGATAAATATATTCAAAAAGTGCTACAATAAAACATAGAAAATACGGAAAAAAATTGAAATTATATCGTGACATTAATTGCATGCGAAATATGTTTACAAGTACCTAATATGTCGTTTGTCTCCATTTTTGCAAAACAATTTTCTGTAGGGTTTATTTTTTTCTCTCTTTTGTATGTGTAAAAAACAGAAATCCACGTCGGTATTTAAAAGATGCTTAAAGCTGCTGACATTCACTTGGACTTAAACAAGATACACAGTCCCTTGGGAAATGAGATTTGTTTGGACTTTATTCATTTAATCAACGACACAGCGGACACACATAAACAGATGTGACTAATGAATTAGTTTTTCCATCACCAAGTTGAACAGATTTTATTTTATATTAATTCTTTTGTTTAAAACGAAAAAAATAACTCTAAACACTAAATAAGGGATATTTTGACACTTGAACTATGTAGCTTTTAGATCTACATTAAATTCAGCTGAAATTAGAAGAGAAGAGTAAAACTTTTTTTTATTAGAGAAGATAAGAATGAATTTATTTTTTAAAGACATTTTTCCACACAAAGACACACACGAAATTAAGCACAGTAATAAGCGCAGTTTTTTTCTTTTGCAAAGATATTTTTAAAACACTGATTTTAAATTTGTTAACATAAGCAGAGCAAAATGGAAAACAGTTGTGAAAAGTAAATTAAAATATAAAAATGTATATGTTCTGACACGTTTGACAGAAAGTTAATTTGAAATCCCAACGTCATTATTCCAGTTGTATGAGTTGATCAAACTTTTTTGTAAGTTTCGATAAAAACTTATTGCACTGTAAAATAAAAATTGTAATGTGAATGGAAAGACAGTGGATCGCGCTAAAGTGTTTCGATTTGACGCAAAAAGCGCCATCTTTTGGAGACTGAAGTGATGAAAGTAGAGATCAGGTTCCAAACATGAATAATTGATGATGATTGGTTGTGAGGATCTCGCTCATTCCCGAGCCAACCGCTTATTGGACCTATTTTTAAAAACGGCGACAATAATAGTTACATTGCGAATTCACTTGTAAATTGAATGAAAATTGGTAAGAGCTTTTATTTACAGTTTCCTCGTGCAAATTAGAAGCGAGTTCGCAAATGAGTATAAGTGCTGTAATTTAAAAAAAATCTGTGCCACAGAAAGTACTAGAAGTTTTGCTAAGTAACCAATTGAATAAAAAATGGTGTTGAACAGTGAAATTCAAAATATAATCTGTGTTCAAATAAGTGGAAATAAAACACTGTCAAATAAGCGATTAATTTAGATCAACGAACCCTTTTTTGAGTGACATTTTGCCCTTTTTAAAATTAAATACTAAATAAATCCATTTAAAAGTTTTTAAAAGCGATTTACTAAAAGAATTTCAACAGAATATTGTTTTATCTTTTTAAATCCCAGCTGGAACGTAACAATTATACAGATTGTGAATGCAATGAGGAAAACGGAATAAGATGAAAACAGAACACAACTTCGTTGTGATGTCGGCTTTAACTATAAAGTTTGTGGAAGCAATTGATTGGGACGTTCAAGTATCCAGTTTAGTAAGTCTGACAGCTGTCTGATGTATCTCGGTTTTGATTGGCTGAAATCGGTCATATGACCAGCTGTTTCAGTTGATGTTTATGGAGGGGTAGCCGAATCTAGTCAAGTTATTCGTGACTGAGTACTAAGTTGGCAGTTCGCATATGTGGCTGACGTAGAAAAAGTGACGTACTCGACCAATCTAGTTTTTGCGTTCAGGTTAAATCTCATCCAGAGCAATCTAGTCTACTTAAAATAACTATATTCTTGAATGTGCCCAGTTTGTTTCAACAAACTGACATTTAAGGGATTTGACAGTAGTTGTTATTACAAATTAGCTACGAAAATTCGTGAGACGATTTTTTCATGTCAGGTAGTTTTCTTGTTTTCCGTGTCTCTCTTCTTTCTTTGAATTTGATTTATTTCTGACAGTATTTTCGAATGCATTATCGTTCAAAAAATACCCATTATCTTCAGTGTTTCCCTTAAACAAATTAAACGTCGAAAATTGGTGTTTGTATAGTGATGCAAAATCACGAAGAAATAACATCTACACAAGCCTGAAGAATTCCTACAATCTAGACACTAACCCCACCAAATAGCTGAACTACACCACAAATTTATATTCATACAAATAACTCATAGGGATGATCTCTGTTAAGAGTGATTTTTAACCGGAATATAGTGGCGCCAGCCAACAGTTATGCAATGGCGTTGCAAATGCCACAGGCCACACCATGTTTCCTGAAAATAATTCCGCATCAGATTAATTCAATTTTAAGCACAATCACGCTCGTAAATGCAGCGGTAACTTCTATTGTAAGTTTCAACTGGGAACAAATATAATTTGATTACCGAGAACTTGCAACGATACTGATAATTTTCTTTGGCATTCAACTTAACCGAGTCCAGCAGTGTATAAAGGGCGCAGCAGTGATTTAATTAATTCGACATTGTGAATAGTTGATGTGACTGGAAACTTAAATGAATTGTGAAAATAAATGATTTCCTATTCTTTGAAATAGGCGGTCACCTATTTTTTTCAATAAAATAATAAATTTTATGAGCAGTCCATAAAAATCCAAAAAGTGTGGAGTTAGATGACTGTTTTTTATTTTTTTTTTGACGAAGGAACATACGATTTTGCTGTCCACAGTTATTTTGCTGGTTTGACTACTTAAACGAAAGATTTTTGATAAGTTGGAGTAACAACTTTCAACTTGATATGTTAATTTTTTCGAGAGAGAGCAGCGTTTTCTGTTTGCATGAACACCACTAATTCAACAGTCTCCTTTCAGCAATTGTTCAAACATTTGAATTCCGGCAGTCAATTCTTTACACATACCTCTTGGAAATCAATTTCGCTGTCAAATAATACCACAAACTATTATTGAAATAGAGAGTTGACTTTCGTATAACACTTATATTCGCAAATATTTTAAATGAAATCCTCGCCCGCTTTCAATTTTTCTATATGCAAGCAAGAACTTTAAAAACAAAAGTTAGTGGCATGCAACAACCCTGAATGCAAAAAACTAGATTTATCGTAGAAGTGATTTTTTATTCATCAGTGAAATTGAGAGACATGCCAAATTAGTACTCAGTCACAAAATTCTTGACTAGATTTATGGACTATCCATCCAAAAACGTCAACTGAAAAAAAGAACTATTCACGTGATAATTCTATTTCCAGACCAATAAAAACTGAAACACATCAAGTCAGCCAGCTGTCAGAATTTAAAAAAAAGTTCTTATACGTCCTCAATATATTGCGCATTTGTAATGGCGGCCAATTATGACAACTGACAATATGTAAATGTTTAGAAATAATAGCGGAGCATTCTGTCACTTCTCTACGAAAAAGAATAATTTTTTGACAGATTAGCAGAACGAAAATAAGCACTCCGAATATAATACCTATATAGTATTTTAATGAGGCAAAATTATCGTAACTTAGATTGTTGGAATATGCCCTCACTGACTCTGTTTTTTTCGCATTTTTATGGGAACACATTATGGCGGATTTTGGCATTTTAATGTCATTCCTATTAAGATCTAATCAAAAGTTTATTGCACCTAAAACTTAAAACACTGAATAACAAAACTTTGCCTCTATTATCCGCATGTGGGCGGATTTAATTTTTGTTAATTTTTCGCGCCTCGGCTATAAAAAAAAAAAGCATATTCCATTCTCAGCTATAAAAATCTAACTAAAGAGAAATATTCGTTGGAAATAACGTAATGAAAAATCAATTTTTGCGGTGCAACTTATTAATTGTCTCGTTTCGCTTGCTATATCAACAGAAAATAGTAGTAAACATTTCCGTAAACAAAAAACTAGTTTCTGTTCGAATATCACGGTAGAATCTTCTCACTTTGTAACCAGTTCTTTTTATAAACTTCATTTTATGGCTTCATTCGAAGTTCATTAAATTGAAGGCCTTTTCAATTTATGCGAAGAAACAATATGTGCCAATGGATATACGGCCACAAATGGTGGAAAATGGCATCGAAAATGTGACCTCCAGATTAGACTACGTACGAGCCAGCCGTGGCGGTCATATGCCAGAAATCATATTTAAATTATAATGCCAGAAGATTATCTTTCGAATAAAGTAAATTTCATGTCAATTTAAAAAAAATCATCTTTCTTTTATTCCATTTCAAAGTTCTAAACCTCTAAAAAAAACACCCTTTTTAAACTTAAGTCATAAATGACAGAAATATAAAAAAATGTTGTCAATGACGACTCGGATGATTCCGATTTCATTCCAAGGGGTCTTCTGCCATCATCGGAAATTTTGTTTTCTCCTGTTTACTCCTAAATAATATAAATTATTAAATAATCAAATAATTTGCAAAAATTTTACTTCCATTTTCTTTCCTGCCATTTTTCTGCAGAGCGGCAACAAAACAAAAACACATGCACTATTGACAGCTGACTGTGGATTTTCTTTTATGACGGATGTACTGCCAAACTTCTGCGATGATAATGCAGTTCTTTTACAAAAATAAACGCGAAGCTTGCAGGAATGCAGCATTTTTACATTTATGAACTCGACCTAGATTCCAACAAATTGACCTACAAAATCACAAAATTTTGTTTGTTCAAGTTTAAAGTCCTTTTTAAACTCAGACTCAGACACCGTTGAGCTCGAAATTAGTACTTCATTTTGCATTCAAAGTGTTATCAAAGCACGCTTTATGATGAGGTCAGAATAAATTGACTGAGTAGTCTGAATAGAAATTTGAGCAAAGTTTATTTTGACAGCTAACCTGAACGAAAAAACAAGATACGTCACTTTTTCTACGTCAGCCACATATGAGGACTGTCAACTTAGTACTCAGTCACGAATTTCTTGACTAGATTCGTCGGCTACCCCTCCATAAACGTCAACTGAAACAGCTATATGACTGATTTCAGCCGATAAAAACCGAGATACATCTAGTCAGGCAGCTGTCAGAGTTACTAAACTAGATACTTGAACGTCCCCATTTGCGATCAGTAATGCGTATGGTAGTACACAAAAAATAGTAAATTTAAAAAAATTGAATCAGATTGAAGATTTGCAACAAATACTGTTCGCATTTGGAATATTTATTTCCATATGACAGAGAGTGCTCACAAGTTCATAAATAAATAAGAGTCGGCATTCTTTAAGGCGAAACGTTCAAACGTTTTCCAATCCATTCTTGCTCACGAAAAGTTTTAACTTTTTCGCCTAACAGAATCCGGCCCCAGATCTCCTCGAACACGCTCCGCTAAAAGCGTATAGTGCACCTGCTTTTTTCAATGCTCTACTCTAAATAAGAAAAGAAAAAAAACATCTGCTGTGCAAATTTTATATATTTTCGCACTTTACTTTAAATTTATTATAAATTGTCCTTCACCACAGGGTCCAAGAAAAAAAAATGTGGATTCGAAAATGAGGACCCTCACATTGAGTTAATAGGCAGCGAACATTTAATACACAGCTTCAAACTTTGAGAGGTTCTTGAAGCTTATAATACGATTTTGGCCGCAGGGGTTTCATTTTGTTTTCAGAAAATCGTAAATTCTTAATTATCCCCTAAACAGTCATCTAGATCAAGTCCATTGTGATTTATGATGGCTCCACTACTCGAGGGTAAGAGTCTGATTTTCGAAAACATAATTAGAACCCTCAAACTGAGAGTCCAATGTACCTATTTCAAGACAAACTAATTTAAAACGGCTTCAAATGTATACCCCTTTTAGGGGTCTTAATGGGACCGCGAATTAAATAAAATAATTTAGAAGGCACAGCTCTCATTAAAAGCTGAATAAAAAAATACTGAATGTCAACTGGGGATAACTTGTAAGAGAGCTTTATGTATAAGATTTACACAGCTTAGATCAGCTATACCAACGATATATTTTTTCTGACAATGCTACCATTTGCGGCCTAAAGCTGCTGCAGAACCTTTTGGATGGCGAGTTGAAGGAGCGACGAAAATTGCGATGGATTTTTAATGTACTGCGTACATAAAGTCATTAAAGTCATTAAAGTCATTAAACGGCGCAGCAATCCTTCGAACGAAATACGCAGGAAGGAAGGCTGGCTCTAAAATATATAGCGACATACTTTAAAATGTCACCACCATCTCTAGATGTAAAACATTTGTCGTCGCCTAAGTGGTTAACCAAAAAAAAACGAGTGTGCTTTAGACCACACGACTGAAGTAGAACTTCTTTAGCAACATCTATATTGTATGTACTCGCAAACGAAATAGAAATACTGACTGAGATAATTTTATATATTTCATGTACTGGCTATGAGAGGAAGAGAGAAAATGTGTGCGCGCACTGCTCTCTCTTGCCCCTACAGTAATATATGAAACGAAACGTAACTCTCTCTCTTTCTATCTTCACTAACTTATATCTCCCTCTCAACTCCCGTTCGCAATTTCCGTAACGCTTTCGTGACGCATTCACCAGCTTACCCCCCAAGTCAAGCGTGCCTAAAGAAGTTTCACTTCAAAAAGTGAACTATTTTCTACAGTCAAAAAGGGTTACGAAACACACTTACAAATATACAACTTTCAATATTTTATATAGTGACTCATGTCCAAAAAGACCCAAAGAACCCAGCAAAACAAAAATTCTTGAACGTTGCACTTTGAACTAAAAGTGCTACCATTCATTCCGAGTACCAGACTGAATCATCTGTTAGTCTCATAAAGTAACAACAAATAATCACTTGAATTACCGTAAACTTCGAACTTTAGTCGACGCTTCCAAAAGATCAAGAGCCAAACTAGTATCTATTCTCAAATGCGGCTATCGAATTATTTGAAATATCCAATTGTCGTCATTTCCTTCCACTCACTAAATGCCTAGTTTATATCTAGTCCATCGCACTGATCTAATCTGATGCCTACTTCAAAAAGAAAACTGGCGTATCAAAGTACGCGCTTTATCTACGCAGAACCATCGGAATAATCGAAAATTTTTTTTTTTCTGTTTGTCTATTTGAATATTGATTTCTTAACAATCGAAAACAAATTAGTAATCGATTCGATTATCGCAAACGGTATTTTAATTAAACAATAGCATAAACAGTAGCAATGCAGTAGCAGATTCTTTATCTGCTTATCAGTATTTTCATTTTCATATTTTTAGTTGGTGCTATTTTTCGTTTATCGATATCCATTAGGAACGTTTCATATTCTTCGAGCTGACGACAGACACAGACAGCAATCGTGATTGTGCTTTGTGCGGCTTACGTAGCACGGGTGTATAATATCTCGTGTGTTCTTCGCTTTCAGACATGAAGGTGACCATAAGGAGGAGAAGCTTTAACGTTTTCGTCGTCGGTCGGAGCGGCAGCTATATCTATACTAATCAGGAAAGATAAATCTCTTATTTGGCGCCAATGCATGCGTTTTATTTAATTAATTCTAATCTACCTGCTAAATATGAAATTAATTAATTTCGAAACACAATTCCATGCGTATGGTGCCGAGTGGCCGAACGCGGCGGGGTGCTACTTGAATAATTCTCCCTCGGGAGGGGGGAGCAGTTAGGTATGGAGGACTAATTATACAACACATTTACGTGTTGGCTTAGAGCGTTTTGACGTAAATCTGTCTGTCTAATTGAGTTTATGTTTTGAATGTGGAATTTGGCAAGGAACAAGACGATGAGCATCATCCAGTCGAATAAATATCTGGGTGTTGGGATTGTTTATTGTCTTTTCTGATGTATACACAAACAGTTTAAGGTATATTTTCGTGTATCTTGGTATCGCGATATAATTTGGTCCGAATGTTCAGGCATAAATTATGAAGGCGCAAAGGAACATGTGCTGCATACGACTAAGTTTGAATTTGAAATCAGTCCACGAGGCGACAGGTCGTTCTTCATATACAGGGTGTCCGCCGGGAAGGTATACTACTTTGTTTGTTTATAATTTTTGAATAAATGAAAGAGAATGGATCTTATATTGATAAATGTTTTATTTAATGTCGGCAAGTGAATGTCCGCCTCTGTTAGTGTCACAAATGCGAGCATTTTTGAGCACATTCTTCTTTACATTCTCACACATTTCACGCGGTATTTCATTAATTTCATCACGAATATTTTGTTTGAGTTGCTCAAGCGTTTCTGGTTTGTTTGCATAAACCTGGCCTTTCAGATATCCCCACAAAAAGAAGTCCGGAGCAGTCAAATCATGCGACCGTGGACTCCAATCAACATCGCCGTTTCTTGAAATAACTTTTTGTGGAAAGCGGCCTCGCAGTAATTCCATTGTAATCCTGGCTGTATGCGATGCGGCACCGTCTTGTTGGTACCACATGCTAATCAAGCCCAAAGCATGAAGTTGTGGCGTTAAAAAGTTATCAATCATACCACGATATCGCTCCCCATTCACAGTTACCGCTACGCCGTTTTCATTTTCAAAGAAGTAAGGTCCAATGATTCCTCCTGACCAAATTGCACACCAGACTGTAACTTTTAATGGATGCAAAGGTGACTGATGCACAATTTGGGGGTTTTCCATTGCCCAGAACCGACTATTCTGTTTATTCACATATCCATTCAAATAAAAATGTGCCTCGTCACTCATTAAGATTTTTTTGTCATCGTCACAGTAATCGAAGATTGATTTTTATAAAATGTTTTAACGATTAAAGCACGTTGGTTTGTCGAATATTTTTCCATAATAAATTTGCCACGTGTCTACTTCACGACTGCCAAATACGAACTGTCAAGACCAAAATGGCGGCAAAACAAAGTAGTACCTATACCTTCCCGGCGGACACCCTGTATATATATATTTTTGTTTAAATAAAGTAAGTAAGGTCTGTTTTGAATCGAATAAAAATCGGTCTGGGGCCGCTTCCCTAATTAAAGCGATAAATCTTGTTCCCTCTCGCTTGTCCCAATTCAACTTCAAATTCAAGTGTATTGTCTTTTATTCTATATTTAAAAAATATAGATATTTGCTCTGCGAATTTTTTGAACTCACAATGGCGAAATTTTCCATACAAAATTGCATATGGCGACCTACAAAATTTATAAGGTAAATGTAAACACTGATTATTGGTACGGCCCGCTGTGTTTACGCCATGTTCACTTTGTGTAGCTTTTCAGTACACAAGGACTTGCACGCATCGTTACCTTTACTCGAGCAAAAGTATTATTATTACTTAATGAATCTATCTTTCGCAATGTCCCGCCCCTTGACCGAATCAATTCCATTGAAAGCTACCAGCGTTAAATTGTCAAACGTTTTTGGTTGCACGAACATTTTGTTTTATGTGACTTCAAAAACGAAAGATATTTTCATTTCCTTAAAAATAAACTACGTTTACTATGTAACACTTAAAATGGAAGATATTTTCCCTTCGTGCGAAAGTTAAATAAGGACAGGGACTGCAATCTGTAAAACGAAAACGTGCAAACGAAAGATTTACTTCCGTTACATAGAGCAAATAGTGCACACGAACACTTTTGAACTACCCCCTTTTCCACCGTCATTTCTAAATATTTCGCAGTAGATTTAATTTCCGTTTTTGGCTTTCAAAGTCAACAAATAAGAAAAAAAAAAAAAAAGACAAATTCTGGGAGCAGAAATCGTCTCTAAAACTATATATTATAATAGCTGTGTGTCTGATATATGCCTACTGCAATTAACACCAAATATTTCTAATAGCTACCAACTGGTAACCCTTTGGGCTTCCAAATGTTCACATCTTCTGAAAGGTAGCTGGTACGCAGAAACAACTCTCCCATTAGTTGAATTTTGTAGGCCACTTTCTTACACCACACTAATGGGGCAAATAGCTTTGATCTAAGTGTTTCCTTCAAGACAGCAACCTAACCTTACCTAACCTAACCAAATATTGGCAAGAATAAAATAAAAAAAAACTTCTTAGAATTAAATTCTGTATTAAAATAGAACCATTAAAAAGCAAAAGGTGTTGAAATTTGTGTTCTTTCAAGTGGTGCTGCCAAAAATGAAAGTGAAAATACCACTAAAAGTAGGTATGCAATTTAAGGTACACTTCTTTCTTGAAGTTTACGAAGAGGAAGCCGAAAAGAAAGGCAGAAAATCTAAGCAAATGTTCGCTTTGGCAGGATTTTGTTCCTTTCTCGATATGCGAAAGTTGTTTTCGTTTCGTTTTTAACTGAATTTCAACCCGAATTAATTGACTGGCATTCATTGACAGGTAAGGGAGGCATGTATCAAAAGTAGAATTCGCATGAGAGCAGCACAATTTTAAGAGGTAGTTGAAATGGGTTTCTAGTCCAGTTAACACTTCTCTTGGTGTAAATGTGTTTATGGATACTACCACTGACAACTGGCACGCGTTAAACTGATTTCACTAATCCCATTCTAGTCAAAACATATACAAATTTAGTGTATCCGCAAATTGGCTTGAGCTCAATTGCTTCAATATGTCGTTTCCCCCTGTAGTCTCACCGAGAGCCACTGCATCAAGTCAAACGATAAAGTAAGATCAAGCTCTAGAAACAATTGACTAATGATACTCATAATTCGACTAATTTGCTTAGTTCAACGATACCGCGGAAATAAAAGTAATTCACACAACGAGAGATATGTAAAACACTCATATTCAGTATCAAAGAAACTACCATACAACTTTTTTATCGTAGATCTATAGCTAAGCCCGGGGGATCCCTTCAATTAAGTTGGACGAGGCTTAAAACTTTATATAAAGTCAGACCTATCTCAACACAATTATTTCCTTACTTTTATTTGCCATTATTTGCGGTCTGACCATATTCAAGAAGAGAAATACAAAAAAAGCACCGGCTCGGGAACCACCCCCACCAACCGCAGCGAATTTTTCAAGGCGTGCTTGATTATAGATTTGAATATCAAACACATATGTACCACAGAGCGCAACTTTGTTACAGCAAGCAATTATACTGAGATTAGCAACATTTAATCACAAGCGGAAACGATTTTTTATCCAGGAAAATGTGTATAATTCCTACACACGATTTCAGATACCTATGCCAATTGCGCAGCTTCATTCCGACGACTACGTCGATGAAGCCTAACAAGACTGTTTATTTGAACCCAACAATCAACAAATGTATGTTGATTATGTATGTATGTATGAAACTTTGGTTTGTTTTGAAATTAAAAACAAAATGTTGGGCTCCCAATGTTGACCCTTAATAATTGTTGTTTAATTTCTGCGCATTTTAATTTCCTGCTTTTGCATAAAAACACAATAAACAGAAACACTGTACCAGCAAAGAGCAGCATCAGATCTACGTCGTAGAAATTCGATGAATACAAGACTCCACAACTTTCAGCCCACACTCGCGATGCAATTAAGTTCACTTTACATCCAACATCCAAGTGACAGATAACCTGTTGTGTTGCCTGTTGCACTTGTTGCTACAGGGAACGCATATAGCTATTGACAACCACTAAGGCGCGACATATCAAACTTTTGCGTACTTTTTCTGAGCGAACAACTTGATTTGTTTTGAAAAAAATACTGTTGAAAGAAAACAACAAAAGCTACAACCAACTAATCATAAAACTTAAAAAAAAAAGAACAAAACAAAAACAAACTCTATCCAACTAGAAGCAAATGCACGCAATATACCATGGCAGATACGAAAAAGTATATCTATAACGTTTCACATACTGTTTTCCATTTAAACTCTAACTGGTTATTCAATAGGATTTTTGTTGTTGTTATATTATAAATACACTTCACAGACATGTATGCATAGATAGGAGTTTAGCCGTTTAGCGTGTTGTTAGCTTTAATCACAAGCAGCAATACAAATATGGTTAAACCTTGGAGAACAAAGTCTGCAGCGAATTCATTAGCGCCAAATCTTTATCTATCATTATTTATCACTCGTGGTAATTGCAAATTCACTCGTCATGCATTTTTATGTATGATTTCATTTTATTGACTTAATTATAGCACACTGATAAACTTTTTGACTCGAAACAAGCCTGGACCACTGATAAGCGAGCGAAAAAGTTATACTGCACACACACCGACGATCATTCGCGATGAGGTTGGGGTTAATTAAATTCACAAAACTCTATTAGTTTAACTGCCGCACCAATTGAAAAATTCGTTCCATTACCAATGACTGCTTGATCTTTTGTATTTTGCGAAAATCCAGACGATCGCGATCATTGCGTCGCGCGTCCAAAATAGCCGAGAAATTCAAATCAACACAAACGAAAGAAAGAAAAAAACTGATCGATCGGTCCGAGTCTTTGGAACAGCAGCTGCTCCACGAAGATCTGGAACGAAAACTGAAAGTTAAAAACATTCCAACATCAGCTTGGAGCAGCAAAGAAAACAAAAAAAAAAAAAACAAAAAACCCAAACCGCTGCTACAGTAGTGGAGCTGCGAAATATACAGATATACAAAACCCAACACACAGAGTCTGAATAGCGTGTAGCATTACAATTTGTTTTTCTTCTTTGTTTGTCGGTTTTTATTTTGCTCATTATTCCAGTTTTTTCTGTGACGTAATACGAGTACAACAAGTCGAAGTCGTGTTGACTTGGAGCGGCTCATCCACACCTATAGAGCAGTGTTGTGCCGCGCATGTGTTTAGGTGTTAAATCTCTTTAACAGGTTCACAACAACCGACTGCGGTTTCGGGGGGAGGGAAAGCGCCAAGAAACTGGATGCAAAGAAGCACCTGTGGAAATGATCGACATGGGAAATGGTTGGAGAAACAAAAGGTGAACGGAAAGGCAGGCAGGTAATACGAACCGGGAGATACGGAGAGATAGAAATCGAAAGCGAATGACGAGTGTTTTTGCAGACAGACCGTAGCAGTGGCAGACGGACCAGAATTAGGGTGGCCATCATGTGTCAAATTTTTTTTGGCGTTTATTTCGTTTTCTTGTGAAATGCATTTGCCAGGGGCAACTTCTATGCAAACCGGGCCCATCAAAAGTGAATACATTTTTGGGGCAAGTGGTTTCAGCGTTGCCAGTTTGGGCGTTTTTCCCCCAGATTTAGGGTTTTTTTTGACCGACGGGGGAAATCTGGGGGAAGAAATTATTTAAGAGGAAATCTGTTTTTGTTTTTTGTAATTGCGTTCAATTATTTTTTTCCCGCTAAAAAGTATCCTAAGTGAACATTAAAAGTTATAAAGCAACTGCAACACCAACAAACCAAATTAATTTATGTTCCATTTATGCGAATTCCATTCCAACGCATTCCAATATTCTTTGGTGCCAGTGTATTGATGTGGTTTTCGATTGGGCTTCTTCAGATTCGCTCTCAGATTTCGTGTGTCTAATCGAACATAAAAACGTCACTTGCTCTTTTTTGTGTTGATATTTGTGCGATTGGAATATGCGTAGCCTTCGACACTTTTCTAAGCGTTTTCCATTCACTGGTTAAATTTTATATGAAAACATTCAAAATGCTCTCCCAGATTGATTTCTAAACATTTGTACATAAATAATTAACAAAAAATAGATCAACCCGATGCAATTCGCTTCTTTTCAGTTAAAAAATTTCACGAAAACGTAAACAAACTCCACCAGTTGTCAAACTCAAACGCACTTGTATTGGTAAATCTGAACCAAATCTTAGAAAAAATCCAGATTCGCGAAATTGCTCGGAAATCTGAAAAAGATAGCTTTTTTTTGTACCAAAAAAAAAACATAAAAAGGGCTCTGAGAGCAAAAAAAGGGCTCTGGAGAGCGCCCAATCGAATACCACATAATAAACCCCTGTCTAAAGCAACATACATCACACATTATTGCATTTGCGATGGGTGAAAGGAAGCAATAAACAGCGGGAGACTTTCTTTGTATTTTGTCTCTTGCCAAAACCAATTTGTGAATGTTCCTGGATCGGGATATATCAATTTTACCCCAAATGACCAAAATGTTCACATCCGAGTAGATGTAGAAAAAAAATTAAGACAACGACAACTATATTATGGGACTTTTTTTCTGAACGTTGATTATTTTTACTTATTAGCAAAGTTTTTCTTATTAAATCTTGAAGTCTGAATTCTATTAAATTTAAATACATTCGTCAAGAAAAATCGTTTTAATTCTTAAAACTCGTACCTCTTCAATTTCTACACGAATTAAAAAAAATTGCATTTAGTCTTTAATTTACTTTTTGGTTTTAAATATATAATTGGAAAAAAAATTAAACAAAAACAATTTTGGGTTTTATTTTTTTAGAAAATAGGGTTTTTCAGATTTGTCTAGGGGGAAATATTTCAACCGTCTGGCAACACTGGTGGTCTATATACGATCCTAAGCTTGGTTATATTTTTGAGACGAATAAAAGGGACCTGCAGTTTTATGTCGCCTGCGAACGGTTGAATTGAAAAGCTTTCTAGGGTTTCGTAGAGCATACCTTTTGGCCTTCGAATCATTAATTTTGTTTTGACAATTCACAGTAGTAAGAAGCGGTTTCCTAGGGTACTTGATTGGCTGATCTCCACTTAATCGTTGAGATACATACGCCGAGGTAGATAAACTTCTTAACTACCTCATAGTCTCTGCTAGCAATTATGTTTTTTGATAACTTTTACTTCAAGGTCCACTAACTATTTTCGTTTGTTCTTTGTCCTTGTCTTACAAAAACCCTGTACTATGGCTATCGGGGGTTTTGATGTTGATATCCCAAGAAGATTACGAATTTGCTGAAGATAGTGCCTTCCGTGTCCACGCCTGCCCTGCACCTCTTTCGAATGCGGAAATATTTTAAATGAGGCGCGAAACTCACTTGCCCGTTTAATTTTCTTATAAATTTTTTATTTCCAAGTTTATGCATTTTTTGAATGGTCAATTATGTTGACAGATTGTTTTTATTGCTTGGATTGGACCCACTAAGTCAACTTAGTACTTATGTTGTCGCATTTTTCGTCAATAAGAAGTGCAGTGTGAAACCTTCATGAATGGTACAAATACAAACAAAGCCATTGATCCCAAGCTGAAAACCAAAATTGGCAATTAAAACGCCCCACCTAAAAGGTTGAAATTCTGCGAAAAGTAATAGAAGGATCACAAAAATCTGCGATCCCTAAAATAACCACCTTTGCTGGACGTAATCCTTTCCGGCAAAGTGAATATAATATATAATATTTTTTTGCATTAAAAAGTTAATTTTGTGACACCCTGTACTGAATCGATTTTTTTAACAAACATTCAAATGCTCTCATTAACATCGAAAGTTCGCATTTGCCAAATTTGTTTTGGTACACACGTAAAACCGCTCTACAAGCAGTTTGCCGACACTTTTTTTGACAGAATGTGGATTGTAACAAGAAATTGACATTTTGCCAAACGGCGTATTATTGAATTTGTGATCTTAGAACGTCATTTTGACTCGATTTCTTGTCAAAATGAAAGCCAATGTGTTAATTAATCGACCTTTGAAACGTAAAAGTCAAACTCAAAATTCTGCTCAATAATTTAGAGGAGTTTATTAAAATTTGACACTGGGCTCTACATCAGCCATTTGTAGTGTCGCATTTAAATTTATGAGGTGGAATTTTGCAATTTTAAGCTTTCGTACATTTTAAGTCGCTGCCAAAATTTGTTTTTAGTAAAAAACTATTCATATGAGAGCTAACAAGTGAATTTTCGTAGTTCCTGACATTTCATTTCCATAAAAACTTTTTTAGTCGCAGACCTACCAGCGATTCAGTTTAATTTTTAAAGGTTAAGTTTGAACGAATTTTTCATCCGTAGGTTTGTGGATCGCAATTGGATTATGTGGATTGTGAATAAAGTGTGACAGTTCGCGGCAAAAATTTTAAATTCACAGGAAAATTGCTGTAATTGTAAATTTCGCTATTTAAATTAAGTTTTTCTTAGATTAGATATTAGATTAATTAAATATAATGCTTTTTCTGTACAATTTTTAATGCAGTTAAATCGATTTGTTCGCAATTCGCCTATTCGCTCTCATGTGAACACTAATTAATTATAGGCTCACCCTAAGTAAGGCTGGTAACGACAGCTAACTAACAGTGAAAACACAGAGGTCTGCACCTGGCAGCCCTGATCATATCATCTCTTGATTTTGGAAATATATTTATCCGGCTGTGTTGTGTGGTGATCACTCAGCGTATAATATCGAAATCGGTTTCCACCATATTGGGTATAGATGGTTTCGTGTTTTTATTTTATTTCCAGTCTCAAGTTCGATCGAAATGTAAAACTTATAGTAAACAATTCCAAGCCGAAGTTGCTAGAAACTTCCAGCCCAATAGTTTCAATCATTCCAGCCAGAGACTGATATAAAAAAAATATACCATTATTCGCCGCCACCTCCAAGCTCCATCGACAATACCCTGGAACACCATACGGCTGATGATGACGGGTGGTTAGCTAGCATTCAGTAATGCTAATTTACTGGAAGACTAATACACACACTGGCGACCAACACTCTCAGTAAACCAACAACACAACAAACACTACAACTGTACATATATGGAATGGTATACTCTGTATCTATGTGGTCTGGTCTGACAGCGCGAGCAACTTCCTCTGAGCAATAAACGACGACGGCCCCCCCTAAGCGCCCCAGTCCAGGCCCAACTACAACCCATTCGCTGCTGGCCGGTTTGTGTATGGCTAGTTCAGTGAATTAGTGTATAGAGCTACAGTTGAAATGTGGTTAACAGATGAGGAAAGTATCGCATTAATTTACGTGCTTCTATTTATGGATTGCCTACCACAGACAACAGCGAGAAGAAAGAGAAGAAAATTGAATTTGTTTATTGAACTGTTCTCATCCAATGAATAATGGATTCCCGACAATTGCCTAAAGATTTCGCACTATCAGTTTTCAATGGAGGATGGCAACTCAAGCGAATGGACCAAAACAAATCGATGATCATATAATAAATAGAAAATAGTCTGAAACCTAGAGGATGACTATTGGCAAGTGATAAAGAAAGGGCTCCTGTTTCGATTGATTTAAAATTCGGGCGGGAAAAATCCGCTTATATTTATCTCTAATTTCCAGATAAAATGTCAGTGCAGGTGTTGTCAGTAATGCGATTATACGAGAACTACATGCAGGTGGTTTTTGGAGAGCTCCCACAAAAGTTGTTAACCCATTAGTAGCGAAATGAAACCTAGAACGGCTGAGTGACAGTCATCTAACTAGACATAAAAATGTACTTGCTGATATAAATCTATGATAGTCCATAAAATACAGTAATAAACAATATTTTGTAGTCTCTATTCGTTCTTATCAGCTGACTTGTGGCACACGTTGGGTTTCCTTTTTTTGTAAAACTTGAACTCCATTAAGATGGCGATAGCGCATGATGATCGATTGTTAAGGGATTAGAGACAGCAGCTATCTGGCAGTTGCGTGACTCTAGGTATGTCCTTATTTTTGCGAAAATTGGGAGAGCGGGTTTCCTTGTTTTATTTGTTTGACCTTGTTACGATTCGTTCAAAACAACAGCTTGAGCAACAGCATAAGATGTAAGAGATGTGTTTTGGATGAGTTTTAGAATTCTGACAATCATAAAACCTTGCGATGATCATTGTATCAATTGTGACCCGTGTAATAGTTAAGAATAAACTTAAGAAATATTAATAGTTAGGTCCCATTTTTACGTTTAATAGAGCTCTACTCTCAGTTATTTTTCGGTATACGTACAGGAGATAGTGCAGGGGTTAAGAGTCTAGCGGCCGCGTCTGCGAATGAGCAGATTACAATGGAATACAAAAAAAAATATCAAATTCTCAAGCACGCTTTGCTTGTCCACGAATGAGACTACATGCATCAATAGACGAATCAAGGAGCTTCTCTTTTTGCAATCAATAATTGCTCGGCGGAAATATTTTCAGAAAGTTGTGGATATTTCACTTTGTGTTTGGAAGTCAGAATCATATGAGTCATTGAGGCTTTAAATAAACTATTTGGTTACGTCAGTATAGCTAGTTGTGTCATCAGTTGAAACGTCAAATAGCATCCGAAAATTTAAATTCAATGCAACTGCTGTAAAACTTGATAACTTTTTATTATCATTATCTACTAATAAAAGGACTGTCAACATTTAATAGTGTTATAATTTTGATTCGGAAACCACTGATCAGTATAAGCTCATTAAAAGCAATTTAAAAAAATTGATCAATGACAGACAGTTCTTTCGAAAAAAAGTTGACGCTGGAAATTCGGATTTTCATCCGAACCCAAGGCAATGCACATATTTCATCTGATCCTTGAGAAGTTTAATTTTTGAATTGTGGCAACAGTTGCTTTCAAAAACAAAACAGATATTACAAACTGCATATTGCCACCAGCCATATTGCAAATATTCTGCTCAACGTGACGTCACAGAAGGTACATGTCATTTCACTTGCAAAGTCGGGGGTGTTACCATATTTGAATTAAATTTGCATAATTTTCTTTTTTAAATATATTTTTGTGAAACAAATTTAGTATTTTATGTTAAAATATGCAACACATGAACAATATTTTGCTGCTAGCACTTGAGTTTATCTTGGCATATTAAGGTGTGTTCAGAACAGCGAAACATTTCAGAAATGTTTATGAAATGTTTCTGAAGCAAATCGGACAGATTTTATAAGCAATTATAAAAGATTTCTGAAATATATTTATTAAGCCCCCGTATTAATAAACACTGCGTGAAAGTTATCCACTCGTTACTCAGCAGTTACGTCAAATTTGTGTATGCTATCTGACGTCTAGTAGCTAACTTACCTTTGCATATTTGTTTAGTAATACGGGGGTAAATGTTTATGAAATGTTTCAACTTTATCCTATTTTGGACTAGAAGAAAATAAAGTGGTGGAATTATTAGCAGCGAGTAAAGTTTTTAATTTAATTCAAATAATCGTATTAAATGAATCACTTTCTCATTAGGTACTCCAAGCTTTTCTGCACATCTTTATTTCATTTAAAATAATAATAATAGAAAAACAGCGCTCACTTTCCGCAGGGAAACTTGTGAAACATAAATTATCTCCCATCTCGATTGGGAAACTGTGAAACATTTCGTAAATGCTTTTTTGGTGTCCAGATCCAAACCAGCAAAACATTTCATAAACATTTTATAAAAATTGTTTTGTTTAATAAATGCTTTAGAAATATTTATGGAACATGTAGATAGGTATTTAATTGTTTATCAAATGTTTGGCTAGTCTGGACATACCTTTATAGAACGAGGAAAAACAAAATAACTCGGAATACGGACGGGGAGTTCATTCGAATGCAAAAAAAAATCAATTGATTTTTTGTGTTCCATTTTTTTGTCTTGCAACGTGATTGTGTGGCTATCGTTTACAGCACACCAGCATTTAAAAATAAAACAGGCCACCTAGTGGGAAATAGCTGAGCTAAATTTAAGCGAACCCATTTAGCTGAGTGGTACGCAGCTCGAGCTAAATAACCAAACTTTTGTTTCAGAATGTACTTCATGTGTCTGTCAAAATTTAGCGTGCCCATTTAATGGGTCGGCACATTTTCTCAAGTTAAATTGTGACAGATCCTTGTGTATTTGTTGTTCTGTTGCGGAAAAGTATGCAAGGATGAGCTCTTTTAATTATTACATGGACGAGAAGTACCTAGAATCAGACATAGTTGAAATAAGAGAGAATTATATTTTTGAAGGAAGTTTTTTCAAAGAACAGCCGTTTTCTGTGACGCTTATCCACGGCGTACTCTATGTCAGAATTTAGCTAGGACTTTAGTTGATGTTTGGAGAGAAAAGTTGGAGACCGGATAAAATTTAGTTTAGCTCGAGCAGTACTAAGCTAAAAAGCATAACATTCATCATTCGCGTAACATTCATCCGCAGAACGCATTCGCGCACAGTTCGGTGCGAAATTACCAGCGATTGAAACATGTCAAATTATTTGAGTTTGTTGGAAATGCATCGAAAATTGTTTTTCATTATTAATTTTGTGATGACAACTTCAAAATGTTGCTCATCGTCCTGTCATTGCACACTTTTACGTACTGATGCTTTTAAAATTAAGCCATTGTTAATGCAAACAAAAATAAATCGCAAATTTATTGAAATGTTGACTCTGGCTGGTTATCTGACAGTTTGTCGTCATACGGTGTAGAAGTGACCAATCCCATTTGTCAAGAGCAGTAACGCATTCATAAACAACAAGCGGCGATTTTATGACCATTTAGCAGTTGTGAATGCACCCATTCACCAAGTTATCACAGTCCCAGTGGCGATGAGTGGTTAAGTCTTGTCAGTAGCTGCTGGTCATATTTTATACACTAACAACGACTTCGATCGTATTTTGCAGATAGTGACTGCGACCACAATTAGTACACTTTGCAAGTGTACGAGAAGAGTCGATATAAAGTTACACAAGTGAAGGCTTCTGGCTAAACCCATGCTGCCCGTAATCGGACACTAGCATCCTGGTGTACATCTTCCTAATTAGAAAACCCATGCTCGTCACGGAAACACATTCTCTGCATTGTGGTGGACCGCACACAAGCACACATTTCTGGAACGCAGACTCCCCAAATAATGGTCTCAATCAGAAACTCGGTTCCAGAAGATTTTACTCGCGGCATTTCTCCACTCAAGTTTAAATTCTCGCTCGAAATAAATAGTAGTCAACCAAGTTTCGTTTATTAGTAGTATAGCTTTATCAAACCTCACCAATGAATCACAGTTTAGCTAGCAGTAACCCCGAACATGCAAAGCTCGTAAAATTTCAACTTAGCGTATACGTAATACCTTCCAGCATACCAACACCACTGTCCATGCCGTGTGCGTAATAAACACTCTTCCATTGCACGATCGATGATGCAAGAAGTCGTTTGTTATCTCATGGTGTGTCTGGCACTGGAAAACTGAGAAAAAGCAACCTCCATTCAGTATAGGTATCTTTTGCTCACGATTATAGGTCCGACAAATACTACCGCTTTCGCTGGTCGCAGCTTTTGTTACACCATACGCACATACACGAAATCGAACGAGTGAATGAATCATCTGCGATTCGGGGAATCCATCATTGGAACTTGAAAACGGTTGCGTCAAAGTTTTGCATACGAATTAAGCTGGAACCACGTTTTCTTCATCGCCACCCATTGACCTTGTCGCTGCGCATTGTTGTCAACGTGGTAATTGGAACGTTCACTTGGCTATAATGAGCTAGAGATGGTGGCAATCTATCAAATTCGACTTCCAAAATAGACACCCATCCCCCTCAAAGGGCATTCTAAACATAGCAACATGCGTGCGTTCGCATTACACAAAACGGCAAAAAAAAAATCGCACTGACGACGTTATCTGTTATCGCAGGGGTCATTAAACAAATTTGTGTCATGTCCAATGACGGGCCAAAAATAATTTGTCAGTCTAACCAGTGTTTGCGGGGCGACTCTCTTTTACGGCCATCATTGGGGTCTACGACACAGTCAATCTGTGGCAATCATAATAATCTGACATAAGCCGGCGGATGGAGTAGACAGTTGGCCCATTCTAACCGCTTACATTTAACTTACTGTTATGTTTTTGATTTGCTTACGTTTATGCGAGTAGATATGAATATGAGAAGACGACTAAAGCGGAATCCTTTTTGTCAATGTCACATGCAGAAGATGGTAATTTTGATGGGCCATCGGCACGAAGCGACGCTTAACCGGATTTCGATGCTGGAAATTCCACTTTGCTGGTGAAATTGTTGGCTAAATTTGTTTTGACAGAAGGCAATATGTATCTAATGGGAATTTCTGGCTTGACTTCAGATCAAAGAGTAATCGACTTAAATAGTAGTTATAGGCTATAAAATGTTTCTGGCTAAGTGGAGGTGGCGCTTTGCCAAATAAACAAAAAAACATGTTAAACTCAAAGCAATAAAAGGTTTTAAGAGCATTTCTAATTGGTGTTGGTTTGTTATCAAAATATTTTAGGAGAATTCGTTATTACGCTGCTGGGAATTCCATTTCTTATTATAATCTGTATAATTTCCGACTTTTGGTTTGTTGAAAAATTAGATGCATAGCATATTGTGAATTGAGAGTTGGGAACTTCCCACTGGGTACTCGATTTGTTAGAGACACCTGTTAACAATGGATCACGTTTATGGGCGGAAACTTTGCAATTCGCCAGGAGAACAGGAATTAGATATATAGGCCGTGTTCTATTGGAACTTCCATTATGTCGGAGAGACAAGACCGGTGGGTTTCACACCAACTTTGCGAGCATGACCGGCACCATTGATATTGAACCGCAAATAAACCGCGAGAAGTCGAACAGGGCCGATATTACAGCTATGTAGGTAGTGTGAAGGGATGCAGAAAGCACAATAGGTGCGTGTTCAAGAGTAAGGTCAGCATTTTTCGGATATGGGTTTGTCATTAGGGCACGAATCAATCAAGAATGTTGCCGTAGGCTTATATTTATAATGTTTGTCATCGTCTAGTCACAATTTGCATGGTGGTCAAAATTAAAAATGTCGCCCTTATTTGTTCTCACGCCATCACAAAAGAGAATGCGTCGTCAAGGTAGCCATCTACGATCTTCTCGGGAAGACCTATAATTAGGTCCTTATAACTAGGTAAAGATTTTCCTCGAATCTATAGCCAAGATCGGAAAGGAGGTCATCGTTGGCGCTGTAGCGGGCTTAGGCTTATTGGCTTTGCCGTACATAACAGCTGATTGAGAAGTGATTCAGTCAAGTAAATAAAATCACGAAAATTCAACGACGAATGTACTAAGCACGTCCTAAAACCAAGGACAACTTTAAAATGGTCTTTTGAATAAAACGAAAGAGTGTTGACAATTTGCTCTTAAAAATTACACACAAAAAATGTTGCCCCTTCAAATTAATCTAGTTTTCTTATTCATTTAAAAAATCAATAATCCCGTTTTGGTTATTGAAAAATATAATAAAACCATATTTTTAACTGTCTCTTAACGATACAGTTGAACACACTACAGTAATAGACATCGTTCCAGACTTAGGTACCACATGCACAAATCTATCCAACTGAAAAATAATAGAATACGCAAATATAATAAAATAAAACACACATACATACCTATATCAAAAGGTTGACTGTGTTTTCACGTGTGTTTTTATAGCTCAAAATAATTGCTCATTTCGAAATAAAATTAGAAAGTGGGAACTCTGTCACTCATAATAAATCCACGCTTAAATATTCTCATATGGATATACTTCTTTTTCAAGGGCTAACGCCTTAAGCCTAGTATGCTGCTCGCGCTTAAATTAAGCCCCCATACAAAAATTCTCCAAAGATAAAATTAAGCAAAGCAGTACGCAGTTCAAGCTAAATTTGTTAGCCGCTGTACGAAAAATCTCTACAGAATTCAATTCTAATCTTGACAGATCAGGAAAAATATCGGTATTTCAAACGAAAGCAAAAAAACAGTATGGAGAATGGTAAGTTCAACACAAACAAATTCGTTGTTTTGAATTTAATTTCTTTTAGAAATGAAATATTTTAACGAGGAGTACCTGGAAGAGGTTTTTGAGGAAGTACAAATAAAAAAAACGAAAACAAAAATATTCCAACACATTTTTTTGTATTGACGGAACCTACACTGTCAAAATTAAACGAACATTAAGCGAAGCGGTGGAGAGAAACATTGGAGAGGCGCTTAATTTTAGCTTTCCTGGAACAGCATACTAGGCATTACTAAATAACATAGCTTTAAAAAATTCCTTAACTTAACCGGTTCTAGTACATTCTTAACAAGTCAATAAAAGCAACGACTAATCGGTACAAGACCATAAACATTGGTTTTGTTTAAATAATATTTCTGTAATAAATATCTGCGACTGTTTATAAACTGATACGGTAGCGACTGATTAGGGGACTTCTCTTTGACATTTAATCGTGCGTTAGAAACATTATCTCAGACATATCAAGTATTGACCAGTCAATAAAATTCCGACTACCTATATAAAAATCGCAGTTTTATTGCACTAAAAATTGATCTAATAAAGGTAACAGACAACTATTGAATAAAGAAAACTTTAGAAGAATATCGATAATGAAAGGAATTGTGGATCTCTGAACGTTGTATTCTTGTTGCAAATGGTATTCATGCATATTTTGAGGTTATGGAGAGTGATTTCTTTTATAAGGTCGTTTGCGGAAAAGGAGATCCCCTCGTGTTACGCCCTCTGGTTCGGAAAGTAGAGGACGATTCACATGATCGCGAATTGCGAACGAATCAATTTAATTGTATTTATGAATTGAAAATTGCTATTTGTTCCACCAAAAAAGCATTATATTTAATTAATTTAACATCTAACCTAAACAAAAACCTGAGTCGTAATTCACTTAAATAACTAAAGTTACAATTACAGCAATTTTTCCTCGAATCGAATATACTTGCCGCCAACTGTCACACTTTATTCACAATCCACATAATCCATTCGCGATCCACAAACCCACGAATGGCAAAATCATTTAAATTTAACTTTTAAAAATGAAACTAAATAGCTTGTACCTGCGACTAGGAAATGTTTTCGCGTGAATTAATATTTGAAACTACGAGTATTCGCTTGTTCGCAATACGCTCTCATGTAAATAGTCGTTAAGATCGTATATAGAGATTTTGGAAACGTGTACCAAGGTGTGGGCTGTAGTAATTTATTATACCTAGACCTACACATCATACATTTCGAGAAGTGCAAAACTGTACTTGCAAAATATGTAAAAATAAAACCAAATGTGGAACGCATCCATATTTAACAAAAGCTGGGAGCGTTCACATGTCATTTTTGTGCACCATTTGAATTGAAAGGAGTTGAGTGTGGAACTAGCTGTGTTTTGAGATAATGTGACCAACATACGAACGAACGAATTTTTGACAGTCCATTCACATGGTAAATTTTTTTTTGTTCACAGGTTTCCGCACGAATTCAATGAATATGAAGAATCAAACTGCGATGGCATTTCGCTTAAGAGGCTAAATTCGAGCGAAGTTTTTATTCGCTAATGATTGGAACGCGGTATTATATTGTGAATAAGAATATGGAATTCGAAATTTCGTTTTTTAAACTCTTTTTAAAATTATTTTCTTATAATATTAAATATTAGAATTGTTAATAGTGCAGTTTTCTGCTTTCATCGAAATGGGCCTTCAGACTGGCTTATAAAAGTATAAAAATTTCCGCTTTTTTTTTGCCACGTGTCAGCCAGTAACTAATGCTTTTTTCTTAGTTACTTTCAGTATTTCTTGAAAATGCATGCATACCAATTAGTTTGATTCTTTTATACGAGTAAATTGAAAACAAAACAAAGCTGACCTTATAAGTATATCAAAATAGAAACCTGCCGGAATGGGTTAATCGGAATTAAGTCACCTGTCTGCGAGTATTTATATCCATCGTCGCTACAAACTTGCAATTTATGGTCTTTTTTATTTACTGAAACAGTACATTTGTATACCTTCATCAATCTATAGAAATATCGGTTGCAAAGATTTAAACAAAGTCATTAATAATTATTATTTCAAGTGAAACTTGTTCTCCGAATTCATGCAAGTGCCGACGATGTGTCATAAAAAATATCCAAAGGAGCGATTAAATTTATTTACCCAACATTTGATGTCTAAAAGTCAATTAACAAATATAAATTGTTTGTGTATATCTTTTTTGAATGATTCTGTTTCATTAAAAATGCAAGCAAGCGGAATGATGATAATGCTTGAAATGTCAATAATGAAGTGTGTAATGAAATCATTCAGAGACTGGTAAGTAGTGTTTGATTCAGATAAATAGTACCGATGGGCAAAATGCTTACAATTTAAATAAACCAACAGAAAATCGTGGACGCTATATTTATTTGGTGTCAAAAAAAAGTGCGTCCACCATATCTCTCAAGGATAAGAATATTAGAACAGGGAAATAAGAAATGGGTAAAAAAAAAGTTAATTAAAAAAACCAAAAAACTCGACTGACTGTAAAAAAAAAAGAATTAAAAATATATGAACAAGACGCATTTTAATTTTTATCTTGTTAGCCTATGACACTCCGGGGAAGAATACGAATATTATGATACCTCACTCTTCAAAATCGGTCAAGCCGTTTAGGCTACAGGGCGTCCCGTAGGAATGTACATAGGATACGCGCGAAACACATAACCCTCCCTGTGTCCAGTCGGGTAAAAATAAAACACACTTCAGGTTGATCGCAGTGAATAAATAGAGTTCGCTAGCGATTAGCGAAAATCCCCGCGAATGCATACTTCAAGATTATGCTATGCCAACTAATATCTTCTGAATTATTTAAGATCATATAGGAGACATTTTGCGCGATATTTATCACAGATTCATATTTTCTCTAAAATTATTTTCTATGTTTCACAGACTCGGTAATTATTACAAAATTTAAAATGACTGCTAGAGGAAACTGGGCGATGAGCACTAGTCCTCCACTAATTGAATACAACAGAAATGCGTTTTGCTGACTTCCAAAATTTTGCGCTCTCTGGAGTGTTCTTTGGATTTTTTCTCTTCTTCAAAGTAAGTCTTAATATTTCTACGGTTTCACATTAACATGAGTAAAAGTGGCGAGAACGTAGAGAAATCGCAAAAGCAGCTTTTACCGATGATTCTGTGTAGTTATTTTTTCACAATAACTAGAAGGGAGCGTTGCCATTTTGACTGCTTTCCAGTCAGGTCTGTCTGGATTGATAAACATTTAGCAGGAAGATTTTTGCGATCCAGCCGGCTGGTTTTTTATTGGAAACGATTTTTGTTTGACTGTTTTTTAATGTCTTAAAATTAAATTTGTCTGCTCTGATCTTGGAAACATATCCCACTAATCCAATCATACTTTTGCATTGGTACAAGCTTCTACTTTCAAATGCTGATTCAACTTTGATATACCGCCTGAAGTTACAAAAAAAGTAGATAAAAAGTTGAATTTTTGATTGCATTTCGCTGACTGTTTTATTGACTGGATTTTAGTTTTTTGACTGTTTTTTTTTCAGTCAAATCTGACTGGAAGGCCGATTTCAAAATGGCAACTGTGGGAAGAATAAAGAACCTTTCATTTGATAAAAATAAAATTGAGTGTCAATTCCAGGGCTGAAAAACTGTCCCTTTAGTTATTTGTCAAACATATTCAAGAGGTATCGCAGTATAAACAAAGTAAAGGCTATGGATAATCTTTTTCCGACGGTTAAATCTGAGACCCCTCGTCTCAGTATCGAAAAAATTATAAAAAAAAAACACACACACAAACTATTGGTTAAGGGAAGAAAGCCCTGGGTCCTATTTGGACCGATTTCCAAAATACACAAATTTGACTGACCATAACGCCAAAAAATTAAAGGAACCTTGCGCGTCCCATGCCAAGGAAATCTTTAATATTTTAGGACGTCACAGAAGCATTACATACTTTATTTCAAAAATTCCGT
This sequence comes from Cheilosia variabilis, assembly GCA_951230905.1. Taxonomy (NCBI): domain Eukaryota; kingdom Metazoa; phylum Arthropoda; class Insecta; order Diptera; family Syrphidae; genus Cheilosia; species Cheilosia variabilis. Next base: position 22,298,649 of record OX579680.1, on the reverse strand, counting down.
AGAATTTCTAAAGTTAATTTTTATGGCTACAGTGATTCAAAACTCCAATTGAATGAAAAAAAAACGACAATGTCGATGTAAAACATTTTATTTTTGAATATATCTCTCGGGGAAGGCGAACCTATGACGAGTAAACAGCACCCCGATGTGTTTCCAATTAATTGTTAGTTTTGCACATAACTCGTTTTAAAATATACAATTTTTTTTAAAGTGGTGTTTAAACTTATTTTCTTTAGTTTTTTAGCAAAAAAACATTTCCACTCCGACGTAAAGACCATTAAAACGGACAGAAATGCAAAATGCACTGATTTTCTCTATTCGGTTCACTTCTCGATCCTTCATTTATTGGGCCAGGTTAAGGACTGCTCTATTGGCTCTTGAATCCCCGCGTTTCATTAACCGACAATATCTAAATGGATCTTTTAAGATTTGTATCACTTTCGTCATAGTAAAAATGGGGATGGTTTTAAAAAAAAATTCATGCCGACTATACTATTTATATATTTTCAACTGCGGCTAACCTATACCCATTATTTATATGACCACACTTTGTCCTCACCGCAAATAGAAATTCTTTCAAACTGACACATTTGGAAAATCCCACTACTTCCCAAATGAACATAATACTTGTAATTTAATTTTATTAATACCCATTCTGAGCGATGCTTTGCAAAATGATCGCATGCATGGAAAACATATTCTAAGGCGCGATTTAAAAATCATAATACTAAATACCAAAATCAATGTGCTTATAGAAAGCAGCAAGCAATACTTTTGTGCCATGCAACTGAAAAAAAAATCCCATGCAGATGTAGAACCTATAATTATTGACGAAAACTCATTAAAGAACAACCGATAATTAATTCGCATCGCGTGGCGAATCACATTTGCGTATAGTGTCAGTCATTCACTCAGCACAAACGATCTAGCCACACACACTTATCCGCACTGGAATTGTTTCTACTCACGTGTAATTATTTTTCTTTGTATCGATATACCAACAGTTAAGGAAATATTGAAATTTTATTTTAAATACAAAAGTTACAACTCTTTTCACTAGGAACACACTCGTTAATCACAATTTTGTATTATTGGACTTTCAAACATTCCACTTCGTACACAGATACTTCTTGTGATGATTGATAAAGAAAAGTCAAATTCTAACTTTCTCGTCACCATACAACTCAGCACCGCGCCGAACTTGCGAATTTTATACGCGTAGAGTCCTTATAGTTCTGTTCGAGGAACGACACAATTTGAAAAACCGACCGATTGCCAGCAGAGTCAAGTTGACAATGAACTTCAATGGGAATTCTTTTAGATACTTTTTCTATGCCGGCATTTGTGGTGGGCTTTTTTTCAACACGACCATACATAGTTGTTTCTGGCAGAGGTAGGAAAAGCTGTCGAATTCGTGGTGGTGGTGTCTGATGAGCGATACCACCCCCACACTCACACATAGGCCAGCATAGAACCAGAACCACCCTTGGAGCGGTGTAGTAAACGTGGAACTTGCTTAAGGGAGCCACCGCACCGCAGAGACAGTAATTGCAATCCAACGGATGATAGATAACATATGGTGAGCGACTTCAGTATTCAGTGTGTTTGCTTATCAGCTGAAGAGGTGCGGAAACGAAAACAGCAACAGAAACTCTTGCGAGTGGATAAATAGAGAAAGCTTTTTCGCTGTGCAGACACAAAGCTCAGGCAGCCCAGATATGCTACAACTACGAAGAGATATACGTTCATCTTATCGCCAAACGAAAGGAATTGGGCAGTGCAATTGACATTATGGTTTCGTATATTTGGCGCCAAGTAAGTTTGTATACTGTTTGAATAGTGCTTAGAGAAGGGTAAATGTATTAGCCTGTCCTTTAGGCGGGCAAACATCTGTTGGATTTTTCTACCACCAACTAACCCCACTGGTTGGTGAGTTGAAGAGGGCAAATATTACACCCTCACATTGGCAAGTAGGTCAGTGAAAGGAGTTGTAGCTGCTGTAATTAGAGAAGCTCTCTTCCTTTATGGATGAAGGATTCAAATTTGAATGCGCCGACAAGGACTAAGTGCATTGAGCCGAATACAGGATTTTCGTTTACCACCTGCGCTTTGTTGAAAGCCTGTTATCATTGTTCACCTTGCACCGTAAAACTTAAGCTGTAGGGTTTAGTGTGAGATAACTGGTGAGCCATCTTGCGAGGTGTGTGCATGAGGCGAATATATTTTTAAATTGAGTGTTTTAATTCCAATGCAAAAGGAATTAAGCACTGAAGTCAGTCAGTCAGCCAGTCAGTCAGTGAGCGCTGAGGTCAGTTCGAGACTCGAAAATGTGACCAGTGCATTAAGTTTTTTAGTTCCATATAGACTATTCCATAAAAAGCGACCTTGAACAAACAGTTAGAGACACACTTTGCATCGTGAGTTCTTCCACTTACCGACCACTAAAGGGAAAACCACGTCTGCTGCGAAGCACCAGCGGTGCCTAATTTAGCCACAAAAACGACACAAGTATGGAATTATGAAGCACAATGTTTTACGAATTCGCGTGGAACGTTACATGGACTGTTGAAGTGGTTACAATGAAGGACTTCCGATCGGAAGGCACGAGGTTCCGCAAAACACATAAATCATTTTTTAATGTTTCTTTTTTTTACCGCGCTGAAAAAAAATTGTGCTGAAAAAACTTCCCAATTCAGCCGTTTTGATCGGCATAAAATTTTAGGTCCCTTCCATTCGTCCCAAAAAAAAAAATAAAACTCTCACAAAACGAATCTAGAGGCATAGGATCCTATTCGGACCTGTTGCGTCAACTATTTATTTCTATTTTCTTAGGGCTGTTGCTTTCCCAACTTCTACTTGATCATGTGCGAGGGAAGTGATCAACATCATTAACTTATGAAAATGAAAAATGAAAACTCTTCGATATCCTTCGTAGTCTCTAGAAGCAGGTACCTACCTGTCTCCGAATAATTGTTCAAACTTTATGACAGGAGAATCATACAATTTATTTAGATTAAAATCTACCACTTACGAGTTCAAAAATATAATCTTTGGGTAAATTTAAATCAATAGAAACATTGTGTGGTAATTTTCGTCACAAATTTTCTTCGTTGTTAAATTGAAAGAACTTTTTTTCCAGTGCACCAAGATCTGTTTTGTTAATTGAAAACAATGTGCTTCCCCTTTCGTCACATTAATTGACATTTTTAACTAGGTATCTAATCTATTTAAAGACATAAACAAACACGCCAAATATTAAGTTTAAAAAAATCTATACTTTGCCTATCTTGTCGACCAATCTATCTTTGTATCAGCTGCTGCGATAACGCTTTTAGTATGGTAATAAATAATTGGAATCATTTTACCGAGTGCAGGAATGTGCTCGCAGTTTTGAATGAATTTCACAAGAGCACCTGTCGTGATATGTACCTACATAACACAGATTGGAAACGTCAATGTAAAAAAGTAAAACAGTGATATCGGGTAATACAATTGGTTGCTGAATAAAGGTAATAAATAAATAGGACGCTAGATCTGTTTTCTCAAAATCAATCGGTAGTTAACAATAGCAAGTTACAATTTTAAGGACGAATGGAGGGGACCTACTTTTAAATTAAAACGCTTCATTTTAATTTAATGTCTTATAACCAAATAGCTGAATCGAATTTTCTAATGACTCTTATGCTCCGGATGTTCGTCAGGCGTTGGCGGGATGTGAGAAAGTAAAAGAAAGAAAAAGACCAATTGTACAATCAATTTTCTGCATGCAGTTATTTGTTAATAAAAATGCCACAGATCTGTGCTATTCATAAGAAGTTTCATATATAACGACGCTACTGTACCATTATACGAATCGCTTCTTTATATATATTCATATATATGATTTCAATAAAAATGATTCACTGCCCGCACACATTCATCAGACGTGCGCCATTAAATTAGAAATAAAAAATGATTGAAAAGAAAACAAAACCAACTTCACCTACCTACAAATTAGCAAACAAATAATAAACTCTTCTTGATTTTAGGGGATCCACCGAAGAAATATTCGAGTGATCCGAGTTCAAGATCAAGTCATTATTTAATTACATACTTTGGAGTTGGGAGTGAGTATGACCTTTTTTTATTTCCTTTTCTCTTTTGTTAAACATTCATAGATAAGTCGTGAGATTTGTTATTCATCTACAACTTTGAGCGCGTTTGATTTAAGCTTGCTACATCCATCGAAATGCATATATATAAGAGGTACGGTTATATACTTACATGTGTGGCGCGTACTGTGTCTGTGACCACCCTTGCAAAACATGATTTATTTAAAACCGACCGACAATCGGCTCTTCCAAGAAATAAATTATCAATAATGCAATATGCGTGTCTGCTCCGGAATTATGTCAATAATTCGAGGTAGTGTCCACTTTATTATTCCGAATTGGTATTGGATTGGAAATGGAAGTAAAAGCTGAATTTGGACGAATGTGATTAACACTGAACTTGTAACATTGTTGGTTGCAATTCCGAATTTTGTCAACACATTCTTCTGTTCTACCACAAGCATAGAGCAAACCTTGTTTGCTTTGCATTGACTAATGAAAAATTAAAGTTCGTACCTATATATTTAGTTAGTTTGTTGTACTATTGGTAGGTATTCAAAGAGATAATAGCGGTGGGTATATTTAATATGACAGATTGCGTTTTAATACATACCATCGATCTACGTGTTCTGTTGAAAAATAGTTCAAGCGAACTACATATTTATAGAAGGTGCCCCAGTGAATACCTTAATGTCTGATACTAGAGGACCAGAAACTCTTTAATGGGTACAGTCAACATCGATTTCCTGCACTTGCTCTGCCATGCAATAATTTGTTATTACATTTAGGAAAAAACACATTAAATCTTTTAATAAATCAAATGCATAAAGAAAAGAGAGGTTTACAATTTTTTGAAGCTATTCGCGCTGACACTATTAACTTAAATCAAAAATATATTCGAGGCAACAATTCTGTCACATATTCCGCGGAATTATTCGATAGTAAAGAGATTTACGTTTTTATTGGTAAAACCGGTAAACCGCACTCAGTGACAATTTCTTTCTGTTATTCTCAGTTAGAGATAATCAGTTATATTCTGATCTTTGATACAACAGTTTGATTCACATTCGAACATCCCACTTCCACCAAGCAATAAAGTAGCAAATTCAAAAACCTTCCCACTGCCGTTTCGATTTCATTATCGACTGCAATTTGTCGTGGGCAAAGTAAGCTGCGACACATTTTGCGAAAGATCTTCACAGTCGATAACAAGGGATATTTTAAAAAATTAAGTGAAGAATACCGAAGCTTGATCGAATTGTAAAAAAAGTACAACCTGCTGAAACCAGGACAAAAAATATAATTTCAAATTAGATAGAGTTGTAGATGACGCACGTCGGCAAAGAGGTGCACAAGTAAGACAATAGTGAATGAGGATCGAATATAATGAATTACTGCTTTGCTCGTCGCTTAAATAAGCGAAAACATAGTTTTGTTAAATGAAAAATACTGCATTTCTAAAACAAAAATTGTAGCCTTAAACCTGCACATATTTATTTCACACCCCTTAAAAAATAAATTTTTGTTAATTGGTGCAATAGTTCGTTAGATTTTTGCGGAGATATAAATTTGCCATTCAGTTTTATTGTATTGATTGTTCAAATTACGAATGATTCACTGCGCACTAGCTCAGATCAAATTTCGTTGAGATCTTTGAAGAATTTTTCGGTGAGACAGTAATCGATTTTTCTATTTTTAAAACCATGAAAAGTTACATTTCCCAAGTAACAATTTTACTTCGGTAAGGTTCAAATTTGTAATTTCTGTAGGTAACAGCTTCGATAGAGCGTCTATAGTCTTTGTTAACCGAAGTTCATCCATTTCGAGGCAATTGTTTCGATAACAACTTCAGTAAGTCCTTTACGAAGCATATACATAGGCTTTATAGAGGGTTATGGAATTAAGCTTCGATAAGATCTCTATTAGACATCTGAAAATGTGTCTGGAGATGTGTGGAAAGTGAATTTCTTTAGAGCTTCTGACCGAAGGCATTATAGAAGCAATGAACTGTCATGCAGTCAACCGCTTGCGATTGGAAGCTGTACAGAAGCACTTACTCGTACTTCCTCCTAACTTACATATGGAGGCTTTATAGAGGTAAAAATTAATTTCATATGAAATGAATCAAAGCTGTCTAAAGAAACCATAATTAATGAATCGGGGAAAAATTACAAGACATAAAATACTTCTAGCACAATGAAAAATATGTCAGTAATGTGATTTTAAATAAACACTTTTCGCCCATGAATAAATAAGGGTAACACTAAATGTCTTGCTTTACTTCGGTCGAGTAAGCTGCAAGTTTATTGCAAATCATAACCAAACTCTAAAATGTACCAAGTAGTTCAGATTTAGCACTACTACAGCATTATGACGAATTAGCCTAGGGGGTGTATTGGACTACTACGCACAGGACCCAAGTTCGATTCTCAGTGCGGCGCATGTAAGTAAAATGTAAATTATAACGAGTACGTAAATGTAAACTCCATGAAAATTGCAAAAAGTCTTTAAAAATGTTTATCAAGAAGATAAAAAAAAATAAAAAAATAAGAAAATGGAAAATTGAAAAGTGTAATAAAAAAAAATAATTTTTTTCTTGTTCATTTTGGAGCCTCTATAAAGCTTCCATAAAGTTTCGGTAAGGTCTATCCAAGCTGTTCAGGAAGTCTTAAATAAATAAATACTTGCATTAAAGTGCGCCAAATGCGTTTCCTTTAGACCTTATGCAGTTAATATTGCGGGAGGTGAAATAGCTTCGATAGCGCCTTACCGAAGTCAAATTGTTACTTGGGTTTCTTTTTTGTTTCAGTTGGAATTTTACAAAATATTTTTTATAGCAATTTTGACGAATGAACTGAGTACTTAAATAAGAATCTGTCGACAATTTGTCGGCTTTGCACTACCTTGGTGGTATTTAGGCAGAGTTAAACGTCATTTAAGTAGAGTTAAACGTCAGCTGAAAAACTTGTTGATTTTGCTGCCGAAATTTGGAAAATATCACCAAGGTAATGCAAAATTCTTCTATAATTGCCCCTTTCTATACGCTATTTGCACACAGTGACATTGTTATATCATAATTAAAAATATCCACACTACCCTACCGACTTAACCGATTAGAGTAAGCGTTGCTTTAAGAAAGTCATAACCTGTATGTGCGTCTTGAACATTTGTTGATTAAGAAGCGTATTATTGTTCTAAAGTCTGATCTAAATTATAAAATACAGTTATTATTATCCAATAAAAATAAAAGAAAATGCCACTAGGAAAGTTGAAAATATAAGTCATAAAAGCAAAGTTTCCCCATTCAGCCGATTGACACTCAGTGTGAGGTGAGCTCTAAAGCGGGTGTTCAACATCTGGCAACAACAGATCGACTGAGCCGACAAGCAGAGGTCCCGTGCAATAAAAATCAAATGTCATTAGACTTGGCGCGCAAAACCATTGTATATAGAGATTTATGTTTATATACAATGGCAAAACTAAAGGCAGCAGTTCTGTCCAAACAAAACAAGAACACTCAAAGCTGTTTAATTCTGTAAACACTTCGGAACAAAGTTCCAATCTTTTAATAACATAATCAAATTTTAAAGCACACTTTCTGATTGAAAATAAAAACACAACTCACCAAATACTTATCGTCCACTTGAGTATTTCCCACTTCAGAAAGCAAACCTTTCAGTAGCGTTCTACCAGTATTGCAATTATTTTCGCACTTTAATCCCGGATTGCAGTGAAATAAAAATAAAGAACTGAAAAAACTTCTATATTCACCTAAATGACAAGCACAATATTTTCCACTTTTATGTCAAACTACGCCCTTTCGTTATATTAACCACGGCAATTAGCATAAATCAAGAGCACAAACGAGAAGATTCACAATATATCGATCATAGGCGTCGTAATCGACAATATTGACAAAAACTCTACCCGACACGATGAGCACAACTTTATTTTAACACAAAATATGAAGCGAAAAGCAAAAAGATCTTGACAGGCGCCTGTAAAACCGGTTCTAACACTGACTTTGCCGCATCATATTTTAATCGACTTGCGACCATGCATCACGCTTTTTTAAGATTTTCAACATCCAGATGACCAAGCGCTGGAAAGCCCGAACGTCTCACTTTGGTTTTCCGGATTACCAGAAACTCCCGGCGATCTTCACAAATGCGGATAGGAAAAAGGCTGCTTTTTTGCAGGAAACAGCATGTACACACCACTACGTTTGACGACCGAAATAGAAGCACTGATCTCAATGTTTTGATGTGTGTCAAACAAATTCAATTGATGATCACCTAATAACACTAAAATTGCAAAAACAAATGTTTGGTTAGAACACGACACAGAACATGGAACAGAAAACAGAACAGAACCTTTGTATGTAGGTATGTACGGGTTTATCTAATCGAATGGAATTTTATTTTTAAATTGATGGCGATAGCGGTCGCCGTTAGCAGTAACAACGCGAACTAACTGAAACGGTGACGAAGGCTAAACGTCTTTTCGACTACAAAAGTCACACGGCTCGTATTATGGTTGTGGTGGGTTTGTTTTATTTTCACTGATCGTACAGTGGGTGCCATAAATCATGAAACACTACGGGCTATCGTGCATGATCGGACCGGGGCGCAAAGTATAATCGAAAATCGTCATATGACATAGAAAGTAAACAAATAAAAAGAGAAAATAAATTTAACTGAACTTTATGATTGTTGTATGTAGATTATTGAATTTTTAATGTCTTTTTGAATGTGCATATTTGACGCAAAAAAAAAAATTGTATTTAGTGTTTCATGTAAATGGATTGTCTGTCCTGATGTCTTTTTACACCAAGGAGGTTTAACCACTGTCGGCTTAAACTGTAGTTAGCTAAATTTCATTACAAGAGTTGCTGCTAAATTCTTCTTTTAGATCTGCAATTGGCTATTCGCCGATTCACTCTAGTATATGCCATTGATTAAGAAATACCTACACAATTTGTCATAGGCGTCATCAAGAGAAACACAATTCTATATTTTCAACCAAGTCGACTTTTTCAATAGAAACACGGCCATTTGCAATCGCAATTTTTTTAGTTTTTAGTACAATTTGGTATAGCAATGGCAGTTCTTATGTTCTAATATAGAGAAAATATCACTTGGTTATTGAATGAGTTCTTTTGATTGATTAATAGAAAATTTAACCAATAAGTCAGGGTCGGCATTCATTAAGGCAAAACGTTCAAACGTTTTCGTGTGAACGAAGAAATTTGCTTGTGTAACATAGGGCAAATCATTCGTGCGCACGAAAACGTTTGATCGTTTCGCCTTAAAGAATCTGTCCAAGACCGAAAATGTCTACCCACGCATGCGCTTGACTTCACTAACACTCGTCATCAAGCCAATGGTTTTGTCGGGGTAGTCGTGTAAAACTCATCACATTACCTTCCGATGGCTTCTTGACATCGGTTTCACTAATCTTTGACTTCAAAGACGACTTCATTACCTACGTTATTCATCATTCGAAGAACACAAAAAGCTTGCTAAAGACAAAAGATGACAGGCGATAAACATTGCTTGCACAGGTTTACTTCATTGCCGACATAATTAAGTACGGACAGTAGTTATCGACGAAACTTCGAAATTGGGTGTTTTGTTAACATAAACAGCGTTTTGTAGAAAGCAACTGAACTACAAGCACAGTAAACTAAACAATAAGCTTTGGACAAGGTCAAACAATCTACATACTCTCGGATAACAGTTCAAAAAACTTTCATCCGCGCTCATTTTTCATTATTGAACGACCAAGATTGATAGCAACATTGTTTGTATATTATATTTTTTACAACAACTTGACCTTGTAAAGTAAGTAATTGCAAAAAACGGCAACTCGCCCCCGGGTGGACTCGAACCACCAACCTTTCGGTTAACAGCCGAACGCGCTAACCAATTGCGCCACGGAGGCGACGAGTAGCCTCGTGTCAACTACCAAACTTCCAGCAGACACAATAAATATAATACATATATATATATCCAATCCAGGGTAAAGTCAAGCTTTTCATAATAAATTCTATTATCAACATTTGATTTATCGAACCTCACAATTGCAAAATTGCTATGGACAATGTAACTACTATTGTGAACTCCTTAAATTTAAGATCGATTGGAGGACAGAAAACGGGGAGCGAACGATGGAATTTCATAGCAAAAGCTTTAAAAATCCCGTCTTCCATCTGATAATAAACTGAGCGCAGACAGCTAGACCACTTTTATTCTTTCAAGGAATATGTTCGTAAAAACTCTGAAACTAGTTGTTGCTTGTTGGAAACCGTTGGAAGCTTACGTTATAAGGTGAATTTGAACCCGTTATGAGCCATCATCTAAATTTAGTCAAAGTCTTATTGTCAAAATAGGTTTTCACAGAGGGAGTGAGGGAGAGGACAGGGTACAATTCTGACCCTCTTAAGGACGTCCTTAGTTGGGATGATCCCTATCTTTTGGCTGAGAACGGCGTGGATAGATATCTTATCAAAAGTCTAACTGTCATATCAAATTACCTGACACTTATTTAGTCTCACCTATCATCGGGCGACAAGAATTCAACGAGACTTGGCGGTTTGATCTAGCTTCTCGAAAGCGATAAACAAAAATTACACACAGCATTGCATCACTGTCTTCTTAACTTGTTTGTTGTCAATATGTAATTAAAAGCTGTCAATGAAATGTCAAATAAGTGTAAATTTCAAATGATCAGAATAGTTTTTTGTAATAACGAGGACAATTCATCCGACACTCAAATAAAGCAGTCATCATTTATAACGTAATAAAAAATACAAAGGTTTTATTTAACAACTAACATGTTGTGTTTTAGTCAGTGAAAGCGGTTCTTTACTATTTCCCTTCGCCTATTTATATATAAGATAACTCTCAAGAAAAATTCGATCTCACTTACATAAAGACTATACGACTTTAATTCGTATACGATTTCTTCTCTTAATCTTCAGGTTATGGGTCGTTTTGTGAATACAGTCCATTCCTTACCCTATTTCAAATAAATAACTTCCGATTTATTGAGGACAATGTGATTAACTAATAATAATTTTTAAATATCCCACTAAATATTTTCTATGTCATAATATGCAATTGGAAAAAAACTGCATGGAAAATTTCGCCATTGTGAGTTCGAAAAATGTCGCCAGGGCACTAAAAATGATTATTAGTATAGCGGAATAAGCAGACAAAAATAGCAACACATTCACAATACTCATTATTTAAAACAAAAATGCAATTTGACCAAACAACAAAAAGCTGAGTCGCCCCCGGGTGGACTCGAACCACCAACCTTTCGGTTAACAGCCGAACGCGCTAACCAATTGCGCCACGGAGGCCACATGTACATGCTTGGGATTTATTAGTCCGATAGCAGCAAACACTTAGTTTATGTAGTATATGTGCTTTTGTTTCCGTATGCAAGACAAAAATGTGTCTCATTAAAAATTCCAAGCAAATTGCCTGCTTGTACAACTTTTATGCTTATAAAAACAATACTGTGTCAAATCTTGAAAATGACATCTAGCAATATAAATAATAGATCCATTCGCGTACTTTCACGAGCCAAGCACTAAAAATATGTCAAATTCGAAAAATTGAGCGAAACTCTCTCAGAAAGCTGAAAATATACTCCTAAGCAGCGTTGCCACTTTGCTGCAATAGCAGTAGATCTACTGCACTTTTTGCAAAAAATAAATCTACTGCACTTTACAAACATTCTCTTAAACAGCTGTACAAAAACCATGCATAAAAATAACCCCTGTAAAGAACCTCTGAACGAAGCCAACTAATTGTGAACTAATTGTATAAAAAAATATTAAAGCTATGATTAATATAGTTTTAAGCAATTGATCTTTGTTTTTTTTTTGTTTAACAAAAAATCTACTCCGGAAAGATCGAATCTACTGCATTTTTTTAATGATCTACTGCGCTCCTCTTTTATTGAAGTGGCAGCGCTGCTCCAAAGTGGATACACTTTGAGCTACTTTGAGCCACTTACATTTTTGAAATCTAATCCATATCACGAAAAAAATTAATAACTTACCTTTTTGAAACATTTTCTTTATTTTCAGATATTTTATTTTTGTGTTAAACGGATTTTTAATTTGTTTCCTGTCAATTTTGCGCATTTTATCAGTACTTGCCGGTTGAAATTCTCTGAGCTGTTTCGAGCCAAGAGAAGAACTGCTCGTTACTCGTTATTATGCTAATTTTCTCTTTTTCTGTCATTTTTGATGAGTACGTGTATAGACTTTGTGCGATTGCGATCGATTTATATCGATTGCGTTCGATTCAAACCGCGTACGCGAACGAACATAATATCTATCTGAGTACTTTATTTTTTGGGATACAATAAAGCTTTCAAATTTTCGTTTTGGCCAAAGCATGGTCAAAATAAATGACTTAGCCATTTGACAGCGAAAACAAGTCCGTTCCTTTATTTACGAATTTGTACGAATTTTTCACTCCATGTCGCTCGATAACCCGTCAGAATTGTAGAACAGAGCGGCATAGGAAAAGCCAGACGTTATCTCGTTCTTTAAGAATCTTTAAACTTTTAAGTCCACAAATTTCTTCGAGTACAATTTAATGAAAATAGTAACAAGATACCTAACAGTTGACAGTGCTCTGTTTTGCTATTCGGCTATATCTCAGCAAATCAATGTCTGACATCTAACAGCTAACTGGTGCATTTATATGATTATTAGAAACCGTAAAGTTGTGCTATTAAACTGCAGATCTTCTATTAAAAATTCGTTCATCAATTGCTGCCCTCGACTGTAATTTAGTCACCCACAGTTGATGTAACACTGGTATAGGTTAGGTACCTCATGCATACATTTAATTTTGCTTCAAACCTCTCGTATAGTCATAAAGTGTTTGTCCAAGAGAATAATAAAACATGATGTCATTAAACCGCACGTTAGAAGCATACCAATTTATTCGACGTATCGTCTTCTTAACCAGAAATCGACTTCGACTATCGACTCTCTTCTATGGCTACATGTGAACACAGCAAGCGACACACTGACTAGTGTAGCCTGTAGTGCATGCCTCTATCCGAGAGCCCAGACAACTCTAACTGCGACTCCCGAGCGTTCGGGAACTAAGCACAACCGAATGAAACAACCTTATAGAATCTGCAATAAATTTCATTAAAATTCACACTGATATTGTATTCACATTTGATGAACACGCTGGCAAGTGAGTAACGATGGACGCTTCAGCACGGTGATAATTTGAGTAAAATATGTGCAACAATTGACGGGATTTATGTGCTTCACATTACATATGGCAAACAACTCCCCTTCCTTGCGGTTCGATGAAGCCGATGACGTTTCTCGAAGTAGTGTTGTTGTCTGAAAGAGTAAACGAAAACCATACACCAAGCAGTGTCTGACATTTAATTAAAGCGATAAAAATACAAAAGTGTTTATTTTCATATTTATACAATCGATTTCTGCTAATTGCGACTGCGAGAAGACGATAAGCTGCATCCGCTAGTAATTCGTAGATATGTCAGATCTCTGATGTCACTTTACAGTAAAACAATGAAAGGCATACACGATAAGGGCCTTTTTTGCAACTGTGCTATAGTGTATCAGCCTTATTTATAAAACGTCCTTACGCAGGAAAACGTGATTTATAAACAAAAAACACTTTGCGTAAAGCCTGCGTAACTTTAAACGCAAAAATTTGCGTTTAGAGGTTGCGTAAAGCTAGCATATTTTTTTTTCGTTTTTGAAATGTCATTTTGTTTACATTTACGGGGTAGATTTGAAAATTGAAAAAGAAACTAAAAATTGAATTAAAAATGCCATTCAGCTTCGCGAATTTTGTTAACGACATTGATATGTATGATTTAGAGATTTAGGTTTTTTGCAATAGTTTCGTACTTATTTAGACACCAGCCCTGCGTAGTAAACAGTCAGTGGACATTTTTTCATAAATAATAATTTCAGCAAAGCCACATAGAGGCTGCGTAAATTTTTACGCGATGTTTAACTAAACAACATCGTAGAGGCGTCGTAGGGGAATCTAATAAATACGTCATAAAATGGTCATAAAATCACCGCTTGTTGTTTATGAATGCGTTACTGCTCTTGGACAAATGGGATTTGTCACTTCCACACCGTATGATGACAAACTGTCAGATAACCAGCCAGAGTCAAAATTTCAATAAATTAGCGATTTATATTTGTTTGCATTGACAATGGCTTAATTTTAAAAGCAAGGTAAAAGTGTGCAATAACAGGACGATGAGCAACATTTTGAAGTTGTCATCACAAAATTAATAATGAAAAACAATTTTCCATGCATTTCCAACAAATAATATGACATTTTTCAATCGCTGGTAATTTCGCACCGAACTGTACGCGAATGCGTTTTTCCGTATGAATGTTACGCGAACGTCGCTTTTATGCTTTTTAGCTTAAGCATAGTATGCTGCTCGCGCTTAAATTAAGCCCCCATACAAAAATGTCTCGAAAGATAGAATTAAGCAAAGCAGTACGCAGTTCAAGCTAAATTTGTTAGCCGCTGTACGAAAAATCTCTACAGAATTTAATTCTAATTTTGACAGATCAGGAAAAATATCGGTTTTTCAAACGAAAGCAAAAAAACAGTATGGAGAATGGTAAGTTCAACACAAGAAAATTCGTTGTTGTTAATTTAATTTCTTTCAAATGGAATGTTTTAACGAGGAGTACCTGGAAGAGGTTCATCCCCGAAATTTCCAGTCGAATTTATTTTCAAATATTGGAATGTGAAAAAAAAGCTGTCAGCAAAACGTCAGATTGAAATGTTTCTTGTGTTGAACTTAGTACGCTGCTCAAGCTAAATTTAAGCGAACCTATTTAGCTGAGCGGAACGCAGCTCGAGCTAAATTATCAAACTTTTCTTTCAGAATGTACTTCATGTGTTTGTCAAAATTTAGGGTGCCCATTTCAAGCTAAATTGTGACAGACCTGTATTTGTTGTTCTGTTGCGGAAAAGTATGCAAGGATGAGCTCTTTTAATTATTGCATGGACGAGAAGTACCTAGAATCAGACATAGTTGAAACAAGAGAGAATTACATATTTGAAGGAAGTTTTTTCAAAGAACAGCTGTTTTCTGTGACACTTATCCACGGCCAAAATTTAGCTAGGACTTTAGCTGATGTTTGGAGAGAAAAGTTGGAGACCAGATCAAATTTAGTTTAGCTCGAGCAGCGTACTACGCTTTGTGGAAAAAAATATTTCAACGGAATCTATTTTTAAAAGAAACCAGCAGATTGCCTACAAAATTTCCGGCTCACATCGACTTGAAGTCTCAATTTAATTACCTCGGGCATCACTAACAACTGATTTTAACTGTTTTGTAGATCTCAATAGACGATTTTGGATGAAAATACTTCATCATTGTGAGTTCGAAAAATGTAACCAAGGTCATCCGAATGATGCCAGCTACAACTTTGAGTTCATGCCCTAATCCAAATAATTTATAGACTTATTTGTAAATTTAAAAAAAAATAAAACATATCCACGTTTATTTGTTTTCAAAAAAAAAAAATAAAATAAACAAAAATAAATCTGCCAATAAATCGAAAAACGAAACATTTCCAAGGCTAGCCTAGTCCCGCATTATACTCATCACCTTTGCCAAGCTCAGTGTGATCGGCATCTTCGTGGATCTGGGAGGCGGTACCGCCGGCAGTAAGTAAAATGCACCAAGGTGAATCAGCATGACCGTATTCCGATGCAGTTGGACGTAGTTACACCAAAATCGTTTCATGCGAGCACTAAAGCACATGTCGAGTTCCGCTTTAAGTGATTTTATCTCGACTTTAAGTGAATCGATTTGATTTTTAAAATTGAGTTCCGCCTTCTTCAGGTCCCGTACCTGAAATTCTTTTCTTTTGAGGAGAAAGCCTTTAGTGATTTCAAGATTGAATCAATTTAATTCAATATCATACTCTTTTAGATCTAAAAGCAAAGTCTCCAGCGCTTTAATTTCAGAATTGGCTTTCAACAATTCCTGTTCCTTGTTATAGACCCGAAGTAGGTTCTCCTCTTCTGCTTTCTTGTATTTCATTTCGTTCAAATTTATCTAGAAATAGGAAGAACAATATGTTGACAAATGTTTCCTGGAATTTTATTATTTTGCAGATGTAACACAGACTTATGTTCGCAACTAATAGTTCTTGGTACCTTTTGTGCAAAGCCAGCCCATGTGGAAGAATTACATCACCCTTTCGGAATAAGTCGGTCATTCCCATTCCGATTTGTAGGAGCATTTCATTTTTCATGAACCCACTTTACCATGAGCCTGACGTATTTGCATAGTTACGAGTATGCCATGCGTAGATATAATATACGATACGACCGCCACTGCCACCCCATTGCCTGTGAGCTGTGACATTCAAATCGAGGCAATCAATCAAGATACGATTGTACGGGTAGTACTAAACTCATGCTCTTTTGAAACGAAATAGGAAATTCCAATTCCCCATTGTGGATTGTAACAAATATCTTCAACTATGTGTAATATTGATTTTTGGCCCAAATTTGCAACATTTTTATTTTTCCACTTTAAGGAACAATAATATGATTTCTTTGCAGTAACAAATCGATATCCATACACGGTTTGAGGTCAAGGACTTGACAAAGCAACAACCAAACCGGTGAAATTGGTAGAAATGATGTAGCTGACATGTAAATTGGATTTCCTACACATGGATGTGTACCGGATATTAAAAAAGAAATCAATAATTTGAAAGGGTTCTTATTAAAAAATATGCGATATCCTACACAAAGGCGTTTGTTAGCTAGCGATAAAGGAAATTTAAAGCGGTAGGTATTTGAAGGCGTTTTACGACGTTATTCACGCTAATTCTGGAACTCGATTTAATCGAGAGTTCTTCGTATTGAACATTTCCACACGAATCAACTGCTGATGTTCTTAGTTTTGCGGCAAGGCAGTTCGTTATCGAACGGTTGTGGTAACTGATCATTTTCAAAATGG
Organism: Cheilosia variabilis; assembly: GCA_951230905.1. Classification (NCBI taxonomy): domain Eukaryota; kingdom Metazoa; phylum Arthropoda; class Insecta; order Diptera; family Syrphidae; genus Cheilosia; species Cheilosia variabilis. The sequence continues at coordinate 22,281,526 of OX579680.1, read as the reverse complement.
GCGAAATGGAAACAAATTAGTATTTGTTTGTATTTGTTGTTACTATACTGGCCTATTTCATTTCATAAGTGTTTTTTTTTTTTGATTCGCCAGCTTGATTCTCTTTCGAACATGCACAGTACACTACCTTACCCATTCGATCGAAAACCATGCCAATACCAATTCATGCTTATTTTGAGATTCGAACGAATAGTCAATTGCAATTGCAACGAATGAACTTTGTGTATTTTGAGATTCGAACGAATAATATTCACTATCGAGAATGTCATAAAATGAATTCAAATGAATTTAGCTTTCGAAATCAGCTGTTTCACATTTTTATTTTATATACTGTTGTTCTCGAAACAACAGTAGTGTGAATGAGAAAATTACTCCTGTCCTTCAGTTTTTGTAGTATTTATTACAAATTCAGGTGGTTATAATACTACAAAATTCCTACGAGAAAATATTGTTATTAGCAAATTACATTTAAATGAAGTTTTATTTTCTACTTTTTTAGTTCTTTTCTTTTTCTTTAGGAATATTTCTTTTGTAAAACAATAAAATTATGTTTGTGAAATTTGTACTTTTGCTGTCCGATTGCGATCATTTGTGCAATAGTAATGGCGACCTCCTTGACTTTTAGCCAAACGTTCAACCGGCAGCCATTACACTATAGGATCGATTCGGCGAATTGTTTCGATTTTTAAAACGGATTTTTAAATTGTTTCCTGCCAGTTTTGCGCATTTGACATTTTTATCAGTACTTGCCGGTTGAAAGTCTCTGAGCTGTTTCGAGCCAAGAGAGGAACTGCTCGTTACTCGTTATTTTGCTAATTTTCTCTTTGTCTGTCATTTTTTATGAGTACGTGTATAGACTTTGTGCAATCGATTTATATGGATTGCGTTCGATTCAAACCGCGTACGCGAACGAACCCACTGTTTAGCGTCAGGAAAATACAGACGAATAAAAAATGACATTTGTTGCGAACGATTAGAAAGTCAAAATACACTCAACATTCGAAAAATTAACTTTCGATTGATAGAATGAACTTTCTATCTGTTCGAATGTCAAAATACAGATTCTTCAAATTCGACACACTTTCGAAAGAAAACGAATCTCAGAATAAGCATGATTATATACACCTACCATCTGCCGTATCATTTTGCTATCGACTCTCGCACTAATTTGCGAAAGAAAGCAAATAAAGAATTGAAAAATGAGTAAAACAAACGGGGGAATGGGTTATGTCAAAGTGTTCTTCGTTGCAAGAAAAAACTAGCAGCTTGTTTAGGTCATACGCTAAATAATATGCAAGAAGATTTTAGTAAAAGTCACAAGCAATGATTTAATGTTCACTTCATTCCCAGCATATAAGTATATATCGACCTTCTGAACTGGAAAGATGATATTACTCGTAAATATGAACCACGTGAAAAGTAATACAATAATAAAACAACTATTGAGCCTATTCGAATTGAAGATTGGGATTACCTATTTGATTTTTGAAACGTTCACTAGCTAGCTCGAGAAATGGAATAGGTAGGACTGTTTAAATGTTGTTACTGCATTTGACTCGATTCGATGGAAACTGAGTATGCGGAAAAAAATATGTATAACGTATAACTACGGAAATCAAAATAGGAAGCATTGATAAAATAAAAGTGGGTTATACTATGTTCCCACCAACGTAATTAACCAAAGTGATTTATAAATCACGAAAGGCGTCTCCACCGAACTTTACGTGATTTATGTCGTTTTCCAGATCTCAGATTTAACGCGGCTCATGGAACATGCAACGAAATTGATCTGCTTTTGTAAATGAATTAGTGCGTCATTTGACAGCAATATCGGCTGTTCAAATTGGATTCGATTTTGGAAAAATCAACTATGGATATCGACTTGAAAAATGTTTTCCCTGTTGTAGTTATAAATGGAGTAGTTTCGCTCATTCGTAGTCTTCAGATGATGAGGAAGACGATGACGATTTACTTTTCACGAAACTTTGCTCATTTGTTTTGAAAGCAAACTTCTTAAAATGACGTAAAACAGCTGTGCAAAGTAAATATATTGGTATTTGTGGTAGTATGTGTAAATCTGAAAAAATATCGAGATCTGTAAAAAGTGATCCGAATCGAAAAAAAATATGATTTTTTTGCCCAATGGAACATGGAAAGTGATTTAGATCAAAGAAAAGATTGATTTTTTGTCCCAATGGAAAACGACAGTAGTGTGACATTTTTGTCAACTTTGACATTAGGTGTCCAACTTTCAATATTTTAAGATAGTTATTTTTATTTGTTGTTTCTGTTTCGTTGCCATACCTGCCAAGAATACAACAATTTTTGATTGTATGTAATTAATAAAAATATGAAAAACTCACCGAAACACGAACAAAATTAGCAAATTGAGTTTGATATAATTTTTTTGACAGTTTTTTTTTATTTTTTGTTTGATGAATAAAGTGCTACAGTTAATAACAGTTATGTTTGATTTTATTTTGTGTGTATTTGTGATGACAGATAGGTAATTAAAATTTAAACACGTATAATGTATGATAAATCACGTAATTTATGAGATCACGTTGGCGGGAACATTGTATTAGGCAGTTAGATTAGTGATACGCTTCACATTCCATGATTATCATAATGACAAGTAGGTAAAGTAAGGCCTGTGATCTGTGAAGCACATCTGGTTCTCCTTGTTGAAAATGTATTCTCCTTACACTTTTAGCAATAGTAGGTATTTTCCTTTACTTTTATACATAAGAATGGAAAAGACTGTCAAAATGACAGTGGTGGGAATAAATTATTTTTCAGAGAGAGACACAAGACACTTACGAAAAAGTTAGGGAACGGTTTTCTAGTAATACATGAAAGATGACAGATAGGTACATAATTCATAATAAATTGACGGAGACAATTCCTTGGAAATAATAGTGTGTAGAGGCGCGAATGTTATTGTATGACAATATACACAAATAAAGTGCACGACTGGGTCGAACCAAACTTTCTCGTTCATCAAAAGTTGGGTTGGTGCAAATGAAGTGAACGTTTTTGATTGTGTAAGCTCCATTTGGTAAGAATTATTTTGAGGTCCATATTCAAAATGGTTAAAAAAAAGGAAAATCGAGTAATATTTGCTAAAAAGAAGTTTTGCGTGGCTGCATTGAAAGTGGGGCATTGAGATTATTACAAAAATATACCGTAGATATGTGAATAGAGATCGGGACTTGGCTAATCATTTTTGGAAAATAATTAAAAAACTAATTTATTCAAATTATTTTAAGAAAACAAAAAAAAAACTTTATTTAGAGTGCTTTAATTATCTTTAATATTCATTTTGATCAAAATCGTTTGAGCGGTTTTTGTAAATTAAGCAGACAAAACAGCAACAAATATCACTGTTTCGTTTAGAAAATACTATTGCTTAACTAAATAGCTGAAAACTCAGCATTAGATATTGTTCGGGATGTAAGCATTACTTAGTTTTCAATGTTTTAATGGCAAGCAGTTTATAAAACTTCCGTTTTCGGTGAAAAGAATTGAAAATTAAGGACGCAATCATTTTGAAAACATCAATTTTACTTTAAGTTTGCATTTTAGTCAAAATCATGTTGTTTTGAGGTAAACTAGGGAAAACTATATTTTTCAAAAACTACTTTTTTCAAAAATCCATTTTACGATAATACAGAGAAAAACTGAGTTCTTCATTAAGTTAGAAATGACCATATTACCTTAGAAATGAATATTTGTTACAATCGTATGTCCAAATTTCAAAAGTGACGTTACTCGATATTTTAGCGGAAAACTGAGTACGCAGTTACGTATACCTCACCTATTTAAGCTTAAATATCAATTTTTGTTGAAATCGTTAGAGCCGTTTTCGAACAAATCAAACTGGTATGAAAATTTTGTATGGGAAGTACCATTAATAATGAGGTTACCATGCAAAAAAAAACGGCCCCGAACTGTAAGCCCCCAAACTTTAAATCCGAAGTTTGAACGAAATCCGTTCAGCCGCTTAGGCTGTAGCCATCGGGACATACAGACAGCCAGACAGACAGACGGATACAATTTTGCGTCCCACTTTTTTTGAGTTCGCCTATCATCGTAATATCAGAATTGATTAACATCTCGTTTCGAAATGGAGAAAGTTAAAAATAGCCGTCAATAATGTCGCTTTCCATTGGGCAAAAAGAAGCGTCCGGTAGAGTACGGAATCGAAAAAATCACTTCTGAAACCGTTCCATTTGCACAAAAAATACTCTTCTGGTGATTCTTTCGAATTGCGCTTCTCGATTTGAAGTCAGAATCCACTCAAGAAGCACTCACACAAGTGTTATTTATGTATTTTATACAAGTCAGCTGACAGCAGCCGTACATTTTTTTTGGCATTTCACCAATACTATTGTGAATTCTTTCAGAAACATTTATGTTGTTCCATTGGATTTCGGAATGAGTGGATCCCCGAGTGACACCAATGGAAAACGACACAAGGAATGCTATTTGCGGATTTGGACTTTCAGAGTCCCTCCTCAATATTCGGCCTTTTTTATTATGCTCACATGATCTATATAGATCATTGATTTCCATGGTTTACAACAAAAGTTGGATCTCGTACTATTGTTGTAAACCGTGGAAATCAATGATCTATATAGATCATGTGAGCATAATAAAAAAGGCCTATTGCTTCCCTCAAAAAGCCAAGACAAATGTGTCCCCAATGGGTTGTTAAATTTGTGAAATGCGGAAGCTGAAGCGGTCATAACTTTCATATTTATAAACGCGAATTGCTGAATGCACCCGCTGATCATTGCTTTCAGAACACGTCCCACGAGCACACCGAAGTGCGAAATAGAAAATGCGAAATGTCATTCTTTCCCTCTCGCGGTTTCCGGTTCTTAACTCAGGAGTTTCTTTTCGTCCCTTTCTTTTATCATTATCTCGTTGGCTGGAGGTTGTCGGCATTTTTATCGCGTGTACCAAGATACACCATTTGTAATATTAAAATTAAATTTAATAAAGTAGAATTTGACTTTTAACTCTCGTTTAATACGTTCGATACGAGCGTGCAGTTTTATTTCCACGCGTGTGCCGCATCTTGCACGACGCATATGAAAAAAGCTAACAAACCCCTGAATTAATTTTAAAAGAGAAAGACACTGTTCGAAGAAGTCCTACCCGGAAAATCTTGATTTTACGTTTATTTTGAACCTCCAAATTTGTCATTTTACTGACGATATGTACAAAATTAGAACAATCACTAGTTCTTTAGTAATTGGTACCGCTTAGTGCATAAATTGAGAATACTTGTGCCGACTGATGAGTTGAGTTTGAGTTTTTGCGCAGCCTTCTTTCGAGTCCTCCCGTTGCCGTTGTACATTTCTGAGTCATTTCAATTGTTGTCGTTCCCATCACATATGTCTCCACACATCTAGCGAATCACACAAATCAACTTGAAAAATTCCCTGAAACCAACATCCCCTAAAGACCTTCGTCCAGAAATGTACAAATTCTTGCCATTAAAGATGTTCACACATAAACTGATTTTAAGGACATCTTTCCGGGTATGCCTCGATGACTCATGCGAACTTTCATCCATTAGCCCCCGCCTATATCATACCATCTACACGCATAGTCCTTCCCTAACCTCCACTGTCCTGATAATGGTTATCAATTCAAATGGTTGCGAAGCTTTCCACCCGATTCCTGGAACACCAATTTTCAATGACTCACAAACTCTGAACGAGATATCAAGCCATAATACAAACAAATTGGGGAAACCACATACCTTTAACTTTGACCTTTCTTCCTAGTACCCGACAACGACATTCCGTGTAATAGAACCACCTCATAAATGATTCAAATCGCATAATGTAAACAAGTAATCAAGGACTCCCTGCTGCTGCCACTCACCTCATTTAGGAGTTCGTTCTTTTGATTTTCAAGGCGCTGGACGTTACGCTGCTCGCTGGACAAGCTCGTCTGAAGGTGGCGTATCTGTGCCATCGATTTGAACAGATGACTGTTGGTCTCTGTGAGTCCGTAATTGAGTGTCTCGTTCTCCTGCTCCTTTGCGTGCAATTGCTGCTCGAAAAGGGACGCTTCTGCCTTGGCACTAATCAAAGATGTAGTCAAACCCTCCACAGAGGACTTCATCCCGGTGTATTCCTCGGTCGCGTGTCGTAGTTGTCGACTGAGCTTCTCGTTTTGCTTCTGCTCATTGCGGAAGACCGAGTTAAGGACATGGATTTGATTTTTCACTTTGATCGACTGCAAAGTTGTGGAAAGTTGCACAAGTTGTTATGATTGGCAATTATGGAACATACCCTCTTTTGCAATTGATCCACTTCATCGGTCAGACGTCTGACGTCATCCCTCCTCTTTCGCCATGCATTCAGCATGATGGTTGCGAATACCTTCATGCCAGCTGCCTTTGCTGTTACAGCGCCGCTGTCGGGTTCATTGACCATGTAGAAGCGTCTCTCCTTTGTCGGGTAGAACATGTCCTGCGGGGTGGTGCACGAGCTCTGCATCAACACGGGCTTCGGCAGAACAACGCCGGTGTACCTATCCTGGGCGGCAATTCGTGGATAGCTGGTGTAGTTCTTCCTCGATTGCTTCATGTCCATTTGTGATAGAGATTTTCTAATGCGATAGGGAACCAGGCACTTAGGAGGTTCTTTGAATTTTTCACCAGAAGAAAGCGGCTTGACGGTCTCGATACGGTGTGCGGAACTGGCTCGGGGAATTTGTGAACAGGGATTGGCCAAACTGAAAAGAGAAAATGTATCGCGCGCGACTGTAATTTATGCAAGGGACGACCTAAGTTGTACGGAAATTCATCGAACTGTGGAAAATTTTCTCACATTTGGCTCCTGAGTTGAGTCGAAAATGTAAATTTTTCTCAAGTGATTTTCAGACTCACCCGTGTTTGAGGAATTTCCTCTTTTTCCTTTGGCAGGGTTCTTTGAATTTATCCGACTCGCCACTGCTGCTGGGTGTCTCGAGGGATATTTCCTTAGGCTGCGGCATTATCTTTTAAATTATATAAATAAATAAATTAAAATGTTATTGCGTGCTGTCGCAAATTGTTGATAAATTGAATACGAATTGAAAATATTCTCATTTGGCTATTCGAATTGAAGTATAGAACGCAAGGTGATCGCGATGTGGAAGGTACAAGTAGTCTTGTTGTAGGTGAAATCTGCAGTTTAAATAGATAACTCTGCATTCAACGGTTCTAAAATAATTTTAGGGGTGTTCTGTTGGAAGAATCGTATGCTTACGAACAGACTACTTAAATAACGAAAAAGGTTTGTACAAAATGCGTCACCATTTTGTTTGTTTTCAATGCCTAACGCATGAATAACCGTCTATTTGCATTATTTGACACTAACGACTGTTCCCGTACTATGCACATTCAGGAGAGCTCTCAAAGTTTTGTTAAATAAAAGGTGGCGCAAAATGAATCACCCTATTGGAAGATGTTTTAATTTTTGCAAATGGGGACGTTCAAGCATCTAGTTTAGTAAGTCTGACAGCTCTCTCACTAGATGAAACTCGACTCTGATTGGGGGAAATCGGTCGTGAGAGCAGATGTTTCAGTTGACGTTTATGGAGGGGTAGCCGACGAATCTAGTCGAGAAATTCGTGACTGAGTACTAAGTTGACAGTTCTCATATGTGGCTGACGTAGAAAACGTGACGTTCCCGACCAATCTAGTTTTTGCGTTCAGGTTACATCTTATCCAGACCAATCTAGTCGACTTAAGATGACTAGATTCTTGAATGCGGCCAATGGCTTCGTATGTCAATCGTATTTGACATTTGTGAACTAGACAGCTGCAGTATAAAACTGACAAGCAATGGAGCGCTTTACTCCGCAAGAGCGTGGAATAATTAATGGAATGGATATAGTGAAGGAAGCGTTTCCTTGTCGCGTAATTTACAAAAAATTGTAAAGGTCCAAATAAAGATTTTCATCACTCAAAATATTTTTTTTTTCTTTAAAGTAATTCAAAAACAAAATTGGATGATTAATTTTTGAAACCCACCAAAAGTTTAAAAACGTCAACTCCATAAAATCCTTTTTTTTTTAACAAAAAAAAGGCTGTTGGTTCAAATCTGTTGATCTATCAAATGAATCAAAAGAACTAAACCGCTCTCGTTTTTTTAATGACTTTGTCATTCAATCATTCAAGAAGAGAATCGCACAGCGATCATCCAATTCCAAGTTTGTTTTAACAGACATTTTGTGAAATTCTGTATGAAAAAGAAATCGTTCGCTTCTCTTCTTAAAAAATTGTAAAAAGGAAATATTATTTAAAAATTCATACAAAAGGATCGCTCACATTGAAGCAGACCCATTATCGCTTCTACTACAGGGTGGAGCGATACACAAATAACGCATTGATTTGAATATCGATTTTATTTGCAAATAAGTTTGCTTTTTTCTAAAAAAAATAAAGAGGTGATTAAGAAATAGTTTCTTGAATGTTGTTGGAAATTGTGTCTTTCAAATAACCGCAATTTTGTTCTTAACTGACTTTCATACGTGTAAGCTTGTAGATGTAGTATAAAATATTAATTGCGACAAAAAGCGAATACCAACGGCTACCGGTTCAACGATTTCAATCTGAGTGTCTTAGTAGGTAAGAATTGCCTCTGGTCACAGACTACTTATTAATAGGCAAAAATGAGGCAATGACTGACCGAAAAGGAAAGAAATATGAGAGTAACATATTCGTTTCACATTCATTTACCATCTCTTTGCATGAATATGGGAACAACGAAAAGTATTCGGAAGAGAAAACATGTGTGACGCGATTGTGTGCTAACGAATCCGCTTTTTCAATTTGTCTTACTGTGCGAACCGACGTCGGAACAGAATATCAGAAGAAACTGCGTAACAGTACATTTCATTGATGGCAAACTGTCAAATTTTGCAACTAATACAAGGAATCATGCAAATGCATTATTTCGTCGACTCATGAGCAATGGCCACTGACTACAAGTTGGGTACTAAAATTATATCATAAGTTTGCGTATATAGTGTACATAGTCAAAATAAATCTGGCACTCAAACTATGGTCGCTTTTCATTGACCGCTATATATGACAAAAGTGTCACCTGGCACATCAAGCATCATATAAAAAATAAGCACTAAAAACGAAATAAGACCTTTTGTATTTTTTTGCAAAAGCAGTTAATTTGGGTTCTTACTTTTGACATCTCTATCTCCACGTTGATGTTTGTCAATCGAGCTTTAATCGAGCTTTATCGGAAACAATTATGCCGCATTTACACGGTCACACATTCCTGGCACGGAAGATTAAAGGGATGCTAAATATTAAACAGCCGTGTGACTGAATTTTGATATTTTTATAGCAATGGCTTACGAAATTTCGCCTTCCTATAAAACAAATGGAAGTGATGAACGGACAATTATTTATTTATTTCGTATAACTGATTGATGAATTGTTAGTTTAATTTACTGAAACTAATTACCACTCTTATTTCACATGTTTTAAATCAGAAATAGAAATGTTTTCAAGTGATTGTAGAGATGCTGTTCGTGTTGTTTGTGTTTGTTTCCGTTTTACGTTTCTATAATTATGGGTAGAACATCCATGACACTTTAGGCGTCTGATTTGTGATCTCATTCTTACGCCTTTATTATAGCATAAAAAAAATGCATTAAAAATGTATTTAAATCACATTTTTCAGCTGCTGGTAGCTTTTTTTTTTTACATTTCAAGATTATTTGAAAATAAATTCGATTTTAAATTTGCGTTTGCTTTGCAAACAATTGCTACCCCTTTCGTAATACACTTTTAGTGTCTTTGACACACCGCTGACTTTTCAACATTATAAAAATGAGGAAGAAATGTAGTGTCATACGGGCTTAAGCAAAAGAGTCAAACAAATATAGTTCTTTCGAGATCCGAGTTCCTGCTAATTGATTTGGTCTCAGAAAGTTTGGTCTCTAAAAGTCTAATTTCGATTATTTTAGAAAATAAGCGAAATGAACACAAAGCAGCTGTCAGCTGTCAAATCGATTATCGCTCGAAAAAGTGTTGCCAATTCAAAAAAGGTGCAGGGAAATAATTTCACTTTTTATGTGAAGCTATATTTCCCCCCGATAGTGGACACCTTGACAAAAAAAACACCTTTTAGTATAGGCAAAGGTAAGCTACTAGTCTTCTGTGTGTCAGATCTCCTATATTTGTTGAACTGCTCGTTTCGCTTTCACCGCAAAGTAGTTGAAGCAAATGCTGGGCCGAGCTCCATATTAAACTGGATTACCGCCATGCAATCTTTTAATGAGTTTCCCTTAAATGTTAGCTATAGAATATCCTCATGATCGATTTGGTAGAAAAAATGCATTAACTACGATATATGACGATATACTGCTCTCCCATATGCAGCTCACTAATTCGCCAGAATTATCCTTTATAAAAATCTTCACGTAACTTGCGTCACAAATTTCCACGAATAGAACCAACGACAAAGGATAAATATGCTGTCGACAGTGCCATTAAAGTCTATATTCATACATTTTGTAGTGCGTGTGATGTATATCCAAAGAGGTGGTATCTAATTTGCTACGCTCTTGCCCCCTATTCCCTCTCAAGGACAGTGTTAGTCTACCTTTAATTACACTCCAACCATGCCCATTGATTAAAAGTAATTAAATCTTTTGCAAAAGGGAATATCGTGAAGTAAACTGAATCAACGATGTCTTCTAAGCATGAGGATATTTCCTGCGTGTCGTGCTTAAATCCTTAGACGAATTTCCTGGCCCAGTTATCGCTTGGTGCAATAAATTCAAATCTAGCCACCTGTGCGAGAAAACAGATAATTCGACGCGTTCATGTCGAAGGTACATTAACCATCACCAGCAGTATTACTTTAGCTAGTGTAGTGGAACGTCGTGCTCCTGCAAACCCGCCCTACGTGTTCCATTACACAACACACCAATCGATCTAACAATGGCCCGACTTTGATTGTTTCCTGGAAATCTAGAACTATACCCAGTCCTTCCGAAAACCACCCAACTACACTCGTATTCGAATTAGCAAACAACTACCAATAACTTTCTGTGCCGAGGAGTGTGGAAGCCTTATTTCGCATTCCATTCCAATGCGACTCGCATTTGTAGAGCGGCTCGGTAAAGGGTAGGTCGTATATATGGCACTTAAATGGGCTATATGTTTCGGCTGTGGAAATACACATGTACCGTATATCGATTTAATCGCTCGCTGCAGGGGGTAAGACTCTCACTTGTCCTTGGTTGGAATGGAATGAAGGACATTGTTCGAGGTTGTAGTGAGTTACCGTTGACAAGTTCAAGCGGTAACCTTGACCAAAACATGTCAAACGCCAACACAACAACAAAGACAACTTATATACCCACCGTGCACGTGGAAAATTCGCGAATGTTTATGGAGTGTCAATGGGTAGGTACATAGGGGCAGCTTTGCTTGGATGGAAGCCATTAATTAAAAAGTGATTTACTCATTGAGGAGTTTTACTGCAGTTTTGTTCGAGTTTTACCATTAGGTTTCTAACAGCTATTATAGGGCTTAAGTGAGATGTCTGAAGTGGCTTTCATTACCTTAATACACGATTTAATTGTTCTTATACAAGTCAAGCACAAACTTCCGAGAACATGCGGGGAGAAATTGTCTTAGTTGTTTTGAGCCAAGAAGAAGCTTCTCGTTACTAGTTACTTTGTCTTTTCTCTCAATTTTTATGGGAAGGTGGACAGACTCGGTGTAATTGCTACACGTCGACTTCAGTGTCTCTTTTTTTTTTCTTTTTTTAAACTGGTTTACCTATTTCTAATGAAATGGCATTGATAGTTTGTTTTTTCTTTTCCCAAATCTAGCGAGTAATTATTCGCTAGCTTGAGAGATTTTCCAATAAGAGAATTTCACTGGATTTGGCAAAAATGCCAGAACTCTTTAGTAGAGTTCAAAGTGTCGAGGTGATAAATGACAGATGCCCACATTTCGTAAAACATATTTTGATATTTAAAGTCATATCTTAGTAGTAGTGTGCAGTTGTAGTAACAGATTAAACTTAGGTCTACACTTTACGAAATTTTAGTTAAATATCATAGAATTCAAGGGAAATAACTTTTCTGACGCCATTTTGACATAAGTATTCGCAGCTTATTTTCAAATTAATATAGACATGAATAGTGTCTCAGAGCCTTACTAAAAATCATTTTTAACCTCCAAACTAATTATTTGGAGTGTCGCAATATGCAATTTAGTATGGAAAGTTTCGCCATTGTGAGTTCGAAAAATTTAGCCTGGACACTTATAATGATTATTAGTATCGCGGTCTGTCTATCAAATTCCAACTTTGGTTTCTTGAATACATAAATCTATTGTTTTAAAAACTGAATCCCTTCCAAAATGTCTTATTTATTAAACATTTTTCCATGCATACTAGTTATACAGGGCTTGCGTCAAAAAAGGTACTGAAAAGGAGTAATCTATTACATTTATTTGTCCGAAAAGATAAAAAATAACTAAGCAGCTTGTGAGAAATGCAAAATACAAATACAAATAGGAAAAGGAATTAAAATATTGAAAAGTAGAAAAAAAATTAATGATTTGGGACTCCTAAGAAACGGTAGTCCTATGCAAATTCAAACGGATTTTTAAAACAATTTGAAATATCTCATTTCTGCACATATCTTATCGACTCTCTTGTAGAATCTTGAAAATTGAAAATAAAAATGTCGATACAATCTAGCTATCCAATTTATTTTTGATTTCATTTAAAATAAAATGTGACAGATTTTTTAAGTCAAAATGACATTTCGATACTATTCCACCTCTATACAACGTCGAATATTTTTTATAAATAAGGTTTATGCGTTTAGAGGCATTTCAGAGGGTGCATAAACTCTTTTATAATACGTTTATAAATAAGGCTGAATGTGTATTAAATACATTTTGATAACGCTTATTTCACTTGTAACTCATTTTATCAAATTTGTTTTAGAAAAAAAGTCAATTGAAGAACGCATATTTCACATTAATATAGACATTGGTTACGTTCAAAACTCTACTTTACTGAAGCCCGTATGACACTAAAGTAGGAAAAATTAGAACGAAAATTCCCGATAGGAGTGAGTGCGTACACACCAACTTTATTAATGCAGACACGTAAAAAAAAATGCATTAAAAATGTATTGAAATCACATTTTTCAAATACTGGCAGCTTATTTTTGACATTTCAAAATAAATTCCCTTGAAAATTTGCGGTTGCTTGGCAAACAATTGCGTAACCCAAGTAACAATTTGACTTCGGTAAGGCGCTATCAAAGCTATTTCACCTCCCGCAATATTAACTGCATAAGGTCTAAAGGAAACGCATTTGGCGCACTTTAATGCAAGTATTTACTTATTTAAGACTTCCTGAACAGCTTGGATAGACCTTACCGAAACTTTATGGAAGCTTTATAGAGGCTCCAAAATGAACAAGAAAAAAATTATTTTTTTTATTACACTTTTCAATTTTCCATTTTCTTATTTTTTTATTTTTTTTTTATCTTCTTGATAAACATTTTTAAAGACTTTTTGCAATTTTCATGGAGTTTACATTTACGTACTCGTTATAATTTACATTTTACTTACATGCGCCGCACTGAGAATCGAACTTGGGTCCTGTGCGTAGTAGTCCAATACACTACCCCCTAGGCTAATTCGTCATAATGCTGTAGTAGTGCTAAATCTGAACTACTTGGTACATTTTAGAGTTTGGTTATGATTTGCAATAAACTTGCAGCTTACTCGACCGAAGTAAAGCAAGACATTTAGTGTTACCCTTATTTATTCATGGGCGAAAAGTGTTTATTTAAAATCACATTACTGACATATTTTTCAATGTGCTGGAAGTATTTTATGTCTTGTAATTTTTCCCCGATTCATTAATTATGGTTTCTTTAGACAGCTTTGATTCATTTCATATGAAATTAATTTTTACCTCTATAAAGCCTCCATATGTAAGTTAGGAGGAAGTACGAGTAAGTGCTTCTGTACAGCTTCCAATCGCAAGCGGTTGACTGCATGACAGTTCATTGCTTCTATAATGCCTTCGGTCAGAAGCTCTAAAGAAATTCACTTTCCACACATCTCCAGACACATTTTCAGATGTCTAATAGAGATCTTATCGAAGCTTAATTCCATAACCCTCTATAAAGCCTATGTATATGCTTCGTAAAGGACTTACTGAAGTTGTTATCGAAACAATTGCCTCGAAATGGATGAACTTCGGTTAACAAAGACTATAGACGCTCTATCGAAGCTGTTACCTACAGAAATTACAAATTTGAACCTTACCGAAGTAAAATTGTTACTTGGGAATACACTTTTAGTCTCTTTGACACACCGCTGACTTTTCAACATTATAAAAATGACGAAAAAATGTAGTGTCATACGAATACGGGCTTGAGTCTGACGTTTTGAATTGCTTAACGTTTTGGATACATCGATATGCCAACTTGCTTAGGCAGTAAAATCATTATTCCTCAATATATCTCAACTAAGAAATAGGTCACTTCATCGATCTAGATCTATAGACAAAAAAAAAAAAAACAGGAATACTACCAGATGCGAAATTTGTTTATGCACTGTCCTCAGTGCGCTGATTTGCTTTAGCTACGATTACACATGCCACTTTTCATGTCAAATTTTGACATGCCGACATCATTATGACGTAAACATTTGTCCTAAATTTGGTCGCAGCGCACGCTCACGAAAGACACACGAGTGACAACAGAATAGCCAAATTTATGTGACGTAAGCATGTCAAAATCTTACCACGAAAAATGACACTTGTAATCGTACCTTTTGTTTTATGTAAAACTCACAGCCCTATTACGGCTATCAAATATCAACACGATATTTGATAATAATTGATATACGTATCAACAAAATGAATGAATCGGTATTATGGTTATCAACCTTTTTATTTTATCAATTTTTGATGAATTGTGAACTGTATTAGATTTAAGATCTATTTTGAATAGTTTTATCGATAAACTTTGTATTACGGTTGTCGAAAAATTTGATATTCATCAAATTTTCTTTCAACCACGAATTTCTTGTCGATACGTGTCAAATATTCGGGAGATAAAAAAATGTCTATTAACATCAAATCATAAAATGTCGTCGGTAGAGTTATTTTTTGGGCCATAAAACAAAAACCAAATACAAATTAGAAACGTCAAACTTCAAAACAGAGCCCATTCTCAATGATATTTTGATTAGCGTTCGCAATGGGGTAAAAATTATCAATTGATACGCATAATACCAAATTGTCGATGAATTGATAGATGTTATCAATTATCAAATAATTGATATTTGATAGCCATAATAGGGCTGTCAGGCGAGAGCGGGTTGGACTAGATTTATCTGGGCTAGACTTTCGCTGAACGCTGCTCATTTTCACTACTTTGAATGCATACTACTCGAAATGTCAACTGAGCTCTTACGCAATAAAGAAATGGCGCATCAAATTAGACTGCTGTCAGACTGGGTTAACTTACAATCGTATTAAAAAACAAATGTGCCCAACAGTCAGCTAACAATCGTCGACTGGATATATAGTAACTGCTGCTGTGTAACCGGTTGATAACTTTTCCGCTAATTTTTAAAACGTAAGCACCTTCCTCTACATTTGAATGTAATGTTAATACACAGAAAGTATGGTGCAGCGAAATCTGTTTTTGTCCGCTATAATCGTAATATTTAAAATATTATCCAAATATATTTAGACTTCAAATTCTTGTTCGAAAACATTGTACCTATTTCTTTTACATATTCCTTATACATGTGATAGAGTTTAAAATTTTCGAAACAGCTGTCAAAAGATCCCATTAAACCGACCAAGTCATTTATGAAAACAAAAATCCGCTAATGCAAAACACACCAAAATCATCAGCTAAGTCCGCAATGTGTACCTATGTATCTTCCAAATGTTCCCCACCTGTCAAATAAATTGAACTCTTTTGTCAATTAACTGGGCCAACTGCGTGAGAACTCAATAAAGTTTTAATCGATTGAATCTTCCAGAACCGTCGGAAAGTCATTTCATCAATTTCCAAGACCCAAAGAAACAAACTTGTCCCAAACTGTCAGACCTGTCCCACATCACCGTCGATAAAAATCGATGTCAATATCCATAACCCCCGACCACATGACAAATGCATTTTACAGTTGTAATCGATTGTTGACATTAACTCATCTACTTTCAATCATATGCATTATACCCAACTCATTGGTTAGTCACTGTGCGACACAGCTATCGGCTGACATCTGTCAGACTATGGGGTCGTCTAGTCTGGTCTTAAAAACTAGCAAAAAATCACACATGGTTGGTGGCGCTTCTACACGTACATCATATAGTGAATGCAATAAAAAACATAACGTCAACAAACCTACCACAATTAAAACGATATTATTCAGCTTGTACTTGTGGTGTATATACTCGTAGAAGGAACCCTTACAGCACTTGACAGGCCGTCGAGCGAACAACTTTAATGATATGCAGCCTGGCCGGATTTCGACTTGTTTTCGAACTGCGAAATTCTCATGCAACTCACACCATACTCGTGTATGAACTAAAGTGATTTGCGAATTCCATGAAACGGCACAAACTTTGTGGTTCACGTTCATGTGTACCAGTGCTGGTGTACGTTTGGCGTTGCATAAAAATGTGGGTGCATGAGTCACTGGCGACAGGCCAAGGTAATGCTTCCATATCAAAGTCGCGTTCACCATTCATAATAAATAATGAGATCCTTTTCCAGGAATTCGTGGCAATCATAGCGCTGACTAAGTCCCGCACCACCCACTACATGGGTGGCAGTGCCTACAGTACTTGTAGAGTGGAGTATACTGTTACTGTACCGTTTTCATTCACAAAAGCGACTCACTTTGCCTCGTTGGCATTTGACATAAATTTCAATGAGTCGCTTAGTAGGAAATTTCGTCGTTATCCTATGACTATGAGTGTATAATGAAATAGATGCAGAGAGTGGGTAAAGCTTTCCAAAAAGGACACGCGCACGTGAGCTTCGGGTTAGTCATCTCACACGATTGTGTATTACTCATTGTTGCTTTGACTGGTGGTGGTTCAATTGCACGCAGGATGTTGATGGCGGTCTTTGTAGCGAATTCATAGACTGACTGCCAGTGGGAATATTAGCGTTACAGACAGGAGCCAACTGCAGGTCTCTATAACTCCTGTTTAATATCTTGGCAGGTATGTGATGAATGTATTATTATGAAGGGATCAACTTGGCACTGCAAAGGAGTTCTTATAACTACTTGAATCTTTTCTACAGAGTACGAAAAGTTTCTCTGAAATTGTTGTCAGAGTTCGTGTGTGCTGACGTTTATGTGTACCCATTGTACAAACTGTTTTTGTACTTTTTAGTAATGTTGACATTCGTGGAGAAAATCAAATTGTTCTTTCACCACTCTCAATTGAGAGACAAGATTCAAAAGCGAAAGGAATACCAAGGAAGTTTATATTGAACGACGTTCCATCCTCAGCTGTCGGGATTTGTCGAAAATGAGGCTTAGAGCTCTCATCATCATACGCTTTCAAATTACGTATTTCTAATTCATGAGCAATTGACACAAACTGTTCCGTAGCCTCCGTGGCGCAATTGGTTAGCGCGTTCGGCTGTTAACCGAAAGGTTGGTGGTTCGAGTCCACCCGGGGGCGATAGCTTTTTGTTTTTTTGATACAACGATTCCACAGATGATTGACGCAAAATCAGAAAATGGCAACAGCGTCGGTAGTTATTGGCACTTGGAATGCGCGGACCCTGAATAGGCCGCGTTAAGATATCCTCTAAATTCACATCGCCATCGTTTTGGCATCCGCTAGAGCTTGTACAAGCTGTGCCTTATGCCCTGCTGAAAGTACGCATTGATCCTTATAAAAACAAAGGCTTGAGATTATGAACCAAAAATATGTTTTCTCCTCGAATGTTGGGTTTACGTTCTACTAAATCCAAATACCACCCTTAAGAGCCGTATTTGACATTGTGTCATAAAAAAAAAACAATTTTTTTCTGAGAGACTTCTCCTAACCAATACAACCATCAAAACTTTCATTTTGTTTTGTGGAATTAAATTATAAACTTAAAAAAAATGTTAAGATTTGTAGAACTCATGTTTTATTACTTTAAACTTTCGAATTTTTTATATTTTTTTCAACTATCACAATCTTGGCTTGTTCGATTTGAGAGTAGTTGACAACATCTGGTGAAACGTCTAATATTAATCTTGTTTTTGTTGGTGGAAACACCTCAGGATTTATTTGTAATCTCTTGACCTATAAATCTCGTGATTAGTGTCCGGTGGAAACGTAGTATTAGCTTTGAGAAAAAGTAAAAAGTTGGACGCCCCCGGGTGGACTCGAACCACCAACCTTTCGGTTAACAGCCGAACGCGCTAACCAATTGCGCCACGGAGGCCGCATGCCAGATGTTTCAAAATGACAAACATATACCTTGCATATATTTTCGAAATATTGTTGTCTTCGGCCTTTTTTTCATAATTTTAACATATTTTTCAATTTCTGAAATTAAATGCAGTGTGAACAAAAACTTGTTTACAAACACTTCGGCTGAAATTGTAGCTATATTTAGTCAGCTATCTTCTTCTTAAAAGATTATAATCCTCTGGAAATGACTTTTTTTTTTTATTTATTCTTTCATCGTTGTCACTAATTAGAATTATACATTGATCAATTGCAATTGGGAAAGTTCAAAGAAATGTCAACTCACATTCTTGACTCCATTTGTCGGCTACACCTCCATAGATGACGTTTCTCTGAAATAACTGTTCGCGTGAGCAATCCAGGCCAATAAATACTGAAACACATTGGGCACATTCAAAAATCGAGTTATTTTAAGTAGACTATGTTGGTCTGGACTAGATGTTACCTGAACGCAAAAACTAGATTGGTTGTAACTTTTCCTATGCGAACTGTCACCTCGTAGGTACTCAGTCACGAATTTCTTGACTAGATTTGACTACCCCTTCATAAACGTCAACTAAAACAGCTGTTCACATGACCGATCTAATACAATCAAAACTGAGATACATCCAGCCAGGCAGCTGTCAGACTTACTAAACTAATTATTTGAACGTACCCATTAAGTCAGTCAGCTGTCAGATTTACTATACCAAATCCTTGAACCTACCCATTGACACTCAACTTCAGACGTACTTTTCTTTTGCAGTTAGGTAAACGAAAACTTGACTTCCGACTTCTCAAGTATTAAAGAATATTTTTTATTTTAATTCAGTTCCAATTGTCGTTAATTGTAGTCCGTTTCGTTGATTTTAGCATTAGTGATTGTGAACAAAACACTGCTCTAGTTCTATTTTAATCCCACGAGTATATTTGACGTTTAAGCCAACAAAATAGCCCATCTCTGAAATGATGTATAAAGAAAACGGGAGAGCTGTCAATGCAAATCGATTCAAAAGTATACAAATACAAAGTGGGAAAGCTAACGTCTATCTTGTTATCCTTTTTTAAAGCATATTATCAACTCAGTCGCCTACACCATCGTTTACATTTTTTCTATTCCACAAGTCTGCGGTAACAAAAAATAGAACCTGTCGCAAATCAGCCTCTGCTCTTGGCGGCGTTAATAAAACGTCTACAAAGTCAAAAGTATCTTCGGTGCTTCAGGAAATTCCCTTTCTTTTGACACCTCACCTGTTAAGATTGGCTGTGTTAAAGAATGTATCCATGGTTTAAAAAAAAAAATGGGCAATTTGCTCGGCAACGCCACAGTTATGGAAGTGTTCTGAACAGCAAATTTACGAAAATCCGAAGCTAAGCTACAATTTACTTAACCAAGAAATTTTGAAAGTGGCAGAACTTGGGAGTGTCGCTGACCTCATGCGAGAACATCGAGTATGGGAAACCCCGACAGCCTGCGACCGTGCGTTTGGCCCGCCGCCATGCATACGGGAGTTCGGCGATACACCCCCAATGAATCTACCAAAGAATTACTGGGAAAACAAGAGTGTGACGGATGCCACTGAGCAGATCTGCAAACACTGAAAAACGGTTCTAGCGATCAATGTCCAGCTACGTGCCATCACAAACAGAAGACACACACTTCCATCGATAGTAATAACAGAAGTTCTATTTATCCAGTTGTTTTTATAAAAAAAATTGTGTGAACTATTGTTAAATAAAAAAATTCCCTGTAAATAGGGTTACATTTATTTATTTCAACGACACTGCGTCCAATGTCTCATATGGTTTGTGCATAAATTGATGATGCTGGTGCCATCTGTGTGGCGTTTTGCCGTTGGTTATAGTTACTTTTTTTTCCACAACGTGACGCCAGGCAAACATGAATGGAGTCATTTGAATTTAAAAGGCTAACCTAAATGACAGTTGGGATTTAGCGTTTTGTTTTTTTCAAGAATGGACGCATTCTAAAAGGTATTTTAAGGTGAATGCATTTTTCTGAACTAGACTTACCTTAAATGTGAAAAGTAGATTGGTCGCAAAACGTCGCTTTTAGCTACATCAAATACACAACCGAAATGTCAACTGAGTACTCAGTCAATATAATGTTTGACTAGATATGTTCGCCAAAAACGTCAACTCTTAAAATGTTGCTAATCTTAGCCAATAAAAACTAAAAGAAGTCATCCAGCTGTCACACTTTAACTAGAATTTTAAAAGTACCCAATTGAGTGCAGTTTGATTACATCATTACATTTGATCACATCTGCCACCGTCACACTTTCTTGGAGGACATATCAACTTGGTGTTATGGAAGGAGCCGGTCGAATGTCGCATCCATCACTTTAGATGACAGAAATGTTGTCAAACCAATTACTTGTACACCCGATATAGTTGCCAACTACCTGGTTGCCAATAATGAACGAACGTTAAGTTCCGCGAATGACAGAGTCATCTACTGCGGCATTTATAGGTGAGAGAAACGGATAAATTCTCATAAGTGCTTTATTTTGACACTATGTGACGTTAGTGTCTTATTAGTTGTGGCGATTACCAGCCATTGTGTAATACCCCTAAATTCCGCAGCTAAGGAGTGGGCGCCACTAACGTCAGAAGGGTAATGTAGGCAATGTTTAAAACTCATTAATGTACCTACTTGGAATTTGGCAGCATTGTTTCTTAATTAAGAAAGGTTAGCTACCTGCGTTAATCACCATACAGACGGGCAGCTATAAATACCAAGCCAGGAAGTGTAGAAAGGAATAGTACGCGAGTTTTATGGATGACACTAAAGTATAAGATGTTGTAGATAAATGATACAAATAAATTATATTTTCTTTAGTATTTGTATGTGTGATAAACAAAACTTCAAAGTGAGCAACGGCAAGCATCGCTATGTTTTGGGTGAATAACCTTCTATGTTTTACAAATTGGGATTGGTGTTTGTTAAATTGTATTTCGCGCTATTTTTGTACGCTAATTACTGCATAGGTTTTACACCGATAGGAAAATAAAATGGTGGAATTTGGAAAAAATTTGACGGGGTACGAGAATTGCGAATTGATAGTCTCAGTATGATTTGTCTGATGTTTTTTTTATCACAACAATCAAAACATTTCGGTTTTCGTTCTACTTCTTCGCACCGAAACTACATCCAGAATTCCAGACCCAGTTGGTGACAATTTGGAGCGATGTTTATTTATATGAGAACAGAATCAGTTCATCGAATGACATATTATATAGATAAGGACGCAGTTTTCGTCGCTTGTGTACCTTCCTAATGCTTCATTATAAGTAAACTCCCAGGAGAATCAGTACTCCGACTGCGATTGTAAAATGTATTAGAAAAGAAGAAAAGTTTTAACCAAGAAAAATTACATAATCGCATCACGTCCGTCTAACTATTTAGTATTCACAAAACGGTAATTGGCATTTAATCTGATGTGACATTTGCATTTGCATTCAGATTTACGTGACATTTTAGGACTCGTAATTATTAAAACGCTGTGAATCATTCCTATGTGGCTTAGGTATCGCGGCCGCAGTCTACAACCTGAGGTTAAAATTGAACGATGCTACCATGCTATGCCGGCTCTTATAAACGTTTTTTGGCCATACATTAAAAATATATAACAACCTGTAGGTATTTTGCAGCAGATAAAATGAATACTTTAGTATTTCCTTTTTAGCAACAGTGATCTTGTTCATGACTGTGAGATTGGGGTTCAAATCGCAAGACCTTTGAACGTTGCATTTCAATTGGTATTCTGGCATTCTTAAGTAAACGCTTTTATTTTCCGGAAACGCATGCTAATTTAATATTGCTGCTGCATCTCACTTTGTATTTTTAGTTTAGTTCATCTTATGAAATATGTTTCTGTTTCTGTGACCTTAGACTTTCGCTGCAACTTTAGTGAGGCTCTGCTTTAGAGGCAGCGTTTGATTTATCGTGACTACAATATTTTGATTTCGTTTATGTTTCGACTACACTCTGTCAACAGATTGAAACATTTTGTTTTGTTTTTGCGGTTTTGATTAGACTTCATTATTTTGACTGTGTGGTAAAATAAGTTGGCTTATTTTTACATAAAATCGTTTATGGCCGATCGTGGGTCTAGTAATCTAGTTAACAAGTATCGGTGCCAAAGACTGAATAAATGATACCGAATTACGAAACTAAATATATCTAAGCAATAAACCGAAAACAAGCCTGACTCTTATTCTTGTGAAAATGTTCTCTATTTTCTCCCATGGCTATTATATCAAATCGTATTGCAAATTAAAATGTCACCAAAAAGTTGCCCCGCCCCCGGGTGGACTCGAACCACCAACCTTTCGGTTAACAGCCGAACGCGCTAACCAATTGCGCCACGGAGGCTATGAAATCCGCTGATTTCATCGAATATTGGAATTGTTTTGCAAATCATCATATTAATACGTGAACATCAAAAGTTTCCGTACACTTTTCAAATATTTATTATGAAATGAGGAATATGACACTTTTATCATTCGAAAGGTACTGTGTCATAGATGTGCAGAAACACAAAAATTGTTCAATCTTAGTTATCTTTAATCATCGCCTCATCGGTTACTCCAGCTGGTAATCATCAAATGTGTTTGTTTAGCTAAATATTAACCAGAGAATCTACGGTTTGGTTAGTAAACCCAAGATATCGATAGCCAGCCACTTTTCCGAGGTTAATGAGATTTAACCAATGATTTTCTAGAATTTCGTTTATTAAAGATTTTGTAACGACTTCGTGGGTATTAGTTTTGACGTATCTGCTATACAACAACTTTTTGTGGAATATTGCGAGCAATCTTGTGCGGAAAAAATACAAACAATAAAATAAATAAACTTATATATAACTCAAGATGGAGTGAAGGCCCTGACCAATAAAATCTGTTCGGTTAAGTTAACGTTTTCAACTGACAGAAGACAGATGTATTGCACGCCATTCTACGGAAGGTGAGGGTTCCCAACTTCAGCCGGAAAAATTACGATTACTTTTAACATTTTTGTCTTTTGACAGTTCTCATAAATTGAGGAAATATTGGGAGAATGACAAAATTATTGCGACGTTCGTGGACGAAATTGATATGAGGCCCAATAATGGGCTTACAATTTTTATTGGTTGTTGTACTGATTCAGTTTTGTTCTCCATTATTAGCTTATTGTCTCACACCAAAAAGATATTATTCCTGTATGTTTTTTTTAAAAATTCCTTCATCATTTGATTTTGACATTTATGTGTTCAACAGTGAAAATATAGTCATAAATAAATTACCTAGACAAAACACAAGGAGCCAGAAAAAAAAAAAGTAGCCATAAGCCTAGTATGCTGCTCGCGCTTAAATTAAGCCCCCATACAAAAATGTCTCCAAAGATAAAATTAAGCAAAGCGTACGCAGTTCAAGCTAACTTTGTTAGCCGCTGTACGAAAAATTTCTACAGAATTTAAGTAGGTGTATTAATGCAAAATATATTTTTCCACAGCTTAATTTTGACAGATCAAGGAAAATATCGGTAT
Source organism: Cheilosia variabilis (assembly GCA_951230905.1). Taxonomy (NCBI): domain Eukaryota; kingdom Metazoa; phylum Arthropoda; class Insecta; order Diptera; family Syrphidae; genus Cheilosia; species Cheilosia variabilis. The sequence continues at coordinate 22,257,477 of OX579680.1, read as the reverse complement.
TTCAAACAAAAGCAAAGAAACAGTATGGAGAATCGTAAGTTCAAAACAAGAAAATTCGTTGTTGTTAATTTAATTTCTTTTAGAAATGGAATATTTTAACGTGGAGTACCTGGAAGAGGTTTTTGAGGAAGTACAAATAAAAAACCGAAAACAAAATTCCAACACAGTTTTTTTTTCACCAAACCTTCACTGTCAAAATTAAGCGAACATTAAGCGAAGCGGCGGAGGGAAACATTGGAGAGGCGCTTAATTTTAGCTTTCCTGGAATAGCATACCAGGCAATAGATTCGGATAACCACTGAATTGACAAATGAACTGGAAAAATGGAACGATTTGTCGCAAATCTATGGTTTGGTGACCGAAGTGGAAAAACGGTGAACAAACACTCATTGGATATCACTGATTTGTAATCATCGATTAAACCAAATCGATGGTAACCTAACCAAGGATTTGACCAGCTGTGAACAGACCGGCCCTAATACTACGTTTTCACCGGAGACTAACTGCGAGATTTAGAAAAATTTCTGTAAATCCCGCATAAATCTCGGGACTTATCATACAAAAGTTAATCTCATGAAAAGGTAAATTAGAAATAAATGTCGATTATCAACCAGGTTTGCATGTACAGTCCGGTTTGTGAACACACTTTCCACAGCTCGAGATGTCAAAAATACAAAGCAAACAGAATTGTATTTGACATTGTGTCATAAGAATTTATTTCTGAGGGACTAGCCAATGAAACCATCAAAACATTCATTTAATTTTGTGGAATTAAAAAATTACACCTAAAAATATTTTAAGATTTCTTGAACTCATGCTGTATTGCTTTAAACTTTTGAATTTTTTAGTTTTGTTTTTAATTGTCACAATTTTGGGTTGTTCGATTTGACAGTAGTTGACAAACATCTGGTGAAACGTCAAATTAATCTTGATTGTTTTGGTGGAAACTCCTCGGGATTTATTTTTAATCTCTTGTCCTAAATCTCGCGATTAGTGTCCGGTGGAAACGTAGTATTAAGGCTGGTATAAATAAGTTAACAATTCCCCACAGATTGAAAAATTTTGTTTTGTTTTTGCGGTTTTGATTAGACTTCATTATTTTGACTGTGTGGTAAAATAAGTTGGCTTATTTTTACATAAAATCGTTTATGGCCGATCGTGGGTCTAGTAATCTAGTTAACAAGTATCGGTGTCAAATGAAAGCATTTTGGTGACACTCAATTCTAATCACCTTAGATTAGAACCTATTTTTGAAGGAATGCAATTTGCATTCCCCTAAAAGTAAGCAACAGTACGAATAATTTTAATTCTGGAGCACTATGTTACTATGGAAATTATTTTTCGACAAATTGATCTAAATTTTTGTACCAGTGATATATTAGGTTCGTTCGTATACTTTCAGCATAGAAAAATGAAAAACGTCAAATATCAAAAATCGAGAGAGAAATCTCTCAATTTCAAGAGAAGTACGTGACCGGTTTTCTTACAAAAAGTTTAAGAAATGTCATTTTGACATTATCGTTAAATGCAGCATCTACAAAATAAGTTGGAATTGCATTTTTTATAAGCCAAATACCTAGTAAATTCACCATTTTGAATGCGCTGATTACGTTCTAAGAGAACATTCAATTACAACTTCTTTCTCCGATATCGTTGAAGACGAAAATAAATACGCATTTTTTCGATATCTAGATGTCGCTTTTTCGTTTATAACAAAAAATATAAATATCTAAAATTGTGGTACGTTCTTTAGTATTATAATATTAATAAGACTTCAGTTCATGTACGGCTAGTATTAGTATGTATGAATGCAATTATACTCTTATTGCGAATTTATGCATGCCATTAAAAAAAATATTATTAAAAATTTTAAATATGAATCTTATTACGTCTTCAAATTTGCATGATCCGATGTAATGTAACCAAAATCGACTCCTGCCCGTTAAAAAATAGGCTTAAAGAGACCTACCTACAAACGATAACAAATTCACAACTTTCCCTTTTCACAATCGAATCAAGCGCGCAGTTAATATAAGGCCCGGCTCTATTAGCATACTTTTTCAGTGCAGTACCTCATTAATAAGAATTGACCAAAAATGTATTGGCCTAGAGGAGTCGTTGTATTTTGCAACGTGTATTGTTATGAATCGGTTCGAGGAGGTTACCTACTCGTATAATAGTGTCACTAAGAGTAGACAACAACATTTTAAATAAAACAAAAAACTATCTTCTTCGACTATGCATACCATTACCCTCTCCCAATATTGGTCGATGGTAAACATAATAGTGAATTGTTTTCTGAGAAACAACATTGTAAGTTTGTTCAAATTTGATGGCCCATTGAGCAAAGGCAGACGTAGACCGTACCCCGGGGGGCCTATTAATATAGATATTAGCCTTTAAACTTAAGACAAAACAATCACAGAGTCGCACTTAATTTTTCGAAAAATAACACAAAGTCGCATGGAAGTGAAACATCACATTCAATGGTTGATCTATGCACACAACATCGTCATTGTGCTAGTGCTTTGAGCCATATCATGCTGATTTGGGGCTCCTCCGTGACTCTAGTTACAAAAAATATACTAACAAGTCTGAGCGCCCATATCAAAGATGCCGCCATAGATAGGGGAAAATGGGGTCGAAAGCGTTATAAAGAATAACATTGTTTGGTTTGCACTTCGAAATAGAAGGGAAGCACAATGTGTTCGCTTAAGGTGACTTAATGTCCCTTGAACTTGCTTAGCCTCAGGGCAAAAAATTCATTAAAATTAAAAAAAAAAAAGCAGGAACTATTTTTTATTTCTAGCTTACGGAATTATTAGCCCTACTGCGTCAAATATTTTGTCATAATCGTTGATGGACGCCAATAGCCCGTTTTCATTGACAAGATTTAGCATAAAGTTTATGAAATAATTGCGCGACCCTAGCAAGCTATATTCAGAACAATGTAATGTTGCTTATTAACGGATTTGATCATTTTTGTGGCACCAATAGAACTACAGTGGCTTTAACACAGCTGAGCTAGTTCGTAGACGACGATCGTCTCAAAAGTTAGGTGACTTGGCTGCAGGACTTACTAGATTTTTATGCATAATTGACATACGTCTACGTCATCGCGACCCTTGCAGAAAATAAAATCTTGTTATGAAATTCAGCGGGATATTCAGCAAAAATAAACAGAACAAAAACCTGTCTCGTGAGTCTTATGCTTTCTTTATGTTTATAGTTAAGTGCAATTTTTAAATTCAATGAAAATAGTAAATAGTGAAAATAGCCGAAAGAGAGAGGAGATAATAGGTTTTTTTTCTTTGATTTTGTTGAACTATCGCGCATTTGCAAGTTTTAGTGCGTTTTCGTGACCGATAAAAAAAAACAGGGAAGCCAGAAATTTAATTTCTTGCCGAACACGGAAATGTAAAACTAAAATCTCTGTCACTTCGAAAATGTACTTATTTAAACTGATCTGATATGATTTTGACAGCAAAATCTAGCACTAAACGTGTACCCTGAACGCAAAAACTAGATTGGTCGATAATGTCAGTGTTTTTACGACATTCACATATACGAAAGGTCACGAAACGATTGGCTAGATTTGTCGTATACTCCTCCATAAACGTCAGCTGACAAAAAATGTTCACGCGAGCAATCTACGGTATTAAAATCTGAAACATATCAGCTCAGCCGGCTGTCAGACTTACAAAGCTACATTCTCAAACATTTAAACAGATTTTTGACAGATTACCCATATAAGCAAGTATATACGTGCAACCATTACCTAGCTGTCACCTATACGAACCATGAATCAAATAAATACAAGATTACCGCATTTATACGACTCCTTGTTTTTGTATTTGAAATTTTACAGTTGCCTACAGTGGAGGATCTTATATGGCGACTTAGCTATATCTAATATAGTGACGTATCACTATCTTCATATAGGTCACGACTAAGGCAAGGCACTTGTGCCAACGTCACGTATAAGTTTGATCTTTTGACTTTGTCTCTTGGTACATATAAATACAAGCAAGTATAACGTGCAAAAAATGGAAGCCTTCATTCATTCTTACGAAAGAATAGATAATTCGAACTGTTGAGCAGACTTTTAAAATTGCACTATAAATTAATAAAAAAACACTCATTTCTATGAAATACATGACATATTTCTAAATTATGTTTGTAGGTACTTAAAAAGCAATGTAACTTATTTCTTAAGCTACTTCCATACCCAGATTCCCATACATGATGTTGGTAGGATAGGAACAATGCTGCTCTAAGCCATGTCGACAATTTGTGAGGTGTTAGTCTCTTGTGAGACGTTGTCGCTGTTAGTATACCACACTGGCGCGATTAATACGCTAGCTACAACAGTGAATATATCGTTTTTGGCGGCTAAGCAAATTAAGCGTAGGTGCACTCTCAATAAAAAGTGAAGTGAGCAATTTCAGTGCTGTGGTCAATAACCCAATATAAACTTTCTTCTTTTGTGAAATATCTTTTCGGTTGACTGTGTTCAACTCACGTTTACTGCCGAGTGTAGTGTTGTGACGAAAATAATTTTAAATTAATTAGTGTGAAATAGTAAAAAATAAAATAAAAAAATGTCTGAATTACTAGACGGACACCCCTTGAAGGGGCTACTGTTTCTCTTGATTGATGTGTTTGTGTTTATGTGCAAATCTGTGGTGTACATCTTGGAATCTATCTACTTGTCAATTATTCCCGATAGGTGGCGAAATTTAAAGGTGAGGACTTTTGTAAGGTTGTTTTAGGTAAACTGCAATGTTAGGTACCGCTCGTAGCAGTAAACTGTCAGAAATGCGAGCTGGATAATAAATTATTTTCTTTGACTGGATTTAATTTGATTAAATGGGAGGAATTAACGAAAGCTGGTTTCTACATTTCAGTGGATGATCGATTTTTTTTAAGACTTGACTTTTAAATGTCAGAAAATCGACTGAGTATAATTTATTTAAAGAAAGTGACACACGCTCTTAAAGAGTGTTCTCACACAATATTAGGAAAATATTCCAAAAAGCGATCGCAGAAAGAGAGTAGGTAATCTCGTTAAAAATAATGAATGTCAAAAATGAAATTAACCGTAACACAATCTTCAGAAAATAATGACTTATGTCTTCTTAAAATATTATTTTTATTAAAGCTTAGTATGCTGCTCGAGCTAAATTTTCGCTCGCATACAAAATTCTTTCCAAAATTTAGCTGAGCTAAATTTAAGCGAACCCATTTAGCTAAGTGGTACGCAGCTCGAGCTAAATAATCAAACTTTTGTTTCAGAATGTACTTCATGTGTCTGTCAAAATTTAGCGTGCCCATTTAATGTTTCGGCACATTTTCTAAAGCTAAATTGTGACATATCGTTGTGTATTTATTGTTCTGTTGCGGAAAAGTATGCAAGGATGAGCTCTTTTAATTAATACATGGACGAGAAGTACCTAGAATCAGACATAATTGAAATAAGAGAGAATTACATTTTTTAAGGAAGTTTTTTCAAAGAACAGTTGTTTTCTGTGACACTTATCCACGGCGTACTCGTACTGTCAAAATTTAGCTAGGACTTTAGCTGATGTTTGGAGAGAAAAGTTGGAGACCAGATAAAATATAGTTTAGCTCGAGTACCGTACTACGCTTAAAGCAAAAAAAACTACATGCAGTTGCAGCAGAAATATAACCTTAACATTTGTCTTTAAAAGCACACGTGACACAAGACTTATGGATAGAACAATCACAAAACTGGATGCGAGTAATATAGCTTAAGCCAATGTGCAATTACATTAGATTTGTAGGAAGGGCCCGTATAAGGACATGTGTTTGACAGAACTTTTGTGAATTTTCTGTACAAGTCCTCTAGGAAATTAACTTGCAAACAGATTCTAGAACTGATTTACAAAATAGTCTAATTCAGGAAAAGTAAAAGTAAAATGACCCCCCCTCCTTTTATTCGCACATATTATTACAGTAAAAAATAAAGTCTTTTATACAAGAGTTGGGTACACAAACCAATTATGTATTATCAAATTCAGTAATACAGCGGCTGCCGCACTGTGTCACAAATGCACATACCTACATAACTGGCCTCAAAAGTGACTGCGTTGCATCCAAAAAGTAATGCGCACCACTTGGCGCTTGCCCACGATCACTGCTGTGTTAGGGAACAAGTTTTGTATTTGGCAGTATGTCACAATCAGGATGCCAAGTTTGCCGATATAATGCAACAGCTTGCAACATATCTATACCCGTAGGCGTATATCGTAAAAACGTGTTTCTATTTCCTCTAGCAGGAAATCGTAGAATAAATTAAAAGTGCCACACGTTAGTGAATATTGTTGCAAGATGTTGTAAGTTGTATTCATTCTTATAGCGTGCCGATTATATTGCCCACAGCAATAAAATGATTTTTTCCAACATGCTATTCATCACATTCGCAAACGAACCCCTTAATTGTTTACACGCAATCGTACAAGTTGTTTATAGGTGGCCTGCGGTAGGCATCAGGCGTCTTTTGTTTTGGTTTCTTTGAGCCACCATACTCTACTATTGGCTTCTTGAGTGCCATAGCTATGTAGCTGAAGAACTCTCAACTGACATAATGGTTTTCCCGCAGTAGGCACTCTGGAGTGCCTGCATTTATCGTTTTCTATTCCTTTCACTTTACATATTTCCTCTCGGGCTCAAGGGGAAAATTTGCAATAGACATTTTTATTTCCAAGAAACCAACGGCCGGCCATACAAATTGCATAAAAACGACCGACAATGGAAAATCGTTTGCGATTTGCGTCGGCTCGCGCGCTCTGCGCATATTTCTAAGGCTTGTGTATTTTTATCTTCTTTTTTTTTTGCTGTACTAGGTATGTTTAGTCTCTCTTGATAAATCGCGATGTTAGTGCCATATACTCAAACCATTGCTAGACTCTGGCGTCTATCATTATTAAGAAGCTTTCCCTGTCTTGCTTTTTTTTTGTGAATTTCATGCGCTTTCCCAGATAGGTATTCGTGTACATTTACATTTACATTTTGACTTCCCGCACTGTGGAGTTGTTGATGACACAAGTTGTAACGGCATGGTTTTCCAATTAGCAACGATTGACAAATGCCGGAAGGGATTATACTTTCTTTTTGAGTATAACAATGTGAATTGATTTCATTCCAATGTATAGTATTGAATAAGCGTGACATTGGAAATTCAAAAAAAAGCGTTTAATTTTAATATTAAGCCAAATCAATCCAGGCAAACTGACGGTACTGGTGACATGTGTTTCCGCGCGATTCGTTTCTGCAACTTTCTTTTTATGTATATATCAGTTGCACTGGAAAAAACGCTAAAAACAAACGTTCAGATCAGAGACAATACTGAGACCATCAACTCCGGCCGATTTCCCGTTACTTAGCCTACAAGCTATATTTTTACGGAGTGGTCACGATTTGGTGCGCTAGTATTGTTACATAGAAATAAGTATTGGCAACTGTCACGAAACTTCAAAAATTCTGCTCACCAACACACTCCCAAAAAATATGAGCCACTTCCGCTGTGGGCAAATTTGCTGCCATCATAGAATTAGCGTTCATAGAATTATATCCGTTTAATTAGAAATTGTTCGTTACGTGTGAATAATATTTTTAGAAATAAGTGTACATTTGCTTAAAGTATTCAACAAAAATTAACAATGTAGATTAGTTGAGGGAAAATAAAAACATTTTGAGCAAATTTTCTTCATTATTTAAGAAAAATTTACACACGAAATCGAAGTTAATGATATCCAAAAGCGCAAAATACACAACCATGTTTGTCCTAATATTTTTCTAGTATATAAAGCATGTATTTTAGATAGTTTTACTAACTAAAAAAATCAAATTATTCGCCTTTTAACAATTAATAATAACTAGCCAATGGCATTCAGTAATATAAAATAGGGAATTCCCGAACTCTTTCACATTTCAACACGGTTGCCGCGGTTGGCAGCATTTATTTTTGTATTTTTAGTATGTTTTTGCATGTCACAAGGATTCTTAATTGACATAACACCGATAGCAATACAAAATGGCGAATTTGAAAAAAAAATTGAGGGGGCCAGAGGCAAGAGTATTATGAGTTGGGGGTCTCAGTATGGTTTGTCTATGGTTCAGATATTCCGTCAACTGCATCGTAAATTGTGAAAATCGTTGACATATAGTTTGTTTGAAATCACTTATTTTCTCCCTTTTTGGGACAGATTGGTCCTTTCGTTGGTATTTATGTACTACGAGGAAAGATTTAGAACCACTTTTAGCACATCGTCAAGGCATCAAGTATTACTACTTACTTTTCAACTACTACTTTAATTTACTACTTATTTTACTACTACTACTTATTTACTACTTAAGTAACGTCGAATCTTGAAATCCCTTGACAGTTATTGACATAGGTAGTCAATAATATGTAATAATAAGTAATTGCTTATTCATAATTCTTCGTTTTTTCCAATTAAACATTTATTTTTTCAATGTCGTGGTGAATGGTTTTGTTTTAATTACTTTTTCAGTTACCGCATATAAATCGTTAAATTATACGTTTGCTAATGAAATGTGCGTATTTATTTTTTTCGTTTAAATTCGAGTTTGTCTTAAGCATAACAAATAAAATGTTTTTGTTTTATGTGCTACTTTAGAATGGTAGTTCTCTTCGCAGTTAACTATTTAATTCATTTAATTCGGTGTATATCGTTATTTAGTACTTTTTTATATAAATTGGAGTGAGAAGTTATTAAGTTTTGATACTGTACTTTTGCCATTGAAAGGAAAGAGATTTGTTGGCATTTTTGACGATATTGACAAGCTGTCCAACCTTCTCCAGAAAGTTAAATAGTATTCAGTGTTTATAAAGAAAAGAATGTTAAAATTAAACTAAACCAACAATTCATCTATCAGTTATACGAAATAAATAAATAATTGTCCGTTCATCACTTCCGGAAGCCATTTTGTTTTATAGGAAGGCGAAATTTCGTAAGCCAACGCTATAAAAATATCAACATGCTTGAATTTCCCATAATTCCTAGCACGTAAACAAGATGGCCGACCTTGTTAGATAATGCCGACCCTTTCAGTCACACGGATATTTAATATTTAACACCCCTTTAATCTTCCGTGTTAGGAATGTGTGATCGTCTAAATGCGGCTAATTTAATACATAATTTTTTTAAAGAAAAAAACGGATATAGCATCTGTTGCCGAAAATATGAGCGTATGTTTCAGAAAAGAAGAAGATTCGACGGACCCTTCAAGAGAAGGTGACATTATTCTGGTAAGAAAATGCACATTAGTCGCCTAGAATGGCATTTGGAGAGAATATGTCAATCATTTTAATATACCGAAAACATCTACCATATACTAAAGCTATGATTATATTATACTCAACGACTGTTTTAAACGAGAAGAGACGACATTTTATACACAACTAGAATTTTAAGAACCATTCATCTATCAATTTTGGTTTAAACAGTCAATTGGCATAATAATTATTAAACTTTGTGCCTTCTGATTCGTGAGTAGAGGAACAGACCTGGGGTCAGATTCTGTAAGGCGAAACGATCAAACGGTTTGCTCTATATTATACCAGGAAATTTCTTCGTGCGCACGAAAACGTTTGAACGTTTCGCCTTACAGAATGCCGACCCTGTTCTCTGCAATAACCGTCACTTTACGAAACTAGGCGATTGAAAAACAATTTTATTCTATTACTAGATTGGTTTGGACTATAGATGTACCTATCGTAGAATTATTAAAAACCTGCTAAGAAACTGTGCGAATAAGAAAATTGAAAAAAATGAGAGAGAAATCCATTTCCCCTCTTTTCATTTTATCGTAATTATCTACTCGCCGAATTTCGACTTATTGAAAAATGAAAAATGAAAACTGACAACTAAGTGACAGCTCAAAAGTTTGACAAGTAAGACTCTATTTATTTTCGTCTTCAACGATGTCGGAAGAAGAAGTTGTGTCAGCGCATTCAAAATGCTAAGTTTAACAGGTATTTAGCTTATAAAAAATGCAATTCCAACTTATTTTATAGATGCTGCATTTTACGATAATGTCAAAATTACATTTCTTAAACTTTTTGTAAGAAAACCGGTCAGGTACTTCTCTTGCAATTGAGAGATTTCTCTCTCGAATTTGGATATTTGACGTTTTTCATTTTTCTATGCTGAAAGTACACGAACGAACCTAATATGTTCAATCGCGTTTTAAATTGAATGCATCTGGACAAATGGATCTGGAATTAGTTTGTGGTCTATACATACTCTCATCAAAAATGGCAGAAAAAGAGAAAACTAGCAAAATAACGAGTAACGAGAAGTTTCTCTCTTGGCTAGAAACAGCTCAGAGAATTTCAACCGGCAAGTACTGATAAGTATGTCAAATGCACAAAAATTAAATCTGTAAAATTAAAAAAATCGGTGGTGATCTAACGCATCATATATTGCAAAAAGGTTTGTTATATATTTATTTCTGGTATGGAGTATATTCTCAGCTCTCTGAGAGAGTTAATTAATTTTTTTGAGTTTGAAAGAACTGTGCCCACGAAATATTATGAAGAATCATTTTTTTTTGTTGACAAACACAGGTACATGTCTTTTCTAAATTGTAAGTTCTTGAACTAGAGGTGTATACACAAATCCGGTCTTCATTTAGTTCATTTGTAAATAGAAGCGTGGACAGAAGTGTATAATATTAGATACCATTAAAACAGAATGTATTATGTGCCTGAATTTTTTTATACTGAACCCACAACTTGTTGATTTATTTATGGATACTTGTTTTATTGGAATAGGCTTTGGGTAAATCCGAAATTAAGGGAATCATAATCTTACTACATGCAACAACAAAATTCAGATAAAACAAATAAATCGAAACTTAACCAACTACACATGTAAACCAGTTAAATAAGATGAGACTAGTTAACGAAATGTGGACAAATGTTTTCATTTCAAACATTTCCAATTCAAAAGTCATGCGTCATTTATGTTATTTAATCTGCCCATTTCTCACCTAACACATTACAAAAAAAAACGGGCAACAATAAAATAGTCGTATGAATTCACTTTCACAGATAATTAAGGCTCGTTATAGCAAACACCAAAAATACATTAAGATGACTATGTATTCACATATTGGGTTACAGATAGTTTCAAGGTTACTTTCTCCTAACCTTCCTACTTACAATTCGAAATGGTTTCTGCTAAAATTATGCAACATAATTTACCAGTGTATATAGATAGAAAATTAATTGAATTTTTCATGGTGACTTGAAATGTTTGTGTGTATTTTTGTACTTATAGGATGTATCTGGCAGAGTTGTATTAATCACTGGAGGTGGTGGAGGAGTTGGGCGTTTGCTGGCATTAAATTTCGCAAAACTCCACTCCCGAGTCGTTATATGGGACATCAATCAAGAGGGTAAGTGAGACTCATCAGCGCGTCATGAAGCCATTGAACTTGAAAAGTAGTAAGGCAAATAGAAATTATTTGCGGCTATGCAAATTAACTTTACTTATTTGTTAAATAGTTATCACGTTGTAGTGACAAAATCATCCAAATTGTAACTGAGAACACCTTTTAGCACATTTTTTGTAAACAGATCATATGTGATCAAGTTATGAGGCACCCATTTCGCTTTTGTCCTGCAATTATGATTGGACTGCAAAAATCGATTCACATTTGATGGGCATCATTAAGCGCGTTTTATTTAACGTCAATTAAGGCAAACCAATGGGAAATCGACAAGATTTATCTGGATAAGATGGAAACTGAACGCAAAAACTAGATTGCTCGAGAACGTCATTTTTTCTACGCCCGCCATATTTATGCGAGCTGTCAACTTAGTACTCAGTCACGAATTTCTTGAATAGATTCGTCGGCGTCCACTCCATAAACGTCAACTGAAACAGCTTATGACTAATCTCAGCCAATCAAAACCGAGATACATCTGTTCAGACAGCTGTCAGACTTACTTCCTTGAACATCCCCAATGGGAATTAAACGAATGCGCAATAAAATACCCCCAGTCTTGTGTCACATTTGTGGAAAAGTTTAAAAAAGTCAGTGGCGCTGAAAAGAGCTACCTCGCGTAGCATTGAATACATCATAAGCAGTTTTTGAGATAAGCTTTGACTGCAGCAGCTTATCTCAAAAACTCTTCATTTGAAATAAATATTTATAGCGCGATACTATAATCATATTTAGTGTTCAGGCTAGATATATCGATATTTTCCATATAAAATTACCCATTGTGACCTAAAAAATATTTGGTGGAGCGTGGAGAAGATTAAAAATTGTCAAGTAGAGTTTAGTTGTTATATTTGTCTGCTGGAGATTTTACTTTACTTGGCTTTGCTATAATAGACGTTCATTAAAAAGCGCCTATTGCAGAACCCAATCTCAACTTTTGTTTGCTTTTCAAAAGAATGAAATTATCAAAGGCGCAAAAGCTCTCCGCCCCATAATTTTCGATTTGGTACTAGTAGCGACACCTGCCACCTTAATTGGCGTAACTATAGGAATATGTACCTAAGAAAGGCTATGCGCATCGATTTTAATGTTGTGCAGTTTCGGCATTTGACATTCTTGATCGCTCGTTAAATACTGACGCTCATCCGTGCCGTAGGTCTATTACAAAAAAAAAAAACAAATGCTTCGATGTTCATTCGCCCATTCCACGAAGCAGATATGTATGATAACTTGACAAACCGAGGCATTTAACAAAGTGGGGTGAAGGCGGCCAACCTTTCTTAGTATAACCTTAAACATGAAAGTCACTCATTTTGTTGGCCATATTTAATTCGCTGCGTTATCCCCCCAAAACAAAAGAAAAATTGTTACTTGTCATCGGCAGTAAAGTCATTTGACTTTTGTTCACCTTTCGGCTAAATGGAGATTTAAAAAGTTCAAAAGGTGATTATCCAAAGACTCGTGTAAAAAGCTCTTTATGACGAACTAATATACCATATATTTTAAAAAGTTTTGTACTCACGGCATACCACAACCTTCAAAAAACTCGAACCTTTATTCTTGTCTTTTCAGCTCTGAAGACTTCGATCGACATCTTATTAGCCCATGGTTTCACATGCAAGGGCTATGTAGTTGACATATCGGATCGTGAGCAGGTGTACGAGCGAGCCCAACAAGTCAAAGACGAGATCGGTGAAGTAGAAGTGCTGATCAACAATGCAGGAGTGGTCTGCTGCAAACCATTTTGGGATCTGGCCGATAAGGTCATTCAAGACACCTACAACGTCAACATACTCTCTCACTACTGGACTGTGAAGGCATTTTTGCCGGAAATGATGAAGAACAATCGTGGTCACATTGTGACAGTTGGTTCTGTCACAGGACTTTTGGGCACCTATGGCTGTACCGACTATAGTGCGACAAAGTTTGCTTGCAACGGCTTCCATGAGAGTCTCTATACAGATCTGCGTACTCATGGCTACGATAATATCGGCATGACACTTATCAGTCCATATTACATCAACACCGGTATGTTTGCTGGAGTGAAGCCCAGAGCTTTGCCAATGTTGGAACCACAATATGTGGCGGATGAGATCACCAAAGCAATGCGAAGGAATGTCGATTGGTGCGTCCTACCGAACCACATTAGGATGTTGACTCCTTTGAAATGGTAGTACAATATTATAACGGTGTGTCTAGATTTACAACATTTAAATGTGTATTTGAATTCTTTTTAGCATCCTGCCAGCAAAAATGTGCTGGGAGTTGATGTCACGTGTAATTCGGGGGCCCGAGTCCATGATGATGTTCAAAGGAAGGGGCAAAGTCGCAGCCGGATAGGAAACTCATCGATAGACTTAAGCTAAGATTAAAACCTTATATCTCTAGTAAACTGTTATATTAAAATAAGAACAAAACAAAAACAGGAAAAATTCTTCTGAAGTATTGTTTTTACAAAATTTACAATTTAGCGCATATTTGGTACCCTTTTATTTTGGTAAATAAAATGCAACAAACCTAACTTTATAGTAAAGCATACCCTAACGGCCATATTATTCACTCCGGGTGTAACTCGGATGGGAGCGTATCGGAATCCCGCTTATTGAAATCCCGCTTTTCAAAAATCCCGAAAAAAAAGTTTAAAAATCCCGTCTGCTAAAATACTGCTTTTTTTTAAAATCCCGTCTTCTAAAATCCCGCTTGTTCAAAATCCCGATCTATTATAATCCCGCTTTTTAAAATCCCGCCAAATCCCGCCAATCCCGTTTTTATACAAAACATTGTTATCAAAAAAGTAGATGTTGGTTATATGCGCTTTTTTATTATATTTTTATTATATATATTTAAAAATATTAAAAATACTAGACCAAAAGGAAATGCATCCGAATGTTTTCAGTTTTGACTGTAAGCACACATTTGGGGGGGGGGGGGAAATGTTTTGTTTGAAGAGAGTTATCCACGTACTACGTTGCGAGATTTATGAAAACAAACAAAAAATGAGGTGTTTCCACCAAAAAAAAACAGGATTAATTTGACGTTTCACCAGATGTTGTCAACTACCGTCGAATCTAACAACCCAAAATTGTGATACCTAATTGAAAACAAAATTAAAAAATTAAATAGTTTAAAGTACTAAAACATGAGTTCCAGAAATCTTAAAATATTATTGGCAAATTCTACAAAATAAAGTGAAAGTTTTGATGGTTTCATTGGGTAGAAGAAGTCTCTTAGAAATAAATTCGTTTTTTTTGACACAATGTCAAATACAGCTCTGTTTGCTTTGTATTTTTGACATCTCGAGCTGTGGAAAGTGTGTTCACAAACCGGACTGTACATGCAAACCTGGTTGATAATCGAGATTTATGCGGGATTTACAGACATTTTTCTACCAACTCACAATCCTCTTGCCGCTGGCCCCCTCATTTTTTTTTTCAAATTCGCCATATTGTTTTCTTATCGATGTTATGTCAAAAAAGAATCCGTGTGACATGCAAAAACATACAAAAAATGCAAAAATAAATGTTGCCAACCTCGGCAACCGTGGGGAAATGTGAAAGAGTTCGGGAATACCACATTTTTTCATTACAGAACGCCATTGGCTAGTTATTATAAATTGTTAAAAGGCGAATAATTTCATTTGTTTGGTTAGTAAAACTATCTAAAGATGATGTTCTATATACTAGAAACATATTAGGACAAACATGGTAGTATATTTTCCGCTTTTGGATATCATTAACTTCGATTTCGTGTGTAAATTTTTCTTAAATAATGAAGAAAATTTGCTCAAAATGTTTTCATTTTCCCTCAACCAATCTGGATTGTTAATTTTTCATGAACAATTTAAGCAAATGTGCATTTATTCCTAAAAAAAAATATTATCCACACGTAACGAACAATTTCAAATTAAACGGATAAAATTCTATGAACTCTGCCAGCAACTTTGCCCACAGCGGAAGTGTCTCATATCTCCTGGGAGTGTGTTGGTGAGCAGAATTTTTGAAGTTTCGTGACATTTGTCAATACGATTTTCTATGTAAGAATACTAGCGCACCAAACGTGAACACTCCATAAAAATATAGCTTTTAGGCTAAGTAACGGGAAATCGGCCGGAGTTGGTGGTCTCAGTATTGTCTCTGAGCAGACCTATCGCCTTCGCCTCTTGTAATTGCGTGCTGAAAATACTACTTTACCTTGCTTTGCTGATATAGAAGGCACAAACAAAAAACACGCCTATCGATGACAACACATCAAAGAACCCAGTTCGAGTCATCATTTTTAGTCAGTTCTCATTAAGTAAAATGTTTGACAGAAATTTTAGTTATTGTTTATTGAATTTTTTTATTTCAAAGAAAACATTTTCACGTAATTCACTTCTTTCACTCAAAAAATAATAAGAACTCCATGCCATGTGTTGTTTGTTTTTTTTTCAAAATTTGTTTACATCTAACCAGCGGTCATTTTTTAAAGCTTGTCAGCAATTTTGCTACTAGACTGAGTTAAATGTCAATGGCCATTGACTAATTTAAGAAATTGTGATTATGCAGTGGAGCTCCCAAGCTGTCAAAGGAGTTCTCTTCGGTCGAGCTGATATTGTAGCTGTAGGCCATATCCGTGCTAGCAGCTGTTGCACCCAGTGGAGTTTGTTCCATTCGGAGGACCATCTCTGCAATTGACTCGTTCAGATTTAAGCTCTTAAATGCCAGTCGAAAATCGTCAATTGACCTCTCTGCAGCGTGACTCTCATTCAGCGCTGCCATAACGTAATCTAACATAATTTCATTTATTCTCTCGAATCGATGTTTCTGCAAAAGTGGCATCACTTCCATTTGCATTGTGAATGAGTCTACATTCAGCTCATTCAATGACATTCCACTTAGAGCTGCTGCTTTCTTTAAGCTTTTGTCAAAAAGCTCCAATGTGTTGCACAATAATTCCGCATTATCCAACCGGTATTCTGGGCGCACAGGCATTTGATGGATTCGTCGCCGTTGACATTTTGCCAAAATAACGTCCGCCAGCAGTAGTGTTCCGTTCATATTTATTTTAGACAGGAACTTATCGCCAAGCTCTAGAAAAGAATTATTACTTTTAGGGTTATCTGATGCAGAGGGAATACTCTTAAAGCCTTTTATCCATTGTAAGGGTCTTTTGTACCACTCTGATTCAATTGATCGCTTCGATCTTTCTTCGTTGTTCGTGCGTTCCACTTCTTCTTGGATGGTCTGTTGCAACCTCACGATTGGCTGTAGGAATTGCAAGCGATCTTTTCCTTTGTATATGGCTTGCTGGAGATTGTGCATAAAATCGTTGTCTGTCAGAACGTTACGAATAAGCTTCGTGCTTACCATGCAATGGTCACACCGCTGAAATCCTTTCAAATTCTTAGTGGTAAATGTTGACATGTAGTCAATATCCTGATGGATGTCATACGAGCGACGAGTGAAAATCTCCTCCCCCCATATCAATTTCTGTCTTTCAAGGGCCAACAAGGTATGCGGCTCAGCACAGTTCGCGATATCCCAGTTAGTAACTCTTTCCGTAAATTGCTTTATCTTCTCATAGAGCCTTTCACCGTATTTCTTTCTTTCAGCGGTTAAAACTCTTTCATATTCCTTTGATAATTTATTCTTTCTGCCCGTCAGCTCCTTTAACCGAGCTCTTGCGGCAGCCTTCAACTTCTTATCTATTATATCTGAGATCTCAATATTTAGTGTGTATGCTTCATTCTGAACAACCCCCAGTGCAGCCCTAGCCTCCAGTATTGGGGCGTTGGCGAAATGGAACTGTTCAAGTTTTTCCGCAATAAAAAATTTGTCGGCGAATCCGTGTTCCATAATCTGATCGTGGATCGCATTGGCAATTCTAGTCGTTATGTTCTCATCAGCTGTGGAGTCAGCCGCGCGTGCAATGATGACTTCACGCAGATTGTCGGTCTCGTATTCGCGGATATTGGACGCTTTGATTCCATTTTGAATATCAGCAATGGCTGCGGCAATTGCGTCAGACTGGTCAGAATTGTCTCTGACCGTAACCGGACTGCCTGCAAGCTGTGAATTGTCATCGACAATATGTTGGAGTCTGAATGTTGGACTGCTTAGATTGTCATGATCGTAGACCAGATAAAGTCCCGGAGCTTTATTTGACGAAAAGCCAACTATAGCGATGTCACCCGCCACCACAACTGACATGGCAGTGTTGGGAATTTTATTTGCTTTCAGCTTCGTTTTCGTATTTTGACTGTATGTCTCTTGCAATGTCGAAAAAGCTCCCTCATTCTTGATAAGATTTTCATAGAAATTCGATGCCTTTTTGGCAACTTCTTCGGTTAGTTTCAAGGCCTTTTTGGATTTGTTAAATATCAGCTTTCGGCGTATCGCATGGGCGCCAGCTGCTCCTGCCTGCCCTCCAACTTGAATGGCAGTTATTACATTTTGATATGTGCTTACTTCAGACCAATTACCAAAACCGTGGTTCAGCGCCACACCAAATGCAAAAGTTGCTAGTCCAATTGATGCAGCGGTTCCAGCAGAGTTCGCAAGAGCACGTAGCTCACTATGCTTTTGGAAGATTTCACTAAGTGCCACGCGTATTGAGCGGCCATTTTGATTGTGCAGCCTGAAGAACGTGTCCGTGTATGTCTTGTAGTTACCAGACGCTACTTTCCAGTTGCCTCTAAACTTTTTCCATCCATTTCTCGACGCCTTCCAGCTATTCGCACCGAACGCTGCTAGTTCTGGCGCCGATAATATGCTCGATATTGTTGCAAACCAAAACTGCGGCTTTTTAAGGTCCCAATCCGTGGCGACGCCGCCCATCACAAACTGTCCGCTGCCAATGACAACCGATGAGGCAACAAAGACTTTCCTGCCGACGGCATCCAGCTTTTTGTAGTGCTGGCCCAACTGTTTAAAGCTTGCATAGGTAGTGCCTCCCATTGAGAAACCATCGAACAACGCACTCCATGTACGCGGCGAACTGAAGTCCCAATCCTTTGGATCAATACTTCCATTAGCCGATGCTGCACTCAGGTAGGCCAAACCTACTCCAAGTACCATGTTCGCTGCATAACCGTATATTCCCAAAGCTGGAATGGTGGTCATGAATCCACCTGGTAGAAAATACCCCGACATGCCTCCAAAGATAATTCCCATATATGTGTCTATATTTGTGAGATCCCATTTCCAAAATTCCAAAGTGTCATTAGCTGCAGCGGCGCCCAAATATGCTCCCACAACCATCGACACCAACGCGAAGATCGTTATTAACGCTATTTCCCCGCTGGGGTCCACCATGGAGGCGGGAGAATTGCCAGCGTATTTATAGGGACTGAAATATTGCCCCTTCGGATCGGTTTGGTAAAAACGGCCAATGCTTGGATCGTAGAATCGCGCATGGTAGTTGTACAGCCCGATTTCGGGATCCCATTCCTGCCCAGTGTAACGGTATGGAATGTGTGCCTCACAATCGGCACCGAATATCCTCATGAGGTTTCCGTACGGCAGGTAATCGTAAGCAGCTACAACTTCGCCGTCGCGCACGATCAGCCTCACGGATCCCTGGTGATCGGTTATAACACTGTGGAACTGATCGCGTCTAATAAAGCCCACAAGGCCATTCGCACCGTAGATGTACATTGTGACCAGCACTGCCGGCGGTTGGTTGTCAACCAAAAAGCTTAACTCACGCTCCACCAGAGCTCGTCCTTGATCGTCGCGCAGGTAATGCATTTCCTTGCGAATTCTGCCGTTAGAGTCGGTGACGCGCTTTAAAACTCGTTCGCCTTTGCTGTCGTAATAGAACTGCACGCTGTTACCGTCTGTCATGCGAACGCGCTGCAAAAGATTTGACACCGGATGATAGACCATAGACTGGATGCCTTTATGGAGGGCTTGGACCACATTACCCCGAGAGTCGTGACGCATCGGGAAGACCTCCTCCGGTTGGGGTGAATCAAAGGCCTTGTATTGAACGCCCTCCACTCGATTCGAGTCCTGCTCATATTTTAGACCGTAATGATCGTAACCGGTATTAAACATACGATGATTGCCATTGGCGCCGATCTCGTACGACTCTACATCGAATTCGGAGCGTCCCAACTGCCGTCCAAAGTAGGTGAACAGCACACGAACTATTTCCGGAAGATGACCTTCAAACTCCTTCAAGACGGTCGCAAACTCTCGATCGAGCGGATCAAGGAAGTATCGTTTCTGGCGCAGCATTTCGAAGATATCGGCTGCAGCACGTTGTACCGACGTATCTGAAGTCCTGTTGAGCCATTTGCCGATAAGATCCTGCAGTTGAATTAGCGGAACGTTGCCTTGACGCTTAAAATATCGCGACGCTAATAGCTTTCTCAACGGGCCGGCATATGAAACGTAGTCTCCACTGACCTCCCTGAGGTCCTTAAAAAGTTTTGACCCCACAAACTGCTTTGGGCTTTCTTTGCCGTGCGATGTAGATATGTTCGTTCGGTCTGGATCTTCAATCAGGAACTGTGCGGTCCTTAGCGCTTGCCAAATACGGCGCGACGTTTTCGAACTTATTGGGGCGATTTCCCTCGCAAAGGTGTCCGGTTGGAAAGGGTCCGGTTCGTCGCCGCCAACAAAATACTTTGCCTTGGTTAGGTCCTGATGGACGCCATAGTCAAATCGGTAGCCGTGCTCGCGGGGAAAGCCATGGCGGCCGAGCACATTGGACACATGACGTCCCGTTGTACCGAAAGTACAAGTGATCGGAAAGTCAATTTCTAACTCCGGATAGAAGGCTCTTACTTGCCGGTTTTTGTCATCAAGATAGCCGGCACGCTTCAGTGCCTCGAAACAGGACCTTGACTCCTTGGGTGACATCGACTTGTTTATAAAGGAATCCGGACTCAAGCCTACGCCACTTGAAGATGCGACACCATGCCAATTGGATGAGAACTTGATGCGCGTTACTGAGCCG
This sequence comes from Cheilosia variabilis, assembly GCA_951230905.1. Classification (NCBI taxonomy): domain Eukaryota; kingdom Metazoa; phylum Arthropoda; class Insecta; order Diptera; family Syrphidae; genus Cheilosia; species Cheilosia variabilis. Next base: position 22,237,035 of record OX579680.1, on the reverse strand, counting down.
TCTCCTCGATTTGCACCACCGTAACTGGACCGCGTGTAGGAGATTTCTTCGGACTGAAAGGGGCTTTCTAGCTTTGTCAGAAATCCAGGTTCGTTGTAGACCCACTGATGCTTAAAAGTGTATGCTGATGCTGGCTCGTAGGTCTGTTCAACGATCTGCCCAGCTGCATTGTGGGCGATTCGCATGAATTTGTCTGGATCGTCAGGGGTTCCAATCGAGTTCACGTGGCCCAATCTATCATAGCCGTAGACCACGCTGAAGGATTGTCCCAAAAACTCTGCCGGATATGTGATCTCCCTCAAAACGCCTCCCACATATTGTTTGGCGATGATGATCTGATCGGGCTTTTTTGTCAAATTTGGCAGGATTATCCGCTTATTTACAGCGTCACCTCTTTCGTTGACGTAGGCAACCTCAGCAAAGGGCTCGTCATTGTTCATCGTTATACTCCTTAGTAGACGGCCTCGCAGTATGGGATCCCTCTCAAAAGTGGCATAGTTGAATAACTGATACTGGCGCGAGTTCTTGTCATCGATATGAATACCTAACAATTGATCCTTGGGGACTGTGTTGTCCAGGAACTGTCCCGTGCTAATAAGGCGCCCAATTTGGTCATAACTAAAATAGATTATTGTCTCCACCAGTTTCGGATTTGAATATGAGTAGTACAAGGTAAAACGGAGTAGCTTCTCGCTGTCGTAGACGTTCTCCAAAGGTCCAGCGTCGGCAGTTGTTTTGCGAATAGGCTTTCCATTGCTGTCGTAGTCAACGTGAACGCCTAGTTTCTGCTGCAAACGGTAGTCCTCTGCATCGACTGCCAAAAGTTCAGAGTTTGTTTTGTGGAAGCTTCCGACCTTTTCGAAGTAAACTGGCGGCAGAACTTGAAGAATGTTTCCGTCCTTGTCCAGTTTAGAAGTGCTGAATAGGTCTTTGCTACCGGGAACGTGTACGAAGTGAGCAATTTTTTTATTATCGCTATTCAGCACAGTGATGTCTTCAACGCCGCCCATCTTCAGCTCCACTTGGTAGCTTACATTCATACTCAGGGGGTACCGATTGGCCACGAAAAGGTTAGACGTGTTCGATGTAAACCGTTTCGCGAAGTTGCCAGACGTTGAGAAGTCCTTCCCCGGAAGTCCAATGGCAATCTTTTCATTCAGCGGATTATTGTCATATTTGGTTTCAATGAATGCATACGGATGGCCAATGATTTTCGTTGCCAAACCCTCTAGACGTCCTGTTTTCCAAATAGAATTCGCTTCAGCAAGATCATCGTTGGTCACAAAGTTTTCATAATACGCGACGAGCGGTTCGAACTTGGAGCGAATTATGCGCACATCTTGCGTAGTGATGCGCTGTCTACCCAATTCGTCATATAGTCTTTCTTTAACCACAACTGATCGGGCTGATTCCAGAGATATCTCTTGAATGGCCTCATCGAGACTGTTTTGATATACCACCTTAACGGAGGCTTTGCTGAATACCATGAGATCGCTTATGGTAACAGTGCCGTTCATTGTGAATTTCAAAGGTTTATCGAGTCCATCTGTGACCTCATCAATGTAAAGACTGCCGTCGATCCAAACCAAAAGGCGGTCCTGTTCTTTCACAAATAGAATCTCTCCCTCTGGCGGGATCGATTGGCTGGTAGTGCCTACTTTCATTTTGCAATGCGTAGCATTTTTCGACAGCGCCACCAAATCGTTTATAGTGAATGAAGCAGATCCACCACTCAGATAGTACAACATTCGGAATCCATATGCCGCAGTGGCGACATCTGGCGTGCTCAACTCCAAACTATTGCCCTGGCCGCCATTGTGCTCCAGCTGATACGAAGCTATCCTCCAAGGACTAGTGGTGGTAACTTTCCAACGATTTACGAATGAGAACGGCGCAAATTGCTCATAGAAACCCATTTCTGGTTGAACATTGACAGTGCACCGGGGAGGCTTTGACATCGCTCCGGCTTTCGTGTAAACTGTTAATTCATCAATTTGATTTTGTTCATTAATTTTAGCCACAACACTGTTGTACACATCGTAGATTCTTCTGTGAATCGAACCGGATGGTGTGATGACAGCCGTATTCGAGTTTGTCGTCTCGTCAAAAATATTCACATTAAAGTCAGAAATTAACGGTGCAAATCGCACATGATCGATGTCAACGGGTGTGATAGATGTGGGCCCCACACGAATTGCAATTTTAAGGTTATCCTGTAAGCCATTCTTTGCAGATGTTTTGGCAAAAGGAATATCGACAATCAGCTCCAAATAGATCCAATCATCAATCCTGAACTTAACCTCACTTAACAGTGAAACGACCTCTTGGTCTGTTGCTGTTAGAACGATGGCTTTTAAGTAGGGTGTTACTTCGCCAATCTGCGGAACGGTGGTGACATTATGCAATCGTATCCAAGACGATGCAATATATTCAGCGTTTTGGTCGAGTGGTTGGAAGACGCCCTCAATTGGTTCGGTCTGTTCGTGCAAGTAGTTCTTTCCGGTCAATGAAAAACCGTTGCGAATCACATTCGAGGCTTTAAATTGCCACTGCTTCGACTTTCCGATGACTTTTGACTCATAGTCCTCGAAACCATAGTAGCCGACGGCGTCGTCAGCTGGGCGGAATGGAGCGCACTGCGCTATTTCCAATCGACCAGATTTGTCGTAAATTGTTGTGGCTGCAAGAAATATAATACTTTGTTTTAGTAAATATTATAAAATACATCGACACATCAACACATCGAAAATTTAATTAATGTCGTTTTCCATTGGGACAGAAAAAAAACACTTTTTCAGAGGCAGAGCAATTTTGCGAGTCTCGATTTCTTAGCGAGAGTGTTTCGCGAAGCCCATCCTTTCACAGATGGGCTATCTTTTTGGTTCAAACGTCAAAAAAACTTGTAGGATAACAAAGCCGTTTTGTAATGGCCAGAGTAGTGTTTTGTTCAAATATTGCCCAAATGCGCACAATTCCCATTACTTTAATCTCTCTTTTTTTACCTAATACATGTGATAATTGATCAGTTTTCAATTCTAAAATGTTTTTATTCTGTTTTTTGGACTTTATTATAAACTTTTTATTAATTTTTTAACAAAATCATGCTACAGCCATATAAATTCTGTTTTGTTTTCCTACAAGTTTTTTAGCTGTCACTTGGTTTTTTTCTTCTTCATTTTTGACACGCGAAAAACCTACTTTCTGAGTCTGAGAAAAATAGAGAAACATTTCCATTTGGCCGCTGCAATGGATATCAACATAAATTGAATGGGTTTTTATAAACACAAATTACAATTTAAGAACAGCTGACTTTTAAATCACGCAACAACACAAATGCAAGAAAAAATCTCATTTTATCTGAAATCTGAGAGCAAAATCTGAAAATCCCAACGAAAAACGACATTTTATGCTTACACTTGACATAAAATCGTAATACGTTAACGGGATGTTAAAATGGTCGCGCTTGGTTGAGCCCTAGATGTAGGAAAGTCCGCAATTGCTCTACCGCTAGCGGAATAAAAAATGATGAGTGCGTAAAAATAGGTGATTTCGCCCCAAAATATGTAATCAAAAATTCACTTTATTCCAAATTTGACTGAAGAACTACTTTGCGCTCACTTTTGTTTTATTTAATTTGCTTGACAGCTCAGTTTGTTTCTCTTAGCAGGTAAGGGATCTTCAGTTAAAATAATGAAACGTATTTTTATTGGAAGGCATTTATGAAATATATTTAAACACAACTCAGATCTATTCTGACGTATGACCTGGGGTCGAGTTACCGCATCCCTGAGCGAGCAATACGTCACTCAATTTTGTGGATTTTACATGCAAAACAATAACAAATTTAGTCACGTAGTACTCGATCACAGATGGGGTAATTCAACCTCTGGTCTTCCAGTTAATATGAATGGAGATTTATAAAGGGTGATTTTTTAGCTGGTTTGGTTTTGGCAACACTGGTTTTGACAGCTGAGGTGTGTTTAGTACCTTGTGTCACTGTCAAACAGCTTCAGTTTGGTTTGCAATTTAACCATGGATCGTCTTACAAATGAACAACGCTTGCAAATTATTGAATTTTACTATCAAAATTCGTGCTCGGTTCGAAATGTTCATCGCGCGCTGCTTCCATTTTATGATCGGCATTCTCGACCTTCTGAGCAGTCTATTCGGAAGATTGTGACCAAATTTCGCACCAAATTTACTTTGTTGGACATTAAACCACCAACACGTTTACGTACTGTGCGTAGTGAAGAAAATATTGCGGCCGTATCAGCTAGTGTGACAGAAGACCGCGAAATGTCGATTCGGCGCCGTTCCCAGCAGTTAGGCCTTTGTTACAGCACTACGTGGAAAATTTTGCGGAAGGATTTGGGCGTAAAGCCTTTTAAGATACAGCTGGTGCAAGAACTAAAGCCAGCCGACCTACCACAACGCCGAATTTTTGGTGAATGGGCTCTTGGAAAGCTGGCCGAGGATCCGCTTTTTTATCGAAAAATTGTGTTCAGCGATGAGGCTCATTTTTGGTTGAATGGGTACGTAAATAAGCAAAATTGCCGCATTTGGAGTGAAGATCAGCCAGAAGCATTGCAACAGCTACCAATGCATCCCGAAAAAGCCACTGTTTGGTGCGGTTTATGGGCCGGCGGCATTATTGGGCCATATTTCTTCAAAGATGATGCGAATCGCAGCGTTACTGTCAATGGTGAACGCTACCGAGCGATGATAACAAACTTTTTTTTGCCCGAAATGGAAGTTCTTGACTTGCATGATATGTGGTTTCAACAAGACGGTGCCACATGCCACACAGCACGCGAAACAATGGCGCAATTGCGAGGCGAGTTTGGTGAACAGTTAATTTCACGTTTCGGGCCGGTCAATTGGCCGCCTAGATCGTGCGATTTGACACCATTAGATTATTTTTTGTGGGGGTATCCCAAGGCTAATGTGTATAGGGACAAGCCCGCTTCGATTGACGCACTGGAAGCCAACATCCATGCATTCATTCGTGAGATACCGGCCGATATGTGTGAAAGAGTATGCCAAAATTGGACTCAGCGGATGGGCTACCTGAGACGCAGCCGCGGTCAACATTTGCATGAAATTATCTTTAAACATTAAATTGCAAGGTTCAAACTATCGATTCAAATAAATATTTCATTCATTTTTTCGAATTTTTTGTGTTTTTTTTTTTAAAAAAGTTCTAAACCTCTTAAAAAATCACCCTTTATCAGGTGTAAACAGAAGTTTATAATGAACTTGTGCATGAATGTGAAATAAGCGTATTAAGGGGACAACAGTAATAGGACTTTTTTGGGGTAATTGTTCAGCTAACGTCGTTGTGCGGTTACACTGCTGGGGGTCAATTCTGGTTCCGTGAAAAAGTGAAATGAAAATGTTTTCAGTTTTCACCCTTTCACCGCAATTCTATTCTACAATTCTCGTTCTACGAAAATGTATAACCAATCATCAAAAATTTTCATATGCCTATTCTTTTTTCACGTAGTCATTTTCTAATGAATGTTTTTAGTGAGAGATTGTGCGATATTAAATTCACCACGATATTTTAACTTATTGAACGAGAATCGCTTTTTAGTACTGAGTGAATCGGAAAAATGAAAGCAATGTGTGAAAAGGATTTATCCGATTCACTCTTCACAGAACGAGAATTGACCCCTTGGAAATTTGAATACGTATAGTATATATAATCATAAAGAACATTTTTACCTTACAAGCTTTAATTTGCTTCCTTTCAAATTGAAATTTGCTTAAAGCAATACTGGTTCCGGAAACTTGTGTTTTCTGCATGGAAATTTCAAAAACAGTAACATTTACTGTTGTTTTCTGTACACCCCAGTATTTTTGTTCCTCCTTGTGTGATTTTGACACATGTGATCGCATTTAGGACAATATCTCTATTGACAAATATCGGGAAACAAAATGCTGAAACTGTACGGCAGTTTTTCGTCCGCCGGCGAGTTGACCTGGGGCCCTACTATGAAACTCGATTCTAAAGTGAAACTGCTCGAATTCGCAAAATCGCAACTCTGTACTTCTATAAGTTAAGTTATGAAAGCGAAATTCGAACAGCTCTAGTACTGCCAACTTTTTTTTGTTTTATTGGTACAAAATTGGTACTACCTTTTACGAAAGTTAATGTCAAATTCGTTCGAATTCGCAAATAATCATTCTACATCAAATGTGCTTGCGGAGAAGGTCGATTTAAGAAGTTTTTTTTTTCTCAGAATGTAAGTAAATAAATTTTATAAATTAATAATTCATGAATATTTCATAAACATGTTTGTTTTTTTTTTGTCCCAGGGAATCATCTAAAAGTCCATACACAAAAGTGTCACAGTTTGAAAAGGTGCAATATATGACCCGGCATCCAGATTTAAAAACAGACTTTATAATGGTGGGAACAAAAGTTTGTTTTTTGCGAACACTTAGTTCTGTTGAAATATTGTTCAACAAGTACATAAAGGCATCTTTCGAAAGGCGGTAGTTTTTAACAAAGCTGAATAAAGTTATTTTAGTTTATTTTATTTTTGGATTAAAAATGCCTTTAAATAAATACTGAATAGAAAAACTTTTTCTTGCCAAGCTCCATTATGTTAGATTTATCTCTAATCCGCCTTCGTTCAACTTGTTGAATTTGATCCGGATTTCCTTCAGAATCCAACCTAATTGCGACACAGTACATGTTTATTTATTATTTAATTGTTTAATTGTTTCACGATCAATTTTTTGGGAAATGCCAAACATAATGCGAGACTCATTTGGGTCATGTCAAACATGTTGCGAGAATCGTTCGAAAATCGCAAAAAAATTTGGCAAATAGTTTGGCATTACCGGCACTCAATTCTACTTTCATAGAGAGTGCCATTTGAAAGTAGAATCGCAAATTTCAATAGTAGAATCGAGTTTCATAGTAGGGCCGCTGAGCATTAAAATTAATATGTGTATATTTTTTTTTTCATTGGTTGTTTTTTTTAAGTTCTTTCAATATTCACCACTACTTTGAAGCTTTGAAGTGCTAGATTTCCGACCGCCCAATATGATTGTCACCCTTATTGCGAAGATCAACTATCAATTAATAATTAAAATTTATCAATCAATTTTGTTAAATGGTATTGTGACTGACAGCTGTCAATATTATTGTTACATTGTGAGTTTTTTTAGAAAAAATCTATTGTGAATGAAAGAAATCGGTATTGCGAACAACAATTTTCATCGATTTTCTTGTCAGCTGTCAATTTTTCTTTCAATCGTAAATTTGCAGTTGATGAGTTCGTGCTACCTAAAGAAATAACTAAAAAATGTCGAATTATAGAAGTGATCAATTTTATCAGGATAGTAGGGTCATACAACTCATTTCATCTTCATCAAAATATAGTTCAGTTAAAGTCATTTTATATTCTGATTTTTTTTTGTACGTTCCTCAAAAAAAAAAAATAAACAAACATCTGTCAGACGCACATTCCCATTCACAAAAATAGAATTATTTTGAAGGTATTCACAATAGCACAATATTTTATCAATTCATTTTCGCAATACCGATTTTTATTTGAATCGATAAATTCTATCAAACGTCAATCGGTTGATAGTTGGTCTTCGCAATAAGGGTGTGTATCTATCGTATGAAATGGTTGAAATCGCGGATAATGTCGGCAGAAGAATCGGCTGCGATTCGCCAAAAATTCACGCGGAAGTACAAAATGCGAGCATCTACAAGAGTATCCTACGAATACACACAGGAAGATAATGCAATCTTTCTAGAGAACGAATGCTCATAGGAGAGCAACGCTGGTGGATTTTAATCCATTTTTGACACTAGCTTAAGCTCACCCAATCCTATTATGACTCTCCCTTATTTCTTAAACAACAAGTTCACACACAGAAATGAACTTACCTCGCCTCAGTGCTTCCTCTTCTTCGGTTTCTTCTTCTTTCGGCTGTTGCTTTTTGACTGGTATGTATCTAACGGGCTGCCCCCGACTGTCGTAAGCCTTTGAGGTGGTATCCTCGGTAAGCGACTGCACCATCCAACCATATGAATTTTTATCATTTGCGGGTATTACAGCTAACTTTGAATAAACAACATTGCTACCCTCCAATTCGCTATGTTCCGCATCGTATTCATATCCAGTGACGCGTTTCTTTCTGTCACTGTCAAAATACACCGCCACTTCGCGAACAACATGATTTGGAAGGAACTTATTGATTCCATATTGTTCACGGAAGATGAGTGTTTTCCTTTTCTCAGTGCCATCGCCGCCTTCTTGAGTTATGACCATCATTGGATTGGAAAACGGACTTAGAGTCTCTGATGAGGAAAGCAGCGATTCCCTCACTGTCATGTCGTCGAACTCCATCAATCGCACTGGGACTCCTTTTGCCTGTGTTGCCAAATAAACTGGATAGAATATTCGCAAATCTGACAGATCAACTGGCAACTCTGCAACTGTTTGGCGTGATGATTTTTTAAGCAATTTAATGGCAGCTTCCTTATCGGCCTTGTCTAATGTGAATTTGTCTCCCAAGGGAATGGAGAAACTGTCCCGATTTCTTTCTTTATCTGTCAAATTGGTTCGGTGCCAAGTTGCTCCTCCAAATGTCAATTTCTGATCATTCAGCATTAGCACCTTGTCCGAAAAAGACATAAAATAGTTTTGTATGTCCAAGAAGAACCGTTTTGATGGTGAATTTATAGCTTTTTCCATGTGTTTTGCTACTTCGGACTTTTGTGCGTCTGTTTGGGCTCTTTCAAAGAGCGGTCCTCGGAAGCCGGCAAGTCTGATAAAGATATCTCCATTTGGCTTGATTTCATACTTGAACTTAAAGTAGTTGCCATCAGGGTTTTCTTCTTCGCTCGATACAAATGTATTAAGGTCGTCTTGCTTTATAGTGAACTTCTGCTCACCAGATATTTTTTTAAGCCGATCGATTGTATAGAGTGTCACCACCGACTCAAGCTGATGACCGTTTATATTCAGGCACTTGAGTGCAACTAAATTGTGATTAAACTTGACTACGTTGTTGCGAAAAGCCGCCGCGATCAGTTTGTGATCATTCGTCTTCAAATTGAAACGCTTCATTGTGGCTTCGGTGTTACTGAGGCAGCTATCAATCTCAAGCAATGGCTTATGTATCCAAGTGCCATTGTTGGACTTGTAACCAAGGGACAGCGTGTGGTTGTCATATGTTACGAATTTACTTTGGTGCACTGCGATTGCTACCGTTGCCGCGTTGGCTATGATAGTCCGTCGGTTCCAAGTTCCTGGCGTTGATTTCCATTCAAATATTTCTACTATCTTTCCAGGGTTGGTAACGAGACAAAAGTCGCGACCTGCATTTATGACTGCCTCCTCTCCATACTCGTGGCAGTCCGTTTTTTTTACCCAGTTTTCAGATTCAGCTTCACGTCCAAACAGACACAGTCTTTTCGTAACTGCGTAGAACAATACGACGCCAAAGTAGTCATCTCCTTGGATCACTTCGTGTGCCACAGTGGATGCATGTTCTCCCAACAGTGGCCATCTGCCTTTAGTCGTGACTCGAACACTTGAATGCGAGGTATACATTTCCTCAGTCATGCCTCGATTAAACATTCGCAGAACAACCTGACCCGGTGGTTTTCCATTTATATAGCTTACCAGGACAAAAGCCTCTCCGATGGTGACTTTGTAGTCATTGAAGACTTCGAGTCGCTTTAATTCATTCGATCGAGTCCTTTCGCCAACTGCAGCGTATGTAAATGCAACCTCAACGCCGTATGGCAGGTGGGCGTTTTTTAAACTGCACTTTCCCGTTGAAAATATTTGGTATTCGAATCTAGCTACCGGGCTGTCGATCACGTCCTCCGCCTGTCGAATTTCTGTCAGAAGCCGCTGTCCATTCGTGGTGCGGTAACCAAGGGAAACTTCCTGTTTTCCGCGAGACGGTGTTCTAAATGTATACCCAGTCAGGTAGCGGGTCTGCACCGGTTCCCAGTTAAAGTTGCCCCCCTGGTCTTGAAGATCGTACCTTCTATATTCGTTGGCCTCTTTTTCTTGATAGCGAAATTTGATTTCGTTTCCCTGGAAGTCACGGGACCTGTTTATGTAGACCGCTTTTGTGTACGTCGATCCGGACTCAACGGTCACCGTATCTGTGTCGTAGAAAAACTCAAGAAGCGCATTGTCCCGCTCGCCTCTGACCTCAGCTAGGTACCACATTCGTGATCTTTCCAACTGATCGCCGCGGTCGAATCCGGCGCCATGCCAGTTTTTCCAGACGATATCCTTAGAAACGGCACCAGTTTTGGTGGACTGCATCCATCCATACGACTGTTTAATTCCTGTACCCAAGTCAACAACCCATCGATCGTCGTCAGTGTTAAACTTTGCTCGAAACTTAGGGCTTCCATTCCTCGAGGGTAAAGTATAAGTACGGATGTTTGCATTGGATTCCATGGGGAGATGCTTAAGGGTATGCATTGCATCTTGGAAAGCAATAACATAAACTTTGTCCTCGTCGAAAATACTTCCCTGATCATCCATCACGATCAGATTTAATGGCATCGACCAGCCGACGCCTAAAACATCGCTGGCAGTCCTCGTGGCATCGTAGAACATGACAAGCTTCAGCGACAGATCCGGCAGGTTTATTAGTGGTAGCGAGAACTTTGGTTTCCCTGTATTCTGACCAATACAGTTCAAGATGTCCGACCAGATGCTCATGTCCCGTAGGAGAGAGAGGGGCTCAAAACTCTTCGGATTGGCCGCCTGAGGTGGAGTCATACTACTTCTGGCTGCTACTTTATCTGAAGGACTTGGGAGAGGCACTTTTCTTGGAGGTAGCAACGGCTGTTGAACAAGCTTTGCCCAATGAATACTGTCATCGATGTGAACATAGATGTAGTCTCCATCACTCGTAGTGATCACCTGCATCAGTTGCGCATGCCGCATGCCTGGTGCGATATAAGACGTCACAATAAGGTCGTTCCACGAGTTCGAATATTGGTCATATGTTAAAGCTGCAATGCCTTTAGGACCAGTAAATACCATGTCCGTCAAGCCGTCTCTATCGATATCGAAAAACCTTACTGTCTCGGTGTGCCTTGGTGTCCAGCCTTTTGCTTCCGCGAAGAACGGATTGTAGAGCAGGAATTTGTAGTTTCCTCTGTCGTACTGGTAAACAAACAGGCCACTGGAGTTCAAATGGACAACTTCGTTGTACTTCTGATGGCTGAGATCGGTGAAAAATAACCCGTCGCCATTGAGTGCGCCACCACCGGCATGTGGTATCTTCATTACAAAGTCGATGCCGTTAGCCTCGTTAAATTGAAAACAGCTGATTCCATCACGATTTCGAGACAGAACGTAGTCATTCGAATTTCTATTCAGGTTTCCCAGCATTCGTACTGCACTATTAGGACTGTGAGTTTCAAGCTGTTCGACGTTCGTTTCCAAGGGATAGATTGGAAAATCGCCAGCTAGGAGAACATCTTTGAAAATGGCGAAGAACTTGGTTCCGCTCGAGACGTGCGATGACATCAATCCCAGGATCTTGCGATCGTGGTAGAAATGTCCAAAGTGTATGCCATTTTCTGGTTTATGCCAATCAAGGGCGTCATGAAATTGATCATCTTCTACTGCTAAATGGACGGTGTCCTTCGAATGTACATAGATGTGGATTCCTTGACCGACCTTGACTATGATTGCCGTTTTTTCATCATCGATTGGCTCGACATAGATAAGTTTGGCACCGTCTTCAAAGGGATACGCTTTGTCCTGGTTGGTTCTAATAATCGGTTGATCGTTTTCGTTAAATTCGAATTCGTACAGCGTTTTGTTGCTTATTGCAAAGGCTCTGTTGCTCCCGGCAGATTGAAGAACTTGCGAGTTCTTAGAATATGGAATTGTTGCACTCGAGAACTCTAATTTAAATTCCCCCATTTCAAATGTTACTCTATGAAAAAACAAAAAGAAGAGGTTATAACAGTTTACTGGCAGAAATGAAATATTAACCCACCTTTATCTGCAGTTTACTCATTAACCAAACATTGTTAACTCATCTTCTTTGGCCAGAGGTCCTTTTACCATATAAAATTTATCTTCACTCACAATTTCCTTTGTTGGCTTAGAGTGTTTGCCAACTTTGTGTGGTGCTGCTTAAATTGCATCGCAGAAAAAATATTAATGCTTTCTCAATATAAAAGGCTTTTTGAAAGTGCTACAGTGTCAAAGAGTGCCACAGCGACCACGATGGACCATTCAATTACAACTTAGTGCGGTGTCTATGGGTCGCCTAAGTGATGTTACAGCCTGAACATAAACACCCACTTCACACTTTCTATTCAACTCTGCTAATTTTTCGATTTTGAAACAAAGTTTTGTCACATTTTACAATTATTATAATTACCAATTATTAGAATACAGTGTTTTATTTGCCTTAGCAACCTATACAATTATTCCGATCCTGTTTGCTAATTTTTGAAGTGCCCTTTTGCTTGGAATTCCATAGTGTTTAGGAGACAACGCACGCATATGCAAAATTAGCCGGAGATAATTATTGAAGCCAGTAAAGAGAGCGTCTCTTTCCAAACTGCCACATCCGACCACCATCAATTCTACAACTTTTTGTCACGTCTTCTAAATCTGTTACCGACGAGTTCGTCTAGGATTCCCAGGCGACAAATGTGAAAAGGTTGGTCGCATCGTAGCAAATGTCTATTGAGGAACAAAACGGAAACATCCGCAAGAACTTTAAGCGAAATGAGAAATTATATTCACCCAGTGGTTTGTTGGGATATGAAAAAGAGTCAGCGCAATGAGGACGAGTTTAATGATCTAATTTATTTATGAAAAACATTTAAACACTAGCCTAGCATTCGATTGTAGGAGTACACCATTGTATAATGAAGATTATTTGTTATATTTTCTCATACTGTACCACTTTTTCTTCATCTGAGACTACTACTTATTTGCATTCTTTTATCTTGCTTTCTTTTCCGTTACCAGTATTCGCATTCCTAATCGGCAATTATCCCTTCGAAGTCTTCTTTAACAGTCAACAAATGATCCTGATGCGGGAGCAAGACAATACATTTTCCCATGTCAAATGGAAAAAGAAACACAAACTCAGACCTCAGAGTCCTAAGAAAGAAACCAACTTTGACAGTTCACCGGAAAGAAAAACCCCTATAAATGTCGTCTTTTATCTTGACATATAAATATTTAAAGTTAGAAAATTATAGCCGAGGATAATTATTTAACGCATTTGACAGACGGCCATAAATGGAACATTCTCTTATTTCTCGCCTTCTAATTTGGTTTAGCCCTGTGTGCGAAAATCGAATTCTTCTTTTCTAAAAAAGAAATCCAATCTTTTAATGTCGTATGTTTCATTTTTTTTCGGACAGTGTCAGTAGTGACAACCCCCAACTGATTTAAGTCGCTTAATTTGACTGAGACATTACTGGATTGTTCCACAATGTATTAAATGACGTATTAGCGGCAAGCGGTACTACTCGCACAAAACAACACACATTCGACCTAAAAGACTAAAAAAAAATCGTTGACACGGTCAAGTCTGAGTGAATGTCAGTTCTATAATGTCGTTTTCCATTGGGCAAAAAGAAGCGTCCGGGAGAGTCCGGAATCGAAAAAATCACTTCTGAAACCGTTCCATTGGCACAAAAAATACTCTTCTGGCGATTCTGAGAAGATAATTTCGCTTCTCGATTTGAAGTCAGAATCCACTCAAGAACCACTCACACAAGTGTAATTTATGTATTTTATACAAGTCAGCTGACAGCAGCCGTAGATTATTTTTTGGCATTTCACCAATCCTTTTGTGAATTCTTTCAGAAGCAGTTTTGTTGTTCCCCGAGTGAAACCAATGGAAAACGCCATAAGTGTCTGCTAATTTTCTCAACTTAAAAATAATTTAGCTACCGATGCTTCGTAGATTAGAATGTTGGGAATTCCCGTTAGAACACTTTGTTAGAGTACGAATACATACTGATAATATGCTGTCAGAATTGATGAGAGTTTTTTTTTTCATTTAAGACATTTAAACTAAATAGGAAGCAACTAGCTAAGGGCGTTGATAACAAAATACTGAATCTGCGGATTGTCTGAACCTTGTTCCTATATAGTATATGATATAAAATATTGTTTTTATAAATAAATAAACAGTTATGAATCTTTTTGTATCTTGAGCTTTTCGTTTTCGATTGGCCTGGTCTGTATTTGTATTCCGATGAGTTTCCTAGTGTCCATAATATTTTTGTTGGTAATATTTGTGAATTTCATCGATTGATTTTGGTTTTGACGTTTGATTTCCATTTTCTTTCACGCTTGATTGTAGCAGTAACTTTAAAAACATTTTCACATTTTTATCACTTAAGGCCGCATGTCAATTGTACTAAATATTGATCCCAGGATAATTTTTTGACACTTTCTTTCATTTGGGATTTTAGGTGAAAATAAAAAATAAACACTTAGTTTTGATTGATTAAAAGCGTCGTTTTGGTCACTATCAGCATTCTTGCTTACTATACTCAAGCTGGGATACAAATAACAATTTATTAAACCGTGCGTACCGTAACACACTCTTCAACAATTATTTATAATGTCTTTAGTTGCACAAATCCATCGGTATCGCTTAATGCCAGACGATGCGATACGTTCAAATAAGACTCCTAGCGCTAACACCCGTGTGGCTGTGTAACTAAATGAATTCTGTCGTAAGTGTTGGGCAAAGTTTGAATTTATAAGATTTTGCTCTCAATTAAATCAATTAGTTATTTTACGTTTAGATGGGAAAATACTCCAATATTTTTATAATTGACGGACAATGCGCCAATAATGCATATAATGTCAGCTGGCAGGGTGCACTAATCAGAGACTGATAAGATGCTATTGGAAATATTCAAACTTGTTCACTTTATGTAAAATAGCCTGGGTTTTCCGTTCGTACGCAGCCAATTCCATGATTCAAACAAGTGTGCGCATCCTATGTATATAACGTTTGAACGGCTATCCGACGTTGTGTGGGCATTCTTATCATCAGTCCGTAGTTATTTCTTTAAATTTAAACGGAGTGCTAAAAAATTACTTTGCAACAAAGGTGTAAATTACGGTATACACTTTTGGGGTCAATTATTTTGGGACAATGAAGGTGGTTGGTATTTTTCTTGAATCGTTCCGAGGAGTAGCTGACAATGAGTACCTGACGTATTTAAATACTTGAAATAGTCTTATTTAGTTTCTATCCACGATCTTATTATTTTGGTCAGTACCTAAGTTTGACCAAAGGTAAGGTTCTAAACTTACTGACATAACTTACATTGTATGTATGGCTGAATTCCAAAACGCAGTACTTCTGCATTAATGCAATGCTTTTTTTCCAAAACGCATAAATGTGAACGCATCAACTGCGCAAACAAAAGCAAACAGTGCATCGAGAATGATAACGATGCAAATGACATTTGACATTTCAGTTTGAAGCGCCAAATAAATAGATTCATCGCCGGAGTCGTAAGTAAAACTTATATTTTGCAATAATTTGCTAATTTTACTTTTTGTTACTGCAGTAACAAATGCATAACAAATACAAAGCAGCGTAAAAACATTCATAGCCAAACCTGACATCAGAAAACAGTGTGCATTCACAATGCGCATGTTTGGACGTTCTGGAATTCAGCCTGTGTTGCGTGTTTGAAAATTATAATATACATAAAAATAAATCCGCCCCCGGGTGGACTCGAACCACCAACCTTTCGGTTAACAGCCGAACGCGCTAACCAATTGCGCCACGGAGGCGATGAGAAATTGGGGATTACTTGTCAAACACAGAGTTCTAGTTCGCGTGATAAGAACAAACTTCAACATAGGTCTTGTCTACTAACATAGACAAACCATACCAAACCATTGTCTCTGATTACTAAGTGAAAACGAATACTAAATCATAAGTGATTGATTTTAATCGATAAAGAATTGCGAGACTGTACGATCCACCACCCAGACAATGTGGAATCCACAAATTAGAGAATTTTCATGGTTCTTTTACACAGCAAAAACCAAGGGCGCTGAGAGCAGTTGAACGTTCGTCAATTGTTTTAATTTAAAAACAAAATAAATGTCTGTCTATCTGATGCGTTAGTAATAAATTTAAGTAAAATAATAGTGATGTATTAAAGATAAGTGAATTCCCAGTATAAAAGGCCTTTTTTAATTTGTAAGTCAATGATCTATATAGATCATTGATTTCCATGGTTTACATCAAAGGTTGGATCTCTTAAACCATGCAAATCATGTGGAACAAATGTCAAAAGCCTGATGTACCAGTATACCAATGAGCACTCTTTTAGCCAAAATGCGTTGATATTCGCGGGACTAGTTTTGTAAAACCCAAAATGTCTTATACCTACCAACATGCCGCGATAGAGGGCGTATTCGATTCTGTAATTGACAAATAAACATTCACGATTCCAACTGACAAATGTCAAATATTTGGACCCATGAAAGGAATTCGATAGACACCCTCACGGCAAATATACAATATGTATATATAAAAATATGTACCGCATAGTTACATTCGTTTTACATAATTTATTTACTTTAAAAATTTCATTATATCTAGACATATATAAAAGGAATATGTACATGAAACCCCAACTTGACTGCTAACAATCAGAATCCGGTTCTGTCTTGTCTATTACATAGGGAGCATTGGATGGAGATTGTATAGGTGCACTGATGACAGGCTGCTGTTGATTTAGATGATTTATTGTAACAGAATCCCTATGTAGGGCACTCAGCTGGCCCTCGAAGATTATTTCCGCAATCGCTCTTTTAGCGTATATCTGCTGTTCGGGATTCATCTTCTGTAGTTCTGATGCCCAAGCTTTACCGATCTTATCATATTCACTCTCTTGTGTTGCTATGCAGGGACACGAAGAACATTTGTGGGCATCTCGCTCTTGATGTGGAGGTAGATTTTGACTGGAATTGGGATAAGTATTTGGATATGAAGTAACATTGCACATATGGTGGGAATAAGATGTGGATTTTTTCACAGGAGCAGATTTGGATGGCATTGTATGCGGAACGGTTATGGGTGTTAAAGGAGGGCTAGGAACTGCAACAGGTATTGAAGATGGCGCCTGCAAATGTAAGGCAAACAAAAATTATTAGAATAAGTGCAGAAAAATACGAATGTACTTAAGATGCTTAATCGGCAAAGTGGATGGGGTATAAAGCGACATTTGAATGATTCCTTGTCATGGCTGCAAAGTTTTCACCGAAAATCAACTTTTAAGACTGTCCTACATCGTAAATGGAGCGAGTGTGACTACCATTTGCACAGGCACAAAGAGCGTTAATTAATTTCAAAAACCAAACTGGATTTGCAGAGAAAAACAAAAGAAGGTGCTAAAAATGATGCACTAGACAGTGAAACAAGAAGTGGAACAATATTAGACGGCATTTCTACTCTATTTCTGTGCATCTCAGATTAACTAAATGACACTTGAGAGTAAACTGCTTTCAGCGCCAAGCAAACAACCAATATACCAATTTATGTCACTTTATCGCTGACTCTGAAGTCTGAATCCAAACCGTTTTTTTTTTTTTTATTGAACATTCCCCTACTTTATTATGTTTTGCCTTGCTGAGTTAGGTTATCCATAACCCCAACTTATTAATTCATTGAAAACTGTATGTGAATTGTGAATAGTCAAACATTTCAAACGGAAATTTCGCACAATTATTTCGTAATGGACGTGCTGACACAACTACATAATAGCCACCAAGAACTCATTCAAGCGCAAACAAAAAAAAAAAAAAAACTTCAAAAGTTCAATCCAAATATTGTGTGCATATTTACCACTTTCTTTTCAACTACATACGGTTGGTTTGGCAAGCTGTTTTCATGGTCCCTTAAGAAACCGAGTAATTTAAAATACCACAAAGAAGTGGAGCAACCAGAAACATCCACCCCATTCACGGTTTTGCCACTTTCTTTGATTTTATTAAGTTCACGACGATAACTACACCGCAGACTATTTATTTTTCTTCGTACTATTTCACGATTTGCTGTTGGTTCGATTTCTTGTAGTTTTAAAATAAGTATATTGTAGGCTTCGTTTTTTAAATTGCGATTCTTATAACTGTTACATTTAGTATTCCAAAGCGCCGGGAGAGATTCGTAGGTTTTAATAAATTCCGTCCAGAATGATTTTGAACCACCGACAACTGGTGACATTATTTTCACCTTCACGTCGACGATTTCTTGGCAACACTACTGAATTTTCCTGAATTTTTCACATTCACCAGGATTAGCCGATGATTTCAATCGGGCGAAGACTGTATGCGCATTTTGCTTACAATTGAATTGCGTGTGCCTATATGCATGCGCAAACGAAGTAGAAAAAAAAACTACGATTAGTTCACTTTGGTTTCATAAAAATAATCTATACGCAATCCGTTGCTGATATTCTTTATTTCCCTCATCTATTATTTTCTATTTCTATAAATAAATGAACCATCGAGTACATGGTCTCCTTCCAAGTACTTAATTAAAACATTCAATGATGAGTAGGTACCGAGTGAAGAAAGTCGGATACCGAAAACATGATTTATTCTGCGAATACTCATCACCAGATAGATAGTAGAATTGTATTTCATGTTTCCATTGCATTTGGACCTTTGGCACTCCTTCAATTTGGATATACCTAAACTACAGCGTTTGCTACGTAGAATATGATTTTTAATGTACCCCAATCAGATACAAGATTTGCAGATGATCATTTAAATTACATTTATTTTGATCAGCATGTACACGCACCATAAGAAGTAGCGAGCATCCACACTGGGCTTTGGTCTATCAATCCAACACCAAAATGGGCGTTCATCATGAATTCCCCGCAGGATATTTTAGTTTTGTTTGTTGTGGCTGACGAAAAATATAAAATTTGCCTTCCGGGTTGCCTTTAATGTTGTGGCTTCTATTGATACATGAAAATTAATTCAAAAGGCAACAGTATCCCGCGCAATTCGTCCGAATGCGAATGTTTTTGTAGTTCTTAAGGAGGCACCTTTAAAAGAAAGTAAACGTACGAAGACGAGTTTTTGAAAGCAAATAGACAGCCATAACTCTTTGGGATTATCACAAGACTTCCGACACAGTTAAGAAAACTAAGATAATTGGGTAACCTACTGGCAACCACATTTGATTCTCCCAAATGCCTGCTTCGCTATCCAATTCACGCATGTGACCAATTGCAAACGCTCCGCGAGATTGCCCTCACCACCAGTGCAAACAAAGTTTCTCTAATTACAGGTACTACAAGAATTGCACTGGGAAATGCTAACTGCCCATAATCTTCTATTTCGCAACCAATTTTCTTTTTTCTTTTCTTATAGGAAAAGCCCAAACTGTAGCCCTTGGAGAAGGCTTTAAATAAAACCTATCAACTTATGTAGTCTATGTTCAATAACATATTACCACTCACCACTTTTGGCAAATCGATTGCACGCTTAGCGAACATTTGATTTGCCTCAGTCTGCTCTGTCGTCGTCATCGAGTCCATCCCTATTGGAGCTTCCGCAATATTTGACGATTGGTTGCTTCTAGTTTAAACAAAAAAAATCATATTAGACATTTTAAGAACACAGCAACTCATAATAGCTACATACTCGATATCAATGTTAGGAAACTTCGATGGAAAAGTGCCGTCTGGTTCATATCTTGATGTTGCACCATCCAAAGACATCAACGAATCTATTTCACCTTGAAAATCAAACCCTTTCTTCTCTTTCGGCGGAGTGACACTATCCACTGTCAGGCTTATCCTATTGGCACGAGCAAGGAACTTTACTCTGCACCATTGGTCTCGAATTTGCTTTTGTGTTAGCCTGTATCCATGTTGTTCAAACGTGGAACGGATAACTTCCCAGGCTTCTAGTTTCTTTTCAATCATTTCACCCGTGTTGCTCTTGCTGTCGATAATGTTTACCCTCGGCCTTACCAAGGTGAAGAGCATTCTCTTCATATCATTTGTCCAATTGCCAGAGCGCATTCTTTTGATTTTCAATCTTTTTGATTCCATATTACTGCAACAAGAACAAATTTTCGGAATTTGTGTGTTATTAAATATTTCATTTTGATTTACCTAAAACCCTAATCAAAAAATTGAACAACAAATCCAATGTACGAAAGATGTAAATATGTCATTTCATTAATGCTAAGTTGGCTAGTTTAGTAAATCAAAGCGCTTTTCAGTAAACGAGCAAGTCTGTTGAACTGCTCACAATAAGCTTTTTACATGTTGCATTCAACAATAAAGTTAATCGTTTTATTTGTTGTCAAGAATCATTCGCAAAAGCTTTCAGATAAGTTTTCAATTTAATTTAACTTCACTTGACATTCTTTATATGTAATCAATTAATCATAAACACTTTGTAAGGTGCTATTATTCCAATGCTGGTGTATTTAAAATAAATAAAACAGAAGAAGAGCTTTCACAATAGGTACGTACTCAAAATTGACGTACTGAAATTTGTGAACTCTGAAATATTTATATGTTTGTGTAGACTTTTGTCGTCAGTACAGCGGTTTACTTATGCCTGTTTGAATATCACATTCCTGCTTAATATAAACGCACATGGTCATCGTTCCTTATGGCAAAACTGAAACGAAAGGAAAACAGACCAGCCCAAGTGTCACAGATCACAGTGCAAAATTGACAGTTGGAAAACAACGACCTCGTTTGTGTAGAGGGGGTGCGCGTAGCTCGACGCACGTTTTTTTAATTTTTCTTCCCTAATTTTTGGTTCTAATTTTTGTTTTCTGTTCTCCCTGTGAAACTTAAAAACTACAAGAGTTTAATTAAAGTGGTTAGCTAATCGGAATTGCCAAAAACCCAGTACCCACAAAAAGTTTGGCGTTCAAAAATGTGTATTTGAGTGTGGAAAAAAGAAATACAAAAATTAGATATACCACTCACCACGTTCTGTGTGGCAGTTTTTTTTGTGAATGAAAAACTGTTTCGCGCTTTTGAATCAAATACAAATTATTATATAAAAACTGAAATTGAATATTCAGGTGAGTACAATGGACATGCATTGCTTAATTGTTTATTATTTACTTACTTTTTTATAAGTGAATGTTCGTATTTGTTGTTATGTGGTAAAGCTTTTGAGGTCCTTAGTCGACCTATAAATGATTTTTTCCTTTGCATATCCTCTTTCAACATTAACACACTCTCCTGCATGTATGCATAGTCCTTTCTTCTCCATAAGGGGGCGACGACAAGCAACCTAGTTTATATAATTTTAGAAATCCATGAAGTGAAAGAAATAGGAAAACATTTGCATATCGTGCCTACCAGCAATTTCAGACCATTCAACATATTTCTTACCATCGTTTTTCCTTTCTCATGGAATCTTAACTGTTTATTGATTTCAATCGGTTGGATGGTTTGCCTCCCCATTTTTTTATTATAAAGAAGAATCACACACATGCCACATAGAAGTAGGAGCCTATAATGATGTGCGAAATCATTCAAGTGGCTGCACTAGGGTTCGGATCTCTGTGACGTGGTTTTGTATATGGGCTCTGTTATTGCCCATTATTTCCATGCATGGCTCTTATTCCATTTATGTCCTTAATTTGAAGTGATGTGTGGCAGGTCACCGGTGCGGTGTATGTAATTTACACCCAGCCCCACCAAAGAAAGTGGAGCAGTTGTGTTTGGGGTGTAGTTTCCGCGACAGTGTTTATGGCAAATCGCTCGAATTTGCGAATCAAAATGTGAAGGGGAATGGAAATGGACTTGGAGTAGGTAGGTAGTTAGGTGTGCGAACATTGCTTCAACTAAGCATTGACTATTTTCGTTTGGACATTTATTTGGTATACTTCATGTGCGCCTTACGCCCTGATCCCAGCTAATAATCCCAAATACTATGAAACGCGTTTTTATCTGCCAGGATAAACCTTGAGACTAGACAAATAAAGGATCTTAAGCAGAGAAACTTCTATAAACAATGGGCCAGCTTGGTAGCAACTGACTCTATTGCTCCATGTCTAAAAAGCATTCAATGCACGCAACCAAAGAAACCTGCCTCTCAGGTTAAATACCTATCCCAAAAGAAAGCTGACAAGAAAGTTGGCAACTTTTCACGCTTACAAAACTACATCGTCAACATACCCACAAGTACAACATGTACAAGGGAATTTCTACAAGTGTAACAAATTTCGGAAACACAAAGTTTCAAAATCACTTGAATTCCAATTGAATAGATCCTTGTAGGACTTGTTTTTTCGTCCTATAGGCCATGCATAGCCTCCATTGCAGTTAATGGTTCCACAATCTATTTAAAAAGGAATCAGTACCCGGGGTCTCAGTATGGCAACATAAGGGTTAAGAGAGGTTATCTAATTTACTCAAGTGGTGTAACTATTCTAAAAATGTACGCGACATAAGAGCGCTCTAAAAAACGAACAACAAATGCATATATTGCTGTAAACTTCATAACTGCGACGACTTCACTTTTCCATCCAAAACTCATTTCTGCTACAGCACAGTAATCAGTAAACTTTGGAGCTCTCTTTCTTGTTGCGTTATGGCCAGAGGAGTACTAAAACTAATACCTATTGGCAAGCATTTCGGGGCGCTATTCAAGCGTTTTAGGTCCCCCTTACCGAGGAGGCGGAATTTAAAAAAAAACTAAAAGTTCCACACTGATTGCGCCAAAATACACACTCGGCACCGCTTCAATATAAATTCAATTTAGCTAAATCATTTGCCGTCACGCAATACCTCAAGCGCCTCTTAATTGATTACCATTCGGCACGTCATGTGAGTTAATGCGTTAATATATATATCTTTAATCCGAGTCAATTGAGTCGGATAATTGGCCCAAGCGTTTACGAGCATCAACCTAATCGATGTGTTTGTCAGAGCAATTCTAGAGTAAATAAAGACGCCGCCAGATGACAACGGCATCGACACATCCCCTATTAGCGGGCTCATAAAACTTCAAAGCCAATATGAAGGAGACGTTGCATGAAAAGCCTCCTCTGATGCAATCAGATTAAGCAGGCACTAAGCCACGCAAATCATCTTAATCAATCGATAATTTTCGTCTTTGTGCATGCAAGTTAGCGAGAGAGGGCTGCAACCTGCAACCTGCAACATGAAAAGTTTGCTTCCTGTTGCACGTGTGTGGGTGTACTTAAAGAAGGGAATAACTTTTGAATGCCATTCATTTTGAGCACTCAAGCCCCCGCCGCTACTAAACAAAGGCAAAATAAACAACAAAACAGAACACAATGCCAATAAGAAAATGTCATTTGCGTTGTTATGCGTTTGAGAATTTCTTTTTTAATCGGCACATTAAAATGTGAAAGATAAAAATGTTAAATTATGCTTTGAAGAGTGCTTGTTGCTTGAGTGTTAACAATTGCGGTACAGCAGCCCAGTGTCTTTGTACCTCTTCGGAAACAATAAACGGTGCGCCATTATGCTTACAGTTAAAAAATATCTGGGTTGCATTATGCATATTTTTTTTGCATAAGTAGGCTGGAGCGTCCTTGCCATTGTCCTTGCGTTCAGTGTAGTTGTAGCAGATCAAAAGCAGGCACTTTGGATGAGTGTCAGCTCAGCTGAAGATGGGGATTCCGACAATAAATGATATGTTGCAGTTTCAGCCACTTGCAGTGAATACATGCTGTTGGCGGTAGTTTTGTTTTTTTTTATGTTTCTATTATTGGCTAGTGGAGGGTGGAAATTATATGCAGTGCGGCATTTCGGCTCACTGCTTAGTAACAATTCGATTAGGTACTTTTATTCGCTATGTATGATATAAGCTTTGTTGTGACGGATACTAGGCGCGGGGGTAACATGTCTGCTAGACTACAACGGAAAGCGGTCGGCTTGTGATCCAATTGATAAATTATAAGTACATTTTGTCTCAGGGGTTGGACACGCGAGTTTTTATCTACAGGCGACAGATATAAGATGAAAAACTGAGACTATTGGCGTTTTCGATTGAAGATCCGAGAGAATTGCCCGAAATTCAGAATTGCTCTTTTTAATGAAATTCGTTGGAGCACTTTTGTAATAGTGGTAGACACCATATGAGAGATTTGGTTTTCTGTTGCTACTTTTTTTTTGTTTTCTGCAGTAATAAATACAGCCAAATCAATATATGTATTTCAATTTAAGTTTACATTTTGCACGCATAATTGTATATTTTCGGATCACATAGCGAAAAATCTGTTTCTAATAACACAACAAACACTTCAATCTGACATTTTGTTAGTATTCGTTGGTGAGTTCAGGGAAATTCTCTAAAAATATTCCGGACCCTTCTGTCGTGTTAAGAATTGACCTGGAAGTGCACCTTTTGTTTTCAATGAAACATATAATACATCGAAAGAGCACTTCTGGATTTGCTCTTTTCATAGAAAGGGCAATTCTTTTCTTCAATCGAAAACGCCATATGATTCGGCAATGTCAACTGCATACACCAACCGTGAGCAAGAAAAGAAATCGAACATCCTAGTCTTAGTCGAGACACAAATAAATATGTTTACTAGCTCAGGCTGTCCAGCAAACGAATTTATTCCGCGTTTTCGATTTAAGGCAGTCAGAGTAACTTCAATTAGTCCTCTTTTAGTAAAAGACACGAATCGCTAGCAACAACAGCAATGAAATCTAGATTCGGCACAAGTGGAGCTGCAAATTTTGCCAACGGTGCAATTTCAATGACGTCGATTGTAAAAAGGCAACGGGACCCGATGAAACTTCAGTTAGATAACCAGTCCTTTTCCCTGAAGAAATCCATGCACCTTTGTTGAGTGACAGTCAATTTGAGAGTAACATAGGAGTAACATAGGACAACACAATAAGATGAGCGTGTTTAAAGTTAAGTTACCTGTTTGGAGCAAATAGGCACTTTATTCCGAAGCAACTTAACCTGCTTGATGGAGCAAAAGTAAGACTAGGCCTCCAATAATGCTATAGAGCTCGGCCCGAAAACATTTTCTAAAGCCACGGGACGACATACAGGAACAAGCAGTTCGAAATCGCACATTTACATCAAATCTACAACTGCAAGTGCATTAGTTGCTGACATTTATGTCTTTTCGGACGATCATAGCAGATGTTTCGAAATTAGTCCATATATCAGCGGTCGGCAAGACAAACCACCAGGGGACATCACCTAAGACCGACGAACGTTTGCGTGTTGAGTGTTGAAAAACCTGGGTCGGCATTCTGTAAGGCAAAACGTTCAAACGTTTTCGTTTGCACGAATGATTTACTTCTGTAACTTAGAGCAAATGATTCGTGCGCACGAAAACTTTTCAACGTTTCGCCTTACAGAATCTGACCCCAGGGTTGCTTTTCACAAAAGAAAACCTTCTTGGATATTTTCGCTTCAAAAGGGACCGCTCGCGCCATCACTACCCTCCTCAATTTTTCGAGAATCCTTCAACAAACGGTCAGACTTTATGACGGATCTTGTGCTTGTACGTGATGTCAAGGTTGTGAATATGAATTGCGCTACTCTTTGCAAAACTCCATATCCTGCGCATAACTTCGAATCAATAAATTTCGCTACTCAGCAACACTGTCCTTTGCTTTGGTTAATGGTTAGTGGCTGCTGGGTCTACTCCAGCGACGGAAACACGCCTGCATTGTGCGGCTGGTAAAATATCGTTCTTCTGCTGATTTCCGGTTGTATTCGCGTCACAAAAACTACCAGGGGCCTGTAACACAACGCGTCAAGTCGACAAGTCTAAATTCACTTGTCCACTTATGCTTGTCCGGCAAGTACAGATTAATTCTGTAACAGAACGTAAACCGTTGCACTTGTCAAAAGAATTAAATTCAATAAAATTGTGAGTGCGTTCAGTTCAGTGATGTCCTAACAAAAGAAAATACAGATGATCAAACATCAAAATTAAGTCTTGGCTTAAAAACCTTCATCCTGTGCCGAAGTTCACTGTTCTCACTGCGCCGTAGTAATAACAAATTTTAGTCTCGACTTTAAATTTACGGAAGCTCACAATTGCGAAATTTGTATGGAAAATATAGCCACTGTGAGCTACTCAAATTTAGAGTCGAAACTAAAAATGGTTATTGGTAAGGCCCACTGTAACAGTCGGAATCCAAAAAGTACATTCTTAATTATATATTGTTATACAGGGTGTCCGCCGGGAAGGTATTTGTTTTGCCGCCATTTTGGTAAACATTAGTCTTGACAGTTCATATTTGGCAGTCGTGAAGTAGAAACGTGGCAAATTTATTATGGAAAAATATTCCAACACGTTGGTTAATCGTTAAAACATTTTATCAAAATCAATCATCGTGACGATGACAAAGTTACTTGAAATTTTTGGGAGATCACATTTTCATTTGAATGGATATGTGAATAAACAGAATAGTCGGTTCTGGGCAATGGAAAACCCCCAAATTGTGCATCAGTCACATTTGCATCCATTAAAAGTTACAGTCTGGTGTGCAATTTGGTCAGGAGGAATCATTGGACCTTACTTCTTTGAAAATAAAAAGGGCGTAGCGGTAACTGTGAATGGGGAGCGATATCGTGGTATGATTGATAACTTTTTAACGCCACAACTTCATGCTTTGGGCTTGATTAACATGTGGTATCAACAAGACGGTGCCACATCGCATACAGCCAGGACTACAATGGGATTACTGCGAGACCTCTTTCCACAACAAGTTATTTCAAGAAATGGTGATGTTGATTGGCCTCCACGGTCGCCTGATTTGACTGCTCCGGACTTCTTTTTGTGGGGATATCTGAAAAGCA
Source organism: Cheilosia variabilis (assembly GCA_951230905.1). Lineage (NCBI taxonomy): Eukaryota > Metazoa > Arthropoda > Insecta > Diptera > Syrphidae > Cheilosia > Cheilosia variabilis. The sequence goes on along the minus strand of OX579680.1, from coordinate 22,210,204 downwards.
AGGTTTATGCAAACAAACCAGAAACGCTTGAGCAACTCAAACAAAATATTCGTGATGAAATTAATGAAATACCGCGTGAAATGTGTGAGAATGTAATGAAAAATGTGCTCAAAAGGGCTCGCATTTGTGAGACTAACAGAGGCGGACATTTACCTGATATTGTATTCCATACATAATTGCCGACATTAAATAAAACATTTATCAATATAAGATCCATTCTCTTTCATTTAATCAAAAATTATAAACAAACAAAGTAGTATACCTTCCGGCGGACACCCTGTATTTCTGAATTTGTGTTCTGCTTTTTCAAAGGTATTACATTTAAAACGCACTTGTCAGTTTTTGACAATATTCAGATCAGTTGTCCTCATTGAACCGCAGTTTGACAAGTGTGTCTTGACACTTGTCGTGTTCTGTTACAGAAAGAGGGAAATTATATAATTTCCCCCTTGTCATCTTTCATCGTGACAATTGTCGCAGTGCTCGCGGACTTGTCGTTTTGTGTTAAACAATCTTTGACAAGTTGTCGAAATTCCCTTGTCCGTTCTGTTACAGGCCCCTGGTCCACTCACATTCTGTGTCATTTTGCATGCTGCGTCTTGTTGAATAAAAATCGAATGCCCTTGAAGATCCATACAATATGCATATGAACATTTTTAGCTCGTGTTATACTTATGTTTTTCCTTTGCACTTTTGAGACCGCAGTGTGTTGTTTTGTTTTTGACTTTTTGCCTCTTATTACATATATTGTTTTATTAGCCACAATTGAATTTCTGTTTGCATTTTACTCTATTTTCTTTTCCACAAACCAAGAGAAGTAACATGTTGACTAACGCTTGCCATTTTTTCATGTATGCTCCGCAGTTAAAACGAACAGAAAAAATAAATAAATAAAAGAAATGAACAATTCAAATTTCCATAATAATAACTCAGCCACCATTTTTGACTTTGACGATCCCATCTACCTTCATTATGATCATTTGACTGGAATCAAAACAATAAGAAAACATGGCATGCCTCCTCCTCCACCTAGGACAGCATCGCTTTATGGCCTCTCGAACTATTCCCTCGATAGGATTAGCGAATCACATCAGTACATCAGCAAGCATACTAACAACAATAATAACAGTATTACTCTCACGTCTCATCACTTACCAAAAACGTAATTAGAAACCCAATCGAACCCAAAAGGGGAATCTTTGTATATTCAATTTTTGTTTTAAACTTTGAATGTACAGAGAATCCTTTGCAGACAATAACATTTCAATACCAAAATTTCTCTAACACACCCTTTACACATTGACACAATTAACCACCCCTACCCCTCAACCTCCTTCTGCAGTAACAACCCAGTTGATCAGCACAGCAACTACTACTATTCAAACTACAATCAGCACTACCGCCAACTACAACGGGAACAGCAGCAGCATCAACAGCGAACACGGCCGCCCGCCCCGATAAGAAAGCCGTCACGACCGAAGATGTCCCTGCTGACGAAAGACACCAACGGTGTTGCAACGTATGAAGATGAAATTGGTGACAATCTGTCCGCAGTGCTACGTGAAAAGATGCCCAACAATGACATCCTGTACAACGAAGAGAAATGGATATGCGGCGACTACCCCGAGGTGGTGAAGGCGCATCAAACGCCCGCCTATCGTCTGCTGGACAGCAAAAAGGACAACAAGTTTGTCGACCGAAGCAATTCGAAGCGAAAATTTCGCACCCGAAGCGAATCTGAACCAAATGAGATATGTGCGCTCGCCACGGGTGGCGGTGCCTGGTCGAAGCAAGATACTCTGCCTGTGATAGATGGCAGCGGCAAGTACAGTGATCTAGGAACTAAATTAACGAATGTCGACGAACGCCGCGTCATTAAACTTCCTGCCACGCCCAAGAGGCAATCACCCGCACGCGTCCTTCTATACAATAATACTCCGAGCCCAAGATCGCCGCGACATCGACTTGCGCACTCGTCGAGCACGCATCGTTCGTCACCAGTGAGCCAGCGCCGAGGTTCTTCGTTGAATCGGATGCACGAGTACCGGCGCAGTCGAACTAAGTCACCGACGCTGTCGCGTGTGACGAGCGATGACTCGGCTGCCGAATACGAAGTGTATTCCCGAAAAGCCAAGTCAGTCACTCCGACTCCTACACATGTTAAGAATATGCCAGCAAATCAGGTTGATCTAACGCCTCAGGAGAAACTAAAGCTTCAATCGCCGAACCGGCTACGTGTAGACCGTCGCAGCAGCTGTAGCAGCGTCGAGGATGACTTGGATGCCTCCGATCGAGGTAGTGCTACAAACTGCCAGCTATTTCCCATCAATGATTATATTTTCATTTCAGGTTCCGATGTGCACGATGATAGCTTTGAATTGTCGACCTCATCCTCCTCGGACTCGGATGAAGATGGCTATAGGTCGCATGCGTACAAAACTAGCAACAACGGCGATAAGTTAACGTTACCATTGTCTTCCGCATTTAAACCGATCACCAATCTGTCAGCGCAATCTTCAGAGGAGAGCCTAGTCAATCCCGAATCGCTGCTCGTGCCTAGTCTGTTTCCCAATGTTCCACCATACCTAGCGTTTTCGTCGAACACTAAAAAAGGTCCCGAAGTGCCGCCCGAGCTATTCAAAATTCTCAAGTGGAAGGTGACGAATGTTATGCCAAAGTTAGTGAGAAACGTACTCTCGAATACTGGCGTCCGATTGCTGAAAAGTGAGTTCGAGCCTTTGGTTATGGGTCGAGAACGGGATATTGATTTTGATTGATTAATTTCTCTTCCAGAAACAAACGATTGGATGGGAACCTGGGGCAAGCACATGAAGAGTCCGTGCTTCAAAACCATTCGTCCGTACCAGAAAATTAATCATCTGCCCGGTTCGTTTAAGATCGGTCGCAAGGACTCTTGCTGGAAGAATCTGCAGAAGCAAATGATTAAGTACGGCAAGAAGGAATTCGGCTTCATGCCAAAGTGAGTATTTTTCTCCTAATTGTCGAAACATTGTTGTTGCCGGGATGGGATACTGCGATGTTTTTTTAAAAATAGTTTTGTCGTCCCCTAGTCTATTTCTTCAGCGAACATATATGTGACAAGTAATGCGTTGTTTGGAATAGTTACAAGTACAAGTTACAAGTATTGTTTTACTTCGGTGGAACTTGACCAAATCATTGCCAGAAATTTCCTACTTGTAACAAGCACGACTTCCCCGCGTTTGTAAATATATTCTAGCTGCTTGAAAGTGGCCACGCCCTCCCTGAAATTGTTAAATCACTGCGGTTGGTAAAACATAAAATTCGTCGACACTTCCAATGCTTACATAAATCGTAAACAGCTCATTTTCTATGACATTGAAACACATTTCTTTGCAGAACCTATATTATACCGGCCGACTTGAATTTGCTGCGGAAAACTTGGCCGAAATACGCACAACGCAACGTTAAATGGATCATAAAACCGCCGGCAAGTGCTCGGGGTACCGGAATCAGGGTGGTAAATCGATGGACCCAAATACCCAAACGGAAGCCATTAATCGTTCAAAGGTATGTACTGTCTGCTAAGAATTCCCTCCATCTTGATTTCTTTTCGCTCCAAAGGTACATTGAGCGTCCGCTATTGATCAATGGCAGCAAATTCGATTTGAGACTCTATGTCTTGGTTACATCGATTAATCCGCTGCGAGTATACATGTATCACAATGGATTGGCGAGGTTCGCTTCAGGTAAGCGACCATAACCTCCAACCATCACGTTTATTTATTTTCGCTGTCGTTACAGTAAAGTACAGCTCAAAGTCGGACACACTGAATGAGCGCTGCATGCATTTAACCAACTATAGCATAAACAAACTCTCGTCCAACTACTCGAAAAACGAAGATGTGAACGCCTGTCACGGTCACAAGTGGACAATAAAATCGTTGTGGGCATACCTATCGAATCGGGGAGTACGCACCGATCGACTGTGGGATGCGCTCAGAAATCTAGTCATGCGAACCATCCTCGCCGGTGAGAACTCCATCAACAGCATGATCAAGCTAAACGTTGAAAGCAAGTACAGCTGCTTTGAGTTGTTCGGATTCGATGTCCTGTTGGATGAAGATTTAGTGCCGTGGTTGCTGGAAGTCAATATTTCTCCGTCTTTGCATTCCGAACTGCCATTGGATGCCCACGTGAAGGCACCGCTGGTTCAAGGTGTGCTCAATACTGCCTTATTTAATGTGAGTGTGTAATGCCAAAGCCTATGCGCGAATCTATGATATGCTTTCGTTGTTTTGTGCAGATTCCGCCAAAGTTGTCGCCAGAGAAACAGAAGGAGGTTGCCTCGAAATTGGGTGTTCGCTCGGGACCATTGTGTTTTGACAAACGGATGTATGTGAATTATCTGTCCAGAGCCGAGAGGCTGAAGCACAATCTATACACACGGAAGTCCTTAGAAGATCGCGATGATGTAAGTAGAAACCGTTGTTATCGTTGTTATGACGCATTTTAAGCGAAGTCGTTGTCGATATCGCGATCTGTATTCAACTCAAGATCACGAGGTCGACTTTTCTACACCCCTTGTAAAACAACACTCGTGAATCGCTTTTGTGTGTACAGTATAGTATAGATAGATCTACGTTTTATAGCCCCCAGATAAGAGTTTTCCTACTACACCTTTCAAAATTTGCTTATTTTCCAGTACATCAATGCGATTCTGGATAACCTCACGCCTGACGACATTCGCTGCCTGATCGTTTCGGAAGATGAGCTCGCACGGTCTGCGCCCCTAGAAAGAATTTTCCCCACTAATAATACGCACAAATACCTTAAGTACACCGAAGTTCCACGCTACTATAACCGTTTGTTAGACGCCTGGGAAACGCGTTATTCGAAAAATCGTCAAGAGGGCATTAAACTCTTACAAGAGTACTGCGAGCAAAAGTACCACTTGGAGGTCCCGCCATCGCCAGCGCGCAAGGTAAGCACTCACCCACCAGACGCACAACACATTCCCCATTCTTTCCATTTCAATATTTTCTGAACAGACAGATATAAATAATGAGACAAAAAAACACTTTGTATTTTGTATCGGAAATATTTTTTTTCAAATTTTATCTTCTTTTTTTGGGAAAACTTTGCTAGTTTCCATTTTTGTTTTCATCCCATACCACTTATCGATTTAGTTAGTCCTTTAATTCGCTAATCTGATCTTAATCTCACTATCAATTGTGTTTTGTAATCTTGAAAACTTGAGGGTTTTTGGCGGGCAATTCAATCAATTTACTGGCGATGTCGTGCGCTACACTGTCGTAAGTCGGTTCACGTGACCACAATAGAACGAACTTATAACAGAGTGATTTTTCATTTGTTTTCCTTTTGAAATTCATACTGAAGTTAAAAAAAAAAAAATTAAGAAAAAACTAGATTCTAGATGAGTTGAACTAAAAAATAAAAAATCCAAATACCTTTTGTAGAAAACATTTGAATATTTTATAATCAGCAGTAATTATATAAACAGAACTGTAGGTAAACTAATTGTGTTTGAAAAAGTTGTGCTAAAAAATAAACCAAAGACAAAATTTGCAACTTATCAAGGGTGAACCACCAGTTACTACTTAGTCGGTGTGTATTTAATGAGTTGACATTAGAAAATAAAATTCATTAGTCTTATTAATAATGGTAATTTATTTATTCAATTCTTGAGTTGTATGTAAAGACGCTTACTTAGCTTACTTAGTATTCAAATTGAAATGTGCGCTGTTCTGAATTCTCTTACAGAATAGTTACTCTTGAAACAAAAAAAAAAACACAAGAACTAAAACAACACAATGAACAATAAAATTGGTAAACTAGTACAAAACAAACGAATTAATAAAAATATTCGCAATCATTTAGAGTCCAACAACAAGTCCATCAACATAAACAATTTCTTGTTTTACTTAATGCCGTTGAATAGATTTAAAAAAATAGTAATTTTGTTTTTCTGCAAATATAGTCAGTTGATGAGGGCTTTGCGTTTTGTCGCTATACAGGTGGGTACAAGCGATTATAAAGCTTTACTAATACAGCTGCCTGGCTAAATAACCCTATTAAAAAGGCCCAAGTTTTGCAATTTTTTTTTATACATAATATATGTACCAGAAATAATACGATTTTGCACATAGCAGCTGCAGCATGTTCTAGCTTGATAGTAAGCACCAAAATCATTGTAAGTAAGTTCTAACAAATTGTGGGCTAAAGGGCTCCATTTTGACTTGATTTGACAAATAATGTCCGAAGACTACATATCATTGGTATACATAAGACAGCATCCTTGGATTATGATGGCATCAATGAGCTCTCCGTGTGTGCCCGTACAAACCTACGTAACGTTGACACGATATACAAACCATAGACAAAATAGACTACGGTTGACAATGGTTTTTAATGGCTTTTGCGAGACAGCAGGTTGGCACAGAAACTTTCAACAAGCATTGGCTCGCTATGCACTATAATAGTGTTGTGATAGATAACTGCGTTGCATTTTTCTCCAACTAAAAAAAGGGCCAAAATAGGAAAAAATTGTGGCAGGCTCTCGAAAAAAGTGCGAAATTGCAACTCTACACCCCGATTCTGGCAAACCTCACTGATACGTCACTAGTCACAAAACTCTCACAAGGTGAGGTGAAATGGATTTTATGATGTTTTCGTAATCTGACATCACACTCACAACTTGTGAGGCTCACAAAAACAATCGAAATTGTAATCTCATATCGAGCGAGACACAAAATAGAAAACCAGTCATAAGAGCTCACAAATGGCAATATTTGTATTTGATGGCATTGTTTCCCTCTTTCGAAGCATTTAAAGACCCAAACCTGGACCCCAATTCTCAAGTTCAGCATAGCATAATCCGTATACGAGCAAATCCGCAAATCAAAGCTGTACAGTTTTTTTTTCACCTAAGCGAAAATTATATTCACCTCTCGAATGAGGTAGAGTTTTGGAGTACGTCAAATAAAAACGATTTTGACAGGTTGTGAAAAAAAAATTGCTTTGAAATTATTATTTTCGATTGACAATAAAAAAAAGAGATATTTTAAAATAAATACAGGGTGTCCGCCGGGAAGGTATACTACTTTGTTTTGCCGCCATTTTGGTAAACATTAGTCTTGACAGTTCATATTTGGCAGTCGTGAAGTAGAAACGTGGCAAATTTATTATGGAAAAATATTCCAACACGTTGGTTAATCGTTAAAACATTTTATCAAAATCAATCATCGTGACGATGACAAAGTTACTTGAAATTGTTGGGAGATCACATTTTCATTTGAATGGATATGTGAATAAACAGAATAGTCGGTTCTGGGCAATGGAAAACCCCCAAATTGTGCATCAGTCACCTTTGCATCCATTAAAAGTTACAGTCTGGTGTGCAATTTGGTCAGGAGGAATCATTGGACACTTGAGCAACTCAAACAAGATATTCGTGATGAAATTAATGAAATACCGCGTGAAATGTGTGAGAATGTAATGAAAAATGTGCTCAAAAGGGCTAGCATTTGTGAGACTAACAGAGGCGGACATTTACCTGATATTGTATTCCATACATAATTGCCGACATTAAATAAAACATTTATCAATATAAGATTCATTCTCTTTCATTTAATCAAAAATTATAAACAAACAAAGTAGTATACCTTCCGGCGGACACCCTGTACTGTTTAGTGAACATTTATGTGTTTTCGCAGTGGATTCTTTGGGTGATTTGGGCTTAGCATTTGTTGACTTGGCAATGGAGCCGCTAGGCGCAACGGAAATATACCGAGCTATTCGAGAGCCCCAAGATTGATTTGAACTCTCTCATACAAAGTTTATAAACTGATTTCGGCTAAATAAGCGCTTTTGGCACAGGAATTTATCGAGTTATTGGCTCCACATATGCTTGACCAATTTAAATCAAACGATTTAACAGCTCAAGAAAAGGTAAATATAATACAAGAGCTTATTTAATTGGTGTTGAAAAATCAGATGAGTTTTCAGATTTTGTGTTCCCTTTGATTTTCTGCAGTTGGAAGTTACCAAAACTGCATAGGAGATAACCGAAACAATCAACCGATCCAATCGTCAGTAAACGATTCCGTATGCGAGACGCAAATCCGCATGCAAATAATAATAATTCGAAGAGAATTTCTCGTATACGGGTTTCGAGAATTGCAAATTTCAGTTTTTCGCATCGTATCGGAGATTTTGACAGATAAACGTATGCGAGAATTTTTGAGAATTGGGGTCCTTGCCTTTTACGCTATATTTATTAACTCTTCGGGAAAAATTGATATTTTTATGAAAAAAACCGAGTGGAGTGTGGAAATTTTGATTTATGACAAATGTCGTTAATATTTTATTTTCTTCAAATCACAAGCAACCTCACAAAAGCTTGTGACTTGTGAGGCCTCCTCACAACGGCAGAATCGGGCTGTTAGTCGCACGACGACGGTCACGCTGGTGGCAGCCTAACAGTTTAATGGGACTTCTTCTGCTTCGCTGTTTACTGTGTGTTGGCTGTTTTCAACTATCTGCTTTTCGCTTTAATTATACTAATTCGCTAATGCGTTTATTCAAAAGTAACTAATAGCTCTATGTGATTGATAAAACTTCCAAATCAATTTGTTCCCATAAGAATATTTTGAGATCGTCTCCATTTATGATTAAAATCTAGAAAAATGAGCGACTTAGACATAGCGCCGTACTAATAATAAATTTAAGTAAGCTCACAATAGCCAAAAGTGTATGCAAAATATAGCCATTTTGAACTACTTAAATTTAAAGACGAAACTAAAAATGTGTACATTCCCATCTGCTTTTGGTTCATTTCTCATTTTACTTCTAAGAGTTCTACTTCGTCTACGCGCGTGCGGGATTTCAGGCTATGATTTGAGTTCTATTTTACTCCTTTCGAATTGCCGTTTGTCCTCCTTCCTGTCAGTCGACACGGTCTTTTTTCAACATTCACTTCTACATTTCACCATATATTGTACCCTATTCCCATTGTCGTTTATCGTTAATCGACTATTTCTCCATTTGCTTTGAAGTCTGTAGCTATACCGAGGTACTGACTTGTTTAAGGCAAACGATTTAAAATGGCGGTGAACACTGAACAAAATCGTTAGTAACAGTTTGAAAAGTGGTCTTAAGACTTGTCATAACGTTATGCCGCATTTTTTAGTTTTCTGAATGTTTTATAAATAATATTTCATTCTTATCTGATTCCAACTGATTGATTTAATTTTCGATCGTTTTCATATTAAAGTCAACATTTGTATGTTCCCATACTCTTTTTACTCCAACTCCGTTCCTAGACTCAAATGTTGGGCTAATAAAAGCATAACAATGCCTCCCATAAAAATATTTCATATTTTATATATTCATTCATTAGTCTTACAATTTTGTGTATGGCTATAAAAATGGGAGACCTTTAATTCTATTGTTAAGTCGCTCCCGTTCTTCGCAGTATAAAATTTGGTACTGGACATTTTTTACTCGTTTCTTTTTTACCAAGTGCTGAGAGAATCCGATTGCGCTCTGAGAAATACTCAAAGAGATCGTCAACAGACCTACTGTCATATTAAAGTCATCTATTAGCACTACATGAACTAACCAAAAGTATAATCGCTCGTTTGCAATTATCACTTCGCTTTTATATAAACTGTCCTGAATTAGAATTTGTACCCATTTTTATTAATTTTCTCATAAAATGTTACTTATAATTTAATAGAGAATTGTGTATTTAAAATATCACCATTTGGATTTGATTGAAGCGTTCAATCATCCGCTAGGTGACTAGCGAGCGACAGCTCAAAATTGAAACACGCACATCAGACACCAAATGCAAAAAAAAATATTTCATTTTCTTTGTATATGGCATTTGACTTGCCAAAAGTTATCTACGCGTGTTTTATTGAACATTTATTTCAGCAAAGAAAAGTAGAATCTTCAATTAAAGAAACTATGTATACCCTACTTAACAGCAATGTTTTTATGGCATAGCTAGCTTTCAGAAAGAAAGAAATAAGAACTATGAATCAAAAAAAAAAAAAAGCAGAATATATAAGTTTAATCTACTTTATCAGAAATGTGATTGTGAACTGTTTTATAGCAAATTCGTCTATATTGCTTTGCCCTGCTTTATTAAGCTGAGAAAAGTGTCCAATCAAATAGTCATATTCACTGCAGGAATACAAGTGTTGAAACTAACAATAATCATATTGGAAATTAGTCTGAAGTCGACTATATTCGCCTGGACTAGATTAACTTTGAACGTTAAATCCAGATCAGATTAGTCGGTAACGTCACTTTAACATCATTAGTAACACAATCGAAATATCAATTAATGTATTATTCGATTGCGCTTCTTCAGATTCCCTCTCAGATTTAATTTGTCTAATCGAACATAAAAACGTCACTTGCTCTTTTTTTGTTGACATTTTTGTAAGCGTTCCATTTCCTGGTTAAATTTTATATTAAATATCGATATTTGCACCCAGATTGATTTGTAAACATTTGCACATAAATGATTAACAAAAATGGATCTACCCGATGCGTTGCGTTTCTTTGCAGTTGAAAAATTTCACGAAAACGTAAACAAACTCCACAAGTTGACAAACTCAAACGCCCATGAATTGGTAAATCTCGGGCAACTCTGAGGAAAAAATCCAAATTTGCCAATGTGCTTTAAAATCGGAAAAAGATTTTTTTTGTACCAATCGAACACAAAAAGCAGAGACAATAGAGAACAGTATGGTTTGTCTATGATAAAAAGTGACGTAGATAAAAAATAGGGCCCTGAGAGTGTCCAATCGAATACCACATTCAAGTATCTAGTTTCGTAAGTATCTCGGTTTTGATTTGCTGAAATCGGACATATCAGCAGCAGTTTCAGTTGACGTTTATGTAGGGATAGCCTTTGAATCTAGTCAAGAAATGCGTGGCTGAGTACTAAGTTGACAGTTCTCATATGCGACTGACATAGGAAAAGTGACGTTCCCGACCAATCTAGTTGTTGCGTTCTGTTTACATCTAGTCCAGACCAATCTAGTCGACTTAAGATAACTAGATTTTTGAATGTGCCCATTCAGTCGCGAAAATCATGCCACGTTTTATCGACTACCCCTCCATAAACGTCAATTAAAAAATATGGCAATACACGTATAGTCGTATAGCTGTTATACTCGAAACCAAAATGGAGATTTGTAACGCGCATTATCCACACCCATAAGGCGTTTTTCTTTTTTAGTTCAGAGCACAACCTGAACTGTTATACAAAAAGTCCGTGTTTATTTTTTTAGCTCAGAGCACGATCAGAGCGCGCTCTATGAGCTCAGAATAAATTGACTGAGCAAGCTGAGCGAAAAGCTGATTACACACTTCCAGTCACATTGAAAAAAACAGGATAAGCAAAATAGTTGAAATGGCGGACGAACCTTGTTGTTCTGGAAATAAATATTCAATTTATACATATATTTACAACAAATGACAGCTATGTGCTAAAGTGTGTTTCATAAATACTTCAGAACAATCTGAGCACGCTCACTTAAGAGCGCGCTCATACTGCTCGAGCTTATTTTTAATTTGTTGTTTTTTTTGTTCGTTTAATTACTCATGTCATACATAAAAAATAACCTCCCAATACACTGCTGTACTTTCAATAATCTAGTACGCACATATTTTACCTAATAACATAAAAGCATCTTGTTTAATAACATTCCACGTCCGTGTCCGTGAATCTTAATTGCAATGACTAATCCACATACTAATACATCTTGGAAACCATTTAAATGTACAAATTTTAAACGATTTCCGAATCCATCCTTCTTGCAGGATTACATCATCAAATTCTTGAGATGGATTTTAAAATCGTAATCGCTGCCACCGTATACGTTGTAATTGTTTCAGCAATTTTGTCTCTGATTAGCTTTATAGTTGGTAATTGATATTTAAAACAACAACAGCAAAAAATACTCCAAAATCATAATCAAAATCTACATGTAAACTATTTGTTAAATGTAAATACAAACCAATTACACTATACGAATGCACAACTCTTTTTCAAATGTAATCTATTTTTTTATGATATAAATTCAAATAAAAAACATATTTTTCGATTAAACACATTTGACTCACACAAAATACTCGTAGTCGATAGTGAACAACTTATTCGTATAATACTAACAAACAAAAAAAGAAAACAGCTCAAAATTAGTGTAGCAATTAAAGAAAAGAAATGATACCACATTAAAACCGTTATAAACACTCAAATAAACGTTACAGTTCATGTAAATACGAAAGTATGCACACTCAATTTTATGTGTTTTTTTTAGATAGTGTGTGTGTTGTTGGGAAAAAGTAAGTTGAATTGAAGTTTATGTTTCTTTATTTCATAAACAACGAAAGGAAAAAAACATTTTTTTTGTGCATCACCTCTTTTTGCAGCATGACTTGGTGTATCACAAAAAACGGAAATTTAACGACTATTGAATTGAATGATTGTTTTGCATACATAATTTTTGTTTGTTGTCTCCGCTGTTGATTTCATTTCTTATACATAAAACGTTTTCTTTAAGTCCTTGAAAACTATAAAGGCCGAGTTTCAAAGTGTATTAAATACCCATACAGGAATTTCAAATTGTCAAGTGTCAGCGTGCCGTCGCCGGCTTTAAGTTTCTGAGCAGTAGTGGATAGTGGCCACAAATAACTCATTAACCACCAGCTTTCAAGTAGCTGTTACATTTTTCTTGCAAAATTTTTAAAAAAATGTAAAAGAACAACTCATAAATGGGTAAAGTTGCTTTTACACTAGATTGATGAAATGTCAAAAAGGCAGGTGGCTTTTACAAAATATATAATAATTGCACTTTTGGTAAGTGCTTGTTGAGTGAACTCTGCCTTGAAATCGAAATTCTGTCCTTAAAATGCACAAATAGTTGCGTTTCAAACACTTTGTTGGTTTTTTGTGTTAAAATTCTTCTTTAAAGTCTATAAAACAATTCTAGACTTAATTATTGAACTTTTTGCGTGCAAAATTAAGTTTGCTCAAATAGAAATTTGTAAACGAAAAAACTATGTTAATACGTAAGTCACAGGAGAGGCATGAAAAACGCGACCGACTGACGGAGTGAAACCACGCGTTTTTCTATGCGAAGCAAGGACTTTTTTTCATCACTGCTTTCTTAACTTGTTTACAAACTCTGCATAGTATACGTCGGTAGGTGTTGTTCTCTTTTCCCTAAAAAAGACGGCCGCCATGACATTTTCGGCCGATCGAACTGTCTTTACCTTCTATGGTGCACCGTGCAAATTTGTCATTGCCAGTGATCGAATGGTTTCTTTTATTTTTGACGTGTATTTAGGAATGAATCCAATTTTCATCCACAATTACGAAATGACAAAATGACAGATTGTGGTGAAAATGGACACACACTGCTTCGAGGTCAATTTTTGCTCCACAACAAACAATGGCGGCACCAATTGCACTGACAGCTCATACTCGATAAAAATAATTATTGAAAATGTAGTGAACGTGATCATATAACATGCGCACGGACCACAGACTCAGCAATATCAAACGCTTTCATTGTCCGATCGTCCAGGAGCACTACTTCTCATGAATTTTATCGGCAATCCCTGATGTGCTGACTTCAATTTAACGTATAGTCATAATAGGTATGTTCCCTTTCTTTTAAATATGACGCATTTTTACTCAATGCCGTTCCTTAACTCGAAAAATTAGTAAAAGGGAGCTTCATCGAAAGAGCAAGATATTACCCTGAGATACTGAGAATATTACGAGTTATTATTCAATAAATTTCTTGGTGTAAGAATTGGAAAAACTGTCAGCCAACTAAACTATTGACAGATGATTTGAAATTTGTTGTACTGGTGCAGATTTAATTTCCTGCATATTAAAATGGTAGCAACGGACGACAAAATAAAATTGAATGTACTCCTTAAGATTTTTTTTAGAAAGTGGCCACGAGATTCTTCCTCGCTGTAAGAAGGGACAATCTCCTCCACGTTATTTTTAATGCAGTGTCGCTTTTTCCTCTTCTCAGATGCTTGTAGTTCAATCAGTACAAACTCATCCATACTCGGAGTCTTAAAAAGAAGTTCGATGTATTCCGAATCACTTTCATCGTTAGGTTGATGAATCAACTAATAATTTTGATAGTAAATTAGCAAATTCTTCGAGTTTATCAGATATTTTAACGAATTTTCGAACCACTTCCAAAAGCGCTTCCTAAATTTTTCGTCAGTGTCTCTCTCTGAGAGGTAATTTATCCCCACAACTGCCATTTTGAGAGTCTTTTTCATTCTTAAGCTTAGTACGCTGCTCGAGCTAAATTTTCGCTCCCATACAAAATTCGCTCCGAATTTTGCGAACCCATTTAGCTGAGTGGTACGCAGCTCGAGCTAAATAATCAAACTTTTGTTTCAGAATGTACTTCATGTGTCTGTCACAATTTAGCGTGCCCATTTAATGGGTCGGCACATTTTCTCAAACTAAATTCTGACAGATCGTTGTGTATTTGTTGTTCTGTTGCGGAAAAGTATGCAAGGATGAGCTCTTTTAATTAATACATGCACGAAAAGTACCTAAAATCAGACATAATGTAGTTGAAATAAGATAGACATGTTTGAAGGAAGAACAGCTGTTTTTTGTGAGACTTATCCACGGCGTACTCTATGTCAAAATTTAGCGAGGACTTTAACTGATGTTTGGAGAGAAAAGTTGGACATAAAATTTAGCTTAGCTCGAGCAGCGTACACACTGGTGACTAATACCATCCATACTGTACTTCTTCGATAAAAGAGAGAGTTTTGCATTATGATGAATTCAGCGTCATGCATATTAAAAATAGATCTTAGTATATCTATTTTTGTTTAATTTCTGAATTTGTTCGATAGTTTCAGTAAAATCATAAACTAAGTATTAAATAGACCGTCAGCTCTTGAAACTTAAGAGAATTTGCCTACAAGCTGTTTTCCGTGTTTCTATGTGGCAAAGTATGTGTGCCATGTTAAAGTAGATTAGCCGCACACATACTCTCGCACATAGGAACCTGACAGTTGCCTGACAGTTCATTTTGTGGTAACATTGAAATAAATTCAAATAATTCAAATAACTGCCCGTTATCGGGACGTGTTAAGAAAACGGTGGGTATGGTGTGGTGAATTTAGTACCAAATTCTATTAAAACGCATAGGTTAGGTAGGTATACGTATTAAGATTTCTTTCATTTTACCTAGATAATCTATATAGTACGGGATGTTTTCATCTTTGTTGTAAAAAATCGAAATCGATAAACTATATGAATCATTGACAAAAATAAAAAAAAAAAACGCTTATTAATATAAAAAAATATTTGATTACTAATGATTATGAATCGTATATATTAAAAGCAAATAAATTGTAAGCAGCAAAACTTAAATGCGTGAGACATATCAAGGTACAAATCAGTAAACATGTTTATTTCCAATTTTGCTTAAATACATTTTGAGTTTCGTTCTTTCCCGTAAATTTTAAAGAAAATAAATTTTCGTTGATTGTGTCTACTAGACTTTTTATTTTTATTATAAATGAACATTATTCATATTCTCGGCTGACGCAATTGATTTCAAATGTAATTTCATTAATTGTGTCAATTGTTCCAAATTTTCTAATACATTTTTTTTTTTTTAATGAACGGAATCTTCATGAAAAGATTATAACTAAAAACTCATACTATTTCAAATCTTAATAGTCGTAATCAATTCTTCTCTTTAAATTCTTTGCCGTTTTTCTGTGGACATTCACGGTGAAATCATTTTTCGCCAAAAACAGCAAACGAAAACAGACACAATAATTATAGGAACAAAAATATCTTATTTTATTTCACACATTATTCCTTTGTTTATTTATGTTGATTACATTTGCTATTTTACGTTTTGGAGAATATCTACATGTTTTCGTGGTGAAATAAAACAACGAGCTTAAACTCTCAGACGCATCCATCAGCTGACAGAAACTCACCAAATACACTAACTCTCAGTCAGTGCTCTCAGCACTCTCTCTTTATTTTTCACACGAAGCGTGTTAATTTATTCCTTTTCACTAAACTTAAATTCCCTTAGTTTTTTTTAGGGAAAAAACATACTTTTAAAAGTAAAATTTGTATTGTTCGGAGAGAAAATCATATTAAATTAATCTTCAGTAAATCGCAGTTTGCTAACATTATAATGATAATTTTTTGATAATAGAAATTTTTGCTTAAGGCAAATCTCTTTTTTATGTACATTTAGTGCGTTGATATTCATAGAGAAATGTAGTTCGACTGTTTTTCTGCCAGATTATTGATAGTCCAACAATTAAGACATTTTTTCCTCTTACGCAGGAAAGTTTTTCAAAAATTTAAATTCCCACAAAAAGGTAGAGATACCACAATGCAGGAACACTGCTGAGTGTCAGTATTTTATTACTCCTCCCACCTTTTAAAAAAATTGTTTTTTTGCTGCTTCACACGTATTCACAGATAGGAAATTTAAGAGAGAATTTTTTTTTAAAAATTTGCGGGTGGAATCGGGTAGGTGCGCGGGAGCTGACGGTCTATTTAATACTTAGTTTATGAGTAAAATATTGGCAGCCATTTGGAGTTGAAGCGTAAACTGTGGGCGTGGGTTTTTTTCAGGTCAAAAACGTAAACCAGGGGTCAGATTCTGTAAGGCGAAAACGTTTTCGTGTGTACAAATGATTTGACCTTAGTTGCAGAAGTAAATCGTTCGGGGAGACGAAAACATTTGAACGATTCGCCTTACAGAATGCCGACCCAGGCGTTTGATTCAGTAAGGCGAACACGATAAATTTAGAATTTATGTTCGTTTATATGTAAAAGCGACCCCCGATTGTCTGGAGTCTTTCCATAATTGTTCCATTTCGACCTTTAAACTATACTTTGCCACTAATAATGCCTGTCCAGTGCCTGTGCACCCCAATTTTATTCAATTTACCTACTTTTTAAATTTTGCTTCTATTTTCTGTAAAATTTACATTTTTCAAACCCAAAATTGTGGTGGATTTCAAATTAAACCAAAATTGCATATTTATTTTAATTCCCAATTTGTACATGTCTGAAATGTCCTTAATTTATTCTTATCTTCCCTAGCTTAGAGATGTTTTAATTCGAAAGTTTACATTATTTGAGAATTTTTGTTGTTGTTTACTAGAATCCCATATTTAGATATCAAATTTAAACGTTTGTTATGCTAGAAGTAAGAATATTGCTGATGATTCTTAAGAAACGCTTTTATTTTATACATGTTGTGTTCTTTTTTTTTTTCTTTTCTTATTCCTTTTTCGTACACAAACAAAACAAACAAAAATCCTCTGCTACCTTGATAATCTAATCTAGCACCTAAAACGCAGGACTCGAACGCTAATATCGACGACGCGGTCGACACTGGCCCTGACGACAGCTGTAAAATCAATCAGACGAAAGAATAGAAGGCACATATTGAACTCATATCATCAAATGAAGCAGATACAACGTCAGGCGGAGGAAAACGACTCTAACTCGGACTCGGAGAGTGAAGAGGAACTTTAAATTGTCGTTGGGGTTTTTGTTACAGAATGGAGCAGCATCTACACGTTTATAATTGCGAACTTTGTATATAGACGAATTCGCTTTCGAAATGGAAAAGGAGGTAACTCGCTACATATTTTGGTGAAATTATCAATAAATGTTTATTTACTTGCAGTGCGGACGGTTTTTTTTGTATACTAAGACTGATGCATAGATTCAACGTAAATTTGTAGAAATTCAGCAAAAACTTCCAATGATCTTTTTCGTAGTAAAAAATATATATCTTTAGAAGATGTGTACATATATAATAGGTTATCCGAATAAATAGAAGAATTAACAAAGTTTAATTGAAATCGAAGTGAACAGTGTTATTGTACAATACGAGTAGTCCTTTTTTTTGCATTGTTTTATTAGATTTTTTGTCCTTCAAAGGTCAGTTACCAAATATATAATATTTACAAATTAATTGCATAACTAAGTTACGAAAACGAAATTAATTTATTTACAAATTGTAAACGGAAGACACTATATTTCCAATAAATGAAGCAAAATTAAATCAATTACAATTTGTTTGAATGTACATTATATACATATTCGGAAAATCAAGTGAAAGTTAACGTAAGTATCTGAAGCGAAGTAGTGGATTACTGCGGTCAAAGGGAAGTCTTGCATTCATTGGAGCATCTGTAATAATCCTGGCCACCTCAGGGAGTCAAATTTATCTAGTGCGGAGTTGTCACGTATTTCCTCCACTACTCATTGATTAATAAAACTAAATAAACATGCAATCATTTCATAAACAAATTTATTAGTACGCTTAAAAACAGCTGCGGTATTTACACGTTAAAAGTGCCAAAATTGTTAAGAGCACGATCGACTAAACGTGAACATGTAGGTTAAATTCAGAAACGTCAAACATTAGCGCAGTGATGCGGCATCACTTCAGGTGTAATTCAGGGGTCAGATTCTGTAAGGCGAAAAGATTCGTGCGCGCGAATGATTTGCCCTATGTTACACAAGTAAATCGTCCACACGAAAACGTTTGAACGTTTTGCCTTACAGAATGCCGACCCAGGCTTTAACATGTAATTCAAATTCAAATGAAAGCACCCCTGAAGGATTGGTACCCACATCTTTCCCAAAGTGAAGCCAATGTCCCCACGATTTTTATGGGTTCACAAACCCTTCTTGGTCCCTGGCGCTCGCGTGTAAAAAACACGTAATTAGGAACCCGTGTGACTTGCTTCTCTTCAATAAAATCTCCAACGCAACATACATACTACAGTTGAACGTTTTCTATTCTATTTTTATTATTTCTATTCGAATAAACAATTTAAAAGGTCTACTCAGTCATGATAGCCCTACCCGATGTTTTGGGCATTTTTTTATTTGTCGAATCTTCCAGTTCCTTGGGTTTGTAGTAGTGCGGTGCCACCTCCAACAGCCACTTGCTTTCGATTTCGATTACTTGTCGCATATACTCTTTTGTTGTAAATACCAACTCATGGTAAAGCACCCACCTGGGAAGCTCTTCGAACAACGACGAATTCGGATGTATCATGACAGTCTGATTGTGTTTGATGGTTTTGTAGTGTCCACCTTTAGACAGTCGAGCAACATGATAGAAATATCCCGATGTAATCGACTTGCGGATATTTATCGTCTCAGGCAAACACGAAACCATATCGATTTCAACCCGCTGCATCAGGCCAACAAGCTGCTCGCGTACATCCCGCGCTCGTTTCATCGAACGGTACTGAATAAAGTTCTCATAGCACCACTGTGTACTGTAGTCTGTGTCCGCCCATTGGTTGTATACTTGAAGCAAACTGAGATGATCGCCGTGCATGTGGTTGAAATTTTTTCTCGCCGTGTCCGCGTGGATGATTTTATCTTTGGGCCTATAGAAAATTGCACTGTTCACAGAGAGCATTGCCCCAATCGTCACCATCTCTTCGGAACACTTGTATCTGAAAATGTTTAATAGGATTAGATGGTAGTTCCAGAAACATATTTTTTAGCTTACTTTTCGCTGGCAAGCAACATTTTGGCCATCATGGGATCCACAGGAAACTCAGCCATTCTGCGGCCAAGTTTCGTCAATTCGCCGTGATGATTGAGAGCCCCCAAAGCGTATAATTGTTCCAGCGCCAAAACCAGTGTTTCGTGAGGCGGAGGATCCAGAAAGTCAAAGTGAATTAAGTCATTGATGCCTAGTGCTTTGAGCATCAAGACAGCGTTTCCCAGATTTATTCGCTGAATCTCTGGAACGGTATTGTCCTCCAACTCATGCTTGTAAGCCCACGCCGTGTACAGGCGGAAACACTTTCCTGGAGCTGTTCGTCCAGCTCGACCAGCTCTCTGATTCGCGGATGCTTTTGATATGGGCACCACCATCAGGGACTCCATTCCAGTGCGAGAATTGAAATTGTTTTGCTTCGCGAAGCCGGGATCGATGACGTATATGATATTGTCGATTGTGAGAGAGGTCTCTGCTATATTTGTGGCGAGAATAACTTTTCTAGCATTCGGTGGTGTTGGCTCGAAAATCTTCGCCTGCATGTCACTTGGTAGATTGGCATACACAGGAATCACAAGGAGTTCACGTAGCTTCGACCCAAGCCGCTTGATTCGGTCTTGAAGTACCTCTTGGCACGTTTCGATTTCATCTTGGCCTGTTAAGAAGACAAGTATGTCGCCCAACGGCTGGGTGGCGTGTATCTGAAGAACAGAAACACAGCAGGCATCGATGTAGTCCGCCTCCGGTGCTTTAGTGTAGAAAATATGGACCTGTAGATAAAAGTTTGGTAAATTTAAAAAAATACAGTGAATATTCATGCGGACGAGAGTCAACATAACTATCACGCTGGGACGAGAGCGAAATACGAACGACTTTACTTACCGGAAACCGTCTGCCTGGAATTCTGAAAATCGGTGCATCGTCGAAAAACTGCGAAAACTTATCAGCATCCAATGTCGCACTCGATATGAGTAGCTTCAGTTCTGGCCGAAATCGCGTAATGTCCTTGACCAAACCAAAGAGAATGTCTGTGTGCAAAGTACGTTCGTGAGCCTCATCGATTATCATACAGCTGTAGGACGCCAAATCCGGTTCTGAGAGGAACTCCCTGTGCAGTGTACCATCAGTCATGTACTTCAAGATTGTCCGTTCCGATGTGCAGTCTTCAAAACGGATGCTGTAACCCACTTCGTTGCCCAGTTTGACATCCATTTCCTGTGCAACACGAGCAGCTACTGACATTGCAGCGACACGTCGCGGCTGGGTGCAGCCGATTTTCTTCTTGTCCTTTGTGAAGCCCGCATCAATCAAGTACTGAGGAATTTGTGTAGTTTTTCCAGAACCCGTTTCACCTTCAATGATCAAAATCTTCGTTCAACAACAATTGAGTTGGTTGTGACAACAATTAGCTTTGCATTCTTACCTGGTGCTCGCGTATAGCGGCAATGAGATCGTCTTTAAAGGGATATACCGGCAACGACCGACGTGTCTCTTGAAGGTCCATCTTTTGACGTTGGGCCTCACTTAATTCGGGCTTTGAGTCCTTTTTTTCCTTCGACCCATCCATAGTCAGCGCCTGAATGAAATCAATTTGATCTTCCAGAAGGAGTTCGTATTCTTCGTTGGATTTGGCATCCTTAGCTCCGAACTGAAACATTGCCGACGCCAATTGTTCTTGTTCCCATTTTTTTTGTTCGGAATTTGGGTGCTTCTCCCGTTCATCGACTTCAACATACTCCTCTAAAATGATACGTTAATACGTCATTGCAGGGTTTCAAGTAAAAGCTTACCTTTTTCGCCCTTTTTGATGTCCCGTGGCATGTGGTACCGCTGTACGCGCTCAAGTTCTCGGGCTTTTTCATGCTCTTTGGCAATTGTTAGTAATTGCTTCTTGTAGCCCCGTTCCTCCTTTTCCCGATTAGTAAGCCTGAGGAAATATCAATTTTATATTTCAATGAAAAACAACGGTGCTGCCTACTTACACAGACTCATCAAAGAGATACTCATCATCAATGATGTCCGCTTCGAGTTCGGCCACTTTATCCTCCTTCCGTTTTTCCAGGTATTTTCGGCGCGACTGAATTCTCAGCTGCGGCAAAATTTTATCACGGTCCTCATGCTCTAGTTTGAGTCTTTTAGCAGCTTCCTCAAATGCTTTCCGACTGCCGCTAGACTCTAGAACTTTGCGAGTTTTATCTTCATCTCGTTTCTTAAGCCGATCCGCGAATTCATCTCTCTCCTTGAGATCTCGTCGTCGCTCCTCTTCGGCACTATCAACGCTTTCAGAGCTGGAGCTAGGGCTCCTTTTTCGACCTTTATCCCGACCCATATTATTTTACGAACTTTGAAAAATTTTTATTTTTTCAATTGACAAGTCGCTGTAAACGTTTTTCAAGTTATGCCTGCGACCAGTTTTTGAGCGAATAATGCGGTGATACCAAACCCCAATATCAAATCGCTGTGTTTGACGACTGAATTTGTAAATTGACAGTCACTAATGAGATACCTACCTACTAAATATGAAACTTCAAAAGTTTTTTTTTAGAAATCGAAATATAAAAGAAAAGGAAGTGATGTGTAATGTTAATTGCGATAGCACATTTGTGATTTCAGATTTCTGCTGCTCAAACGAGCATTAAAGACGATTTTCTTAAAAAAATAACATTAAATCATTTTGAAATTAATAATTGCACTAAGAAAATAAGTTTTTGATCAGGCAATGTTAACTGATACGGTGGAAAATATGTTCATATATGTTCTGTAATTTTGCTGAATTTATTGGTACGCATCCATGAAATATCAATATCATGAGTAATTTATTTATCGAATGCACGAAGATATGATAAAGGGCGAGTAGATAGGTACCTACCTACTATTAGCAAAATGTAGACGGAGCCTGATATGAGTAATATTTTGGAACACTGCCCTATGAATTGACATAAATTACATCTGACAGATGTCATTAAATAGGACGAAGACTAAACAAATTTACTTACCTACAAAAGACTAGTTTAACAATTTAGAAACATTTTCTTAAAATTCGGCGCCAGTTTAACAAAATAGAAAAATAAATGCCCTGTAAAGGTTCCAGTCGACATGACCGCAAATATTTTCAAATATGTATTTTCGAATGCGATGACGGGAAACATTTTTTTAAAATTCCCAAAACCCCAAAAATTCGCAAGATATGGTTAGAAAAATTGGGTCTGAAATCAGCTAAATGGTCATCACGGATTTGTAACAACCATTTCTCTGAGGATATGTTTACAAGAGCTGGAAAACGAATAAAGAAAAACGGATTCCCAGATAGGAACATCCCTGCGCTGAATGGCTATGCGGCTTTCAACTGTGAAGAAACTTCTGTTGATCATCTAGAACTAGATAGTTTAATTAACAACCTGCTATGTAAGGAGGATATTTCAATAACAAAAATTAAATCAGAGCCCGACCAACAAACGGTTAGAAAATTGAATAATAATTGTAGAAATGCTGTTGATATAATATCATCATCGTCCGATGATTCTCCAATGAATTATCAATTGCAAAAACATAATAATGTCGTTGATATACCTCAGTTTATACTAGTATTTACCGCCTTCAGAGCGAATAGTACAGTTATAATACCCCCAGCTGACTTAATGCCGCAATTAAGTATTATAAATGTGCCGGAAAGTCATCCAAAGGGCGGCAAAAAAACTATAGATGAAGAGGATTTATGGAAAGAATCTAATCGCATCAAGCCCGAGAAACCAGTTCGTGAAATCAGGTACGTGCCCTATGACCGACCAAAAATTGTATTGCGACGAGCAAGGGAAACACAAGTAGATATGGCGGCTGAGACCAAAAGAACAACTACCGCGATACAGTGTGATCTAGATGAACAAGGGGATCTTACATCAGACTCTGAAGAAACACCACAACTAGATTGGGTAAACCACTTACTAGGAAATCATGTATTCAATGCAAAAGAAGACTTGTACGAGTGTCACATTTGCGGTGAAATAGCAGCCAGCTACGCATCCAATCTAAAGCACGCAATGGTACACAAGGAAAGAAGTTCGCTGTGCTTCGAATGTGGCCGGCTGTTTCGGAATCACGTAAAATTGAGGTACCATGAAAAAAAAGCGCACCAACCTATCGATTTTGAAGTAAAGAAAGCTCTTCGTTGTCCTAAATTTCACTGCACAAAGGCGTTCCACTCCAAGCGGCAGTTATACAAACATATTGATAAACATACCACAGAAGTTGAGTACAAATGTGAGAAATGTTGGCGCATATTTTCCTCATTCTTGCAATTCCACATTCACAAGTCCCGCAGAAACTGCTTGAGGTAGTGCCATTCTTGTATGTTATTCTAGTTAGTATGAATAAAATTAATTTTCTAGATATAAAAATAAAGTTGCTGTGTAATTATATGAGATTGTTTAATTTTGTTAGCCGCAATCATATTTCTCTTCTTCTTGCCCCTAAATGGATTCTTCTTGCAGCTTAGAGGAGGTAGCTGGGAACGATGTCCACCAACCAAATCCAGAGTGCAATCAGCCATCGCTCTACTCCAAACCGCAATAATTTGGATCCAATATAAGGCTTAACAGTCTCTTACATCTGGGCAATGCTGCATCGTGTAAGGTTTAAAGAAATTTGGAGTTTATAGAAATTTAGAGTTCAAGCCAATACACGATGGCCTAGAAGTATTGAAACTGAGAAGTGCCAAACTGGTTACATAACTGGTTCGTCAACAAACTAAATAAAAGTAAATAAACAGATTTGGGTATTTCGATTTTCAATCTTATTTTATTTGCGAAATCATTATTGCTACACCCTTCTACTCCATCGTCGAGTTCTTGACCTACTATATTTAAAGCATTCTTTGGACGCCTTCAGATGACAGTTCAATTTAATAGCCGAGTTAAACAGCCGGCGACATTTAATGCACTTGTGATCTACATGTCTCATATGATCATCAATGTGGTTGTTTAGTTGCTTTCTAGAGTGGAACGCCTTGTTGCAATTAAGTTTTGGACAACGCACTGCCTTTCTTATGTCTAGTTCGCTTCCCAAATGCGCATCGCTTTCATGTGCCTTTAGTTTGATTGGATTTGAGAACACCTCCCCACACCTGGGGCACAATGAAGTCCTTTTCTTGTGTCCCGATTCATGCCTGACTTTGGCGGAATAGTTTGGCATTATTTCACCACATATGTGGCATTCGTGCATTCCAACCCGCAGGATAGGTGAATGTGTTGCGATTCGATGAACATGTGCATAGGCCATTTGCAACATATCGTTTTCGAGTTCTACGTCGCATTGAATCGCAGTTTCACATGTATTGTTAGGGATTTCCACTTGCACTTCACGTTCACGAGTTGGAACTGAGTCCTCAGTCAAACTATAATAGACGTAATCAATCTCTGGCGTCTGTTCTCGTTCGGCTACCGGTTCATCGTTGTCGTCAATTTCGATAGTCTCTGTGGGGAATAAATCAGCAGTTGAAGGTATGGTAGGCAATGGATTCGGGTTGTTCTGCACCTGTGCTTCTTGATTTGATGGTATATTTTTTGGTTTCACAACAGTAAAGACTACAACGTACTCTGGTAATTCGACCACATCACATACGTGTCTTCCTTGGACCCGCAACTGGTAGTCCATTAGTAGATTCGAAGTATCGTTCAACCAATTATTGTTAACTTGCTGGTTTGATTGGAAGTTCGTCATCGATGGAATATTTGCACTCGACACGTTTTGGGGTGGGAAATTCGTATTCTGCGACGGTGTACTGTTTGTGCTTTTGGCGGCTTCCATGATGAGCAATGTTTTTAGTGAATCTTTCTTTTTATCTCCTGCAGCTTTTCTTTTTAGCAACTTTTCTTTTTGTTTTTTAGAAAGATCTGGTGGTTGGGTTAAGATATGCATTAATTTGTCATAAAACTTATTTTTCAGAACCGGAGAATTAGGGACATTTCTGTCGGGAACAGCAAGCTCTATAAGTTCACCTGAAGAAGGCAGCATTGTTTCGGAAAAATGTTGACTGCAAACTCGATAGGACTCGTCATAATTGCTCAAGCTCAATTTGTATAGCCATAGATCGCGGAAAATTTTTTCGTCGGGAAAGGGCAATAAACGTTCAACATTTTCGCATTTGAAAACACACTCCCCGGTTTCACTGGGGTTAAGTGAATCAGAAGACATTTTGCGAAAGAATGATGAGATTTTATCAACAAAATAACAAAACAAGCAGAACCAAAGCACTTCAGAAGCAAAACACAAAAACTATAAAAACAGACAACTACGTCCATTGCCAACATTAAAAACCAAAAACTCTGCATAAAAATGTACATCTGTTCATCGACAAACAGCGATAGAAATCGCTTGATCATAATAAATAATTTGCCGGGCTATCCCCACATAGAAACGTTATTCGTTCGCTTCGAGTTCCCCTCAAGAAGGTAGTTTAATAAAACTCTCAATATTGGAATTGACTCGCTGCCTCTGCATTAACAAACATCGCTTTTCGCTAAAAACTACATGCTAATGTACATCTTTACCGACTTATGTAGTTTTCGATTGAGCACCCTCCTCTAGTACACTATTAGGTTCGATTAGACAGTAGAAACACGAAATCTGAAATCTGAAGAAGCCCAATCGAATACCACATTAGATTAACGCCTACAAAACAGACCTTATAAAAAATGATATAAGGAAGACCACACTACCATCCCTACCATAAAGTGCAATATGAATTGATAGTAGCCACTTTGGCAGGATAAACATCCTTGCACCATTTATCTGAATGAAGTTTTTGTAAAACTTATTTAGTTTACACGTGAGTAACCAGTAACCGGGACTGAATCACTTAACTTGCCTTCCTAAAATATCTACACCTAGTAAACAGAAACGAGTTCCGCCAACTATTGCTCAGTCATGGATAACGGAGTTAGCGTTATCATATATTGCAATAATTTACCTGTACCATAGCCATAGGTACAACCACTAATCACTCTCGGACATTAGTATGTACAAATATAACGTATATACAAAAAACGACAGGAGAATTAAAAAAGAACAAAAAAAACTTTATTTACATAAATACGCCTGTAACATTTCTACTTAATCGTTGCTTTGATACAGTTCTGATACCTCTTAGAATGCTTTCTTTTCCAACAATTCCTGTAGGCCACTTGATGGCAATGTAACTTTAGCGACGAAGAGAACAACCTGAGGCATTTTCCGCACTTATGCTTGGTGTATCGGGTATGTTGGTCAACATGTTGAAAGAGTAGCTTCTTGGAATGAAACGCCTTCTTGCAGTTCAATTTGGGACACCTCATCGCCTTCCTTATTTTGTTCAAATGTTTTCCCTTCTCATGCACTTTTAACATGTGCTCAGTAGAAAACAACCGGCCACATTGACAACACAATGAACTCGATTTCTTGTGTATTCTGGAGTGGTTAACATTGCAATTGTGGCCTAAAGTTATCTCGCCGCAGATGAGACACTCATACATGTCCACCTTTGACGCGAATACATCCTTGCTAATCATCTCGATCCAGTCCAGTTCTTGATAGTCGTCCACGGTTTCCTCAATTTCAAAGTCGTCGCTGTAATCATCAGTTGAAATTGCTCTGCTCGCCGTTTCAATTAGATCGGCGACCTGTACTTGTACTTCTCGCTCCCGTTTTGGAATGTTTTTCGACGCCTTGTGCTTCACGTACTTTATGCCATTTACGACAGCATCGACTTCGGTGTGTTCCTTGAACACCGTCAGAACGCAAATATATTCGGGCAGTTCCAACACATCGCAAACGAATTTGTCCTTCTGTATCAATCGAAAGTCATTTAGTACTCTGGAAGCGTCTTTAATGCGTGGTTGCTTTGGCTCCGGGATATTTATGTCTGGATAGGCAAACTTAGCGAGTTTCTTTTTAGTTTTTGTATACATTTCATCCGAAAAGTGCCTACTGCAGATTTTTGTGTTGAAGAAACAGTGCGTAAGGCCAATTTGCTTCAGCCATTCTTGGCGTTTATTTTCTGCAGCTGGAAACCTGAACAAACGTTCAGTTTGCGGACACTTGAGCACACATTCCGAGTCTGCATCAACGACGTCTTCTGGCAAAGCAATATGTACTCCATGATCTTCTTCCTCTTGTTTTCTTTGAATTCCAGGCTGGAATACATGAAGTATTCCCTCCTTATTATACGGTTGGTTGATGGCAGTTTTTATATTCTCTATTGGGTTAATCACAATTTCCTGGTGTGATGATTGTGTGACTGGTTCAATTATGACTGGTGCCACAGGCTCCAACTCCGACTGCAGCAATTGGGTTATGTTTTGCTCGTTTTGCGGCGTTGGAAGTATCGTTTCTGTTACCGTGTTCATTTTAACAGACAGAGGATTAGGCACCCTTCCAGAACCCATTTCATATTCAAGATTTTCATCCTCGGGTTTAAATATAGTCTGGCCTGGCAGATTAATATCTGGGATAGCACACTTTGTCAGTCTTCGCCCTTTCCCCTCAGTAAGCATACGACCAGAAAAGTGGTTGCTGCAAATCCTTGCATATACTCTTCGACTCGTCGATTCGGAATAGCCTACCAGTTTGGCCCACACATCTCGTGATGGTTTGTCGTGTGGAAATGCAAAGGTCATATAGGTGTCTTTGCACTTGAGAAAACATTTACTACGGTAGCTAGTAATAATTACAGGCCGCTCCAAAATACGTGGAATTGCTGCTAAATTTGTCGCAATTGGCATTGGCCTAGGCTTAACTATGGTCAGGTTGCCATCTGGGGTGACGTCTATCAATTTACCTGGTATGTTCTTATCGGGTACCGCACATAAAGTAATTCGTTTCCCTCCGTCTGCAATCATACGCTCAGAAAAGTGGTTATTACAAATTTTTGCGTTAGAATAAGAACACGGTAAAACATCTAAACCTATTCTTTCCAGCCATGTCTTTCGTGCTGCTTCATTTCGAGGAAACTGAAAATACGTCTTTGAATCCGTGCATTTTAAAACACATTTCGGAATGCGCTTTCTATTATCTGAAAGGCGCTTCTCCATCTCCACGCCAAATTTAAATTAATAAACTAAAGAAAATGAGTCTTTTGTTTAATAAACTACCTAGTTGACAGTTTGTTTCGTTTGCTTTACCACCGCAGAATTACGTTAGTAGAAGAACAAGAAGTACTTCTCAGCAGAGAAAATAAGTGCAGAGATGTTGAACATTATTTCAAAGAATTTATAAAAGAAATTTTTTACTTCCATTTTTTTTTTTTGTTTTCCTTGTGCATGCGTGATCCTAGCAGAGAATGGGATTTGAAATCCGAATCGGGTATTTTACATTCATTACAAATTCAGCCTTCACCGAATATCAACTATTGTTAAGTATGTAAACAAATTCGGGCTTTTCCGATTCTACTTTTTCAAATATGAAAACCCGGAGTTCGTTCGTTTTCTTAAGAATTAGGTGCGACTGATGTCTCGTATTCCATTGCAGTTGTGATTTTTTTCTTGTCACCGCTTACAACGCACACATACGAAATACGTTTGCTTGTCAAATTTATTTCGTTTTCCATTTGGTTTTTCAGATTTTGCTCTCAGATTTCAAATTTTTCGTGCCCAATGGAACATAAAACGAGATTTTTCTTTCTTTGCATTTGGAGTGGTGCGTGTACTAAAATTCAGCTTTTCGTAAATTGTAATTTGTGTTTATGAAAATCTATTAAATTTATTTTTATATTCATTGCATCTGCCAAATGATAATTGTTATCTACTTTTCACAGCCTTGTTGTTTAAAAACGTATTGCCGAATTGTTTACGTACTACAAATTATGGGAAAGCATGTTGAAATTTGTATACCAATGGCTGGGAATTTTGCTGTCCTACGAAACCAAATGGGTTCCAGGAGTGATGAACGGACTATTATTTATTTATTTCGTATGAATGATTGGTGAACTGTTGGTTAGGTTTACTGAGACTAATTACCACACTCATTTGACATATTTTAAATCAGAAATGGAAACTTCTTCATTTGGATGCAGAACTTGTGTTTATTTCCGTTTTACATAATCAATAATTATGGGTAGAGCATCAATGACACTTTAGGCCAGTGATGAATAAATTTAAAGATATGGATATCTTTCGTACGTCTATTCCCCCAAAACCCATTTGCTTACATTGTTTTTGTAATTTCAACTCCCGTCTGTGAATACTTGCGACTTAAAAAAAGCATGTTGCATGGATATTGAACTTGTTTGGTTTTTGTTAAGGCTTCCATTAAATTAAAAAAAATAGTGATATACACATTTCGGAATAGCGAATTCGTGCATTAAAGTCAAATTCATGAACTTATATTAGCCGTGTTTTTTTGAGCGTCGATCTCAGCAAAGCAAAGTAAAGTAGGATTTTCATCATGCAATTACAACAACTACGCTCTACTTGACACTTCGAGACTCGGTTGTAGTTGTTGTAATCGCGTGCTGAAAATCCTACTTTACTTTGCTTTGCTGAGATCGAAGCTCAAAAAAACACGCCTATTATATAGGCTCAAAGAAATGAGCATAGTGCGAGATTTTATGAATTTTTCGGGAAAACAGCTTGCAGGCACCGCCTTTCCACTGGAAAGATATATATCTCTGTATTCCATTATCTTTGCCCCACGATTTACCATCCCTGTGCTGCAATCAGCTGGCTGACTGATTCTTCGTTTTTTTTGTTTTGTTGTGTTCTGTGGTGTGTACAATTCCATTAAAATATTTGTGCATTGTACCAAGTTCGTGAATCATACATTACATTTAAAAAAATCACTTTTGTTCGGAGTTGCAATCTGTATCTTAGTAAACTTTGCTAAAGAAATGCTAAGATGAATTCAGCTACTATAAATAAACCTGCGACACCGAAACCAGCACCAGCCATGCTCTCACCAAACATCAACAAAGTAAACTATATCGATAAATATACAATTAGTATTTACAGTGGTACTAAATAACTACTCCTTATTTAGCCAATAAATCCACATCTTAGCATTGGACCATCAACGCCAGTTATTCCAGTTGGCCCTAAGGATGCCCTCCACGAGGTGAAAATGCAGTAAGTGTTGCATCATTCTTCAGTTGCCCAATTACTAAAGTTTGTTTTCCAGAAATGTTGTAGCTACTGTATCTGTGGCATGTGAGCTCAACCTGCAGGATATTAACTTCAGGACGCGAAATTCAGAATACACACCTTCCAGATTCCATGGCGTCGTTATGCGAATGAGAGAGCCACGTTGTACAGCCTTAATCTTTCGCACAGGCAAAATTATTTGCACTGGTGCCCGCAATGAAGCGCAGGCACATCTGGGAGCGCGAAAGTTTGCTCGAATACTACAAAAACTGGGTTACATGGTTAAGTTTACCGAATTCAAGTTGCAAAACATCGTTGCAACAGTTGACTTACGGTTTCCTATCCGACTTGAAAATTTGAACCAAGTGCACGGTCAATTTAGCTCCTATGAACCGGAATTGTTTCCCGGTCTGATATACAGAATGGTTAAACCGCGAATGGTCTTGCTGATATTTGTAAATGGTAAAATTGTGTTCACGGGCGCTAAAGCTAAGAAGGACATTATGGAATGCCTAGAAATAATTTATCCAATTTTGCAAAGTTTCCGAAAGAACTGAATATTTTATTATAAGTTACCTACCTATTTATATGTATTTCAAATTGTTTTTTTTTATTTCTCCTGGTTTTGAAATCGGTAAGTTTAATTGCAACTTAATTTTAAAAATTGTCTAACGCAGCTTATTTGTGGAGAGATAGAAACAATAATTCTACCAGTTGGTAGTCAATTTGTTTTATGGGCTACGTTTGCTTTGCACTTAGTATTTTACGCGTATATAGATTCTCAGATAAACAATGAACTTAAAGACTTCAACTAGTGAAAATAAAGGAACTCTTGAAAGTCTGAAAAAGTCCTGCATATTGCCTTATCTGAGATCAGCAGTCAGCGGTGCACCTGCAAGACTGTGTTAAAGTCTTTACTATCCACAAAAATTAAATTAAAATTATTAGACG
Organism: Cheilosia variabilis; assembly: GCA_951230905.1. Classification (NCBI taxonomy): domain Eukaryota; kingdom Metazoa; phylum Arthropoda; class Insecta; order Diptera; family Syrphidae; genus Cheilosia; species Cheilosia variabilis. The sequence goes on along the minus strand of OX579680.1, from coordinate 22,178,553 downwards.
CATGTAAGGTTGATCCCATCTGTATGGGTATCGCAAAAGACAAGGTGGTGGCATCTATGAGTGTAAAGGGTCAACCCAAAATTATAACTATAGCAAATAATGCAAACTCCACTTTAATACTGTCAGACACCTTATATAGACAAGTTTTCAAATAACCTTAACCGGAAGCTGCGACTAATCACCTCGTCCTCATTGACAGTACAATTCATTTCGTAGAAAAGTTGAAGAGTAGTTAACGATTAGAAAAAGGGCAAAAAATGAGCCATATATTCCCAGAAACTATATACGTTGGGGCATATACATGACACTATAGGGACCCACAACCTCAAGTCATTACTATTCTTTTCTAACGTTCTGAAGCGTTTTTTTTTTTTTAAATAATTTGCAAGGTAGGCCAGTGCATCTTTTGGACAATTTCACAATTTTTAGTAGGGCTCCAGCACACAATGAACTGTTATGTCGTTTTCCAATGGGACCACCAAAAATCTTTTTCATATCTCAGATTTAACGCGGCTCATGGAACATGCAACGAAATTGATCTGCTTTTGTAAATGGATTAGTGCGTTATTTGACAGCAATATCGGCTGTTCAAATTGGATTCGATTTTGGAAAAATCAACTATGGATATCGACTTGAAAAATGTTTCCCCTGTTGTAGATACAAATGGAGTAGTTTCGGTGATTCGTTGTTTCCAGATGATGAGGAAGGCAATGAAGATGATAATTCCTACAAAATTATATCCATTGTTATTTTTGTTTATCTTTATTTTACTTTTCACGAAACATTGCGCATTTGTTTTGAAAGCAAACTTCTTTAGATGACGTAAAACAGCTGAAAAAATATCGAGATCTGCAAAAAGTGATCCGAATCGAAAAAAAGATTGATTTTTTTCCCAATGGAACATGAAAAGTGATTTAGATCAAAAAAAAAGATTGATTTTTTGTCCCAATGGACATTAGATTTCTATTAAAAGGAGTTTGACTTGCTATCCAGCGGTGAAAGAAACGCGGCTAAAAACAAATATTACACAAACATAACCGCTAAAGTCGACTTTAGACGAAATTGAGATGTTGATGCCATTAGATTCAGCGTACTCAAATCTATTTTGTAACCTTTTTTCGGCTTTATATCTTTAAAAAAGTGGCGACAATTTCAAAAAAAAAAAAAAAAAACAACAGCTTAAGTCACTAGAGTTACTAGTATAAGGCGTGTTTTTTTTTAGCTTCGATCTGAGCAAAGTAATGTAGGATTTTCAGCACGCGATTAAAACAACTACAACTGAGTCTCGAAGTATCAAGTAGAGCGTAGTTGTTGTAATTACATGATAATCCTACTTTACTTTGCTTTGCTCAGAACAAAGCTAAAAAAACACTGCTATAGTCATCTGATAGTCATAATATTGTCTCTGGTCACTAGAGTCATTTGCAATTTTACGCGATTGTCAAAAACTTTGAACTGCTCTCCTAAAAATGAGTAAAACAAACTTAAGCGGTTTTTTCTTTTGACCACAGATTTATCTTTGGTCTTTATTTCACTTTATTCGAGACTTTATTTTCAATTCTGCTTTTTTTCCTGTATTTTGCACTTTTATACTTTTAAACAATTTTTAGTCAAAACTGCTCTCTAATCATACCTACAAATTTTTAAGCCAAACAAATTTAATATAACTTTTTGGAAAAGTTTAGTTTGAACGCACTAAAAAAAACAGCATAGGATGAATATTTGAAGTTGCTTTTGGATAATCCGTATTCTGTATATATCAGAGTAGCGCGCTGGATGCTACAAATAGTTTGCAATTTTTGAACACTCTCCTGAAAAACGTCAATTCAGAGAATTTGTTGGGACATCCCCCGTTTTTGACTTTTTCTGCAGTGACTCATCATCATCTTTCATCAATTGTTTTGTGAAATTCCGTAAAGTAAAAACAAGAACAAGTAGAAGGAAAAATTGATTTAAAGAAACAAGTAACACTTTAATTGCACATAATCACAATGGAAGAACTTTTAAATGACGTCGTCCAACCAGCCGAATTAGAGGTAAATTAATCTTGTTTTTTTAGGGAAAACTTCCTAATCGAGTGTAATGTTGTGAAATAATATTTTTATTCGATAGAAATTTGAAAAGAAATTCGCTGACGAGGGCGAAAACGTTTCCAATGAAACAACATTCGAGTATGCTTTTTGTTTAGTTCGCAGTGGATACACAAATGATATCCGCAAGGTAGGGTGTCACCCTCGTCTAAACATATTCCTGTCTAACATAGTTTCGCCCATGTCCGCAGGGTATTCATCTGCTAGAAGAATTGGCATCCAAAGACCCGATTAACAAAAGGGACTACATCTACTATTTAGCTTTGGGCAACACACGGATTAAGCAGTATATGGAAGGCATGAAGTATTGCAAAGCGTTCTTACAAGTGGAAGCCAATAATGAGCAAATTCTTTCCCTACAGGTATGCATTGTGGCTTATTATTTTTTCAAGTATATTAATTTTCTTTCATTCAGAAATATATAAAAGAACAGCAAGACAAAGATTTGGTAAAAGGAGCCGCAGTGGCAGGCGGGGCAGCCCTTCTAGTTGGCGGTCTAGTGGGACTAGGATTTGCCTTAGCAAAGAAGTAGATTTTCTTTGTATGACTTTGTTAGCGGTTATGGTTTAAACTATTGACGTTCTCTTATTTATAGTAAACGAAAACAAGCAAGTGAAGACAGCACACTGATTTAAATGCACGGTTGATTGCCAGAACTATAATGTGTTGATGTAAATATGATATGACCCGGTCCCTCACCGAGCTTGGATGTGTCTCCTCTCTGTAAATAATTTTATTTTATTCAGTAATCCGTTAAGAATTATTTACAGATGTTATTTATAAATTGTAGTTTTTTAGGAATGAATATTGTTTTGAAATCCAATTTTGTTTGTGGTTTTTATTTTTGCAAAGAAATGAGCACGTATTCGTTACAGAACGATCGATCCAGTTGTATATTTGGTTCGAGTGGTTTAAATTGTCTTGCCAAGACGCACTGGTACAGTTCGATATAAATTTAGCTTCCATCTTCGTTGGACCTGTTACCTGTTTTACAAACATGCAAATTTGTTGGTAATTGTAATGCGTGCGTTGTGTATCTGATGTTAATCTGAAAGGTTTCCTATGGAGGCGATTGATTTTGAATTGCGAATGTTGGGAACTAATTTTCAACTCTAAACGCTTCAGACGTAAAAAACAGTATTTACTAAACAAAACTTTTTTCTGATCTCTTCTCCGCGATGTTTTAATATCAATTCGCGGATGCGCATGACAGACGATTCTTAGATGGGCCGCAATACGGTAGAGCTTATCTAAAACACTGGCTTCAATATCCTTGAAAGTAGCCCGGCCTTAGCTGAAGCTCTATTTGCAGATACTCACCCCATAGAGGCTTGGATGGCCAACTTCAAAGGCGAAACGTTCAAACGTTTTCGCGTGAACGAAGAAATTTGCTTGTGTAACAGGGCAAATAATTCGTGCGCACGAAAACGTTGGATCGTTTCGCCTTACAGAATCTGGCCCCTGTTTTCTTTTACAACACAAAGTATGTATTTATTCAACAAACAATCGACATGCGCCCACACAAACTTAGTCGAAATAATCCTCAATATCGATGTCTGGATTCAGGATATCATCACCGAAGGGTGTCAAATCAATTTGATTTAAAATCAAATTTTCGCATGTCTCCTCCAGGCCAGTATCTCCAATTAAGATGGCTCCTTGTAACCGTCCCCGCTGTAGAACAAATTTGATGTACTCCTTGCCCGGTGTCATTCGCAGTAACATTTCATAGTCTTGGCCCAATCCCTGGCCATTGTACTTGCCCAGCAAAACAATTTGATATCCAAACAAAGTAGTCACATGTCCGAATAGCTCAAAACAAAAGTCCTGATATACTTGATCGCCGGAAAACTTTGCCGCTATACTTCGACCAGCCATGCCACCCATTTGCCGCGCCTGCGTCCAAAGACGCATTTGAAACCATTGAGGGGCTATGTCCCAACCAGCATGGCAGACATCACCCGCGGCATAAATGCCAGAGATGCTCGTCTCCATCATTTCGTTCACCGTGATACCTCCTTCGGGGCCAACGACGAAACTGTGGTCGCACTCAAAGTCAAGTCGGGGATCAACTCCTGTGGCAGAGACAAGGAAATCGGCAGGGATCACTTCGTCGTTGGCTAAAGTGACAAGCAGCGGGTATTCGTCGGAGGGTGTTCCTTTAATGGACTTCACCTCGGTTCTGGGGTGAATTTTCACCGCATCTTTAAGATCGGGTTGACTGCCAACGACGTTTATTTTCCTATGCCAATCCGGGCCGAGGGCTGCGCCTTTTTTATTCACCTGAGAACTGTTTGCTTCCTCGGAATAGCGCATTCGCTTGACGATACTCGGTTTGACAGCCTCTCCGACTTGTTCACGACTCATTTGGAAGAAATGAGCAGCGCCAGGATCAACGAACGTCGACGATATGTGCGCATCTTTGATGACCCAATGGATTTCAATGTTTTTCACTTCGTATGCGATTTCTGAAGCAATCCCACCATTTCCGAGCAACACTAATCGTCGCGATTCCTTGAGACGCTGCTGGAAATCTAAAACAGAGTCGGTATCTCGTATACCAATGACATGCTTGCTGTCACTTGCTATCAATTTCGGACGAGCTCCTGTACACAAGCAAAGAAATTTGTACGAAATTTCAAGACCAGCATGCGTGATAATCCGTTTCTCCTTGGAGTTAATGAATTTCAGCTGATCTACGATGACACTTATTTGATCTTTCATGGCTGTGCCTGCATCACGTTCTTCAACATCAAACTTGAGAATATGCTTGGCGAGTGGTACCAAATTTGTGACGGCTTTAATCAGAGACGTCTCTGTGAGTAGAATGATCTTTTCTGTGGGACAAAGGAATGATATTGTTTCCGCACACGTTACTCCAGCGATTCCCCCGCCGACAACTAGAAATGTTGCCGCATCCGACTGTTTGTTATTGGTTGTCATCTTAACTAGGTGTGCTTTGGAATTAGGGGAGGAATCAAGCGGTTTTCACCTCCTTTAGATGCGAATAGTATTCAGAGTAATCGAATTGTCTGAATGGCACATCAAAAGTTAAAAGACCATAGTCCATGGCCCTCTCAACGGCCACAAGCAGTTCGAAATGTCTTTTCTGGCAAAGGCCTGTTTTGGAGTAGCTTAACACACCACCAGTTTGTGGGGAGATAAATTGTTTGATTAGATCGACGTTCCTGTGATCGAGTACAAGGTATTCGTCACGGCAAATTGGGCATGGATTGCCGCAGGAGATCTTTCCTTGGCGAATGCAGGTTTTGCGGGTTTTTAGAGGAGCGAACACACCTTTGTGGTTGCGACTGTAAACAGAAAACGAATAGAATCAGTTGTTATCAAAGTTGGTGGAACAGTTATAGAACAATGAAGGCAATTGCCGGTAGTGTAATACATAGACTATAGGCATGTAGATGTAGCTTAGGATGAACAGCTCGGGTAGATGCATTGGATTATGTTAACAAAACGAATTGGTAAGGAAATTAAAACCATGAAACTTTATGAAATATTTTCGGCAAACAAAAATCAATTCACTTGCCTCTTCAACATTAGAGGTTCTTATGCAATTGCGTGTTAGAAAATTATCTTCCAGCTTAAACTTATTGTGTTTGTGATGTCCGCAAAACATCACAAAACAATGACCTCTCCACTTACCGGTATTGTTGCCAAACTAGGTAGTTCCCATAGGTTTCTTCGTATGCTGCACTTTTTAAATATCGAATGCTTGTTTCGACTGGTATAACTTTGGTGCGATCTAAACCTTGTTTCCGTATTTCCTCTGCAGTCAATTCAACATCTTCTCTTGCATGGTTAGATGACTCGTCTGTGGGTGGTTGCTCACTGGCAGTGATACACTGCCGCCATGTTGTCACTGAAAATTGTCGTACATCACTGGTTGCTGGTGATTTTCTTTGAGATGTGATTAATATTTGTGAAAAGCATTTGGACAATTTTCGCGATATAGACAACATTGTGTAATTATTCAACTTTTCGTTCTTTCGTTTCAAATCAAATAGGTTAGAATGAATTCTCAATTTTTACAAAAGATTTGTCAGAATGAATCGGTAAGGTAGATCTATTAACTGTTCACAGTAACCTTTTAAGCCAAATGCACAAATGCTTTATTTTTAAGTGGCACTAGTCATGCAACTACAGAATACATTTTTGAATAACTACATATTTTATTTGCGTATGTTAGGTATTACTGTCTTCTGCTATTAAAGTTTATGTTTTACAATACAGGCGAATATGTTATGGCACTATTTTTTTTATCTATGTATCTCTTGTTATACCTACTTTATGACATCGGAATTTGCTGAAAAAGCATAAATCCCCCATAAGACTGTCAGAAAAATGTAAAAGATTTAAATTCGGGAATTTATATTTTGGTAGAAAAACAGAAATACTTCGAAGTGTAAACTCACCCCTATATTATGTTGAAGATAATACAGTGTAACAGCTATGGCGATGCCGACCCGACACACGTGCGTGTCAAAATTGAAGTTTTGTTTTCAAAATAACCTCGTGGACCTTTTTGTTCGCTTGTCGAAGTTCACGTTGAATTTCAAAGCCATTCTTTCAAAATAATTTCAATTTATTTGGTTTTAATTTATAATACAAGACTAAAACAGCAATTATGTCATTCCGTGGTCGTGGTGGTGGCGGTGGCGGTGGTGGGGGCTTTCGTGGACGAGGTAAGATGAGAAAACTAATGCATTTTCACAAAATTCTTATTAAACGAAAATTTCTTTCAGGCGGTGGTGGAGGCGGAGGTGGCGGCGGTGGATTCCGTGGCGGTCGCGGTGGTCGTGGTGGCGGTTTTGGACGCGGTGGTGGCGGTGGCGGCCGTGGAAACTTTGACAACGGTCCACCAGAACGCGTTATTGCCCTAGGACACTTTACTTACCCATGCCAAGATGATCTAGTGTGCAAAGTTGACATTGAAGATGTGCCGTATTTTAATGCACCCATTTACCTCGAGAACAAAGAGCAAATTGGAAAAATTGACGAAATTTTTGGAACTGTCCGAGACTATTCCGTATCAGTGAAGTTGTCTGAAAACATGAAGGCGAATAGTTTTAAACAAAATGAGAAACTTTTCATTGATCCACAAAAATTGCTGCCGATCGGACGGTTTTTGCCTAAACCTCCGCAACCAAAAGGTCCAAAAAGGAAGGGTCCGGCTGGTGGTGTTGGCGGTGGACGGGGTGGCGGCCGTGGATTTGGTAGAGGTGGTGGTGGTGGTGGAGGCCGAGGATTTGGTGGCCGAGGCGGCGGCGGCGGTGGTGGAGGATTTGGCCGAGGTGGTGGTGGCGGCGGATTTGGTCGTGGAGGAGGCGGAGGAGGAGGTCGTGGTCGCGGCGGTGGTGGTGGTGGCGGCGGAGGCCGTGGACGTTGGTAGAACTATCCATATAGTAACATTTTCTCACCTGACACATGTTTTAAGTATAGATATACATATTAAGGAAGTGTATATAATAAATGATTCTTTCATACCGACTTGTAATTTGTATTTTTCAAATAAATGAATTAAAAAACAACGATCGAGTATGTGTAAATAGCCCGTGCGGCCGAAGGACGTAGTTCTAGATCATGGGAGGAGTTGGACTGTTTCGAGCTATACTAATTCAGGTTTTAAGAGGTGTTAAAAACCACACACTCTTGGCATTACTGAACCAATCTTCCATATACAGCTTGCAATTTGAAACTTCGCTAAATTTGACGTCCAAGTGGTTTATCAACGATCATGAAACGAAAACGATATAACTGTCCTCTGGACTACTGATGCGCGGTTGCTTTCTGAAATTTCATTGTGAAACTTGCATAATATATATTAATATAATATTATATTGTCTACCTAAAAAAGAAACCAAGGAAAAAAAAAAACTTCGATATTACGAAAACTTAACACAACTTTATTCAAAACAGTTTGTACATTCTATTAAGTGCAAATACAAGGACATTTTAAGCCGTAACTTCTTCGGCCGCAGCAGGAACAGCAGCTTCTACTCCATTTCCATTCTTTGCCGGTGGCAAATCCTTAATACCAGTCGACCCAAAGCCGCCTTCTCCACGTTCCGTAGCGTCCAATGAGTCAAGTTGCTCCAATTCTGGATAAAATATCTTTTCGCATATCAACTGAGCAATGCGATCACCTTTCTTAACTTCGAACTCAGAATCAGAGTGATTGAAGAGTACAACGCCCAAGTTACCGCGATAGTCTTCATCCACAACACCGGCACCAACATCGATGAAGTTCTTTACAGCCAGTCCAGAGCGTGGAGCAACACGCCCATATGAACCCTCTGGTACTTGAATTTGTAAATCAGTCTTTACCAGCTGTTTGCCACGAGCTGGAACTGTACTATCGTAGGCGCTACGCAAATCAAAACCGGCCGCCTTTGCAGATCCTTTTACCGGCTCATAGGCATTCTCTGTTAATTTAGCGAATCGCAGTACGCATTTACCGTCTACACGCATTTTCTTAGTTTCTGGTTCCATAAACAAATAAAGAAAGCTTAAGCAAAGTTTTAAGGAAAACCGACAAAACAACAAACTAGTAGGTAGTAATTTATGAAAAATCCCAACCAATAACCAAACAGCTCAACAATTTTTTAAATAAAATGAAGTAGACGCCAAAAATTCGCGGGCTTTTTTTGCCGTTTTTCGCACAAGCAAAAGCAGCTGTTGGGATTTTTTGTCAGCAACAGCACTCTGCCCAAGGGGATATTTTTATTGAAAGCATTCAGAGAAACAATTTTATATAAATTTATGTTTGTACTGAGAGAGAAAACATATAGTTAAAAATAATTACAAAAATTTGTATTTTGTGGAGCAAATGCGATATGAAACTGTTTTTTATTTTCTTTTCTGTTTGAAAAATGTGAAAACAAAACAAGAATCTGGGTTCGTTTTTAAGTTCGATTGGGCAGCAAACGACACTTTCTTCAACCTCGCCGCGTTTGAATTAAATTAAATTAAATTAATAATTATATACGATACCTACTTATCTAGGACATGGAGTGGTCTGATTAGCGTTTTCCAACTTGGTTGTGACAGGGCAATTTCGGTAAGACTTATAGCGGTAAAACAAAAAATAGACTAATCACAGTCAATAAAATACACTTACGATCAATGTGCGAGTTTCTGACGGGACCGATAAGCAATCCCACGAGGGTCGCAGACTGCTATTGCTTTAAATTATTGCGAAGGTGATTATCTTGGTTTAAGAATTATTTGATCTAGGATTCTGAAATTAATTCTCTGGCGAATAGAAATCTTCATATCGATGAACTATGGACGAGTGCGATTCACCCAGATGATGGCTTTCTACGTTATCTGCGCACCACTTTTCAATGGTAGATTTCCGTGTAACTGTAATCACGCATTTTGGTTTCATTATAGGTTAGGTCAGTGCACTATTGAGTACATTATTAATATACCTAACTGAAGATGTATGCGATCACGAACGAAATCTTCCACAAAAGAAGGTTAATTTAAAACAAAATTGCCGGTTTCCTTACATTTTAAAACAATGTAAATATAAGACAGCCGATATGGTTTTCGTTCCACTGCAGTAAATAACAAGCAATCCGAAAAACACGGATATTTCCACTCACTGAACTCTCTAGAATCCAATAATATCTTCCAAGACATTGCACCGCACGCTGATGCCGGGGTAATTAGCGCATCACTCGCAACATAATTAGCAGATAGCGTGCGACCGCGCAATTAAAGTCCACACAAATACCGAGAGTGCAATGTGCATCTCTCAGAGGTGCAAGCGCAAGGCACTAACTCTGATTTCAAATCATACCGAAAAGCAATCGCCACTTGGCGAAACGGTCAGGCATGACCTGAGTTCATCAAGGTTACTGGCAAATTAAAATCAAAACAAAAAAAAAAATGCATCCACCGGAGCACGCTCGTGGTGGAGCTCCAATTTCGCGCAGAAATCACCAACCTGGAAAATGTTTAATTATTGTACTCTCAAGTTTGTTGCACTCGTGATCAGCACGCTATCATAATTTGACCGTTTTTAGTGCACGGCAAACATGATTATTTTTTTTTTTTTTTGTAATTTTGAAAGCGGAACCTCAAGAAAACAACTTTAACCTTAGAGCTTGTTACTCTGACGGTTATCACGCTATAAACTTGTTTAGATGCGCTTTATTTATAATCTTGTATTTGTCTCCAAACCGATTGGCAATCAGAGCAATCATTCGGTGTACTTATCATATATAGTTTTGAATGCATTCCACAAAAGCTTTGTCGGGTAATGTAATTTTAGTCAACCGAGCCTACAACCTTTTGCAGCAAACAAAGATATTGGCTTTTCGTTCGCTTAGAGTTCGTCGCGCGTTCATCTGAGAATACCAGGCGGTACAGTTTTCGTCTAAAATAATGAAGTTGAAGCCGTGAGCAAAGAATTAACGGTTATTCAAGTAAACTTACGCAGAAGGCCAAAATTAAACAATATAGACAGAGTATATCCGAGTTTCCGAGTGTTTAGAAGAACATTATGCAAACTTCCTGTGGAACAATATGCAAATTTGTGTTTGTGAATACTGTTAGCTCTTAGAAAACGAATTGGTAGGCTTTGAAGATTTATAGTTTTGTGAAAGGATATCTATTTTAGGAACGACATCTTCTTATGATAAGGGTGACGCATTGTTCCCCTTTATGATAAAATAACTTTTAATGGATCAGATTAGGTCACGGGATATCGCATTACCCGAATCAAGTAGATTTTACTTACAAAACAAAAACTGCGTCACGTATTGCTCATTCACGGATAACCCGATACAGTTCCAGAGTGCACAGAGAACAGAAAAGTCGGCTCAATCACTTCTTCAACTTGTGTTTTTTTTTAATTTAAAATCCAAAAGCTTTTAAAAAAAACTAGCTCTAGGTAAAAGATAATGCATTTGTTTTTTATATGTTTTTTAATTCAATTAAAGGCTCAACAAAATCCGAACAAAACAATTGAACAGCGAAATGCCCATAAGCAAGAGGATTGGTGGCCGGCCAGTAGCAACATGTTTTTTTGTAGCTCACAAGTATTCACAGACAGGGATTGAAATTACAAACACAACAATAGGTCCATTCGCGTACTTTCACGAGCCAAGCACTAAAAATCTGTCAAACTCGAAAAATTGAGCGAAACTCTCTCAGAAACCTGAAAATACACTCCAAAGTACGTGGATCTGGATACATTTCGAGCTACTTTGAGCCACTTACATCTTTGAAATCTAATCCAAATCACGAAAAAAATGTTTAACTTACCTTTTTGCAACATATGAAACGTTCTAGGAGAACATTAGACCACCACCGAATTTTCTTTATTTTCAGATATTTTATTTTTGTGTACAATTGATTTTTACAACGGATTTTGAATTTGTTTCCTGTCAATTTTGCGCATTTGACATTTTTATCAGTACTTGCCGGTTGAAATTCTCTGAGCTGTTTCAAGCCAAGAGAGGAACTGCTCGTTACTCGTTATTTTGCTAATTTTCTCTTTTTCTGTCATTTTTGATGAGTACGTGTATAGACTTTGTGCGATTGCGATCGATTTAAACCGCGTACGCGAACGAACCTAATGTAAACAAATGGTTTTTGGGCGGATAGACCTACGAAAGATATCCATCTCTTTTATTTAATTCGTATTTGCTCTAGGTATTAGTATTTTGTACATTTTCGTCGATTTTTCATTCAGTAAGACTCGTGATTCTTCGTCCGACATTCGCCGTGACGCTAACCATTTCACAAGAAAACAAATCAAGTATCGCTTGTGATGCTTTGACTTGATGAACACGCCCGCGAACAACGAAGTCTTTCGAGGAATTCGAGCTCGAAGCGAAGGAAATGAAATGCGAATCGACTGCCGTATGATGTGCATTTCTATTTTCTTTTTCATGGGTCGCATTCATAAATGAGGGAAATAAAGATTACAACATTCAATAAGAGATGTCAAAAGTGAAAACATCCACGACACAGCTTTCTGTTAAAGATTCGTTTACACCTTATGCTAAATGGCAAATCATTTGTATGGAGAAAATTTGTAAGGCGCTTCCAACTCCTTTCATGCCCGTTCCCTTTCTAGAATTGTCATCGGTTACAGTTACAACATCATATTTAGGGTTTGAATCAAAAGGCAATCATTTAAGACTCTATCACTTTCATTGTACAAATGCATATTATCTTGATTTATTGTAAATATAATTTCACTGCCTTAAGTTTTTATGTTTGTTTATTATAAAAACTTTATATATAGAGTAAAATTTATTGCATTAGTCGCTTTATAGTTTTATTTTTGCTTCCCAGAAAACATTTTTTGAATTTAATTTCTCAGTCACTTAACACAAGAAAACAACAGTATTTGTAGGTATATTTGAGGGAGGAGTTTATTTCATAGGACTGTATGTATTTGTTGGGACTTAGAAAATCATTAAAAATATTTATATTTATTTAGAGCGTATAACATTTTTCCTAATTGTCTATGTTTTCTATTTAGTCTTTTTGATTTTTTTTCTGATAATAAGATGTTTAACTAATGAAAAATTAAATGAAAACAATTCAGCACTCAACTGAATACAAAAAAAAAAAAAAATAAACAATTAACAAAAATATATAAAATTGCATTTTACATAGCCTGCGATTCTAAATTATTTACAAGATCATATACAAAATGGGTATTTGTTAGAAGAAACACATTTTTATTTGCTTATATGCAAATGAATATTACTGACTAGTTTACAAAAAACATATTTTATAGATTTCTTATATGATTTTACTATTTATTCAAATATTCTGTTATTAAAAATATATGTTTTTATATTTAAGTACTTAACATTTGGGTATACAGTTTTTAAGTTGCATTCGTTCATGTTGTGTTTTATTTTCTAGTACTAACATTTACAGAGGATTTTAAGGATGAATAAGGGCATCATTAATATATTGTAGAAAAGTGATTGATAAATGCAGTGTCTAGCAACTGTTGCGCATTATGTTAAAAATTGGTGATGACATTTGTTCTTTTAGTACTTCCTCATATGTATAATTCAAATACGTCAAAAAACCTTAGAAGAAAGACGTAGGAGAAAGTACATAGAAAACTATTTTCTCCCTTTTCTCCACAAGAATGTTGTGTTTTATTCAAATTCTCACTATAAGGGTATTTTCCCACGAATTTGTAATACCGGCTGTAGCGATCCGCATTTAAAAAAAAATATTTGAGCACTTTTCAAAGTCTGGTTGACTATATTTTTGCCTGGACTAGATTACCCGCAAGAGCTAGATTGTTTTTTAACATAATTTTTACTACGTTAAGTCGGCAATAGAATGTCAACCGTCAGGAAATTCTTCACTAGATTTTTCAGTACATCAACTGAAAAGATTATTTGACAATAAATCTAGTCCAATACAGAATTTATTTCATTTTCTTCAGTTGACAGTTCACAAAGTATCAATTTTTCATTCATTCTGTTCATGTGTAATAGTCAAGTGGGGTCACTTATTGACAGTAATTTCTTCCGCCATCAGATTTTACACACTCCTGAAAAGATGCAAGATGCAGAGTTGATTATTTTCTGTATTTTAGGTGGAACGCTGCAAATAATAGGTAACCCCATACGTTCGTATGATTCGTAGCAAATGTCGGGTGGCAACTTTGCATTCACAGGCAAAAAACTGACACAAAAATGAATGGACAGCTGTGCTTTTCGTAAAATAATTGAAAATAAAAAAAAGTGTATAAAAAAAAAATCAGTCACCATAGCAATTTAGCAAATTTAGGCAAATGTAGTAGATCTTCTAGATAATCTGTTGCCAATTCACAACACCCTACAAAAGAAGAAACGCTTTTTGGAGTAAGGCATAATAAGCTGAAGCTCATCGTTGAATTGAATTGCTTTTTTCCTATTGAAGGTACTGCTTAAAAACTGTAATAAAACAGACCAAATAGTACCTATCCATTTAACCCTTTTAAATGTATAATATCAATGCAGACTTGGATTGATGGAGGTATGCATTTAATTTTTCATAAAAGTAAAAAGTTAACAAGGCAAAATGCATTTGAGAATGGACGCGTTCGTTTCGCACTCAAATGTTTTAACTTATTTAACTAAGACATTAACCGGTTCGCTAAATGATTAGCGAGAAAATGCCATTTGTTGTCTGCTTTTCCACTCGCGGTACCTACTAATAATGCCCTATTTGCATCCAATTCACAATCATGTACTTATTGTGAACGTTGCAACTTCATGGAAGCCCTAGAATTGTTCAAATCAATACAAATTTACATTTTAAAATATTAATCCAATATTACAGTTTCTTAGTTTCTAAGTTTTGGGACAAAAGTCAAAAATACAACTAAACTACAACTTAATTAAAATTCATTAAATTAGAAATAAAATAAAATATATATATGTTTATATATTTACAGCGACTGTTACTTTTGTTAGAACTTAACCTCAACTAACTAGCAGATTCAGCACTCGCAGGTCGTTGAATGCTGCTGCCACAACTGCCATGCACTGTCGTTTGACTACTGCTGTTGTTGCATGCGGCAGAATTTCGAACACTTAACTGTTGCTGATTTAGTTGCGGATGCAGGTGCTGACTGTTACTGATCCCACTGGGCGGTGATGCTGCCGCGGATGTGGTGGACGACGTTGCTACCGTTACTGCAGCAGCTTGTGCTGCGGCCAAAAGTTGCGCCTGCGACGAACACGAAACACACGGACATGGTCCACCCAATTTCTTGGCCAGCATCGTTTTGAGCTTGAGTGCAGGTCCCAGTTTCATACCCAATGAGTTCACAAGGTGATCCTCGGTGAGTAGTGGCAGGCCAGATCCATCAATACATTGATCTCGAAAGTTCTGAAAGGAGAGAGAAGAATTTGTTAAAATTATACCAACCCAATGTACAATAATAATAGATACAGGAGATAGATGCCGGAGAGCATAAAACATAATGATGATTGCCTGATGCTGCCTGCTGTGGCATGTGCCACAGAGTGGGTAACCAGTTCGGTTGCGCAGCTACTACCAACATTGAGTAAATCTGTGGAAATTATCGATAATAAGTCGATTGAAAATAACGCATAAGCGCAACACCCGGACAGGGATTCATACTGTAGCCGGGATGGGGATCTTCATATGGGCGTTTAATCTTTGTGTAGAAAACCAGTACACAAGAGTTGTTATAGTGGCTATTTGTAAGTGGGCACGCGCCTTCGGGTAGCAAAGCCGTGATCTTATCGTTGCCAGCCATTAAACTGTGCGCCTCAATCATGTGAGGTTGTAACTTTTTGTTACGATGTTGAAGTTCACGTTTTGCAGTAGGTATCGTTATTAGGAATTTTGACACTTTTCGAGTGACAGTTTTGTTTTAACGAAAAAAAAAAAATCGAAATCAAATCGAAGTTTTGAAAATGCAAATGTAACAATTTTGGCTCGTGCTTTTGCTCTCAAACTTGAAATCGGTCCGAAAGGCTGGTAAGTTTGTACTAGATTGACAAATTTGCCCCAAGGGGACGTTCAAGTATCTAGTTTAAAGTTAGTCTGACAGCTGTCTGATTTGATGTAGTCTTGATCTTTATGGTTCAAACGTCAAAAAAACCTGTAGGATAACAAAGCCGTTTTAACTAATACATGTGATAAACATTAGTTTTCAATTCTAAAATGTTTTTATTCTGTTTTTTGGACTTTATTACAAGCTTTGAAGTCATTTTTTAACAAAATCATGCTACAGCCATATAAATTCGGTTTTGTTTTCCTATACAAGTTTTTTAGCTGTCACTTGGTTCCACGTTGTCGCGAACTACCCTATGGCCCATAGATCTGTCACATAAACAGTTTTTTCAGTTGCAGTCTATGGATGGGTAGCCGATGAGTCTAGTCAAACATTTCGAGATTGAGTACCTATTAAGTAAAGCTACATGCGACATTTAACCTTAAAATACAGGTATGTAATCGAAACTGAATATATGTGAAACTGACAGCTCAAACTCGTGAATTTCTTTCACAAAACTAATATTTTCATAATTTTCAAAGTGGCATGCTAAAGTGGACCCTTCGATCTTTCGCTAGCGATTTTAAAGCGCCAACAACGATATAAGATTCGCTTAAGCAAGTGTTGAAAGTGATCCGCGACATGCTATTTTGCAACCGCACATTGGCTTAAGTTGGATTATTCCTTTGTGGTCATATTATGGATCATCAGGGGCAATCTCGTCCTTGGCCAACCTAGTAGATGACTCTGTGTGGCAGGGACTCATTTGCATAGCCTGAAGTGCGAATTGGGGACATGCGTTATGGAGATGTGTCTCTCTTTTAAGAACCCTCTCAGTCCCATACCTGCCTATAAACAAAGTCCCTAGCAAATGATCCGTAGAACGCAATACACTAATTGCAATGCGGACAAATTACAGCTTCCTGCTATATGACACAAGTCCAAAAGTTTAAAGAAGGCGACACATCCCTGCGTTCAGAAGCGTCAATATCACTAGTTGGCCATGCCCAAGAGTTAAACGAAATAATCATATATCTCATGTGCCAGGCATTAGCCTTGCCATTTGTATTTCCGTTCGGAGAGCTCCGCAAAACTTTAATAAGCACCTACATTTAACCGGCCCAACAAAAACAATATATCTGATCACCAAAAGGGAGAATATAGTAGAAGCCAGCGAAGAAGTAGACGCGACGAAGATGAGGGGCAAACCAAAAAAAAAAAAAAACGCGCGCGCTTCGATTGTGTTTTGCCGATCAATTTAGTTGTTCAGTTTTTGACCTGGTTAACCTTTTGCCGAGTGGAAGGTAGATAGGTATTCTTAACGTGGGCATTACGATGATCATACCCCCACAGTACAAGCATCGTCCGACGGATCAGCCAACCGGACCGGCATCAACCGGCGAAAACCGCGAGACGGAGGCAAAGTTACCAAAGTATTCCTTTAGTGAGGCAAAGGAAGCTGAAGCCAACTGATTCTATTTCTCTTTTCTTGTTTTGTTAAAGGTAAACTGCCCCCGGGGCACGCTCAGCTCAGAAGATACAATTGAGAGAAAACTCACCATCCTGAAGGTGGTTTGGGAGGAGGTACAAGGTACGAACTGCTGCCGCTGTCACACTGAATATGCTAACTTGGATGACGGGTGCGGTCGACGCGGTATAGTGCAACGAAGAGTTCGAAAGTTGATAACACAGTAGGTTGGCCGCAACACAACCGGCCAACCGGCCCAAGAAGAAGACAATTCCAAATGATTCAGACCATAACCAAACAAGAATGGGCAGGCGGCCGACGAGCGACGACCAACGACCAACGACCAACTACGACCACATTATGCGAGAGGAAGAGGAGCAACAACAGCAGCCAGCTCTACAAAGACGACAGGGGACACGATGCAATCAGACTATGCGAGCAAGCAACTGCCATCGCTCCAGCAACAGCAGCACCACCACCTCATCAATGGCATCATTATCATCAGCATGATCATCAGGTTGCATGCGATGGGGCTGGGGGATTGCGCCAGTCTTTGCCAGGCAACCTTTGATATAACCCTGAAGCGGAAAATACTTCGGTTATGGGGTCGTTCGGTCGGTTGCCACTCTTGGCGTCCTCCTTCGGTTGTCGTAGTTTCTACCTTGGCTACCTAACCTCTATCTACCTGCAGCAAATATAAAATGTACGAGTACATAGTGAATTCATATTTTTTTTTTTGTGTTAAATAAGTTGGGATATTGGTTTCGCTTTTGCAGAAAAAAAATATGCAAACAAAAGCGTGTCTGGCATGTAGATATGTACCTACCACCACTATTGGGCTCGTGTGCGTTTGACCCTTCAAGGAGGGCAAACCTACACATACGAGTAAATGTATTACTTTTAAATGTGCCTCCAACTATAGAGAGTTCACGAAGATGTTACTCCATTTCCATCTAAAAGAAAATACTGTTTGGTTTTTAAGGCGAGTGTTGGTGACATTGACTGTTTTTGTTCTTTAATGCGGTAAGTATTTCCTGTGAGACAATATTCGGCTTCATAGCTTATATTATCAAAAGAACGCACACAATTATGAAAGTTGTGTGAAAGTTGGCAAACCTGATCAAGTTGACTGATTCGGGAGACAACTTCGGTTTTTTTTGTCGCAGTAGTTCTTATTTGACACATTAGCTCAGCTTTTTTGCGGCATGGAGGGCACCAGCTCTTACTTTTGCGCCGTACTAGGTAGTATCCATTTGCACTGCCCAGGTTAAACCTTTATAACAAAAAAATAAGTTACAAAAAAAGCCTTAAATTTGAAATAAGTGCCCAAGATATAGTTTGTCGATAATTGAACATGTTTTGTGTTCATCAAGACAAATTCTGAGCAAACTAGCGAATTCGCATATCGTACCAGCGAGTAATATGAGGCGTTTTTCTTTTTTAGTTCCGAGCACAACCTGAACTGTTACACAAAAAGTTCGTAATTCTTTTTTAGCTCAAATACGTCAGAGCTCAGAATTTGTGTTTCTTTTCGATCAGAGCGCGCACTATGAGCTCAGAATAAATTGACGGAGCATCCTGAGTGAAAAGCTGATTACACACTTCCAGTCACATTTGACAGAAAAAAAAAAACAACAGGATAAGCAAAATAGTTGAAATGGCGGATGAACCCCGTTGCTCTGACACTGAAAACTAACCAATTTAATAAATAACAATAGATAAATATTCAATTTATACATATATTTACAACAAATGACAGCTATGTGCTCAAGTGTGTTTCATAAATACCTCAGAACAATCTGAAGCGAGCGCGCTCATAATGCTCGAGCTCAGTTCAGAGCTCAGCTCTGAACTAAAAAAGACGCCTATGGTAATCGCAATCGGAAAGTAGTAAAACGGAGGGAGAAATCGTGTGGAATGTCGAAAGCCACAATGGAAGAACGGCTTTATTGAAAAAGTGCCCAACTACAATACCTTTTTACATGAGAAAAACCGCGATATGTATGCTAATTTAATTGACAATAAGTTAAAAATAAATAGCCTACTGCAATTTGTTAAACTTTATAAAAAAATTGTATCAATTCGTTAAAGCATATTTTGAAGGTCATTGGAAAGCGCGGAATGGAACTCACCCATTAAACTGTCATTCATTTCATTCTCTTGAAGGCCAAATTTAAATTTTTTAAATTCGCCAAATATCGTTAAGTGGACGCAAAAGATGCTATTTGAAGTCCGAAGAAGCCAGTTATCTTCTTTTTCTTTTTTTTAAACACTATACATGGTATATTTCAAGAATTTCTGAAATGCCAAAATAAATCGCATATTCGCATATTAAGGCGAATCGCTACTAACGTTCTGAATATATTTAAAAGTCATAAAATTACCATACGAATTTCTCATATAATCGCATTCGAAGCTATAATTATCCCGTGTAAATTAATTAACCATCCAACCATCAGTTTAAGTAAATAGGAAATATAGTTTTAAAAATAATTTAGCATAAAGCTCGACTGTTGTCGCCTCCAACAACATAACGTATTCAGTTGTTGTAATATTCCCACACACCCATTTTTACTCAATGTAAGAAGATTTTGTTAATAGAGACATTTTCGGGCGCTTCTTTGGTTTGTTTTTTAGACCACTTTTTGGGTCTCTTTCGAGTCGTTTTTTTAACGTATTTTTTTTTTTTACTTTTTTGGGTAATATTTTATAAGTTGTTCAGTAAACGTTCCTTTATAAATATTTAAAACGCATAGATATTTTTCGGTGACTGCCGAGAAAAACCGGGAGATGTAGGTATGCTAATTTAATTGACAATAAGTTAAAAATAAATAGCCTCCTGTAATTTATATTCATTAGTAGGACTCAAATTTTAGAAATAAAAGAAAACTACTCAAAAACTACTTTTCTTATTGCTTGATTAAAGATGTTTGCATTTTTTACAAAATTCTCTTAAGTTTCGTGAAATTTTTGATAGAAAAAAAAAGCTGTCAAAAACAGGTTACAAATTGTTTTTTTTTTTGAGTTATATAACTTTCCGCCACAATAGAAAAATTCGAAAAAGACCATTTTATGTCAAATCGTTACAGAATAAAGTTACTAATAATCATTTTTAGTGTCCAGGTTTCGCACTAACAGTGGCGTTATTTTCCATACAAAGTTACATATTGTGAACAAGAAAATATTTAAGGTGAAGGCCCTTAGTATATAAATCTTAATGTGCGTGGAGTCTTTTAGTGAAGAAATTCCAATAAAAAACACATGTGGTTTTAATTTTTGAACACTGTGACGTCGTAGTACACAACGTTACTTCGTAATATAGGAAATACATGCTATACGAGTTTGACATAAGAAACAACATAAAAAAGACATTTTAATACGGCTGCATTTGGCGTTTTTCTTTTTTAGTTCCGAGCATAACCAGAACTGTTATACAAAGATTCTTTCTTAAGACAATGGGGACGTTCAAGTATATAGTTTAGTAAGTCTGACAGCTCTCTCACTAGATGAAACTCGGCTCTGATTGGGGGAAATCGGTCGTGAGAGCAGATGTTTCAGTAGCCGACGAGTCTAGTCGAGAAATTCGTGACTGAGTACTAAGTTGACAGTTCTCATATGTGGCTGACGTAGAAAAAGTGACGTTCCCGACCAATCTAGTATTTGCGTTCAGGTTATATCTCATCCAGACCAATCTAGTCGACTAAAGATAACTAGATTCTTGAATGTGCCCAATTATACACTCGGGTGTTTGTCAGACGTTGGCAAGAGGTTGCGCAGTGGAAAAACTGAAATTAAATTTGCCCGCCAACTATTCCTTAAATGAGTATAGAAATGTGGGCAAACTATAAAATAAGAAAACCATTTCGAGGTACCCTAACTTGTGGAAGACACTGTCAAACAACCAAAGGTAAAGTATTATGTAGCTCTTCGATTGGTTTTATGAATCATGATGCATGAATAGTGAGTTTAATTTTGTCATTTTGCCGTAACAATGCAAAGCGAACTCGCACACACAAGGTGGTGTAATTTGCATATAATTTTGCTTCGCACAAAAAAAAACTGTGACTTCCTATCCCCTCTATGTGTGTGACGCTTTTTGTTTCATTCTTTTTTCTTCTTTAGGGATTTATTGCAAAGTTTTGTTTTGCTTTTATAGCTATGTGTTTATTTGGGTTATGTCCTGTCATTTAATCACTTTGCCCCAGGCAAGTTGTCCGCGTAAAGAGTGTGAGGACTGGGGAAAGACTGCAAGGAATTCCTTTAAAATAAAACTGGTTACCTACTACAATATAGAGATCACTACGGCCAGGCCATGCCATAGGTATATAAGTTTGAATTAAGATGTATGATTCTGTATTTGCGGAGCATTAAATGTCCTCGTCAATTTTGCTCTAGAGTGCCTAGTGAATTGCTCTTTATTTGAAAGTGAATTTGATGGCAATTTCGTAAATTTGCTTTGACAGTTGGGTTTCTTTTTGTTTGTGTGGAATATGTAGATGACAACCACTTTGATTGGTTATATTAATAGGGCATACATACATTTTACCTACTTTTCTTGTTTGTGTAGTAAATTAGGTACTCTTATCAGACCCTTACTGTCAAATGTCAACTCTACAAGATATCGCAGGTTATATAATTTAAGATTACATTTACCGTTTACCTCATTTTGCACCAACACGGAGTGAACATTTCCTCATTCATATCAGAGATTAAAATCATTATTTTTCTGTCAATTATTTCAGAAAAATTTAGAACATTGCGGTTACTATACCAGTAGCACCCACCATTATGGACCACATACAATTGTTCTCAACCGTGTCCTCGGTAGATATTTTGCATTCTTTTGAACACAATAGAAATAGGCAATCGAATCTGTGGTATGTTCACTCTAGAGGTGGTTTTAAGCGGTCGGTGGCCATTTCGCGGATGATTCAAAGGATGCTTGTGTCTGTGCAATTTCACTTTAAATTGGTTCGATGGGTATGATCATAATGTTAATAGTAATGACACTGACAGCTCAGCTTTAGAATAAAGTCTACAATATGTGATCTTCGAAAGTAGATGGGTATATTGGCAGATACACTAGAGATTGTGGGTCTTATGATGTCATGTTTAAAATACATAATCCGAACCTTTTAAATTTACACATTTTTGTTCCGTGGATTCAATAATTAAAAAAAATATGAAGTTGTCAAGATAGATCGTGTTTTCATATAGAAATGAACATTCCAAAAAGCAACACGCAACATATTTTACACTCTCTATCAATATCACGACCACATTTCTCTTTATAATTCTATATATTTTTAATATGTCAGTAATGGAAAAAACTGATAGTGTGACATTAGACTAAGTCCGGCATTGAGCGAAAGCCAACTGAATGAAATTCAACAACTTTATTATCATTTTTGTATGCTATACCCTACACATACATATTTTAGGCAATTTTATCTCGCTCTGAGCATTGTTAGGCGTTTTGTTTTTTTGTTAAGAGCCTGAACTGTCAAAGAAAGTTTGTGCTTCTTCTTTAAGCTCACACACATTGAAGCTCTGAGCTTGTATTTCTTTTTAGGTTTAAAGCATGACTGCAGTGCACTGGATAAGCCTAGAAAAAATTTACTGAGCTGCCACATTTAAAATTTGAGCGCACCATATTTTGACATATGAAAGCAATGCGAATGCTGGCAAATAAGTGTAGCAAACTAAAGAACTACAACAAATACTGGGCGCAAGGTGTATATTTTTTATTATGTGACAGTTAGTGCTCAAAGGTGTTTCATAAAAAATCTGTCGCTCTGAACACACTCAGTTCAGTGCAATGTCGAGCTCTGTTCAGTGTTCCCTCTCTCAGCGAATAAAGAAAACGACTCTTATCAGCGAAAGTTATTGCATGCATAGATTATGGTATTACTTTTATGACGACTGCTTTCCAGCTTCTGTGCTTTTAACAAATAGGATTGCCTCTGGTGTTGCACCCAAAAATGCAATAATGAACCCTACACCGCCGGCCGTCAAGGTGTGCAGCATATTCTCAACAAACTGTCCACCATCTTCATTGTACTACGACCTACCGTGGACAGATCCTTTGGTACACACACAACATAATATTCAACCTGTAGTTTTCCAATTCAAGTCATGATTTAAATTACGGTTTTATGATGGGCTACTCTCAAGTCTCAACGGCAACCGAAGTGACCGAAAACCCTATAAGAGAAAAAAAATACCAACCAGACGAACGGACTGAATAACTATGGTTAGAAGGAGAACGGGGGCATTCCACCAGCGAACATTAACTTCATCATTGCCGGGCCTATAGGCAGTGTACAAGCCAACAACGATGATGACGATGGGCGATGATGATGCCGTTCACGACGACGGCGAAGTTAGCAGCGACCAGCAAGCAAATCAAGTATGATGACCAAAGTCAAAGACGCAGAATGTGAAGTACTTATATATACACCGAAGACCTTACACGCGAGGTATTGTAATAAATATTTCATGTTTCGCGATGGCGACAAGTCTTTGGTCTCCTTGTGCCACACTCTGATGCACAGGCATTGAGAAGGCGATAGTTTTGTCACATTAAAGCTGAGCCATTGTGCATGGGTGAGCAGAGAAGAGCAAACGAACAACTGTCGCAGTCAGTGATATCAGACTTTTCGTACTGACCTTCCCACGACGATTATCAAAAATAGCCTTTTTGCCAATGCCGTTGTTAGAAAAACCCACTATATTCCCCACAAAAATATGCATTATAAAAGGCACAAAAACTAATACAAAAAAACGTCTTTTCTTCAGTATTTTCAGTATTTGAAATGTCAATGTTCTGACGGTTCATTATTGCATATTTGGGTGCAACACCACAGGCAATCTTATTTGTTAAAGGCCCTTTCTTCGTACTTTTAACTCATTTTGAAATGGAAAATGCCCACGATCTGGTATTACTGGTTTGAAGCGGTATTGTGCGGCACAAAGTTTACTGCAAACATACAAATACAGTATGGGCGTAAAGAAACATTCAGGGGGCAGATACCGTATATCAACAAAATTTTAAAATTTTGATCACCAAAATAAGTATATTCTGCTCGATTTTTTTTGACAAACGTCAGCTTTCATTATATTTTTGGAAAATGAACTGGATTAAGCTCTCAAACTTGTAATTTTAGCACTTAGTTTGCTAGTTTTGGAGGTCTATCGTTTCGACGATAATCGTCTGAAAAATTACGGAATGAGTGCCCACTATGAGTCAAAATTTGTATACGATTCTATGACAAAAAATGAGAACAGTAGTGATGCAAATTATTGAACTGCAACTGCGATTTATCCCAATGTGGTCTCATCAGCGGGCAAGCCACCACATCTGCTCAGGTGCACTGATAATTTGATGTGTACCGAGACTTATGACTTCTGCACTTATGTCATATGTAAAACTGTGTAATGAAGAGAATAACAATTTAAAGATTGTATTCTTGTTTTAAAATAAACATAAAATGAAGCGACTGAAAATTGTCTGACATTTAAATGAGCGTTAAAAGAAAAATAATCTAAGTAGTATCCTAATAAGCCACCATATATGGTAGGCGAGCGAAATGGGCATATCATGAGCAAACATGTATCCTAGTGGACAAAAACTGAACAATCAGTGTTGTATAAATTTCTTTCAACATACGAATCACATGCTGTCAGCTTCTGAACAACACATTTGACAAGCATCAGTATTAAAGAAATATACCCATACCATACTCAATATCTTTGAATAATTTATTCAAATGATAATTCTGGTTCGTCAGATACAAGTTTCCTGTTTACCCATCTCACTACCTCAATGTAAATATTGTAAACACGTGGGGGTCCTAAATTCTATCACTCCTACGCAAAACAGAAATAAAATCGTAAAAGGCCTCCTATATAACATATTATGTACTATATCAAAACATAAGAACAAACCCTAATAATAAACTGTGTCAATGCTAATTAAAGCGTTTGATAAATCGAGAGACCGGTTCGATTTGATTTGATTTTCGCTCAACTTAAGGACAAAGCAGATCACAAATATATACCAGTAAAACATCACCAACCATAAATTGATGTAAACCGAGAATATCTAAACTTTATTATGCAACACGTGTGAGGTGACATTATTGCTAAAAATCGAAAAAAAAACAACTCACTTTTGGGTCAAAAAACAAGTTATATGACAAGTGCAAGCATGGGTCATGACTCATGAATGACGTGCGCTATTTTATTAGTCGCATTTCAATATGGTAATTGATATTCTTCGAGCGATT
Organism: Cheilosia variabilis; assembly: GCA_951230905.1. Lineage (NCBI taxonomy): Eukaryota > Metazoa > Arthropoda > Insecta > Diptera > Syrphidae > Cheilosia > Cheilosia variabilis. The sequence goes on along the minus strand of OX579680.1, from coordinate 22,153,188 downwards.
TACTTTCAGACATAACATCTTTAGATTTTGACTCGAACTAATTGTGATTCCCGGTTAACGAAAAACAAGTTAAAGGTCACAATGGTGGACTCGGTGTTGAATTTCTACTAGTGACTAGTCAACAAGTCATGCTAATTCGATCTGTCAATAAGAATCCAAATGATCTTGTGTGACTAGCAACACATTAAGAATAGATCAAGCAAAATAGAATGGTGTTAAAACCATAGACGCCGAAAGATATTCAAATGAAATGCAAAACTATCAATTAATTGCCCATGCAAAAATATTTATATCCGACTAACAAGATTTATTTGACGAAAACGATCGAGTATTGTATTGTTTTGTAAGTAATATGCCCTGTACACTGCGACCAGAAGAGATCTATTGTGTTGGCCTCTATTATTTAACTCAGGGAAAAAAACGATCGACTAACTATTTTTTATTTAAATTTCCAATCCTACATCGCATTAAAGATAAATATCGAATGCCTGCAGGCAATTCATTTAATTTCGGTTTTCATTCACAAATATTCAAGCCCGAAGCTGATTGTGATTGAAGAAACTTTATTTAGGCGCCATATTTATAACAGTAGCTTTACATCATTGTTGTAAATAAGAAAAAGCCGGGAACGAATCGGCTTAATTTAAATTTAAAAGAGATTATTTGTCGAAGTCATTTATAATGACGTGTCTGTTAACGATTGACAAATAAGTACAAATTTATGCAGTTGATACGAAAACGGAGATTGGCAACGGTTTTCTGATATAGATAAGACATTACGATAGCTGCTGTATTTTCCTGTACAAACAAATACAAAAAAAATCCAGGCTTTTAAATCGGCCTTTGAAAGGGGTCCGAAAACCAATAAAAATCCAGAGCTGTTTATTCGTATTCTCTTTCGCCAGTTGTAGAATTTAGATTTTGCATAATTTATTTACTTTATCACAATCACAACGCGTTTTTCTATTCTCGCTCTGATTACAGCACTGAATAGAGTTCAAACTCCAAGCACCTTTGATTTATTTATTAAACACATTTGAGCATTAGCTGTCAAATCTCATAGGTATGTCAATTAAGATTCATCCCGTGACCAGTTTTCGTTATATTTCTTTAGCCTTTTACAGTGCTTTTAACAAAAAACGAAATAGCGGCCAAATAGGTTTTATCGAACGAATTAGCATAATCCTATTAATAACAATTTTTGATAGATATTAGACATTTATGAAACGAGCGCATAGCTAAACTGCCTTCAGAGATTTGAGCGTGAATAACAAATGACAAATGCCTTTTTATTATATTTTGGAGCAGTGCTCCCACTTGTATGGGATTTCTTTTCAACTGAAACGTCAAATAACTAGGTGGTGGAAAAGAAAAGTTTTAATTAATTGGAAAAAGTTACTATACGTATACATACTAACTAAGTCCCTTAAGCTAAGATTAGACTGTACGCCAATTATGCATATGAATGCCAACAGGCAAATGACCAGATTAGCTGTCAAATGACCAAAATTTCAGGATTATCAAAACTGTATATTTGACATATGGGCATATAGTGCCTTACGCGGGCATTCGTGCTTATTGTCCGATTACACTATATGCTATTTGGGCATTTTTATCTGTCAAAATCAGCCTGGTCAAAAGTAGTATTTAGGTCATTAGAGCATATGAGATATGCCCATTACAATGTATGACCATATTTTGACAGGAAAACTGTCAGAAATTGGCATCTTATGACCACTTGGCATACAGTCTAATCTTAGCTTTACTCACCGAATAGTAAAATTACCATTCAACGGTTGTCTTGATGATTTTTATTAATGGTGCTGTTAGTATTTATTTTGCTGCACCAGCATTCGCATTCCTGATCATCAATCATTTTCAAAATATGCTGCTCTCAGTAAATTTATTCTGAGCTTATGGAATTTAGTTTCGATATTGATTTGCAGCTCAACTTCTGGATGACGCAGATATCTTATTGTTAGAATACAAAATTCGAGAAATTCCTGGCTCCCCTAAATATTTTATAATAAAACTTTAGGGAGTTTTTTTTTACCATAAAATCACTGGACAGGTTTCGATAAAACTTTTTTTTTAAATGATTATTAAGACTTGGAACCAAGACAAGAATCTAGCTATCTTAAGTCAACTGTCAACTAGATTGCACTGGAAATCCATTTCAATTGATGTTTACACATTTATAACAACACATTTCGAAATAATTTATTATAAAACATCGTTTCCATACTCGAAAAATTAATAATTCATTAAAAAAGCAATCCTTCCAACGATAAACAATTCGTAACCGCCAGCTGTGTGTCATACACATTGGTATTAGTGAAAGTATGTGTGAAATCTGAGAAAAAAATCGAGATTTCTCTAAAGAGAGTCAGATAAAAAAAAAGATTGATTTTTTTGCCAAATCGGACATGAAAAGCAATCTCAATCAAAAAAAATTGATTTTTTCTCCAAAAAATTGATCTTTTTGCCAAATCAAAAACGGCATAAGATTGATTGAGTGTGAAAGCCGCAAAACTACAGAAATAATAGAGGGGATTTGCATATAAAAAGCGCTAGAAATTTCGCAAGGTGCTAAAACTTTTTAAAGCGCGCTAAACATACTAAAAAAGCGCCGAAAGCGCTAAAATGACAGCCCTGGTCGGGAACGTCACTTTTTCTACGTCAGCCACATATGCGAAGTGTCAACTTAGTACTCAGTCACGAATTTCTTGACTAGATTCGTCGGCTACCCCTCCACAAACGTCAACTGAAACAACTGCTCACATGACCGATTTCGACCAATCAAAACCGAGATACATCTAGTGAGAGATCTGTCAGACTTACTAAACTAGATAATTGAACGTCCCCATTGCCACGCCTACTTTCTGTCAGCGATGTTAACCAAAATGTGTTTTTTTCTGACCTCACTGTTTTTATTTTGCCGTTGCTCAAATATTTACTTAACCTAAGTACATTAAATAGCATCGGTTTGACATATCAAGTTTTTACTTTATTTTCGAGCATCAAGTGTAGAGCTCGTCCTTGTTTACACCGTTGCCCAATTTCTATGGTGAACAAACTGTTGTGAGAAAAACTGTCACAAGTCATAAGGCCCTTTTGAAGTCTTTCTGATTTCTAGGACTGTCAAATAGTTCACGCAAGAAAAGTCAACCCAAATGCAAAGCCATCAATATCCTTCCGGCCTTGTGCAATGGCAGGCCAACTCCCAATTCCTATTAATATGATGGGTGATTGAAATTCATCACCACTTTGCGTGTTGGCTTTTATTATTATTTCCCGATTTGCGCGACAAACAAGTGTACTAAAAATAATATCTTAATGACAGCCAATCACAGCGAAGAAAAATGAGAATCATTGGGAAGCCAAAATAAACAAAATCGCGACAAAAAGGAAACCAAACGAACAAGAAATCTATCTAATGCATGAGCAGACACTATCTGTATCTGTAAATTTATTCCTAAAGTAAACAGAAAGCGATTCCTTGTCTTTTTAATGCAAAAAAAAACAGACAAAAATAATAATAATTAGATTGTTTTTATTTGATTATTTATTTATATCACTTCATCGTCATAGCAGAGCCGAACGCCGAAGTCGAGCTATAAGAAGAAGGCGCACATAGTGATGTGGATTGTGGAGTGGATGTCTGATACTCTGATACTCTGATGTGTGCTCTGATGTCTGATCTGGCCTGGCCTGGCCTGGATGGCTTTTGCTCTCTCTCATGCTCATATTTATAGTTTAGACTGTTTTTTTATTTCATTTAGTTATTGGATAGGTTGAACTTGCAGATTGCAGTGCATATAGAATATCTGGTCGAGCTGGTTTGAAGCGAAAATGTCGTGCTCCGGTGTTTTGCATTTGACACGGCATTATGTAGGCGTCGTCCGTCGTTCTTCGTACATTTGAACCGCAAGCTCCCCGCTGCTGCCAGTTTTCGTTTTGTTTTTGCCTCTTCGTATAACCAGCCATTTCTGCTGCGGATAAATGTCAGAGCAAATACGAGCAAACACACACCACGATATCGGGCATTATGAGCTGCTTGCTGTGCCACTGCTATTTTCGAATTGCGCGCAGCCGCATCAACTTTAGCCCCAGCGCGAGAGATAAGTTTGAAGTTTCATTCTCGGTGTGTGTGCGTGTGTGTGTTTGTGCTTCTATAGCCTTATTTCATCTTCATCTTTCGCAGTCTAGTTTTGTGTGTGCTTATTTCACCCGTTCGCAAAAGGTTATATTGCATTGGGGTGGGGGCAGGCGGCAGTTGAACAGATACCCACCTACCTACCTACTTGCGGAATGTTATAGTTAGCTGTCGTATCGTCGTGGCGGTTTGCTCTTTACACTTTTGCCCAAGATATTCGACATTTGAGCCGGCCTTTGGGGTCTGATTATCAGCATGGTGTTATTTATTTTTATTATGAATTTTTATTTCATTCTCCCCAATCCCCCATTCTATACGGACGGACAGACATACCTATATGTGACGGTGTGGATAGATAGGTGAAGTCTGAAGCTGAAGTCATATGAAGTCAAATGATCTGCCATCGGATCATTAATAATTATTTTTTTTTTCATCTGTTTTGTTTGCTTTTTGCATAATAAACAAATATTCTGTGTATAGTTTGAGGAGGGGAGAAAAATCAGAGCAGATCAACAATTGTTAGGTAAATGTATCGTATTCGCAATTCGACTCGTTGCAGTTGCAGCAGTGATAAGTTTATTTGACAGCACAGCAAACCGAGGTGATGGTAGGTAAGGTGAGCTTTGATTTGTGATCTGCTCTGGGCTGGCGTTCGTCAAGGACGAACTTATCATAACCACTGAGTGACAAAGTGCCAACTGGGAATGGACATTAAGACAACATTGACAGTTTTATGTGGGGGACTACGGCATTATGTACCGGAAATGGAGGCGCATATTGGCGTGGAATGTTTATTGTTTTTGAGTGTTGATTGGAGGACGTATTAATTGAAATTAGATTAAGTAGATCAGCGTTAGAATTGGAAAGTGGATCCATTAGCTGGACATTAATAAAATGGAACAGTTATATAGGTGTGCGTATTTTGCATGACAGGTTTAATCAGGCATGTGCGCTGACAGATGACATTTATGGCGAAAACTTAATTGAAATGTGGGTCGAAGTGAGTGAGTTTGAGTCAAGATCTTTATTGGTTTTAAGACAATTATTGAGGGCAATTGCGACAGGGGCTTAGTTCATTTCCCACAGCGCCACCTAGATGACAAACATCTGTGGGTATAGAACTGTTCTGAGAAAGTTTCTCCCGTCAGCTGTTTGGATTCAGCATAAAAGTGTAGATCTCTTTGGAAAATAGAAACTCACAGAAACGAATGGTTGTCAAAAATTAGGGTTTGGGTCCTATATGGACCCAAACCTGTTGCGCCAACTAAAATACTTTTTCTCTGCAAAAATAGAGTGCGGAAAATATGAATTTTATTAAAATACGTAATGACACAATGTTGCTGTATATTTGCCGTTTAAGAACTAACATACAAAAAATGCGGGTACGTTCACCAAACATGCTTCGTAAGTCTGACAGCTGACAGACGCGACTTGTTTGAGCTTTCATTGACCTGAATTAATCATGTGAGCAGTTGAAGAGGTAGCCGACAACTCTAGTCAAAAATTCCTTGACGGTTGTGTTAAGCCAGATTTTCACCTCGAGTTCGAAAAAATTTCCGGAATTTTAATTCGAAAAAAGCTTGTATTACTAATTTCAGTTTTAGTAATAAAATAATTGTAATTGTCATAAAATTATTCATCGTTTTACTGAAAAATTAGGTTCTGATTTAGTCAATGTCTAAACTGACAGTTGCGTGTGAAACTAGTCTGTCACATTCCCAGCTAACTCAGTCTAGATATATTGCCATCTTAAATCAACAAATTGTTTCTGAAAAGATGATTAGACATCTTAGTTTCTCGGAACGCGACAGACAAGTTTCAAGTTGCCACTGTCAGTTTGGACATTAACTAATTCAAAACATAATTTTCCAGTTATACTTAAATTAATTTCACATTTTCATGTTGAATTAGATATATTAATTTTAATAGGTGACAACCTTCTGACGTTTGTCGAAAAAATCGCTGTCAATTTGAGGAATATCTGTTATTGAATTTTTGTTTTGCAAAATGTTGTTCAGTTTCAAAAATCAATATAAACGCAAAAGCGTAACAGCAATTTTAAGTGACATCTGTATAATAGATAAAATAAGTGCACTCAAACTTCTGCGCCCAACTGTGCTCATGACAAATCAATTGATATAGCCACATCTCATAATAAGCCCAATATCTTAAAGCCACGTTTATGACCGCCTAATGAATGTGTTAATTCCCTTTGCATCATCTGCACGCAACCATCTTCTTTACTACCAACCTTGTCGTTCCACTCGGCACTAGCGCGCTACCCACCCCACCCTGCTCCACCACTCCCATCTCCCACGGATATATCTCTCTTCTCGGCATCAGAAAAGAAGAAGTTCAAAAATAAGTTCATTGGTTCGAGTTGAACTCAAGAATGTGGTGCGCGCAGACTTCGCCGACTTGGCTCCGAAAGTATCATCTGATGAAGACTACAGCAGCGTTAACACCGCTTCACGTGTAGGTGGCACCGATGCGGAAGTCATCGGCGAACGGTGGAATACGAACAGAAATTTATAATTGAAACAATAAAATTAATAATTTATTAGATGACAACAGTGATACGGCGACATGTTGATATGCATTTTATGCCGGTTTATTGGCGGGCGTCAAACGGGACTGGCAAGGTCGATTCACGGATTCGCGCAATTTGGAACACACAGTCGAACGCAGTTTCGGTCATTTTGTGGTTATGCATGCAAAATTCGAACGTATAACTGATGTTGAATTTCGAATAACTTAAATGGCAGGGGTCACGACCAAAGAAAGACCAATAAAAAGATACATGAATTAAAAATGTGTGTCCTCGTTTGACCGCCAAGTTGCATAACAAATTAATAAAGTTTTTTTTTAATTACATTACGTCTTTGAGACAGGTTTTCAGTTGGGACTTGTGAGTAGTTGTTTGGGTTGGGGTTAGCCCTGTCAATTAGTACGAATGAAGCAGATTTTCCATCACGGTTCGGCAATTGAGAGGTGGTCACATATACCGATACATAAGTCAGGTGTAGTTATGGTGTTTTTTTAAATGAACCATGAACATGTGATTTTGACGGACGCAGCTTTTTCGTGGTCAAACACTTTACAGAGGATGTTTAAACTTAAGTCAACTAAATCTGACAGCTAAATGACTTTTTGTATTTAAAGTTTTAATTGGCTAAGACTGATCTCGTGAACAGCTTTTTCAGTTGACTTTTATGAATAGGTATAGTCGACAACTCTAGAGTATAGTTAACAAAACAACTTATGTTATACACGGACTTTTTTTTTTACTGCTATACCTGCCACATATTTATGTCTACGTATTATTTTTTTTTGCATCTAAAATATAGGTTTTTCGGAAAATTCGTTGCAAGAGATTGCACCTCCCTTTGACTTTTGCACGTAATAAAAAAATAAGCAAAAGGTACGTTTAATCCGAGGAAAAAGGGAATTTGCAAGTTGAAGAAACATATTCATAGATGGCAGTGAAATGAATTCGGAGATATTGTTATTTTTAAGGTTGTGAATCTTTTAAAGTGAGAACAGCAGCATCGGGAGCAACTTTGACAACAGGGACAACTTCAGTTGCAAAAGTCTCATATAATCTACTGCAAACATTCAACATTCCCAATAAAAATAAATGAATAGTTGGCGCTGGCGCAATAGGTTTGGACTTCTAGCTTCTCAATTGTGTGAGTTTTTCATTTTTGGAACGAAATGGAAGTGATCTACAATTTTATGCCGATTCCGGCTGTCTGTTAAAAAACTGTATGAAAATGGCGTTGGCTCATTCGCAAATAACTGTTCAGAATGCTTTAGTATGTAGTTTTACGAAAACAGTATACGTTCGCAATAGAAGAATGTGTTTTTTTTTTTATAAATTCCTAAGGAGCCTAAAAATCGACAAACTTTAAAGTGAATAGCTAAATTCTAATGGAAATTTTAAGGAGCCAGTGAAAAGTTCGAGTGGCCAATTCGAAGATTAATAGCCAGTCCTGCTAGCACTGCTACTTGTATAGCAGCTGATGGAACTCTCCACAAATTACTTTTCGCATACGATTCACTGTCCATTTGGAGATCACCGGAGAATTCCGTTCCAAGACAGCTGCGTACTAGGATTAAAGGGCTATTCGTATGAGCCCGAAAGAATTTCTTAAATTTTGACAACATACAAAGATTGTGATTTACTTTTGAACGCACCCGTGAAATTCGAAGTAAATAAATAAGTAGGGTGGTAAGTTCTCAAGAACTAATGTCATTTTCCATTGGGATTTTCAGATTTTGCGCTCCCATTTCAGGTTTTTCGTGCCCAATGGAACATAAAATAAGAATATTCTTATTGCAAATGTGTTGGTGCGTGATTTAAAAGTCAGCTGTTCTTAAATTGTAATTTGTGTTTATAAAAATTCAATTTATGTTATTTATGTTGATATCCATTGCAGCGGCCAAATGTAAGTTTTTCTCTATTTTTTACGGACTCGTCGTCTAAAGATAGATTAATAACACACTTCAAAGTTTGACAAGTGTCAAATGTTTTGGTGTTTGTGAAAATCGAGATTGGCAAAATTGCTCTAACTCTGAAAAAGTGTTTTTTTTTAGCAGAAAAACTGCTCTGAATCTTTTTCTGTCCCAATGGCAAAGGACATTAATCGCCCTCAACGGAAAGTGTGAACTGCTTGTGTCAGTTGTGAAGCAATTACGCCTATTTACATATTATTCATGGCAAAACTACGCACCATTTTATTGGTTTTTCAAAACATTTACCTAAATAGGCTCAACGTTTACAAATGATTAATGCTTGGTAGTTTTTTTTTGTTTTTAAATAAAACCGACACTAGTTGCTTGCATCTTAGTTCAGTTGGTTAAGGAAAAAATAAAAAAATAAATAAATCTCATCTAAATAAACAACATCCACCTAGGAGTCAGGTTACTCCGTGCGCAAAACTGGCCAAATGTCCCACCTCTTTGCAACACCACCACCATACAAAGACCGAAGAGGTTAACGATCACATAATTAATGATCTGACATAGGAATTGCTGCGTTGGTACCTTATTTACCAGCAGATATCAGTTCACCCTACGGAACTGTAACAAGTCGTCATTTCTTATGCGTTATAGCAGCGCGACTTGTTGTTCATTTTTCCCTCTGTTTTCCTGTCTCTGGTTTTGTTGATTTTCACTGTGTAGCGGCGGCGCCGCGCGTCGGTCGTCTCCCATCATCTTCTTGAGTTTCCAATCCGGTCTAGCGTTGTGCTTGGATTCTCTTAATTTCTCTCCTTTGACATGCGAATGCGAAACAAGTTCATGACTGAAGTGCATATAAATTGAATATTACCAACAGGCAACAGGTCCGAGATCAAGCTAGGCGATGCGACGCGACGCGCGTCCCCAGCTCCAACTTCAAGTGCGCTGGTATCTGTGTGATACTTAAGATATCTGGTGCATTTACGCACAACTTATATGGATTGAATTGGTCTGGTCTGGCCCGGCCCGGGACAAGGCATCCTGATCTCTTTGCTGGCCTCAGGTTGGGTTTGGAAAACGAATCTCTCGAATCATTTCTTTTCAGCTTGTATCCCCTCTTTCATCGACTATCGAGGATCCGCAACTTCAACTTTGCTAATTTATGAATTACTCGTTTGTTGAGGCATCGGCAGAGGGGTGACACTATAAAGTCGGGCAGGCGGGACGAGGCGACGACGACGACACATTAGGATGCCTAGCATGTTATGGAAAATCGAACTAGATTACGACTTTTTGGTATGACTGGCGGTCTTCTTGGACTGGTTTTTCTATCTTCATCGTTAGGCGGTGTTTTGTTCAGTTGTAGGCCTCCTTTTTTTTTCTATTAAGGCATTTGCAATTATTATTGATGTCCACACATATGTCGGGCGTAATCGTATTTCTTATACGTTACATATTTATATGTAAGAGCTGGAAAATCTATTCAATCGATTTCACATTTTACGACTTTGGCAATAGGTCTCGAATCAATCGAATGTTAAGTTTGCTATTTTTTCCAGCTCTCTTGAGACATGGAGACTGAGGCTACGCGTATGTTATTGGTATACGATAAATTAGCGGTGCAACAGCATTTACAACTTCGTTAATGATTTCTCAGAAATGGAACTATGAAAGTCGAATCGAAGTTGATAGTGCTTACAGGTATTCGAACAGTTAATCTCCTCAATTGGATGGGCGTCTTATTGATTCAAAGTCACTGACCTTCACTTTATTTTAATAAGTCCTATAAGTTCGTCCCAAAAATGAAAAACTCACCAAAACGAATGGTTGTAAGAAACTAGGCCTAGGGTCCCTATTTATTTACAAAAAGTTATAACGTTACCCGGTTGTAGGTATATACGATTATGGTCTTAAAAAAATGTATGAGGTGCGAATTCTTGTTTAAAATTCCTATTTTGCGAACTTTACATCTTAGCTTTCATAAAAATGTTTGAAGCACTTCTCGATAGAAATATATTGCCGTTAGCAACAAGGGCTATAGATACTTTAAAATGTACAGTTAGTCCCCTCCGATAGCACAACAAATTCAAAAAACTGGTTGGAATCGGTTGAATGATTTGTGAGCTATCGCTCGGACTTTCAAAAAGTTTTAGTAGGTAGGTAGGCAAAATAATCGGCTTTGACTTCTCAATGAATTGTAGTATAAAAAATCCACTCACCTGAGCATATTCAGCGCAAATATCTATACTGCTGACAAACGCAAAGACATCGTCAACACTCCAGGCGTTAACTTCGTCGCTTTGAGCCTGACACTGTCGCATCGGTATAACGGGCGCTGTTGCCGGCGCTGTAGCTGCAACTATTTCACTGGGTGCTCTTGTTGCGCTGACTTTTGGTGATTTGGCTGGTGTCTGAACTGTTGCGCCGATTCCCGGTGCCACCTCCCGACTTGGACTTTTCTCCGATCCACCACTAGACGTGGACTCAGCCTTAAAGCGTTTCGCTGGCGGTGCCGAACTTAAGTCTAAAGGTGATGCAGTCATATTCTTCTCTCCAGAGCTATTCGCAGACGTATCCCGCATTGGACTAGATTGCCGGTTTTGTGATTGTTGTTGCTGTTGCTGTTGCAACTGTGCTGAATAGAGTAATGCTGGCGATGCAAATTGTGCGGCTTGCTGTAGGGCAGCTGTGAGGTTTGGTCCGGGCGACTGTGACGCACTATTGTTAGACACTGATGATCGTTTTTGTGCCGACATAAGGATGTTCTTGATTTCGGCCTCTTTAGCTGCTCGTGCCTGGAAAATACAGTAAAAAATGTCGTAATCTTTCACAAGTGTGTATGGGTTAAAAGAAAATCTTACCAGAGTAACCAAAGCCTGCGTGCTGCTCATGTCAATCAGCGGTGGAAACACCCCCGGCGAAAACGGAAGACTCGACAGAAAGCTTTGTACAAATGGGGGTACACTCGGTGTGGTGGTTGTCAAATTTTGTACATTTTGCGTTGACTTGGAAGCTTCCGACGGCGAGGGTTGTTCCTTCAGATTGGTGTTGCTGCTGCTGTTGGTGCTGTTATTCGCGGCGGCAGACTTGCTGGTTTGACTAATTTTGCTATTTTCAAAAAACGTACTCCGTCGTGATGTGCCAGAGCTGGAAATGTAAGCAAAAATATTCCATTAGATGTGCCGTGTCGTCGGTGGTGCCATATGAACTTACTCATTTGGATTGCTATTGTTGTACTTGGCAGCTAAACTACGCATAAAGTCGGAATAGTTTCGCGTGGGGAAGTCTGAACTTCGACTTTGAATTTGCGAGAGCAAATTCGTCGACAGATTGTGCAGTTGAATGTCGTTGGTGGTATGAGTCGCCTGAGGCGGTGTCCCCCGAAACGATGATGGTGTCGCACTTCGCGATCTGCAATTAGAAAGGAAATCGAAAGGAATTACAAGTAGAACCTTGCGCAGCTGGTGATCTGTGAAGTGAGTTGAATATAATTATGGTGGTGACATTCTGTCAAGGTTGATTGATTGTAGAGATTTGGTTCGGTGATTGTTACGAAAGATTGGTTGCGGTATTCAGTTAGCACTTCAGCTGGTTGCAGATATGTGAGGAGAGAATAATAATGTAAGCATAAGAGACCTTAGGTAACGCATTGGAAAGTGGTATTCAGATGTGACCAACAAGCTTGTGTTGCATGCCAAAGGGTAAAAAGGTTATTTGAATACCCCCCAATGGGAATACCCATACCTTCAATGAAGCTCAGCATTAGTGGAAAAAGAACCTAAAGAGTCGATCGAATTAGCGATGTGAGCAGGCTTTTAAGTGAATTGAACATTCGAGCTTGGGTAATCTAAATATAAACAGAACAGTGTTTTTCGAAGTTCATCGCAGTTGACCATGCAATAAACAAACTAAACTATACAGCCTTATTTAAAGGGTGATTTTTTAAGAGGTTTAGAACTTTTTTTAAAAAAAAAACACAAAAAATTCGAAAAAATGAATGAAATATTTATTTAAATCGATAGTTTGAACCTTGCAATTAAATGTTTAAAGATAATTTCATGCAAATGTTGACCGCGGCTGCGTCTCAGGTAGCCCATCGGCTGAGTCCAATTTTGGCATACTCTTTCACACATATCGGCCGGTATCTCACGAATGAATGCATGGATGTTGGCTTCCAGTGCGTCAATCGAAGCGGGCTTGTCCCTATACACATTAGCCTTGGCATACCCCCACAAAAAATAATCTAATGGTGTCAAATCGCACGATCTAGGCGGCCAATTGACCGGCCCGAAACGTGAAATTAACTGTTCACCAAACTCGCCTCGCAATTGCGCCATTGTTTCGCGTGCTGTGTGGCATGTGGCACCGTCTTGTTGAAACCACATATCATGCAAGTCAAGAACTTCCATTTCGGGCAAAAAAAAGTTTGTTATCATCGCTCGGTAGCGTTCACCATTGACAGTAACGCTGCGATTCGCATCATCTTTGAAGAAATATGGCCCAATAATGCCGCCGGCCCATAAACCGCACCAAACAGTGGCTTTTTCGGGATGCATTGGTAGCTGTTGCAATGCTTCTGGCTGATCTTCACTCCAAATGCGGCAATTTTGCTTATTTACGTACCCATTCAACCAAAAATGAGCCTCATCGCTGAACACAATTTTTCGATAAAAAAGCGGATCCTCGGCCAGCTTTCCAAGAGCCCATTCACCAAAAATTCGGCGTTGTGGTAGGTCGGCTGGCTTTAGTTCTTGCACCAGCTGTATCTTAAAAGGCTTTACGCCCAAATCCTTCCGCAAAATTTTCCACGTAGTGCTGTAACAAATACCTAACTGCTGGGAACGGCGCCGAATCAACATTTCGCGGTCTTCTGTCACACTAGCTGATACGGCCGCAATATTTTCTTCACTACGCACAGTACGTAAACGTGTTGGTGGTTTAATGTCCAACAAAGTAAATTTGGTGCGAAATTTGGTCACAATCTTCCGAATAGACTGCTCAGAAGGTCGAGAATGCCGATCATAAAATGGAAGCAGCGCGCGATGAACATTTCGAACCGAGCACGAATTTTGATAGTAAAATTCAATAATTTGCAAGCGTTGTTCATTTGTAAGACGATCCATGGTTAAATTGCAAACCAAACTGAAGCTGTTTGACAGTGACACAAGGTACTAAACACACGTCAGCTGTCAAAACCAGTGTTGCCAAAACCAAACCAGCTAAAAAATCACCCTTTATTAGAATTTGCTATACGCGGCTAAACACTTGTAAAGCTATGCAGTGTCTAAGTATTTATACAGCACGGAAAGAATTGAAAATCACCAATTGCAAAATTTTGAGTTGCAATTTACGAATTATATATTTCTCGCAAATCACAACGAAGTTTTCATGGATTGATACAAAAATTCGTAATTCGACATTGAAAACGGCGGAGAATACAAAATTCTGTTTGTTGAAATTTACGATTAGAAGTATCAATTCGAGCTTCTTTTATTTGTAGTGATTCGCGAGATTGTTTGGCGCAATTTACCACTCCAATAGGTCAATTTATCAAACGCCACTTTACAATCTGAAATTGCAAAAAATATTTGGTGATTTACCAACACAGAATGATGAATGAATAAAACCTTATAATAATTTGACACATGTGAATTGAAATCATAAATTGACGTAGAGAAATCGTAAATTACAAAATATTTTTTTGTAATTTCCGTGGAATCAACTACCTGATGTGAGGAATCTTTTTATGCACAGTTCATAATCCATGTACCTATTGAAATCCTTTTAAATTCTTTTTCTTTATGGATGAATGTGGTATTGTTAGACAGCTGCAATCATGAAGCCAAATCCTCATTGTGCACATTGCGTGTCGGTGTGGAGACAGGCAGTCGGTATTCAATCTTTTCTCAAAGCAGTCGGGTTTAAGTGGTTTTAGAATAACTAATTCGTAGTGATAGTCAGTATACCTACTAACCAACGGAATATAATGCATTTTGTAAGTACCTATTGAATAATAAAAAAAAGCTGAAGTAGGTACCATATAAATCTGTATTTTTTTTTTTTTTTTTCAGAATCTCGCTATAATTAGAAAAGAAGAATAAATTGAAATGGACTCTAAAATATCAAATGGGTTCTAAAATATGTAATCGAAAAGGTTTGTTAAGGTTTTTATTATTGGCAAGTTCTTCTAAATAATTTGTTTGTATTTTAAATTGCAGCGTGGACAGAAAAACCACCCCAGACAAATCCCGTTGGCTTCGGACGATATGGCGTCGTATGATTCTCACGGATATCAGGAGGAAAACAAATAATAAAATAATACAGCTATGAGTTCTGATTTGTAAATTACAAGATATAAGTTGTAAATTAAGAATAAAGTTTTCTTATTTCACGACAAAACATTTTCAATTTAATACGGTGATGCCTCAAATCGCCACTCGAGAATCGTAAATTGCAAAATATGAATTGCAAAATGATAAAAATAAGTTGCAATTTGCGATTGAAAATTTGTAAATTGCAACTTCTGAAGTAGTAAATCTACCCCTGTTAGTTCGCAAATAAACACTATTGAGTTGCAATTCAAGACTAAATGGTTGTAATTTGCCAAGGTTGTAATTTAATAAGGAAATCGTAATTTACAACAGAAAAGTGGTAATTTACGAATTGTTTTTGCAATTTACAATCCATGTAATATAAAATTGATAACTATTTGTGTCAAATTGCGATCGGTTATGGCAATACGTTTTTCTCGTTTGATCGCATTATTGATAATGAAAAGTGTTGATTCGCGACTTTTGACTTTTGAGGGTCAATATCTTCACTTCGTACAATTTCTAGAATTGCGAATAAAAAGTCGTGAACTAGTAAATCCTTAGCTAAGCTCTAAAACTAGACGAACTTTTCTGTGATTCTGCACTTATTTTTCTTGATTTGATCTTAAAATCTTAAGATCCGTGAGCCTTTATACACCCTTCCAAAAATTCTTATTTATAAAACATTTTTTCATGCATACTAGTTATACAGGGCTTACGTCAAAAAAGGTACTGAAAAAGAGAAATCTATTACATTTATTTGTCCGAAAAGATAAAAAACACTAAGCAGCTTTTGAGAAATGCAAAATACAAATACAAATAGGAAAAGGAATTAAAAGAATGAAAAGTAAAAAGAAAAAGAATGATTTGGGACTCCTAAGAAACGGTAGTCTTATGCAAATTGAAACGAATTTTTAAAACAATTTGAAATGTATCATTTCTGCACATATTTTTTATCTTTCAACACACTTGTAGAATATTGAAAATTGCAAATAAAAAGGTCGATACAGTCTACCCAATTTATTTTTGATTTCATTTAAAATAAAATGTGACAGATTTTTTAAGTCAAAATGACATTTCGATACTATTCCTCTATACAAGCTCTTAACAACGTCCAAGCGCGTTTAGCTTATAGAAGCTCTATAAAACGTAGACATTTTTTTTATAAATAAGGTTTATGCGTTTAGAAGCATTTTAGAGGGTGCATAACTTTATACACTCTTTATAATACGTTTATAAATAAGGCTGTTGTTCTTCAGCTAAGCCGACTTTTAAGAAGGTTTTCGAAAATGTTTACTTTCGAAAGAAACCAACAGATGGCGTACCCCTTATGTCAACCACTGAAGTACGCTTTACAATGGAACTTATTAGATTTCTTGACAGTTTCGATCATTGACGGAACCAAGTGAGATAGTGCCGCATGAATTGACAAATTTGGGATTTTTTTTCTGGAATACTGTCTAAGAAAGAACGAAGCTTAGATATTAAGGGCACGGCTTTTGCATTCGAACCTTGAAACCTCTTTTTTCTTGGTGCGTTACTTGAGAAGTGACAGCGTTGTTATTATACGAGAAGGTTGGTTAAATTTTAAGCATTTTTTTGCCAAATATGTCTCTGAAGTTACCATTTTCACCAAAATAACCTATAGGCTCCAGTGATTATGGTTGAAAACGAACTGATATACCGCTCAGAATAGTTGACCAGCAGTAATTAAGATTTGAACGAGTTAAAGTCTGATTAGGCCGCATCTTTCAACAGAAGGAGAATAGTAAAAAATAAGCTTCAAACTCCTTCAGTCCGTTGGATTCATAGTTAGATAGTTTGGAATAATATAGAATAGTGTAGGAGCCACGACAATTAGGAAGAGCTGAAAAGAGCTAATACCCATTGCAAAAAACCCCGCAAGAGATCGTAGTAGACGCTGAGCTTCACTTCAACACGCAAAATCGTCTACTCAGCTCGATTCATAGCATTCTACTCTCCGGTTGCACTGAATAATTAAATTAGGAGGCACGACGCACGACAATCGGGAAGATTTGGAAAGAGCTAATGCATATCGGCGAAAACGCCACAAGAGGGCGCTCTCGAAGCCAGACCTGACTTCATCACAGATAATGATCTAGTCAGCTCAATTTACAGCTACAGCTAACCTGTCCCAAGTGGAGCTGCGGGAGCTTAAAAAAGCTTATCAGCAATGTTGCTGCAGTTTTTTTTAAAAGTGTAACAAATTTTTTCAAAAAGTGTAACAAATAGAAAAAAAATCTGACAAACTGAAACAAAATTTCAATAATAAAAACATCGTTTCTCAACTCAAAAAATTCTAGATTTGAATTTCTATTTCACAAACTTTATTTACCACGAGATGTAGAACATTGGGGACGTTCAAGTATCTAGTTAAGTAAGTCTGACAGCTCTCTCACTAGATGAAACTCGGCTCTGATTGGGGGAAATCGGTCGTGAGAGCAGATGTTTCAGCTGACGTTTTTGGAGGGGTAGCCGACAAATCTAGTCGAGAAATTCGTGACTGAGTACTAAGTTGACTGAGTACTAAGTTCTCATATGTGGCTGACGTAGAAAAAGTGACGTTCCCGACCAATCTAGTTTTTGCGTTCAGGTTATACATCTCATCCAGACCAATCTAGTCGACTTAAGATATCTAGATTCTTGAATGGGCCCATTGTCAACGGCGACGCGGCGAGACAGAAAAATATTGTTGTATTTTCTCGTTCCCTCCCATTCCCATTCCCAATCGCAGTTTGACGTTTTGCACAA
This sequence comes from Cheilosia variabilis, assembly GCA_951230905.1. Taxonomy (NCBI): domain Eukaryota; kingdom Metazoa; phylum Arthropoda; class Insecta; order Diptera; family Syrphidae; genus Cheilosia; species Cheilosia variabilis. Next base: position 22,135,488 of record OX579680.1, on the reverse strand, counting down.
CTCGTGCTCTGTGTAAACAAACAAATACATTGACAGAAATTGGTAGAAGTTTGTTCGAAAGAAAAAAGTGCTGCCAGTTCAACTTTTCAATATTTTTAACTAGAAAAACGAAGAAAAGATTTTAATGGGAAATAGTGTAACAAAGCGAAACAAAAGTAACATTGTAACAAAATTATAAAATAATTAAAAAGTGTAACACTTTTGTTACACTTGTATCATTGTGGCAACGCTGCTTATAAGCCTATTACCAGCAACTACAGAGGGCGTAGGACACCGTTGAGCTTAAGAGAGCATGCTTATCTAGTCTGCTCCAGTCAAAGCAGCAGTCTGCAGTAAGATAGTAACCTTAGTAAGTTTTAATCATACCGCGTTGTCACTCATCCCCGCCCCATATATCCTAACCTAGACGCCGACGAATTCAAACATTTAAAACAAATGCTTGTATATGTCCAGGTCCACCAATCAAAACTCCCTCGACTTTGAATTGAACTTGTCACTAAATCTTCCTTTTGAATGTATACGATGCGTGAAAGTTGTTACCAGGTTAAACAGCAGTTACGTCAAATGACATCCGGCAATGGGACGTACTTACTTCTTCTCTACTAAATAATACATATGGGTTCACGTTTGCAATGATTGTACAACAGTCGGAAACAGCTGCGAGCCGCGCCTTTTCGTGTTCCCTCATAACTAATGAAGATACCAAGATTGATTGAAACCTTGACCAAAAACAATAGAAACCACACTCACTTTTCCAATGAAATACTGTTAAATATTCCCCCTCCCCCCACACCCACCTCTAAATACCCACACTCGCATTTATTTCAACATTATTATAATTAATTATCCGATGTACCCTCTCAATCGCTGATTTGTATAAAACAGTCCATTAATTTAATTGTACTGCCGATTGTCAACATTACTCCGCAAACCCATTCATAAATCATAAAACAATTTCACAACCAGCCCGCACAATATCGCCTCGATAATCATAAAAACAAAAATAATTGTTACTCGCTCTAGCACATTGCATGCAAACCCCCAGCACCACCACCATCGCAATCAGCAGCAGCACCTCCTCCACATTCCAATTAAATTTTTACATTTTAACCAAACAAATACATTTTGCTGAGTATCTCCACACCAGCACACAGATGCTATCACAGTTTGGTTCAATTCAGCAGCACCAATTTGCAATAATAAACAATAAAAAAAATCACGATAACTCCGGATCCGGAGACACGAATTGTTTCAGTGAGAAATAATCTAAAAAATTACCCTCAACAACAAATGACAACAGACAGAGCGCAGAGAACTCGTACTACGAGTATTACGAAATTCCACATGTATCTGAGTTGGCTCCTTATGCTCGGATATGCTCCAAATGGATGTGATGTGCAAGTATGAAAAAGAAACCTCTCGTGTCACGTCTGTAAGTTGGTGTTGGCGATTAATGGAATCACGCGAAGGATGTTTTTTTTTATTTTTTTCTAAGGTGCATTCACTATAACAACTAGTTGTGTGTTGATTTGTATGCGACTTTGGGAGGATGCTTAAACCCTCCGGTAAGCGAAATGATATCTGTAGCAGTCGACCGGATGTATGAGAGTAGTAGCGACGACGATGAATATGGATTGCCAAACAGGAGTTGGATGCAAGGAAAAAAAAAAGTCGTGATACATGCAATTTGCAACATTACCAACTCTCGAGTTATGAAACAGCAACTGAATAGTGACTTACGAGCAGAACGACTGAGTCTGCGATTGAATCTAAAGTGTGACACACGCTAAACGTTTTATAATAACGACGAATAAGGTTTCGGAATCGCTTGTCATATGCCACTCGCGCGAGTTATAAGGCTGTACGATTGCGCAACCAACTCGGGCAAGGAAGCTTTCGCCAGGTGAACTAACGAAGGCAACGCCGTAGCATTAAATGTTGCAAAACTTGAGCGGATCTACATGAATTTGACATGGCATTAAGTTCGGGGATCAAATGTGGTTCACAACTCGGTGGTATATGGTCTAATATTTCGGAGGTTCCAATATGTACGTCCTCTGAGAGAAAACTTTCATTTGGTCCAGTTTGTGTCAGTTCTTCGAGGCAACTGTAGAATTAACTTGAGTGATTAGTGGCTTATGCCAAGTCAGCAATCACCACGTGTTCCACTGCTTCTCCTTCTTCTAGTTGCAACAAATGATGGTTCGGAACTAGCATTTTTACTGGTAAGGTCAGGGGTTAGATTCTGCAAGGCGAAAACGTTTCCGCGCGCACGAATGACTTCCTCTAAGTTGCAGAAGCAAGTCGTTCGTGCACACGAAAACGTTCGCCTTACAGAATGCCGACCCAGGACTAAAGTCCCGAAGTCATTGGTTGTGACCAGCGTTGCCGCTGTAAAATTAATTTCGAAAAGGGGAATACAATGCGTCAGAGCCAAAAAATATATAACAAAAAATAATATTCAGTACGAAACACTTTTTTTCATATTTCTGAATTATTTTTCGTTCAATAAAGAATAAAATCTTCTAAAAACGGCCAATTTTGATGATTTTTAAAAAAGTGCGGACCACGGGTCTTGAGACTCAAAAGCGGACATTTGTTGCCCCAAAGTGGCTAGCCGGCAATGCTGGTTGTGACGCGGGCGGTGAAGCGTGCAGGTTCGAGCCCCACCCTTAGGACAGAAATACTCAACCACACTCAGAAAAAAATAATTGTTTAGCGAGAATATTGAGTTTTTCAAAAATTGTAAGCTAAAAATTCCTGCTTTAACTATAACTTTTGAAAACAAGATGTCGTTTTTAAGAATCAAGTCATTTGGCGCAAGACTAATAGCTATTTTCTTACATCAGTGCGAACACTTTCATTTTTAAATATTTTTTTTTTGATATTTGGGTTCATTTCAACTAACGAACATTTTTGGCATTTCAATGTTTTTTCCTGAGTCCACCCAAACCTAATCCAACTGCAGGCTCAGCTTTCTATTTACACAGCCAACGTTGCCAAACAATTTTTACGAAAAAAACAAAAACTATTTTTATTTCCAAAAAAAACTTAAATAATAAATCACAGTAGAAATTCTTAGGAACAAAATTCATGACTTTTTAGTTTCATAAGTAGGTACAAGGTATCGAGCAAAACAAACATAGTTTTAGTCCATCAGATCGTCTTGGCCATACATTAAAAAAGTAAAAGGTGAAAAAAAAATAAGACAAGTAAAGATGCCTTTTTGAAAAAAAAGCCTTAAAACCTTAGCTAATGAAATAATGCCTAAAAGGCATGAAAAAGCCTTAGCTGCCATCACTGTACACAGCACTCTTAGCGCCCCCTCATAAATCTAAGGGCGTGGTGGAGTTACCGAGCAGTATGGAAGGTACGCCGACGTAACTACTAAAGTACTATTTTCTCCATTCGTTTCGTACTTTGTTTAAACGGTAAGACAAGATCTTCAGCACAGAACCCTTCGATATTGGGACCATGCATATAAATATTCACGTTTTGCAAATAGGATCGGAAGACCTCCAAATAAATAAATAAATAAATAGATAGACCTTCCCACACCAATTGGAATGTATGAAATTTTAAATTTTTGGTCGAAAGGGGAGAGCTACCAATTTATACCAAACCCGAATGGCTGAAGTTCGAGAAGCTTTTCCAGTTATACTCTCGGATGTTTGACAGACTTTCGCAACAGGTGGCGCAGTATATAAAATCTTGACGATATTTGTGTCTTTCCTTGGGTTAAACCAAAGACCCCTTCATCAGTCGTCCAGCACAGTTACCACCCATGGTTCTTGACAACACTTATGTTTTTTTTATATCTTATGTAGATATTACTTTGAGAAAGCTAAGCACAACTGCCGCGCCATCTATTGTAAAAGAAAAGTTAATGACCGGAATGGATATGTAAGTACGCCGGAAAATCGCTCCATAGAAATTTTGTATCGAACTTGGAGTGCATAATGTTGAAGGTACTTGACAGTTCATCAATTTGCTCCTCGCTTGGATCAGTCACAGTGCATTTAACGACTTGGTAAGCAGGAGGTCTTGATTGCTGTATGCGTACTGAAACTAGCAGTCTGGACAATGAAATGGTGGCACTCTGCGCGCTGTCTCTACGGCGTTTTAACGTCGACAAAACATCCTCCTCGGTCTATACCCACTGATGCGTTACGCGCTCGGAATATTTAGGGCTGAGTTAGATTCCTAAGGTTGTTACTACATAATCCTGCAAACATCTTACGAGTGGTTTAAGTTATTGAGACGAAGCGAAAGGAGCTTACATTTGGAATTTCAATTCTGAATTGAGAAGCTTTACTTTTGGAAGTTTGTTCGACATTCGTCAGAATTGGCGCAGCGAAAAAAAACTTCAAGGTGTGATTTTAATGAACGACAGCACTGTGAGAGCGAGCGGAGAGCTGTCCCACCGATTCAGGAGGCTGTTCAGAAGGCTGTATTTAGCAAGCGGTCAGAAGACTTAGACATATAATCCTATTCTTTAAATAAATAAATATTGTACATCATAAGCAACGTCTTTTACTCTAATATTTGTTTTTCGAAAATATATACAATATACATATCTAGGAATTGAACTTGTCACCCCTCGCTGAGTTGCACAGCTCACTCTCTACTGCGTAAATGCGCTACCTACATTTTCAAAGATCCCTCAGATTTAGGGTTTTTTTTTTGGTCGACGCGACGCGGGGGGAAATCTGGGCGGAGAAATTGTTCAGGGGGAAATATGTTTTTATTTTTTTATTATATTTTATTTGCATTTTGCTATAATATTCTTTTTGGTCACCTTAAAATGTGTGTGCTATTTTTAAGTGCAGTTAAATACAGTGGACGTCCATTATAACGAATATCCGAAATAGCGAATTTTCAATATAACGAAAGCTTTTTAGATTTACATTAGTATCTCTATATAACGAATGGTGCCCACGATTTGCTATCAGTTTCAATGGGAAAATGTTATAGTTTTTTTTTATAAGCAACAAACTCATCTGTAAATTTTATAAAGAACAATTTCATCAAAGTTTCGTAAGGGATTTTCAAATCAAATGAATGAAATGACATTTTGCGTTTATTTGGCGCAAACTTTTGCATTCGGAAAACCAAACTAACATGTTCTCGTTACAAATTCGAAATTCCTTCTTTTACGTCGTACAAAAACATGTTCAAAATATTATGGAAAAAAGTATTTTTTTTGAAAAATAGCCAAATCTGGGAATTTTTCAGATTTATCTTGGGGGACATATTAAGACAGTCTGGCAACGCTGTCTGGAAATAAAAATGAATGTATGAACTTCTGGAAATGTGGAAGGTAGTGGTTAAACGAATTCTCCAATTTTGACACTTAATTTCTACGAAAGTTTAAAAGTAGCAACAAGCTGCGAATTTCAGTGGGATTTTATATTTCTTCAAAGTCCAGACAAACACACAAAACTACGCATCGTATTTGCTCCTTTGTTTTCGCATTTACTTAGTCTTCACCACTGCTATATGCCGCAAATTTGCGGACATCATTATTTAATTCTGACAGACGCACGAAATCATTAACCAAACACCGCCTGACATACAGCGGCAATGATATAGACCGAACGATTTTAGTAAAGTGTCGAACGAGTCTATAATTATTCCTGACAACTCTTTCAATTATAATTTTAGCCAAATACCATCGCATGTCAATTTTAACAAATTCCTAAATATAATTATTGTTCTTGCTCTATGGCATAAGGTCATTCCTAAATTTAGCTCCAGCCAGCACAGTTCTCCCACGAGTACTCGCTTGAGCCACAATAGACTAATTTAATCAGAAACAATAACATTCTGTGCACATTACAATAAATTACATGCTACTTACTAACTTATCCGCTAACCAATTAATTCAGGAATCGGTGGGCCAATGAAAAATGGTTGACAACCAGCGCACTGTCTTGTGTGGTTCTCCTCTTCTCAGAGAATAGGCCCACCACGAAGTCCACATCACCGCGAAAGACAGCCGAAAGCAAAATAAATTAGAATGTCCAACATACAGTATTTTACCAGACATTTGAATATGAATGAGGCTGCAGAACAATTCCAGTCATCACATTTCACATGCTTAAGCACAAGCGTGAACACAGTCGACACTCGACATCAGGCTCCGATAACTAATTGTTGTTAATTTGTATTCGAGCTTCAATATTTCGGCACCTTGTTGGGTGTGTAACCCAATATGTAAATATTAAATGCTCGCCGCACAGACAGATTAACCAGTCGAATGAGGAATATCTTTGAATAAATAGGTACTCATCCACATCAGTCGCTGTCTTAATTATTTTGAAGGCAATCCATCACTATTAAGCCGAGATCCAGCTACGAGTATGTGGTAAGAAGGATGAATGGCGGAGAATGACACAAATTAGATGCGAGTATCTGCATCTGCACTATTGTGAGGATGAAGATTTCGGATTTGTATCTGCGATTATGAAATCGGTGACGAAAATCAAAGCCAAACTTTTTTTGCTTTACGAATTAGTCTTCAAAACTCATCTCAAGATGATAGATACGATTTGTTTTGCCTCAGGCACAGTGTAGGCAGGGCTGTTTGGCAGGAATGCAAATTGTGTGGTTGTGCAAATTTGTAAGAAAAAAAATCATCAGTTTTTGGAGAATCTTCCCAGTGGAGCGTTTTTTTTTTCTTTAGATTAAAATATTTAAATAACCAATTGAAATTTATGGTTTTTAAAGTGCCCAGCGAGGTGTTTTCCATTGTTATTAGGTAACCTTGCTGACAGTATTAAAAACATGAAGATTTACAGCTTGCGATGCTGAATTTATCATTTGGGGGAAAAAAAAAACGATGAATCACTTGTGCAGAATAGAGAAGCAAAACCCCGTCCACAACCAGCTGAAACCGTGTTCTTCAAGTTGCTTCAACAATTTCGTCTACTTTGTGCAAAAACTAAAATGGCCCACATGCATCTTCCCATTGCAAACAATTGAGTGTTCATTTGTTTTTGGAATACTAAACAAAATCATATGATCGGAGCCCCAGGTTGCAGGGTATCACAAGGGACCTACAAATCTTGGTCTAAGTGTGACTTTCTAGACAGCCACCTTTCCCAACCTACTTCCAACCGCAAACGATCAGTACCATTGGTTCATCGTGTTGATTGTTTCACTAAAGAAAATAACTTTCTCGTTCAAAACGTTCGGTTCAAATGAATTGGGAGTTGCCTGATTGCATTAATTTCAAGTTGTTGGATTTTTTTTAGGGTGCCTATTCAATACTATTACATATTAGCTAAAAATAAGTTTTGCGTAGCTTTTATTTTACTTTCATTACAAGTGCGGGCCATTGTAATTATTTCAAAAATATACCGTAGAAATGTGAGCACAGATCGAGATTTGGGTACTCATTTTTGAGAAATATTTCAATTTGTATTTTGATCAAAATCGTTAGAGCGGTTTTGTAAAATTTGGCAGACAAAACAGTACCAAATATTGCAATGTTTAGTTTGAAAAATACTATTTCTTAACTACTTAGCTGAAAGCCGAGTACAAGTTAATATTTGGGATGTTAGCATTACTTGGTTTTTAATTATCGAAGTCGAAAATGGGATTTTCGAGATATGAGCAGTTTTAAAAATTAGCGTTTTCGGTGATTCGAATTGAAATTTAAGGACGCAATAACTTTGAGAACATTAATTTTACTCTAGGTTTGCATTTTGGCCAAAATCGTTACTGCCGTTTTCAAGTAAACTAAAGAAAACTAGATTTTTAAAAAAATCCAAAAATCCAAAATTCCAAAAAAATATTTTACGATAATACGGAGAAAAACTGAGTTTTCCATTAAGTTAGAAATTACCATATTACCTTAGAAATGAGTTTTTGTTACAATCGTATGGACCGTTTTCGAGATATGTATGTCCAAATTTCAAAAGTACCGTTATTCGATTTTTAAGCGGAAAACTGAGTATGCAGTTATGTTTACCTCACCTACTTAAGCTTAAATATCAATTTTTGTTGAAATCGTTAGAGCCGTTTTCGAACAAATCAAACTGGTATGAAAATTTTGTATTTTGGAAGTATGTACCATTAATATTGAGGTTACCATGCAAAAAAAAAAAACCGCCCCGAACTGTAAGCCCCCAAACTTTAAATCCGAAGTTTGAACGAAATCCGTTCAGCCACATACAGACAGACAGACAGACAGACGGACAGAATTTTGCGACCCACTTTTTTGAGTTCGCCTATCATCGATATGTCAGAATTGATTAACATCTTGAGTTCGAAATTTTGTACGAATACAATATCTTTCTCTTACTACGTAATGGAGAAAGTTAAACAAATTAAGCATAATACAGCTTAAGCTTAATTTTGACAGAACCTCAGGAGTGTTAACTGCAATATTTGATTTAGCCCAATCCCAATTTTTATGATTGTGCCTTACCTTACCAAATTCGTTATGGGAATATATTTTAGACAAACAAAATTTCAAACTCTTACAAGTTTATGCAGGCTTCGGTTGGTCACAAACATTTACTTAGGTTTCGCCAAAACTTCTTTTTCAATTACGAGTATGAGCACAGCTACGATTGCAATATAATCTGACATTCGCTTAAGTCGGCTTACTTCCATGCTAAGATATATTGTTATGAGCGTTGGCGTCGGGTTTTTCATTTTTACGTTTTTTATCAAGCTAGACCTTTTCTTTATAGTGCGTAATTTTTATTAAAATTTTAGTTAATATCTCCGCAACTAACTTCAAGTTATAAAAATTCAAATACAAATACAAAATCTAGCTCTAAATGAAAAATTTACCTATACGTGTCTCATATGGGAATTCTATCACGTCTTCAGCTAGAAGTGGTTTTGAGCATACATTTTAAAACAGTTATTGGCTGTCAAAAGGATAATAAGAAACGCATATATCCTTAAGGTCCGTAAACCTCGTAGGTCGTAGTGCTCAATTATTTTTACCGAACTTCAATTTCCGATGAAAAGATTAAAAAATATCAATGCGCTTGGGTATTTTTATTGAGCCTGTACACTGTGGAACCTAAAAGTATTCGCCATCATAATAAAAAAAAAACAAATCTTACCTCGATAACGAAAACTGTACATCGCCATTGGTGCCCGGACTAAGTCTTTCCCTCTTGACGCTATTATTGCTCGTGGTTGAGTTGCTATTGCTATTGTTGTTATTTATAATGTTGCTGTTGTTATTGTTGATATTACTGCTAGCGCTAGGATTATTACTACTTAAACTACTGTTGTTGGTGCTACTGTTGTTGTTGTTGTTATTGTTATTATTATTGCTGCTGGTATTGTTCACATTGTTATTAATTATCGATTCACTGTCCTTCAAGGACTCCATTTGAGTTTCATTCTTCACTTTCTCCAGAAAAAAATAAGCCGACGAACTATCACAGAGTTTTTTATTATTTTCAATTGCGTTATATCCGCTCAGCAGCATCCGATCGCTAAGCATCTTCTCGGCATTAAGTGAAGCTGTTGCAGCCTTAACCGTAGTCTGCTGATGAGCCTGATGCTGATGGTGTGCAGGCTGTTGACTAGCTGCGGCGACCAATGGTGGCGACGATAAACGTGTCGATTCCTTCGTCTTTTCCCCAATCAGATGATGCTGTCCGATGCTGTTGTCATCGACACTCTCTGTGGGTAATTGCTTTGTCGTGAAGTGACTTTTCCGTTTGGTTCGGAATTTATTGGCCACGCCGACAATGCTACCGATATCAGTAGTCGTAGTTGTTGGTAACGCTGCAGAATTATAGGCCACTGCTGCTGCTGGATTACACAACAACAATGCGCCCGGTGACGTTATATCCGATGCTGCCGACGATGACGACGATGTTGAGGAGGAGGACGACGATGACGATGTTGTTACACCTCGAGGCGAATGCTTTAGCACGTCAGTTGGGATATTACCTGAAATGGAAAATAAATTCTATTCAATTTTATTTTACACATTGGAATGGTGAATTTGTTTTTTGTGTTTTTTTGCTTTTTGTACGTGCATAAGAGGAACCTGCGTGTAGACGAAGGATGGAAGTGAATTGTTTGAATGTTTGATTTAACGATTTGTGACTGTAATTGAAATGAATTTGTTGGGCTTGTATGTTGCATGTAGATTAGGGGAGAACAATGTGACAGCGGTGATGATTAGTTGTGTCGTTGTAAGTGGAGGTGATTTGTCGCTTTTTTGACTTTCTTCTGAGTGGTGTGGCCACTTGCAGATAGATGCTATTGGTAGGTGGACGTTACATCGGAGATGGGACCTTTACCTACTAAATATTGCATATTACTGAAATTGTCGCAGTCCGTTCTATGAAAAAATTGAATAAGGTACAAACTGTGGGAAATTGCATCCCCTTTATTTTCGTATTTAATTTTCTTTTCCAGGATGCACCAAAGTCGAAATATTCAAATTCGAACATGGTGATTACATTTTTCGAACATTTTCCGAACATTTTCTTAATTCTTTAAAACAGTGAAATTGCGTAAGAATTAAAAGGATATTTTAGAAATATATATATATATATATCACTGGATAAGTTTATCTATTTGAAGAAATAACTGCTGCCATGCTGTTATTGTTCGTTCTACGAAAAAAGTTAATAAGCTATAAAGTGTAGAAAACAGCATACTGTATTTTTGTTGCTAATGTATTTTTCTCTAGGATGCACCAAAGTCGAAATATTTCAAATTCGAACATTGTGTTTCGATTTTTCGAACATTTTCGAAATACGAAAAAGGCAGTGCAATCTCTAAATATGTAGGAACTTAAAGGATTTATGAAAATAGGACGACTTGGCCAAATATTTCGAATTTGGCGCATTTTCGAAAAGCAAATTTGGAAGAGAATAGCATTTTATTCATATTTATCACTGGTGTGTTGCTTTGGCTCTCGGTAATAAACGCTATTTAAATACTGTGCAGCTCCCTTGTAACGAAATAGTGCACAACTTCGCCCCGAGCATCAATTTCCAAACCTGTTTTCCGTAAAAAGTACCTACACCCTCTAAATGCTTGTACTAAACCAACGAGTATGTTCACACAATGTGTGCTAATTAAATGTCAATCACTGTGAGTCGTGTCCGAGAAGATAACTCGAACAAATGGCCCCAATGAACGTTGGTATCTACTTAGTTAACAAAGCACACCACGCGACGGTCATTCGTTCAACATCAGTAAGTAGGCCCCCACTACAGCCAGTCAATACCGAAAAGCGTGGTAAATAAAAATAAACTTGTCACATAAATAATCCAACCTAATCACACATTAGAAAATCGGGCAGCGATAAATCGCATCTATACGCCTATTGTGCACGAGTATATGAGTGAGTTCAAAGCCAGAAGCAAAAAGCTACAAAGCGTATTACACATGATGATGGACACACTTTCCGCTTTGCCCCACACTGACTGCATAACAACTACTCGTATTCTGTGCTCTCAGCCCGGCAGAGGTCAATGCTTTAAAAGGCTTTCGCGCTTCAATCGCTTCAAAGTGGGATCTTAATCGGTTAGGCTGCGGTCTCTATGGAACCTGTCCGTATAACGTATAAGTATCATGTTGGTTCGAACAACAAATATGAATTCATTTTTTTGTAGCTGTATTGCCCCAGAGGTTACGCTTACCATTTTCCACGGGCAGTACTTTGTGTGTTTGACTTATTGAATTCCGTTGTGTTTTTTTTTTGCACTTATACGCATACGAAAATAGCCTTCCACACTTTTTAGGAGAGATAATTAGCTTAAAAGCTCAGCTTAAGGTCACCGTCACCGCCTATGTGCCCTGTGCGCAAATCATCAATATTTACGACACCATATACGTACTAACTGAAAACAGCGGCTAATGAAATTATATTTCATGTATATCCGGGTGAAACGCTTTGACTTTGCACTGCCAATGAGTGCGGCGGAAAAAAACGCTTGCAGCTTGAACTCTGACAGTTGAAAATGTGCGACAGCACGCACATATAGTTAAGTACTTTTCGATTATACTGTCAAATTTCTATTTAACCCACTTATAAAATGAGATGCGAGTTGAAAGTGGGGACGTTCCAGTGTCTGGTTTAGTGAGTCTGACAGCTGTCGGATCGGTCATATGAAAAACTGTTCCATTTGACGTTTATGGAGGGGTTGCCGACGAATATAGTCAAGAAATTCGTGACTGAGTACTTAGTTGACAGTTCGCATAATATGTTACTGGCCTTCCGGACCAATATAATCTTTGCGTTCAGGTTACATCCAGTTCAGACAAATCAAGTCGACTTAAGATAACTAGAATTTGAATGTGCCCAGTATGATACAAATTACTTGGCGTTAATCTTTTAATAAATATGGTGGAAGCAAAATAACATTTAAGTTACGAACTATAGATAAAAAGTTGCTAAGCATCGGACATTGAGCAACGCGCTGAACGCACTCGGCAAATGACAGCACACGATAAATGTCTGTCACTGGCGTATCAGGGGCATCGTCCACAATTCAGTGGCCAGTCGCATTCAACACAATTTCAACACAATTTAAAAGCCCATGCCCAACCTTTAGAATCCATCGTGTCCGTTGCAAAGCACTTCCACAGACAGCATGCTTTGTGATTGAACTGTCTGCGGCAGTGTTGCCAGACATTTTCTAACGGAATATGCTAAATAAAGAAATAAATATTCTAAATTATATGGAATAATAAAACAGACTATGCTAAAGTTTAAAACAACGACTTTAACAAAAAAAAGTTAAATAAACAATAAGCCATAAATGTACGGATATATTTGCCTGTCCATTTAAGAAGAAACTTAAATTAAATCCAGCAGCAATTCACGGCTCACGGGCAGTTGAATTTTGCTTAGATTTTTGTTTTTAAGATTTAACACTTTGACAGCTAATACTTCAAATTGACAAATTTTCATACAAATCGGCAGTAGTGCCAAATGCAGAAAATTGTGATGGATGCTTTCGTTATTTGTATAACAAAATATATACCACGAATATATTTCTTATAATGGGTATAAAGTCAACGTTTTTATGTAAATATTTTAAAATATGCTAGATTGCATATATGCATTGCATATGCATTTATTTATACTAAAATGCAATTTAAAGTTTAAACATATTAGATTTAGCATAAAAAATGCTAAAATGGCACCACTGGTCTGCGTCATTTCAAAGTTTCCCCTAATGAATGTGCTTTATTTCAGTTTGTAAAACTGTCTGTCAGTTGAATACGTTGAATTCACGACGTATTCAATAGGATGTGCTCTTTACGACAACGAGAAATTCGAAATAAGGCCATTTTTTTAGCCCTTTACAACGAAGGGGGGGAAATTCGTTACTCGTTATTTTGTAAATTACCTCTTTTTGTTTCAATTTTGATAAAAACTTGTACCTAAAGACTTTGTGCCTTTGCGTTCGACTCGAATAGAGTTCGCGAATGGATCTATTGACACATGAAAATGTCTAATGACACCTGCCGCGAAACGTCAAAAATTCTCGCTTATACTACCTCATTCATAGGATTGTGATAATAAAATGGCTGACTGTCTTCACATTTATTTCCAAATACCGTACAAGGATAGAAAATTGAGTGAAGAAACGACGGTTCTCGACGAGGAGAAGTACATATGAAAGCTGGAGCCTCTGTGTAGCAGTATACAGTGTTACCTCTGAAATTTTTTACAAAGTGTCCAAAAATGTGTCCGAGAGGTAAAAGAGTGTCCCATATAATTTGAATAAAAACGTAACAACATTCAATACAATATTTATTCAAAAAAAAATTGCTTCAAATACATTAATTCAGTTCAGGTAGCATTGGCTAATTTTATAAAAGAATAGGTAATATTTATACATAGGAAAACAAATTTAATAAATTTCTAAAAAGTGTCCAAAAACGATGATTTAAAAAAAGAGGTGTCCTGGTGTCCGAGTGATCGGAAAGGTGTCCAATTGACACTAAAGTGTCCCAAGGGTAACCCTTGCAGCATACCTTGCCTCTGACGGAACGTACTGGTTTGATAACGATGAAATTTTGTCTGACATGCAAACCACGTCATCGACAGTGGCAGAGGCGAGAGAATATTTTTACATATAGCCACCGCTGTGTAGACTAAGAATGGCAAAAGGATGGATCGTGAAAGTAAGATTCGTTCTTAGTTTCGGAATACAATGGGCCTTACTAATAATCATTTTTAACCTCCACACTAAATATTTTGTAGGTCACAATATACAATTTTATATGGAAAATTTCGCCATTGTGAGTTCGAAAACTTTAGCCTGGACACATAAAAGTGATTATTGGTATCGCGGAATGATTTTTCCAAGTCGCCGCTTGACACTACAGCGGATCAACACGTCAATGCGTGAAACTCATCAAAGACCCCAACTCCGAATTAGATCTTACATAAATAACTGGATCCATTTAAGCCAATTGAACAAAGGAGCAGATGCGTCACATAGAAAGGCCTACATCATTCTATTGTCGGGCGATAAACAATACGACTCAATAAGTCAAGGCTATTGCTAGACGCCGGACGGCCGCTGTAACAACTCATCCAGCTTGGCCATTCAATGCCACAATCCGAAACGAGTCTTTATGATATCCTGTCCGTCGCTCACGGACAAATTGCCATTGCCACTGATAGTTCTGCAATAACGTCAATTTGTTTCGAGGCGGAATAAACAAAGCTGTGCTTTAATTCAAATCCATAGTGCATTTAGAGCTCCTCTCTCGTCCATGTCCGCCGCATAAACAGATACTAACTTCAAAGTCAGAGAAATAAATTTCTAACAAATCAGCAACAAATTTACTCGCGTTGTCACATAAACAATCGAAACGTAGCTTCCTATCTCCCCGCATACCCTGTTTCGTCGCGCGCGCCTTGTGCAATAACCTTCAGCCATGGTTATGTCCTTCATCGTTCTCCCATGCAGCCGCTGCAGTCTGCTGCCGCTGCCGACTGCAATGCAATATGCATATGAAGCCAGCCATACCAATGGGCGACTGTTGTCAATTGTTGTTGGACTGCGCAAGGTCCAAACAGCAAAACTACTCAATAAATTTTTATTTCTTCCTTTGGAAGAATTGAAGTCTTCTATCGAAGCTAACAATCTGGCTGCTGCTGGTGCACACACAGGGCGACCGGAATACCCGAGGGGTGTTTGTCTGTTTAGTGCTCGCAGCACAGTTTTGGCTTTAGCCATCGTGCGCGGCTTCGCCGTAATTCCCAGTCGAATTTTACATGGCCGTGGAATGGTGTGATCTTGTGCCAAAGTGACTGCTGCATGTACAGCAACTGTTGCGGCGGCGCGCAGCGGCAGCATCATTGTGTTTGGCTCGTGCATCAATCTGTCTATCTGGCCAATTCATTTCCACCTCTAATACCTCAGCTGGCGTTGGCAGCGTGTGTGCCCAGCTCGTACTCGTACTCGAGCAATGGAGTGATCTTCTCTTGCGAACAAGATGTCTTATTTATTATGGCAGGCGGCGCACAATTTTAGCATATTATTCAAATGAAGGAATTACCGAGCGCACAAAACGGACCCGGTGACAAATGATTGTATACCTACATCGATGAACGACGACACGCCGCGCCGGCCGGGCCTGTAAGTACCCACACTCATATATCCGTAGTCGGCGCACTGGTACGGATTGCAGGAGTTATTACCCCGAATCAATACGCTAAATCAGTCAGCTCACAAAGAAATCATAAATTCTGTCCGAAGGCAAATTGTTGCGGCTGTTACGAGCAGTGTGGCCGTATCTGGATATGATATTCTTTGGTTGGTTTGACATTGCGAGTGAAGGTTCTGCGCTCATTATGTAAATTTCTGTGCGCAAGGGAATGGTACTTACAGCGGTTTCTCATTATTTGTTTTCTCTGAACTGTAAGGGTGAGGCATGGGTGAGAAGACCATGGTAGGTTTGGGTGTATTGACAGAGGAATTTGTTTGTGTGACACGTGTAAAAGAGAATATGGAACGTGCATGCCGATGGAATGCAAATAAAAGAGTCAGGGGTCAGTTATTATGTGTTCCGATTCAGTGCTAAAAATAGAAATTGTCTTTTCAGTTACTGAACACAGTGTTGCCAGATTGGGCGCTTTGTCGTATTTTGGGCTATCTTTTTTCTTAAAAAACGATAGAAATTTCTTCAATGAGTTTTGTGTAAATTTTGTTTGTTTTATTTGTTCACAAAACTACAAAAAATAAATATTTTCGAACAAACCCGCAATTTTAAAACTTGGCAGTACTTTTGCAGTCACGTGACATCGAACATTCGTTTAATTTACAGGCACACAAATTTCTTTTGCAGGCCTTTTGATTTGACACAAGCACACAAGCCACAAATGCCAGTTGCATAAGTTAGTGGGAAAAATACAACAACAAAAAAAATATGTCCTATGCACTTAAGGAATTGAAAAAAATTTCAGCGATTTTTGGGCTTCTTTCTGGGCAACGACTTTGGGCTAAATTTTTTTAAGGTTTGGGCGCCTAAAGCAAACAAAATTCTGGCAGCCCTGACTGAACGAAGACCATTTAAAAGAACGTACCCACTTTTCTGATTTCCCTTCCATTAAGAGCAGAAGTGACATTGGAACGTCGGCCATTTTTAGTACATAACATAGGCGTTTGGAAATTGTGAAATTGTACCCATATCTACGTCTCCACCAAAGATAATGGAATACAGAGATATATATCTTTCCAGTGGAAAGGCGGCTGCCTACAAGCGGTTTTCCCGAAAAATTCATGAAGTCACGCACATATGCTCATTTCTTTTCTAGGATATGTGAGTTCATGCATTCGACTTTAAAGCAAGAACTCGCTATTCCGAAATGTGTATTTCACTATTTTTTTTATTTTATTGGAAGCCTTAACAAAAACCAAACAAGTTCAATACGAAACACAAAACAATGGAACAGCGCGATGCCCATAAAAGCAAAAGGAATGGTGGCCGGCCATTAGCAACATGCTTTTTATAAGGTACACGTATTCACAGACGGGGGTTGGAATAACAAATTATTTAACTTTAAAGAAAGAGACAGTTCTTGGCCAAAAATACACATCATTTTTAGTTATGAAAATTGTCATGAAACGTTAAAATTCTGTCCAACCGCGATCAGTGTTGCCAGACATTTTCTGACGGAATATGCTAAACTAAGAAATAAATAAGTTAAGTTATATGGCGGAATAAAACAGAATATGCTAACGACCTTAACCAAAAAAAAAATTAAAAAAATAATAAGCCATAAATATTGGTACGTATATATTGGTTATGTCCTTCCATTTAGGAAGAAACTTAAATTTAATTGAGCAGCAATTCATGGGTCACGGGCATTTGACTTTTGCTTAGATTTTCGTTTGTAAGGTTTAACACTTTGACAGCTGATACTTCAAATTGACAAATTGTCATACAAATCTTCAATAAAGCAGAGTACAGAAAACTTTGATGGATGCGTTCGTTATTTGCATGGCGAAATATACGACGAAAATATTTCTTAGAATGGGTTAAAGTCTGCGAGATTTTATGTAAAAAATTTAAATATGCTAGATTGCATATAGCAAATTTTATTTATACTTATATGCAACTTAAAGTTTAAATGTGCTAGATTTATTGTACCCCAAACGGATTTCAAATTGGGACTTGGTAAACTGATTTCAGCGGCTATCATTTATTTTCAGCAAGTGGGAAAAGGAAGAGCTCCCAAATAGGGATAAAAAATGCTTCAAGTTGTGGGTTCCAAAATGTCCGCTTGGGGAGATCGTACTGACTTACTGACTGACAATGGCATGAAAATCGAATTGAAAGAGGCTAGAAAATAGGTCTGCTTCCTAAAAATAATGCATTCAAACACATTAGTCAAACTTCGATCCCTTTTTCCAACCTTTTCTGCAAGGGAACGAAGTTTAACTTAAGCTTTCGAATGCATTATCGTTAGGGAATAGACCTAGTGGCAGCTTACGACGAAAAAGGAAGATATTGGCAGAACAAACAAGGCGAGATAGAGGTCTCAGTATATACTGTCTCTTATCATACTATGCTATTATTTGTCGATAGATTTGACAAATCATGCATACACTGAATTTAATGGATATTTTGTTTCACCATTGACCTGAACTTGTCTGTGGTTAAGTTCATGTCGTGAAAATTAGTAAAAACGTTGCGGTCTTGAACAAATTCGGCGATCAACGGAATTCTTTTATTTATTTCGAATCTTAAATTTTAGTGCTCCGATTTATGCCCGGCTGGGTTGCAAGTTTGGCTGAAAAATTAATGTCGAGCAATCTTGAAATCCAATTTTCACCAAGTTTTCCTAGCATCTGGGGGTGTGCATCGTAAATCAGATGTTCAACAAAAAAGAACGCTTTTCACCTGGCAGCTGTCAAATTGGTTGTCGCTGGAAAGAGTGTTGCTAATTCGAAAAATAAAGCTATTTTTGGAGCTCTTACTTAACCTATTTTTTACTTAGAGTTACAGACATTTATTCCTTAACTTTTTCGAGTAATAGAACAATTTTTGAATCTATTAATTGACAAATGATAAATTTGTTTTCTACTCTTCAAAATTGTCAGATTCAAATATCGGACCTTTTGCACAAATGTTGTAAATTTTTTTAACCCAATTGAACCGCACAATGAGCACGTTTAGGAAGCAACAAAAATCCTGTTATATATCGACTTGATATTTTCAGTGTCTGTCTTAAGACTGTTGACCTTGCAAAAGGCTGCATCATAGGCTTAGGGGTAGCACGTTTATTTTGTGACCGGTAAGTTTATTTATAATTGAGATAAGAAGATAAGCTGGCTATTTTAAAACTAGGCACGTCTCGAACAGGGACGAAGTGTCCCTGTTAGCACATCGCTCACATGTTTTGTTGCGGAGCTCGTAGGCGCACAGTCTTTGGTAAAGTGACACAGATTCCTAGATAATTTGTTCTTCATTTTAAAGACACTTGACATTGACAATCAGAATGAATTTTTGTACAGGGAACCATACGTTATTTGAACAAATTTCAGTTGAATCTGAATGAAGCTGACAAACATAGTTTGAACTATCAACTTGTATGGCTGGGAATGATCCAAACGCGGACCTTAAATGGAAGACACATGTTAAACATAGAACCACTCAGAGCTACGATACTCTGTCGGGTCTTGAAGACTCAATTCAGCGACGGATGAATCAAAAAGTACGACACTCTCATGATTATTTCTTCTTGTAAAATTTGACAGCTTGCCGACACGGCAATGCCTTACATTGGGAGTTGTGACGTAGCTGCGCAGCGTAAGAGAAATGCAAAGCAAGTGGCGGAATCGTTAATAAATACAAGGCACGTCACAAATATGTTTTCCCGTTTGACCGTGTTTCTTGCTACGCTCAAGAAAAGGAAATGTGCAAAATTAAAACTGAATGTCGTGGGCTTATATTTCCTTTATTAATGGCCGCACCCATAAAATAGAATGCCAAAAGTCCGTCAAAATTCATATATATTTATTGGAACAGACACTCCAAAGGGAGTATGCTTTGTGATAAAATTGTTACTGTCATTGTCAATGTTTATACAAATAAATGTGCTTCACCTCAACTTGCGAGAACTGTCAACAAACTTCAGACTTACAATCCGTCTATCAGTTGAAAACGTCGAAAAGGCTGCGGAGGACTCAGTGGATAAGAGCTATAAGCTGCATGGACGATCCGATCGATCTTGAGTGTCAAGGAGTAAAACTGTCTAGAAATTAGTTTTTGCTAAGCAAAGTGCCTTCAATTTTTCAACAAAGTTTCGCCAAATCTTGCAGGCAAATTATTGATAATACGACCGTTGTCACTCGAAAAAATTTGATACATCCAATTTGATTGATCAGTCACAAATGCACTCGCGCAAAATCGATCAATCACGAATACCTTGATGTGAAATGACTAAAATTTCCGGCAAACAGAGTTCTAAAAATGAATAACATCTGTTCTGACTTAATCTAGATCAGAACCCGGAAACCCTCACACAATCATCCACTCAAACGTCACTGCTTGCTCACATCCATCCACCTGTTGCGGCGATTCGTGCTCGCCTCAAGTCATGCTCGCAAATTAGCTTAGGAGCAAACTCTTTTAAATCGAGAACCAAACATAAATTCAAGTCAATTAAGCTCTGCAATCTTTCGTGCGCATGCGCAAATTCCGATCCCCATAGTTTATCATGCAAATCGAACATCATTCGCATAATTTATGGGCCCATAAGGAAAAGACTGTCAGTGTCACCGGTCGCTTGTCATTCGAACCAGAAATGAGTTGCTCCTAAAAGCCAGTTGGTCCTATTTGTCGCGCATCTATTAGCGACATCGGTGACAAGTACCCCAAATGCTTTATGAGCCAATTTCCAATCGCAATATCATAAATTTTGCCACAAGAATTTTGTCCAAACCACAAAATTATGTCCCGCCCAACAGAGCCGCAGCTCTGGAAAAAAATGTGTATATAACAAACCCTGTCCTATATACGCGGTACACCGTAGCGATGTACAGAGGGGAGCAAAAGAAAAACTACAGCCGATCTCACTGATCAGTCTGCATCACCAAGTCACATGCCACCAACAGACGGGAGCGCGCGCATGAGTGCAACGCCAGCATTAGAGTGCAATTAGAAAAGTGCCAATGGAATCAATTATTTCGTGGCCGTTGCGCTGCTCCTCGATGGTTGACGTTGCCGCAGATAATCTTAGCATGACAACGATATCAATCTTTTCACTTAATGCTGGTTTTTTTCTCCATTTTTTTTTTTCTTGATTCAGCGGCACCTTGCGGCGTGCATCCGACGAGAGCGCACTGCTTAATTGCTCGAGCGCATCTTGCGGCGGCACAACGTGCAAGTTATGTAGAACAGTTAAGTATTAAGTGGAGTTCCAGTTTGCGCGTGAAGCTCTAACTGTGTCTGACACGGGGAGTTTTGGCGTTTAGTTTGCATGCCACCACCACCACCTGATCGTCAGAGTCGCTTTTGTCAGCCTCAATCTAGGCTTAATTAATCTCTGTGGCACGATTCGATAACGTGGCAAATTGATTGGCCCGAGGAATGGCTGTGCCGTATACTCGTACTCGTATCTATTGCACGAGAGCCAACCGAATATAATTGCAGGCTCAACGCCACACAGTGCAACCAAGATCAAAACAATTGGGTTGCCACTTCTTCTGCGCGCATCAAACGACCAACGCGACGTTGACGAGGATGGTACACCAGTTGATGCGAATGACCACCGATTGCTAATGAACTCACTAATGAATTTCGTTCGCTGCTGCTGCGGCTGTGTTGGCAGCGTGCACCTGTGTAAATCGCCGCGGCAAACAAAAGATAATGACCTCAGATTAATGCCACCGGTGACCGAGTGGATGTAATTGTTTTTTTTTTTTTTATCTTGTCACCTTCTTCACGTGACGTGTTGGCAATTAGAAGGTTTTTTTTGTGGTCTTCGTTTGATGGATCACTGACACTTTTTATGTAGTAGATCACTGTCAGAGGTGTTAATAAAATTTGTCCACTCCACGATCCGATTCCGATTCGAGAATGTATATCAGACGAAACATGTGCGGTACAGTTGCTCACTCACGTTTTGTGTTGGCGATGCATGTCGAATGATGCAGTTGACCCAAATGCAT
Organism: Cheilosia variabilis; assembly: GCA_951230905.1. NCBI lineage: Eukaryota > Metazoa > Arthropoda > Insecta > Diptera > Syrphidae > Cheilosia > Cheilosia variabilis. Next base: position 22,113,847 of record OX579680.1, on the reverse strand, counting down.
TGCTAGATGTGTCTGTGTGTTGTGGGTTGTGTTGAAAATGGGTTCGCATGCTGATTCGTAATTAAAATGTTAATTGTTTCCGAGGAATGACGTCGCTCTACGATTTGTTTTGAAACTATTTCATATTCTAATAGAAAGGAAGGGCTGTTGCTCGTAGTGTGTGCTTGCAATTAAAATTGTGAATGGTGGATGTCTTTTGTTTTAGTTATCTGTGTGACCTTCGAGAATGCATTTTTCATTTTTCAGTGCAGACTGTACTGAACTGTGAAATTTTGCGTGTTTCTTAAAACCATCGATTGATTAATATAAATCTCGCTCAAAGGTTGTAGCACTTCAGGTAGCACTTCTCAGCTGTACAGCGGTTGCAGCACTTTGGCGACGGAACTTAGAATGTTAGATGGGCACATTTGCCATTAGTTCTCTGTTTTCAATGTTGGCGGTGTGGTCGCCCAGTCGGCAAGAGGTCTGAGGGACTTTTGCGACTCAAATCTTTATGTAACATCCGCTGTAAGAAATATAGCCCAAATCATCCTGATGTACAGAAAAACCGTATAGGTGAAAGTGTCGTCTTTTCCTTACAGATTATTTCAGCTGCTGCAGCAATGATAATATCTAACGTCTTTAACTTTTCTTGTATCCATTGTTTTGAAGTTACTAAAATTTTGCGATGTTTTCGAAGTCTGAAATTCGAAAAATCGAATTACCGCAGGTTGCCAGAATTTTGTTTGCTTTAAGTGCCCAAACCTTAAAAAAATGTAACCCAAAGTCGTTGCCCAGGAAGAAGCCCAAAAATCGTTGAAAATGTTCCCAATTCCTTAAGTAATTTTTATTTTTGTATTTTTCCCCACTACCTCCTGCAACTGGCCTTTGTGGCTTGTGTGCTTGTGTCAAATCAAAAGGCCTGCAAAATAAATTGGTGTGCCTGAAAGTTATCCGACTGTTCGATATCGCTTGACTGCAAAAGTGCTGCCAGTTTTAAAATTGCGGGTTTGTTCGAAAATATTTCTTTTTTGTAGTTTAGTGAAGAAATAAAACAAACAAAATTTACACAAAACTAGTTAAACGATTGTAGCTTAAATTTGTGTTATATTTTAAGAAAAAAGATAGCCCAAAATACGACAAAGCGCCCAATCTGGCAACACTGACGCGTAGGTATAATAAAAATAACGTCTTCTGACATCTGCCATGAACATATGGCTTTTTTCCCATCTAAATCATGTTTAATAATTTTGCAATCATTTATCTTTGGTGTGGAGAAACGAAGTGGAGAGTAGGGATGTTCAAATTTAGCGCTAGCAGGATGCTAAGCTTTAGCATAAAAATCGCAGTTTGCAAACATTACAATGATTATTTATTGGTATTCGAAAATTTTGTTAAAAAAACATTTACATGAGCTTTTTTTATGGAAATTCAGTATGTTGATAATCACGGAGAAATGCACATGTTTTGATGAAATTTTAGCAACAATTTATAGTTTGAATGTTTTTTTTTGTTGGCAAGCTTCTTGAAATTCCCACGATTTCGCAGCTCTTTCCGACGGAAGACTTTTCGGACATCGAAATTCCCACCAAAAGAGATAAATCCCACGGTATAAGAACACTAATTGACTCTATACAGAAATGGTGTAAGAAACTGCAGCTTAATTTTGTAGGTCTACACAAAACTTAAAGATCCAACTATTTCAGTTATTGAAAGTGTTGCTCACCTTTCATTGTCAGCAAGGCAAGAACCCGATTGGGACTTATGAAATGTTTTCCTAGGGAATTCAAAGATCTCCATCAAAAGTTAAGAGTGTTCTCTCGTCTGAACTGTAGAACTATTTGGTGTCGGAACTACGAATCTGGAATTTTAGGAAATATTTAATGTTTAACTTTTGTTTTCCGTTCTGACTGCTAACGTTAACTCGATCTATGTACCTAATCAATTTTGGAAACATCAATACCAGACCAGGGAAAGATTGGAATCAAACATTTTAACCCCATTAGTTGTCTGACAAAGGGTTTTAATCAGATTCCGAAAACAAACAAATATTAAGGCCGAGTTCCATCAATTTCCCGGTGGCCACCAGAAGGACAGCGAAACGTCTGCGTAAAGGCAGCGGAAAATAGTGTGTGGGGAGTTTCATCAGCTGCTGCACAAGTACTGGATACTTATCTCCGATTTTGCTACTCCAACTTTTAACTTGCTCCTTAAAATTGTAATAAAATTTTTGCTATTTTTAGGCTCCTTAGGAATTTATTGCGAACGTACTCTTTTTGTATAACAATAACTTTCTAAAGAATTAATTGCGATTGAGTCATCTCCATTTTCACACAGTTTTTGAACAGACTCTCACATCTCAGCAGTAAAATCCTTCTCACAAGATATGCATAAATATGCAAAATGTTTTTATATTTTTTGTCAGCGCGTGGAAAATGAAATTTAAATTTTAAAATGGCGTCTTTAAAAAACAGTTTAATAGGAATATGTGTACCTAAAAGAGAATTGCAAGAAAATGGGCATTTTTGGCTCCAATATTTTTCAATTTGGCTACATACCTCTTACGAAAACTGGCAACACCGAGTACAAGTTTAAAATTTTCGCAATAATACACGGACAATAAATGTATGCGAAAAGAGATTGGAGAGTTGTACGAAGAAATCTTAACTATTACCCACTCATTTCGCAGCATGATTTCGTTGTGTCATCTTTGTATGGGATTCTTCGTTCCGAAACAGCTGCGTACATGCGTACAAGTACTAGGCTTGAAACAGTGTATGCGTAATACAAAACGTTAGTGAAAATACATTGAGCCCTACTAGAAAAATTTCAAATTGAAAATAATTTATTCCGTTTAAAACAAAATGTTATTCATTAGGTATACTGAGACCAATTACACATAAATTCCTTAAATATAGGTATAATTACTTAAAATTATTAATTTTTATATATTTATAAATTTTTTGTTAAATAAATCAATGGAATTGGTTCGCCATTGTAGTTCATAAAATCTAGCGGGGACACTAAATATGATTTTAAAGGGTCGTTCATTTTTCGGTTTCGAAAGTAAAGCTAAATAAAACACACACAGCGATACATTTTTGATTACAATTTTTTTTCATTATAAGGTTTGCACTTTGCCATTAAGTGTGAAATGCAATATGATTCAAATGACCGCCTCGGGAAGATTCACAGCATGTCATTCTTTTGAAGTAATTTTTAACCACTTTTTCACACATTTCGCGCGGTATATCGGCCATAACTTGAGTAGTGTTGGTTTTTAATGCGTCTAAAGTTCGGGGATTATTCGCGTAAGCACGGTCTTTTGCATTGCCCCACAGAAAAAAATCTAACGGTGTCAAATCGCATGATCTTGGTGGCTAATTGACATCACTGAAGTTTATTGTCTGTTACTCCAAAAAGTTTTATTAATTTCAGCGCGTTGTTCGATTATTAAGTGATCCATTATCGTAAATGGCAAGCATTCAACTAATATTATGACACTTCAAATGACAGCTGAGCTTGACAGGTGTCAAACGCCAGCGCTGCCAACTTGAAGCCACGAAATGATTGACCCTGTACCGCGCATTAAATAGAACCGCTTGCAAAATAACTGTAAAAGTTGTATGCAAATGAAAAAGCGGGTTCCATCATATCAACGAAATGCTCCACTTATTCTCTTAAAAGCAGTTCTTTGCCCGCAAGAGTAATCAGAAACAGAGCAGTTACCAAATTCCAAGGCAACCATACAATCCTATTCGTATTCGTATTCGAGTTCGAATTCAGTGTTCAAAAACAAATTTCCACATTTTGCCGCATCAAAAAATCAGCATTCATCTCAGTGTCTGCGTTTCCGATAAAATGCACGCCAACAAATTGTAAATTCCATCCAACCCTTTTCGTTTAGTACGCAATAAAAGCTATCGAGGGTTGACCTCGATTACAAATGCGTATACCGGGGCATTCATCGCTGTCGTATACACTGTGTGTTATTTAGTATTCCACAACTCCAGCTATACACTACACCCAAGTATTTGCTTGTATCCTCTTCTGTCTATCTATTGCGATGGCTACCACACAAGCCTCATATGCAAACACGCCTCGCCTGAGAGCCGATAAAGAACTTACTTTGTATCTTAACAGCAGCAAAAAAAACAACTCGCACAAAAAGATACATTCACTCCTCGACAGAGTTTCATCATTTCGAATTCGAATGATAGCGTGCTTATCGTGCGCACTTAACTGCCCGATAGGTGTGCTACGATAAGCTTCGGAGCCTTTTCTGATATGACTTCTCAAGTGTGTAAGTGTTTTGATTTACTTTTGCTACCACCTAGTAGTGCAGCGACGAGGGCGACGGAGAAGGGGACAGAGAGAAAAAAACCAAAAAAAGTTCAACTCAATCTAATGACCCGTGAAAGTGACGTCTTATCATTATCACACAAGGGGACGTTGTGGGGAAATGTGATGAAAATGAGTTCAGTAAACATTTGCTCACAAGTCACAAGCACAACTCAAAAGTGGGCAATGGGCATTGGTATGAGTGGAGTATACGCAAGAGAGCGGTCTCACACAAAACACACAATTACGAGTGTGGCGACTGCGATAAGGCCTTGTGTAGCTTTGATCCGAACTTTTGAACTTGTGATTGATTTTAGACTTCGAATGTACTGGACGTTTGTTTTTTTTTTTTTCGTTTGTGGTGAATGTGTTGAAATAAACGTTGGCATATTTAGTTTAATCTTCTTTGTAAAAATTATTTATGAGGCGTATTATGTACATTTTCGTTCGCACTAATCTAGTCCAAAGTTCTTTATCTTAAAGGTCACAATGGAATGTTTTTGGTTTCTCTAAAATAATTTCGACGCATACGCAGGCTTGCCAGATTTTTATAAGGAAAAAGAGACAAATTAGTATTACATATGTCGTTTTTGAACAAGCATAAACAGTTTTATTTTGCTATTGAACTAAATTGAACGGAAACGTCAAGATAGAAGAAAAAATATGAAAATGAGTGCGTTTAGCATATGTTTTTGATAAAGCAATCAAAATGGTTGTATTCAGTGTTTTCAAATGGGAAGAATTTTATTGAATTAGTATTTTATTTTGTTTTAATGATTAACAAACATCGGAAAAAATAAGAGATATCGGAAATTCTAATTTTACACCGCCAAATAGAAAAAAATACCGCGCGTTTTGCGATATATCGCACAATCTGGCAAGTCTGCGCATACGTGAGGTTACATTTTTATTCTTGCGATGATGTGGACAAAAAAAAATTGTTTGTTTAATTAAAATAAAATTCAACTCTGGGCTGACCAAAATATTTTTGGAAGATCAAACTATGTTTTATATTTTGCACTTTAAGCGCCATGCACCATGTGGTAGACCGCCTTCCAAATTTCTCTATCTGCGACTACTTTTCATCAATAGAAATATCTGCAGAAGAGGTTCTTTAAAAAAAGACGCAACTATAACTTTGGAAGTGACGGTCGACTCCAGTTTTTTCGATAAAGATCTATTTAAGTAGGAAAGACTTACTTAGTGTGACCACCTTTCCAAGAGCTTATTTACGTACACAAAAGTTTTCATTATCGCATTCAATACAAAAATTTAAACGCAATTTTGAAAAAAAAAATATTCAGTTTAGACGATATTGTGACCAATTTTCCAAAAGTATTGGTCTGTTCAAATCAATTTATTCTTGATTGTTTTTTTTGAACTCATACTTTCGATCTGATGCAATTTCATTCAACATTTGAAAATTCAAAATTTTAACAGAAAAATTTCGTTTAATTTATCAAAATTGAATGCAATACGAACGAACACAATAAAAGAACTCCACAAATGTCAATCGAGCGCGGTGATGGGGGGAACTATCTATTTTATTCGAAAATATATCCATATATTGGAAAAAAAATGTTTATCAACCAAAAACAATCGAATTATCGTTGTGTTTCGAAAAGCAAACAGAACTTTTTCATTGTTCTTTTCCTGTCGTTGGTGTACATTTTACGTACAACAATAATTTGTCGTTTCAATTTACGTACATTTCGTGATTTTGAGTTAACACTTCGGTATACGGTACATGACCCCAAATTTACGTACTGTACGTGTCATTTACGTACAGCTGGTCACACTAGACTTACTCCTTTGCAACTGAGGCTTTCCTACTTCTACTAATAGTTGGACGTCCATAGTGTTGATTTCTATTTCCCAGATTAATTTTGCGTCAAGAAATTATTAAAAAACTATGTACGAAATTATAAAAAATTTCTTCAATAAAAGTTGGTTGGGTGGATAAAAAGAGCAAGTTGGCAAAGCACCTTGAATAGGTACAAGCTCGACATCCAGGGATGAGATGACAATCCTAAAGCAACACAAGGATGGAAAACCGCCTGATTTACTACGAAGAATGCTATCAGGAGCAAGGTGAGCCTCTATTTGAATATAGAATAGAACAAGTATTAAACGAGAAATATAAGGCACTCGTAATGTAAGCCTTCGCCTCAGTTCTCACTATACGCCTTATAGACACAACAACATGATCACGCCCTCACCGAGGTGAGTCAAGGTGCATTCAAGGGAGCAGTTTACTAACCTCTCAAATAGCCTTGTGATAAGTGTCCGTAGCACGACGTTAGGATGATTTTAAACTTAAGCTGTTTTTTATTATCAGCTATGATCCATATAGATCATCGATTTACATGCATTTACAACAACAACATATGATCCTGCTTCTCATCGAGATCACGAATCATGATCTGAAAATTATTTCTACTATTTCCGACTAGGTGGCTTGTTTTATTTTTAAATGTTGGTGTGCCTGTAAACGATAGCCACATAATCACGTTGCCAGACTAAAAAATGGAACACAAAAAATCAATTGATTTTTTTCGCATTCGAATAAAGTCCCTGTCCGTATTCCGAGTTATTTTGTTTTTTCTCGTTCTATAAAGACCAGCCAAACATTTGATAAACAATTAAATACCTTAATGTTCCATATTTATTTCTAAAACACTTATTAAACAAAATAATTCTCATGAAATGTTTATGAAATGTTTTGCTGGTTTGGATCTGGACACCAACAAAATATTTATGAAATGTTTTACAGATTCCCAATCGTGATCTGAAATAATTTTTGTTCTACTAGTTTCCCAACAGAAAGTGAGCGCTGTTTTTCGATTATTATTATGTTGTTAAAAAAAATAGAAATGTCCAGAAAAGGTTGCAATACCTAATGAGAAAGTGATTCCCGATACAAAAATTACAAAAATAAAAACTTTACTCGTTGCTAATAATCCCACCACATTATTTTCTTCTAGTCCAAAACAGGATAAAGTTGAAACATTTCACAAACATTTACCTCCGTATTAATAAACAAATAAGTATACAAAAAATTGACGTAACTGCTGAGTAACGAGTTGATAACTTTTACGCAGTGTTTATTAATACGGGGGTTAGTAAATAAATTTCAGAAATTTTTTATAAATGTTTATAAAATCTGTCCGATTTGCTTCAGACACATTTCATAACCATTTCTGAAATGTGGTCTGGACACACCTCAGTATGCCAAGATAAACTCAAGCGGTAGCAGCGAAAATTGTTCATGTGTTACATATTTGAACATAAAATACTAAATTTGTTTCACAAAAATATATTTGAAAAGAAAAATTATGCAAATTTGATTCAAATATGGTAACACCCCCGACATTCCAAGTGAAATGACATGTGCCTTGTGTGACGTCACGTTGAGAAGAATAATTTGCAAGACTGCTGGTGGCAATATGAAGTTTGAAATACCAAAATTAAACTTTTCAATGATCCGTTCTGTTTTATTTTCGTGATCTGATCCGAATCAGATCACGCTGATAATAAAAAACAGCTTTTATTTCTTACAGCGGATGTTGCATGCAGTTTTCACGACACAAGGCTATTTACGTAACAGAGCTCATTAGCTCATTTATGCTATGCTATGTTGGATTCTGACTCATGGCTCCCAGTGGGCGCAATCTGTATTAGCTGCAAGTTAATCTCATGACTGGGCAAGAGCAAGATCAGCATGCAAACTAGTAATTCGGCCAGCCAGTCCCCCCACTTTAAAAACCGCAGATTAAGCATGTACAGAGACCAGCAGTTCGACTATAGGATCTCCTACACTAAGATCAAAGCTACAACCGATAGCAATAGTCACAGGCCTAAGCCATAGGTACAGGTCTGAGGAATACAAACTTATTTCACAAAATGTGACACAAAAACCCTACAAGACAGACAAACAATGCACCTCATTTCTGTAATTGACATCTGCGAGGGCACATTAAAATAAAATTGGTCATCAGGATAGCGCTACCTGCGCTAATTTAATTTTTTTTTAATTTTTAAAACAACAAGTGTTTCCTTATAATTTCATTTTATATTTTAACAATGACTTCGTAGATTCGGTTGGGAATTGAATCAGAAAGCTTTTCAATGTAATTCAGGGAAATGATTGACAAAACGTGTTTAATGCCTTCGATTGACTCCGTTTGTTTTCCGGACTCATACACTTTTCTAGCTAACCACCCCTACACGTTCTCGATGATATTGAGATCAGACGAGTATGGTGGCCACTCAAGGACATCAACTTTTTGGCTCTGAATCCACGATTTTACACTTCGGGCAGTGTGAATTGGCGCATTATCGTGCTGGAAATGCCATTCCAGATTTCCAAATAAATTTTGAAAATGGGGAAATGCAGTTTTTAAAACGCTTTTGTAGTTCTCTGCATTCATTTTCGGCGTTAAAAACTTAAACTCGCAGGTGCGAGTAAGATAAGGCTCCCCACACCAGTTCAATTGATGCTCCTCTTTACGAATATCATGGAAATAAAAACTGTAGCCATCGGGTCCTTCCAAATTAAATTTCTTTTCATCTGAAAAGACAACGTATCGCCACGTGCGAGCAAAACTTAACCGCATTTCTTTACGCGCCATATGAGTGGTGGTTTTTTTTTTTTCAATTTTTGTCTTGGTAAGTGTGTAGCTCTCTTAATCACTCTTTGATAACACAGTTGATAATCTCGCTTTAACAACCGTTTTTTCTTTGATTTTGGAGGACGAGTCTTTTGAATTTGATGACTCTCTTAGTATGGCTTTTCTGTCCGCTTGGGAAACCACTTGCTTAATACCGCCATTGAAGTTTTTTCCATACTTTTCCTTATTTCGAAGAAAACTGGCAATCGTTTTTCTATGTGCGCCCCTTTTTTCCACAATTTTATGTATAGAAAGCCCATAGTCGAAGTATGCTTTAATTTTTGATCTTTTTTCTAAAGCCAAGACTTTTCCTCTTCCCATATTGAGTTTAAATTAAAGAGTTTTAATCAATTACACAACAACAAAAAAAAAATGATAACTGTGCTTGCCAAAATAAGCGAGATAACTAAAATTGCATTTGAGGGCGCTAATCTGATGACGCGAAATAAGTGCAACGTTTTTCGAAAAAAAAACATAATAGCGGAAAATATATAACGGGTCTTCTGGTGTGCTTTATTTTTTTTTGTAACTGAAAACGCATAAGTGGATCGCAAAAACAAAACAAAAATTACGAAGCTGCTTGAAACAGGAAAATAGATATTAGCAATGGGAAAAAAGTCAAAGGGGGGGCGCTAATCTGATGACGCGCAGTGTATATGCAGCTTTATATCATATCAATGGCTATTCATTCACGCATTGATTTTCATAGCACTTATCCATTGGAATGGTATGATGCCTTTGTGAATCCTCCACAACTTTCGATTGTCCGCCAACGACTTTAAGTCACCAACTTCATGGGTAGAGGCGAGATTTCGCACTTGATCTACCATCTCATCCTGGGAAGCCGACGGCAAGGATTCCATAGCACGTCTTGTTTAATTTGTAATTTGTCAGCGCCTCGTGGATATCAAAAGCAAAAGAATGCAATAGTCGAAAGTCGAAACATAACCTCTACTAAAAATGGCGTTTAAACCATTATCGCTTATGGAAGCTCTTTATAGGGTAAATCTGCACATGTGTCCACTTCCTAAGACCCTAGCAATTTTAAACAGCCCTGCTTCCGAAATCAGCCTCTGTAAAAATGCGCAGTAGGGAAAAATTGCGCACGACTGGATCGTACATCACTTGCTTCTTTTTCCAACAATTTTCTTTAATCTTTCAGCTAAATTAAAAATGTTTAGGCGACCTCGGAGCTGACTTAAGACAGTCAAAAACTTGATGGAAAACCGTCCTGTCAAGTGTGCAGGCAGGCTTACAGACTGACTATAAATTTCTGAAACCGTTCCATTGGAAGGACCGTTCATAAAAATCACCCCTTACAAAGTTTTCGGTCGGAAAAAAATCCGATACGAACGTCAAACCCAAATTCAGTGGTGGTACACATAGGGAAAAATCCATACATGTACGTATTTTCGACTAAAAAATTGCTCCGTAGGGGAAAAAGGACAGATTTTTAATATTTAAAACCGTTTGCTGTAAACGTAGGTATTTTTAATATTTTATAAAAAATGCCTGATAAACGAGAACGTGTATGTTTTATTTTTAATTTCCCAATGTTTTCGTATTTCTACAGAGAAACTAGATTTGAGATCTTGCTACATACATCTTACCCTGAATTCACAATTCTATTTCCACCTTAACGTTTTTCGCCCAAGTATACTCTTCTTTAAATGTCATTATCAAAAGGCATTCGTTTGCGTCTTTTTGTCTCTTTTAAGTGCAAAGACACACAAATTAACAAAATGAGTTCAAAAGATGTATAGGTATATGATCATCACATTAACACGTTATATGATTTTTCAATACATATATTTTGTATTTATGTATTTACTCTCTTTTAAATTTTAAAGACAATGTGGCCGAGCAATTTGAATTATTTAAATAAACTAATTTAATTTAATAAATTTATGCCTACAATTACTTTTGCGCCTCTATTTTTATTACTTTCTATAAATAACCTACTAATTTATTGTTTTGAATTCATATTTGTAAATATAAAATCCTTTTTTCATAATATTAACATTAACTTATTGTTTCATACTAACTTTATATAAATAACGAACTTTTTTAAATAAAAAAATAAAAATAAAATAAAATAAATACAGCATTTGAACACTTTTCTCTTAATTTTTTCAAATATTATGTAGGCAAGCAGATTTGTAGGGGAAATCTTACGTTGGTTGGGAATTTTTGACCCGGGGTAGGGGTACTATCACTGCCCAAATTGCGTTCGAAGTATCCGTATCGGAACAAAATAAATGAAGCATATAAACGCGTTCATTTCACATTAAAATATTCCGCAGCAATTAGTTGTCCGAGAGCTTTGGATAAAATGTGCCGTGTAGCTGTCAAAAGTAAGTGGTATAACGCGGTAACACGCAATGCGACAAGGTGTGCTGTATGTCATCGGAGAATTTTTCCGAAAATTGTATCGGAACGGATATCTCGAATGGAATTTCTCCGATCTCGTATAAATCTGAGAAAATTCCGTTCCGAACGGATACCTCGATAGGGCCGAATACCTTCTGTTACTTTAGAAGCAAGTGAAAAATATAAACGATGTGCGGCTCTTTCAACAAAAAGACATTGTGCCCTATCATTTGCTTGTTGATTTTTAATTTAAGCGTTCAAACACCCGAAGCTTAGTATCAAAATCGTCGCCATTCTAAATCTCTGCAATGTCCGGCAAAATACAGATACCCGTAACCTTTCCAAAGACTTGAACAATAACTCATAGCCAGTTCCCCTAACCTTCAAAACAGTTCTGTTATTGTTTATACAAATTTATAAATGGCGTCACGCTTTCAAAAGAAACTCGAAATATCTCCTCCTATATGCATTCTATATGCAAAATATTCAAGAAGAGTTATAAAGCCACAAAAAAAATATACATGATAACCCGCATCAAGTTGCGGAAATTAGGCAGCTATCTAAAAGCCATGAACCTCTGACTTTTCCCAAAGATCAGCTTAAATGTGAACTCCGTACTGCGCTGTGAGATAACGCGCTGTCTCCCTACATGCCAGCGACAGTGTATGCTTAAAATAAACTTCGTTTGGTGGACCGAAAATAATTTCCATGACGAACCCCTCTCTCGCTTGGACGAGACTTGATTTTTGTTTTGACTCTTCAGTCTCAGTGCGTCACAAGTTCAAAAACAAATGGCTATCTGCAAACCAGTTTGCCAGCTAATTGTCACCAAATAGATACAGAACTCAAAACCACAACCACTATACAGATATGCACATCAGATACAAATTGCATCTGAAAGGAATATTGCTCTGCCTCTATTATTAACCAATCGCTGTTAACGACATTTAATCGTGTATGGGATACTAACGTGCGAACGTTTATCTCGTTTACGGCTCAACATGGAATGGCAATAAAAAAAAAAATAACAAAATCCACGTTGCTGGTCATTTGTCCAAGAAGCATGCCGTTTACTTCAATAGCTAGGCATGGACACGACCAAAAGCAAATTGGCGGATTGGTGGTAAATCGCCATCCTCGTAATCGTAAAATGTTAATTTTATTATGTTCTTATGATTTTGCCATCGTAAAGGTAAGAATCGGCTGCCACTCGGATGGGAGATGCAAGGCATCTGCACAGCCGATTATGCATTGATGGAGCATCTATGCAACTGGATGGCGTCTCCGTCTAATTGAGACATTGCTGCGCAACATTATAAAGTCCTCAAATTATTAGGTGGTTTAATGGACGGCACAGGCAGTCCTGTGTCCAAGGTGTGGAATTACACAGGTGCGGGAGGAGGCCAGACTGCTGTGTCATCTCACGAACGAAAGTCCACTAGAAGACATCTCGCCCGTTGCCACTTCAATTTCAAAGGTTAATTGGTTAATTGCCGGCTAGTGTATAATTGTTTGATTCATGCTCGTAGCGATGGGTATAGGTACGTGCTCTCTGGGTGGGACAAGAAGCCATAAACCACACATTCGGTGATAACGAGCTATTAAGTTACTTTGTTTTGAATGCAGGCAAATTACAGGTATCTATGGTTGGTCCGCAGCTTGGGCCTGGTTGAAGATTTGCTCATTAAATTTTGAAAAAAAAGCGGAAAAATTATGTCGAGACATTTTACACGTGGCTCATGTTTAACCCTTAAACCCTACCCTGATGGGGTCCAGCGTGATGCATAAACTAAACTTTCGTGGATATTTTTCCAACTTCAAACCACAAGATGGCGCTATTTAAGCTAATCCTCTAATGTATCAGTAGGCGACCCGTCATTAGTCATTTTTAATTGCGCATCGTAATTATCATAGAGTAACCAAACTAGAGAGCCAACTTCCCGTGCACCTATCCGATTTTCCCCGCAAATTTTGAATGACAGCCCTCTCTCGCGCGCTCTTTTTTTCCTTTCTGTGAATACGTGTATTATTAGTCGCCGGGTGGCACTATTTCTCAATTACAAACAATTTGTAAATGGATTTATAACAATAAATGTACAAAAAGTAAATGTTGATTACGGTTTTTTAGATAACATAACTTGTTCTCTATTCATATTCGGCACCAAAAACTATTCATCCATTCACATTTCAGTTGTTTTTTAGTTTTATTTGTATGAATTCTATTTTTGACAGCAAAATTCATGCAGCTGCATAAATGAAATCCGTAGGGGGTTGTTCCAAAAATGAGTTAGAAACATGCAAGTTAAACCCAGCTTCCACTAGGGCATAAGTGAATTTTATATAATTATCATGAACATTGGATAAATTTCTATTAGGCTTGGTGAATGTTCCCAAATTCGTTTATTTAACACCATATATGTACAAAATCAAAATATGATTGGAAATTCTGTCGTTTAATTACAATGAGTATTGAATAATGTTACTTAAGAACAGTAAAAATGCAAATGCTATTCATATTTAAAAAAGAAATTAGTACCGGAAAGCAAAAAAGTGATTAAACTCCTAACAAAAAGACAATATAAACTATTAATTGACAAAAACAAGTGCACTCATTATGCTTTTGGGATACAAAAAGTGATCAAAACATTTTTTTATTGCTCCGAGTATTTCACATAAATATAATGCGATCTACGAGTATTTTTGTATTATGGCCTTTACCAGAAATAGCCAAATGCATACAAATTTGACAGAAAGTATAAGCAATAAAAATATCGAATTCATTTTAAGAATTAAACAAACGCATATTTGATATGTTATTGTTCATTTTAAGTAAAAACATTTTGTTTCAGTATGATTTCAAAACTTAAAGCATTAAAATCAACTAGAAAAGGTGTATTTTCTTTAAAATATACAAAAAAAAAAGCTTCAAGTTACAAAATCTCTTTTAAGAAAAGTAAAAAAAAAACCGTGTTAGTTCATTTTATAAAGTTCATAAACTTTATAAACTCTTATGTTTTTTTTTTTTTTTGATCGAGATTGCTTTTTATGTTCGATTTGCCAAAAATCTGACACTCTGGGAAATCTCGATTTTTTCTCAGATTTCACACATACTTTCAAATTATTTCGAATGTAAATGTGTAAAAACCAATTGGAATGGATTTACAGTGCAAGTGAAAAAAAATATTTTTCCGGCCAACTCAATACATACAAAAACCAATAAAATTCGAATTTAATGTTCGATTTGTCTGTAAAAATCTGAAATCTCAGATCAAAATCTGAAAAGTCAAATATTAAATTCAACTGTGATGTGAACGCCGTGTAACTAATGGGCACAAAATATGCCGAACACAGTCGCCCCCACTTGAAATCCCACCAGAAAATGGCCGACCGATGGCATGAAGTGCCATACATTATATTGTATAAGTATTCGTGCGGCAGCAATGGCGCTCCTTTGATTTGTACAGGCACGAATACTTATGCAATATAATGTATGGCAGACAGCTTGTAGGCAAATATACCGTTTCTGCTCTCAGTTGGCCATCTAGTTTGGTTACTCTATGGTAATTATAACAACTTCCGGGTCCCATAGACCAGGGTAGGAATACTTGGCCAACTTTACCTGTAAATCTCCAAGTTCTCGAAGCTTTTTTAAAAAAGAAATGGCCATTAGTTGAGCCCAATCCATCTGTAAATGGAAAAGGAAGATGTGCAATATGTCCAAGGGATAAGGACCGGAATACGAAAATTAGATGCGACAGGTGCCGAAACCCCCTTTGCGGCGAACATAGCCGGTCTGTGTGCCAAGAATGCCTCGATTCTAAACTTTAAAATATTTTTAATATTAAACTACATGTGTGATCTTAATAATAAATAATTTATATTAAAACGTCATTGTTTTTGAAATAAGAACAAAAATATATTGGGGTTTTCTGGACCCCACACTCAGAGAAAAAATAGTTATTTTTGTAACTGTTGTCGTAGTTATTTCATAAAATTCCATGAAATTTATCGAATAACTATTTTTGAACTAAAATAAGTTGAGAAGAGTTAAAAAATAGTTGGAAATAGTAATAAAATAGTTAAAAGGGAATCACTTCATTTTATGACTATATACAAATAGTCAACAGTGACTCTTTTTAATAGTAACGCTATGCAAAATATGGTTACTATACAATTTTTGCAAAGTAACAACTAAATAGTTGAAATGACTATTGCCTAGTTATTTAATAAGAACAACGCGCACAAGAACTTCAATTATAACTATTTTGGTTGTCAAACTGCACAACAAAATAGTCAAAAATGACAACTGCGTAGTTATTTAATAAGAAACACGCGTGCCAAATGTTCCATATTATGACTATTCTGGTTGCTAAAAACCACAACCAAATAGCCGGAAATGACTATTGCGTAGTCATTTAATAGTAAACTCCTGCGTAAGTAAGTGCAACAAGTATGTCTCAGTTGAAATTCGGTCGTTGTGCGGTTTACAAGTGTATAAATATTTACTTCTAAATAATTCAATAAAAAAATAAGTCGAAATGAGTAACCCATTTTTTTTTCTGTAGTATTAGTTCATATTTGGAAAGCGACGAAACATTGCAGCCATCATCCTCAAGGGCAATCAGCAAAAGCAGTAGACCATCGACATTTTCAGAAAGCAACGTGAGTACTTACATAGTTTGTAATTTGTGATTGAATAAGATAAACCTAACATTAAATATAAAATATTCACTTCAAGAAATATTGCATTGTAGCATTGTCAAAAGCATGCAAGAATATAATGAAATAAATAAGTCGTTGAATGATTGTAACAGAAATTGATTAGTAAATCTTGTTAGACACTGTGTTTTTGAAAGAGTTCACTTTAAAAATAAGTGAACATTTTGAAATTGAGATTGGTTTTGTTTATAAAACAATAGAAATAGAAAATACGAATTTTGACGAACATTATGAAGCCTATGCTATTGGTTTGGAACGTACAAAAACCCTTAGTTTTTAAGATATCTAAGATAAATACCCCACCACGTCACATACATGTTACTTCATCTAATAAAACATTAATCAGAATAAAATATTTTTAACTTAAGCCTTTAATGTATGGCAGCATTTATTTGCGTTATGAATTTTGAAATTTTTTTAACTTAGCAGTGATCACTGCTCTCTTGTCTGTAACGCACGCGTTATTGATCTGCTCTCTATAACAATGAATTCAATGTGCTTTAAATGTTTAAATCCAATAACAAACAATGAATTCCTATCTTGTGGTGTATGCGATTTAAACGCACATATAAATTGTTGTTCGGTTCATAAAAACGATGTTAAAGTTATAAAAACAAATGCTAACATTTTCTTCAAGTGTGAAAATTGTATAGATACCCCACTGCTATTATGCATACAAAAAATGAGTGACCTTTCTATTTTCCTGCAAAACAACATTAATGAAATTAAAAAGATTGGTTTATCATCATTAGAATCTGTTAAATCTAAAAGCACATTAATAAATTCTAATTCTAATGCAACGCCCTTGAATATCAGTCGTGACATTCGCGATTCAACTCGCGTTCAAAGAAACGCAAAGTTCGTTGAACCTACAAAACAACTACCCATGGATCGTCGCGCTGCTAATTCAGCTTCTCCTTTTACTCGCCTTTCCTCAAAAGCGAGCAAATGCACTCCAACTAATTCTCGTGCTATTGCTACTACTAGTGCATTGAAGAAAAATAAAAAAGAGAAATTAAAGCCATCTTCTTCTACAAATAGCTCTGTTGTTATGTCCGACACCTTAGCCTCTACATCCTCTTTGATGTCGTCTTCGGCAGACGCGATTATTGTCAACGGTGATCTGAGTTCACCCGCTCCCCCCCATTGCTACTGCTGGTGCTGCTGCTGCTGATGTAAATATCGATTCGCCTATTGTTACGATAAACGATAATGAGTCATTGCTTGCTGCTGCTGATATTACTAATGTACATCGTGTTGATACTGCTGCTGCTGTTGGTGATGGTGATGCTGTTGCTTGCAATAATTTGGCTACCGCTGCCAGTAGTGATGAATTGTATGACGCTGGATCTTGTGATCGTGTTACGGAACCTTTTGTTGCTATTAACAATAACAATGCAAGGATAAATAAGAACAAACGTCCCGAGGTCATTTTAGGAACAAATGTGCAAAACAGTAATCTTCATGTGGTTCGTAAATTAAAATGGTTTCACATCTCAAGTTTTCATCCCGACACCAATGCAGATGCAATTATTTCGCATGTTTCATCAAAACTCGAAGTTGCATCTCAATGTATATCTTGTTTCAAATTGAGTAAGCTTAAAGACAATCAGCTTCCACTGAAATTTGTGAACTTTAAAATTGGAGTACCAATGCAATACGCAAATATTATTTATGATGGTAATTTTTGGCCGAATGGGGTAAAAATTCGTTCTTTTACTCACAATCCAACAAAAAACTAAGCCCTGCTACTGCTGATGGTGGTGATATTCATAAACAACGTTTGAGAGTATATTACCATAATGCGAGTGGATGCAGAACGAAGACTTCAGATTTGTTTATTGCATCTTGTCACATGGATTATGACATAATTACAATTACGGAAACATGGCTCTATAAAGATATTTGGTCATCTGAAATTTTCGACGAATCAATTTATGTAGTTTTTCGTAGTGATCGATGTAAATCTGTTGAGGAGCGTGGTGGTGGAGTACTTGCTGCAGTTCAATTAACGGTCTCCGGTAAACAGATTCCATTGCCGAATTTAGATGCTGATCAAATTTGCTTTTCAACTTTTATTGGAAGCACACGATTTATTTATGTTGTAACTTATATTCCTTCGGGGAGTAGAATAGAGACTTATGAAAAATGTATTGAGAATTTTGAATTTGTAAGCCATTATTGTTCTGATGCTGATATATTATGTGCCCTTGGGGATTTTAATATTGGTGATGTAAATTGGTCTTTGTCTGAAGAGGATAATATGCTTATTCCATATAATGTTAAAAAAGATTACGAATTAACATTGATTGATTGTATGTTTTCAATAAACCTATGTCAAATTAGTTCAATCTTAAATTCGCAGAATCGATTATTAGATCTTGTTTTTATTAACGTTAATGAAGTCAAAGCTAATGTTTCTGAAGCGCCATTTCCACTTCTAAATAACTCAGTTTATCATAAACAAATTATGTTAGAAATCGATTTGTATTCATATGTAAAAGTTAAACCGTGTTCAGTAAGCTCTCTTAATTTTTCTAAATGTAACTTTGTCGGTCTTAATGAGTATCTCAACTCTTTCAACTGGGATACGGAATTTGAAAATCGATGTCTACTTGATATATATAATAACTTTATTTCTCTACTTAGGGCCGGCTTTTCCATGTTTGTTCCATGCTCCGTGAGGAAATGCAGATCCAACCCCCCTTGGTATAATAGACAACTCTTGCACTTAAGAAATTTAAAAAACAAAGCTTACAAGCAATTTAAAAAATCGGGAAGCAGTGCGGATAAAGTGATTTTTAGCAAACTAAGGAAGGATTTTACTTGCTTAAATACATTTTTGCATAACATTTTCATTATCAATGTTGAAAACAATCTGAAACGAGATTCGAAGTCGTTTTGGTCTTTTATAAATCAAAAAAGGCGCTCGAAATGTTTGCCTAAAGAAATGTTTTATAAAAGAAATGTGTCCAATGACGCTAAGGATTCTGTCGAACTATTTGCTAAATTCTTTAAATCGGTTTTTTCGAAATCTTCTATACCTAATTTGCCGGAATCATATTCATTTCCTAAAATTGATTTTGGCCAACTAGCACTAGAGATTCAGGATATTGAGTCTGCTGTCTGTAGCCTAAAACCTAATCCTAAACCTGGCGCTGATGGCATTCCTGCAATAATTTTAAAAAAATGTTGCAGCTCTATTTGCAAACCCTTACTTATGATATTTAATCTATCACTAGCATCGGGTTCATTCCTGGATGACTGGAAGGTCTCATTTTTGGTGCCGATCTTTAAATCTGGCTCTAAAAATGACGTAGAAAACTATAGAGGTATTTGCAAACTTTCTGCTATACCAAAGCTTTTTGAATGTATAGTCAAAAACAAAATAAATTTTCATATTAAGGGCAACATATCAGAGTTTCAACATGGTTTTGTTTCGGGTCGTTCGACAACATCTAATCTGGTCCATTTCACATCTTTTGTTATAAATACTGTTGAAGGCGGAAGTCAAGTTGACGCTGTATATACGGATTTTAGTAAAGCATTCGACTCTGTAAACCATGTACTTCTGATAAGAAAGCTAAAGCAATTCGGATTTCACTCCGCTATGCTGAAATGGTTTTCATCATTTTTGATTGGAAGGTTTCAGAAAGTCTGTCTTGATAACAATTATTCAAGATTAATATCTTGCACTTCTGGAGTTCCTCAAGGTAGTCATCTTGGGCCGCTCCTTTTTATAATATTTATTGATGATATTGTTCAACAGCTGCAATTTTGCCACTGTTTAATGTATGCTGACGACCTCAAAATATTCTTAAAAATTAATAGCTTAAATGACTGCTTAAAGGTCCAGATGGACCTGAACAATTTATCAAGATGGTGCGTCAATAATTGCTTAAAGTTAAACGTTCGAAAATGCTTTGCTATCTCGTTCATAAGATCTCGAATGAAATATTCACATACCTATTGTATTGATCTCATGCCATTAAACAAAGTTGACAAAATTAAAGATCTTGGTGTATTCCTTGATACGAAACTAACCTTTGTTACTCATATCGAATATATAGTCGCTAAGGCTAATTCTCTTGTTGGATTCATCAAAAGAAACGCGAAAGATTTCTCTGATCCTCACACCTTTATATCGATGTTCAATACCCTAGTAAGATCAATACTTGAATACGCAGATGTTGTTTGGAATCCAAACTATTTATCACATTCGGACCGTATTGAAAGAGTGCAAAGGCGATTCACAAAATATGTCTTCTTTAAAATGCGTTGGGATTTTCAGCCCTCTTATAAAGCTAGATGTCAACTTTTAGGTTTAATGACACTTAAAGCAAGAAGGAATGCACATGACATAATGTTTGCGAGAGACGTACTGTGTTCACATATCGATAGTTGTGTACTTTTGTCTATGTTTCCAATTAATGCTAGGGGAAGGGTTTTGAGGGATAATCACTTCTTTTACCTACTGGGGCATAGAACAAACTATGGTCAGAATGAGCCAATTACTAGATGCCTTAATTCGTTCAATGTGGTAAACAGACATATGGATTTTCATATTTCGAGAGAACGCTTCAAGAGCATTTTATTTAGATTGCTTTCAAACTAATGTCAAAGTATTTTTATCTTTCCATTAAACTTAATGTATATATATAAATTTAAATTCGTAATCTGTAAGCTAAGCTTGTTGATGAAATAAATAAATAAATAAATAAATAAAATATATTGCATTATTTTCAGAGCTTTGCATCTGGACAATTTTTAGGAAACAAATCGTTTGACATGTTTTAGTATCATAATCCTTACATAAGGTAACTTATAGTCAAATAGTAACAAGTATCTATTTTCAAAAAGATATGCAACTATTACTATAGTCGAAATTGACTATAGAACAGTTGATTTTGAGAAATAAATCAATTCACTACCATAATAGTCACAAGTTACTACTTTAATAGTGGTCACGATTCGGACTATGAATCGTCAAAAAATAGTGATTTATGACTATTTTTTTCTCTGAGGGTGTAAGGGTTAAACATATTCTTGTTATATTTCACCATTTTTCTTTGATATAGTTCTTTCGGAAAAGGCGGACCTCCTACGCTTCAACAGCTTATGGGAATGATTGGAAAGGTAGGTTGATATACGACTGAAGTCAACACTTTGGACCAAAAACCGTCTATACAAGAGAATGAATAGACTTGTGCCGATAATTTATCTGGCTAAGGGCCTCTATAGCTTCAGGTCAAGGCACTTTTTGTGCATCGTACTTGGGCGAAATGTGTGATGTGGTAGCAAGCCAAACTCTTGAAGCGGAGTTTTCAGAAAGCAACTACAGTCGAAACTCGATTAACCGGAATGGCTGGGACCGAGCCCATAACGGATAATCGAAAATCCCGGCTAATAGATTTTTCTCTAAATTTATAAAAAAATAAATTTAAATCTAAATTTGATGACACTTTATTTCTTTACCTTTTAAAAACAAAAACAAAAACAAATATTAAATTCATCAATAAACACAACAATTCATTTTAAATAAACCAATTTAACGATGAAAGAAACTACATACATACAACGTTATGACGAAGAACTAATAAATTCGAAATTTTTAAAACATTCAAGGATACAAAATGGAAATGTTTTTGTTTCTTTTACGGATAATAGAGTATATGCCGGTTAGAGGAGTTACTAATGGGAAATTAATTGAAAATAAATTTGCATAAAAATGCCGGTTAACAGAATGTCCCGGTTAATCGAGTCTCGACTGTACTTTATTATAGCTGATGCCGAAGATTTTATTGGCACAACGTTGGCCAGTAAGTGATTAAAATAGAACTAAAGGGTGTCCCATGATTCACGCAAAATGTAATTTTGATAGAAAATACAGGTTTTTAATTAGAATGCTTCAATTTTTTATTGATTCATAGAGTATACAGATTGGGGTTATGTTTGGAATAGCACATCGGATAAATGGTCGGCTGGCAGGTACGTACTCTTTTATTGAAATTTTCTGTGGCCGTTTCGCATACCTAAATATGGCTGAATTTCATTAATACACCTACCAATTTCCTCTTTTAAGGCGTTGGTGTTCGTGGGCTTGTTTGCATAGACCTTTAACCTCAAAAATCCCCAAAAGAAAAAAACTCCAAATTTGACGATTAACGAAGCCTTCAAGATGAAAATGAGCTTCATCACTGAAGAAAAATCAGCATCCACTTGTTGTTTTTCCAAAATCTATTCAACGAACTCTCTTCGCGCTGCATAGTCAGTGGTCTTTAGTTCTTGAGTCAATTGAACTTTGTAAGCATGAAGTTTCAAGTCTTTCGTGAGAATTCGCGGTAGAGAGCTTCTCGAAATGCCCAATCCTTGACTACGGTGCTGAATTTACGTTCCTGGACTGTCAGCAATACTCTCGCGAATTGCTTCGATGTTTTCTGTTGAACGACTTGTGTTTAAGATCACGAATTGATCCTTTCATTTATTCTTTTTAGGTTTTAAATCACTATGACTGTCATATTTTGTACAAATTGCGGACTGTAGCTGACAAACCTTCATTATTTTTAAAATATTGCTCAACAATGAAAACGCGTTGTTCTTTCGTATAGCGCTCCATTTTTACTAACACCGAACTGTCAGCTGTCACATTGTTATCTTTTCTTCCGTCATCATCACTGTACCTACTATTAAATGGCGCACAGTTTAAGCATTGCGTGAATTATGGGACACCCTTTATTAGCCAAAAGAATCACAAAAAGACTGTCTAATGCAAATTAGAAGAGTGCTAACATCCATTGATCTTCACGACGAACGAATCGCGTCACGGTAAATTTTGTTTTACAGGTACTCATAAAGATGTGTATGTGTAAAGCTGACTAGGAAATATAATATCGCACATTGTTCTTCCCCGTGCTCGCATAATCCACACTTGTCAGATTGCATATTATTGCTTAAAGCGTTTCCTCTAACGTTCGCATTTCATTCTTTTGCGTGCATTTTGGCGAATCACCGCGATGCCACGAAACATGTATGGCATGGGATTTTCAACTGAAAACAAAATCGTCTTCCAAAAAAAATTTGAAGCGAACAAACTTCCATGTTTGCTGGGAAATTCAAAAAATTTGCTCTCAAAGTTTAGCAAGATCTTTCTAATAAAATTTGTGTTTAAACTTTTGCAATAAAATTAAACTTCTGCAATAAAATTAACAAATCAATCAAATACTTAGTACTTTAGTACCCACTGTCATTTTGACACTTGTATACGATTCTTACTAATCCTTTTCTTTTTACAAATAGTCTTGAATGGAAGTACGTCTTACATAATTTTTTAATCAAAAAAAATAAAATTAAGCAACTGTGTATTGGCTCTAATTGAATCGGTTAAAACAACATAAGGAACAGATTTTTCGAAATCAGTCTTATTACGTTTTTACACCGCTTATGTGTTATAATTTTTTAGGTATAAAATTTGAGCGCGAAATCAGCATTTTGTACCAAGACAATCTTTTTCTTCTACCATTTTTTGTATCTCCTGCAAAAAAATAAAAAAGTCACTTACGTTGTTTTAGCAAACACCAATTCAATTATTTCTTAAAAAAACAATTGTTCTACAATATTGGACTGTTCTTTTGTGTTTAAAACGTTGGTACGTGGAGTTACAAATGTTGCTCATTGAAAAATAGCAAATGTTGAGAAAGCACTTCCAGAATTGAACTTTTTGTGGAACGGCCAAATATTGGTATCGCATTCGACTTTAAGTGCAAGACGTCTAATTGGCAATTCACTTCTACAACAGTAATGAAAACTGACAGATATCAATTTGGAGGCAAACACTTAAAAATAGCGATTAGTCTTATTTTTTAAATCCCATTTTCATGGCCATTTTTAAAAGCGCCTTTAATATTTTCACCCAGCGCACATACGGTCTTAATCGTACTTGGGTCAATTCCAACATCCTCATCACACCCCCCTTCAAATTACCGCCACACCATAAAATAATTAATTTACAGCTCACCCGCAGCACCTTACCGACACCTCATCGACACTTCACAGGTTCACACAACAAACAGCATTTTTATTAGTTCACCACGAGTCTCATTACGACAAAGCCCAAGCCGAACGATTCTTAATTTTAAGTGAGCATTCCCCAAAGTAGAGTACACGACAAGCCGAAGCCACCACCATCCGACACACTGCTATTGGCCGCACCTACAAAAATCTCATCTCAGAAATAAATTCACGGAACGACTCGTTGAGGTCAAATAACTACTTAAAATCAAATCAATTTATACCTTAAGGCAAGAATCCTGCTTAGTATTTCGTTCACGCGGCGACATTTTGTCAATATCATCAGTCAGTGATCAATGCTTTTTTAAATTCAATTCAAAAATGAAAAACAAAAAAAAAAAAATATATAAGAAAAACAACATCAATCTACCTTGTGGAATGTGCATGGTCAATGACGAACCGCGAATCGCACATACGACAACGACCACGACGACGACGGC
Organism: Cheilosia variabilis; assembly: GCA_951230905.1. Taxonomy (NCBI): domain Eukaryota; kingdom Metazoa; phylum Arthropoda; class Insecta; order Diptera; family Syrphidae; genus Cheilosia; species Cheilosia variabilis. The sequence goes on along the minus strand of OX579680.1, from coordinate 22,089,261 downwards.
GTTGGAAACAACTTGAATCGGCTATCCCCAGACGTACATATTATGCGACCGGGGATAGCCGCCTGTGCCTAACCGAGAATGCCTTACCTTCTCTGGTATCTGGTATAGGTACATTCGAACAAAGTAAACTTGGTACTGACTGAAGTGGGTACTTAACGAAAATTTTGTATTAAAAAAAAAAAAAGAAAAAATACGCACATTATCAAGACAGCGGGACCGACCGAAGATGGAGGCGCAGATTAAGGGGAAACACTTCTGTGATGTGCATTCCGTATAAGGTGGCTACATTCGAATTAGTATTCAAGACCCCAACTGAAGTTTGAAAACTCGGTGCTAAATATTTATTTTTATTGTTTGAATTGGATTTTTGTTTTTGTTTTTTGCTTAATTTTAGTTTAATTGTTCAGTTCAAACTAGTCTTTTGCACGTTAATTTGTGATTCTTGAAGACCCAACTTGTACAGATTAGGCCGAATTGAACGGGGTGCTGTCCTTTTTGGGTAATTTGCCAGCCAATATAATTAAAAAAATTTGCATTTCGCACTTGAAAAAAGAACGTAGTCACAAAATAGTTCAGAATTTTAATGTTTCTATTTAAATCCTTTTTTTTTGTTGTAAAAAGTCAATCAACATTTTACACCATTTTTATTTTATTTTTTTCAGTTTTCTGTATTTCTTCTTACAATACAAAAAAGCTAACAATTATTATTTGCAAAATCGTCAGAAAATAAAAATATAAAACCTTGACGCATGTTTTGCATTTTTCTCTCCATGGAGCTCGCATAATTCACACCCGTAAATTTACAAATCGTTCCGTAGAAAGCTTGCATATCCTTCTTCGTTTTCACAGTAAATGTTCGTGTTTTATTCTTCAGCAAGCATTTTTGGCGATTGCGATGCCACATTTATCGCAAGCGATTTTTCTATGAACTTGCCGGCACAGAAAATATGTTTCCAGTGAATTCGGAGCCAACGATTTGCGAATTGCAAGGTTTGCTGGCGAATATAGAATACTATTTTCAAATTCGAGGCACTCTTTGCAACTAAAATTCTTTTAGAAAATTCGCAAAAATGTTGGCGCTGTGTTCCCAGATTAGGGAGAATTTTTCCCCCTTTTTGATGACCAAAAGTATTCGTTTTTCTCTAAATTCGAAAATAGTTCCCCGTTTTCCCCTAGTGAAATTTGCAATTATTTTTATATGACAAAATAAAAAATGCAACCCGTTTTTTTTAAAAAATATATAACATAAAAATATACTTATTATACAGTGATTTTCTTTTCTATTAGATAAATATCGAAACAAGTGAATACACTCGGGTGCGCAAACATTTTTACGCAGACGTTCGATGGGCTGTTTTCCTTCATAATTAGTACGAACATTTTACTTTGAGTAAAATTTGACATTTGTTTGGAATGAAAATGAGTTTTCATTTTACTTCTAAGCAGTTTAAGTTTTTCTAAAATTGACACTTTTCCTCTCAATTAGGGATCACTTATTGTGGGTGATGCCTTTTTTTGCAGGCACTCTCAATATTGCTTTTGTATGATTAATTGATTCATTTTAATTACGAATCACGAAAATGTCGACATTTGACAGTTGTGTATAAGTAAGTTCAGGACAATTGTTTTTAAAGATCGTGGACTGTCTTAAGAATAAACCTTGAATTGCAATGGTTTTCCAATAAAACATGGAAGACGTAGAGGGTGCAATTGTAGAACTGGTCTCTTTGTTTGTAAAAAATACAAGTTTGATATTAAATTCGATTCACTGCTTAAATTAATGGGCTTTTGCAAGAGCCCTAAAAATAGGCAAACCGTAATTGGGTTCGAAAAATATCAAAATGACAATTAATCAGCAAATGTGGCATCACAGTTTGAGCTACTAAAGTGTTACGTTTAAAATAGACCTAAAATTTCCATTGTGTATTGAAAAATACTTTTCAGCAATACTCGCAGACAAATTTACTGTTTTTAGAAATAATTCGCACACAACGATAGTGTAGGCATATGCATATGGAAATGTCTGTGGCTAGGAATTGACATATCAGCACCAAACTGTTAATTTTTGAAGCAAAACAAAAGAGTTGGCCATCGAACAAAATGTAACTTTTTTATGACCAAACTTTTTGACTTTTAACAGATGTTCACAACAATCTGTAGAATGATTAATAAGCCACCACAAGGTTGAGTTATTCTCTGACAAAAAAAAAAGCAAAACAAATTGTTTGCTGTCAAAATCAGTTTGCAACTATTTATTCCTCATAACCCTTCGTACGAGTACTGTCAGCCAGTTTGGGCATATTCGTTTCGGATAGAAATTTATCTTATTCTGACGTCCAGAAATGGTCTAAGGGTGGTGAACGTGAAGGGTTCAAGTCAGTGTTAAGGGCAACTTTTTTAATTATACTGAGCGAAAATTCAAAACACATGTCATTAATTTCTTTTGCGGCCATAGCATTACTAACCAAAATTTAGATGACTGTCAGAGAATGGCAAATGGTTCTGACATTTGTCTTACTGCTGAAGTAAATAAATTAAGAGCATTTGTCATTTGTAAGGCGAACGGAAGTTTGTTCAAAATCTGTAAATCTGACGCTCGGGAGGAAGAACAAATTTTAACTAAGCCAAAATAGAGTTGCAGTGTTCATATGCCATTGGTATTGGTTTTCCCTCAAACATTTATTTGTTTTCCTCCATAAAATCATATTTTTAAAAGTCGACCTTAAGCCGGACATTGCCCTTTGCTCTTAGACATCAAAGAGATTTGAAGTGGTTTTCATGAAAGTAGAACTCCCTTAAAAAGCATTACATACAGAGAAATGTTCGTTTAGGGAACACAGACCACAGACGACAACATTTAATCAGCTCGTCCAATATTTGGTAAACAAAAGATTTTCCTTCAATGCTAACAAGTCCCTGTTGAGAAAAAACGAGTATTCGTTGTTAAAAACTACCGAGATGAAAAGGTTAAATGCATACTGTTAAAAATCTCACTTTATTAGTTGATATCAATCAAGTTTCTTGTTTAATATCAACCAGTTGGTTAAAAGCGAAAGAGCTAGTTTGTTATTAACGAACAAGAAAATTTGGAGGAAATTGAAAAATCGGTTATTTTCAACCCAGTTTACTTAAACAAATTGAATCGGTTATTTGTAATCCAATAACTCTGTAGGAGCTTTATTAACAGTATTACTTTGTAGTTTTTAACCGAAAGTTGGTTAATTTTAAATAAGTGATTTTTCTGCGGGTATCAACTTTGAAAAATCCAAAGCGAAACCTGGCAAAATCAGGGAAACAAATTGTCAAAAACAGAGCGTAAGCTAAAAATGACTTTTACTTGAATTCTTTTCAAGAACAGGACACGGTTTTTAAAAAAAAATTCCCGAAAAAGGAAAATTTCCCACGACCATCAGAACTGCAAGAAGTCATTTTAAGAGTAGTCTAAAATAAAACTATCAGATGGTTCATTTTTCAGAACACCGATTTAAAGGATGTGGAGGTCAATGACGACCAATTCTGTGATAGAGTTTAAAAAGGCTTAAAACAATGTGACGCAACATGCTCATATATGGGATAAAGATGACGTTAGTTCGATTTATAGTAAAAGAGAAATACTGCGACCAGCAAGTACTTTTAATCTGGATGGACATTGGACATACTCCGTGTCGCCTGAACATAAAGGAACGAGAAACACGCTTGATTTAAAATGCAAAACAGGTGACCGCCTTCCAACGTGAAGCCCCAGTTCGGCTGTTGTCAGTGGTCCATCGGTACAGCTCTCACTCAAGTTCGGAAGAAGTCATTTCACTTGCAGACACCTAACTTGTTTCAAACTGCAACAGTTATATCCCAAAGTAAAATTAGTGTTACTCACTACTATCTGCCTGCAGTCAAAGAATTACGATTCATGGCCCCTAATGGAATCGCGTCTTCCCCAGCGTTGCTGTAGTGTGTTATTCACCTGCTCGCGACATCAAATAAACACAATCTCAGAACAAGTGCAATACTGCTATACAAGATGCCTAAAAGGCATCCAAAATCATGTCCAGGTGGTTTAACACGAGTACCCATCTTGAAGTGGCCAGCGCATGCAACTATACTTTTCACCACACCAAGCAAGTGGGACCAAGACATCCGCGCCAGCCAATAATCTGGACGCCCTGAAAAGGAATTCTTCTCGTGCCGCTTGTTTCTCTTCCTTTTTTCATCCGTTTTCTCGTGTACACTCTTGTACGGGTTTTCCGTACACGATTGCGCGTCAAGACGAAGCGAATTCCTAAAACTGATCTGCGCGCAGCCGCAAACGAATTAACTTCTTTGCTTTTTCGAATATAATTAAGCGAGCCAGCACTCTCGGAGGAGTCCGCAGTCGGTAGTCCGGTAGTCGACCACGCTGCTAAAAAGCGCGAGGCGAGGCAAAATACATAAACGGGCGTCGAATGGTCAGAAAGTCATGGTGACTCGCTTCTTCACATCGCGCTCGCGTACACACCATTGCGAGGTAGGTATTGTTGATCGAAGGTGATCTGAATGGGAAACATGTACTACTAGCAGCGCTAGGCGTTTCTGATTCACGTGTGCCACTTGCCCGTTGGCCCCGACCAAAGAAGACGCACACGGATACGACATACGGTGTGTACAATGAAAAGTGAGCAATTGTTTTTCCTTTTCTGAAAAGGAACGACGCAAAATGAGAGAAAATAATATTCGGCGGCCAAAGTTCGTGACTGGAATATTTTTAAAGGTCATCCGTGGACAGACACCGAACAAAGCGGACGCGGAGGCTAAGCTAAGGCGTAACAAATAAGAATGCTATTTGGCTATTAGCTGAAATTTTTTTTTTCCCCAACAATTCTCTGATTTACTGGCTTAGTTCGTGTTATACGCATACGAAGTGATGTTTTATTTTTTTCAGCTTTTCCATTCGGATTTTGAAGAAGAAAATGAGATTTGAGACGAAAATTTGTTGAAGGAAATGCTGCCCTGTACACATTGACACGTCAAAGTCCCAATTGTTTAGCTTCCTTCATATTTTCTAAAGAAGAAGATTTAAAAAAGAAGAACCTTCTGTTAAAAGCAGGCGTAACCATTTTACATGCGATAATAAAGACAGATGACTTCTCTATTGATCTGTCAAAAATCTGACTAAGTCTGACAGCTGACTGTATCTCAGTTTTGATTGGTTTAAAACAGATGTTTCAGTTGAAGTTTATGGAGGCCTGCCCACGAATCTGGTCAAGAAATTCGTAGCTGAGTACTTAGTTGACAGTTGGCATATGTGACTGACGTAGGAGAAATGACGTTTCCCTTTCCGACCAGTTTACATCTAGTCCACACCAATTTAGTCGACTCAAGATAACTCGATTTTTGAATGTGACCGCTCTGTCACTCACTCGTTGATATCATATGACTTCCTAAATCAAAAAACTGACATCTTTTTTGACATGTGGACACTTAATTTGAAAAATATAATAATATAATATATAATATAAAAAGTTGATGACAACGTCAGTCTCCAATAAAAATGAGGTAAAAACAGCCAAAAATACTTGAAGGAATTTTTAAATTGCGATTTAAGCAGTGTTTTTTTTTTAAATTATGCGTGTTTTTTGAGCTTCGAGCTGAGCAAAGCTAAGTAAAACACGCAACTACAACAACTAATGTGAGTCCTCGAAGTGTCCAGTAGAGCGTAGTGGTTGTAATTGTGCCTTAAAAATCCCACTTTACTTTGCTTTGCTGAGATCGAAGTTCAAAAAAACAGGCCTGTTGTTTTAAAACTTTATAGCGAAGTGCAAAGTACCAGAAGACAAATTTCAGAATTTAAATTTACTACTTAGCAAATGCTTTATTATCATATAAAGTAAGAAAATAATTTGCAACGTTTAAGTCATTTTTAAAATTTACGCAGGTGTAGGCTTTATGGAACTTATTTCTGACTTTAGAGCTGGAATTGCATTTTTGCTGTCATTTTTAGTCTGCAGGTCATAAATTTAGAAAAGGTTTTATTTTGGGATTTAAAGCAGCTAAAGTTTCGAAATTTGTTAAATGGATGTATATTGCATGTGAAAAACATTTTGCCAAATGTGGCCGGGGTTGGGGCGTGACACTTTCGATCCTAAACAAAAAAGAGACATTTTCGACTCTAAATATTGTAGTTTAAGTTATGAAATTCCTACCATTAGATTATCGTTCGCCAGGTATGGGCGGGATGGAAGACGAAGCGTTGTAACTTTCATAGGACAAAAATAGTTAAGCAGGAAATGCATTTGTTGTAAACTTGATACTCGTAGAAGCTCTTCAGAGGCGCTAGATTTCGCTGATCTTATCATCTAGAAAGGGGAAGAAACAGAGCACTCAGCGTTATAGCGGCTCTAAAGTTTTGCAGCTCCGATATTCTCTTTAACAACTACTTCTATCTTGGATTCAATTTCTAAGTGATCTCAAACGAAGACGGTATATAAAGTTGGTGTCATTACACAAACCCACCTTCCATGCACATTCGACCAGCGAACCTGTTCAGAATCTCCAATCATAACATAGTCACAATATGCAATAGTGTGACACACGCAACTGACACTCAATCCCATTGTTACACCTTAAATGAGACATAAACCAAATTGACCACCCCAACACTTCAAACACGAAGTCAATAAGTTCATTAACTGGGTGAACAGGGCCAAAACTAGTTTTGAAAAGAAAAAAAAGATGCCCCGACCAGCTCAAAGAGTACTTTTTGGCCAACAAATATCAGTTGGTAATGTCGCGGCAGCCATAGGTCTACGTCTAATAGAAGACATTCGTCACCGTGATTTGAAAATTCTCTTTAATCTCCTTTTAATATAATAACCTATACAGGTAGCCTACTACCACACGTAAATATTGAATTAAACATTACAAGTACCTTGCGGTCTTATGTACACATAAGCTAAACACTCGAAAGCTTGACCGTGTTCTGTATAGGGCAGGGCGACAATGCTGTCGTCAGTCGGCGGAAAGGCGATTCGATCGATGACATTCGAGACGGATACCACAGAAGTATGTATATAAGTATATCTAAGGTCAGAACGTTCCATACTGCGCTTTCAATTCAAAGTGTACCGGTGCTGGATAGGAAATAATAATTCAATATTGCAATTGGATGCCGATTGCGGATTACCAGGTACGACGACAACATGTTTATTTAGAAAAAAAGTACAAGCAATCGACTGTGCGACATCACAATGTACATAGCTACACTATATGTATGAAATCACTATAATTAAGGCACATGTTTCGATTGGAAACGATAGCTCCCACACTCGCGGACACCTGTTTTTGGCAGCACTGCTTCATTGAATATTCAAGCCGCAAGCGGCAAACCGGAGAAGGTGCCCAAATAAAAGAAACAAAAAATCGCCGAAATAGTTATAAGAATTTCATGAGTGCTATTGTCTACTTAGAAGTGGCATAAGTGCATGTAAAATATTTGTATACACACACAAGATGGTTGTATGAAGTCATTTTCTATACAAGGTGTCAGAACTCATAAGTGTTTATTTTTGTTTTTGTAATATTTCGGAACGAGAAGTATGTTTAAAATTATGTAGTTAAATGGGTTTCATTTCAAAAAATATGAGTCCCAGCATATACGATACGATACCTAACCTACATTAGGAGACGCCCAGTTAGTAGAGCAAATGTACATCGAGGCTCCGAGCTCTGATTCCAATAGGGAGCGAAAACTGTGTTGATGAAGAACTCGCCCTTTGTTACGCGTATACGCCATACATATGCAAGTAGACAAGGACATCAACCTGGGCCGGAATCGGCTAAGGTGATAGTTGATTGTCGCTTTTTTGACTGTCGTTTTTGACTATCAACTCTTCTTTGCTCTGTGATTGATAATTGGCAGCACTTAGAGTTTTAAACGTCACTTCCTTGCCGACGCTGTCATTCCGAGCCGAGCAGCTTATGTGTGTTTCTTTTTTATTGTGAAAAGTGTAAGTGAATTTGAGAGCAATAATATTTTCACAAATTACAGTAAAAAAATAAGTATACTCTGAAAAAAAGCAGTCCCAAAACTAACACAAACACAACATCGAAAGTTTTTAAAAATCTAAAATAAATACGCAATTATAAATGCCACCAATCAAAAATAAATATTAATAAGTATGCATTCTTACATCGGGCTTGAAAGTTCCAAGATATTTGCTTTATTTCGTAGGTTTCTTCTCAATAGTTGGACATTTTTGTAATTATTTTCTTCATTTGTGTAGAAAAGTTCCAATGAAGTAAACAAACATTGCACGAATTTTCAAATTTCACATAAAGTTATTTACTTGATTTTTTTAATATATTCTTTTTTCACTAAAGTATTTAATTTATTTAGAGTTGAAGCATACCTATGAAGATGACACAAATGTATGAGACACCTAAATAGCTGTCACATGAAATTGATCGCAAAAAAGCGATTGTCAATTTGATAATCACCTTACGTGGACGTAAACCTAGGATTTTGATTGTCAACTATCAACTATCCCCTTAGCCGATTCCACCCCTGAGTCGGTGTTTTTTTATTGTTAATAAGGCGGCATACGACAGCCATTTTGAGAGCTGAACTACATCAATGTCTAGCCGCAAAATCACTGCTGTTTCAGGTACTGCAAATGCTTGTTGCTCTTTTAAGCTCAGAATTAATCCAAATATTTAGACAAAGAAATGGGCGTCATTGTATTCCTTCAGCATTAAATGTAGGTAGATTCATACTTACAAACATTTTACTAAGCTCACAACCCAACAATCAATTGCATACTCGAATGACATTGACATTACTGGCAGAAATAAGCGAGCTGTCACAGGCCCCTGTTTGTAAATATATTGGGACAGAGGCGGAAAAGATAGGTTAACTTGGAAAATGGGCACTTTTCGTCAAAAAGAAAGGACACACAACACAACACGAAAAAGCAGACGTAACGTCATAATATATAGCATTTTGTTTACCGGTAATATCAATTAGAATCCGTGTGACATGCAAAATCTACAAAAAAAAGCTACCAACCGTGGGGGAATGTGATAGAGTTCGGGAATACCACATTTTAACATTGCTGAATGCTATTGGTGAGTTGTTATATATTTTTAAAAGGTTAATAATTTGTTTGGTTAATAAAACTATCTAAACTAGAAACAAATATGGTTGCGTATTTTCCGCTTTTTAATATCATAAACTTCGAATTCATGTGTGCATTTTGCTTAGATAACTGAAGGAAGTTTGCTCAAAATACTTTTTTTTTCCCTCAACCAATCTACATTCTTCATTTTTCATACATATCTAAAGCAAATTTACACTTTTTCCTAGAAAATGATTATCCACACGTAACGAATAATTTCAAATTTAGCTGATAAAATTCTATGAACGCTACCAGCAAGTTTGCTCACAGCGGAAGTATCTAGGTGCGATTACGGAATTTTTGAAGTAACGTTACAGTTATCAATACAAATTTCTAAGTAACAATATTAGGGAGCCCAGTATTTGCCACACCGTATAAAAATATAGCTTATAAGCAAATAACGGCAAATCGGCCAAAATTTGGGGGTGTCAGTATGATTTCTCTATAGACAGCTTAAAGTTATTCACCTTTCCGCCGCGCCGCTGTACTCTGAAAATGACATTACACCAAAAATGGGCACATTCAAAAACCTACCTACTTATCTTAAGTCGACTTATTAGTCTGGACTAGATGTATCCGGAACTTAAAATGTAGACTGGTCACTTTTCTAACGCCTGCCACATTTACAGTCAGTACAACAGTCAGTAGTACTACGTCACAAATTTCTTGACTAGATTCGTCGGCTAAGCCTCCATAAACGTCCACTGAAAAAGCTGTTCAAGTGACCGATCCAGGTCAATCAACGCTGAGACAAATCAAGTCAGCCAGCTGTCAGACTTATAAAACTAGATACTTGAACGTTCCCATAATCAAAAGAAGAATTACGCTCTCCAATCGGTGTTTCTTTGACAGACATAAGAAAGTAATTAAGTAGCAAGTTGTACCGACTTGTCAAAACTTCTTTTTGGCAAACCGGAAAGAGACTATTTATTGATGGGAAGACCACATAAAAATTGAGGCTGTTGTTATTCGCACGTCGTTCGGGACACGGCTACGTAACGAAAAGTTAAATCGCGCCAAATAGGAGTAGGTGGCTCGCTTCGCTCGCAAAAAGTACTCTAAACTTCAGTATATCATTTTCGGGCACGATCCTGTACGTTTTAAGGTCCAACTTATTTCTTAAAACACTAATTTTAATGAAAATTCCATTACGGTAGGTAAAACACGTGGCCGTGTCCCGAAGCCAGACAAACGTCAGTCAGTACAAAATTAAATAGTAATGCAGTAGATTATCTGAATAGCACGAAATAAATACAGCGAAGCTCAACATCCAAATGAGATTATGAACTTCCGATCTCCCCCACTTAAACGAACAAACCCTGCTAAACGTAAGTTGTTTCCTTGCACCTCCAATGACGGATTGAAAGCCCCCAGATCGTATACGAAGTCAAATGCCATAGAGATCGGCACTCCTCTGAGGCCTTTAACCGATAAAAAAAATCAACGGTTGTTGTGAACGTACTAGATTCGATGTCGAATCTGTCACACTGATTGCGTGTGGATGACGCCTTAGGCTTAGAGCGATACCCACAAACAACAAGCCTGGGAGACCATTGAAAAACCAATTCCTCTCACAATAAACTACCATCTTCCGTAAGTCCATTGATTTCGTTTGAATTGTGGTGAATTTCTTTCCGTCTCCGAACAATACTCCAAGCCGCACTCAAAGCTCTCACAATTACAAATCAGTGATACCATTCAGCAATCATTGTCAATGATCTCAAACGTCAATGGCCACTACAGACAGTCCATCGGTAAACAATTCAAAGAATCGCTCATTTAGCGAAATATTTCCCACTGAATGACAAATGTATTTCCAACGCTGATTAGAGCCCATTACGCACAGGGTACAGGGACTGGGACAGGAGGCAACAATAACAAAACGACAAAAGTTCACAATTCATAGAAAACGAAACAAGGCTATGGTGCGCGCAGAGAAAACAACACAAAATGGACAGAAATGAAAAAAAAAAAAGTAACAAGCACACACTCACCTGAATAACACCATGCGGGCCATACAACTGGAGCTTCAGTATCAATTTCCTTCATTGTCCACCATTGGCACACACTAAGTAGCACATTTTCTTTTCTTTTTATCTGTGCCCGCGCTCTGCCTCTCGCGCGCGCGCGCCACCAACAAGTTATCTTTTATTTACTTAATTATTATAGATACTTTACACTTCTATCTATCACCACCGTTGCTGTGTGTATTCTATTCAGCCGAAGCAGGTGATATACACACTTTATTGGCCTAATTTGGATTCACAGTTGAAAAGTTTCAACGAGAAGAAAACGCACACTTCTGGTTGGAATTTTGAATGGATCACACCACGGAACCGTTTCGAACCGGTCAAAATGGATAAGAACGCGAACCGATAGATGTCACAGTGACAGTCACAGTGACAATCACAGTCACATGTGTGTGCAGAGCTATGTGGAGCTGGCTGCAACTGATACTGAACACTATATTCACGAACGACCGTAGCTCGCAGAATGGTTGGTGGTTGGTGGTTGGTGAGACTTGTGGAACCTTAATCGACAGATAGTTCCCCAACTACGCCTGAGAGCAGTGCACACAATCCTACACACTCGAGTTTCGTTTTAAACGAACGACAACGACGACCGACGACGAAAAAGACTCAGAAATGAACACAGCACAACAGAATATTTCATTTACATTGACATTAAAATGCACTAAAGAAAAAGGGTTCAGCCCGGGTCATCGGTCAGAGTTCAAGATTTTTTCCCTCGACGTTTCAGATATATAAACTCGCTGGTGAGCTCTGAGCTGTGCTGTGTGTGCGATGATAGTACGTCGCCACTCTATGCCACAGTGATGACGACGACGGCAACGCGACGAAACGACCGACGCGACGACGACGGGACGCGATTACTATGCATGTGTATCGGGACGGACACAGCGTCTGTCGGTTAGTCACTTAGTCAGACAGACTGTAGGTATTGGTAGGTGGGCGGCACGGGGGGCACTCCTCGGTGAGTGTAACGCGAAAAATTCAAACCAACACTGACGAACACACCCTATGTAGATACAGTGAGCGCCAAACGACAGAACACACAACTGGCTGGCGATTTACTTTTTAATTTTACACTTCTCCTATGATTCTGTGTTTTTATTTCCCTTTTTGTTTATTTTTGTATTGTTGTTGCTGCTGCTGTTGCCGTGCTCCCCTTGATGGGGTTGTGTTGCTTTATTTTTGGCAAACTGTCATTTGGTTCGACCTACCGATGCCGATGCCGACTCTGGGGCTTCCCGTTGTTGTTTTAACTGGTGGCGGCGCGCGGTGGTGTTTGGGCCGGTTGGGAATGGCCTTTACACTGGCCAAAAGGTGACACTGATAATCACAGAACCTGTAAGAATAGTCAAGAAAAGGAAAGGCAAACGTTACTTACAATATGTGCGAGTTTTGTTTCGTTATGGTAATGAGTGGACTCCGAGAGAGAGATGCAACTACAGAGCGACAGTGCGTGCGTTGTATATGTAAAGGGGACTGGGTACAGTTCAGCTGCTAATGAAAAGATACTGCGTCTTTTGGCACGATTGCTAAACAGAACAGTGTCATGTGATACTGCAATCTTCAAGGTAACCGATATGGGAATCCGACTCGTAGGTCGGATTTCAGTTCGGGGGAGAGGTGAATCAAAGACCTAGGCTTTTGTACATACAAGCGCATCCATTAGAGGAAAATGCGCCACGTAACTACCTTGAGTTAAATGTCCATCTCTAGGTGGAGGAGAGACGAACATTTGCTTTGGACACTTGATGTCTTTAATTAGGGCGAGCTCACAGATTATGAGAAACCGGCTTTCAAGTCTTAATACCTGACACTTGAAAGACAGGATTGTCATTATAGGTAATAAGATCTTTCTTCACGGAGGTACAAGTCTTCTCTGAGGCACTGTTGTGTTGTCCAAGAAAGGTATCCTACCTATAGTTGGCTAAGAAAACAGCTTAAGCCGTCCTAGTAATTGAACTACCCCGGAGGGAAACAACCTTTTGTGTGAACAGTTGAGCAGCATTCAATGCAATTAACCGTATTTTGGTAAATGCAAAATGTGAAAGCCGGTGCCTTTCGGCATTGCTTTGTTTGGGCTCCCGGACTCCTTGAAGCGGATAAGCTGACTTTGAATTGGAAATCCAAATATAAAGAGCACGATGCGAGCCCCTAAAATGTCGTCTAGTGGTTTATAAGGGTCCGCGTATCCTATTTCTCTGAACCTAGGTTGTGCGCAAGTTCGGCCAGAGTTTTACACAGCCAAGAGCTTACTTACTCTCTTTATCTGAAGTGGACAGGGAATACTGAAAGTGCACCTCTGTGTACGCAATTTGCCCAAAAAGTGAGTCAACTCCGATTTTCGAATGCCAAGTCAGAAACGTTTCGAAAATAAAGCTCGTCAAACTGTTAAGACCCCCCTGAAACTGGATTTTGTTCGAGACAGTACTGTAAAGGGATAATGCTCTTCGGCGGAGAATAGTTTTGATTTTGAAGAAGGATTTATCCCAGCAGCTGGAAATATCTATTTTATTTTTATAGTTAAATGTTTATAAAGTTATATACGGGCGGTCCTACTTCAGAGATGAATTTTATACTATGGTCTCTCATTGCCAGCAGGGTTGCTATAAACAGACAATTCTATAATGCTAGTAGATAACTCTTGTAAAATAGATACCAAAAAGTCTGTTTAAAAATTATATCTGCAGCTAAAAAGCTTTCTTGAATGTGTTAGCGGTACAAAGCATTCAAAAAGAAAAAGGGATCTTCAAACATTTTTGAACTAGTCGTGACTTTAGATGATGGGCAAATGACTTAGAAGTATGGGAACGGTTAAAAATGCACTTCTTTTCACAAGACGACGAAGACATGGATATAAAAATTTATCAAAAATTTTAGGAAACTGCTACATCATGCTCTTTTTCTATACTCTGTGGCTTCTCCTAGCTATGTTTTGAAAACCGCGAAGATCATACGAATTTGCTACGAAAAGGTACCCACATATTTCCAAAAATGCCCATACACTTACCCCTAAGTTGTTAGAACCTAGGAAAATTAGCCTACCAACTATCTAATGAGCCATTCGCAATTGAAAGCTTCATTCGCAAGCTGATTAGGACTACAGCAATCAAATGGAAGTCCACATCTCCCCTTTATGTGAAAACATTGCTTTTCTGTGTGCAAATTGAGAATAAGGAGTTAGAAGCGTCGACGTGTAAAAACTGTCAATAAATTTTGGGCAACATCTTGCACCTACTCTAGCCAAGCCATACATGCCTCGTTTTTGATAAAGTAAAGCAAAACCAACTGGGAGTTTTGTATATCAAACGTCTGAAAAAGAAGGCAACTTGTGATGATCTTTGAAGAAAAAACGTATTCGAAAATTGATGTTCTATAAGTTGGTGTTTTTGGGCGTCGTACTCTTTCGATGACAAATTTCCACCAATGGTTTGGTTACATTGAAATTTAGACACTAAAATTGGACATCGCTGTCCCAGAAATATCAATTGAATAGTTATATAAAGCAGTTTTATGCACCTACTACAGCAGTTGAAGTGAAAGTGGCGCCCAACGGTGGTTCTTTGACAGACTTAAGTTTCTGCTATACGATTCTACTAAGGTGTGTTGCACAAAAATTAAACGGCTAATACTAAAATAAGTCCCAACAACCAAACAAATATAAAAATCAGCTGCGCAAAATTTAGATTTCACTCGAATCTTGAAGCACGTCCAATCGCAACAAAATGGCGAGAGGCCCTCTTTGCAGAGAATAAAATATAAAAATTTCGTATCTAGTTGTGCGTTGGCAGCATTTGATGAAATCGATACAAAGATGTCCAACGATCTACAAATCCCAAATTCTAGTATTGGTTATCACTTTAAATGCAACATATACCAGAAGCTTAAAAAGTTAAGATAGCAATAACGTGTAAAAAACTTATCGAAGAATGCGAATAATAAAATTCTCTATTGTCAGATATAGACGAGCTTTTTATCTGACAGCTGTAAGTCTTTATAAATGACACTTGGAAGTTGCGATTTGACGACATTGGTACAATGGGACAAAATTAAGAAAAGCGGTCAAAAAAATTAATATCGTGTTGGGGATCCATTTAATTTGTTTGACGTGATCCACCTCCAGTTTTTGGTATAGCATCCGCGTACTTCTTTGTATGATTCAAACCTTAGTTAAAAGGCGTCCATTTATTTGACAGTGATCCCCGACTGATGGGAAAAGCGTCAATTTTGACACTTTAATAATGAAAAAGGGGAAAACGAAGATCAAGCTCAAAAAATGGTAAACATAAAAAATCTATGTGAAACTCAAATTGTTTAAAAGGAAAATAAAAAAAAATTCAAAGATTAGGTTCCGACATAAAATAAAATGTTCATACTAAATCAAACGTCAACGAAAGAATTTTTGAGTTAAATGAAAATGAATGAAAATGTATGTTAATAAAAATAACTCAGCTTACATTTTTAAACGCAAATTTCACTCCGGGAAAAAAAGGGATTTTTTTTTTCGAATTTAAGGGGAAAGTAATGATTTCGCTAATGAAAAAAAAAAACATAAAGCAGTCTTTAAATGCTGGGAACTCTAGGGCACACGTTTATTGAGCTGCTATACTTGTTCTTTGACATAATAAGCCACAGCAAAATCCTATTGTGTGCGATATATAGGTATATAGAACGCACACTGGTAGGTAGCCGAGAGAAGCTTTCACCTTCATAGTTATCTACGGTTAATATTTGTTTTTCAGTAACCTTAGACGCAGTACCTACACGAACCATAAATAAATAGGAAGAATAGAAATAAAACAACAAGTCCCCACTTAAGGGGTCAACACAAACTGCAACTGCAATTGATACATCGCGCGTCTAGTATTTACTGGCGGCTGCTTTACCATGAAGGTTATCATTTTATCTCCAACACATGTGCATGTGCATTAATAATTTTCATTAGCCAGCATTGTTCCATTTGCTGTGTCCTCGTCGAGTGAAAAGATATTCCAATTTATCTACGTGCATTTGAACTCGATTTCTGAATAATATCTTGCACTCGGCAGTAAAGCACGTTTGCCTAAAATTTGATGCAAGCCCCCAAGACGGAGTATCGCAAATGGAGGTGTCAAGCTTTAAGCAAATAGCAGTAGAAATGAGTGCTACTCTCGATAAAATGCTCAGGCGGGTTGGGTCGGGTGACTTTTCATTTGCAATTCTAGTGAACTGTTTCAAATGTGGCGACACGTCACGCGTATTCAAATACATCTCCACGCAGCCGCTAATAAATTAATACCAGCCTAATAATTAATGAATATATGTCAATGGGAGATATTGAACATTTAAGTTTCGAATTTGTTTGGTTCTTGTTCTTCTATATCTATCGGGCTGTCTATTTACTTATTCACTGCATATACGATACGCATACATCTATTTACCATTAGTAAGTATTCATCTCATTTTGATAAAAGCGTAGATGTGCTCGGGTTGTATTTGAACATTTTGTTGGGAGCCAAGCGAAATGTTTTGCAATAAGAGTTGAGCTGTCATTTTTGCGGAAGTGGAAACAACAATACAGTGGACGTCCAGTATAACGAATGATATAATGTTTGATGTCATTCATTATATCGAGCGCGTTCGTTATATCGATCTAATTCTTAAAACTGTTTTTTTAAGAAAAGAATTCATTAAAAATTTGTTATTTATCCGTTTTTATTTAATGTTAAATTGAATAGATGATGGTCCTACCATCAAAATACTTCCATAGTTTTTAATCAAATTTATTTCTACGTTCGTTATATCGGATAGCAAATCGTTTTACTAATGTTAAATCTAAAAAGCTAAAAAAAATCGAAAATTCGCTATATCGGATATTCGTTATAATGGACGTCCACTGTACATAGAAAAATGGGGGGGAAAAATATAAAAATCAACTTTTTACTCTCACACAGTTATCATCCATTTTAATCTAAAAGATTCCATAGACAAGAAAGTTCTCCAAATGATAAGATACGCCTACTATCGTTGCCATCCATCTAGATATGAGTGTAAAATTAGAACAACTATGCCGCAGGCCAAAAGCCAATAGCAGGTGCCAGATAATCGTATGGTGTGAGCAATGCCAATAATTCAAGAAGCCTTTCGGTTGTTGATTAAATAATGCGTTAAAAAATACATATATTTTTTTAAACGTTTAAATAAAACAAGTACGGATTTTTTCTGTGGGGAAAATTGTATAAAAAACCCCACATTTATTAACTTCGCAGTTGAAGCAAGACTCTCTTTTATAATATCATTTGCAAGGCACTCGAATGGCCGGTACTGCTATTCGCGACAAAATCAGAGTTCGTATACAGAGACTACTCGAGTGCAAGTATCAAGTTCTAATAGTCTTAAAAAGGGGTATCAAACGAAAGTGGACCTTGCATTTGCATCACTGGCGGTTTTGTTTTTTCTTACCAAACCGGTGCAATTCAATGATATAGGATATAGGTCCATTACAGATTCGCATTCCTTAGGGTGGGTCACTGTTGCATTGGAATAACGATAACAATTGGACCCATATCTAACAAAAATCATTTTTATATACCTTCCTTCGCATCGGTTTCGAAAATTAATCAACAACATTTCTTTAACAATTCATTATTGCAATTAATTCAACATAAAAAGTTCTGATTTTTTGAAGAAGTTACGGGCAGATGAACAGAAAAGTTCTGGGTTGGGTTCGATATCCCGCTTTTTATAATACCGATTCTTAAAATCCCGTTATTAAAATCCCGCTTTTTATAATCTCGCTTTTTATAATCCCGCTTTTTTAAAATCCCGCTTTTTAAAATCCCGCCTCTTATAATCCCGTTTTTTATAATCCCGTTTGTTATTATCCCGCTTTTAGAATCAAAAGTAGTTGTTTTATTTTAAAAAATCGCGCGATTTTTTAAAATAAAACAACTACTTTTGATTCTAAAATTTTGATGAGAAAATTTAAATAAATCAAGCAATGAGTGTTTTTTTGAAATGCAGTTTATTTTAACATTTATCATTTTTAGAGGAAGTAACAAAATAAGAAATAAGTAATATCAAAACAAATTTTTAAGTAATAAATATGACAATCTTCAATAATTTAAAAAAAAAGAAAGTAATGTTATATGATATTCTGCAAAAGGGGTAATAAGTAAATTGAAATAAATTAGGCAATAAATCGCCGCGATTTTTTAAAATAAAGCAACTACTTTTGATTGTAAAAGCAGGATGATAAGAAAATTAAAATAAATTAAGCAATGTGTGTTTTTTCGAAATGCAGCTTATTTTAACATTTATCATTTTTAGAAGGAAGAAGGAAGCTTACAGTAAAAACTTAAAACATTCGGATGCATTTTCTTTTTGGTCTAGTATTTTTAATATTTTTAAATATATAATATGTAATAATATAATAACAAAGCGCATATAACCAACATCTATTTTCTTGATAACAATGTTTTGTAAAAACACGGGATTGGCGGGATTTGGCGGGATTTTAAAAAGCGGGATTATAATAGATCGGGATTTTTAACAAGCGGGAATTTAGAAGACGGGATTTTAAAAAAGCAGTATTTTAGCAGACGGGATTTTAAAACTTTTTTTTCGGGATTTTTGAAAAGCGGGATTTCAAAAAGCGGGATTCCGATACGCTCCCAAAAGTTCTTTATTAGAAAAACCCGCTCAATAAAAACAATTGAAAAATCAGTCAGCGGAAATTAAAACTTTTATTCTAGAATTTATGTTTTTCTAGGGGATCATCTCTGGAGTTATCATTTTAGCAAAACGTTTTATAGCTTCTAATGGAAAAATTGAAGCAACAGTTCCGTAGAGACCCCAAGCCTATAGCTTCTCACGCAACTATTAGTTTTGTGTGAGTTTTTAATTTTTGGACGTAGGCGCAGTGGTTTAGTGGTTATTGTGTTGGACTACTAAGCGAGGGGTCCCTGGTTCGAATCCCGAAAAAACCCAAATTCCAACTAATGGTTTTTTCCGCTGCGCCACCTCTCGCGAACGTCTGACAAACATCCGAGAGTATAACTGTCATGAAGGAGCTTCTCAATTAGCCGTTTGGACCCGGCATAAAATTGTAGATCCCTTCCATTAAAGAAACTGTCACGCTAAAAACTTGAATTAATTATTGTTAACTTGGGAACAAGCTTTAATTATACGAGCAAGTACTAAAGGGAAGAATTACACTTGCCCATTGGTGTTTCTTTGGACTAAGAAGGTAGTTGATTAGTAAGGGCTTGTCGAGAGATATTAAAGAGACTGAAGTTGAACGGAACCCCAACCAACTTAACTGGAGGCAGTTAGCCGAGGATTGCGCTAAATGGAGGTCCGCTCCGGACTTTAGCGCCACCCAGGTAAGTTACCAAGTGCTAAAGCCTGTCTTATGGACGTATGGTATACACCTATGGGGCTTAGCTAGTGAAACAAATTAAAATACTTTACAAACTTTTCAAAATAAAGTGAGAAAACCATTCATTAATCAGTTGGTATACATCAGAAAGGAAGATCTCCATACAGACTTCAGAAATTACACCCTTAGAGACGAAATGAAAAATTGCGCATGTAAGCAGGGAATATACGTCAATGACAGGGTCTGTAAAATTCTCTGCGATAGAAAATTTATTGCAGCGATTATGACGAATTGAACCTTCCGCAAACAAATTTCGGAAGTAGAAGGATCTTTTACCGAAAGGTTGCCTGCCAAATGTTTATAGTTTGTTGCAATAACAAATAAATTTATATCGGTGGGAGTAAAAAACTGAAACTACCAAGAAGGCGTTCCTTGTAGTGTCTCTTAAAAGATTTCCACCTGACCCGGACAAACAAAATTTTGTAAGGAAAATGTCGAAAACAAGAAACCAACTTTCATGCTGTCACATGACAGATGGATATTTATCTGTAACCAAACATGTGACATGTATCCTGGAGATCAGCTTACAAGATCGGAAAGCAATCTTTATTTACAACAGTTGAGATCACATCTTCGATCTATGGTATCACAAATACCCCAAAGCAAGAGAGCTTCTGACTTTCAAAACTTCACAATAGGTCTTTGTTGTCAGTCTTTAAGAATGAAGCTTCCTTTTTTGAGGGTTGACAAACATGTCTTGCATTAGTTGTCCCTATTCCATAGCAGCCACAGCTTTTGCGTTTTTTTTAGGAATTTTTTAGGATCTACCTTTTTTTTGGAATTTGGAAATTAGGCATTCAAGTCTCGATCTTGAAGGACTCGAGTGTCTAACGAGAGGAAGCTATGAACCACCCAGGAGAAGATATGCTTAGTTTGGCGCCTTACACCTCTAGCAGTCCTCAGGATCTAGAGATGGTCCTACTAGCCACAACCAGACAAAACTATAGATATCATTTGATGATGAATGTGCTTACTGGACAAATGTGTACTGGGAAGTTCTTCCCAGTCTCAGACTCAGACTCAGACAGGACAATTATAACGACAAGAAGGATCAAGGAGATCTACGCAGTATTTCAGAGCAGGATATCGAAGATTGGTCGCAATCGTAAGCTTTTTAAGAAGGCTACCTAACTGTGATTGTTGGCTTTAAGACCAAAACGCAGTCTCTTTAAAACAACTCTGAAACCTGGTGACCGCAATGAATAGTAGATACGTTTAAGCGGCTTTTCCAGCAGTTGATAAATCAGTATATATATCATGTCAGGAGTGGAGAAATTAGAGGAACAAGATTAGAAACCACTTCCAGTCAATGAAGAACTAGTTCCGCCACCGAAAAGAAGTTGGTTTAGCTTTTAGAAAACTTATGAACAAATATAGAGGTGATGGTCTTGGTAGGGCACTTATACCTACAATAAATCATCAAGCAAGTTCTGATGCCGACAGGTATCAAGATCAACACGGCAGACACTATCTTTCTGTCCAGCTTCTGACGTTTGCAGATAAAACTGTTATCATCGGCTGCACCAAAGAGGCTGAAGTAAAGCCTTTCATGTCAATTGAAAAAATGGCGCTAGGCAAAACCAACCTCGGTCCATCGTACCTCACTTTTGATAGCAGCACCTTCGATGTAACTAGCTAAGGAGTTCATCTGCCTTGGAGTAAACATCAACTCCCCGAGTGAAACTCTATAGTGGATATTCGGCGAACTTGCAATTCGAAGGAGAAAATCTACGTCCTCAATACTCTTTCTTCTGCGTTCTGCTTTATGTCGCCTAGTGCTGAACGATGAGCAAAAAAATTAAGTTGATAGTGGACTCTTTCGAAAGAAACATTTTTCGGCAGACCATACAACCGCGAACTCTGTGAGCCGTAAGACGACGTGGATGCAGTCGAAAAAGTCGAACCAAGTCGACTCCGTTTGCTTGGGGGAGTCGATCGACTGCACAGGTGCGACCAAGTGTTTTTTTTTCTTAAACCACCTACCAAGATTGAGAAAAAACTGAATCTCCGTTCCAAATATGTGGAATAAAATTAAAGTGGGTTCACTAACTTAAACATCAGTAAAAGCCCAGATGTAGCTCATATATACACCAATGGTACAACAAAGACAATCGATTTAAACAACCGCCAACACTTTTAAGATTAGCACGCATTTCCATCAACTAACACACGACTTAAGGCGTAAATTGTGTACGGTTCCAACTATCCAACTGCGCATTTGTTTAAAATGTAAATGGAATTGCCACCAAATCATTACAGCCGTAAACAGCGCCACGTGCTTATTTTTATGGTTAGCTCCCAAAATTACCGACAAAAAAAAAACCAATAGAATCCATTAGCAGTGTCGCACAAATTTTTCAAGAACTCATTTAAGCACATTTTGAAAATTGCTTTTCGAATCTATTTAGCATTCGGATGGCGCGCCACCGTTTACGATTGAGCACCTTCCATTATCACTTCCAATGGCGGCGTATATTTTTTATTAAACTAATAAACCCAATCATCTCTCTTCCATTCGATCACTTAGATCAGTCCGACTGACCCATAGGTGGGGGTCGTGACACCACCGAACGCATTTAGAATTTGTAATCTAATCCGGCCAAAACGACGACCAACAATTTCTATCGACTCAAGGGACAAACAAAAGTCCAAAAAAAATAAACTATTTCCACAACATCAACTGTGACGAACAACAAAATCCAATCCATACTAAAAAGTTAAACAAACAACCGGGGAAAAAAATAAAGACCTAAAAATAAACAAAAACATAATCCATTTGATAAGATTGCGCAAAAACAGAAGAAAAAGACGCCACAACTGTGTTCGAAAATAATGTTTTTGAACTTTTTGATAATTCCCTTCCCTTGACCGAATGAACTCCGACGTAGACGGGTCTCTGGCTTCATGTGTACTATCAAGTTCTTTTGATAAAGAAAAACAGCACTCATTATTACAAACTGAAATTTTTGTACAAAAAGTATCTCTGTAGCTGTACTTTGAATCGGGTGGTGTTTTTTTTTTTTTGCGAAAAAGTGTAAAATTTTGTCGCATTTCCACATGTCATGTGTGTACACTTTGGTGCATAAATATCGGCTTTTATTATATACCCACAGATACAAGAGCAGCGCACAGCAAATCCCCAAATACGTATCTTGCTGGCTGTGTAGCCGCCAACAAAACAGCCAAAGATACAACCAGACACGAGCTGTATGCGATGCGAGTATTTTTAGAATTTCCGACTTTTTGTTGATCTCTCGCTGAATGTCGAAACGCTGGGGAACATAGGTCATAAGGTCTGTGCTCTCTCGCCGTGCGTAGACGTGTGTAGGTAGTAGGTTTAAAAAAAAAAAAAAAAAAAAACACAAAAAAAGAAACGACTCAAACAGCCAAGACGAATACGGACGACAACTGTGCGCGCAAAGAGGTGGGTAGTTCGAAAATATATATTTATTCGCCCGGGTTACGATACGATGGCTACTATACTCGAACCGCAGATTCTGATGGCGATGCCGATGCCGAGGATGAATATTCTTTCGAAAGACGGGTGGTTTTTCTTCTAGGATACGACTAGTAGTAGTTTGGGCGCGGGCACACACTAGCAAAGCATCAGCGAACAGCGAGGTGAAGGGGTGAGAGCGCACAAGATGTCGACTTGGTGGGCTTTTTAGCGAATGCGATTTATTTTTAGCCATAAACTCGATGTACGAGTACTCTATAGCCGACCGACGCGATCGTCCACACTCTGGTGTCTAGTGGGTAGATATTTAATTGTTATGGCATAGCCATAGTTTTCTGATTAATGGCAAATAATTTACAAACTAATAGGTGATCTTCGGCCAGCCAGCACACACTTTTTTCGCAAATATTTACCCGGCAACAACACTCCAAGTCACAATGAACTCTCTAGAGCACTCAACTGATCGCGGATCACGAGGTGACAAAGGCGTTCAAACAAATCGTTGGATCCACCCCCACGACAAACGTACCTATTTATCGGCTGTATAACACTGTTCCAGATACGCATAAAGTGCCAGCTCTTTTCACTGAACTGTAGTTGGAGAAAAATCAAAATTCGAATCTGATCCTCGGTTCAGAATTTGCCGACGATTAGCACAAAAAAAAAAAAACACAAAAAAAAAAAACGGCAACGATGTCGACGACGACAACGATAGACAGCGGCGTTGGCGACTGCGAGCGCAAATGGCAACGATTGTGATTACGAGACCGAGATCTTTGATCTTTTTCGCTGCTGTCAAGAGATCACTCTCAGCGTCAGCATCAGCATCAGCAATCAATATGAACAAGAGGAAGAGAATGTAAATAAACTGTGCCGATGATCGTTATCGGCAGTAGTTCCATCAGCTACCCAAACCGATCAAGTCAAAGCTCAAAACTTGGAAAACACTAAAGGTGAACAAAATGTATCTATGCACTCGGAACGGCCAGTTAATGTGAACAAATTATGAGAAAAATAATAATAAAGCACAGCGTACACACCTTTAATAAACAAACCACCAAAAACAACTATCGATCGCGCATGTCACTCCTCATTTGACATATCGTCTCTCGCAAGCCACAACGATCGGTATCGGTACGGTACGGTATATCGTGTGTGTGAGTGTGTGACGCGATTTATCGAGAGACGGCCGATGGATCGAGCTCCAATGAAACCTTTATGAATGATATTCGTTTTTCTTTCTTTCCTCTGAATGTTGATGTATTGAGATTTATTCAAATTATTTATTTTGTAGGCGGTTTCGCGAGGGTGTCACAATAACAAACCGCAGTACGAACACTCGGACTATTATTAATAATTTTTTTTTTCCGTATTTATTTTTACTAATTAATTTTTCACAAACACCACACTGTATGCATATTTTTGCTATGATGCGAAAATATAACAAAAACAAACACTCGCGATCGAGTTAGACAATGCGCGGCCTATAAGGTGGTTTGGATGGCTGACATTCCATTAGCTGACGGTGACGGAGCATTGAAATATCATCAACATCATAATAGTGGTGCACGTCTTATCAGCACACGCCGCCGCCGGATATTGTATACGTTTGTGCGAGCGAATCAGAATGAGTGTACGACCCGCATAAATGGTAATGAACGAGGTAAGGCGACGAGATGTTTATCAAAAAATGAATAAAACCGATAATAGGGACCAAAGGAAAACAAAAAAAAAAAAAAGAAGAAGAAGCGAAAACACAACCCGAAATCAAAAGTCTTTCATTGATAAGTGATTGTGTGTGCTGTTAGTTTTTTTTTTTTATTATTATTTTAAGTACGAGAGATAAACACAAAACGCCGCTCGAAAGTTGCGGCACGATCTTAATGCATTAGCGTAACCTAACCAACTGATCGGATTGGAGGCGAAATATAAAAACCCAACACTCTTTGTATTTTGTATAGAGTGCTCTTGCTCTACTCTGCGCCAACAGCGACAGCGAGCGATCCACCTTTGAAAGTGCTTCGTCGAGAGTTGAGTCGTGTGGAGCACTTTCGAAGAAAAGTTGCTACCCATCATGGTCATTGATGTTTGGCGGTTGTTTTGCTGTATGACAAATGCTAATGGGGGGCTCCCCGATGGTTTCATACCTAACGAGTTTATAAATATACCGTTAGCATTGACTTATTATAAATTTATTATATGGACTGCTAGTAGACAACTTCGCGTTGGTTCCAACATAAGCGCTAGCTCTGGTGGTTCGGAGCGGAATAAATTGGAAACTCACATCTGACGTTTCCATTTCGTTGCAAATAGTTTTACCTAAGACTATGTGTTATTGCGATTAATTGACTAAAGATTTAAAATTTAAAAATTAAGTGTTGGTCTTTAGAGGAGTTGAAAGCAAGCTTTAAACATCCTGGAAAAGATGAACAAATTTCATAGACGCTTGCCATTGTCTTAAATTAATTCGAAATACATGGGGAGCCCATAAAGTAATTTACGATGAGAATGGGAAGGCAGTAAAGTGGGATTATATTGAAGAATTGGTCAATTTTCAACATAAACTTGGGCTTCACTTTGCAAACAAGTTAAATGACAAACATAGTACCTAACTGTCATTCTAAAATCATGAAAGTCAGTCTTGCTGCCCAGACTTTGAGTGAAAGCGCCGCAAATTCTCTGCTTTTCCTCTTGAATAGTGGAGAAACTGAGCTTGTGGGATGTGAAGCAACAATTCTGTTCATTAGAACAATAAACAATATTTTTGATTGCTTAAACACAAAGTCAAAAGGGTTAAATAAACAGAACAGAGAATAAATTTGTTGTTTCGCAATACAAATCCTAGCGAATAACAATAAATAAGCGACAATGAAAAAAAACTAAGCGTCAACTTGGGTACGGAGTTGTGACTGGAAGATTATTTACAGCCATATTATTCACTCCCTTTCATCCGGGTTAAAGGTTACACCCGGACTTAAGTGAGTTTAGCCCAAAAATTAAACCCAAATCCATAATATTCAGTCATTAAGCCTCACCATAAGCCCAGTTTTTTAAACCTGACAGCGTTAGATCCGATTGGACTTAAACTGCACTCCGGAGGCCAGTTTAAGTACTTTAACTCGGGTTGAAACTCAATTTCATAATTTGACATTTCTTGGCTCTTGGCAAGAGATAAGAAAAGTAGAAAGGTGAAATAGAAAATGAAAAAAATAGCAAGAAGCTTAAAAAAAGGATTTCATACGTAAAATGGATGAAATGTTGATGTATTCGTCGTCAGAAGATCAATTTTTCGGAGAGCTGATGAAACAGCAGCTCATCCTCGTAGTCGAGTGTATTGAATGCATAACGGGCTTGCGTCGACGACTCGATGAGGTGTATTTTTGGATATATTTCCGGCTGAAAAGAAGAGGCATTTTGGAGGCAGGAATTGGATGGTTATAAACGTCACAAAACAAATCAAACTAATTTTTAAATTTTCAAATAACAATAAACAAATGTTATTATTTTTTTGGCGGAACTTGACATAACGTATAGGTTTAAAATGGATTAACACGGTTTAAAGTGTTTAAATCCGCATTTAAATTCATCTGGAGAGTTAAAAGAGCTAATTATAGCACCAGCGAGTTTGTTCGGGACCAACCGTAGATGGCGAAGCGGATATTAAAAGGCAGGTTTGAGAACAGGGAGGGACAGTTGATTTGTAAGCAGTGATTGGTAAAGTCCGAGATAGTTCTCGGTTGAGAATTGTCTTAAGAAATATTGTTTTGAAGTGAATTATTAGAATAATCCGTAAAAGTGTAATAAAAGTGATTTTATTAGAAAAGTTCAACAGAATAGTGTTTTATCTTTTTGAATCCCAGTAAGTAAAAGCTCATTTCCAATCGCATCTGAATCGAGAATTTTGCTTTTATATCAACGGGTGAGGATGTGGACTTGATCACTGACGGACTCTTCGATCTTTCCGAGAAAACGTATGACAAGTGTTTAGCTACGACTACAAGTGTAACTTTTTGTGGAACATTTTGACTTGCTGACGGCACAAAAATTCGGCCATTCGGTGGTTACTCGTGTGTCTTTCGTGAGAGTGCGCTGCGAAAGCCCGGGTGACCAAACGCTTGACAGGTGATCACACTTAGTGACAAATTTAGGACAAATGTTTCATCATAATGACGTCGGCATGTCAACATTTGACATGAAAAGTGACATGTGTAATCGTAGCTTTTGAACGTGCGATGTTGATTATATTCTAGTCAGAAATACCAATAAAATCGGGAATGAGGGTATCGCTGGTTTTACTTTTAGAAGTTACTGCCTGCGCTGCAAAACTCTCTGAAACGGACGTAGGCTATTCACACTTGATTACACTTGATGCCTCGGGAGTCCGAGCTCTCTTGTCATAGAGATCCGATGAGGAATTTCCACCTAAACGAATTAAAGCGCATGCGTAACTGCCCTCCTATCGACTAACACCCTGGTCTTGACATGGATACAATAGAACAGAACCTGGAGCGCATTGCCTTCGAAAGACTCCTAGTACAGAGGGTGACCGCTGCAGAATTCTGAAAAGTCGCAAGAAGATCCAATAAAAAAAGGTGTCATTTCTACAGCCATTCTGCAAGCTTACAATTTTCCCACGATAATTAACAAACATTGGCTCACTATTTATACAGTACAATAATGTTGTGATGGGCAACTGCTGTACATTTTAAAGGTTTCCATTTGCAAAATAGAGCATTTGGACAATTTTCGAAGCGCCTTTTCCAACTAAAAATGTGCCAACATATAGCAGCAAATTGTAGCAGACTCTCGAAAAAAGTATCAAATTACAATTTAGTCGCACGACGATCACGCTGAGTACATGTCATATCCGATTATTCCGATCACGAATAGACGTCAAAACAGGGAATCACTCTTATTGCACGTTTTTGATACAAGTCGGAGATCGGAGTCATGCACCTAATAGGTTCGTGCTTTATTCTTTACTCTTGTTGTAAGAATGGAAATGACTGTCAAAATGCCAATGGTGGGGATGAATTCTCTCAGAGAGAGAGACTTACGAAAATGCTAGGGAATGCTTTTGTAGTAATCTATGAAAAATGTCGAGTACTTAATTGAAAAATTAAGAAAGGTCACGAAAAGTCTTCAAAATGTCTGATAAACTCAAAGAGTTTGAGGAGTACCTAATTTGAACAATACTAGTGGATTCATCTATAGCAAATGAAAGTGATTCGGAATTAATAGAACTTCTTTTTGATGATTCTGAGTATGTGGAAGAGTTTGAACTGATTGAAATATACAAGCATTCGAGAAACGGAAAAAGCGACAAATGCATTAAAAATTAAATTAAAATTAAAATCACATATTACATCGAGGAAGAATTTCGTCGCCACTTTCGAAAAGAATCTTGAGGAGAACATTCAATATTATTTTGCCGCCTCCTGCTACCATTTTAAAATGCAGGAAATGAGAACATCTGAGGCCGTATGCCAAATAGGACAACAAATTTCAAATCATCTGTCAATAGTCTGGTGACTGATAGCTTTTCCAATTCTTGCACCAACAAATTTGTAAGATTCTCAGTGGAGGAGTAATAACTTGCTCTCTAGATGCCGCTCTCTTTTACGAATTTTTCGAGTTAATAAACAGCATTGCCATTGACAATGCTGCATTGAGGAAAAATTCGTAAAAATTCGTAAAAATTGTAAGTAAAACATAAATGTAAAGGAACACACCTAATGTCAAAATATGGAAAGGACAGTTAAAAAAATTAGTTGCTCATCATTGAGCAGCTCTCGACGTGTCGTATTTTTTATATGACGCCTCAAAGTTGCCGCAGATACACATAAAAAAAAGAACCGCATTTTTTACATCCGCCAACTAAAAAGTACCTTCGGTCTTGATCTTTTACGTAGCTGAATTTTCGTGGAGATATACTTCAGTGGGCCTTACAAATAATAATTTTTAACCTTGACACTAAATATTTTGTTGGTATATGCAATTTCGTATGGAAAATTTCGCCATTGTGAGTTCGATAAATTTAGCCTAAAAATGATAATTATTATCTCGCGGAGTGTGAAAAATGATTCCAAAGTAGTTAACATAACTGAAATGTGCTAAGCAGACTGCGCCTAATCTATTTCACATTATATTATCGTCGAACGCCTCTCATTTTCATTGTGGAAGTTGAGACTATCGTATCGTCATGATCCGAAGCTCCCGTATACACTCTTTGGTCATATTTAACCCCACTAATACATAGCCACACACGTTGGGGCTTGGGGAACGCGTACTCAGAATAATAAGTGATCCAAATGTGACCTGCACTGAGAGCAGGGCGACACTCGACACAATCAGAAGCAGAGAGAGAGAGAACAAGATTACGAGCGCAGAGTTGGCGCGGTGCTGTTGGAGTCGATTGTGGGGGAATGGAGGTGAAACCATATCTGGGGTCTTGGGAGCTGGGCGAAGTGGTGGTATACGTGCACGATCACTACGATAGTTCTGTTGGGCAAAGAAGCAGTACGATTGCGACGACCGGCGATTTTAATGAGCCGATCCAACTGACGACGATGACGACGACGACGACGATCATGGCCGGCACCCGCAGTCGTCAGCCCACTCATTTGGTTTTGCGGGTGCACTCCTTCGGTGTCCCTTTTTTTCACGCTCTCAATCACGATCGGTAAGCAAAGGCAGGGTGCTTGTGCCGCAAAGCAACTCAACTCGCCTCACCGTCACCATCACCACTCTGGGCCTGGTTGATGGTTGCAGTTGGACGCGCGTGCGCGCTCGCATCTGAATCCAATTTTCATTCAGCTCGAAGAGCAGCCACAGCTAGCTGCAACTCGGTAAGAGCCGCTGCACTCCATATGGGTGCCAGAGCATGCCAGATCGGTGAATCCACATGGAAATTTGAAAGCGATTCGACAGTGATCGTGTGGAATCACTTGATCGCGCATTATCCACTACTGTGCTGTGCAGTACACTATGGAGGTGCTTACTGTGCGCGACAATTAAAATAGGCACACTGGTGCAGAGGACTGTAGAACGAACACCAAGCGTGTGCTTGTGTTAGCGGAAAGGCGTTGGCGGTGACGACGGTGGCACTGCCAGCAACCGTATACCTATGCTATGCGGTGGCGGTGGCGGCTGACAGTCATATAGTTAACCAGGCAAGTAGGAGGTCAAGCACCAATCAATGGAGGTCACCAGCACCGCTGTCGCCGCTCTGCCAATCGATAGAGTCAACTCGAATATGGAATAGAGTTGCTTACACATGCGGGAATGTGACCGACGATGTTATAGGTGTGCGCTTTCATGTTGTTTCGTTACGGGGGAAATCGATCGCACAAGTAATTTATGTTTCTGAAGATTGTATGTGACTACTTTCATCGGAGATGGGATGGTGCTAACCTTTTCTTAGACGTTGCGAAAGTTGAACGTTTCATGTCTCAATTATGGCGGGTTGACGTTGTTATTTATTGAAAGATGTCACAAAGAAGACTCAAGACTCAGGCTCAAGATGTAAAGTTGCAGCCTTTATGAGCCTTGCAGCTTTTATCAGCCTTGTCATGTTTGAAAAGTCCAAAACTTTGCGCTTTATCGGTTGAAAATTTTAGAGCGTTCTACCAGAAGCCTGCACGAGCATGCGACTATTCATCTGCAAAATTTGGTCGAATAAACCAAAGTCAGTAGCTTTAGCCTCGTGTGTGCCATCCAGTGGCGTAGTGTGGGTTGCCCAATTTATGCGGCTCCTACACTCAGAAAAATATCGCGAGCTAAATTCTATTCCTATCAGGCTTATTCTTAATTTTCTTCATTCTTACGTGCTCAATCTCAAAATAAACCGAATGATTCTTAAAACAATTCCAAAAATCTAAAATCAAGCCTATGAAATATTAAAATCTGAATCATATCACGTGAAGAAAATTGTTTGCACACAAATACAGGATCGAGCAAGAATTATACTCTCCAATCAAGCCCAAATAATATTAAACTTGCTTGATGGATTAATGTGCATACTGCATACCCATTAAGAGTTTAATTTAAGTTTAAATTCTCCAATCATGGAAAACTTGCATGATGGATAAGAAAAGTTCATTCATTCCGATTGATACGTGTTTCCGTAGTGAAGTCGTTCCGTAGTTAAGTGTTCAAAAAATAAAACAGTGGCAAATTGTAATGAAGTGCATGTGATAACTAAAATAGTGGAATTAATAATATTAATTTAATATATATATAATTGTAGTAAAAAATATGTCTGCTTACAAAAGTCCAGCCTTAAATTTGTATCCATTAAAAAATGGAAAGACATATTTAAGCATTGATATGATTTTTAAAAAATCTATTTTTTTATTTTCTTAAATAGGAATGTGACCGAATTGATAATAAACTCGACAAATAAAACTGTGCCATCTTAAATTGGGATATGACATTCTTGAAACATTCCGAATAAATTTTATATAAGGATAACTTTTTCTTATTTAAATTTTTTTATGTTTATTTCAAGAGTTATTATTCTGGGTTTAAGGGAACATTATTCTTACTGCTGATAAATAGGTGAAAAATAAGGTTATTTCGAGCTTAATTTAAGCTCACACATTCTTCATTGCGTTATATTTAAGAATACATAGGTTTAATTTAAGTTTACAACGGTTTAAAAGCAAGTTGTTGCATTCTTCGAATGAAACAAATTTGGGCTTAATTTAAGCTTACCCTCTTTTAATACTGTTATAGAACAATCTTAAAATAAGAATTAAAGCTTAACCAAAAAGCATACTCAAATTAAGAGTTTTGTAGTTGGATTAGGAATTTTCAAGCTTAATAGACTTTCGTCAACGGAAAGGCTTAATCTGACACTGATTATCTTGATTTGATCTCGTTTTTTCCTTGAGTGTAGTCGTTTTTTCATACACTAAAAAAAAAACTTTCGTCTACGGTTTCAACCAGTTATACCTACACATATCTATAACAATGAACTTGTTAAAAATGTCTCTTTAAAATTTTGTAAACTGTTGTTCGTACTACTTTCTAGCTAGTGCAGCAAACATGAAGCAAGTTTGAAATTTTCCCATATTGGTAACTTTCCGATTTCCCTATCTCTAAGCGGATAAAAAGGTAGGTAAGTAGCCTCAGGATATCAAATAAACAACGGTAATTCCCATAAAACTTTAATTTTTGTCCTTAGTTTTTGAACATTTTTCATTTAATTACAATAATGCATTAAATTATTTCTTTAAATAAATTATAGGTATTAAAATATATTTTTTATTAATTAATTAAATGCATTAATAAATAAATATAAATGGTTTCATAAATAAAATTTTTAAATGGAAGGATGAAAGTATTTACCCAAAATCTGGAGACGTTGATAAAATACAAAGAGAAAAAATTACATACATTATTATAGTCTTGAGCCAATGTGAAAATGCCTTATCACTATACTAAGACTTTTCTCTGATTTACGAACATAATATAAAAACATAAGTCTTTTAAAATATTTAATTTGGTACATTAGGTTTGTAGGAAGTAGTTAAACAACGACTACTTTATAAAATAAAATAAATAAGACTTAACTTACTAATGTAATATTAATATCTACTTTAAATACTTTTGCTGACCAAAAGCATACATTTCTAAACTCAAATTATTTTATTTGATTTTTAAAACTGCTTGTTTAGAAACAATAATTTTTAAAACAGTTTGTCAGTCTAAGCAATTAAATAACGTCAAGAACGTTGTGCACAAAATTACCAGCTGCTAGAAGGCATGAGATCATCTACCATTTCCGAGACTTTTTTCTTATAACAAAAATA
The DNA here is from genome assembly GCA_951230905.1 of Cheilosia variabilis. Lineage (NCBI taxonomy): Eukaryota > Metazoa > Arthropoda > Insecta > Diptera > Syrphidae > Cheilosia > Cheilosia variabilis. The sequence goes on along the minus strand of OX579680.1, from coordinate 22,056,394 downwards.
TTTCCAAGTTCACCATCATTCTGTCAAAAGTAGAAAAGTTACCAAAACCAGATAAAAATTACCAAATTACCAAAGCTCAAAAAGCAAAAAAAATTGCCAAATTTGGTAAAAAATTACCAAAGTGGCAACCGTGCAGATGTTGTGTACTGTGTTATAATTTGTGGGTGCTGTACAGGGTTGTCATTTCTGATAAAACGTAGTTGCATACTGGGGCGCTGCGTTCATTGGATTTTGTTGTTAAGCATCACAATGAACGTAAACTTTGTAAACAAATTTGTAAATAAATTCGTTGGAATGAAAAAAGAATCCGTTTTGTAAATTTTACATTTTTAAAAATTGTAACTGCTCCAAATTGCTGCCCCTGTCAAAGTGCCGCCCCGGGACTTTTCCAAACCGTCAATTTGCTCCACTTAAGGCCCGTCTACAACTTAATCCAGCACCGCCAAATATTTCCCACCACAAGATGAAGATGCAGAGCCTGGCTGTGCGGTAGTTGCAAAATACGAGTTCGATATACCATAAGCCGGTAGCAGGTCGATTCCTTTTCGACCACCCCACCACCCACTTGCTCCAGCGAAAAGGAAATCACAGCCCTGCACTCATAAGAAGCCTATAAACACAAAACAAGTGGCAGGTTATAACCATTGATATTGGTATGCAAGTCATGCCACGTTCTACAGATACTTCATCTCTGCACTGCACTGCAAAGGATGGATGCGCTATGCGGCCGGTTGTGCTCTGATTTTTTTTGCTGCTCCCTCCTTCCCCCCATCATTTGAATGAGTGTTCGTATTCGTATACCGCATCATCGTACCAGACCAGAGTATAATGTATGGTGCGCTGCGAGACATGTTCCTTTGATGATATTCCTGAATCTGATCAAATAGTTGTTATAAACAGGAGTTTCCATGATCTTCTGCTCTGATGGTGTGTGCTCCGGTCAGAGAACAAAATAATACTTTTAGTGGCGAAACTAACCGGCCGCTGCCTGCTGGATGGTGCGCTTCAACAAAATGCTGCTGCTGCCTGCTGATGATGATGATGGCCGATGGTGGTGGTTAACAAAAACTGAAAACACAACCGAGCTCGGCATCGGGACAGAGAAAAATTAATGAAGAGAAAAAGTAATTTCCACTGGACATCGACAGTCAACAGGAGCTGTAGAAACAGCAAGGAGCAGCATTTTTGAGCGCATTTTCCAAATACCTTTGCCGCTGCGCGTCCACTCAATGGCAGCTTTTGATGGTTGGCTGTCATAATGGTTTTGCGTGAACTACCATGGATGCTGCGATGTCTTGTAATGTGAGCATTTACCTGCGTTAAATATTTATGAGTTCACTGAAGGAAGAGCTAATTATTTATTTTTAAACCACTGCTCCGTGTTGGGTATAAGTGGACCCAATGTATGTAGTTTGATCGTGGATGACAAATAATTTATTACTGCACTCGCATGGTTTATTGAACTGGTTTTTGCCTGTTTGATGGACTTCCATTGCTAACAGTGATTGCATTAGCATCTTGATTGATGTTTTTGCAAATAGGTACAGCAGTTGATTTCTGTTTTGGCATTTTCGAAAAGGATTCGCACAAATTTTGGGTGGCGCCGCAATAAAGTGCTAACGAAAGTTGCTGATTGTTTGACTAAGATTGAGAATCCTCGAATACGTATTCCTTCGTAGCAAATTACTTTTTTTTCCAGTCGGTTCCTTGCTATTTCGTTTCAAATCCGGACGTGGTTAAAATAAGCAATTTATGCTTTCAAGACAAAATGGACCAACCTGTATTTGATTTTTCGGCTTCTTAGGACGATTTTTGTTCATAAATAGGGCACCATGAAGAACGTATACAAAAGTCGGAAGTTACAAAGGTTCCTAAAAAGAACGGAATTGTGACTTTCATGTTAATAAAAGGCACTCAATAAATCATAAAATTCACACGGGCAATATTTTGATTTGAAAGAGCCCCACACTTTTTAAATCACTCGACTTTCGGTTAAGAACTACTAAGTAATTCGGTTAATATAGCTCTTACAGAGTTGGTGGACTAAGGAATACAAATACCTGAGTCAACTTGTTTAAAAAAAACTCGGTTAAAAATAGCTGATTTATCAATTTCCCCTCCAATTTTTCTCGGTCGTAAAAAAATGAAAAGTGAGTTCTTTTTATTAGAATTCATTTAACCTTTTGATTTCGGTAGTTTTTTGACAACGAATGTTTACTCGTTTGTTTTCTTCACCAGAGACTTAGTTAATTTTCGATCATTTTATTTACAACGAGCAAAAATCGCACTCTGTTAGGGCCAATCTTCGAGCGTGCACATCCATCATCTAGCCAGTGATACCAGACCGCGAGGCTGAGGATCTTTCCTTCTTATGGTAGGTTAAATATATAAATCGAAATTTCTGGTTTTTTTTTTTAAACTTACTTTCTTTTTTTAAATAAATGGAATATTTCCTATCCAAATTATTTCATAGGTCATATATTATTGCGGCAACAATTTCGTATAGCCTAGGCCTAGTTTCATTAAACCGTTTTTTTTTTCATGACTGTTGGACTTACCTTTTGGTGTGAGGAAAGTATTTATAGTGCATATACCTGCACCCTGTACCCCAGAAAGTTTGAACTAAAATAAAGGACAGTTTCTGACGTCCCAATTTTTATTTTTCCAAATGTAACTATTTATTAGGGGTTTGTTGTAATGTAACGTGGACATTTTGTTTGTTGTCTGTTTTTTTTTCTGTAATATTGCAACATCGGACACCATTTTTACTATAGGCCTGTTTTTTTTAGCTTCGCTCTCAGCAAAGCAAAGTAGGATTTTCAGCACGCAATAACAACAACTACGTTCTACTTGACACTTCGAGGACTCAGAGCAGTTGTTGTGATTGCGTGCTGAAAATCCTACTTTACTTTGCTTTGCTTATATCGAAGCTCAAAAAAACATGCCTATAGTAAAAATGGTGTGATGTTGCAATATTACAGAAAAAAAAAAACAGACAACTAAGAAAATGTTGGTTTCTATTCAAAGTGTTGCCAGCGCAACTTTGTTTATAAATTTTGAAACTTTGTTTGGTCGTACTTACAAATGGCTTGTTTCTGGGAGATACTCTTCTGTGTGTATATTAAGACCCTAATCAAGACAAGAAGTTCCTTAAATCAGTTATCTTTAAATTATACCTAAGGACTTTCAAAACGACGAATATTTTATTCACACAGTTTTTTTAATTGCCGACATAGCTTTGGTTTACTTTCCGAAAGTCGAAATTTAATTTAATTAATTTATTAAATTTTAAAAACAAATATTATGTACCATAAAGTTGAAGCTTAGTTGTGGTTTCTCAACGTTTAGTCCCCAGAGAATTTGACTATGGACGATACTTTTCTAAACATTAAAATAAAACGAAAAATTAATTAATTTTCTTTCATTGAAAGTTAAAATGTTGTTTCTTTATTTGCAACTTGAAATAGTTTTGTATTGAGGGGCTGAAGTTTAAAAGTTTTTTCAGAACATAATGTCAATTGTCAAACTGGATCTGTCATTTGTTTCAGTTTTGCAAGAGATGAGGTAAAGTGTGTTCACGATCTGACAATAAAAAAATTTCGCGAATACCCCTATAGTTTTTTTGTTTAGAGAATTCCTCGTAAGATTTGGAAGCAAACCCCCCCGGAAACAAAACCCTGGCTACGGCACTGCTGCAGCAGGATTTTCTTGATTAGATCTGTCGGCTTTCCCTCCATAAACGTCAATTGAAAAAAACTATTCACGTGACCAATCTGGGCCAATGTGAACTGAAATACATCTTGTCATTCAGCTGTCAGACTGACGAAACTAGGATCCAAAGCCAAACGTCCACATTATGACAGTTTCTCATTTTTATTTTTGTTTTTTATTCGAGCTGTCCTGCTAAAATATTGATATGGAATAATAAATGTTAAATGAAATGTATATGGACGAGAATTTGGCCAGTATTTTTTTATATGAAGCTCTTAAATAGGTACTTAAAAATAATGTTGGATGGCAGCCGTTGTATTTGATTGAATCATATTTTCTCAATGACAGTTGCTCGTCTTTCAAAGGTTCCACCAATGAAAGTGCTTCCTCTCACGCTTTGCCAACTGTCAACGGGTGCAATGGAAAGAAAAGTAAATGTGACCTCAGCTCAGCTTCGGCTCTAAAGGACAATTCATATGAGAACGAATTGCGAACTGCGAATAATAATAGATACGTTTCCACCGGACACTAATCGCGAGATTTAGGAAAAGAGATTACAAACAAATCCTGAGGTCTTTCAACAAAAAAAAACAGGATTAATTTGACGTTTTACCAGATGTTGTCAACTACCGTCGAATCGAACAACCCAAATTTGTGATAATTGAAAACAAAATTAAAAAATTAAAAAGTTTAAAGTAATAAAACATGAGTTCCAGAAATCTTAAAATATTATTGGCAAATTCTACAAAATAAAATGAAAGTTTTGATGGTTGCATTGGGTATAAGAAGTCTCTTAGAAATAAATTCGTTTTTTTTTTATGACACAATGTCAAATACAGCTCTGTTTGCTTTGTATTTTTGACATCTCGAGCTGTGGAAAGTGTGTTCACAAACCGGACTTTACATGCAAACCTGGTTGATAATCGAGATTTATTTCTAATCTCCCTTTTCATGAGATTAACTTTTTTATGCTAAATCCCGAGATTTATTCGGGATTTACAGAAATTTTTCTAAATCTCGCAGTTAATCTCCGGTGGAAACGTAGTAAGCGAATTTTCGTAGTTTCTGACATTTCATTCACTGGAAAACTTTTTTTAGTTGCAGATTGCAGAACACCTGAGAAGGTGGTCAACCGTGGAACAATGTAGACAAGCTAAAATGGCAATAAAGTGGCCGACCTGCTCCACTCAAAGAAGAGTTCTAAGCATGAGTCGAGGAACATTGAAATGGGTGGTGGCTTTGTCTACAGGACATGGTAATTTCAGGTATCACTTAAGGAAAATGGGCCTTATAGAGGATGATACTTGTAGACTATGCCTGGAGGAATCTGAGACAGCGGCACATATACTGTGTCAATGCCCGGCATTGGCTGGCAGAAGAATGAGGATCTTGGGACATCAATGGGTCGAGACCCAGTCGATGAAACGGATCTCCCATAAACAGATGCTAGCGTTAACACTAGGAATTGAGCCCAGAGAAGAACTGTGGAGAAATCCAGAGAGTCTCTCTGAGTAAGATTTACAGTGGTAGAGAGACGAAAAGAGACCCGACAATGGTGGTCTGATTCGATTATCTCTCGAAATATATATATATATATACCCGCGAATCAGTTTAGGTAATTTTTAAAGGTCAAGTTCGAACGAATTTTTCATTCGAGGGTTTGTGCATCGTGAATATATTTTGTGGATTGTGGATACCTAAAATGTGACAGTTCGTGGCAAGAATTTTTAATTAGCGAGAAAATTCTTGCAATTGTAAATTTCGCTATTTAAATTAATATGGGACTCAGTTTTTTGCAAATTAGATGTTTGATTTAATACATACAATGCTTTTGTGGTGGATTGGATATCTCCCAATCTCTCCTTGTCCCGTGAGACTAACTGTGTCGATTGCAATCTCATCATTCCATCAGTTCCAGGTGTAGTTTTCTTGATTGGCCGTCGTCGATCTATCTTCGACCCAGAAAAGACCTACGTATACGCAAGTAAGTCATCGTCCTTTTTATATTTCGAACAACAGCATGAAGGATGATGAAAAGTGGCTAGAGGGTTATTTCTTTATGATAAAAAGAGATAAATCAAATTCCTGTATGAATATCCGCAGAAAATATTTAATTTGAAATTTTGTGTAGTACTGAACTAAAAAACGTGCGAAGCTCGACTCCGTTTCGGAAACAAACCAGCAGATTGTGTTCTTTAACTTGTGACTATCAGAAAATTCTATATCGAGCTACACTGAAGACTGAAGTAGCTTTTGGGAAGTTTTGATTTGGGACTGAAATCATATCAATTGAGTAAATTGGGTCACTCTAGTCGCAAACGCCTAGTCCCATCTCATCTCACATTTGGATACGGCAAACGAAGCACACCCCAACCATGTTCATGACTGAGCTTACGTTAAAACTAACCACTTGAAATCACTGATGGCTTAGTACCGGATTTGCAAGCTGAAAAACCAAATCTGGAAGAGTTTGTGTAAATCGAAATAACTATACAGACCCCACCTCGGTGTATTACAGTTCAACTCAGGTGGTCGAGGACGCGTGCTTCATTCAGCCAACAACAAACCCCTCCTTTGTTGGGCTGGAGGACAAGTTTATGCAGCCATAGATAACGATAACTTATTTTCTACCTAATGATGTATTTCGAACTGCATGCAATTATAAAACCAGACCAGCAAACCGAAGAAAAACACCAACCCAAAACCTCTTTGCGATATATAACTAAATCACGTACCCCACCTCCGGCTGCCGCTGTATCTTCGGCGACATTCTTAGACCGCACCACATCCGCCCGACAACACTCTCAGCCCCTGGTCGGCCGGCCGCGGCAAATGAGAAAAAATATCGAATTCAATTTAACATGGGCATTTCCTTCTATTGCTCCCTGATGCACTCTGCTCGGCTCTGTACGAAGTCGTAGGTTGGAAGCCAGAGGCATAGCATTCGGTGAGTATGGTTGATTGGTTACCACCACCGCGACGGTCAGCGTCAGCGCCTTTGTGCGAGGCACAGGCAGCATAGTTGTTCAGCTTGTTCTTCTTGGCGGCGCGCGGCCCCAAAGTTCACAGCTAAAGAGGTGGCCCTCTTTCACTGGATGCAGGTTGAACCAGATTGCAAACACACACACACACACGTACGGTCGACTACGAGATCTTCATTTCGCGTTGCTACAGTTTTTTCTTCTAATCACCTGTGCTATTGGCCCCGCGATGCGGACGGCCCGCCACTGGCAACCCCATTTGGCCACTTTGTGCACTGACTGCACCAGTTTTTCATTTCATATGGCATCGGAGGAGATCCGGCCCAGCATCAGCATCATCATCATCGTCTTCGTCGTCGTCGTCGTCGTCGTCGTCGTCGTCATCATCATTATCATTGCGAACGGTGCGCAGATACTTTATTAAGTATTAGGTACGGTTTGGCTAGGAACACAACTGCCTGATGCCGTGGCTCTGGCTGCCTACTGTTTGAAATTAAGAACAATAAAAAAGTGAATTTAACATGAAGGAAAATCAAATTCACACACGTATAGTTATTTCATAAAAAGGCAAGTAAGACCGCAGGAGTCGGGCGGACGAATGGGTGAACTCGGAGCTAAGCAGGCGAGCAGACGTTCCGGATGGACAGAAACAGTTGCACTCTGTTGCAACGAACGTGGCTTGTAAAGCAGCAACAATGCGACGAGCTAAGTGAAAAGAAAAAACCTCTGCGCAGGCGCACAGTGGCAGAACAAACACAATGCGAGAGGAGACGAAGCTGAGGAAAAATAACACAAGAGGAACGTAAAACACGAACTAAACAAGTGGCTACCACATTCTTGAACGCTGTTTCCCTTTGCGGATCGCGAACGACTTTTTGACTTCTGACTTGCGCTGGCCTGGCCCACTGCAATTGCTCTGGCAGCGGATAGCGACAGTTGTGGTGCAGCTGATGAGGTCGGTAGCGTTCATGACCATAATGAATGTATCTGTCAAAAAGCGGTGTAGAACTGATCGCTGGATGCCGTCGATAACAAACTGTTTCTTTGCTGATGAATTTGTTATATTTATTGAATGTATTTTTCAATTTGCGTCCAGTCATAGCAAGGATCTCAGAGTATGTAGTGTCAAAATATGGCCTGGCAACATTTTTCCGGGCACCGATTCCGAGATTTCTTAAGTAACCTTCGTGAGGAAGACCAAACAACATCGGTCAAGAAGCGGAACAAGATCACGTGGATCTTAAAGAAGTTGAAGATCCCAATCGGATGAAACTGTAAGCTTCTGACATAGACTGGGATGAAATGTCGATACGGATATTGAGGCAAGTCACGAGGACGATGGCGGAGTCAGAAAGTATAACAACAGGAAAATAAATCTGCCTCTTGGCTTGGCAGTCAACAGGTTTGATGTCATTTTTGGGCTGCATTTTCAGAACGTATTCGATGTTATTAAAGGTACATTCGGAAGGGCTATTGAATAATGACTTCATTTTATGCAATGCATAAAGTTGTCCTCACATCCAAAGTACAAAAGACCACACACCACCCCAAACTAATCTCGCCAATCTCGTCATTCTTTCTTCACCGTCCCAATCACCGAAATTGTTCTTCGTTCCATAGTAAATTTCGACCGAAAGCCTCATTTTAATTCACGTAGCTTGTGCTTTTTATAACATTGGAAGTTGGGACGGGCTAGAACATTCAAGCCTTTGAACAGGCTCATCATTTGCGAAACACTGCACAGTAATTTCAGAAATTTCCCATATAACAGTATCCATTGTGACCTACAAAATATTTAGTGCGAAGTTTAATAATGCATTTACAACATGCGTATTTTGCACGAAACGGGACAGAGAGATCCGGTTGTCCGGAGTCAATGCTTAAAAAGGCGAAAGAATGAAATCACAAATCAGTCATGGATGGTCTACCCATAATTATAGATTTGTAAAACGGAATTAAAGTTTATTGAAAACATTTCTATTTCTGATTAAAAACATGTGAAATGAGAGTGGCAATTAGTTTCAGTAAATTTAACCAACAATTCATAAATCAGTTTTACGAAATAAATAAATAATTAATATAAAAAAAAAAAATAACTGTCCGTTCATCACTTCCGGAAGCCGTTTTGTAAGCCATCGCCGTAAAAATTTCAACATGCTTAAGTTTCGCATAATTCCTACCAAGTAAACAAGATGGCCGACGTGTCACGTATTTTTGCGTGTTAGGTAATGCTGTTCCTTTCAGTCACACGGCTATTAAGTATTGCGCATCCCTTTAATCTTCCGTGTTAGAAATGTGTGTTGTTGTAAATGAAAAATTACATAAATAATTTTTTTTTTTTTAAATAGAAAACAAACAAATAAAAAATATAAGTAAAACCTTTTATGTTTATTTTGACAATCACCTTTAAGTAATATTTCCCATTGAAATGTTTATTTTTTAAGAACATTTATAGCACTACTGAACTCAATTCAATTTTCAATTAATTGAATCTCCATTGAAAAAGATGTTGATGGGCCTTACCAATAAACATTTTTAATTTCGACGTTAAATTTAAGTAGTTAACAATGGCTGTATTATGCAAATTTCACAATTGTGAGCTTCCGTAATTTTAAAGTCGAGACTGAAATTTTATTTTTAGTTCGGCTAAATGTGTATATTACTTCAAGCTTGAAGTTTTGACGTGAGCACCCACTTTTTTGCTCTTGATCTGTCAAAATTTAGCTATGCAAATTGAGAATTGATTAAGTGTCAGAATTTGAATTGGCTTTTATTGTCAGGTGACCATTTTTAATTTTTTAAATCGACGTATGGTACCTAAAAAAAAATCTAGTAAAGAACTTCGCGACTAAGACATTTCGTTGGAGTTCTTGACACATAAAAGTGACGTGAAAAATCTAGTTTTTGGATTCTGTGTAAATCCTACGTACTTAGGTGGCGATGCAGTAAGGTGGACCTGGCCCGCCTTGGTAAATCTAGTCCATACAAATTTAGTCGATTTAAGATAACTCGTGTTTTGAATGTGTCCAATGCCTCGATTTGAAGTTGTGACGTTAACCACGAAATGTCAAAATTAAGCAATTTTTGCAATTGTTCGATAGCTTTAATTTTGAAGACGCTTTTTGTGCAGTGGGAAACAAAGTGTTTCAGCAAAACTAAACTCAATGCGAAGTACTAATAATAAAGTTCTCCTAGAACGTTTCATATGTTGCAAAAAGGTAAGTTATAAATTTATTCGTGATATGGATTAGATTTCAATGATGTAAGTGGCTCAAAGTAGCTCGAACTGTATCCACGTACTTTGGAGTATATTTTCAGCTTTCTGAGAGAGTTTCGCTCAATTTTTCGAGTTTGACACATTTTTAGTGCTTGGCTCGTGAAAGTACACGAATGGACCTAATATCAACTCTGAACTACTTAAATTTTAAATCAAATCTAAAAGTATTTATTGGTTAGGCCCAATGAAATTAGTTGGAAAGTGACTATTGACGGATGGACAAATTAAGACATTAGCTACCTTTTTTGAAGTATGCAACATATACCGCGGTACAAATAATCATTTTAAGACATTTTTTTGCATTTTTTCTGCTTTTAAAATGAAACTAGAGCAGTACGAATAATTAGAACGAAAATTCCCGATACGAGTGAGTGCGTAAACACCAACTTTATATACCACGTCAAGAAATATGCATTAAAAATGTATTCAAATCAAATTTTTCAGCTGCTGGCAGCTTTTTTTTTTTTGACATTTCATGATTATTTGACAATAAATTCTTTGCAAACAATTGCAACCCCTTTCGTAATACACTTTTTGTCTCTTTTACACACCGCTGACTTTTCAACATTATAAAAATGAGGAAAAAATGTAGTGTCATATAAAAACAAATCTGAAGAAGTGGGCTTGTGCAGTGTCTGTCAATCTGACCGCTAGGAAATAAAAACTAGGAAATATTTTCAATGCTCTCAAATATTTATTTATTTCAACAACAATTTTTCTTTGTATACATGTACTACTTGTAATTTATACTGATGTAAAATTTATATACAAAACCGTAAACATTTCGGTCAATATATTTGCGAATAAACTTCACCAAGATGGTCATTCCAAAATTGTTGATTGTCAAAAATATTGCTGCTATTAATTTTTTTTTTTTTTGTTTTTCTAGCTCTTGTTATTTTTTCCCTTGCATGGATAAATTGTCAGGTAATTTTGCTAAATCCTTTTAATATAGAACTTTGCTCTTCCTCCTCTCCTTTTCCTTGTCTCTTTTCTGCGTTTCTAGAAATCGATTTCTCACCTAATTCATACGCCATCCTTCACAATTGCATAATATTTTTTATGATTTTTTTTTACACTTTTTGTTTGTTTTTTTTTTTTGATTTTGTGTGTTTTTACAATTTTTTTTTTGATTTTTTGTCTGTGCTTGTTATAGGGCCAATCCAGCTGAAACCAATTTTGCCGTCATTCATCGACGCTCTCCAATTTGTTACTTTTTTTGGTTGATTTTACGTGATTTTTCTATTTTTTTTTTTTTTTTAATTTTCGTTTTATAGTGTTTTTTCTTGTTAACTTGCATTGAATGCATTGATTTTGATAGGGGTTCTCAGGTACTTTGAACCATTATTATTCCATTCCTTCGTTTGTGCATAGCCATCATCCTTCTTCCATGAAAACGAAGAGAAACAGCTTCGTTCGGTCGAGTCCATCTAGTGCCGCTGTTCCGTTTCGTTCCATGGTGTCTATCTATCCTTTCTGCTCGCCAACCATAATATTTCAGATTCAGTTGATCACACCTTTTGTTTGTTTGCTATTATATATATTTTTTTTGATTTTTTCTTAACTTGTTATGGTGGTAAAGTTTCACTTTTTGAAACACACTTCGGTGGGATTTTTTTTGTTGATTTTTTGGGCATTTTATGCCGGTATAGTGTTCGTTCGTTTACGTGGTGTTTAGTACAATTCCTTGTGCTTAACTCTTGATGGTAGTTGTTGAATTTTGTACTTTATTACGTTGTTGTACTCATTGCAAGTACCTCCGCTATACTTCAAAAGCGATATTCGAACCAAGCGTATGATCAACTTCAAGACATCCATGTCTCACAACTATGCTCTTCCAAACTCTTCACTCGACTGATGATTGTCGGAAAATGCAGTGGTATTTATACGGTTTGATTCAGGGTCACCCAATGCATTTATCTTCCGACAGGTAGTTTCTACATCTTCGCAATAAACGTGCGGGCTTAAAAGCAGAGGCGATAAAAATGAATGTAAGGTATCCTTAGGGTGCAGGTAGCGTGGCAGTTTATCCTTTCATTGCACCCCTAGTTATTTAGCATACCCTGAATTCCCTAGAATGGTTTCCTTTTCTTTTTGGGTTTTTCTAACATATCCTTAACGAGATAACAATGCTAGGTACCTATCTTTTGTTTTAAGAAAGAATGTTTTTGGGATCTTTACGACATGAGGTATGAAATTTGGTTTTTCCAAATTTCTACGATCCGTCTAGACTGGAATACAAAAGAATCGCTTTCACCAAAACGAATTGTAGTAACAGGTAGGTTTTGCCCCTTAAAAACGGACAATAGAGTAGGATTTACTCTTGCAAAGTGCTCGCCACGAGCCTGGAAAATCGCGCAAAGGTCACATTCGCAGTTACAAGGACCACCAGCGGTTCCTATTTCCATTTGGTAACATTTTTTGTATTGCATGTGTGTCTAGTCAAATGTCTGGACCTTAGTTTCAAAAGAGAGAAAATAAAACGCAGCAAAAATAATATCGGTCTTGGAAAATTTAATTTCTCGATACCATGAACAGAATAGAAGAGGAGAGATGGCTCCTTTCCTATGACTTATGTGTCGATTTCGTTATACGTAGCCTGGAATAAAATATTCGATATGCAGGGAATTTCTTTTAATATATTTGAAGGACATGCCTACCTGTGTTCCATAAAGTAATCATACAAATTTTGCGAGGACATGGTGACACTAAATCTAAAACAGCGTGACACTAAATCTAGATAAGCTGTTAAAACTGGGTCTCCAGAATTAGAATGAATTTGAATAGGGATTGTCTTGGCCGCAAAACTCAATTACAAGGAAAATATACGGAAGGAATGTAGAAAATTTAGGACGTTAAAAAAAGTACTCAATCTATTTTTGATGGATTTTCTTTTGTAGTTTGTAGTCGCAGTCTAAAAAAAAAATAGATTGTCGTAGGCCAAAGTCTGCTTGTTGGGAAAAAATTCATATTTTTTATAGAAGGCGTCTGACAAATCCACAGCATTTTGTGTGCTTCTGCACTGTATCTGTATGTGCGTTTAACGCTGCTGATATGCTCCTTCTTGATAGGGAAACCAGAAACGCTATTCGAAGCGTTGGAAATAAGTGGAGCTTGGAAAGCAGACAGGTCAAAACTGGCTATGGTGAGAGTACTTTTTGATAGACCCGCGGGTGCACGAAATAGATTCTAAAGTTCACCGTTTATTAGGGATTCGAGATCGCTTGAGTGGAGCCTTTAGTTGGGATCATTGATCCCTCCACGGAGATATCCTCTATAGAACCCTTTGACCACTCTAATCTGATCGCCGGTAAACAAGAGATTTTTGTTACCATCGCTGCTGCGTGCATTCTTTTACGTAGAATACTTTAAAGATGCCAACACCAGAGGCACGATCTTTCAAAAGTCCGTGCAACTACTCAAGTACGCCGACGACATTGACATAATTTGCAGAACCCATCGTGATGTAAATGGCGCGTTTGTGAGTGTTGAGACTGATGCGGCAAAGATGAGTTCGGCGGTCAATGAGGGCAAGGCAAAGTATATGCTGTCAACTAAAAAGGACACCCAACAGCCAAAACTGACGTTTCAAACAGAACGTCGCCACCATGAACTTCGACAACGACACCAGCGATGAGATTATTGGGAGAATAACTCTTGCCAATCGCTATTTCTTTGAAATATGAAGGCAATTGAGTAGCAAGGACTTCTCTCGAACAACTAAATTGATCCCAGTCCTGCTCTATGGACCATTTCAAAAGCGGATGAGGTTACTCTTGGTTCATTCGAGAGGGAAATTCTTCGACTTATTTTTGGTTCCGTCTGCATAGACTGTGAACGGAGGAGGAGATACAACAACGAACTGTACGGGCTGTTTAGAGACATCGCAAAAGCCGGAAGAGTGAAGGTACAACAACTGAGGTCATGTAGAGCAAATGGGCCCGAATGCTTCGGCCCAGAAGATCGTTGAATTTTTAACGCAGCTAAGAGCTTCATTGATAGTGCCACATTAAACTTGGCAAAAGAACGATGCAACATAACTCACGGTTGCATCATAGCTCATAGTTTGTGGCCCACAATTGACACTAAAAGGTCTAAGATCCTAACATCTCTTAATGGAAACTAAATCCGAATGCTCGTATGGGTAATAACTGGACACGCTTTCAGTCCGCTGTTTTCGATTTCGCATCATTTTGCATCACTGAAAAAATGCCTAAAAGGATGGGCATCCTTACCAACGACTTCTGCAGAAGTTGGAGAGACGAAGAGGAAGTAGGAGCTATGGAACATCTACTGTGTCACTGCCCAGCACGGTTCTTCGAAGGCTCGGAAAACCTAGCAACGATATCTCTATCAGATATAGGAAGATTCATCAACAGATCCGAATGGTTTTGTTTGTTTCCTGTCCTACGATCTACTATTTAAAGGAAATCACAATGGGCCTCAAAGTGCCCCTCTAACATAACCCAACCTAACTATGTATAGCTGTCCTAGGTAACAGACATCAACTAAATGTTAAATCGCTGTTAAATTATTTCAAATAGTTAAATTTGAAATACACCTCGAAAAGTTTAAATATTACTTCTACATTTGCATTCGCAACATTTTGTCTGCAATGTTCATCTAGTTCTTTTGTACTTATTGAAGCCAATTTAATTATCTAACATGAGAAATGTATCGCCTGGGATTCGCAGTTCAACTCGCCGACAAACACAGATATAATTAGAAAGCAAACCAGAAAAAATGAAATTCTCCACCAATTTTCTGATTTAATACTGCGGTGGAATAAGATGGTTGCTCTTACCCTCGGTTCGGTAGGTTGAGTTTGAATTGGGTTATATTGTGGGGGAAGTGCGTAGCGCAACTTCCAAGAGCCTTTCATCGATTGTTATCGTTGTTAATGTTATTTCTATGCCATCATCCAACTATAACTATAGGAAAAAAGTCACAACTAGGTTTTTAGTAAAAAAGTCAAACTGCAATCCGATATAAAAAAAAAAGAATTTTTTAGCAGACATTTTGGTATTCACCCTTATTCAGCGTAGCGTTTATATTAAACGACAGATGGCGTTCTTTGGTGTCGTTTTAGTATCGGTATTCTATTCCACTCTCATTTACTTTATATTCCACATGAGTTCCACACCAACAGCTGATAATTGACAGGTGGGTAGGTATTTGTGTTTTGTATTTTAAATTTTAAATGAACATACAAAAATCAAATGTATTTCGAATTGTGGTAGTATATATGTATTCTAAAAAAAAACATGAATAGCATTACAATGTTCATACCATTGGAAAGCGAAAGCGACGAAGAAGATGAGTCTGCAAAAATAGAGCTGAAAGTTATAAGAAGAATCAGATCAAAATCCGATCCTTTTGATTTACCAGATTCAAAGTAAGTACATATAAATACAAAATAGTTTGAGGTACAAAATAATGCCAATAATTTCCAGATTCAAAATGTACTTTAGACTTTGCAAAGAAGCCTTTGTCTATTTGTTAAATCTTTTTCTGTTCTTAAGGACCATTCACATGAGAGCGACCAACTACCTACGAACGGACGAATATTCGCAAATTTTTACAGTCCATTCACATGACACATTTTATTTGGTCGCACATACCCATACAGTCGCTGTCATTTGCCTCTATTTTTCTTAATAAAAAAAAACTCGAAAATGGGAGGTAGCCGCATTCTATTAAGGGGAAAAAGAATATTGTTGGCCTATTTGTGGTGGGAAAAATGTAAAACACAGCAATTAATGCATGTACATCCGCTTAACCGAACACGAAAAGAATAAGGAAAATATTTTACTTTGATAAACATGCTTATCTGTTGATTCAGTCATATTTCTCTTATTTTCCACTCGGACCAAAACAAAGCAAATATGTAAAAAAAAAAATATGATATTTCAAGTTTGAGATTAAGTTCGAACGAATGTTTTATTCGCTAGTTTGTGGAACGCGAATTGAATGATGTGGATTGTGAATAAACTTTGAGAATTCGCGTCAAGGGTGTATTCGTTCGCGGCAAAAAGTTTGGAATTTTAAATTTCGTTATTTAAACTGTTAATTAACTTGTTTTTTTAATACATTGTGATGGAATAATTAATTATCCTCCTCTTGGTATAGAAAAATGTGCAATTTTCTGTTCATAAATGCATCAAAAGTGGTTTGTTCGCATTTCAGCAATTCGTTCGTTCGCTCTCATGTGAATAGTCCATTACAGGTGGTCGCAGCTACCGACTCCCACCCATTTTCCACATCATCGCTCTGTCGAACACCTCTTAAAATTTAAAAAATTTTTTGCCAACGATATATTTTGTTCCATAATTTCCACCAGACGTTTCATTTGATCGGGGTTTGTTATTTTCACCCTTGATAATAAGAGAATTATGAAATCACTGCATAAAATATAAACAATTACCAAAACTCCCATATTTTTACTTAAATTTGCCTCCTAGTCGTTTACGAATTTGTAATCGACAATAATCGGCGTTTTATGAGTCGTTTTGTGCAACTAAAACGACTGTAAGAATGCGAAAAACTGTTTTGACGTTTGTAGAACATGTGTTCCACGCTACTTAAACGCCACATGTCGTTAAACGACATGAATGTCTTCAAAACGATTTTAAAAAAACGCCAGTTGTCGTTCAATATAAACGCCAAGCTGAGTAAGGGTGATTTTATTAAAATTACCTTTAAGAAGGTTATAGGGCGATCACAAGCTGAAAGAAAAATTGATTGGAATTATGTATCTCCAGAGTATAACGAATGCATCAAATGGGGTAACAATAATAAAAACAAGAGCAAAACTAAGGCCGACTGTTAATGAGTTAGAACAATTCATGAAAATCCAGAGTGGTTCTAGAAAGAGCATTGCGGCAGCCAAAGCTGCAATTGCTGTGCCAATTTGTTCCTGTTTAGGGAATAGCACTGATTTCGATATTTGTTATAAGTATTACTGTCCTGGAAAATCACTCAATTCAATTCAATGGTATAGCTAGTTTCAGTTTGAAGAGTTTCTTGACAGTAGCTATGTAGTTTCTTACATGCGAATCAACTTGATAAAATTTAAAAAAATATGCCAATTGAAAGAAAAATTTTTGTTTTTATAAAAATAAAATTTGATTTTATTTATTAATCAATTTTTGGTTTACATTAGGTACATGCTTTTTGTACTTAGATTTTATGCTCTGTAAGAAATTACTGAATAATAAAAAAAATTAATCAGTTTGTTTTGTAAATAACATGTAAATAAAAAATCTTGCTAAAACACAAGCTAATAAAAATTGTTATAAATTTTCCTGAGTAAATAATATTTTCAATATAAAAAATCTTGCTAAAACACAAGCTAATAAAAATTGTTATAAAATTTCCTGAGTAATATTTGTAAATAATATTTTGTATAATATAAAAAATCTTGCTAAGCACAACTTTATAAAAATGTTTTTTTTTTTATTTTTTTTGTTTTTAAAATTTATAAGTTGCTATAAAATTTCCCGAGTAATTTGTTTCGTTTTTTTTTGAATTTTACATGGTTTTTCAATTTTTCTGTTTAATTTTCGAATTTAGATATTTTTATTTCTAATTTTCTGTTTTTTTTTTCAAAAAGCTAAAACAGAAAATTAGTTCCTAATTTTGTTCAAATTTTCTGCCTTTTTAAAAATGCAAAAGCAGAAAATTTTTTAAATTTGCTATAAAATTTGTTAATGGTCTAATAAAATTAACATTTAATAAATTCTATGAATGTGTTAACGAATGATGATTGTTTGTTTTTTTTTAGATTTAAAATTTTATGATTTTTTTTTACATTTTACGTGGTTTTATAATTTTTTTTTATTGAATTTTCTGTCTTTTAGTTGTATTTTTGAGGTTTTTGTGTTGTCAGTATATTTCAAGTAATGAACTTGAAATATACCTGGGTTGCACTCTACTTTCACGTTGTGCGAGTCCATTCGCGATGAGGCTTAACAGAGCCATTGGTCCCGAATCCACCAGGATAGGGTCGAAGTGCTTTTGGTCTGCAGTGTAGGTTTTTCAGCTGGTTTTCGAGTTCGCGACTATTCGCAAGAATACTCGTATGGTGTTCAAAATCACTCAATAAAGTGACCGCTTGCCTTATCGCAAAAACAGCAATGAAAATAAAATCCATTTTTGGTGGAAATTTTTAACTTTCATGCGAGCAGTGTCGATAACAGGAATGGACTGAATTTTCTCTCCCAATCCTGATGCTTTTATACTAGTTGAACTGGGCAGGTAGTTTTGAAAAACAAAACACATTGAAAGGATTTTGGGTTTAAGTCAAGGACATTTGGCTGAAGTGAGTATCAATTGTTTTATTATTTAGAGATTGAATACATTTTGTGCTGAGCTCTTTATGGCGGTGAGGGATGTAAACATGGTTCAGATTTACAACGGATTTTCTGAGATCCTTTTCGAAGTGTATGCGTAGGTATTTTCGAAAACTGTTTTATTATTTGCAATTATTCACGTACACCTAGTTTTGGGAATCTGTTTTCGAAAAGATTACAAACCATACGAAACCTGTTCCAAGAACTGTTTGCTAGGACACAGACACCAATGGATATAGTTTTTCGTAGAGGTCGTTTGGCATTATCTAGATTTCGCTGTGTTGAAAATGCATGTTTTTGCTAGCATTTTTAGGGCGGGAGTACTCTCAAGAATGGCAAATATGACCTTGTTTGATCTAGGATGGAACAATCAACATTTCGTGTGTAACATTTTTTTTATTACGATTTTCATAGCTTTGCATTTATCCAAACATCGGAGCAAGCTAAATTGTGTTTAGAAGGAGTTAAAATTTAGCCGTTGAGTCCTAGGGCGTCGGTTGCCTACGCCATCTTCATACATGGGGGAGTCCTAGTGAAAATAATTATCACCAGCAATTATGGTAAATTGTGACACTGGGCTTCTCCTTTGGCGGAGCTTGACAATAATTCCGTTCTGCCACTAGCCGATGAATGCTTTTGTCATATCGTCATTTGACATTACATGCAGAAGATTCTTGCCCATTGCCCTTGATCTGCGGATAAGGGGGGTGCTAAAAATGGATTGAACCTTCAGATTGAGAGTGCCCAGAAAATGCTTAGTACGAGCAGATGCTTGTCGTGTTCCAGCAGTAGCAGAGAAGTTGAGCTTTCTCATGGTTTTCATACGAAACCTCTTCACAAAGAAGTCTCAGTATAACACTTCAAAATCAATTTTGTTATTCGATTTTCAAGTAAGTCCCTGTTCGGGTTTTGTTCACTCGGTTCGTCTTTTTACACTTTGAAAAAAATTGCAAACCTCTTGATTTTACGCTTCTGTTGCTCCGGGAAAGACCAAGCCAACGCTTTTCCCTCCTAATTCGCCAGTAGACCTCACGAACCGCTTTCGTCATGTTCTGCAGCACCTCTTTGCAGACGAGTTATTTTGGTGGATGCACTGTATAAAATCAAGGGTTTCGTGGGGTGGTTGAGTGAAGTCCAAGATATCAGTTGCGACTTATTCCTGCCTTCGGTTTCACTAGTTGCTGATGCTGATTGTCTTAAGAATTTTCGATAGGTTCCGATCATCAATGATCGCCACGAATTGTTGTGATTGGCACGCTAAATATGAAATCTCCTCACAGCATTTCTCCGTTCTTGTGTCCAAGATCCACATTCGGATCTTCCTCCCAGTCTATATTGGATGGTCCAGCTTTTCTATGATACTGGAATAAAGTATTACGTCGTTAACAAAATCATGGACTTGGTTGAGAATTTGATGATCAGCTGGCGGCAATGTTTCATAGAGAAAATTGGGTTCTGTCTAAGTCAATGTTACTCCCCACACGCAAGTCAATAAGCTTAAGTTCGTTTCCAGACGTGTTTTCTTGTGAACTATGCTAGTAGTTTTGTTTTACCATTTTGTTCTGCTTACCTATTTTTGGGTTAAAGTCACAGGGGACGACTTTAAGGTCGTACTTCAGACATTAATCATATGTTTTCCTCAAAGAAACAGTCTTTGGCAGCATCTTCTTGTTTCTCTACTGAATTTAGCTTGATGCGAATTGACATAAGCATAAGCATTGCCCACTTCTTGCCTAAGACTGTCACTTATAACAAATAACCTCCAAAATTTAGGCTGACTTTATTTTCTTTTGCCCGCCTGAATAATAATAAATAAAACAAACGGATCTCAAACCGCACAACTTCAAAAACTGCCCAAAACGCAAAGAGCACGTTCAATAACCTAGTTCAGTAAGTTTGACGGTTTGCTGACTTGAGATGTCTCAGGTTTGATTGGGCTAGATCGATCATTGGAACAGTTTGTTTTCAGTTGACGTGAATCAAGTTGCGAATTATGCGATTGAGTACGTACTAAGTTGACAGTCTTTAAATGGATCTGACGTAGGAAAAGTGACGTTACCGACCAATCTATAATTTTTGCATTCAGGGCACATCAAGTCCAGACCGATGTAGTCGCCTGAAACAACTCGATTTTTAAATGTGTTCATTACTTGCAATCTGTCAATGTCAATGATGTATCTTTTACTCTTTCACTGATTGCAGTCTCTTCGGTGACTATCGCCTATTCAAGTCTTCTTCAACGCCCTCTTTTGAGCATCCTGGGATGGATTTCGTTATTTGACATCTGCATCTGCTTGTTTTTCCCATTTCACCTTCCTAAGATCCTCTTTTAAATTCCATCGATACTTTTATGTAAAAAAAACTAACTGTTAAATATAAATCATGTGGAAAGAAAATAAAATTTTCATAAAAGTTGCGCTTATAATTATATTAAAAAAAAAATTCTAAACGGCGATTTACGTGAGATGTTTCTTATGGGGTCTTGTGGTTAATATAATCATGCTAAAATGAAGGTTAAATGTCACCAAAAAATTATAGTTCGAATGCTTTTTGGACAGATTTCTGAAAGAAATTCCCACAATTTTTTGGCTTTTCCCTTATGCTCACGAAAAAGGAAATTGTTAGTGGATTTTGAAGAAATGTTTATAGGAATTTACGAAGTCCAAATAGCATCCTTATAGCTTAGTAGCAATAACTTACAGAAAAAGCCTATCAATAAAATGATTGACTCCACTGGAAAATTAAGTGTTCGATTATACGAGATGAGAAGGTGTCGACTCTATCAAATACAACTACCAACTGAAAACTTATACCGATGGTGCTTTCGGCGCTTTCAGTCCAGAGGACGTAAAAACTCGACAGAATCAGGGAAACAAATTTTAGTAAGGAATTCACCAGCAATCCCGGATATTTGACCCAGTATCGCGCACTAAGGACACGATTCACAAGCAAATATTCCAAATTGAGATTAAAAAAAAACGAGAAACTAATGTGGCTTTGGATTGGGCGCTTTCAGAGCAATTTTAATGTTCGTTTGGTACGAAAAAAGAAATCTTTTTCAGATTTCAGAGCACTTTTGCGAATCTGGATTTACCAATACAAGTAAATCCAATCAAGTACGTTTGAGTTTGACAACTAGTGGAGTTTGTTTACGTTTTCGTGAAATTTTTTAACTGGAAAGAAAGAAATTGCATCGGGATCTACTAAATGTTTAGAAATCACTTTGGGCGAGCATTTTGAATGTTTTCATATAAAATTGAAAAAGAAAGAATGGAAAACGCTTAGAAAAGTGTCGAAGGCTACACACATTCTAATCACACAAAAAAGAGGAAGTGACGTTTATATGTTCGATTAGACACACGAAATCTGAAATCTGAGAACGAATCTGAAGAAGCCCAATCGAAAACCACATAAATCAATTTTTTCTGAGATTAGATATTTCCTATAAGTTGTACAACAAACACAATAAAATGGTCCAATCCTTACTTTTCTTTCATTCACAACGAAACCGTCACTTTCATAGTGAGGTAAATATTTATACAAACGTTGAACAAAAAGAATTCCTTTAATAAGAACTATGGCAACCATGAAACGCGAGTGAGCCAAATCTTTGAAATTCTTGTTCGATAATTCGAACATTCAATGCACAAACCGCAAGCCATCTCATCGTTCATCTACTACCCCGACGATGGCGCTGAAATCCTTTCAAAATGTAAGACATTCATCGCCGGAAGTCGTCATTCCAATGAACAATTTATTCACCGGCGGCATACTGTAAAAATACCTTGTACCATTTCTTTTCTAGATATGCACATTTATTTCGTTTTAGTGGAATAATTTATGTTTATATTTGAATACTCTGAGTAGACCCGTAGGCACTCGAAGATGACAACGCATTATGTATTATATTGTTTTGTACACATAGTAATATATTTATTCTTTGATTTTGCTTAAAGATACTGTAGATATATGTATATTCCAACTCAATCAAACAGAGAAAATGCTTCTTTACAATAGACACTGAGAAAAGGTATTTTCTACTTATGAAGGATACGATGAATTTCCTTATTTCCTGAAACAAGAAATTGGGTTGAAGTAGCACTGCCGATATCGTACTGCCTGTCGCTTGGATTCGGGGCCACGATACAGAGGCTCACCGGCCGACCCAGATGTTTCCGGCTTCAGGTCCTGGCCATCGAACAGCAGTTGCAACTTCTCATATTGACTCTCTGGGTAGCGATTTAAGCCTGGGTATGGATAGAATGGGTTGTATGCGAGGCCGGCTTGGATTCGTTCAATTTCCTGCAAGAAAACAATAAATACTGATGTCAAAATTTATCCAGCAGGTGCGGTTAGAGTAGCCTTACATTGGCCTCGGAAAATGGAGGCCTTCCGTCAGCGGCGACGAGCACAAGTGCAATGATCAGTGTGAGTCCGAATAACTTTTGTCCCAAATAGACCATCTTGGAGTTTGAAATTAGCTGGAAACAAGCAAAGTGTTGTGATTAGTCGTGTTAAATATGGTTTCAAAGTTAATCATTTGCCCTGCAGGTAATGTACAACAGATTAACCCACCCGCACAGAATGTCTCAAGACTAACTTCCGGCTGTTTGCGGAAACGATGAAAGTCCCAAGTGCCAAACATAAATAGAACGAAAAATTCTATTGAAATCAATTAAACATTAAACCGCCTAAACAACGTTGTCATCTACAATTACATATAGTTAATTAGTCTGAGCATTTGGCTAATGAAGGGGAGACATTTCTTTGCTGCGACCCACGATAAACAGGTTGCGACCTAGACCTACCCCATAGTAATTGAGTTGTAAAGTCAAACATTAGCTATAGGGTGTAATGTGTAATGCAATCTCCTTGCGTGGTACATAATTGTAGACTCGCACATGTCAACATAAAATGCCGACGAATTCGTGGGCACATCAAGCGTGGTGGTGGTTTACGGGATCCAATTTAAATGGCGAATGAGGGGAAAGATTTTTCCGAGTGCTGTTCGGTAGGAAAGTTGTTTTTGGGAAGGGGTTTTTCGGCATCTGATCGTTTTTACATTTTTTTAAGACCATTTGAAGCTATCTTCAACTGTGGTTGAACTGTGTTACATATGAACACTAGACCCCATACTGCTTGCCAGTTTGTAAACTCAGAACTGCGCTGCTGGACTAAATGAAGTTGAAGCTCTGAAAACTGCATCGAAATACATTTTAATGTCAGCAATATATTTTGTGCGACGTTATTATGATTATTTTGGAAAAAGCTCCATTCGGTTTTTCTTAAGAAAATATTTTCATAATTTAAACTAAATTTAAATTTAAAATTTTTTCTTATGAAGATATTCACTTCTACCCAAGACGAAGGAGACGTATTCATTTTTGCTGCAGAAGTCATCTCTTCGCAATTCTCCCCCTGAGAAAATTAAATTTATGCAAAATGAAGATCTAAAATAGGAATTCTTAGAATTGCTCCTTAACAAACCATTATTAGGTTTTAAAACATATCTCCTTAAGGAACAATCAATGTACGGATAAAATGTTTTAAAATGTTGCCTGGTTTCCGTTTTCGGAATCCTACTGCTGAATTAATATTTAAAGTACTTATTTACGCGATTTTAAATACGTAGACGTAGATCCAAAAGTTTGAAAAGAGGGAAGAGTCCCTTAGAAGAAGAAAATGGAAGAATACGTACAGCATATTTTCGGACGATCCCAAAATGGCAGCACCTGTCATGCAAGATGTTTGGCAAATAAACTATTTACAGGTTAGGGGCTGTGCGTCGTGTTAAAAAAGATGTACATTTGGCATCAACGAGAAGTATTGAAAAGCGATGATCTCAAAACTCTAAATTCATCGTGATTCAAGGTGACGCAACCAAGGAAGCATTGTACGATCTTCTCGAAAGTGCGTATACCTACTACAAATAATATGTCGTCGCTCAACGGTGAAATTCGTTCTCTCTTGTGTCTTAATGCCAATTCACCACTTCAAAGAAGAAATAAAACCTGTTGGTGGTATTTATATTTATTAATTTTGAGAAATAAAACCTTTGGGGGTTATTTCACTGCACCTAAGTCTACTACAACGATTAGTGCAAACTTTATTTATCATAATTAATAGAGCACTTATCAGAGATGACGTTTGTTTTAAAAAAAAAAAAGAGTAAAAAAGCAAATCAGAAGTATCCCGCTTCATTTGGTCTAAGACTTGGAATATTGTGGAAAGGTACAGAGATTTCATCTACCGGATCGACAGGCGAACCTAAAAGTGGTCTCCCTTAAGTACATGGTTCGATTGATTTGTTTATTGCATCATTTACCGGTCGCTTTAACAATGACTGAAAGTTAGTAAAAAAGGAAAAGCAGCACTAAATTAGAAACGGCAACCCCCACTTGAAAGTATTTAAAAGCGATGTTGAGAACAATACTGTTAAAGATGTCATAATATGGCATTCATTAAACTATTAGTCGTCGATATCGTTCCAAAAGCCGCATAAAATACAAAGAGGAAATGAAAGATTTGGTCAACATTTAACAAAGTTGGCTTTGCCAACTCTTGTTACTCCGCGACACTAATAATCTTTTTTAGTGTCCAGGCTAAATTTTTCAAACTCACAATCGCGAAATTGTCCATACAAAATTGCATATTGTCAACTACAAAATTTTTAGCGTGAAGGTTTATTCGAAAGGCCCTGTTACAAAAATTTTTTCGAAACAATGCGCCGTACTTATAACAAATTTTAGTATCGACTTTAAATTTACGGGAGCTCACGATTTCGAAATTTGTACTGAAAAATATCGCCACTGTGAACTACTAAAATTAAGAGTCGAAGCTAAAAAAAGGACCATTGAGTTTGAATGAAAATGTAATGAATGTAATTTCAGGTCTGATCGGCTGTTTTTGACGACAAATATTTTGTCAGTCTGATTTGGCTGCTCTTTCGAGCATTTAAGGGTCTATCCCACTACCAACTTACTTAACATTGTCTCAAAAGACTTTAATAGTCTCCAATTTGTCAGCATCAGCGTTGCCACAATGATACAAGTGTAACAAACCTGTTACACTTTTTAATTATTTTATAATTTTGTTACAATGCTACTTTATTTTCGCTTTGTTACACTTTTTCCCATTAAAATCTTTTTTTTTGTTTTTCTCGTTAAGAAATATTGAAAAGTAGAACTGGCAGCACTTTTTTCTTTCGAACAAACTTCTACCAATTTTTGTCAATGAATTTGTTTGTTTACACAGAGCACAAGTTGTGCAAAACGTCAAACTGCGAGTGGGAATGGGAATGGGAGGGAACGAGAAAATACAACAATATTTTTCTGCCTCGCCGCGTAGCCGTTGACAATGTTCTACATCTCGTTATTTGTTAAACACAAAATGGACAGCATTTTTTTTGTAAAATTATAAAATTTAAATGTATTTTTCAGTTTGTTACATTTTTTTCCATTTCTTACACTTTAAAAAAAAAAAATGTTTACACTTTAAAAAAACTGCGGCAACATTGGTCAGCATACACAAAAGCCTTTACATAGAACCACAAGGAGTTTTTTAGTGATTTTTAATCGGACCATATCCCATCCCTGACGAATCTTCCATTTTACATTACATTTATATGTAATTTAGTCTTTTAATCAAGTGTTCAGGACGTTTTATGGAAAGTCCGATACAAAGGATATCGAAAGATCACTGATAATTGTCCGGTAGTGTTGGCCATTGGGTGACTTTTGATTTACCTGCTGCCTCACTTCAGAAACAGAAATTGACCCACGTCAAAAAATACCATTTTTCCATAAAATACATAAACTTGATTTTAAAAATTTACGGTAACTTATTAAAAATATCCCGGAAATTTCTGTCGTGCTAAGAATTGACCTGGGAGTGCACTTCTTCTTTCAATGAAACATAGAAAGAGCACTTCTTCTATTTGCTCTTTTGATAGAAAGGGCAATTTTTCTCTTCAATCGAAAACGCCATAAGTTTAAAGGATACTGAGCCATTCTGTTGGTGTAATTGTGTTAACGACAGCGTCAAAAACGAAACTTAAAAGATTAGTAGCTCGCGCCTTCATAAATAAGTTTTAAAGCCTCGTTTGGACACAATGGTACAGTAATAGTTATCGAATTTAAATGCTTAAAAACTTTTTAAAATGAAAATATATGCGAGGCCATCTTTTATGCTACATCAGAAATGAATGATCAAAATGAGAGAATTTCACACATAGGCATAGAATCGATGCTCGACTAATCCTTCCAATTCAGACCCATTTTATCAGCCGCATTTATATTTTACCGTCGCAGCTCCTTTCACAGCCGTGCATAATTGCGACATCAGGTAAGTATTTCCAATTTCTTCAAAGAAGTGGACTACCCTTTGCCAGCGTTTCCGCTGCCGACTGCTTCACTTTGAATTTCATCAACCACCCAAGTCCCGCCATCAACAAGCCGACCATGATTTATTAAAATATTCTTTTCAACATAGACCCTCTATATTCAGTATATTCAGTTACAGAAAGAGAGTCCTTATTACACGACCATGTTACTCCTGGTAAACATGGGATGATATTAAGATAAATCACTCCCTCACCGCGTCCTCGCACATAATTTGACACATTTCAACATAAATTCTACCGCCAAAAAATCCGACATCCTTCCACGCTCACTTGTACATTCTTCAATTCCACTGAAAAAGAGTGCTGGATAAATAGAAGAAGATTTCGATTAAAATTGTCTAACTCGATGTCGATACTCCGCGACTGATGATGCCATTGCACCAGCAATCGACTGGGAATGCCCCGAAGCAAGGTATATCAAATACTCCTCCACCAGATATACGAAAAATAAAATAAAATATCCCTCAGCCCACCTGCCAACGAAGAAACCAAATCAAATTCGCCTATCAGATAACATCGTTGGAAAATATTGATATTAGTATCCCTACGTGGGTGCTTACGCATATTCCAGCTATTACTGTCTCTCCATTCAGCTTGCGTAAGGATATTTCAATTTGAAATTATACGTATCCAATTTATTGTTTCGTTACTTTACGAGCTCGGTATTGTGTGAGGGAGGGGAGCCATGGGTGTGTGTGAGGCTGCCGTTAGAGGGTTTCCAGAAGTCAATTAAACTTTTAATACCCTCCCTCTGTTTTGAAATGCAACGCAGGAAAATGCACAAAAGGAGAGGAATAAAGGAATCCTTTTGGTGTCAACCACTTTAATTTGATTTTGAGTCACGTTCACGCTTTGTATAGAAGAGAGCAACAGTTTATTGAGCAGTAGACGATTGGCTTTTATATGAATTATTATGAACTTCCTTTGGTCCGGTCCAAGGGCTGTTCATAAAGACTCCATTACACCACCGAACAACAATTGGACAATGCATTGGGTAGTCCTCTGGAAATGTGCATTCGCTGTTGAGGTAAAGTGTTTTCCCCTGCTCCGTTTCCACTTGGACAGAAGGCGAAAAGCCACAAAAAAAATTAAGTTTGAGGTTAGTTTGAGTGCGATGACATTGAACAATACGTTCGATTTGTTCTCGCCGTTCCGGACAGAGGGACATGTCGCATGTTATGCAATGGCAGTGCGGTATAGACATCCAAAGAACAATTAAGTTTGTAATGAGGAAATAAAAGTAGAAACTCCTGTGGCCACCGAGAGGTAGTTGCCACTATATCTGTGGGTGGAAATCGCCAATGCAGTAAATTGAAGACTAATTGAAATCGACTGCTCACTTATATCCGCTCAATCTGGACTGGTTATTAAAATTTCCAATCAACTATAGGATGAGGATGAAGACCGGTGATTAAATCAAATCAGTGAACGGGTGAAATGTTTCGTTTTGTTAAATAAAAATAGAAATTAAATGTTTGGGAGTTTTGTTTCTGTTTTTATTTGTCTATTGTGTCCACGAAGAGCTCTGATTTTAATTGCAACGTATAATGATTTAGAACTTTTTTGGAAGACTACTACTGGAAGACTATTACTTTATGATTCAATCGTTGGATTGGAAGAACTGCTAACTGAAGAGTTAATAATTTTCCCTCGTGGAAGGGGCCTACAATTTTATGTTCGCATACCTCTGAACACCTGGCCCTACAACGATTTTGAGACATAGAGGTTGTGCATTATATTTTAGAGCACGACCACGAGACCACCAGACTCGCTGAGTTTCTCGAAATTTCTCTCTGGTTTCGATGCCTCATTTCAACGCTAGAATCTGTTGAAGATATCTTTCTTGATTTAAACCCAAAATAAAAATCTGATAGAGGGCCTACAAATCTTTGGAACACCTCGATAAATTTGAATTTCGTAGCGATGGAGCGTTATCTACGTTTCCATCGAAGATTAACTGCGAGACTTAGAAAAAATTCTGTTAATCCCGCATAAATCTCGGGATTTATCATACAAAAGTTATTTTCATAAAAAGGGTGATTAGAAATAAATCTCGATTATCAACCAGGTTTGCATGTAAAGTCCGGTTTGTGAACACACTTTCCACAGCTCGAGATGTCAAAAATACAAAGCAAACAGAGCTGTA
The DNA here is from genome assembly GCA_951230905.1 of Cheilosia variabilis. Taxonomy (NCBI): domain Eukaryota; kingdom Metazoa; phylum Arthropoda; class Insecta; order Diptera; family Syrphidae; genus Cheilosia; species Cheilosia variabilis. The sequence continues at coordinate 22,027,527 of OX579680.1, read as the reverse complement.
TTTGACATTGTGTCATGAAAAAAACGAATTTATTTCTGAGAGACTTCTCCTAGCCAATGCAACCATCAAAATTTTCATTTTGTTTTGTGGAGCTAAATTATAAACCTAAATGTTAAGATTTCTAGAACTCATGTTTTGAACTTTTTTTTTTTTATCACAATGTTGGCTTGTTCGATTTGAGAGTAGTTGACAACATCTGGTGAAACCTCAAATTAATCTTGTTTTTTTTTGTAGAAACACCTCAGGATTTATTTTTAATCTCTTGACCTAAATCTCGCGATTAGTGTCCGGTGGAAACGTAGTACCTATTAGGGCCCTTGTTAGAAAATAGTTCGTTAAATTCGTGGCTTTGTTTCGGGTTTATCGAGCGAACACACCCGCTGTACATTTTTTTTTATGTAAACGCAGCCGCAACCATTAGCGCACGAAATTTGATGTTGGAATACAAGCATAATGACAGAATGACATTTTGGTATTTTGCATTTAAAAGTAGTATTCGGTTGGGCACTCTCAAATAACTTTTTTTACTCTACGTCATTTCTTATGTTCGACTGGTACAAAAATAAATCTTTTCCGATTTCAGAGCACTTTTGCCAATCTGGATTGTTTTCTCAGAGTTGCTTAAGATTTACCAATACAAGTGCGTTTGAGTTTGACAACTAGTGGAGTTTGTTTACGTTTTCGTGAATTTTTTTAAATGCAAAGAAACGCATTGCATCGGGTGCATTTATTTTTGTTAATTTATGTAAAAATGTTGGGAAATCAATATGGGCGCAAATTTCGAATGTTTTAATTTAACCATTAAAACGCTTAGAAAATTCTCCAATCGCATGAATATCAACAAAAAAAAAAAAAGAAGAGCAAGTGCCGTTTTTTTGTTCAATTAGACACAAGAAATCTGAAATCTGTAGAAGCCCAATCGAAATCAACATAAGAAATATACTAGTCGGACATGCTTTTCACTTATTACGCCGACGAAACCCAAATATAAAACGCTATCAAAACGCTAACTGCCGATATTACATTTGGACACTTGTAGGAGAAACAACGCCATTAGATTGACAGTTTCAATTTCGTCTATCTAAATCGCATAGGCTTACCTATGCCTATCAAAGAATTTCATGAAGAGAGGATGAGAAGCCGACGCACATCAAATGAAACTGTCAACTTTTGAACAGTTCTATAGCGCGTCGCATTTTAAGTTTAATAGGGCGCGCTGGAAACTGGTAGGCACGTAGATAGGGTAGTTCGCGACAATCTCATTGTCAAATAAGAAGAAAAAACTAGTAAGAGAATAGAACAAATTTTATATGCGTGTAGTATAGTTATATTAAAAAAAATACTGAAAAGTATATAAAAAAGTGCAAAAAAGAATTTGTAGAATTGAAAAAAGATGATTATCAAACGTAATTGGTAAAAGCTGAGAAGTTAATATATCTAATGGGAACTGGGCGCTTTTTAAGCAATTTTTGAACAAAACACTACTCTGGCCATTACGTTTTTTTGACGTTTGAACCAAAAAGATAGCCCATCTGTAAAAGGATGGGCTTCGCGAAACACTCTATTGCCTGAAGTTGTCAAAGAGATCGCCTTTAGCCGCACGCAACGAACCAATGCTTGATAACATTAAAAAACAAAAATCCATAATTTATGTCTACGTGGTTGCTGTGATTGATCCCCAATCATGTTATCCTCGCTTAAAGTGAACCACATCTTTATTTTGAAATTTCTTTACCTTAACTAAAGATGGCCTACCCAAGGCAAATTTAATTAGTCACACATAAAAGTTGTATCCTAAAGTAACTCATGCTTGTACATGGATTTCCTAAAAAAAAACTCCTCCCCTACATCCTTCTTCTGTTTAGAAAATACAGAATTGCTTCGACCCGTTTAATGATGAGCTGATGTCATTGCTCGATTGCAGGACACTCATACGCCACTTCAATTGGAAATTCAATACTTATTTTTCATTCAGCTGAGGACATCCATGTGTTGATTTAAGAACCCCCCTATAGTCTACAAAGCTTTAGTGTGGCATTGTCACAGCTTCTCTCTATAGTCTTTGCCTTTGTCATCCAACCAACCAAAAGCGGCACGAAAATTCATTCAATCACATGAATGAAAAACCTATTTGTCAGAGCCTTTTTGCGTTACCACTTTTACAAATATTTGCACAAAAACCAGTAGAGGTAGACCGGGGGCTGAGGAGGTTATCGTGGCTCTTATTCAACAGTCGCGAAGGCAGTCTACTGCAAAATATTGATATTGGATAAAGCCCAAAATTATAGTTTGTTTGAGCAGGAGAGTGTCCCAATTTGTGAGTAGATTTATTTATAAAAACAAACTCGGTTTCAGAGGGCGGCAGTTGGTATATGGTGTCGTATCAACAAATATGTTTTGATTGATATGTTTGGCAAATTTAACTTTACATTGTATAAAGGGTTTTATTCAAATTCAATAAAGTGTTTGCATAATATCACTTGTTTTGATTTCTGACGCGGGCATCTATGTTTTCTATCCAGCATTACCAAACTCAGTTATACGGAAGGAAGGTGGTTGACCAAGTACATATATTGATGTTTGAATGATAACCGCTGATAGGGACTACTAATGATCAGTTTAAAATTCATTGAACATCGCAACTGCAACTTTTGTTACGAAAATATAACTACTGTCAGTTGAAAGTTTATTTATTCATTTTATTTAATTTTTTCGTAACAATATACTTGTGTACTTTGATTATTCCGTAACTAAAAAAGTTAGTGGATGCGTTCAGAACTCTAGTTCACTCTGTCTGACAGCCAGCTGACTATAGCAGCCAAGAAAAACTCAGCGAAAAAAACTTCTAATCATTCCGTAACTTAAAAAAAAAACAGTGAATGTCAGACTGAGTTAACTAGGGTTTTGAACGCATCCACTTTTTCACGGAATAATTGCTGAATGATGAAGTTTTTTCGCCGAGTTTTTATTAGCTTATGTCGTTTTCGATTTGGCAACAAGATAAATTTTTTTTTTGATTGAGATTGCTTTTCATGTTCGATTTGCCAAAAAAATCAATCTTTGTCTTGATCTGACTCTCTTTTAAGAAATCTCGATTTTTTCTCAGATTTCACACATACTTTCACTAATACCAATGTGTATGACACACAGCTGGCGTTTACGAATTGTTTATCGTTGGAAGGATTGTTTTTTTAACTGATTTATTAATTTTTCGAATATGGAAACGATTCTTTATATTAAATTATTTCGAGTTATTATAAATGGGTACAAATCAATTCAAATGGATTTCCAGTGCAAGTGAAAACAAATATTTTTTGCGGCCAACTCAATAGGTACGCACAAGAACCATTTTATGTTCGATTTGGCAGCGGAAATCTGAAATCTCAGATCAAAATCTGAAAAGCCAAATGGAAAACGACATAAGATTGATAAAGTGAACAGTTTCCCCAGTTGATGTTTATGGAGAACTAGCCGACAAATCAAGTAACAAAATTCTCTTGTGAGTACTCCCAGTTGACATTCGCATTGTGTGCCTGATGTAGTAAAAATGACGTAAAGAACAAATCTACTTTTCGCGTTCAGCGGATCCAAAGACATATTGAACCCCCCACTTTATAAAGAGACCATACAAACGTGTTCAAGTCTTGCTAATCTGTCGAATTTTTCAAACAATTATCTTTCAGTGATTATATCCCCGACTCAAAAAGATGTCACAACAACAACATGCTGAATAAACTACAGAAAATTAGTCCGATAGCACAATACCGTCAATTGAAAAGAAGTCATAACGACATGTTTATCTCCATAGAGCTTCTGCCACGAGGATGTGTCCCACGGAGATTATACTACACCGTGATTGCGTAAATTTGCCCCGGACTAACACGAGCTCCATTCACTGCAGGGAAACAAAATCACAAACGACAATTACGACAACTAACAACAGATTAAATTAGCCTTAGCCATAATCTGTTTGTAAATTGCTTAAGCTTAACAATGACCAACTTCACTTATAGCGATATTCTGCCACTAAAAGTCACTGGCACACAATAACACGGATGCTTCGCACGCAGCGAGGTATCTATTTACAAATGACATCAATTCTGAAGCAACGAGTGCATCAACCGAGTAGTAGCGTTGCGTTAGAGGTATCCTAGAAGGATAATAATTACTTTTGGTTATGAGGATGGCGTTCTTGCAAGTAAAGATTGCATTTAGTTGAAAATGAGTTCCCTTTGGTTGTAGGGAGTTTTGTTATGTTGTAGGTAGCCCACGTTGGCGATAATGTTACATAATTTGTGCGATGCTAAAGGATCAAATTTCTAATTAACTAGGGGGCAATTTATCTGCTGAATTATTCTTTCAGTGTTGCATAAGGATTGCTCCCATTGATGGCGAGAGGTGGTACTGTCTGATTATTATGGAAGATGTATGAAGTGTGCTGGTATCCAATTCGCGTCATAATGTGTTGGTAATCTGATATGGTCCCTTTGAGCATTCCCACCTAATGATAATGAAATCGGAATTGGGCGGTGTTTTTCAGATGAACCGTTTTTGAAGGCGTTCAAAACTATAATTAGCTATTAACCCGAGCAAGTTAAAAAGCTCAAGGGACTTGCTTAATAAGTAGTTGAAAGGAGTTTTAAATAGGCAAGTTGTTAATATTTAGCAAAATGTACGAAGGTTATTCATGATGTGTTGCTTTGAGAGAGTGAAAACTTGTTCAGTTATATTTATGGTTATTAATTTATTATCATGCTCCTTAAAGTGTTTTTATGGACACCTGAATTTGGACAGTCAACTCCCCGGACATATTACATGTTACAAAAACCTTGCCAAAAAACGAACCTGCCTAGATTGACCTTATTCCAAACTGATGGATGAGGCTTAGACATCTCTTGATTGAATACAAACATTTACAAAGCCTACACATTTTTGTCGAGTTATTTTCTTATTTTTTCTCCTCTTTAACGCAAACCGAAATCTTTTTACAACCAAGACGTGTAAGCCAAAATTAGACGTTCATTTTTTACGATTTTCAATTACTATATCAAATAATTGTTCTTCGAATAAACATAAACACCCGCTTTATAAAAATATTACTTAAAAAAAAAATTTATTTAAAAAACCAAAAAAACCCGTCTGACTGAAAAAAGGAACTAAAAATTAACAAGACATTCAAATAAACTATATTGATGATCGGATACTATACCTACACCTACACAGCGTAGCAAAAGTATGAGTACCCTTCGATTGCGAAACAGTTAGGTAAACTTGAATGTGTCTTGTTCATTTTTGGTTTTTTAAATAATTTTTTTTTATTTTTATCTTTTTAGCCTATGACACTCCGGGGAAGAATACGAATCTAATGACACCTCACTATTCAAAACCGGTCAAGCCATTTTGGCTACATGTAAGAACGTACATAGGAATAGGATACACGCGAAACACATAGCCCTCCCTGTGTCCAGTCGGGTAAAAATAGAGCACATGTAGGTACAACTTTTGTTATATTAAAATTTCGTTAAGAACGATTGTAAGGAAGCTGATTGCGGAAGGTGGAATATTATTTCTTTTTGCTTTTAGGGCCGTTTATACACTATTAGCCGTGTTTTTTAGAGCTTCGATCTCAGCAAAGCAAAGTAGGATTTTTAGCACGCAATTACAACAACTACGCTCTACTTGACACTTCGAGACTCAGTTGTTGTTGTTCTAATCTCGTGCTGAAAATCCTACTTTACTTTGCTTTGCTGAGATCGAAGCTAAAAAAAACACGCCTATTGTTGAACTTGCCGATAACTCCGAGCATGGCCAACTTTGGAGTTGATTGGAAACGCAAAGTTGAACGGCGAGTTGAAAATTGCTTTAATTCTAAACTCCGCAGTTGAAATTCAGAAGTTCGCCCCTGGATATTTGTGACACATGACACAAAATATGTCAATTTCATCTTTGGATTTGTATTTCGGCCGTCATTTTCGTCATACAAACAGCATACTTTGTATACTTTTTATTCTTTGTCTATGATGTTTGTTTTAAGGAACAGATAAACCATATAAAAATTTAAATTGTTCGAGGGGATTTTGCTCTCGCGGCATTCGAATGAATTGTAGCCCAATATTGGCAATTGCTTTCGACACGCGTTTCAAAAAACGATTCACCGTTGCAAAGCTTATATGAACTGAAATCGAAAACCGCCTATGGAATTGATTCGAGTGCACAGTAGCGTACTACAATAATTAATAACTGGGTTAATGGTCGTTATTTACGCGATCTATCGAAGAAGAAAACCACGGAACTCCTTAGACGCACGACAACGAATTCATTATAAGAAGGAGCACCATCACCATGACCAATTCTCCCAGAAATAATTTGAACGATGGCTAACCCATTTAAATTTTACAAATTAATAATAATTATTTTCTTCACTTGATATGAACAGCTTACAGTCGAAAACCTCAAAAAAAAATCTAAATTTTGACATAAAATCAGAAGATTTGTTAACTTTTAAGATTTCGGTGAGTTGAGCAAATCAAAAGTTGAAGAACTTTCGGTTTCCTGAATTTTGGAATATCCAAAGTTAAGCATTTCAACTTGTAGTGAATAAAAAGCAATTTCTCAAGTTGAAAATAAAAATGCCCAAGTTGTGTTCAACTTCGAGTCAATAAAACGGGCCATACTCGGAAATGTACTGATTCTAAAATCGAATAAATCAAGAAATTAATGCAAATCAACAGAAGTAAAGATTTATATTTTTATTTCCGGGTCGGATGATGGATGCTTCTCTATCTTCTTCTATTCCAGCTACTCAATACTCGGAGTATTCATATTCAGTGTAAAGTTCCAAGGGCTAACAACCTAGGCTAATGCTAATTCGAGTTTCTTCGCCTAGTTTTATAGAGCTAAATAAAAAATGCACAAACTTTTGAAATATATAAATAGTTGACGCCACATGTTCGTGCGTGTACCCTAGGCCTAGATACTCACAAACGCATTCGTTTTTTGTTAGTTTTTTTTTATTCTTGGCACAAATGGAAGGGAGGTACAATTTTATACTAATTGAGAATCGCTTTTATGACAACAGTACTCTCGGATGTTTGTCAGACGTTCACGAGACGTGTCGCAGTGGACAAAAACCTACAAAATTCTACCTGTAACGTGGTTTAGAAAAATATATTTCTCTATCTGCTATACGAAGGCACCTGAAATTAAATCAGATCTTCGAACTATGCACTAAGGTTTGCGGAATTATCAAAGGCCAATCATCCACGTAATTGAATTAATAAATGCTAATCTCTTCCGATTTTTTGCTAGTTTTAAGTATAACTAATTAGGTCTTTTTCAGTTTCATAATGGTAATAACGTGTCGCAAATCCAACTTGCAGCCCTCTTTAGCTATTAACAAGTTTCGTTGTCAATGCCACGTAAAAACGTAACTAGCGGAATAATCAATTTCTTTTACGAAAGTACATGATAAATACAATATCGCCTGACTGAAGCTTGGAGAGAGTTCTTTTCAGTCTTGGGTAGTATATAAACGAGCACGAGTTCGGTTTTCCAATAGTAAAGCTTGCGCTAAATAACTACTCCAATAAAATTTAAGCGCCACGCGTTTATATTTCATCGGTTGGTAAGTTTGATTTCCAGGTCACACTGGAATTTGGACTAATGTGAGCTTGCTTGAAAATTGTATGAAAATGATTCCTACGAAGTCTACGATATTGTAAAAGGAGTTGCGCCTTCCATTGAGTTTCATTAGCTTAAGAGAACTATTTTAATCAGTGTTGCCGAAAGTACTCCCATAGGATTATTGTACTACTTTCAACAACTCCGTACTCCTCCATTCACATTTGTACTCCTTTATTTTTTAAAGACCTAAAATATCTAACACTTGCAGCAAAGTGTCATTTTTTAACCTTTATAAATTTAATTCACTTCAAATTTAATGCAAATTTGGTAGCACTTTTAACTGTCGTCAAAAAAGAAATTTCCCTCTTTCTAGTTTATTTTTGATTTTCGTTGGCTTCATGCAATTTTCATCTGTCAGTTCGGTATTTATTTTATTGTTATTTGAGATTGTGGTTTGGGGGTTCCATGAATTTTGAAGACTAAAAAATGCCTGTACTACTATTTTTTTCAAAATACTTCCCTCTTTTGGCTGTAGTACTACTTTATAATATTTCTCTCCGGTAGCACTGATCTTAATTCTAGCCCAGTTTCAGTGTTCCCCTCCAATTTCCATGCCCGCTCACACTCACTCATTCCAATAAATTAGACACAATTATTGACTCTCAGTGACTGGATCGACCAGAGACAGTATGATTTGTCTAGTCTATGGGATCGACTTTCTCTGATTTTACTAGGTATTCCCCATGGTATGTACATTTTCAGTCCGTTAATACTTATACAAATAAAAAACGAGGGCTTAACATTTATTTTGATTATTTAAATATGACAATATCAATATGTCAGGGAATTTCTCCCATTTCCAATAATCCCTTCGCTAAACTTTGTCAACAAAAAATACTGATACGGGATAACCCCAAATTGACATATCTCACGCAACAATGCGAAAACTTACTGAGGCTGCCGTGAAAAATCGACCTTTTTGATCAACACACCCTCAGTACACTTTAAACATAAAGTTTGAATTTAAAGAGCACGCTCGATTCCATCACATGTCCACAAGATTGTCGATTGATTTAGTCATTATTAATTTGCATGGGAAGTTACTAATATTTTATTAGACGAACCCTGCGGTTAAATTGAATGAGTGTCGTGTCGTGCCTTTGTAATGAATGCCAAATAGAGGAGATAAGATAAGCGGTTCACATTGCCGAAAATTTGTCGGATTTTGGAGGCTTCTATGAATTTTCATTGGAAGCAATAAAAACTGCTCGTATCTGTCAATAATTAGCCTTTTGTATCTTTATGGTATTCATAAGGGTGCGTTAAAATATCTATATTTTAATTGAATGTGCATTAACGCGAATATATTTGGATCTATACGAATACAAAAAATTTGGCGTTCTTTAAGGCAAATACGAGTATTTAAATGGTTTGCCACAGTGGGTCATGACTTTAAAATTATGGTAACAGGAATATTACCACTGATTCGCCGAAAGTGGGTGAAGCTAATACAGTTTTAGCTGAAATTTAAGCGGCCTTCAATTTCACAAATATGCGTTTGTGCACGTGGGACTATCAGTTGACGAAGATGAGATGTGGTGGCATACACAGCGTAAAAGAGTAAAACTCACAAATGCTTCAATTATTTTCTTAAGTTTTCTTTTTCTGTTATTTTGTAGATCCATTCGCGTCTACCTTTCAGATTTTTTTCACCTACAAAGTTAAATAAATAAATTAAATCACTTGAACACTAAAATGCTTACTCAGATAAAGCTGTCAGTGGGACGGAAAATCTGTTCAAAAGTGCATGTCAACTCGAATCTAGACACCACTTGGAGGCTTTTGAAAGTGGCACATGGCAGCAATATTGGAAAATCTGTCAAAATTGTACAATAGTTTTTTGACATACCTACTGTTTGCCTTGCATTTAAAATTGCAGTGTATAATTTTCAGAAAGTTTTACGCAGCCAATCTTCTAATTTATCAAATTGAATGACTTAAGTCTCTCTGGTTCTGTGCGACTCCAACTAAGAACGGCACACCCTATGACATCAAATCGAACAATTCAAAATTCTAAAGTTGTCAAACGCGCGTGAGAGTAGAGAGTAGGTCTACTCAGGGCATCGCGTTGAACTTTACGATATTTACGATCTAAAGTCAATTCAACGCCTGAGGCTGTATTTTGTGTGGCAGCATATGAACGCCTTGTTTCTACATAATCTGTCAACGCGACACTGTGAATTCGGCATTAAGTACAGGAAACTGTCAAATTCAGGGTTACTGAGAATGGAGCATCTCTTTTAACTGCGCTCTCTCAGATGGACTATTCAATTGTGGAATTCGGACGGATAAAAAATTGTCCTATATTTTTACGAAGATGACAGTGAACATCCAACAAACGTCGTTGAGGCGTTATATCGTAATATGATATTTGATATGCAATATTGCACTCAGCGCACAGTGAGGGCGATAATGGTTATGTTCAAAAAATTCAGGAGCAACATATTCGTCCAAAGATATCAAATCTGAAATCACGTCTTCTACAATAATGCAAGACTTACGTTGACAAAGAATTTAAGTCATATAACAGATTTTATTTTTCGCACATCCCTACTAATAACAGAATTGTAACGTTTATCTGTTTGAATGTGAATTTGATAACGCATTACGTTCAAACTACCCAAACTCACCCAATCTGCATGATTTTTTTTGTTTTTTTAAATGGAGCAACATTATAGGTTTTATGTAATAAAAATCGGGCATTTGGAAGTTATGAGAATTTAAAAATGAGATACTTTTCATAAAATAAATTAGTATAAAATATAGGAAGAACATACTTCCCTTTTTTTGGAAATTTAATAAATCCTAAGTATCATATTCGTCCCAAGAAAATGAAAAATGACCTGTTGCGCCAACTATTTATTTATTTAATGGAAGTATTATGTAAGTACTTTATCAATTTTTAGCAAAGCGCAAAAAACAACCGAAAAACGGCAAAAACTTATTTTTTTATGGTATAATGCGGATTTATATTCAACAAGGTGCTACCTTTGGAACAAATTGAATCCCGAGCCTCATCTGTTTTGCCAAAAATATGTAATATTCCTTTTCTTTTTTTATCACATGAGTCGAAAGCCCTGGCAGCCAGCACTAGATCAAAGCTATTGACTTTGCGCCGTAACAAGTTTTGGTATCGATTCTAAATTTACTGAAGCTCACAATTGCGAAATTTGTATGGAAAATACAGCCACTGTGAGCTAATAAAATTTAGAGTCGAAACTAAAAATGTTTGTTGGTAACGCCATTTGTAATTTATTTACTTGCTGATAAAGTTATAATAATAATAATATATTTTAAGTGGTCTTAAAGATTTGACAGTCGCAGTATTTTGACGAAGGAAAATTCTTCTCCTTTTTTTTTTCTTTTTTTTTAGCCAAATTGAGCAAAAAACTGTATGGTATACCTGTACATAATTCAATTGAATTCGACTTGCAACGGGTACTTGAAGGGACCTGTCATTTGTCAGTTCCAGGGTGGCTATAGATTATAGTTTCCTGTGTTGTTTTATGTCAAACATACTTTTGACTCTTTTTTTATTTATTTCTCTTTTAAATATTATTAAGAATAATTGTTTTATCTATAACCTGAATGTTGGCGAACAGCCCAATTCTCAACTGTCAGAAAACAAATATCGATGCAAGCGAAATAAGTTTTTGTAATAAAATTTATTACAACAACTTATAAATAATTAATTATCTATCCTAAATTTGTGTTTTTTAGTGTTTTCGACTTTTGACGTTTATATCTGTCAAGATATTGGAATTTCTAATTTCACACACGAGGATATTTAAGCCAAAATTAAATCGTCTATGGTAGGGGTGTATTGATTTTACAAATCATGTTTTTTCAAAGTCAATTTTTTCCAGTTTAAACCTAAAACCTGGAAATCGGTTTTCCGAAAAATTGTCTGGGCGGTTTACCAAAAATAGAAAATAAAGGCCCTACATATACTTGCTTCTTAAAAATGCACTTTGAAACAAATTGTTATAAACTGAGTTAAAGATTGTACTAGTCATGGAAGTTTTGTGTAAATTGGATATTCTTTTGCGTTAGATGTTGCAATGGCGGAAAAGAAGACGAATTTTGATCAAAAATGTTGAATGTAATTTCCGACGCTGAGTTGAGCTTGTCCATTTTACGTCGAAGCTAAGTGCAAGTTCACTTCCTGACAGGCGATAAAGAGTAGTAAAGATAGATAGACAGTTGAGTTTAACTGTTCAAACAATGACTTGAATCTGATGACGAATTAGTGGATAAGTTTGAAATAGCTAAATTTTATTCTCTCAAAACAACACACCGAACGAAAACGAGTTTTTAGTTTTTAAATTTGATAGAACTTTCAAAATGTACTCAATTGAGGGCATCAAAATAAATGTTTGCAATATGTTTGCAACTGAAATACCTGGATCTTTAGTTAGAAGCTCCTTCACATGTTAAACCAGTTCCACCATTTACCACTTTTGCAAGAGAGCAAAAATATGCAAAAATTTTCTATTATGGGCTTTCCTATTATGGGCTTAGTTAAAAAGTCGATAATATGGAACAAATTTAATCGTGTCGTCCTCCGCGTTCAAAGCTTACTGACTGAAGTCACAAACAAAAATATGGACAACAAAATATAAAATTTACTATAATAACTGCCTATAATCATTCCCGAAAAATTAATTCAATATTTTGTTTTAAATTCACAACCTGCTACTAGATATTTATCAAACTCTAAAAAAAAAAAATACATTTAATAACATACCTTAGAAATATCCACAAAAAATCACCAAAACAAAATTTCCAAAATCAACTGACTTGATTTGAACTAGCTTCTTTCAATCACAGTTGAAGGGAAATCTCCTTGAGAACTTCGCTTCGTACACTTTTGGCGAACAACTGATTTGAACGATTTATTTCTAATGAACTTGTTGGGAGCCGCCACTAAAGCACTGCTCGAACGGATATGATCTTTTCAGCACGAATTCACAGCGATTACTCGATAGCAATGCCGCATGCCATCAGCTTTTTATACCATCTGCAATGTAACGAACCACCATTCATTGTTACACACTCGCAGCTCGGAGGAGTCAACCCCAGTTCGCATTTGATGATACTACAAATGTATGCGTGAGTGCGGGTGCGATGGCTTTCTATGTCAAACTAGCAACCACCACCAAAGCGATTAGGCGATTTACAGCAACAGTATCAAATGTGTGCTTTTGCGCGCTATACAGACAGGATAAGCCACCCCTGCGATAGCCAACAGGCGATTCATCAGAGCTCTGTCAGGCTGCGGATTATTTTTTCTAAAATATATTTCAAATATGCCACACCTGTTGAGCACCACTGTACCGCAAGTGTAGTCTCTTGTTGCATTCCGTTGGTGTTGAGAAAACCTGTTGCCTGGCGCAGGACCTTCTCTACTCAACATTCTGGGCTGCATATGTTTGCATTTCGCATTCGCGGAATGTGCCGATTTGTTTTTATTTCGTCGTAAATTACAACTTCCGATTGACTGGATGCGAATTTTCCCATCAGCGGAATAAATTTAACAATCGATGATTTGCGATTATCTGATAAAATGTATCTAGGGTGTAGTTGACTAGAATAGGTATACTCTGACACTTTAAGTTTTTTGATTTATATACGGGAGGTAGTTAGATTGCTCATTATGCAAAAATGTTTATAATGTTGGTCGTATACAGAACCTGGGGCTTTATCGCCGACATTGATTGACTGCGAATTGATATCGTATGCAGAAGCGCGAGGTTCTTAGACTATGGAAATTAGAAAAGTTTCCCGGATGCACTGAATAGCGAAGTGCATTTCAGCCTACTGGCTGTTCTTTGAGATGGTGAATGGCTGAGTGTTTTGTTTTTAATATATCCTTTGGCAAGGAAAAAAAAAAACTTTTAAACGAATAATAAATAAATAGGAATTTGTTTTAATCAACTCCAGTCCGAAGTCAAATATTGAAAAGCACGTAATTGGGTTTATTGTTTCGCAAAAAAAAGGAAATATAACAATTGAAATTGAATTGAAAGGTATAGAAGGCCTTAGGTCTTTTATTATCCTTTAAGTCTTGTTTTTTTTTCGGAAACATTTCGTTGGTCGTTTTAAGACCAACCGCGGGGCTATGGAAAAAAAGGACAGTTCTATATCAATATGTTTCTGTGTAATTCTATTGCTTTGTAAATTTCTAATTTATTAACCCAACATTTTGTTTATTCTATTTCGGATTGCTGTTAAATATTTTATCAGTCAGTCGTAGGCTGAAGATTTGCAAAGAAAAACTTCTAGCTAATGCGTAGCTTTTCTTCATGTGGTAGGGTTGGAAAAAATCAAGAATGACGACAGTGGCTTCATGCATTAACAGAATTGGTTAAGTAGGTACCCGTTACAACACATATTCGATTATACATTTTATATAAAGGACGTGAAGGAATGTGTTTTTTTAGGCTGTGTATTTTACTCCCATAGATGGCAGGAGATGATTTTTGAGTTCATACTCTCAGTAATCAGCTATAGTAGGGCCTATTGAGACTTGATACTAAGCTTCTGCAAGAGCTGTCAAGATCGGGTGGAAATGGAGACCTTTATGCACGAAGATGCAAAAATTTCTAAAAAAGCCGACTTCAATATCTGGGAAACATACTTTTTGGATGGAAGCAATTTAGAATTAATTAATTTTTAAAAGTTCGTAGGGTTAGCTTTTTTTTACCACTCGTTTTGTGCAGTTTAATTTGATTGACAATTGGAAACAATCAAGATTGTTGCACTGGTTGCATATGTGGTTTTCGATTGGGCTTCTTCAGATTCGCTCTCAGATTTCAGATTTCGTGTGTCTAATCGAACATAAAAACGTCAGTTTTTCGTGATGATATTTGTGCGATTGGAATATGTTTAGCCTTCGACACTTTTCTAAGCGTTTTCCATTCACTGGTTAAATTTTATATGAAAACATTCAAAATGCCCGCCCAGATTGATTTCTAGACATTTGTACATAAATAATTATCAAAAATTGGATCAACCCGATGCAATTCGCTTCTTTTCTGTCGAATCGAAACCACATTACAGAAGACCAACTCGATCGAAGAAAATTTGAGAGGAGACAAATAAAATTTTATGAATGTTTGAAATGCAAGTTTGAGGGCCACGAAGTCAATAAGGGATCATAATACCAAAAAGCACCGTAGCACCCTTCTAGTCTAACCCAGCTTGAGCCCAAAGCTGAATATGAAATGGAATCCGCACTTCTGCAGCTGACTCGCTATCTCTAGTGTAATACTTACGAATGGCAGTTGCAGTTGCTGGACTGAAAGATATTGCACGATACCAATAACAAATTTTATTCTCGACTTTAAATTTACGGAAGCTCACAATTGCGAAATTTGTATGAAAAATATAGCCACTGTGAACTAGAGAGAGACGAAACTAAAAATGTTTATTGATAAGGCCAATTGTAAAGGGTGATTTTTTAGCTGGTTTGGTTTTGGCAACACTGGTTTTGACAGCTGACGTGTGTTTAGTACCTTGTGTCACTGTCAAACAGCTTCAGTTTGGTTTGCAATTTAACCATGGATCGTCTTACAAATGAACAACGCTTGCAAATTATTGAATTTTACTATCAAAATTCGTGCTCGGTTCGAAATGTTCTTTTTCGCTTTTTTATCGAAAAATTGTGTTCAGCGATGAGGCTCATTTTTGGTTGAATGGGTACGTAAATAAGCAAAATTGCCGCATTTGGAGTGAGGATCAGCCAGAAGCATTGCAACAGCTACCAATGCATCCCGAAAAAGCCACTGTTTGGTGCGGTTTATGGGCCGGCGGCATTATTGGGCCATATTTCTTCAAAGATGATGCGAATCGCAGCGTTACTGTCAATGGTGAACGCTACCGAGCGATGATAACAAACTTTTTTTTGCCCGAAATGGAAATTCTTGACTTGCATGATATGTGGTTTCAACAAGACGGTGCCACATGCCACACAGCACGCGAAACAATGGCGCAATTGCGAGGCGAGTTTGGTGAACAGTTAATTTCACGTTTCGGGCCGGTCAATTGGCCGCCTAGATCGTGCGATTTGACACCATTAGATTATTTTTTGTGGGGGTATGCCAAGGCTAATGTGTATAGGGACAAGCCCGCTTCGATTGACGCACTGGAAGCCAACATCCATGCATTCATTCGTGAGATACCGGCCGATATGTGTGAAAGAGTATGCCAAAATTGGACTCAGCGGATGGGCTACCTGAGACGCAGCCGCGGTCAACATTTGCATGAAATTATCTTTAAACATTAAATTGCAAGGTTCAAACTATCGATTCAAATAAATATTTCATTTATTTTTTCGAATTTTTTGTGTTTTTTCGTTAAAAAAAGTTCTAAGCCTCTTAAAAAATCACCCTTTATATGACACACGAGGATAGCATCCAAGCTGTCGATCTCAACGCGTAACCTAAGTAATGGGACAGCGAGAGCGAGCTCTCCTCCAAGCATTGGCATCACAAGACATATTTGTGACGAACAGTGGTGCCAGAAAATAGGGTCGTCATTGTCATTAGTAGCTCACTCTTTTGTAAGACCAAATAGCAGAGCACAACATACATCCATCAGCGACTGTCAGGTCGTATAGTCAAAACTAGTTAGGCTCGCGGTACGCGCAAACAACTGAAATATGCACTGATGCCGTTTTTTATGCTCAAATTTCTTATTTCCTTCTTACACACTTTAAACGTCTACTAATAGAAAGCAACAAACTGACGAAAACAACGCGACACACTGTAAGCATCTACCAACAATCCCTATGCAAACATTTCCCAGAGAGAGACACTTGGCAGCTGACGTCTTAAACTGAAAAGTGCTATGGGCGACCAACAATAGGTTCGTTCGTGTGCTTTCAGCATAGAAAAATGAAAAACGACAAATATCCAAATTCGAGAGAGAAATCTCTCAATTTCAAGAGAAGTACCTGACCGGTTTTCTTACAAAAAGCTTAAGAAATGTCATTTTGACATTATCGTAAAATGCAGCATATGCAAAATAAGTTGCAATTGAATTTTTTATAAGCTTAATACCTATTAAACTTGCCATTTTGAATGCGTTGATATGTTCTAGGAGAACATTCAATTACAACTTCTTTCTCCGACATCGTTGAAGACGAAAATAATTAGAGTTTTACTTGTCAAACTTTTGAGCTGTCACTTAATTGTCAGTTTTAATTTTTAATTTTTCAGGAAGTCGAAATTCGATTTCTGTCTTATTTTTTTTAAATTTTCTCAGTACGTGGTCGCATTCGCACAGTTTCTTAACAGATTTTTAATAATTTCACGTTTGCAAAAAAGTACCCGAACGAACCTAATGTGATCTGCCCTCTTTCATAAAACTTGTCAACGAAATGAAAAGTAAATGTTGCACATTATTCAGCCCCATTGTCTACTGCGAAATTTAGACCATTTGGGTGAGTAGCTTGAAAAAGAAGTGTTTTCAAATTCACAGACGAACGAAAGATTGACAAGGCCAGCACATCAAACCAATCAGGGGCCCTACTCTGTATCTCGTTCCGAAAGTAAAATTTTTCGGAAACGAAATTTTTCTGTCGCATTTAGAATTCCGAAATTATTACAGAGTACCTACTAAAAAGCGGAAGGGGAAAGCCATTTCGAATGGGACGAGATAGAGAGTAGGGCCCCAGCCCTATCGAGGTATCCGTTCGGAAAAAAATTCCGAAACGAGAGTCAAATCTCTTCCGAACTCAGATTACGTTCGAAGTAGGTATCCGTTTCGGAACAAAATAAATGAAGCATAGAAATAGAAACCATTGACTTATTATATATGGACTGCTAATGAAATGTCACTTCCATACATTCTCTGCCCAGAAAATGACGCCAACATAACTAGCGCTCGTGGTTCTATGCGAACAATAAGTGAAACAAAATGACAACCATCTTGGATCTCTCCATAAAATGCCAGAGCCACGTTTGCCAAGTGAAACGGTTGAAATTCAAATCGTTGCGGCATTGTTTACAATAGATGTCATCTCGAAATTGTGCTGGTTTAAATAATTAATAATAGATGGAACCAACAAAATTTGAAGAAAAAATCGTTTTTCGTTGTCCCATAAATTGCACAATTTTCGTATATTTATTGCGAATTAGTTTTTTGTGTTGTTTTTCATTATTACTTTTAGAAATATGATGTAATAACACTTTAGCCTACATTTCAATCACATTTCTGATCAATAAACACTTATGATTATCAAGAATATCACATTCAAGTACATGAGAATTTAATTCATCATATAAGTTACTTACATCTATATTTCTTAAAGTACTTTTATCTGCAACGAAATGAAAACGTCAGATGTGAGTTTCCAATTTATTCCGCTTAGAACCACGAGAGCTAGCGCTTATGTTGGAACCAACGCGAAGTTGTCTACTAGCAGTCCATATATAATAAGTCAATGGCCGCATTCAAGAATCTAGTCATCTTAAGTCGACTAGATTGGTCTGGATGAGATGTAACCTGAACGCAAAAACTAGATTGGTCGGGAACGTCACGTTATCTACGTCAGCCACATATGAGAACTGTCAACTTAGTACTCAGTCACGAATTTCTCGACTAGATTCGTCGGCTACCCCTCCATAAACGTCAACTGAAACATCTGCTCTCACGACCGATTTCCCCCAATCAGAGTCGAGTTTCATCTAGTGAGAGAGCTGTCAGACTTACTAAACTAGATACTTGAACGTCCCCAGTGTGCCGTGTAGCTGTCAAAAGTAAGCGAAGCGGTACCACACAATGCGACGAGGTGCGTTGTATTTCATCGGAAAATTTCTCGCAAAGTAGTATCTGGACGGATATTTCGAATGGAACTTCTCCGATTTCGTACAAATCGGAGAAAATTCCGCTCCAATCGGATATCTGGGTAGGGGTGAATAAGGCTAAAGTGTAGGGACGTTTTCATCGACAAAGACACCGAGATTCGAGAAAATTATAAACACCGATTTTATCTGCCAATTGACACATTGTCACATAATTAGAAAATTCGCCGGAAGAAAAGGTGACCATTGCTACAGTTGGTGGGACTTAATCAAACCACTAAGGACAAGTTGCTTCAAGACTGGCAGACTGGCTAAAGGCTCCTAGACTCAACTTAGGAGAAAATTCTAACTACGCCAATGTTCCTGCTTATACTAATGCAAATTTTCAAAATGATTTTCAGAGGTTGAACCAAACCGCTAAGCAATTATCAACGATCTTCTAAAACTGTAACCTCTAGATCCAGATCCTTGTTAATACCCAAATAGGCGGAGGTCAAATTTCCTAAATATTTGAATTATCATATGATTTCAATATTTCCCATCTACTCCTCTTTCAAGAGTCTACTTTCAAGAGAAGTACCCTTTTATTTTTGTTTTTTTTTTTCCAGTTTAAAAACTAGTTTCGAGTTTTGTAGCATAGCTTGGTTATCATGAGATGCGTTTTCTGTTAATAACTATCAATAAGCAATACCATATTATCTGCGTAGGTACAATAATCAAGAGACGGGATTCTGTAAAGAAAACGAAACGAAAACCGAAAAACGAAAAATATCACACTTAGCAGAAACGTGCTTCGCGAAAACTAAAAAGTTTTCTTCTTCGTCCTTGCAAATGTTTTACTGTAGAAATAATCGAAGAGAATTATTGTTTGCGCAAATTTTGTTTTCAAAATCACATGAGGCAAAGCTTTCGTGAACGCGAAGACGATTCAGCGTTTTCATATTAAAGAACAGCGAAATACCAATTTTTGTATAAGACCAAAATCTCCGTATTTAAAGACGGAGCGGCTTTGATAAATCGAATTTCACATTGGTGCCATAAAATCGGCTGACCAAAGGTCTCCATCGCAGACCTATTATTCTAGCAAATCGTTCTAAAAACATTTATACTTTATAGCCAAGCAAGCAGTGTCCATCAAGAGGGCATAACGAATGCTCTGTTTTTTTCAAGCATTTTCTGGATATTTCCCTACACAAATATGTTATCCACTTTTCTGAATTTGATTTTCTAACACAACTTGTTTCGAACGACCCACTGACTGCGCCTTTTAAAAGGAGAGTGTCAGACATTTGAGACACAATATTCAAAAAGCATTCCACAACTTTTCTGTCAAGTTGGCCAATTAAGCCTCTTCCGCGCTATATGGCTACTTAATGATGTTTCAGTTTTCAGATGTTTGAGTTTCGAAAAAAAAAAAAAACTTCAAGATGTGATATTTGTTTTTTTGCCTAGGTGCTGAACTTGGAACTCACCGCTAAGTAGTTCAACGCAATAACCACTAAACAACTCCACCCAAGTTTTTGTCTGTGGGTCACAAAGACCCCAAGCCCCAGCCTTTTGTCCAAATAAACAACAAATCGTAAGCGTTTTACGAAACCACGCGAACATTGTTAATTTATTTATTTATTGAAATTTAAGAAAATTCAGCAAAATCATCAAAAATAAAGAACCACTTAAACTCATAACATAAGAAGATTTTTTATTTTCATTATTTTCATAAATTTCCATTCGACATCAGTTTTAGTTTGCACACCCCCCCCTTATCTCACGAAATAAATACAGCTCGCGTCAGTAGCCGTTATACAAATAGTTGTCAATATTTAGTGCATGCACTAAGAAATATTCAAAAGAACGAAAGCATGTACAGTGCTTGAAGTACGTATTGATAGTAAATAAATTTTCTAGAGTAATTTAACAAAATTGCCATTTAAGAGTTAAAAAAAATGTTTTTCTTAAAAACAGCTGACTGCATTAAAATAACAACGCCAATACATCCGTCCACTACTTCGGCCAGAAACAGAATCTGCATCTTGAGGTGCTCTTCTCTGAAAGCTCTTTTCCATTAACTGAAATTTCTTTTACTATGTCCATCAAATGCATTAAGGCTTTATTATCCAACTTACAGTTTCGCCACTGCCACGATTCGGTGATTTGAGATCGCGTAGGTTTCTTAAATCGTAATCGGGTTCTTCTTCGTCGCTGTACATGTTTTCTTGTTCAGCTGCAAGTCGGAAATAATATAGAAAAATGTTTTATTTTTTGAGTATTTTTTTTTTCAGTTTAAAGCTTACCTGGATCGGAGTCGGCTAGAGAACCACCTTTCTGTATGAAACTCGGGGTTCTATCTCGACCGTAAGCCTCACTAATGCGACGATGACCACTGCGTTCTTCCTCGAGGGCATGGTGTAGGGCTACCATAAGTCGGTCCAGCAGAAGTGCTGCACGTTTTGGCACAATCATCTAAAATTTAAATCAAAAAAAAAAGGAATAAGTTAGTTTGATAGTTTTTTGTCAAATTTTTATGGGTGAGATCTGAGAGAGTTTCATATAAATAAAAACAATTAACGATTTACAGAATATGGTTGTATCAAGATCTGCACGAAGTATATCCGAAATATAAAAAATCGTTCAACATAGACAAAAAATATAAACGAAAAAATATGTCATCAACTGTGATATTGAAAAAGACAGCGGTTCAGGCGTAATTGACGTCTAAAGTTAATTTGAGCCATTTCAATTCTGATTTGGATTTAAATTAACAGATCAAGACTTATTTTTGAATCGGGAGTGGTCAACAGAAGTGGTTCTAAGTTTTTGTTTTCTTTCAAGTCAGCCGACATCATGTATTGGAACAGTGAGGAGTTTGAGATTCCGCGTTTATGCCTTGCAAGACCTGAGGCCAACCAACAACCAGGCAGAAATTGTCTACATAAACCCGCTGCTGTGCATGGCAAACGCCAGAAATCGGCTTATTCAGTGTATGGATATGGGGAATGTCACCCACCCGAAATATGATTTTGAAAACTGTCTAAAACAAGCCCCTAAATAGGTATACCTTATAAAAAAAATTAAAAAAAGTTATTTTTATTGCGTTTTCAAAAAAAGGAAGTTATGTTGCTCACTATAAAAATTGAAAAAAAGTTCTAATTCATAAAATAGGGTTTATTGCGTTTTCAAAAAGAGGAGGTTATGTTTCTCACTCACCAAATATTGAATATAACAGACAGGATAAGACAACGGCTAGGTATTTCTATGTATATTTAAATACTTCGGGTAAGGTTTATTTACATTTGCAAGAGTTGGTCGATAAAAAGTATGTATATTCGCGATTCACATCTTCGCATCGTTTGTCACAAGAGAAGAAACCCTCTAAATTACCCTAACAATAAATTCGTACGTGCGGTAAAAAGGCTTCGCGAAATAAAACCCCAGGAAATAAGACCCAAAAAATGCGCACACAAAATAACAACACCACCTTTAATTGTCTTAATTTGAGGTGCAATTTCACTTTTTGGGACTTAATTTCAATTTTTCAATTAAAACCCCAACATTATTCTAGCGGTCTAATTTCCGTTTTTATTTAAAAAGTAGCACATAGCTAAAAAATTGCACAACAGAATAGCTGAAAAAAATGTGATTTTTTCAGCGCTGATGGTTTTCAACGTGAGGATTACATTTTAAATTAATGTAAGCGAGTAATAGAATAGCTGCAAAAATTGAGCTATTAATTCAAATTGTATAGAGCTAAAAAGTTCGCGCCTCATTTCATTGGGGCCTGATTTCCATTTTGAAATTGGGCCATAGTTTCCAATTTCCAACCCTTTTTCATTTTTTTTACTTTTGGGGCCTTATTTTCTGGGGTATTTCGCTGAATCTCCTAGACATTGCATACTATATTTTGTCTTCCATTTGTTAACAAATTGATTTGACCCCGCCTTTTAAAACGTAGTACGCCTACAACCGCCCCAAATATTCACACTAGAAAATACACGATAGCAAACACTTGTTTTCAAATTTTAGGGCTGCATACGTCCACATTTATAATATAGATAGGAGTTATGAGGAAGATCGGAAACAATCTCGTAAATTATCGTAAAAAAGGTGATGCGGCGTCGTGTGACACATCGCATTAGAAATTATGCGAACAGTTTTCGTTTCATTGGCGTAGCAATGCAATTTAGTAGTAGTTTTGATATTTAGCCCCAAAGCATTTACCTATGTTATTGAAGGCGATTGAAGATACCTTTTGTAGTTTTGAACGCAAAATTATTCGAGTGCCTTTATGGTACTGTTTGGGTTGATGCTTGACGGACTCTGTTTATGAGATGAGTTTAGCAGCAAACTCTACGAGTTGTACAGCGACGTCGACTTGGTCCGACATCCTGTTGTGGACAATCGTCCCTGAAGTCTGCCATTCCAACTCGAAGAATCTTAAGTGGCGAGTAAGAGTTAAAGGGGACGCACTAGCTACCGGAATAGAAAACGAACAAAATTCGAAGTGAAACTTTTTTTGTTCAGAACTAAAAGAAAAAAAAAAACAACAATCAAGAAGTAGCATTTCATATTTTTGTTTGTTAAATAAAATACTGTGCAAATCTAAATACTATTCAAACCGCACCACGATAAACCGGAGGGATTTTTCAATTTGAGTCCTTAATGTTTTGCTACAACATTAATATCATTAGAAGTGGTATCCGAAAACCTTTTATTTCCGGATTTTTATGAGGTATTCTAATCTAAGACAATGGTCTTCACTAATAATCATTTTTAACCTTCACCTCAAATATTTTGTAGGTCACAATATGCAATTTTGTGTGGAAAATTTTGCCATTGTGAGTTGAAAAATGTTGCCTGGACACTAAATGCTTATTTTTATCGCGGAATGTCACTACTTTCATCGGAAACTAATAAAAATGGTATCCAAATTTAAGTAAAATTCCTCGCTTAAAAACACTCACAAAAAATGTGTGTCCTGGCTTTTAGGAAAAAACAGTTTGCCTATTAAGCCCTGGTCGATAACTGTATTTAGTAATTTTTGACGTTTGAAAATTAAGCCTTAAATAAAACTACAATCACAATATCCTACTTTAAACTACCTATAAACGACCTAAAATCAGGGTGAGCATTCTGTAAGGCAAAACGTTCAAACGTTTCCGTGTGCACGAAAAATTTACTTCTGCAACATAGAGCAAGTTATTCGTGCGCACGAAAATGTTTCAACTTTTTAGCCTTACAGAATCTTAGCAAGCCGTATTCTTGAATTTAGTTCGGAATGGACGATTTGATGTTTCAAAAGTAATGGAGTTTCAGTACCTACTAAATCAAATTTCCGTTAATTTCAATTTTCTCTTTCTAGAAAAATAGAAAGTTTGTAACGTGTTCTTAACACATCCATGCCATCGACACAACTTTGTTCACAAAACCACTTAAAACAAATCAATCTGCCTACCGGATATTCATCATAGTTTCCTTGCAAATTAGCCGGGTTAACGAACTCGCCCGTTTCGCCATTCGCGCTGGAACTCCTTTTCGGTTCCACTGCATACACTCCTCCGGTCACTGCAGCTGAATTAACGTTCTGCAAAACTCGTGCCATAACAAGGCACAACAGCACACACGAGCCAAATGTGAATCTATGCCTGTCTACCGTTGCCATATCCCCCACGATAATCGAATCTTATCTTCTTCAAAATCGATCTGCCTCCGTTCGATGATAATGATACTTAATCCGTCACAACGAAACGATATCTGGCCTGGCCAAATTCAAAACGTGTATCGCACTTGGCACCACTGTAAAGCGATTTTCCGAAACGTATTGCCTCTGGACAGTCAAACTAACTGGTAACTGATTTTAAGGGACACTTCGTAACGGCTTTTATAGTAAAATTTGTCGTGTTCGCCACCAGACGACAAGAAGAAAATCTCATACGCACATGATATGCTCATGCCTACCTACCCACTTACTATATACACCGGCTATCAGTGTATCCGCCGCCCCCCTTGTATGTTCGTTCGTAATTGTACAGGACCATATGCCGAGCAAGCATAAACAAGAACAACAAGTAAGGGTATGAATGGACACCGCAAAACCAACCACCACCGCCGTCGTTGTCACTAATACCACCATTTCCACCAACAACAACAACAGCAACAACAACAACATCCAGCGAGAACGCATCGTAAAAGCCAAAAACAACGACCAAAATAAGAACTCAACAAGTGTACCCACGACACATTGACGCAGCAATCACTCTCGGACCAATGTTCCGTGATGGAAATGGCCATGTTGAAGCCGCGGTGTCCCGTATTGAGTGAAAACATCAACGGCAAATATAAATAATACTCGCACTTCTTCGCGCTGATGGTGTGCAGGGAAACGTTATTCAATGGAATTTCCCTTGGCCCTGCCTGCTTCAAAGAGGGAGTTCCGCACATCATGTTCATGATGTCGGTACCTATAGGTATGTAAAGTTGATATGTGGTCGAGTTTTTTTTTTTTAAATTACATTTCTTGAACTTTTTTACCGAAAGTCTATTTCTCATGTTTGACTTTGGTTTTTATTTTAACTTCTCCATTCCTTCCAGTGAAAACAGAAAAGAGCCCTTTTCCCAATACACCCACAGTTGTGCGATGGAAATGAATTTCAAATTGAATCCAATTAGAATGGCCCCAGGTTAACTGTATATATGAAAGGTTTTCAGGATATCGGAAAAGCCAGCGGAACAAATTCAGTACTTGGAATAATACAGTTAGTTTGAATTTGCAATTTTGCAGATGTTCTATACGCAAAAACGCAACTGACAAACACTTACAAGAGTTTACGAGATAGTTGTTGCAGTGGCTGTTATTTCGTTCAAAAAGCGAAAATAGCACGGGAACAACTCTGTGCCTAAAAGGCTAAACATCTTATGTCAATTTTGTCCACTTTTAAGGAGAGCAATTTTAAACTTATGCAAGGCACTACTGTTGATGACTTCATCCATTTTAAAAAACTTCCTCATTGTTTGACATTTTTTCAACTGCTTTGGCTTAAGAAATAGAGTAAGGAGAACACAATTCAAATAACGTCAAACAGCTAAAACAACTTAAGTCGACTTAAGATGTTTTAACTTTTAGGCACAGAACTACTGCCCATTTCCGACAAAAGACATTTTATTGAATTATCAGTCTTACGAAACCGGGAGTACTCCGCTCGAGAGTGGTTTCTTTTTAAATCATAGGTTATTTTGACACTGACAGCTGTTTGCCGCTCGAAATCTTGACAGGAAGTCAGTATCATACCTCCGCGGAACGAAATGAGTCGCTTTTTGTTTGAACAATGTTGGGAAATATTGGAAACTTATTCCCAAAGTGAGTGCTGTGTAGCCCAAGCAGTGCGTTTTTTGAAAAGAAGTTTTGGCCGAAACGAAGCACCCACCGCGCCTGCTGTACGCAAGTTTGTGCAAAAAGTTCGTGAGACTGGTATGCTGGTGAACAACTCTCATGACTCACAGACGAGAATGTGGCTGTTGTAGCCGAGAGTGTGACTCAATTCACGAACATTTTTCTTCGAAAATTAGGCTGGGAACAACGTTTCGGCTCCGACTTTTTTTCTTTTTACTGAAATTGAAGACATAGACTTGGGCGACCTCTGATTCATGCAGGATGGCGCGCCATGCCACATAGCCCATCCTACAATCGATCTTTTGCGCACCGAATTCCCAAATCATGTTGTCAGCCGTCTTGGCGATGTCAATTGGCCACCTCGGAGCTTCGATTTGACCCCTTTGGACGTTTTTTGTGGGGAACCGTGAAGGACCGATATTATGACAACAATCTGGAAACGATTCAAGCACTTAAGGCCAATATCATCCAAGCAATCCGTGAGCTACAGCCCGAAACCATCAACACGGTCTTGGAGAACTAGGGTGACAGAATGAGCTACTGCGAGTGCCAGCCGAGGCAACCACTTGAAAGACGTTGTGCTCCATAATTAATGGGAATGTTTGCTCTTACTAATAAAGTCATAATACATGGAAAGAATTTGTTCATTTTATTGCATTTTTAAAAAGAAACTTTTACCCTGTAAATTGGATTTTAGGGCGGCGTTTGACTCGGAAATAAAAAATTATTGTTCTTCAATCTGAGAAGCTGGCTTTTCATCAGCATTATGATTATTTACAGTGCCAAGTCAGGGCTGTAGGCTAAGTTCTCTGCTTTTACATTTACTCCGGATGATTAAGGTGACTGACTGGTGGCCATGTCGGGCTGTGTTCAGAAATATTCGCTTTAAAGTTACTAAGAATACATACAATATTGTCATTCTGGCGAAATTCTAAGCTTACTTGCAAATGACGGTAAATAATCTATTTCCAAAAAAATATGGCATACTTCTGGGTTGGGATTAAGAGAGACAAAAAACGTTCAATAAGTTTTGATTCATGGTACATCAAGAACGAAAGGAAAAACGAAAACCATTTTATAAATTATTTTTTTTGCTAAAACGAAAGACAATCGGGGATAGTTTAGTAAGTCTGACAGCTGTCGGACTTGATGTATCTCAGTTTTGATTGGCTTAGATCGGTCATATGAACAGGTGTCAAGAAAATCGTTACTGAGTACTAAGTTGACAGTTCGCATATGTGGCTGACGTAGGAAAATTGTCTTTCTCGGCCAATCTAGTTTTTGCGTTAACGTAACATCAAGTCCAGACCAATTTAGTCAACTTAAGATAACTAGATTCTTGAATGTGCCCAATTTCTTTTCGTTAGCAAAACAGTGACAGCCACGTTTTTCTTGGATTATTTCGTCAGTGGAATTTTCTTTTTGCTAATTTCGCACCCCATAAATATAGTGTCAATAGAAACTCAATAACAGCTGTATGTGTTTTTTACATAACTCATGGTGACTTTGCGTAAAAATATTTTACAAAAATAAATGTAAATGCAACAAAACGAATGATGAGAACATCGATTTAGTTGTTACAAGATCGGTTGCAAAATGTATTTTCAAACGGTGCTGCCAAATGCCAAAGTTTTCCGAGTTATGAAAAAGATCCAAAAACTTCCAATTATATAAATGTTAATGTTTGCAAATAGGAAAAAGAAAAGAACAAGAGTTTCATGAAGCAAATTTTCGCTTTAGTATGACTTCTTTCGTTATTTTTTAAATGCGAACGTGATTTTCGTTTCGTTTTTTATCCCACACTGATTTTTCAATGGGCGATTTGCGGAACGGAAGAATTGGTAACAGACTATAACTGGAAATGCGACGGGAAGTACTGGAAGTAGATAAACCATAAACTTATCAAGAGATGAAGTTTACGTTCGTTTCCAAACTTCTTCAATATCAATATCCAGCAAAGCGTTGCCACTGCCAGCCCAGCTGTCAAGGAAAAACTGTTTTATAAAGCTCAATTTTGTAATGTGCAGAAGTACGAACTTATTTTTGCCAATCAATTGACCAACATAATATTATGCATCCTTTGTAAACACTGTTTAATTGAACTCTATAACTAAATGCAGTTAACACAATGAGCGTGTTGCGTATGAACGAAATAAAAGCCTGCAGATTATACTCTCCGTCTAGGATTGGAATTGTTTAGCTGTTGGCTAGGATACATAGCAATACATTTTAAGGAAATTAATGAAGACTATTGGAAAAATGTTAAATTAAAGTAACAACAATGCAAGATGTTTCCTGAATCTTAAACTAAAGTAATTATTTAGTAAATGCAACAAGTATAGGTATCACTGAAATAAGAGGCCAGTTGGTAAAGCACATGCCCCATCGCATTGAGAGATCCGACGTGCGAACGTTTTGTGACCTTTAAAAGAGTAAGAGAATCATTTCTAATCGATACTAACGAAAACAAGGCGGACGCTTAAAAAATAGTGCTTGCGGTCAATGGAACAGATTGGGTGCTACTTAAATGCAATGAAGCTCTTTCCTTCAGTTAGAATTAGAGCGAACCCGAACAACAACAATAATTCAAAGACAAACTTCCGTAGGCGAGATTAAACTAGAAGGAAAGCCTTACATCTATGATCAATGATCATCTTTAGAAAAACTACTGTGTTTTCCAACGGTGACCGTTTTAAGATGAATTTTTATTTCTGACACTTTTGTCAACCAACGTAACAGATGTAATGTAATAATAATCAATAGTCCCTATGAACCTTCCATAGTCCGAAATTCTTTTGGCTCTGGGGTCCTTGCAAAGTTCCCAGTATTAAATGATGGCGCTCATTCATAGCCTCACTGTTTCGTCGTGAATTCATGTTTACAAAATGTCGTTTCCGAGTAAAAATCAAAAAATGTAGAAAGAGCGTTGTAAGTATTTCTTCAACATGCACAATTTATAAAATAAAATGCCATAAACCCACTGAATCAAGTTAAAACCAATTTCTGAGTACAGCGGTTCGGGGGCGTATAAGCACCATTTTTTGTATGGACTTTCAGGTATTTCAATTGGTTAATTATGGCGAAATTGAATAAGCTCGAAGTCAAACGATGTCCTTTTAACCACACAGTTGTAGTTACTGCCCTCTACAGCCAGACTATAATGAGCCATTAATGCTAAATAATCTTCTGCATAAAGGGTATTTTGTACGCTTATGACTTATTGTTAAAAAAAATCGCGTGCATTGATAAAGTGAACTGCTGACCACCTACTCACTGTCAGCGTCTTACATGCCACTACTCTTGCACTCACTCAATAAAAAATATCCTTGATTGATGCGATATAATTGAATGGAAGTACCGGCGAATGAACGATTATGGTACATAATTACAGAGTGAAAGCTCATTCCTGTTTCGCAGTTGGATACACAAATCCTTCTTGTCGGTGGTCAGGATTAACTTTTACATTAATATTTCAGTGATGGAATCACTTGCTCGTGCGGCATTACTGTGCTAAGTGTTATATGTATATGCTACAAACGCGAGAGTACCTAATGATGGTTTGAGGAATATTTGTCATTGGTGAAGAAGAAAACCACTAAAATCGGAATCGGACTAATTTAAATTCAAGAACACTCAAAAAGAAAAGTCCATAATATTGTTTTAAAATATCAAAATCATCCACCGAAAGTCCATTGCGGATTTCCCAGACTTATTCGAGGAAATCTTTTCAAATAAGGTCAGGTGATTGGTTCTCCAAGAAAAATCCTCTTAGCTAAATGTAACTCATATTATGGAACGAAGTTGACCTAGCACAGTGCACCATTTCCTTTCGTACTTAGAAAGAAAATCTCACACAAACGAATGGTTGTAAGAACCTGTGCTGTGACTAAGGGTAGAGTCATGTTTAACTTTAAGTTGAAAAAAGCAAGGGGACGTTTCATTGACTTCAAGACGAAACTACTGCAGTGGACCGATGACAGGTACTGGTTGTTTTATTCACAAAAAAAAAAAAAACATTTTGTGATCCTGATGTCTGATACCTGAGAGTAGAGGATTGATGTAACCAGGCGACCAGACCTATTCAGCTTTAAACGTTCCGAAACACTGCAAAATCGGCCGACAAACATCGCAAAACGGACCGAACGACCAACGAAAATCCGCCCGAAAATAAGCCTCGAAAAATATCCCAAGAAACAAGATTTAAATCGAAAGCTATAAACAAATAAACTGAAGCTCATGTAATCCCATGAATTTGACAAGGCATGTGTTGAAAACGTTCCTGCACTTTTCCGTATTTTCCGCCTCTCGCAGTGAAAACCTTTCACCAATCTGTAAAATTTAAGATTTTATGAATTTTACTCCGAAATGTATTGGAATCTGTAAAAGACCTAATGCCAGCAGCTGGCAGCATTTCATTGCATAGTTCTAGCCGAGTCTCGAACGACGAGCGAATAATAACCTACGTCAATAGGAAACTGTGACTTATCTTGTTTACGTAACGTTTCCCAAAACATGTTTTTGTGTCTTAAACTAAGTCTGGTAGGTGTTTATGTAGTGTTTACATATCCACTAGTTGGTAGCCAAGCACGACGGACAGTTGCCCATTTAGGTCTATCTTCGTTATCATAATCCATCCTGGCGTCTCTTACATATCCAAATATGTAGATTTATTACTTGATAACTACAACATGGGAGTGCATAGGTGCCAGAAGCACTTATAAATACCAGCCAATTTTTGATATCTTCTGTTATTTATGACATGATGATAACATTCGCCGACGAGTAGTAATTTCTTTGCATTTTATTAGTACCTAAGCTATGCGATTTTGTGGGCATTGGGGGTTACACGACCTAGATTATTTAAATGTACGTACTTTGTGATCGGATGCAGGTTCACCTGTACACAATCAACGTATTACGTTTTTAATAGGTGGTGGTTAAATTAATGGCAACCTTCCAAAATTTACAAACCTCCTGGTCAAAGTCAATGCCGTTGGGTATCAGTTGCACACAAAAGCTATTCTATAAACTGCTGCGCACTACTTTGAGAGATAATCTGGCAGATTACTGTCAGGTCAGAAGTTTGGTAATCAAAATCTCAATAGCTCAACGAGCGATTTCTCCAAAACGCTAGTTACCAAGTGGAACACGATAACAATCTCTGGGAAATTTGTAATTCGCTAAAATGACCGGTCCCTGATTTAACTTTTGTACCAACGCTGAAAGTTTGTTCTGTTAACAAAGTCAGATAAACAGAAATAATATGCTACTCACTTATGTGCCATGTACCTAATGCATTTTAGGCATGTATACGTTCAATATCCTCCAAGTGCGAACCTATTTTTGTAGATATTCGTCATAGTCGAGGAGGAATCTCGGACACCGGGCAGTACATGAGGCAAATGCCACTAAGTAATAAACTCCAAACTTTAAAGAAAAATGCACTTGACTTGGTTTAACTTTTTTCAGATGCAATACATAAACTTATCGAAAAATAGGAATAAGTAAAAATGCTTCGAACACAAAAGTAACCTATGTTACGGAAAATTCAACTGAAAATTCAATTCACTCTGGGACCCATTTATTTTCCTTCGCGAATTTTGCTTATACCAGCAGGACCCAGAAAGTACAGAATCAAATGTGTCAAGTTGGGGTAGTACTGTGACAGGTACATTAACGCGTTCACTGGAAACAGTCCCAACCACGAAAGTTGCAATTTATTAGCTAGTGCAATACCAAAAAGTTCACCACAACGTGCAGCTGTCATTCTGCCTTTATCCATCAAAGCATCCTGGCCAAACTTCTGATTGGGCTTAGCAGTGAACGCCTCTTTAAGGAAATCCGTAGCAATAGGGCCCGGACAGAAAAGTGAAATATTTAGAGAATGATCTTCCACCCTCAGCGAATTGAAATACCCACCAAGTGCATGTTTGGCACCTGCGTAACTGCCTGAGAACGGAACAGGACACAAACCAGCTGCGCTTGATGTGACAGCCAGGTGCCCTTTAACGCCATTTTCCCTGAAGTACACCAGCACCTTGCGTGACAAATTAACCACGGAGAAAACATTCAGTTCAAACATTTCGCGATCAACTTCGATATCTATCGATTCCCAAGTAGCGCGCTGTGACCGACCAGCATTGTTTACCAAAATATCCAATGTTCCGAAATGATCCACGACCGCCTCTAAACACTTATCATGGGATTTCATGTCCAGCACATCCATGGGAAGAACGAACACACCATCGCTACGTAATAGACCATTGGAAGCGGCTAAACACTCCTCGCGCACGGCTTTAAGTTCGTTTTCTCTTCGTGCGGAAATTGCTACTTTCACCCCATTTCTGGCCAATACAATTGCCAGGTATTTACCAATTCCACTTGAAGCACCTGTAATCCATACGACTTGTCCCCGCAGCGAGGAAATTGGCTTTCCAAAGCGCTCCTTGAATGCCAGTTCTATGTCGGAATCGAGCACAATCCAGAGAATTACACTGATGAGATAGTAAAGGAAGACAGAGATGCCGATTAGCTCGAAAAACCCCATTGTTAAGATGCCCTGTTGCTATCTGAAACAAAATGACGAACTTCAATTATAAGTATATGTATATGTTAAATTGATCTTCGGAGTCAAAACAATTTACCAACGAAAATTGTAGTCATTCGATCATAAACTACTAACTACTAAACAGACTGACAGCTTCAGCCAAGAAAGAGAAATTGCCTACAAGCTGAATTTGACCTTGGATGTAGCCCAGTGTTTACGCCTAAGTTAATCAAAGGGGGCTCACTCATACTTGAAAAAAACTAGCCTACACTCTTCTGGTTTAAGTCGGATGTCGGTAGTTAGACAAACCATTAACCAGTATTGTCTCTGGTCGGTAGCCTGAGGTGGGCTTTCATTTCGTCATCGAGTGTTGCGGCTGTGTTGGGCAAATAAAAGTTGTTCTTATGTCATTTTCGATTTGACTTTTCAGATTTCTGCTGCCAAATCGAACATAAAATCCGAATTTTATTGGGTCTTGTGTTGTTGTTGTTGGCCGCAAAAAATATTTTTTTTCACTTGCACTGGGAATCCATTTCAATTGATTTGTACACATTTATAATAACTCATTTCGAAATAATTTAATATAAAAATTGTTTCCACTCTCGAAAAATTAATAATTCAGTTAAAAAAGCAATATTTCCAACGATAAACAATTCGTAACCGCCAGCTGTGTAAGAAAGTAAGTGTAAATATGAGAAAAAATCGAGATGTCTCAAATGTTCCTAAAATAAAAAACAGGGTGATTTGTTTGGCAAATCGAACATGAAAAGCAATCTCGATCAAAAAAAAATGTTTTTTTGCCAAATCGAAAACGACATAAGAGTTTATAAAGTTTATGAACTTTATACTACATTTTTTTCTTCATTTTTATAATGTTGAAAAGTCAGCGGTGTGTAAAAGAGACTAAAAATGTGTAACGAAAGGGGTAGCAATTGTTTGCAAAGCAGCCGCAAATTTTCAATAGATTTTATTTTCAAATAATCTTATAATGTCAAAAAAAAAAAAAAAAAGCTACCAGCAGCTGAAAATGTGATTTGAATACATTTTTATTGTTTTTTTTTTTTGACGTGTCTACATTAATAAAGTTGGTGTGTACGCACTCACTCCCATCGGGAATTTTCGCTCTAATTTTTCCTACCGCTCTATTTTCATTTTAAAAGCAAAAAAAAAACATTTTGTTTTGCATTTTTTCTGCTTTTAAAATGAAACTAGAGCAGCACGACAAATTAGAGCGAAAATTCTCGATATCATTATATCAATTCCCAAACCATTATAAATCTACTAACAAATTGTTTGTTATTGGAAGAGTGCCACCCGGCGGCCATAATACACGTATTCACATTTACAGATCACAGCCAGGAAAAAAACAAGGGATCGCGAGAGAGGGCTGATATTCGAAATTTGCGGGGTAAATCGGGTATTATATGGACTCCTAGTAGACAACTTCGCGTTGGTTCCAACATAAGCGCTAGCTATCGTGGTTCGGAGCGGAATAAATTGGAAACTCACATCAGACGTTTCCATTTCGTTGCATATATAAGTACTTTAAGAAATATAGATGTAAGCAATTTATATGACGAATTAAATTCTCATGTACTTGAATGTGATATTCTTGACAATCATAAGTATTTATTGATCATAAATGTGATTGAAATATACGCTAAAGTGTTATTAAATCATATTTCTAAAATTAATAATGAAAAACAAAAAAAAAAAAACTAATTCGCAATAAATATACGAATATTGTAAGTAAATTGCTTGCAGTGGATATATAATTAATATGTTTCTATTTAAGAAACAAGAATAAATAATTGCAATACAAGTACATATCGCAATTTATCCGATAGATAGCACATAATGTTCCTTTTCAAAGTTCTTATAAGTTGAACCCTAGTACAACAACCACACTTTTAAATATACAAATTCATCCGCGTATAAAATTAAATAGTTAATAGTTTCACGTATAAAATAAGTTGTTCCTTCCAGTCGGAATAATATAATGGGGTCATTTTGGAGGTAACCGAAAAATGGTATATCTAACGAACGGAACTATCTAAAAGACAAAAAGTTGTGGTGCGCGTTTTATGAAAAGCATTGCGATAATTTTTGTTTGGCTACCATCTTGTTTTGACTATCATTGGTCACTTCATATTTGACAGCCTTTAAGAATTATCGCTAACAACGGGGACGTTCAAGTATCTAGTTTAGTAAGTCTGACAGCTCTCTCACTAAATGAAACTCGACTCTGATTGGGGGAAATCGGTCGTGAGAGCAGATGTTTCAGTTGACGTTTATGGAGGGGTAGCCGACGAATCTAGTCGAGAAATTCGTGACTGAGTACTAAGTTGACAGTTCTCATATGTGGCTGACGTAGAAAACGTGACGTTCCCGACCAATCTAGTTTTTGCGTTCAGGTTACATCTCATCCAGACCAATCTAGTCGACTTAAGATGACTAGATTCTTGAATGCGGCCAGTGTCACCACTCACCATATGGTGAATACAAAATTATGCTGTTTTATGACATTCGGCCGGCCGTTCTGAATTTTCATTGGTAGGCTGTCATTAGTAACTTTTTTTGTAGCTCACATGTATTCACAGGCAGGGATTGAAATTATAAAAACAACAATGTAAACTAATAGGTTTTGGGTGGATAGACGTACGAAAGATATCAATCTCTTTTATTCGTTCTTCTCTGCCCAAAACCCAAGGGATAAAACCACCAAAATAATGACAGCACAATCAGCTAGGAACCCCAAACTGTTTTTTGAAGTGATGGCAAGCTAGCGGTTTATTATTTATTAATAATGGAAAACAGGCAGCACCGTTTTTTGCTTTAGTCGTGTTTGATTGGTACGAAAAGAAAAAGATTTTGTGTTCGATTAAGTCACGCAAAATCAGAAATGTGACAGCAGAATCTGAGAAACCCAATCCAAGTGCCCCACATAAAATTCATACACAAATGGTTATATTCACAGTAGACAGCCCTCGTGAATTATGTTAGTATAGTGCCCCATTATTAATGTTCTCTCTCAGTTTTACAATGAAGAATTCCCTATGTGGATACTGATGATACTAAATGCATTAAAAATGTATTCAAATCACATTTTTCAGCTGGCAGCTTTTTTTTCACATTCCAGATTATTTGAAAATATTCTATTGAAAATTTGCGGCTGCTCTGCAAACAATTGCTACCCCTTTCGTAATACACTTTTAGTCTCTTTTACACACCGCTGGCTTTTCAACATTAGAAAAATGAGAAAAAAATGTAGTGTCATATGGGCTTTAATAAAACAAATTTATATCTCTATCATCGAATCAGCAGTATAACGGTCTTAGTGTCCTGTGAACACCCCCAATCGCTATCGTGAATAGTTCCGATTTTATCTCTAATCAAACAGAACTAATGCGAATGTCATGCAATCTGACAAATAAAGAAAATGTTCGTTCATTAAAACGTCGGAGGTAGAAAACTTTTCATCGTAGGCCATTTTGTTTTTACGTTAGTTGTGAAAAATTTCGCCTGGTGCATTTTTTTGATCATTTTTTTCCGAACTAATTGCTAATTAATTGTTTTAATTTCTTAATAAATATAATAAACTTGTTAATCTAATTATGGGCCGCAAAAAGAAGAAGGCCTCCAAACCCTGGTGCTGGTATCCTTTTCAATCCAAAATATTTCGTATACATTATTGCTTAATTTTACATAACGCAAATGCCATAAATTCATTTATTCCCCATGCCAATTCAATTTGTTATTTCCTTAACTCAATTACTAAAAAAAAGGTACTGCAATCGTGAATTCGAAGACGAAAAAATTCTAGTTCAACATCAAAAGGCAAAACATTTCAAGTGCCACATTTGCCACAAGAAGCTGTATACGGGCCCGGGACTATCGATTCACTGCATGCAGGTTCACAAGGAGACAATCGACAAAGTGCCGAATTCGCTACCAAATCGCTCGAATATAGAGATTGAGATTTTCGGCATGGACGGCATCCCGGCTGAAGATTTGCGCGAACACGAAAGGCAAAAAAACGGTGGCAAATCAGACTCGGATGACGATGAGCCCGTCGCAAAAAGGAAAGTTGAAGGTTGTTGTGAAATCTGAAATCCAATTGGAATTAGTTTTATGAATAATTTATTCTATTTAGTATCACTGGCCGCCCCTCCACCAATGATGATGCAAAACATGATGGCACCACACATGATGGGACAATTTGGTCCGATGGGGCACATGATGGCACCAATGGGCATGCCACCGTATATTGGACCCGGAGGTATACCAATGATGCCGCCACACATGATGGGCGCGCCACCCAGACCTCTGTTTCCGGGAGTCATTGTTTCAAGTGCTGCTGCGGCTCAAACCAAACCAACGTTTCCGGCTTATAGGTAAAAAGATTTTTTTATGGGCAATTTTGGTGGGGCAATTGGTTTCTTATCGTTTGTAAGTTTTTGTTTTATAGCCTTCCGTGATATTTCAGTTACTTTCCTAACATGCTATGCTGGCATTAGGCGTACGTGAAAAGCCTTAATTATACACGGACTAAGCGGCAGTTACTTTCTTAAGAGCCATATGTTGAGAATTAACATTTTAAGTCAGTAATAGTTTTGGTGAATGCACGTCACTGGAATAAATTCGCGCGTTCTGTTGTTGAATTTTGGAGGTTATACGATTTTGTTTCTGCTATACACCTGTATCCCTCGTTTGCGTGTTTACTGCTATTAATGCGAGTTTTTAGAGGGCTTTTTAAAATTAAATTCGAATTTCGTGCATGGTAATATAAACACGCTATTTTCAAATAGTAGGATTGGTGACTTTATTCGATATCCTACTATTTGACCCAAACGGAAATTTTCTTAACCTTTGTGGCATCGCCTTGTACTCGCGTTTTGAAAGTTTTAGCAATACCCACGGTTGAGGGTCTGTCTTGCAGAGGACAGTTCTAAAATCTCTTTAGAAGAAAGTACCTACTAATTTTTTTCCTGTAAATTTCCATTCGAATTTCAAACACTTGTAAATGCAAACTCATTGCTATTGCAATCAATCTAAATTTAAACTTCCTTTCAGCAATGCTACAATCAGTGCACCACCGACAACAAACAACCCAAATTCAGGCAGTTCTACCGCCAATAGTAATGCCGAGGGAGCGCAACAGCCAAAAGCAAACATAGTCACGAGCGGAACGACTTCAAAAATAATTCATCCGCCAGAAGACTTGAGCTTAGAAGAAATTCGAGCCCGGAAACCCAAATACCAGAATAAACTTTCAACTTCAACGACTCCCAGACCCTCCAGTGCACATAGTACTGCTCAATCGTCGTCGACTTCAACGTCGACAACAACAACCACAGCAGCTGCTATCTCCAAAGCTCAAGAAGTATATTCCATTCAATTTAGCGAAAGATATTCAGTTCTGTAATGAAAATAATCAACTCTTATAGGCAGCAGCATTAGCAGCGCAAGTACAAGTAGCCCAAGCGCAGGCACAAGTTGCGCACGCTCAGGCGCAGGCTCAGGCGCATGCACAAGCCCAAGCTCAAGCTCAGGCTCATGCGCAAGCGCATGCACAGGCTCAAGCTCATGCCCATGCGCATGCGCAAGCGCAAGCGCAAGCCGTCGCCCAGCATCAACATCAACAGCAAAAGCAATTGGAAGATCTAAACCGCGCCGTTATGATACAAAGACTACAAGCAGCTAGGCCAGGTGGTCCTCCTCTCGGCATGGTAAGTGTTGAAGAAAATTGCCCATGCTAATAACCTGTTTACAGAGTTTGCGTTGGGTTTACCTCGTGCTGTAAGTGCGATTGGTTTCTGTTTTTCGTTTAACTTTATCGTAAAAAGTAAGTAGGATAGTTTCAATTTTACCTTTCCCGTTTATATTCGTAGAGTTATATGCTAAAGAACTGATTTTTAGATATTTATGCGCATCAATTTAATGTTCAAAAAATGTGAATGTGATTATGTAGGTTTAAGGATAATCTTGCCAACAAGATGTGGAAAGGACGCACTGCTAATGGTCATTTATTTTTTTATTTTACTGGCCACCTTGCGAGCTGATTTTTTTTTTTTTTTTTGGCATACAACTTCGGCTTGTAATAGGAGCAACAAGTTTTGCACAAACCTCTGTCTCCATTCACCCATCTTGCCATGCAGCTAAACTGCCGCTAGATACATACAGTGGGCCTTATTAATAATCATTTTTAACCTTAAATTTTGTATGGAAAATTTCGCTTGGACACTAAAAATGATTATTTGTATCGCGGACTTTCTTTTCACACTTCCATCTTTTCATCACAAAAAAAGAATAGTACTTAACTTATTCCGTAGTTATCCTTTTTTAACGTCCCCCTGGTCTATGAAGAATATCTGCCATTGACACTGCAGCCTTCGATATTCCACACTTAAGGTACTTCCAGTTATCGACACCAAGCGCTCTGTCTCTTGGCGGGAGGTACATATTTCAATTTGTAGATCTAAAAAGTGTCAAGTAGAGCTTCACTGAGAAAAATACTCATTAAAACAGACCTTATCTCTGTGACTATCGAGTATGATCAACAGAAAATAATGTGTAGCTATTTACCACATTAACGAAAGTCTGTTATGTCTTGCAATTTCTGCAGGACAAGCCTTGGAGCCCACTTACCAATTTGCCATAATCTAAGAAGCGTATACGAGGAGCCAGTTATGGAGGCAGTTTGCTGCGTTTTGTTTATTATATATATATCGCCTACTTGTGTAAAACTCTCTCAACAAACCCTAGTACCGAAACTATCTGCGCGGACGCGAACTAGGGAAGAAGTCCTTCCTGGTCGGGTGCAAAAAGTGATATGAACTCACACATCCACCGAGCTTCGGTGGGATTTCCCTGCTCTCTCCTATATGATCGATTTCGTCGTTCCAACTTGTCACCTAAACGCAGGTTAGTTGGGGGAAGTCTAGCTAAAGCCACCAGCCATAAAATTAAAATTATATGTCACGACAAACTTCCAGCCTTTGACTGAACTCATCGGACACCAGCTGAAGCCCGCACAATACTATTATTTTTGATCCCTTATCGCTTGAACAAGAAAATGAATAAAAGTCAGTCGGAAACATAACCTGCTTATCTGCAAAACAATTCTGTAGTGTATATCTGTAGCAATTCTGTTGAATTTCTTGTTATTGTTAAATTTACAAACCGCATTAATTAATAAAGTAAATTGCTCTCCTTTGGCTCGCGTAAAATAAGAGCCGGGTGGGATACAAACGTTTTGCTTCATGTAACCTCAAAAAAGAAAGAAAAAAAAAAAAAAACCTCAGCCTTTTCATTGTCTTTGATTACATATTTCTATAGTTTACAGTCGTATTCCGTTGCGGCTTTCGCACTCAACCGTTCCGGACAAATAAGGCTTCAGTAGTGAGAGATTCCTGATTTTCGGTGCATAATAGCTGTGTGTCTACAAAAGGCACATTCAAGTGGAGCTGTCATAAAACCGAGTTCCTCATACAATGAAATTATCCTAAAACTATGAAATCTAAACCACTTCTTGGACGCTTGCTAATATAGAAAAGAAACGGAAGCAAAAGGAGTCACACGAAGCAAATTTCGCTTCCGCATTATTTCATTCGTTTCATTTCGTGTTTGTTTTAATTGAGCCCCAGATAAGAATAAGACCAGCTTCTAAACATCCGAAGAGCCTGTCCAATCTAACAACCTCAATCACAAGCGGCCATTTTCCACATTTTGATAGATTTTAAATGCTAGCATTTACTGTGTTACGTTTTATTATACTTGCCTTCTTTATATTTTTAAGTTAGATATTAAAAAAAAAACACACACAAAAACATAGTCTGTACATATGCAAACAAAATAATTAACCTTACTACTGGACTGTTCGTTTATATGTATCAATCTATGCATATATTCATAAAAATAAATCCATAAAACAATTCCAGTCATTTGGAAGATGCTAATTAATAGACGCGCGAACCATACGCCGATTAGTCCAAATCACTATGTATAGAAATGTTGTGAATATTCCAAGACTTGTAAGTACTTTCAAACCCTTTTTCTAGCCAAAAAAAAATATATAAAATAAACATGCATAACTAAAGTTTTGTAAAAATAAAAAAATTGTTACATTGTCTAAATGTTCGATATATTTCATTATTATTTTGTTTTCGTTTTTTTTTTTTTTTTCTTAACAATAGTGAATATATTATTGAAAATCAAATATTGGACACCGCACTTACATCTGGTACATTGTCTTCTTCCTTAGGTACAAATGGGTCCTGGTCCTGGACAAATGCAATTAGTTCAACCTCTCATGCGACCGGCCATGGGAATCGGACCACACGGGCAACTCATCGGTGGCAATATGTTACGAC
This sequence comes from Cheilosia variabilis, assembly GCA_951230905.1. Classification (NCBI taxonomy): domain Eukaryota; kingdom Metazoa; phylum Arthropoda; class Insecta; order Diptera; family Syrphidae; genus Cheilosia; species Cheilosia variabilis. The sequence goes on along the minus strand of OX579680.1, from coordinate 21,986,733 downwards.
CCGGACCACCAGGCATGGGCGGAATGCCTGCAGGTAGGTTCAACAATTTTAATTACTATCGATAGACAAAAGACACACACTCCTCACAACGACTACAACAACGTCGAATCATTTCGCTTTCAATCTGAACATACTCTAATGAAAAAAAACATGAAAACAAATAAATTTGCAAAACAAGATGAGAAAGAAAAAGAAAAAAAACCAAACAAATGCATCATAGGAAATAGAGTCGTATGAAGCGATTCTCTTATTTCTTTTAGTTTCCTTTTGTTATCTCATATAAAATATACTTAACCTAATTGTGTACTTAACTTTTTAAATAAAATCAAAGTAACAACTTCATTATTTGTTGAAAATTAGACGTTCGTTTTTTTCGTTTTCTGTTTTTTTTTTTTTTTTTTATATAAATCCAGTTGACTTAATAATCCAGCGACATCAGGTATAACATTTGTCATTAGCGAGATATATATATATACATACAGATTGAAACATTTTAGATTTCCCCCGCCCCTAAACTGTCCCTATAATGTTTTTGTTTTCTACTGACTATATTAATTGCATGAAGATTTATTTTATTTTTTTTATTTTTGATATTTTTGATATAAAAAAAAAACATGTTATCGTACACTAAAAAAATTATCTGATCAATAAAATGTACTAAAACCAATCAAATCTTTTTTCTAAACAATGTGAGGTTGAAAATTGATCCCTCTTTGGGCAATGAAGAGAATAGTTGTCGGGGGTGAAATGCTACGTGGCTTGTAGGCTTTATATGACATTTGTAAAAATTGCCGACTGGGCAGTTTACATAGATCTGTACATATGTATATATGTAGTTACTTAGAATGTTCGTTTTCCAATCTGCTGTCGCGGAGTAATACCATAAACTAAGTGTTAAATAGACCGGCAGCTCAGCCAACTTCAGAGAATTTGCCTACAAGCTGGTTCCCGTGTTACTATGTGGGAAAGTATGTGTGCCATGTGAAAGTCAATTAGCACGCACTTGCAGACAGTTTGTTCAGTTTTTTTCTTTTATTACACCTCCCGGCATTAAGAATTTTTTTTTGCTGCTTCACATGTATTCACAGATAGGAATTTTAAGAGAGAATTTTATTTTCGACATTTGCGGGGGAAATCGGGTAGGTGCGCGGTAGCTCTTTGTCTATTTAACACTTGGTTTAGGGTAATGCCAGCTACGTCTACTCAGCTGAACGCCTGGTGAGGTTTTCATTCTTTTTCCCAAATTGATTGTGACGGGATGGTAAAAAGTTTGGCGGTTGTTAAGACTACCCTCCATTTGTGTCGTTGGAAGCTCTTTGAATTTTCAGATATCATATACACAACGTTAGTGTTTGGGAAATTCGGTAAATATCCTAAATTCATCCTCACTAAAACCCACCTTACACTATAATAGAGGTATATTCGGTGCAGGGTATAAGTCCACGGAAATCAACACAACACGGGTAGTTGAGCCATCCCGAATGGGAAGTTATTCTGATTTACAAGGCTGAAAAAAGTTCCCATTTAGGCTGTAGCAATTAAACCCACGTCCTAAGAATACATGAAAGAATAAATTTCACCTATACTCATGTCATGCTCGATATCAATCATCAGTGAGAATTACATCAAGTTGCCAACTTTTTGCTTTTTTTTTTGATAGCTACAAGTTCATACGAATGCATTCCAAGTTTTGATAAAGGACAAGAAAGTAGAAGTACGCAAAAGTAAAATTGTTTTTAGTCAACTTTAGGTCTAGACAAAACGAACTAGGCTAATGGTCAGAAAAACCCTGTTATAAAATACTTGGTAAGGATATCGTGACAATTATTCTACATTTTGTTAAACAATCTCGTTGCTTTCAAATTTCTTTGAACTAATTCTAATAATTTGGAGAATTTTTTTGTAAGCTAATTTAAAAAGCTCATAAACTTTCGTTGCCAAATATACACTGCACAATAATCGGAGCTAAAAAAAACAGCGCCCTCTATTTCGATAGCATTCCTCTGCCTGTAAGCTAAAGAATATTACACATTTTCTATCACCTCTTAACACGATAATTGAACGGATATCCTCTGGGATATTTACTTTTGTCCAGTAGCATGTTTGCCCGGTTTTTTGAAAAGACAAGAAACGCAATCAGAAGCCTTGATTGCTCCGGCCTTTTTGACCTTAAAGTAAAAGTAATATTTGCCTTCCAAAAATGAGGTTCGGGAAAAAATTGATTTGTAATCGTTCAGAATGATGTTCAAAATTGTTGTGAATTGGAACCTCTGCTGAGCAAAGCGAACTCCTTTTAAAGCAGTCATTGGTAAACAGGGATCGCGATATCCGTGAACGCGCAATGCATGACAGTCATTCCGATACGGCATCTTCAATCGGGAACATGAGCAAAAAAATTGTGACGAAATTCTGGTGGGTCAGCACGTAACTTCATACAATCGAGTTCAGTCGATAGAATCGAGCTCTGGCAGCACCTAATTTGTCTCAATCGAGGATAATCGATGGTTGATAATTGATTGAAACAAATTAGGTGCTGCCACAGCTCTATTGTATCGACTGAACTCGATTGTATCAAGTTACGTGCTGACACCCCTGGCTGTCCTTACGATTCAGATGTTCTGCTAGAAAACAATAAAAATACTTTTTTTGATCAACAGGTGCACCGTTATACAACAGTACCAAAAACTAAGTGCAAATATTCATCAGCCAACACAAGTTTTTCTATGAATTTTTCTGTTTTCGAAAAAAGTGGTTTGCTGTAGGTTTTGTCGAAACCTCGTTGAAAAATACTGGTAATCGTAACGTAATTCAACCGAATGCACCTTCTGGAGCTGTTAAAAACCAGTTCTTCGGTTGTTTCAATATTGACATCTGCTTTGCATTTTAAACGGGGTTTTCCTGAATTTATAACGCCAGAATTGTCAGAGCTAAATTGGTTCTGATTGCTGTTTTTTAGGTATACGAATACATATCATTTTTTTGTTGTCTTCCAATTTGTCAAATTGAAAGCCGCGTTGTCTTTTTGTTATCAAATAATGTCGATATATTTGTACACAAACATTTCTGAAAATGTTAGACAAAACCTTCTTGGTTTTTGTTGTGATCGCTTCGACTAGAAAATTTTCCATCGAAAACTGAGTTTCAACAGCATTGTGGTGGGGAAAAATTCCTTTAAACATTGCTTCCCTCCAAAGTTATGCATTTCTAAATTCACTTAACATCTTTGAGCAACCCTCTAAAATATCGCATTGCACAATCAGTAACTAGGTAGTTAAATCAACAACCATCTGCACGATTAACCCATCGCGCAAACTAAATTAATTGGCCAACAACTTATGTCACTATTTGACACAATCTCAATATTTAGGTACTACAATCCTTTGAAATGCAAAATAAAAACACTTCTTAACTGGACAAGTGTTCTCTTTTTTCCTGCTTTTGTATTTTCCGTTTTTTTTTTCCTTTGACTAAAAACAAAAAATAAAAAAACATTTTTTATTTGTTTAATGCCAGTTGTAAGTAAGAAACAGATCATGCAAATCGGCGATTCTTTTGATTATTAACATTATTTTTTCACTTTTTATAGTTTCGTTTTTGTTAAAAAATGAATTCCTGATGCATTCATAAAAAATACCGAGAAGATAAAAGTATGTTTTAAAAATTATTAATTATGTATTGTTATTATAATTTTTCTTTGAAACGAAAAAAAAAAAAAAAAAAATTAGTGCTCACCCTAGCATCTGTATCTGCATGGCAAACAAACTTAATACTACTCCTAGATTTGTTTACGTTTTTAATTTGTTGGAATTGTAACACACGTAATAGAGTATAAAATTTAAAATTTGTTTTTCATGTTTTTTTTTTCTGTTTTTCATTAATTTTTTTTTTTTTTTCTACTTATAATAAATTTGTTATCCGTCTATTTAAAAATAAATTATAAATGCCTCAGATTTGAACTTAGCTAAAATATTTTTATTTTGTTGGTTTATATTCAAACGACTTTAAAATAAATGATAGTTACGCTCTTTTGCGGTGAGTATTTACGTGCGACAGTGCTCGTCGCTATTAAACCGAATAATTTGAATAAAAAAAAACCCAAGAAATGTTTGTGTAGTACTGGTGGTTTCACTGTTAGTATGGTGTGGATAAATATAATTTTTGCTTGTTTTTCTTTCCATAACTCAATTTGGCAACGTTGCACACTAATAGCTCTTGTAAAGATGGTACTCACAGACAAACTTAATGAGGTGCAATTGAAAATATATATAAGTAGGTAATTAAATTGGGCACATTCAAGAATCTAGTTATCTTAAGTCGACTAGATTGGTCTGGGTGAGATGTAACCTGAACGCAAAAACTAAATTGATCGGGAACGTCACTTTTTCTACGTCAGCCACATATGAGAACTGTCAACTTAGTACTCAGTCACGAATTTCGCGACTAGACTCGTCGGCTACCCCTCCATAAACGTCAACTGAAACATCTGCTCTCACGACCGATTTCCCCCAATCAGAGCCGAGTTTCATCTAGTGAGAGAGCTGTCAGACTTACTAAACTAGATACTTGAACGTACCCATTGTTAGCGATAATTCTTAAAGGCTGTCAAATATGAAGTGACCAATGATAGATAGTCAAAACAAGATGGTAGCCAAACAAAAATTATCGGAATGCTTTTCATATAATGCGCATCACAACTTTTTGCATTGGTATAGGTTAAGAAAATACCGTCTAGATATTTCCATCTCCTCTAAGTTTGGTGTAAAATCTCTCACCATTTATTTTAAATTGGTTTTGTGGACTGCACTGTTGTTAGAGCAACAAGTGAGAATCGGTATAACTTACATTTTTCTTTTGACAGGCAAAGTATGACTTATCACGGATACAAAAATTTAAAAAAAGTTTTGTCATGGTTGCTTTATTCAAGATTCGTCAAATTCACTTAGCTTTAATTTTCTTCGCTGAGAAAGGTGCTAAATAAAATACTTATTTCGACGCGGGTGCTCTCAAACTAGGTGGTGGTTAGTTCTTAATGCATTGGTAACTACTTCGTAGTAATGCATCTTTCTATAACAAAATCTTTCTTAGCAAGAGGCTCTAATTGCGAAATCTTACTAAGCTGCTCGAACTAAAAAATTAGCTGCTCCCATAAAAAATTAACTCCAGTTGAGCTAAATTTAATCGAATCTCTTTAGCCGAGTGGTACGCAGGTCGAGCTACAAAAATCAAACTTTTGTTTCAGAATGTACTTCAAGCATCTGTCAAAATTTAGCGTGCCTATTTATAGGTTGGCAGATTTTCTTAAGCTTAATTTTAACAGATCGTTGTGCTTTGTTGTGTTTTTGTGTTGACAAAAAGTAGGCAAGAATGAGCTTTTTTAATGACTTCCTCAACGAGGGGTACCTAGAATATAAAATGGATAAAATAAGAGAGAATTGAATTTTTTAAGGAAGTTTTTTTCAAAAGAACAGCTGATTCCAGTGGCACTTATTCACATCGTCAAAGTTTAGCTAAGGTTTTAGCTAATGGGTGGAGATAAAAGTTGGAGAGCAGCTCAAATTTAGTTAATCTCAAGCAACGTACCAAAATTGATCGTATTGAATCGTAAATTTTAGGTGCACACTGCACACCATCTTTACAAGTAGATAGCATTCAACTTTATTCGATTCTAAATTTGCTACAAACATCCTATTGTTAGTAATAAAAACAAAAAAAGCAGAGCCTTAAGTGGTATTTCGTTTGCAACAATATTTTTCTTTTGAAACTCTATTATTCAGCGAACAACACACCATTTGTTTATCACGGTTTCGTGTGCTTTGATTTTTTATATATATACTTTTTGAATGTGTGACTCACAGCATAGCTTTGTGTTAAATTTGTTCTTCAATAGGGAATTGGTAGATTTAGAAATAAAATTTAAGGTTTCTTCTTTATATTTATTTTTGTGTTTATTTTCTTTTCCTAAATGTTGGACGCTTTTATGCCCAGGGTATTTAATTGTCCGCCCTAGCAATATGTTGGCAACTAACCCCATATAAATATATATAAATATACTTTAACAAAAACAAACCAATTATCTCTTTCTATATGTACTTCACATTTCTATCTACTCGTCATTTTTATGTTGATTTTTATTAAAACGAAAATTAAAATAATAAACAAATTTCAATACACATAACAAACTTTTTGGCTAGAATGAACTTATATAAAATAAATTCTCTACATTTTATTTAGGTGTTACATTATTTGATAAAAAAAAAATACATTTTTATAACAAGAAACAAAATAAGAAACTTTCAAAAAAACCAACAAATATATATTTCTTTCGTTATTTCAGTAAACTAAAGTTAATTTGAGTAAAATAGCAAAATAAAAAGATGCGAGGTGATTGGATAAATATTTTATACCTGTTGCTTTCTTTCTAATTGATAAACAAACGAGCAAAGAATAATAATTGTTCTTAATTTTTTTTTTCTTTTAACAATTTGTATATGTTTTGTTTTTATTTTATTTTATTTAATTTTTTGTTAAGAACAATGCATTAATGTAGTTCATATTTTTGCCTAATATTCTTAGTAGTTTCTGAATATAAATGTATCTACAATACGTTTTTTTTTTTTTATTGAGCGTAGATCATTTGCAATTTACAAATTTTAGAGTGCATGTGGTGGTGGCAGTTAAGTCGTCATTGTGGTGCTTTGTTACATTTGTTCACATATGTTATTACTTATATAGACTGTCACATTTTCTATTTCGCAATTTTAATCTTAATAACAAGTACATTTTTATAAAGCAAAATTATTTTCAACCGCAACGCGATGATGACAATGCCATTCTTGCTGTACTCTGAGTTTGAAGCGATAAAAGTTTGAAACAAACTTATCAGGTAGTATTTTTTTTTCGTATGTCTGTCATTATTTGTTGAACTACACAAACGGTAGATCTCGTGGGCCTATGTAAAAAGGGTTGAATCCACGAACTGACATTTTTAAAAATCATGATCAACAAATTCAGCATTTATTAGTTTTAAACCCAATAAAATTGAACTGTTACTCTAAATAACTGCTATAGACGGTCCTGATTCACAAAATTAAACACTTACCAAATGACAATGAGAGCTGACATATAAACCGTTTTCCTTTTTTGCTATTGTAAGACAACGGCTGAAATACCCTTTAAGAATATTTTTCGAACCCTAAAGTTGTTCCCTTCGTCTCAAAAATAAAAACTCACACAAATTGGTTGTGAGAAATTTTCTGTTTACATTGAAGAACCGTTGGTGAGCTTCTATTCAACTTCGGGTTTGTCCCACTGTTCTTTTTTAAATCGTTCCAGTGTCATTTGAACTAGCAGATTGTGCGCCTTTATTTCTTCAGTTTAAGCTGTGAATAAAATCTAATTTCCCTTATTTTACTCAACAGGAAATGTCTTGGACTTCCAAGCTCGCTCTTGAAATAATACCAGAAGCTCAAATGATGTTTTTGGTTTTCGCGGTAGTGATCTCATCCTTACTGGTGGTGGTTATCCGAAGTTTTTGAATAAAGAAAAACACAAAAACCGTCTAGAATATCACAGGATCTTGTTTGGAGCTATCCGTCAGTTTTGAGTTACTCTGCAAACGGTTCTGTTCACACTTTCCTATGATTTTGTATACAGCGCATTGATGTAGTTCCGGTTATGCACGCCACCCTATCCGTCATCGTATAAAGTTCTTTAAGCAGTAACCTTCGTCATTGTTATAAGATGATAACGATTATACGACAGTCCGTTCCGTTTTCTGTAGAAGGTGCCCAAACCTGCTGTTGTCAATGATGGTCGCATATGGCATAGCAGGAGTAAGCAACTGCCTAATCTGTGATTGTCAATAAAATGTCGGAGCTCATAATTGTTTGAAATAATGTCTCCACCCGAAGCTATGATCATTTCGTAAAATAACATATAAATCTCCAACCAACAAATGTCTGATTTTAAAACGTATTCCGATGTTTCGTCTGTTAAAAAAAAGCTATTAAAAAATCGGGCTACATGCAAACGCAAAAGATGTGACCATAGATGAACTGATATTTTTGTTTTAAACTCAAATCGCAAAAACAACATGCAAACTATAAAGAAACTCAATAATTTTCCTTTTTTTGCGTTTAAAAATAATATTCTAATTCTTTTGTTTTATCACGATTAGCAACTGTAACTATATTTAACCAAACAATTTAAATTGTAATTTAATTATTATAAATTACAATTCACAAAAATGTACTTTTTCTTAATATGTACACTCATGTTGGTTTTTCCTTACCCCACATATTTTGTACAAACTTAACTGTATGTATCTGGTTTATCGAACAGGTATAAATCAGAATTTGTTTATTTATTTTAATTATAATTTAGTTTTTTTTTTTCCTAAAATTACAAAACAACTTCAACATTGATCATATTGTAAATTGAATTTTCGTGCAACAAAACATTTTTGTTTCTATATTTAAACTAGCTACATTAGCCAAGTTTTGATGTTAAACTTTAGCTTTTCATTGTTGTCTTTTTCCTTATTAGGATTTTTCTTTTCATTGTTTTTGCAAGTGTTGATCTACGTTATTTTATTTTAACAAAAAACAATGAGTAACAGAAAAGTACTGTACAAAATTGCAATTTTTAATTTTGTTTTTGTTTTCTTTTAATTTTTTAGAATGTTTAATTCGTATGTTGCGTTTCTTAATTTAATTTAAAAATATGATCAGTAATACAATATATATATATATAAATATATATTTTTTTTTATAAACCGTTTACTATATATATATATATAAAAAATATATTAATGCAATGCATCTGAAAAAGAGAACCATTTTGTTTTAAGTTTTCTTAATTTTATTCCATTAACGAATTGCAGCAATTGCTTCTATAATCTTGTTTTCCTTGTTTTTTTCTGTCTTTCTCTCTTTTCCGGACGGATAATAGGGTTGTTAGCACCTGTCCCAGGCATGGGAGTTCCTGGAATGGGTGTTATGCTACCCGGCCATCCAATGCTTCAGATGATGCAACCGCGTTTTCGGTGATCCTCTCCTCAGGGGCCAATATGTTTGGCCCCCATTTTGAATCTACCGATGCCAATTATTTACCCAGACGGATGAGAAGACGAAATAGCAAACAATATGAATTCAATATCCCTCCCAGTGGATGCAACAACATCAACAGCAACAACTGATAACTCGTCCATCTCGAGTGTAACAACAACTACAAACTCAACTACAGCTGCAACTGCAGCAGGCGCCGTAACAACAGAAAGCAAGTGAAACGATTTTTTTCTAAACAAAAACAATTGCAAATATTTATTACTATTATAGATAATAAATAAATTAATCACAGTAATGTTAAATTAAAAGAAAAAAAAAAGGAAATGAAAATAGCATAAAGACAAGCAAGTGAAACAACAAACAAACACAATAATAATAACCCCTCTATTTTTTCTTTCTCTCTCACTATTTCATCCCACATTTTCTCGGCAATTTTATAGACATAGCTCAATCATTTGCCTAGAAGTAAAACGAAAACCCTCATACATAGAATATTATATAACATTTAAATGTTAGAGACAAATTTTTGAAAAAAAAAACCGCTAAGTTTGGATTTTTGTTAGTTTCGTGCAAAAGCAATGTAGCAATTTTTTTTTTAATCAAAATTCTCAAGCAATCAAGCAGGCATCATCAGCTATACGGCACACTAAACAATAATATCTTCTAATTTGTTTGTAAATATAAAAAGGAAAAAAAAAAAAACATTATATTGGGAAACATGCATCCACATAATTTATTTTTATTTAATTTTTTTCTTAACTATTCTTTATGTTTTCTGTTACAAGTAGTTAAATTGCAGTTAGAAAAAATCAAGAATTTATTAATTTTCTGATAAATGTCATCGTTATACTCTTTTTTTTCTAATGAATTTTTAACAGGTCAATCGATAGAGAAAAATTACCTACTCATCACACAATGTTTAGACAAAAAAAAAAGAAATGTAAAACGTCGATTTTTGGGGGACGTTTTTTTGTTAATTTTCTCCTGCTACTCCTCTTCACATCACACATGCTTGACAGTACGTATTACTACTACAGCTGGTATGTCGAAAGAAACAAGTTTTTCCTATAAATTTTCTATATTTTCTCCAAACAAAAAAGTTATGCGTGTATCAGAGAGCAAAATAAAAAACCTTTTCCTAACACAGCAAGTAATAATTGTCTGGTAAGGATTTCTATAATTTTCTTTTCCTTATTGTTTGTATTTTTTTCTATATAATATTTATTTTGTTGTGCTGACCTTTTCCTGTTACATATTTTATTTTTTATTTTTATTTTTATTTTTTGTCTTTCATCATTTTCAAAAGTGCATTTTAACTCTCATGTATTTGTTGGCTTAAAGTTGTTATATTTTATATATTCATGGAAAATAGCTCGGTATCTGTATTCCCCGCTCTTGCGTATATCTATCTATCCCCCTCCCCATGGGCTTATTTGTGTTTTGCACAAGTCAATTGTTGTGTACCTACTTTTTAATTTTTCAAGTATGTTTCGATTATCATTATTTTTTGGTTAATTAATTAAATTCAAAAAAAAAGAAAAACAACCAATTAACAAAAGCGAAAAGAGATAATTTTAATGTGAATGTACTTACATAGCGTATTTGAAATCTAATTGTTGTATATCTTTCGCATAATTGTTGTTGCTTTAGTTAATGAGGTGTGGAATATACTCTTGGTTTTATTTAATTTGGTTACGATTAGTTTCTGACATGCAGTCAGGGTTAATGTTTTGTCCAAAAGAAATAACCTAAATACGCATACGCTATTCTGTTTAAAGCTTAGGATCATTTGGGTTCATTTGACGTTGATTTGGCGCTCGCAATTGTAGGTAAATTCGCTTTAAATTTGTAGATTTTCAAAGGTTTCGTTGAGTTTTTGCCAAGAAAGTGCGGAGTATGAGTGGGGTCTGCTAACCAAACTGCTGAAGATCCAATGTATTGCAATTGTCTCCGAGTACTCGTTTTGAGGAGAATATTGAGGATTCTTTATCCAATAACTCGTCGAACTGCCTATATCCATAAGTGCTACAAAAATTCGGTTTGTTTTGCCACCTGGACCAATGACTTCTAAGGGAGACGCAGCGATAAAGAGAAGGCTGAGACCTGCATCTGCAATGTCTCTGCAGGCAGAACGCCTTATCTCAAAAAAGAATGCTTCAGTTCGAACCGGGTTCCATTGATAAGGGTTTAACCCCTGAAAAACACAACTTACACCTGAAATGTTTTTCTGTTTTTCTACTGCAAAATTTCAGACTGGGATTTTGGTCATCGATAGAGCTGTAGTGCATTTTGTACTCTACCTCGGGTCCATAAAGCGTCGACCAAAATTAGATTACGGCAGCTTAATTGCGAATGCCCTAACCAAAGTTCACATAAACAGAGTTTTTTTTTCATTGTTTTATCGTTTTATTTCAAGTGGAAATTGGTAGTCAATGTGAATCAAGTTTTCTTGCAAAACGAAAGAGCTATTTATATACTATATAAGACAAACATTCGACTCGCGAACGATTATAGGGCACTAAGTCTTGGGATTTTTTGCACTACGTCACCACTCGCGAACGTCTGACAAATTTCCGAAAGCACATCTGCCCTGAGAAAGCTTAGAAAGCTTCTCAATTCAGCCGTTACGGACCCGGCATACTCACTCAAACGAATAGTTGTGACGGAACTTCCGTGTCAACTATTTATTAATTTTTATTTATTCCTCACTTTTGCATTGGATCCTACTTTTGTACAGTATTTGTGCTGCTTCTGCAATTAAAATATACGAACCCACACGATTGGTTTTTTGACAGGCAGGCTTTTACATTAAGATTACAAATTTAAGTTTGCTTAACTGACAGGCAGTTTAAGACCTACCCTCAAAAGTCAGTCATATCAACATCTCTTTTGTTTGTGTTGCTTCTCATGTCAAATTCCAAGTCGTCGATGTCGTTTCGACAAATGTCTCTACTAAAACATTTTACATTTAATACAGATTTTGAGAAACAAAAAAAAAAAAATCAACTGCATTCATACGCCTCAACTAAAGCTACAACATTTTGGTGTGGGTACAATATTAACTTAAATTTATTTTATCCGTTATATAGTTTTCAAAATGTCTTAAACAAAGTTAATTGTTAATTTTTATTTGATTTTTATTTAAGTGACTACACCAGGTAAGCTATGTAAAAGAAAATTAGGGCAACAAAAACTCTCGCATAAATTACAAGGTTAGTTACTTACATTTAAATTATCTTTTATTTTTTGTTCAACATCATCGTCGCATAGTAAGTACTATCTCAGCATAATGTAATTCTTATTATCTCTAACCTCCCACCACCCCACCAATTTTCAATAAATAAACGGAGAAACTTCTGCATTGTGACGAAATATTTCTGCCAACGACAAAAGCCAGCTAAGCATATAAAAATCTATTTTACTATTTACTATTCCAAATACACTTTAAATTAAATGTTTACCCACGTTTTCACCAATGTTGTGTTGATCTATATTAAAATGTAAAAAAAAAACAAAAATTAAAATACATTTATTGCTTGGTGTTTATAAATCTAAAGAAAAAAGTGAAAAGCAGTATCAGATTATTTAATATTTAATGTTTGTTGCCATTGCACGCTACTTAAGTACTTATACGTATTTACAAATGACAAAAACAAAAAACAAAAAACAATTCATTGTTGCAGCATATTCATATAAAAAGGTACAGCGTTTAAAATACATATTTTCAATTTTTGTGTAGCTTAGAACTAGTTGTTTAAGGAATGGAGTGTTTTTAAAAGCAGTACTATAATAATTCTTAAAATGTACCCATTTATCACTTTTACTACTCCTCTTAACACAAACACGGGTATTGTTGTTAGTCTATGTTGTAATATGAGATTTATGAGTTGGAAATCCTTTAGGAGCAAGGTTGAGAGTAATTTTGAGGCCAATTCTTCGCTGCATGATTGTTATTGTTGATTTGGCACAAATTTTGCGGAGTTTATTACATATACCATTATATTGATACGCCCTCTATCGGACATATTAAAGAGTTCACGAATGAAAAGCTCTGTTCAAGCTCTGTTTCCATGGAATGTTTATGCTTTATGCTTTCAAGTTGGAATGTAAAAGAACTAAAAAAAAAAGTTAGAGGCCTCAACTGGGTTTCTTGTGGTAGTCCAACGATTTGTTTCAACTGTAAGCGGTTGGAGTAGAAGAAAGCTTTTTTAAGTTTCCAAACTCAGTCAACATTATTTTTATTTGAAAATGAAAACTTATCCTTTAAGTAAAATCTAATTTGTCGTTCAAAAAATGCGTATAAATCGATTAAAGCTCAAAATATGTCTCCGGGGAAATAATTTGCTAGCACAATAAAAACTAAAATCAAACTCACAACGACTGTTTCGATTGCATTTTTCCAGAGAAGTGATTCCTCGGTCCCACAAAAAGCAAAGCATCTCGATGTACGTAGACAAAAAAAATGCATTCACTTATATTCATTCGCAAACTTTTGCAGCTTTATTTAAAATGCTTTTACAGTAATGCCGTCGGGCGTTTACGATAAGCTGACTGAATTTGGGATTCGGCCCGATTTAATCAAAATTAAAAGCTAAGTGGAGAAGGCTCAGGAATGTGCATACATTTATGAGACCAATTAAAACCTACTAATTCATTAGAAATATTTGCCAAAGCCGTAACACTGCTTCGTTAATTAAGCCAGTATAGCTTTGTATATAGAAACACAAAGTACAAATTAATAGCTCAAAGCTACCATGAAGTTCTATATACAAAGGCCTACTATGTAAAACTTACTAATAACCGTTTTTAACCATAAAATAGATTATTTTAGACGAAAAGTTTTGCCATTGACAGTTCCTAAGTTGGACACTAAAAATGATTATAAGCAGTAGCACCCACGCTATGTCTATTTACCTATTTCAACTTAACGCCAGTATAGCTGTGAAAACGCATTTGTAACGTCCAAATCATTACTACTAGCGCATCCCAATACCTCACTTTATTCGCATCATACATTTCCAACTGATAGCAACCACCCTTACCAGAGCGTGCCGCAAGGCTATCCAAACTTGTGTTCCCTACTGAAGGCATTTAGAACGCACTATTCAAATAGATTTTGTGTAGACAGCATCATTGCTTACATCATCTCAATGAAAAGATAACTCGCATCTGCTACCTACTTGTAACCATTGATCCCATAAAGGATTCCCATCATCATTGATAATTTTTTTTTATTTTCTATTCCTCTTTACACTGTTTCCCCCTTTCCCGGCCCCCTACTACCTCTCAATCAAACAGACTATCCAACGAGAACAGCACTTGTGTCCCCTCTTTTAATTTGGGTAACGGTATCTATTTGCAGCTCAAAAAAGTATCTAAATATACATAAAAATATATCAAAAGCACGTTACTATTACAAACAATATTTATAATAATATCTCCTAGAGTATCATACACATGACAAGTGATGTTCAAAATTTGTATCGATGTCCAAAGAGCTCATCGAATGAATTATGAATATTCGCAAAACTGATGTTGGACTTTTGTCTAAAGATATTTGGACGAATGTACCTCACCGTTTTCCAGACAAAATATATTATTACCACAAACTATATTATATGTTACAATATTTATTTGTACATAAATACACACCAGTTTGTCGAAAAAGGTAAACAACTTATATACATATATATTTCTGTTTCTCTAAACCTATCTCTGTTTCTTGAATGTATATGTCTAAAAGTAGGCAATGAACTTGATGTAGAAGAAGAAAATATCCGCTTTTTGTTTTAATTTTGTTAAAAAAAAAAAAAAATACGCTTCATGGATTTTTATTTATTAATTTATATTTGATTTTTTTTTTCGAGTCTGGAAAAGATGGGCGACAAGCAAGTAGATGGATCGTGCTGTTATGCAACAGAAAAAAAAAAACAAAATTAAATAATAAGCTAACAAAGCGCCATTCAAAACTTGTCACATCAGTTTTGTTGATCGGGAAATTCCTTGTGGGTCTGATTATTGGAAAAGCTTTCTCATTTTCCTTTTGGAAATTTTCAAATAATTCTCACCCGCAAGTGAACCTCATCACAGTTTCTATTGGGATGTTAGGAATAATAATATTTTTTTGTTTACATAAAACTGTTGGATTTCCCGGTCCTTGTCACTGTCTATCATACTGTCATAAACAAAAAAAGTATATATTTTTTTTATTTCAAGATAAAAAAAAAATAGATCTACAGAAAAACTACTATAAAAAAACTATTTGTAAGTCAAGTAATAGAAACATAGCTACAATTGATTGATAAAAGAAACAAAATATATAGTGAAAATCAACTTAAACAAAAATACAAAGTCATAAATTTAGAAGTTACTTTTTTCCATTTGTTTGTTTTTGTGGTCGCATCTGACTATTCTCTGACAGTTTTCTTTTTTTTTGAATACAATTTATAAAAAAAAGTGAAAAAAGTGACAAAACCTTTGTTCTCAGAAAAAAAAGCTACATAGTTGTTTCGTTCGCTAATAGAAATTTTATAATGTTTTTTTTTTTTTTTTAGTTTTTCTGTTTTATTGTATATGAAACAACTTTCAGGACGTCAAAGTCATGTACATTTTGTTCTTCTAAGTTTAGCATTTGATTAATAATTAAATTCGAAAAAAAAGCAAACAGATATACATATTAATTGATTGAATTTATTACTATTATTATTCTTATTTTAGTCTTATAATAATTACCATTATAATTACGGAAGATTTAATAAAAAAAAAACAAGAAATAAGCAAAAAAGCTCCACAAAAAAGGTCGTTTTATTTATCGGCTGTATTGGGCGTGGTGTAAATTCAATCAACAGCAGCGGATTATCAATTCAAACACCGCCTTTGGCTATAAAAAGAAATAGCATCAGAGTTCGTCCAGCACTAAACACGAAAATGGATTTCTGCTTGCCAGTTGGATGGACCGGAAATCAAGTCAAAAAAACCTATGTCAACGTCACGCAGAAAAACTATGTCCTCAACATTTCGACTTATTTCTGACCTAGCCCTATTAAAACAAACAACGGATAGTAAAATTAATTGGGTACGACCGCCATGACTCATGAAAATGATTTTGAATTTATTTCGTATATAAACAAAACTTCAGATCTCTTCCATTTGTCCTACAAATAGAACGGACACACTTATTTGGTGGCTGCGATGCTTAATTATACAGGGTGTCCGCCGGGAAGGTATACTACTTTGTTTTGCAGCCATTTCGGTAAACATTACTCTTTACAGTTCCTATTTTGCAGTCGTGAAGTAGACACGTGGCAAATTTATTATGGAAAAATATTCGATAAACCAACGTGTTTTAATCGTTAAAACATTTTATCAAAATCAATCATCGATTACTGTGACGATGACAAAGTTACGTGAAATCTTTGGGAGAAACAACGTGCCAACAAAACGCACTATTTATCGTGTAGTGAATGATGGAAAAAATGGAAAACCCTCAAATTATTCATCAGTCACCTTTGCATCCATTAAAAGTTACAGTCTGGTGTGCAATTTGGTCAGGAAGAATCATTGGACCTTACTTCTTTAAAAATGAAAACGGCGTAGCGGTAACTGTGAATGGGGAGCGATATCGTGGTATGATTGAAAACTTTTAAACGCCACAGCTTCATGCTTTGGGCTTGATTAACATGTGGTATCAACAAGACGGTACCACATCGCTTACAGCCAGGATTACAATGGAATTACTGCGAGAGCTCTTTCCACAACAAGTTATTTCAAGAAATGGTGATGTTGATTGGCCTCCACGGTCGCCTGACTTGACTGCTCCGGACTTCTTTTTGTGGGGATATCTGAAAAGCAAGGTTTATGCAAACAAACCAGAAATGCTTGAGCAACTCAAACAAAATATTCGTGATGAAATTAATGAAATACCGCGTGAAATGTGTGAGAATGTAATGAAAAATGTGCTCAAAAGGGCTCGCATTTGTGAGACTAACAGAGGCGGACATTTACCTGATATTGTATTCCATACATAATTGCCGACATTAAATAAAACATTTATCAATATAAGATCCATTCTCTTTCATTGCATCAAAAATTATAAACAAACAAAGTAGTATGCCTTCCCGGCGGACACCCTGTATTTTCTAATGGAGACAGATTCGCCTAGATATTTTTAGTACCATGTTCATAAGAACATTCCATACTTAAATCAAGAGACAGCGTATCTCCTATCGGAGGTCATTGAGTACTCCAACGAAGTCAAATACCTGGGACTAATCGTTGACAAAACACTCAGCTGGAACTCCCACATAAATAACAAAATAACTAAAGCAACAAACGCTTTATGGGCATGCCGCCGCATGTATGGCAAAACATGGGGAATCTCTCCAAAGATGACCCAATGGATATACACAATGATGATCAGGCCCATCATAACATACGCTTCTTTAGTATGGTGGACAGAAACAAAACAAAAGACAGCCAATGCTAAATTTAATAAGGTACCACGACTTGTATATCTGGAGCCATGCGTACCTGTCCTACTGCGGCTATAGAATCCGTAATAGGACTAACACCTTTCCACATACACATAAATAAAGTGGCAATTCGCAGTTCGGCAAGTTTGATCCAAATGAAAGAGATAAATCTCAGCGAACATCTTGAGCTATTTGATTTGTTCTCTGAAATTCCAGTACTTGAAATGATCTGCGCGGTAACAGACCGCCTCCCAAAAACTTTATGCTTCGATTAACGGTTCACTACGGAAATAGCTCAGCTATTTGCCAAAATGGTCTAAAGTGGTATACGGACGGCTCCAAAATGGAAACAGGAGTGGGAGCTGGTTTCCACGGACCTAACCAAAATGTCTCAATTCCAGTGGGGGTTAGCCCAAGCGTGTTCCAGGCTGAACCTTACGCCATCAAAGAATGCGATAGCCATATACATGACACTGGTATAAAAGGCATTCACATCCATATATTCACGGACAGTCAACCAGCTATAAACGCCCTTAGCTCGTTTATCATTGACTCCAAATCGGTACTAAACTGTTTCAACGCCTATCAAACGCTTGGTCTTAAGAATAAAATCAAACTATGGTGGATTCCTGGCCATGAGGCTTTTGAGGGAAACGAGAAAGCCGACGAACTAGCCAGAATGGGCTCTGAAACCCCCTTCACAGGACCTGAACCCTTCTGCTGTACACCCAAATCGTCTATAAATATCGCTATCAAAAAGGGGAACGTACAAAATGTATTTCATATTGGGAAATATCCCAGGTCTAAGCAGGCCAAGCGTGCTATACAGCCTTTTAGAAAAGATGCCAACAAAATTTTAAACCTAAATAGACATGATATCAGAAACCCAACTGGTTTCCTCACAGGAAATCATTACCTACGATATCACTTAAACAAAATAAATTTAGTCGTTTGTGTCTTGAAGAAGCCGAAACTGCTGAGCACATAATTGTGAGTGTCCAGCCCTATGCGGAATCAGAAGAAGTATCTTCTACAGGCAGCTCCTGAGCCCTGAAGAGATGAAGAATTGATTAACTTTATTAAGGTGCCTGTCCATTTGAGAGTAAAAATGCTGCGAGCAGCTCTCGAGAGCAAACTCGCAAGTGGACATAGTCTTGAGAGTAGTTCACGGAGAGTTAACTTTTTACTCTCGAGATTCGAGCCTTTTGAAAGTCACTCGCAAGTGGACACATGTTCTGGTCACTATCGGAGATTAGCTCGCAAAATTCCAACGTGCTTCGTATTTTGCGAGCAGCTGTCGAGAGTCGACATGGCAAAACAGTGGACATCGGAGAAAATTAATCCACTCATAGAGAAATATGAACATTGAATTCGATAATTTTTAAAAATTAACATAATTTATGTTCCTTGAAGTATTTATTAATTTACGTTTAAGAATAAAGTTTTTTTTGTTTTTTTTTTTACCCTCAAATATTTATCTTCTAAACTGTTGAAAATTGCTGGACAGACTTCTCTCACAATTCTTCCAATCGTACAGACTGGGATACGAAATTTGGTATCCATTTTAAAAATAGTAGGCCCAACGGATTGAATTATATATATTCTATTTCACTTGTTGTCAAACGGCAAAAATCCCTGAACTGTTGAGCATCTTCAATTTGAAGCTCTCTTGTAAGAGTAGACCCTCCACCGAGTTCACGACGGCGATCTACAAATGGTTTAATCTAGCATTTCTTTTTTGCTTTATTATTTTTTTTAAGAACAGTGCTAATAATTATTAACGCAGCGGCAACCTTTTGCTTGTTAGAATACATTTTAACGTAACTAGCAGACGAAATATATCAAGTGGACATGGTTATGATAGTACTCTCAGGGAATCTACTCTCAAAATGTTATCAAAGAACTCGCGAGATTAAAATCGCGAAACTATTACTCTCAAATGGACAGGCACCTTTAGGAAAGTAGAGAGACTGTTAGCCTAAACAATATTCTGACCCTATGGCACAATAGATCTTTTAGGTCGACGACCGACGTGCCTTTTATCGCGCAGGCGAGTCAGAAAGTTTTAAAAAAAAAATCCCCTATAGGAAGATAGTTCAGGAGAGATATTTTATTTATTTGCACTAACGTGGTAGTCTTTTCGTCTCGCCATATTTAATAGCATTATTTTCTTTCATTTTAAATCTGTACCGCATTTCGCAGCAGTGTTTTTATATCGTGGGATTTATCCCTTTTTGTGGGAATTTCGATGTCCGAAAAGCCTTCCGTCTGATAAAGGGATAAAGCACCAAATCGTGGGAATTTCAGAAATCTGACAAAAAATACTGAAACTATAAATTTTTGGTGAAATTCTATCAAAACACTTGTATTTCACCATGATTATCAACACATTGAATGTCCATAAAAAACAGCTCATGTAAATCGTCTTTTAACAAAATTTTCTAGTACCAAAAAATAATCATAGCAGTTTTTATACTTAAGGTTAATTTAACGTGACTTTCTTTCCGTGTAATACAAATTTTATATTAAAAACTTCATTTTGACGCAAAAAAGTAGCGTGGGATTTTTAAAGGCAATTTGAGTATGGTGAAAAGGGAAAAATGACCAAGCTTCGTGGGATAAATGAAGAGAGATTGCTAGCAACACTGTATTCGCAGTATCACGTTCTGCATACTAAAACAATAATGACACTCCTTCTTAATAATTTATTTGCTAATGAGAAAGAATGATGACACTGCCATCGCCAGCACATTCTGTCCTGTAAACTCTTAGTCAGATGAAATTTGTCATGGGATTTTACTACAAAAGAAGAGAAAGAAACATTTTTTTGTTTTTCCGAAAATGAATCACCGCACTGAATGTTGATGAAGGCGCCCAGCCCATTATGCGTATTTGTGTGTAAATTACGATGGGAATTTTTAAAATGTACCCTACATATTTGGAAATACTTTTTTTTTTAAATTGCTCTGCGACACAACAGATTTAACGAACACTTAGGCATGTTTGCGAATTTTCAGTCTCTTTTGGGGCCTAATTGCATGAGGACAATCATTTTTAGTCGCAATTAGTACCAACTTTGTTTTCCCCCTCTCTAGAAAACGCATATACATATACGATACTCAGAAAGTCGTGACCAAACTTCTCCAATGAACATTAGATTTCCGCTTTTAATACTTAATTATGGCGAATTGACGTAGGCATCGAAATAACTTGAATAGCTGTTTAGTGTTTAGTTGTACTTAATATTGTATCGAAGTCGAATATGGGACGTAGACAGCAGTTCGCCCGAAAAATACTCGAAGTGAGATTTGTTTTGTTAAAATGTTATAACCTTGAACTCTGAGTTAATTTTTTGTTGTTGTGAAGATGATGATGAATAAATAAGTTGAAATTAAAACGAAAAACCCAATTTGTGCGGGTTTGAGCTTTAACGTGAGGTTGTTTTGTGGAACGTTTAATACGCATTTCATTGCATTTGGAGCTATCGTTTAGGTTAGGGAAGGAATTCACTTTATATCGAGGTTGGTGAACTACCTCAACTGTTGCGTGGCTAGATATGTTTCCATATTCACGGTTTGTCAACGTTTTGTAGGGTTGTTGTTTCAGTAAAATAATGTAGAAAGGAAGCATAAATGTTTCGTGTCAGAGAATTTTATTTTTAAATAAGAAACAGACAAGGGCAATTTTATTTTAAGTTTTGGAAACCGTTGCCAAACTGATCATCTGACATCTGATAATTCAGTTAATTTTGAGACGTTGGCATAACCCTTATGTACCGCGTCCACCTTTGCATAGTGCATTTAGACCACTTTTAGACCACTTTTCTTTTTAAATAATTGGGACAATATACTACGATTAATTGGGGTAATGTTTGTTGCCACAGCCTCGATGTTGATTTGTTTGTCGGCATGCACCAGCGATTTACCATATTACCGAAAATAACAACTTAGTGCCGTAAATAGCAAGATATATTGGTAGATAATAATTACATTTGCACGGTGCCGTTGAATGTATTGACCCGCATCAGCAATATCTCCTCTTCAGCCTTTACAAATATTATAGAGGCGTGCCGCGACAGAACTGTACATCACTTTTACCCAATCCAACGGAAACCCCAAGATTCAGTCATGTCTATCGGTCTTCAAGGAATCGCACTAAGTCGGTGGAGTAATCAGCGATTTTTTTATGATCATGAAGATTTAAGTAAAAAACCTCATTTTTTGTGAAAGGAAAATTAAATATCATCCTTCTTCAAGTTTAGAGTATCTTTTGGTTTATTCTGCTCGAAGCTCTTCGATAAAAGAAGAACATCGCACACTTTGTAGGTACTCTCAGGTTTAAACTATTTTTGGAAGTGCGGTGCCAATTGTTTTGGATGTGGATGCTCTTGGAAATTGGAAGCCCAGCAGTCGACAGACAGTCGTTCTACAATATAAACGAATAAACATTCTTGACAACCGCAATAATGGCCCTATTTAGTCCGCATAGTGTTAAGGCGCGAGCTCATCTCGAGTGTTGTTTTGATGCATCCTTAGTGGCCAAATTGTTAGACCTGGGTTTGTTTATTGTCTTATCAAGGTCTTCACAAAACAATTCCTGTCAAGCGTTGTACGAAGTTCGGCGTTTTCGTACTTGAGGCTGTTAAACTTAACCGAGACTTGTTGTTTTTAAGACCCTAATGGTGGTATTTTTGTTACCTTCGACATTTCTTCCCCAAAACGATCAAAAACTAAAACCTCTAGAGCCAAGAGCCAACCTGCCGTAAGGTACAAAAATGCACTGCTACCGGGCGGTTTTATTTTTATTTGTATATGCAATAACTAAAGGTATGCCTCAGGTACAACCACCGTTAGGTTGTAAGACTTTCATTTGAAAAATGACGAATTTCAGTAACAACCTTATTCGTATGTCGACAGTTTTTGTTAACTATTCTATGGCTCCAAAAAAAAAACCGATTCTAGTCATCATTTTTTCCCATCAACCATTTACGACCTTCGAGTACCAGATGAGACTCAATGTTAGGCAAACGAAACCATTTCATAAGTCGATTTTCAAAATGTGCTAGATGTGCCTTGAGGGTCTCGTTAAACAATGCATCACAACTCTTACACCTTTTAGACGTGAAATTCCAAAGCTAAATTCTTTCAAATTCAGTTCTTCGCCAGGTCATCGCTTTGATTTGGATTTGTGCGTGTTAGTCGGTTATCATTTCTGTACCAAAGAGATACCTTGGAGCTTCAACGATGTCAACGATGGAATGGAAGCCAAAAGTCCAACAAACACTTGGCAAAGCTTTTAAAAATTTAGATTTAGACACCTACACACAAACGAATTCAGAAGAAAAAACACCAAATACCTCGAAATAACATGATTGTTCAACAACGCCAAAAGCTCGTTCAATCAAATCACACTTCACACAGTGGAGGAAAGTGCTGGCTGAACCTTGCTCAAAAGCTAAGCCTCTCTCTGGGTGAACTAAAATAAAAATAAAAATATAGTACCACAAACAATCAAAGTATCTCTTGGATGTTGGACGACGACGTTGGATACTTGACTTAACAGTGGACAGTCAGTCTTGATTTGTGGCTTAACCGAGCAGGTCGAACCATCCCGCTTACATTTAAACTCTTCGGTTGTGATGTGTTTACTTTTTTTGCTCTCTGTTTTTGGAAAGTTTTTAATTTAACGCTTATCTGCGTAGCCGTGTGTTTGGATAGATTTTTCTTTTGTTATCGCATTTCTATTGAAGAAAGAAACGCAAAATCGTATTACGTTCGAAGCGGAAACCATCTAACTGTGAATTAGTAAGCGGAACATGTCCGAAAATCCTTAAAAAAAGCCGGCTAAAGTGTCAAGAAAAAATCCACTTAGTGAAATATAAGTCAAACTGAGTTATATAACTGAGTATACGTCACATAACCTACCTTGTGCATATAGACTAGAGTTGCACATGTTGATCAATAACAGTTGATGTTGTAAACGGGGTAAAAAATATTCATCTATGTGTTGTTACAATTAGCGATTGCGCCGATCGGGGTTAATTGCACTTTTGTGTTGGTTTTTTGTTTTTCGTTATAATAAGAATATTTAAAACAAAGACTTGCTATACCTTCTAAGGGGAACACAAGAAAATAAATAAATACAATGGCACTACAACGAATTCGTTGGCGTTCAACTGCGGCGACGCAACAGCAACAACTTTGGCTGGGGCTCGTCGGACTGTGGTGTTTTGTCGGATTGATGACATCAGTCGCATGCAATGACAATCTTCGTGTTGCATACGAATGGAAAGAAATCGACTTCAAGTATCCAAGCAAGGAGCAGAAACAGCTGGCAATCGAAAGTAATGAATTTATACCAGAGAATGTTATACCAGTCGGCTTGGAAGTATACCGATCAAGGTTGTTTGTCACACTGCCACGGTGGAGAGAAGGTGTACCAGCTTCTTTGGCTTA
This sequence comes from Cheilosia variabilis, assembly GCA_951230905.1. Lineage (NCBI taxonomy): Eukaryota > Metazoa > Arthropoda > Insecta > Diptera > Syrphidae > Cheilosia > Cheilosia variabilis. Next base: position 21,962,742 of record OX579680.1, on the reverse strand, counting down.
CCTTGATCTTAATGGTGAGTTATGATGCCACTCAGTATTTTAGTCGTTTGTACTCGTATTGTTTGTGGGTAAGTAGTACTGTGGTTTTTGTTTTTGGCTTCGGAAAGTCGTTCGAATAATTAGTTTTATTACCTGCCGACCACGCCTAGTAAGCTTTTGTTTATCGTGTATTTTTAATTGGGAATCTCAGATATGTATGGTATATACGCCCGCAAAAATAGATATATACTGAGTACAGTAGAGAACTTCTTCAAGGCGTTCGACTTGAAGACAAAATTGGACGTAAATGCAAATGAAATGATTTATCTGTGAAGTTAGCTCGTAGGTGTTTTGTAAATAATTATTTATAGGCATGCTCGTGGGAAGTTCCCTTCTATGGGCGGAAGTCTGAAGAGGGTATTAGTACAAGTAGTCAAGCGGTCTTTCGGTTTGTGAGAATTTTCAAACAAATAGTCTGGGAAAATCCTTCAAACGAATGTATAACACTGGGGCGATTGTATTGCGTTATTCTTCCACAAGATGGAGTGAGTGTCTACCTGTTGTTAAATTCAGCCCATAAAAGGCGAATGCAAATTATATTCCTACCTCGCTTAATCAACAAAATACTGGATTGTTTTTTTTCTAATAAACAAAATACTGGATTGGTTTTTTTTGTCGAGAAAAGGTGCGGCAGCCGGTATTTTGCTTTACTTTTGAAATGCCAAATTTTTAGTACACACACATCTGCAGAATTAATGACCATGAAGTGTTCTTATGTCTATGCAGAAGTTATATTTTGACCTCGTTCTTGCGGAACAATGTGGCCTACTCAAATGTCGAAGGGTGCTAATTTACTGATTTTGCAGTAGAAAAGCTTGTTAATTAGTTCGAGGCCTGTTTTCTTTGATGGATTTTGGGAAGCCGGGCGATAGTAAAGTTCTTTGAAATCAATTACCGTGAATGCGATTTGAGGCAACTTTTATAATTATAGGGTACACTCGGGAATCCCAAATTTCTAATGAGTATAATATACTTTGGAATTTGCAAAATTGCTTTGGTCGTTACTGGGAAATTGGAACTGCATGGGCTATAATTTTGTTTTGCGATTTATCAGAATTTTATACTTTATGTAGTAGTAAAATGGATTGTTCTGAAAAAGGTACATGTCGAGGCTGACCGGTTCGAGTAGAGACTTGAATGGAGTTTTCCTTCTACCACAATTGAACATTGAATGTATTTTTTAGTGGTAATTCATTTCGACAGTTTTTACTAGGAAGTGTGAACAGAGCTCAGGGTCGGCATTCTGTAAGGCGAAACGTTAAAACGTTTTCGTGTGCACGAAGAAATTTGCTTGTGTAACATAGGGCAAATCATTCGTCCGCACGAAAATGTTTGATCATTTTGCCTTACAGAATCTGACCCCAGATTTATTTTAAACTAGTTGACCTGGCGAACTTCGTTCCGCTCAAAGTCGTTAATGAAATGAGAATAGTACTTAAGAGGCATATGCTGCTTTTTGTAATTCGGTCAATTCAAGTTCTTTATACAAAAGTTAAACTGAAGTATAAAAATGTCGATGTGTTTCAGTCATACCGCAATGATTCAGCTTTTTCATTGAAGTTCTTTATTGTACATTTTTCGTTCTATTCTCGGGTCGACATGTGAGCAAGCCACATGCAATTGACCATGTGAGAAACGTAGAAATTCAAGACTGATGCCACAAACATACAGCGATAGTCCTTGCGACTTATTAATTGCCATAGCAAAAGCGAGACGCACGGGAAATTTAAAACGCTTAATACGAATGAAAAATCGTTCGGAATGAACGGAATCCGCGGAATGAGAACATCTTCGCCTTTGAATTTTCGCCTCGCAATCGTCGCTTGAATGACATTTGATTTGAGGTTTTTCAAACGCGTTCCGTTACCAATTTTCGTCGCATTGAGGTTGCCCAACAAATATATATCCAAGCTGACTTTCAAAGTCAAATTCTGTGGCAAATTACCCGAATCCAATTACAACGGAACGAAATCAAACGCAGTTGGTTAATCACACCCTCACAATGCAGTTTTTCGATAGATATCTGACCGCACGCAATAGCAAAGTACGTCCAATTCAATTGGAACGACGAAACGTAAAGGACAGCTGTCATATTTTGCAATGGCGAGTGGATCATCCCCGCCACCTGGCGGTTTACCGAATCATCAACAAATATGTCTAAGTCGATGCCACCTGTTTTCCAACAAATATACTAAAAGCAGTATGTGCTGCTCTGCTGAATCTCATTGCGTTCTTGTCTATCTCGGTCTCCAGTTTTGACGACCTCACGGTGTTCTTGTGGTAATGGGGACGTTCAAGTATCTATTTTAGTAAGTCTGACAGCTCTCTCACTAGATGTATCTCGCTCTTGATTGGTCGAAGTCGGTCAATTGAGCAGCTGTTTCAGTTGACGTTTATGGAGGGGTAGCCGACGAATCTAGTCAAGAAATTCGTGACTGAGTACTAAGTTGACACTTCGCATAAATGTGGCTGACGTAGAAAAAGTGACGTTCCCGACCAATCTAGTTTTTGCGTTCAGGTTGCATCTCATCTAGACCAATCTAGTCGAGTTAAGATAACTAGATTCTTGAATGTGCCCAGTGTTTCTCGACGTGTTCGCTCGATTTTATGCATTCCGTTTCCGATCTGAACGTTTCGTTTTCCGGTACAGTCGCCATACGTCGTGCACTACGACAGCGAAAGGTGTGACCTTCTCACTGGCGGCAAGATCAAATGAAACTGGGAGGGAACTGCCAAAATCAATCAATTATATAATTGAAGAAAAAATTAAATTATTTTTGTCGTATTTGAAGTGACTACTTTTCTATCCAGTTAATATTTTCCAAAGTGCGATATTCCATAGAAACTTTCATCCCCGATTTCATCCCCTGAAAGATTTTTTTTCGTGACTAAAAGTGCCCAATACGGTTCCATCCAGTCCAAATTCGTCCGTACAGAGTAGCGATTTTTTACAAATCGCTCTACGACTAAACTCACGAACACTGATTTTTGTGATAAAATTTCAAGAGCGTTGCTCAAGTATGAAATGTTCTATGATCATTGTTGGCTGGAAAACACCACGACGATGTCCTGACCAAACCCGATAGTAATCGACTTCTCTTGGAATCAGTGGTTGCAGAATTTCAACATACATACGTTGAACAAACAGGGGACCTAAGACCGAAGCTTGTGGTACACCACTTCTTATTTTTTTTATTCAATCGTCTGAATAATTATAACAAGGACTCTGTTCGCAAAGTAACTCGTTTTAATTCCACAAAAATAGCCCGGTATATCAATTCGATAGACACAAATTTTGATACACTCTCAATTTGCTCAATTAAACGAGTTTTTTAGGGAGTATTTTTTAGTGCCTCCATTCCAGCGCCTGTCTTTTACAGTGGTTCGTGTTTTCGGTATTACCGCGTCTACTAATGATACCGATCTTACGAAAAGAGAAACGTTTGCTTTATCCTTTCAAATCGTTAAGGCTCCCGTAAAAACAATTGAAGGTGGATTCAATCTAGTACTAAAAGTGCTGATTAACTTCTGCTGTTCACAAAGTCTGACAAAATTTAAGATCCTCCTAATTGACTGCATAAATATTTAGTCCGAAATTGTCAGCCGACAGCGACACTGAGTTGATTTGTCTTTCAGTTCTAATTGAAATGAGAACACCGCACATGCAGCTGATAAATGTTCCATATAAATTTTATTACACCCAAAATTACAATTCGAAGTTTTGTTTATGAGATCCGCTGTTAGCCATTATTTTTTAAGTGCTTGTAAAAAATCCGGGTTCAAACTCGAAAAATTCAAGAACACGACGACGTGCAGTAAACGCCAATATTTATCATCGCTCTGATCAGTTGGCATAATTAAGCGCAACTCGAGTACACTGCTCTTTTGGCAAGACGAAACGACAATTTCGTCTCGAACTAAAACAGGATTCAAAAGCGTTTACAGTAGGTACCCACCTACCAACGCAATTAGGCAAAACTCTGAGGAGTGGTTTGGCATTTCAATTGACTTTCCTCCACCATTGATGGAATTCGGAATTCACCTTCAGGCAATTCACGAACAATGACTCATAAAACGAGTTACACAAAAAGTACAAAAAACTAAAAAAATAAAAAAACAACAAACCGAAGAAGTGAAACACAAAACTGCCTTTTTTTTATCACTCTATTACTGTTCGATGAGAAATCACTTGTGAGTCACTCTGCAAGTCCTAACACTTACTGCGTACCTACAGCTATATCATTTTTTAAGAAAGCAATGACAGCTCGCGTATAAAGTGAGTGTATAAATTAAGGAGAGGTGTTTCTTTGCCGTTTGACATTATTGCAATCCGAACAAGCTATTATGATGCTCGCATAATTATCCCGTTATGATATGTGATTGACAAATATTTGCAAATCAGATTTGGAAAACTTTTCTTCACACTTTCGGCGGCCATTACCCGAACAAATACACTTTTGCCAATCGGCTGTATGGAGTGTTTATGTTCGGATCTGTTATCGAGGGTAAGAAATCGACAAATCAACAAGCTGATTTATACATATATTTTTTAGCCTTTTTATTGTTGGCATTGAAAATGCTATAAACTCCCTTCACAAAGTATCGAAATGGAAATTATATAACATGCTCGCTTTTATTATTTTGAGTGAAGGTTGGTACTTTGCAATTTAGAAGTGGCTATATCGCGAACAATATTTATTCAAATGAATGAGAATATCGAGTGTTGTTGTTTGCAACAATCCAATTATCAAGACATTTGCATTAATTGTTCGTTTTAAATTAATAGTCGCTTGGCAAATCTCGTTTGAGTTTAGTTGAAAAGTGAGTTTTCGAGGCTTTTGAGATTCACTTGGATATTATTCTCACATTAGTATTAATTGCATACCAATGAATTATACTGACGGAGAACGTATCGTTTTCACAGGGTGCCCTATTGTCTTTTTTCAATGTTGTTACTATTCTCGCTAGATTACTTAATACCAGAGGTACTTCAATGGCCCAGCATAGTCCTTCGTACAGCTTGGAATCTTCACTGTTGGACTTCATAAAATATACCAAAAAGTACTGTAAAAAAAAATTGGAGTTTCTGGATCGTGGAAGTCTTCAGAACTTCGCAATATAATCTTAGGGACATCTTCACATGAGAGCGACCAACTACCTACGAACGAACGAATATTCGCAAATTTTGACAGTCCATTCACATGATACATTTTATTTGATCGCAGATACCCGCGAATCCAATGACAGTCGCTGTCATTTGTCTCTATTTTTTGGAATAAAAAAAAACTCGAAAATGGGAGGTAGCCGCATTCTATTAAGGAGAAAAGAATATTGTTGGCCTATTTGTGGTGGGAAAAATGTAAAACACAGCAATTAATGCATATACATCCGCTTAACCGAACACAAAAAGAAAAAGTAGAATATTTTACTTTGATAAACATGCTTATCTGTTGATTCAGTCATATTTCTTTTATTTTCCATTCGAACCAAAACAAAACAAATATGTACAAAGTGATATTTCAAGTTTGAGGTTTAGTTCGAACGAATGTTTTATTCGCTAGTCTGTGGAACGCGAATTGAATGGTGTGGATTGTGAATAAATTTTGACAATTCGCGTCAAGGGTGTGTTCGTTCGCGGCAAAAAGTTTGGAATTTGAAATTTCGTTATTTAAACTGTCTATTAACTTTTTTTTTTAATACATTGTGATGGAATAATTAATTAGCCTTCTCTTGGAATAGTAAAATGTGCAATTTTGTGTTCATAAATGCTTCAAAAGTGGTTTGTTCGCATTTCAGCAATTCGTTTGCTCGCTCTCATGTGAATAGTCCATTATTTTATATGAATAGGCGAAGGCAAATAGTTAAGAACCACTTTCACTGCCATAAACACAAAATATTCGCTTAAAATTTTTGTTTGTTCGAAAGATTGTAAAGAGATGCAATGCTGTGTGTAGTTGGTTTTCCAGTATGTTTTGTATTTAAGTCAGGTAAATTGGCAGAATTTCTACCACTGGGCGAACTCTAGTAGTTATAAGTCGCCGTATCCATCTGGAACTCTATATGCATAGAGAGGCTTTGTATTTTGTCAAATATGACTTCCACGTCTATTTTGGAGGAAATAAGGCACTTGTCGAACATGTAGACATGTACGTACAAGGGGAAGACTTTGACATTTAGAGACATTGAGGGGCAGGACGTTATAATGGTGCCACATAAAAAGTCCCTTCAGATCTTCTGGTAAAAGAAAGCAATCATGCTAAGAATTGACACGTCGAATAATCTGCAAACTAAGATATCGGATATCCAAAACAAGTTAGTAGTAGTAGTAGTAGCTCAGTAAAAATAGTAGGTGTAGTAAAAAGTAATCCATTATTTTCTCAATAGATGGCTTTAGTACTCTATATCTGGCTTAGTTTTTTAGTACTACAAAAGCTTCTTTGACAGTTTTGCATTTGATTGATTTTGTTTCGTTTGCGCACGTGTCAAAAATTAGCCCTTGCAAAGAGAAAATACGCTACATTTGACAGTGGGGACGTTCAAGTATCTAGTTTAGTAAGTCTGACAGCTCTCTCACTAGACGAAACTCGGCTCTGATGGGGGGAAATCGGTCGTGAGAGCAGATGTTTCAGTTGACGTTTATGGAGGGGTAGCCGACGAATCTAGTCGGGAAATTCGTGACTGAATACTAAGTTGACAGTTCTCATATGTAGCTGACGTAGAAATAGTGACATTCCCGACCAATCTAGTTTTTGCGTTCAGGTTACATCTCATCCAGACCAATATAGTCGACTTAAGATAACTAGATTCTTGAATGTGCCCAGTTTTTCTTCGATAAAGGCGAAAATGCAAGTCAAGCGGCTGAAAATGTGAATAGTGTTTATGGTCCTGGTACTGTAACAGCCGACCAAGCGCAATTTTGGTTTCGTCGATTCCGTTCTGGTAATTTTGAGGTAAGAGATGAACCACGCTCCGGAAGGCCAATTGTCGAAAATGTTGATAAAATTATGGAAATCGTTAAAGCCGACCGTCATGTAAGCACTGTTACCTTCAAAATGGCAGAAAGTTATCGAACAAAATGGCGCATATTTGACTTAGATCGAATCATTCTATATATATTAAGTAAACCCTTCAATTTCATACAAAACGAATGGATTTCTTTTTACCACACCATTAAATACTTGAGTAATTACAGAATTTAGAATGGAAATACAAAATTTAAGATATTTATTCAACAACCTGTTTGCTAGGCTACGAAAGCTTTTTCAATAGGTATTAACTTGTTAATTTATGTTGAAGCTTTGAAGACAAGACTCTTTGTGTGGGATACAAGCAACAAACGTCGTTCGTGCGATCCATACTGATAATGAAAGCGCATCGTAAGGTATGAGCAAAACTATTCTCGAATATTGGAGTGTAACCCAAGCCTCATCCGTGTGGAAAATAACGCATAGTTTTTTGACGCTCTAGGAAAGTCTGTTTAAATTACATTAAATTGTAAGCCTTTCATAAGCCAATCATCCAAGACAGAGTGACGAAGAAGGTAAAGTTTTGTAGAAGTGTTATAACAGAATGATAAGTGATTTAAGAAAGGCGTGAGTTTATTAGAAAACAATTTTCCGAACAGCATGGTCAAAATTTGCAAATTTGACGATCAATAGTAATGCCTCGATATACCGATTTATAAGTAGGTAGGTATTAAACGCGAATTATTTCTGTTTCAAAAATATCCAGTTTGCAGACAAAAAGTCAAAACTAAGCAGAGATGCAATAACACTTTCAAAGTACGATTTGCGGGATGACATCCATCATCAGCAAAGCTGGGAGTTGCTATTTTTGCGGCGTAAATATAGACTGGGTCAAAGTATTATAGTTCCTTGAGGCGCTTTTGCGTCTTATAAAAAAATATATCCCATGTCCCATCAATAGGCTGCTTTTTAACCGACTGGACATAGAAGGATTGTAATGGTCGCGTTCAATTGCCCGCTATATGACGAGCGGCATGTCAAACGCCATCTAGCGGGAAATGGAACGCAGCCAATGTGTTCGTGCGCAAGTGGCAAGTGTATCTGTTTCGATGTCATTTAATATTGCCTAAACGGTTTGACCGATTTTGAAGAGTGAGAAATCATGAGATTCGTATTCTTCCCCGGAGTGTCTGTCATAGGCTAAAAAAATTAAAATAAAAATGTTAATTTTAAGGACCCAAAAAGATCTGAACAAAACACATTCAAGTATACCTAACCAATTGACAATCCGAAACTACCCACACAGACTAAGAAAAATATGCGTAGCCTCCGACTGCCGAATAGTGAGGTATACTGTATACTTGAATGAACAAGACACATCGTTTTAGGTCTTTATGAGAGTCAGTCGGGTTTTATTGTTTTTTAAATTAACTTATTTTTTAAGATCTGGTTTTCAAATTGGCAGCACCTTTTTCAAGGACACGCAACTTGACAGCTGATGAGATAATTTTATTTTGATATTTCACTACGAGTGTAATCTTACAACAGAAGACTACTTTACCTCCTTGAATTAAAATAGACAAGAGCTTTATTTGACAAAGTCGCGGTGTGATATGTGCGAAGTCCTGCTTAAAATCATTTCGAATGTCATTACTGCTTTTTTTATACATTTAAAATCTGTAATTTTGTATTCTGTACGTCTGAAAAACCTCTCTGTACTTTGTCTTGAAGCGAACTACCCAGAAGTAAGCTTAAGGATCCATTTCAAAATTGTTTGAGATAAGCTACTCGTGTCTTATACTTCGTACGGTTTTATGGCAAACTCTGTCAAAAGCCTTTACGATATTGAGCTGGATTCGCCATGTCGTTCGCCTGATCATTTTGGTGATAATCACCTTTTTAATTTCAAAACAAACAAAATCCCTTATTACCACAAAGTATGACTTTATCTAGTCCTTTATGAAGTCCTGCCTACGTCGCATTTTACTTCCGTTTATTTACCAATTCACTTATTAAAAAATGCAATAACACAAGCCTTTGTTGTTTTTTTTGTTTTGCAGATAACACCACCAAATCACCAGCCCTTACTCCGTTCCCCAGCTGGGTGGCGCACAAGCTGAACGACGATAATCCCGAACTGGTATCGCCATTCAGAGTCCGCGCCGATAGATGCGGCCGCCTGTGGGTCTTGGACACTCGCATCGCCAACATACTGTCGCACACAAAACTCTATGGACCAGCCCAGCTGCTCGTCTACGACCTGAATGACAATGACAACCTGCTCAGGAGATACGTTTTCCCAAAGGACCAAATGAAAGAGAACTCCTTCTTCGCCAACATTGCCATCGAGGATGGCGACTGTGAGAATACATTCGCATATGCCGGTGACCTTGGAGCACCCGGACTAGTGGTTTACTCGTGGAAGGATCAAGAATCATGGCGGATTCATCACAATTTCTTCCATCCCGATCCACTTGCCGGAAACTATAGCATCGGTGGAATCAACTTCCAATGGGATGACGGTTTGTTCGGATTGGCGCTGTCGAAAACCCAAGATGGATTTGCCACGCTCTACTTCCATCCGCTTAGTTCGACCATGGAGTTCTCAGTGTCCACTATGGTTTTGCGCAACAAAACTCTTGCGACCTCCAGTGGAATTTACAAGGAATTCAAAATACTCGGATCTAGGGGTCCAAATGCTCAAGCTGGTGCCGCCTTCCTCGATCAACTGACCGGTGTGCTCTTCTACGCGTTGCCAAATTTGAATGCGGTTGCCTGCTGGAAAACATCGAATAGGGCGTACACAATCAAGTCACAAGGACGCGTCTACATGAGTCCCGTCGAAATGGTGTTCCCCAACGATGTCAAGGTCGACGATCAGGACCGCTTGTGGGTGCTGTCGGATCGATTGCATGAGTTCATTTATGCCGAACTCTATCCGGGCGATTACAATTTCAGGATTTTAACAGCACACGTCAAGGATGCCATTGAGAATACTGCCTGTGATATTAAGACGAAGCCATTGCCGGATATAATCAACAGGTTGGGCGATATCCTTAGGCCAGTGACGAATCCATCAATGTCATCCAGCAGCACCATCGTCGCGTCAAACATTTTGCTAGCTGTTGGACTTTTATCAAGGAAATTGCTGTAGAAACAAAGCGTTTCTCACTCCGAGGCAGGGAAAGTATCACAGCTAAGTCGAGAGGATTCCTTTCTTTATTCACTCAAATGTATCTACAAAAGTGACAAATCTTCTAACTTAGATAGGAGCTTAGGATTACCATAGTCAATAGGTTTGTTTGTAAATATTTACTAGTTTATCGTCAGTAAGTAATTTTGAAGCAACATACATTTCGTGTAGCTTAAGTGGAAGTTTTCTTTTTGTCGAAAACACTTAATTTATGAAATTTCGATCAAATTTATTTTAGGGCTATTGTTTTCAGAGTTGATCATTTATTTGTCCGGGCAACTCCTTCTGCCTTTTTGTAATAAGTATTGTATAGTACATAGTTTGCAATTAAGTAGTTGATAAGAAACACGAAAGAGTAATAAAAATGAGTGTTATAATGTTTTTTTTTTTCAATTTTTTTTAGAACCTATTTTTATCCAAGGAGTTCACGTCCATGGTGTCATCACTGTTGTTGGATCGGTTTTCCGATCGGTTTTCCTCTTCTTCCTTTACGGCTTGCAGACGTTTTTCTTCTTTTAGTTGTATTTTCCTGATAATGCCACCGAACAGAAATAGGGTGATCTGGAATTTATAAAAAAGGTGAAACAGTATTTAGTTATTAAAATAAAAACCCAGCGAGCGAAATTTAACCGCATCCTAGGGAAAAGATAAATAAATTTAGCTTATTTATAGAAATATGATTCTGAAGATGAATATCATATTTCATAGGGTAAGCAAGCTGAAATAATTTGTTACTTTACCACAGAATTTGCGGTCGGATCTGACTACAGAGTGTCAATTTCTAATTATTATTTTTAAACGGATGACTTATATTTAGGTCCATTCGCGTACTTTCACGAGCCAAGCGCTAAAAATCTGTCAAACTCGAAAAATTTAGCGAAACTCTCTCAGAAAGCTGAAAATATACTCCAAAGTACGTGGATACACTTCGAGCTACTTTGAGCCACTTACCTCTTTGACATCGATTCCATACCACGAATAAATTTATAACATACCTTTTTGAAACATTTGAAACGTTCTAGGAGAACATTTGACCACCACCGAAATTTCTTTATTTTCAGATATTTTATTTTTTTGTACAATTGATTTTTAAAAAGGATTTTTTTTTTGTTTCCTGTCAATTTTGCGCATTTGACATTTTTATCAGTACTTGCCGGTTGAAATTCTCTGAGCTGTTTCGAGCCAAGAGAGGAACTGCTCGTTACTCGTTATTTTGCTAATTTTCTCTTTTTCTGTCATTTTTGATGAGTACGTGTATAGACTTTGTGCGATTGCGATCGATTTATATCGTTTGCGTTCGACTCAAACCTCGTAAGCGAACGAACCTATTTTGACAATCGTTTGCTGGTCGTTGGGTTTTATTGTAGTATTCCAATGTTGACGATTTATCTTAATTTTGTATGTCAGTTTTGTTGAAAAGTTGGATTAGGGAGATATTGTAATTTCAAAGTAAATAGTTCAAGAATTTTTAAAAGTTGGCTCTCATACTTAAAGCTTGGAAAGAATTTTAAGAACCTATACCATTAGTAAAAATAAACCAACTTTACTCTCTGGACAGCTATAAAAAGCCAAAAAAAGCAGACAAATAATGAGCAGCAGTTTAAAATTAAGAAAAGCCCAACTCGGGGATATTTTTAGGCATTCATTTATTCGAAATGGGCTTTGGGAAAATTTTAATAAGCCCAACTTTACTTTTAAGAGTAGTTCAGTAAGAAACACAACGTTGGCCTTAGCATGAAATAGAGGGATGGGGTCTCCTTGGATCTTTCATTCTACCAAATATCACACACAGAATCTTTTGTTAAAAATGTTTCAAGGGGTTTTTGTTAGCTTTCGAAAAATTGTATACAGCAGAACCGGAATGACTACGGTCTGGTACAACATCCTGATTTGTTTTATTTTTGTCTTAAATGTCCCCTTAGCTTAGAAACCGAAACTAGGTCGATTTTAGCTTTTTTTACCCAGATGCCATTTTGTGAGGCAATTGTAAAGCCCAGGTAGACAAAGTCTCTACAGCTTCGCAGTTATATCGGAACGTTTTGACCGAGCGTTGGTAGTCCTTTTTCCAATAAAAGGACATTGCTAAGTCTTGTCATCGTTAATAAGCTAAAAAAAAACCAACTATCTACGTCTCCTTCCCCCCATTTTAATACAGGGTGTCCGTTGGCGGATTTATGTTTTCAAAAGTTAATAAAATCTGAATCTGTTTTTTCTTTTGTTTAGTTTGTCATAAACAAAAAGAATGCGGCCTTTTTTTAAGTTTTACTGTGGATAAATTTCTCTCCGTGACAGACTGCGAGTTATTACCATAAACTTAACTCTTAAAGTACCCACATAGAAAAGTAAAATCTACAGTAATAACTCGCAGAGCTAAAGAAAAATATCCGAAGTAAATCCAGCCATTGGATGAATTTATTTAAAAAAAAACCCGCATTCTTTTTGTTTATGACAAACTAAACAAAAAAAATACGTTTCATGTTTTTAGTTTCATTCCCTTTTGAAAACATAAAGCCGCCACCGGACACCTTGTACTAGCAAACGCGACACTGACAGCTCTCTGCGTTCTCAAGATGATGTGAACAGTCAAAATATTTTTAAACGGGTTCTTAGTTTAACGGACGTTTAAAAAATTGTGTACCATTCATGTTAATTTGCTTCACGAATGACGTTGCAGAAGTTACATGATTATGCGCGCACTGGGCTATAATTATTTCTGATTTTAAAGGGTTCGGTGTTGTTTTCGCTGAACTATACAAAAGAGCGAGATTTCCTTACTGTCATTTGAATAATTCATTCCTGCATGCGCTTTCGTAGACGACGTGGAGTACGTACTCTTTACAAGATCGTTAAGTGATTTCTTGACAACATTTTTTTCGCATTTCTTTATTAGAACATAAAAAGCTGGGGGCAGATTCCGGACGATATCGTTTTTGAAACTTTGATGGCCATAAGAAGTTATAATTCTGCCCGAATTTGTTTCACTATTGTCAGCTTTCATCACATTTGTGGAAAATGAACTGGATTAAGGTCGTCTCAAACTCGTAATTTTTGCACTTAGTTGCTACTTTTGGAGGTATATCGTTTCGATGATAATCGTCTGAAAAATTAGGGCCATGCCCTGTTCTTTTATATTGCCCACATGATCTATGTACATCATTTATTTACACCAACAGTATGAGATCCAACTGTTGTTGTAAACCATGGAAATCAATTATCTATATAGATCATGTGAGCGTAATAAAAGGGGCCTAATATTGGCAGTAATATTTGTTATATCCCAAACCGAAAACTGTCAACTTTTGACGGGTTGTTCCTACTCTGACATTTTGTAAAATATCTTGTTTGTCATAAAATCTTTTTGATCGATAAAAACTCACATGCTCCAAGATTCCAATAACCCCAAGTACAGAGAGTCCAAGTAAAAATCCCAATGTGCCGCCCATATCTGCGATGAACTGTGTTGTATCATAGCTCGGCCTGTCTTCAATCATCTAAGTTTCATTTAATTTATAAATTTATATAAAAAAAAAACAGACTTCCATAAAATTTGTTACATACCGATATTAACTTTGAAGTGTAATAAATCCAAACTTGTGTTCGTGGTTCGGGTTGTAGGAACTCTTTACGATTTTGTACATATGTTGAGAATATTTTCGAATGGCACGGTTCCACGCATTCACAGGAAAAATCATCTTCACTATCGTATTTACTAAAAAATATTATGCAGTAAATAGTAGTATTTCGTTTACCAATCTTTTAGTTGGCGATTGGAATTAAAAATTAAAAATTAAAAATAACAAAAAAAAAAACAACAAACACATAAACAAATTTTACAAAAATAAAAAAAAACAATCAATCGTCCGACAAATTGTTGTTTTAGCGCTGTGCGAAAATTAGGTAGTTGCGTTTATTTATAAAATTACATCAGCCGATCTATAGTCGCTAATTAATAAATGAGTATTTTCAGGTATTTTCGAAGCGCGATAGTTTTTTAGTACCTAACTCGTAATTTTCAATATAATTTTCCCATTGCATGGTTGCCACTGGACTGGAAAGTCAGGGATAGTCAGGGAACGAAAATTTGGTCAGGGAAAGTCAGGGAATTTTGAAAACAGTCAGGGAAAATTCACTGTATTTTTTTTTATATAATTTTAGGAAATTATTTATGTCGAGCTCCGAAGTCTACCCATACGTTTACACAAAAATATAAAAATCAATGAGCGTGAACACTCCCATTTGTTTCAAACAAATAAATAAACCCTTACTACATACATAACTTATTGATCTCAAGGACAAGTGTTTAAATGCGTTGTTTTGTTTGGTTTATTTGCAAAATTTGGTCAGGGAAAACCTCAAAACTGGTCAAGGAAAATCAGGGATTTTTTTTTTAAATAGTGGCAACCATGCATTGTGACCTGCAAATTATTTAGTGCGAAGGTTAAAAATGATAATAAGTAAGTCCCGGAAGATATCTCTTAAATACCAATATTTTGGAAGGTATAATTGGTTTGAGCATTGAAAATGAGATAATGAAACTCCGAGAAGAAAAGGATCACCAGATATGCATTTAAGAAGAGAAATTTGTTTTTGCTCTCTTCCCATTCGAAAATATTTATTTTTAATAAAAATACAATTTCTTCTGTTTTACACTTTTCTTAAAAAAAGTTGTCAAAGTTCCCACACCAATTTCAACGCAAGATTTTGCAAAATCATTAATCGATCTATGCTTTATAGAAACGGAATAGTGATCCAAAACATAAATTCAGTCAAACAGTCGCGAGTCATTGCAATCAACAATTCAGACAAAAATGCCTTTATTTTAAGGATAATTTAAATAAAAGAAGGATGCATGTAGGAAAATTTCTTCTTTCAAACCCCAACCTTGCAGGACTCCCTTACCTTTGATATGACACGGTGAGATTCTTCATGGAAGAAAAATTGTCACAGGGTACCATTTCTATGGTCGGCATCCAAGGTCCGGTGCAACCAGCCAAATCGGTCACCTCCTTCCATATGCAAGTCTCTCCGCACTAAAATGTTTTCAAGAGAAATGTCATTGCCCATTTTTAGCAACTTGACTTCATTTTTTGATTGCCTTACCTTCAGATCACTATATGCCTCGTTATCATCACATGGCTCATCTATAGTCGATACCGTTGAAAAGTGCTGACTTTGCAACTTAATTTCAATGTTTTCGTTAATTTCAGCAAACACATACTCAACACGTCCCGATGCTTTCATATTGATTTCTAAATTGTACTTTTGAATTGTATAGCATGGTATCTGGAAAGATTCATTGTCATTTTTCCATACCTGTAAACTCCTCGGCTGCATCATGAACATAGATATGCCAGCCTGGCTGTTCTTCATAATTATTACATTCGGTTATTGGAACGTGGTGTTTTAGCATCATGGAGTAGCCGGTGTTTTTTGAGGCGCGTTTTGATGGACACTTTGGATTAAGGGTATAGCATCGGCCCAAATTAAAGTGGATGCTACTCGTAATCTCCACGTCTATCAAAAATTATTGTAGTTAGTTAGTTTGTATAAGAAATTAATTTGTTGATAAAAGTAAATAGGTGGCGCTAGATCCACTCATGGCCTTTCTTCCAAGACCTTGCTTCGACACTTAGATCCGTGGGAGTTTATTTTTGATTGGTCCCTTTTATACCTTTTTAAAACCCACAAATAGATGCAATTTTTCTAAGAAAATCTTAGGCATACACAGAAAATAACATTTTCCATAAGCGCCCTGCTCTGACAATTTTTACGAGTGCTTTGGTTAGAATTTAAACATCTTCGAACTAAACCATTACATATCACTTGAGGTGGAATTTTAATCTTCGATTCTCCCTATAAAATCTTCGTAGAAAGACAGGAAGTGGACCTTGCTCACATTGAACGACATTTTCTTAAAGATGACATCTAAACATTTGGCTACGAATATGTAATCCTAGGCGTGCTTTACAAAAAAAACTTACTTGTTTGTTCACCATTATATCCATATACAACAAAAGTTTCGTCCTCTTCAAAAGTTCCATTTGTAAAAACGTCATCCAATGGTATCTCATCAAACGGAAATTCCTCCCAACATTTGGTATACTTTGGATGATAACAATTGCGGTTGTTAAAGAAGTTCTGAAAAAGAGTTGTACTTGTGTGAAGCTCGGTAGAAATATTATAAACTATTAACGTTCCGCAGAAAAGATATAAACAAAAGGATACTTAGCAGGCGAAATTTTCCACACAAAATTACCCATTGGGACCTATAAAATATTTAGTTTGGTTTATAGGAATGACTATTAGTAAGGCCCAATAATGTTTAGTGAAGTGTTTTTTACTCTATATTATTCTATTTTATTTTGCCCACCCTTAGTGAGAATTTTAAAATCTTCCTCAAGTTGATTCTTTTTTTTAATCGAATAACATGGGCCATTTGACTTTTCTCTTCTTATCAATTCCGTTAAAGCTCTAGCACAGTTCTAGCGGAAAATTGCCCGCAAGACTGAAAAAGGGAACAGAAAAGTCGAACTGTCAATGTTATTCCAGTAAAAATATAAACAAATTTGAATAAATAAAGTACAGTACAAGTACAGATGGAATGTATCGTTAAAGTTCAGAATAAACTGAAATCAAAGTTTTCACTCTAAATCATCAATGACAGTCCACATTCGATGACATCTCGTCAGATCTGGATGGCACCGGATGATTAAAAGTCAGTGCTGAAGATCGATTGAGTCAAGTAAAATAATTGATAGATATATGATATGAGGCGACTTTTTAACATATTTTAAGACAACACCTAAAAGTATGTACAAAAATCGAACTAGCAAAATGGTGCATGAAGTTAGTTCCGTTCCGTTAAAAAAATATTTGTGTTGTGTCATGTATACAACCAATTTATTACACGATAGCTGAAAGTCCCCTTCTGACAAGTACTTACAGCCTGATTTCGTTGACAAAAAGCTAAATAAACCAAAATATAAATGAATTTTTGTGTTAACTAATATTTTGATTGACTTTATCGTGTTAATTTTATTCCTTATCGGTTCGGCTTCTGTCAATTGACAAAAATACCTATCTAAAGAATGATGTATTACTAAACCGAAAATAGTGTTTCGTTTCTAAACAGTAAATATCATTTTGATAGCAATGGGGCTTAAAGATGAAAATATTCCCACCCAAAAGGAGCAAGATGGCAAAATGTTCTGCTGTCTAATACATTTTGTACTTTAATTTGCAGGAACTGTGCCTAAAATTCTGAGAACCGAACTGGTAATTTTCTTAATCGAAATAATTAGTTTGTCACAACTTCTGTTGCAGGCACTAACTCGATACGAAAATCCACGTAATAACAAATAGGATTTATTCCTGACAACCATGTCTAAAAATTAAGCTACATAACTGCCTAACGACCTTTCTGAAGCGACCCTCCCAAGCCTTTTTAGATGTCAAGACTCTTTTCACAACACTTTTATACTGAAGTCAATCCTAGAAATTGCCTGGATTATATCAAACAATTTCAGTTATTTTGTATTATATACAGATCCACATACAGATTCCAACATTAATAAGTCCAATCGATGACTGACAACTAAGAAAAAGTCAAGAGTATGATCTTAAAAAATTTCTACTTAAAACCGTGTTTAAAATTCGAATTGAAAATAAAATAAAATCACTTACCGCCATTACATCCGGTTTATATGGTGGCTCGCGACAAATAGTAACCGCTGGCATTTCAATCGTTTCATTAAGGTTAAAATATGAATGCGTTGACATCGGTGGCTTACGTAACTTCGAAAAACACTCATACAACTGAAAATATATGTAACACATTTTTAATTTCAAACAAAACCACTTTCCTTTGACTTCATTGCAGAAACACTTGATCACTTGCACAAATCGATTTTTTGGAACAAAGTCCTTTTCAAAATACCTGAACAATCACAACTATACAACAGCCAAATAGAACAACATAGCGTATTAGTTTTCCAGGATCACGAAGAGCCCAGTTTCGCAACTCTGTCCAATAGCCCGACATACTTCGAACTGGAGTCACAGTATTTTATTTTGCATGAAAATATCCCATCCTGTATGGCCGTATCGCTTATCTCGTTCGCGGAACAATCTCGTTGCGGGGATCTGCTACTATTCCCACGGTAGAAACACAGAGATAAACATATTACTGGTGTTTTCGAACGACACAAAAAGTGTCAAGGCTCACAGTGTGCATGTAAAACATCAAATTTGTACCACTTATTATTACCCATAAAATCGAATGAAATGGATTTCGTGGTAGCAAATAAAGCTGTAAATAAACCAGTTGTGCGTCGTGTCCTAGCGGCAACGTCAATGGGTTAACGAATGTCGCGATAATATGTTGTCATTGGGTTTATCCGTGTTGGTTTCTTTTATATTTATTAAATGTAACGGCGCTTTCTGATAGAAGATAGAACATCTGCACTATCAGAAAACGTGGCGCGCTTATCGAGGGACTATCAACAGCGAAATCGATTTCCAATCGCATATTTTGATCGCCAAAATATTTATATGATGTAGTATCAGAAACTGACCCATTTTTGGATAGAAGTCAGTTTTCAATATCGTATGAAAAGATTTGCGGTATCCATCTATCTCGCAAGAAGAAGAAACTACCATCGTGGAGCTCATCACTCTAAGCACTACTTTTCGTAAAGTCGAAGTTTCCAAAGGAGCTCTTGTAGGTATATCTTTTTGCAAAATTGTTAAAAAAAATCTTTTTCGACGTCTTTAGTAAAATCCTCCTGGTTATCTGATTATATAATACATACTCTCTTTGGAAAAAGCTTTTCATAGCACCCCATTAACTGAAATGCAAAGAGCTGCATTCATCTAGCTATACATAGCTGCAATCAGAACAAGATCGACTTTCAGGTCCGCTTTCAGAGTAAAAGCCTCCTCAGTATACATTATCATATCATACATAAATCGTTGTATTAAAGTATGTAAAAAAGTCTGCAAATAAAAATGTCCTTTATTACTATAGCAAACAAAAAGTGAAATTTGTAAACGAGTCCCGGCACATATACGAATTTTTCACCGACTTATTTTGAATAAATGGGGTATGCTGTATTTATTGAGGGTACTGCGGTTTTTTTTTTAAATACATAGCAGTCTATAAATCTCCATTAAAAATATTAACAACAAAATTTTTAATAAAAAAAAAAATAAAATAAAAAAGTAAAAAAAAAAATCGGTGGCGAATACGTAACATTTTTGTTCATTTCTATTTTTTCGAAAGAAACGAGCATAGTTTTCGCTCAATGGGAAATCAAAGGAGAAGGCTTAAGCCCATGACATAAACATGACATTCTATCAGCTAAACTCAAGCTAACATTGTGCTTTGATTTGAGGTGAGACTAAAGTGACCGAATATGTATGCTTTCTCATTTTTAGATAGCCTTGTAAAATCTGTCCTTGATTACTCAAATGAAAATGTATTGAATATCCTTTATGAATATTTGAACCTGCAAATGTTATTTCTGACTACTTCGGAGCACAGTCCTTCATTGCTAGTGAACTCTTCCTGCCTACAAAATCGGTGACAAAACAAAAACAGGGTGGCGCAAAATTAGTTTTGCGATTTGAGCCAACTAAAACTTTTTCATTTTATAATACATTTTCGTTTTAGGCCCAGTGGAAAAATGGGGTTCTATCTGTATCTATGTGGGATGACTAAGTCCTTATATCCTTATTTTTCGTTGTATAAATAGGTCAAACTTTTAATCAAACAAATCATTTGTGCAGATTCCCCGAAGTAGAAAGGGGATACTGATTTAGTCCATCTTGACTCCGATTACAAAGCTTAAAGAACACGGAGTAAATATCAAAACTTTATAACTCTCTAAAAGAGTCTCAACTCAGAGAAAAGGGTTACTGCTAATGAGTTCACTTGGTTGAATCAGCGCTGTCGTCAAAATTGAGAATCACGTTTATGCGAGCTTTAAAGCTGAGGTAAGCGACAATTTTTCTATTTACGGTGCTGGAAAAGAGAAACCTCTATGGGTCAAGAGTAGCTCCAATATCCCCTATTCGATCTGTTATTTTAGGTCAAATAAAGGCTGCGAGAAAGCTGATGCCATAAAGAAATCGTCGAAGGAAGTCGACTTAGAACTAAAGATCGAGAAGTCTAGCGATTGCTTAAGGAGAAAAGGCTGCGACTCGCCCAGAAAAGAATTTAGTCTCTGTACGGCTTAGTAGAAATAGCCAGAGTCTACATAGTGCGACTGGTTGGTAATCTTTCCACTGCAAATTTAACTACGACCACAACCTTTGGCCCAGTATCGCGGGCGGCAGTAAGCAGAAAAGAAGAGCCCTTATTGATCCCCTCTGAAAAAACAAAAACTAATCAAAGGATTCTAACGAATTTTACAAACTGCAGTCTTGAAGTGCCATAAATCTAACATCCGTTTTGTAATAGCTCTGTAATTATTACACAAAGCCATCTTCTCGCCTGTTTCTAAGATACAAATATATCCCCACCACCTAAGCCCATTAAACTCTTTAAACTAGTTCACAACATAATAGAACAAAAGCTCAAAGTTAAAAAAAAAACAACATAATCGCCGTTTTGCTGACGTTTATTTGATGTTCCACTTAAGTTCGCCCAAAAGCAGAACTCCTTTCGAATATTTCCTTTTTATATTGTTGTGCAAAGCAAAAGTGTTGCCACCTGAAATCTGATCATCAGAAATCAATATTTTTCAGACGTCAATAAATTGCACAAACAAAATTCGAAGAAAAAAGCTAAAGAAGAATGTTAAATAACACCCGAATGTTTCTCTAATAATAAACTCCCATTAATTGGTCATCTCTTAGCTCATTACGTTATCGGGTATTATCCAAAACCAAACCTACATAATAACCAAATATTTTGCAATCGACTGCGTATGGCGTCAGCGAAAAATCTCTTCCAGAGAGCACAACAAGCGCAAATCTACCTACAGTCAAAGACATCACTGGTCGAGATATAATTTTTGCTCTCTTTTATTTTATTTTTACCAAACAATTAAAACGTTTCCATTTTTAAGCATTTTCTATACAAAAGCAACAAAAAAAAAAAACTCACACAATTGCAAAACACGTATCTTTTCCATAGGTGCGCGATTTGCCTTCCTTAGGTTGGGCACGAACTGCTGTTCACCAACACACGCACTGGCCAGGTAAAGGGGATTGGGGGCGCAACACATCGAACCCAAAAAACCGAAGAAACAAGAAGCAAAAAAAGTGAAATTCCTTCCTTGTGACGTTGAAATTTTACTGAAAAAAAAAAAAACCCCCCTAGTTTGTATCAACAAAAATGCACTAAAAATAGACCAATTTTGATTCGATTGTGTGCATACTCTACACCAATTCCACACGCAAAAAATAAAAAAACAATAACAATTTGTTTTAGATAAACTCCCAGCTCCTAGACAAAATAAATCCTACAACTGCCAGTGTATTCGTGAACTTCTCTGACAAACAAAAAGAGCTGCCTAGTAAATATAAAAACTCTACTTTGGCGAGCATGTGTGCGTAGAAGATTGCTTTTGTTTTAAAATTAGATTGGACTATATAAATGCGGATGTTCGGTGAATCTTTTCTCATTTTCAAGTTCCGAAAGTGTCGAAAGGAATGAACTTTCTATTGGATGGAATATGCTGGCATTTTTCGACGAAAAATTTCACAAATCTCTTGTATTCCACGATAGGAAACATGAAACGATTATTTCAAGTGTTTCTCTTGTGTGCGAAACTAATTTACGATGGTTACTTATTAGTTACTACTCACGCACTAACACAAGACCTGTTTACACTGAAATGGAGTACATTCTAGATTAGTCATGCTGCCTAATAATACAATTTTGCACGAGTATGCTGAGCTAAATAGGAATATATTTATCTAGCACGTCAACTTAAACGAGGTGCAAATGAAAAGGACGTGAGATGCGAAATTGGCTTTCATGAGTGTGGTGTTTGTAGCGTAATAATAATAATGGGAAGTAATGTTGATGGTGCAATTGAAACATCTCCTTGAAGCAGGAAATTTCCGCAACTTCAATTGATACATTTCGCTTCCTTTATTGATATTAGTTATCTACTATGACTACAGTCGTTCCATAATGTGAGGACTTAAAAATGTTTAGATTCTTAGATTTTTAGATTAGATTAGATTTATTTCATAAATAAGATATGTTTCAAATATAAATACCACTGCCTTCTTAATTTTCTCCACAGGATTCCGCTACGTCCTTCAATTGAAAAGACTGCACTTACATTGAAAAAAAAAATGATCGGACCGGTCGCAAGGGAAAGAGTAAACATATTTCCCAACTATTGATTTTCAAAAAATTAAGTTGTGTTCTCAGAATTAATCAGCAGAAACTTTGCAACTTAGAATCAATTTATCTTGGAGGATATAGAAGAATATTCCAAGGATCTGGGTATGAAAAACACGAAACATAGAAAAAAAAAAAAACCAACAGTATAGACAAAAAGAGAAGAAACCATAATTTTTGTGAAATAAATTCATCCAGAACCAAGGCTCTTAAAAATAGAAATATATGCTTCCGACTACTGCCTGTTTGTCCGGAATAGATTTTAAAACTGCTGCATAGAATTGACTCCGGTTTTCACACTTGCATTGATGTTCTTCATCTGTATCCGCTGTTTACTAGCGAAGGTATAATCTGATATCTAATGCCACGATATCCCTGCTTAAAACACCTTCTAGCTCCTACATCTGAAATTTCTCGACCGATTTGAACACAACATTTTTTATTAAAAAATGTACTTGCTGAGAGAGAAAACTACATCTGGTGTTCGTCTCAGCCAAAAGTTTCCCATGTAGCAGTTCCTCTTAAGAGGTTTATATCGTAAACGAGATCCCAAGGGAGGTACGACGCGCCATGGTTGGTGGTGCTCGGTCGCAAGCGCAAACACTGAATACTTAGGGACCTGCATACCAGCGGGTGAATGCACCAAATATTTCCTTCTCCCTTACTCGTGAGACCTCATATGAATAATTTTATAACAAAAACTCTAAAGAAGCAAAGAGTGCTAACGGATCGGGCGCTACTAGCTCAAAAACTACTGATCGGAAAAAGGGGATCAGGTATTCCAATGTCGAACGGGGAAAGCGTTGGGACAGTAGACGATAATCTAGAAAACCTTCTTCTAGAGTCGAGCGACACTTGTTAAATCGCAAGTTTATACCTCTCCCACTACTCTACCAGTGCAAAATGGTCGAAAACTGCAAACTTACAGCTAAAAAACTGGGTAGAAGATGTGGGAGGAGCTGTCTTAAATTGATGGAAAGAGGCTCCATAACGCAGGAGCTTATCTTCACGTCATTGTATGGTTGGCACCCCAACAGGTTCGGCCCCTGTGGATAACTCGTGTGTGGGTACTCTGATGGGACTGCCTAAATCCGCGACAAGCCTTCACCAGTCAGGAGTCATTACGTTTTAAAACCAAAGTCAAAAATTCGCTCCTTACTGATGCTAAAGTCAAGCAGAGATTCACTCTCCTCAATGAATACCGGTCGAGAGAGGGTGAACCTCAGAATGACTGCTGTAAGGAGACGGTAGCTAACCCAAAAGAGACAAGCCTTTGATACTGTCTTAAAGGAGAAACCTACAGAAACCTCCCGGTAGACACTAGGAACTCAGCTACGTAAAATCATCCCGCTAGACATTAGAAACTCTATATTAAAAACATTCCCGTGGCCGATATTTTCTAGTTTTACAAAGTAATAGACATAATTTGATCATGTTATATTTTTGACTGTAGCGCGGCTTCGACAAGCATACCAGCACCCAAGAATAAACTCAGCAACGTAGTTAGAAATACATCTTAATTCAGAGCAAGATCATCATATTTTTTTTTTTAAATACTCCGCTTCAACAACGCCCAAAAACTCTCAAAAAAAAAATTGTTAGAACTTTTGCACGTAAATTGCTGCCAGTCTTTCCTCTGGAAATTTGTCACCAGTAGGTTAAGTCCAAAGTTTATTTGTCCTGTAGCCAACAATTTTTTTGAAAAAGTGATGCTTTCACAAATGAGTGATGTATAATCATCTGTCTTAGGGGTGCTCTTTTGTCGCAGTTTTTGTTAAGCTGCTCGGTAACTAGCAGACACCTGTCTTCCGAACGCCACCTGATTCAATATAATTTATTTTTACAAATGAAATTGTTTTAATCGCGTAAAGATTAAAAAGACAAATCGGTTAAAATTAGGGAATTATCGGAAAAAAATTAAAGTACTGGTTGCAACCCCATCAAATAATGCCAGGATCTTTTAGGTATGAATACGGACCAAATGTTACTAGAATCTTTTAGTTTTGAATATTGATAACGAACCAAATGTCTGCGAGTATTTTGTCACCCGACTTATTCTAGTGAGCACAATGATTTCGGTCTTTTTGTGGATAAGAACTTGACCTGATTGGTCTCAGCCACTTTGATAGTTGTGAGAACGCATAGATTTCACTACTTCCTGTGATTGTTAAAAGTGAGTCTTCCAAACACAAATCCGTCCTAAAGGGCTGACCATATATTCGCAATAATATTCCTCTGAGGATTGACTTATCTGACACTGAGATGATTGAAATATCGATTGAATTTCAAATGCCATCCACCAAACTCATTGTGCGAACGACGATTATCGCCCGTGCAAGAAATGTGTCATCGGCGTTGATTAATAGTTGCGTTCACAAGTCGACTTGTCACAAATCCCCTCAGCCAAAGCGTTCAATATAACATCTGTCAATTGATATATGCATTCTAAATCCATACTAATAGACCGTCAAAAACCATCCGCAAACATGAAAGCATGCGAAAAGTCTGTTTATGACAAACTAATCACATTTACACACAAATGTTTTGTAGTTGTCGCTGTTGTTACACTTGCGTGCGGTTGACGCCTTAAATATATCCTGCACCTACATATGATTATTATTTATTTATTTTTTTTTCATATTAAATTGAATGGCCAATTAATGTCACTTGAATTGCATTTCTGTGTGATCACGATATCAATTCGGCATCGGTTGCCAATACCTTGCTGTCATCTGATGCAATTTCTATGAACAAATGCCAGGCGGACAGCCAAGCGCTCAGGTACCTTTCAGTCGGCTGTATACAAAATCGTATCTGTATTGGGGATTTCAACTCATGCGATATTTCTCATTACACTCGGATGCAGCTATACCCTCGTTTTGTACTCTTTCATCTGTGCGATTGCGATGGTATGTCTGATTTTTAGTATACTCACCACCTTGCTCAACAAATCCAAAGAAACGACCGAAAAGTAATGAGATAGTCTAAAATTAAACAAAAATAAATAAATAAATAAATTGATGCAGAGAAAAGGATTGATGAAATACGAATCTTATAGAAAGCATGTCATCACACCCTATTTCGAAGTCGAATTGAATGACTTTGATGTTGGGTAGGCTGCTGTTGAACATAAAACCATTTGAACCAACTCGAAGTTGGCTGCTAGCAGTCGCAGTCCATATATTTTATAAGTGGAGTGCTGGCCACTATCGAATGAATGCGACTATCGAAAGTTTGAACTATCGAATGATTTCATTCATTCAGTTATTCGGTTCATTTTTGCGAAATTTTTTTGTTATAAGGTAGTCCATTGGTAATTCGTAGGAGTCAACAACTGAAAATTAGAAATTTATTCAAATGTTTTTATTTACATGTTTTTCTTTTTTTTTTATCTTAGTGAATTCACCATTTTAAACAATGTTCCATTCTAAGTCTAATATGGGGAAGCAACAATTATAAAAAAGTCCCTCTTAAAAAAGGTCAGGGATAACTACGCGTCTACATATTTAATGGAATATACTCTAAGAGTTTCATGAATCCACGATTAGTGGTTTGGCCTGTGCGTTGTCTGCCTTTTTCTATGTAAGAAAAACAAAAGTAAAGCCTAAAAGTGAACGAAATAAAAATGGACAGCACCGTTCAAAAAGGGAAGCGCAAACTCAAGCCCAAGAACAATGCAAAAATTCTAGAATATAAAATAAACCAAAAACTGAACTCAGACTAAAAATACTCATTTTCTATAAATATAAATTCATAAAACGTACAACCAAAAATTAAAAGAAGTCGCAACATAAATAAATATTTTAGAAAAAAAAACAGAAGGCGTGATCCCACACTCACCGTAGGTACTATTTTCATTGGGCCTTACATACTAATAATAATTTTTAACCTTCGCACGAATTATTTTATAGGTCACAATATGCAATTTTGTATATAAAATGTCGCCATTGTTAGTTGGAAAAATTAAGACCCGACATTAAAAGTGATTATTAGTATCGCGGATTGAATAAAAAACACAAAACTACACACTAAAATTTAGAAATCATTCATTCGAACTATCAAATAAAAAATAATCGTCCATACTCAGACTTAATAAAAAATATAGTGCACGACTGGGTCGAACATAACTTTCTCGTTCATCAAAAGTTTTAATGTAAATCAGCAACTCCTGATTGTGTAAGCTCCAAGTTGTTGGAAATATTTTTAGGGTGCACATTCAATATGGTTGAAAAAAATTTCAAGTTGATAACATTTCCTAAAAAGAAGTTTTACGTAGCTGTCATTCGAAGTTAAGTTGTTGTTATTATTTCAAAATTATGCCGAAAATATGTGAATAAAGATCGCAATTTGGGTAGTAATTTTTGATAAATGTTTAAGAAATTGATTTGTTCGAATTTTGTTTAGAAAAACTAAGTACGGGATCTTCCTTAGAATACTTATATTATCTCTATGTATTTTGGTCAAAATCGTTAAAGTGGTTTTTGTAAAATTTGGCAGACAAAACAGTTCCAAATATTGTCTAGTTTGAAAAATACTATTGTTTAACTATTTAGCTGAAAACCGAGTACAAGTTATTGTTCGGGATGTAACCATTACTTGGTTTTTAGGGTATTATCGAAATCGAAAATGGGGTTTTCGAGATATGATCAGTTTTTAAAGTGAGCGTTTCCAATGATTCGGATTAAAAATTAAGGGCGCAATCATTTTGAGAACATCAATTTTACTAAATTTGCATTTTGGTCAAAATCATGCCGTTTTGAGGTAAGCTAGGGAAAACTCTATTTTTCAAAAACGACTTTTATCAAAAAAACATTTTACGATAATACAGAGAAAAACTGGGTATTCCATTAAGTTAGAAATGATCATATTGCCTTAGAAATTAATTTTTGTTACAATCGTATGGACCGTTTTCGAGATATGTCCAAATTTCAAAAGTACCGTTACTAGATTTTTAGCAGAAAACTGATAATGCAGTTATGTTTACCTCACCTACTTAGGTTTCAATTAAGTATCAATTTTTGTTGAAATCGTTAGAATGCGAACAAATCAAACTGAATTTTGTATGGGAAGTACCATTAATACTGAGGTTACCTTGAAAAAAAAACGGCCCCGAACTGTAAGCCTACAAACTTTAAATCCGAAGTTTTCACGAAATCCGTTCAGCCGCTTAGGCTGTAGTCCTCGGGACATACAGACAGACAGACGGACAGAATTTTGAGACCCACTTTTTTGAGTTCGCCTATCATCTTAATTGATTACCATCTCGAGTTCGAAATTTTGTATGAAAACAATATCTTTCTCTTACTTTCACTAGTAATGGTGAAAGTTAAAAAATGGTAGCTAAACGACTGAAATCATTCGAACCTACTATCGAAAAAAAATATCAGTTGAACGAAAAACTGAATCAGTGAATGGAATCGTTCAAGCTGACTTTCTAGTAAAAAGAGTAGTAACTAACTTTACGTTCTATTACTATTTTCATTCAGTAGCAGTATAAATGATTTTTCAGCTACCATCGAATGAATGAATTTTCAACTATACTATCGAATAAGTCGATAGTTTTTATTTGATAGTACTTATCGCTAATAAGTCTATGGTCCTGCATATAAAATAAGTCTACTGTGTGAAAGAACTTTGACAGAAAACTAAGGTCATATTTTAAAATATTTTTCCAGTACGTCAACGTAACACGCAATAGACGAAAATATGGCTACATGGGCACAGAGTGTGTGCGACATCTAAAACGTCTCAGTTTCGCGTCGTTCTCAAGAGCTGGACACTGAGGAATAAAATGGAAATACGGAACACTTTATCTCTATTATCTTTGGGTTGAAGTATTCTCCAAGACTTAGCTCGAACAAAGTTGAAAAGAGAAAAGTTGCATTATCTAAATTATTGCAATAGATCGAGATAAGTCGGTCCCTGAATATTTACACCAACTAGTCAATGGTCAGTTCAAACGTTTGTTTCATTGTTTGGTCATTCTTGTAATACATTGGTTCGGTGCCAGCTGCCAGTTACTACTTTAGCATTATCATTAGCAATATCATTCCAGCGAAGCGGATGTCTGTTGATCATCTGAGATTGTAAAATTGTAGTTCGATTTCTCAGGAATTATTTTCCAGTTTCCGCCCTATTATTGGTTGCGAGTGTACTTTAAAACAAAAATTATTCCTCGTAATTGGGAGTAGCAATAACCAGACCAAGAGAAATATTTCAAATGCTTTTCTAATTGAGTAAATGTACATACATTTAATTCATCGGTATCCATGTATATTTTGATCAAAAAGACCTATTCAGTTTGGTTTACCCTATTGCGAACGAATGAAATAATCGAATAAAATTCTATGAGCGTAGCTATTTATAGCCGAGTCATTAACGCTCGTTCTATCAATTTGTTATTCGCTAGCACCTTGTCCATTGTTAGTGACAAATGTATTATTTTTATGCTGAACATTCTAGAATAGCTTCTGCACAAACAAATCATACTTTCTGCGATACGAATACAACAAATTTTACTGTTCACTATTACAAAGTGTTGCATATCATTGATAAATAGCGAGAATATCGGCCATAAATTTATGACATGGCAATGTTTGATAAAATTTCATGCGGTGCATTGGGGTAGATTTGTATTTGAAAATAAATATTTTAGGGCAAAGAAAGAAAGACAATTAAGAAATATTTCCTTTCTGATATTTTGTCCGTGGTGATCACATACAATCAGAGTACAAATTAAAATAAAAAGATGTCTTTCGTACAACTTTGGTAAAGCGGTGGATAATAACGACAATCACTTTTATAGATTATCCGAATATTATTTAAGAGTATTGTTTGAAATTATACGATGAATGTTGAAATGAACAAAAAAAAAAAAAAAACATTCTGTAGTTTTATGAAACCACGAAGCAAGTGAAACTTTTTTAGGCATTTAACTGAAAATTTTCGGAAAATAATTCGATTTAGTGTTAAAATTGCGTTCTTAATCTTAACTTAATAATTGGAAAATGGGAATGATAATGGTAAATCAGTAGTAGACAAGATATCCAACTATAACTTTTTAGAGTACGGAATACATAATAAATACATACAACCATTTAGATGATGATGCAGAATTTTTTCTGCAATAATATTTTCGGATATAGGCTCGCCACTTTGAATGATAAACGTGCTATATTCAGGACTCGACGCTGGACCCCTACTGGTACTCGGCATGGCATCTGTTATCAGTTTACTAATTTTTGCCGGCGGCTCAGAGTGTAGTTCGGCTTGTGAAGATGACTGAAGGCCTAAATAAAATTAAATATATTGAATGGACCGGATAAAATTTAACAACTTCATCAAATATTCATATGAAATGAGTTGAAATAAATTCAAGCACTCAAAATTTAAATTTATTGACTGGTAACGGATCATTTTAAATATTAAGAAATATTTGTTTGGGGCTAAAAAATGGTCTCTAATAATTTATTTGTTAACTATTAACGAACAAATCCTTCTATTAGTGCATAAACAATAATATGCACCGGCAGAAAGTTCCAACAATTCTGTTAAACTCACTATAAAAATGAAACTTACTCACCAAGAACCTTATTCCTTTCCCTATAAGGACGAACTCTCTCAACATTCCGTCTCTTACGGCGCAAAATAAATTCGTCGTCGGATATGTTCGCTCTATTCTTGGTTTTTCCCTCTTTGACCGGTTTATTTGACTCACTAGCTGTATTGTTATCCATCGCTATCAAGTGAATAAGAACATTAACATTAATAAACTGATCAAAACACACAAATAAGTGAGAATTTAAATGCTACACGGTCAGCTGATGCGAGCTATGAGCGCCATTGCTCTGGCGAGCGCCTTTCACTTTATCCCCACTCCGGGGCCGGCTGTAATGCGACATGCAATAGATGGACAACAAAATTCGAGGCGATGGAAAAAAGTTTCACTTTAAAAAACACTTTGGCTGGAATGATATCATTCCCAAAATCAAAATGTTCATGATTGTTAATTGTCATTTATTGATGACCCCTCCCTGTCATATTAGAAATAATTTTGCGAGTTAAGGACGTCGAAAATGAAAAGATTTTAATTTTTTTCATCTCTTGCTCATACAAAATTCAATGCATCACAATCTGTTTGTTTATTCCCCCTAAATTTCCAGAATCTTCTATACAAGTTTACATCTACTACATTCGTGGGTTAGTGGGGCATTTTACCCGAACAATAGTCGAATAGTTTTAAACCAGAAGGTGCGGCACCTGCAACAAGAAAAACAATCAGGAGGCTGTATCTTGGCTAATTTGAGACTAACGACAGTTTTCGCTTCAGAACTTGAAACACAGATATGTAATATGCCAATCTTTAGCGATTTTGGACAACAGGGTGCCGCATATTAGGAACAAAAAACTGTTGAAAGGTTTTAATTTAGTTAGACTAAGTGCAAGCTAACAATAAAGCTGCTGAACTTCCCATAAAACAGCGGGACATCTACTCTGCCAGCGGCAACATCTTGTATAACCGCTACAATTAAAGGAGAGAGAGAGAGAGAGAACAGCGTACTTGACTCCTGACCTTGGCAACGATATATAATTCGGTTGACACACAACAGTCCTTTTATCAATTCAGTTCCAATTTATCAATTCAATAGAACCGCCACAAATGTCTATAAGAATCTTGGATCTACATTGGATTTTTATTGGAACTAGTCTGTAGTAGTATTAGAAGCTTGTATCTGCGATCTTGTATTTTCGGTCAGTACCCAATCTCATGACCACATTTAAGAATGGAAACTAACAAACAAAGCTTATCTCTGACTAGCTCGGTAGCTCTAATAAAAAAATGTCCTTAGGTCCGCAAAATAACGTTTTTGTTAATTTCTTTTATCACTCAAGAAGAAGACTTCGAAATACCCTTCGCAACTTGCTCCTTTCAGACCTGACTCCAAAGAAAGCCGCAATTTGAAAGGTTTGACCGATTCTCGCTCATTCTGACTTTCATCTTTGGCTGTTTGATCATTGAAAGTTGTTAATCTGCTGTAATGACTGGGCAACTTTTATTTTACAAACAATATGCAATATAAATAAACATTACAAACAGTATTTTGCAACGCAACTTAATGCAAAAATCGTTGCTAAACGCTGTTGTTAAACAAAAAGTATGAGCAGACATTTGTAGGGGAAAATACATCAGAATTAATATTAATTATCCTTTGAACTTATACCGCAGCCTAGAATTTCCAAAATAGTGGGCCTTACCAATAAACATTTAAATTTTAGTAGTTCACGGTGGCTATATTTTCTATGCAAATTTCGCAATTGTGAGCTTCCGTAAAGTCCAGACTAAAATTTTGTTATTCGTACGTCGCAATATTAACGCACACTTTTCCAGAGTCTAATTGGAAATACTTCCGCCAATTCCACTTTACGTAATGTAGCACACCTCCATTTCAAATGGCTTTTCCTATTTTTGTGGTGTCTTGTAAATCATTTCCGATATATATCATAGTTGCTATTTCGGAATAAATCCAAATTTTGTTGTTTATTCTCTTTCATCCGAGTTCCTTAATCTATGTAAACACTAACAAATTAGTTGTGAGTTGCGGCCACAGTTTGTTCCGTCAGTTTATCGCGGCTAATAATAGTCTTCTAATGCTGGGCACCGTATACAAAATAAATGTACAGGGTGCTTCGGCTTTCATTGGCGTTTGCCTTTTAAACGTTTTTAGTAACATTCCTGACACTTCACCCCGAAACGATTAACAATTAATACTGTCTAAAAAAAAAACGCAGTAAATAAATATTTTTGTTTTGTGCTTGGTTTCCTCTGGCGAATATAATTGATACCCTATTCTATAAATCGAATATGTAATCACTTCTCATTTCATTCAAGATTACAGAATCAAATTGACCTTAAACAAACTTAATTTGTTCTCATCGGTGGAAACTGTAATTGTGTGCTTGTTTCAGTTAAACTGCATTACATAAAAAAAAAAGTGCAACTATACATCAAGCCGGAAATGAGATGAATTCTAAAGCATTCTCGGGCAGGTATTTCTAAATATAAAACAACGCAGTGTAATTCTGCATATGTGGCGAATTAAAAATAGCAAACTTGTATGGTTGGTAAATAACAAAAGTGCCAGAAAGTGGTGAAGGTATTGAAATCGAATCCGACACAGATTTCAGTTCCTTAAAGCTTTGCTACAAGGTTTTCTTATAACCTTTCTCTCATAGGGTGTATTATATACGTTGTTACCTATTTTGTTTGTAGAGTAGGTGGTCACTAAACCATTTTGTAAAAGCTCGTAATTTGAATGCATTTATCCATGCAAACAAAAAATGTGTTCACTTTATGTACCTATGTTTTTAAATTGCAACCTAATTTTGTAGACGACAGAGTCCGATGAAATGTTCAAAGGCGGGAAATAGCTCTAGCAGAAGAAAATAAGTATGGGAGCAGGTTTTAGAAATAATTTCCAGACTGCGATTTGATAATTATTCTTGTCTCAAAAAATTGTACGCCTTCTTTTGGAGGAAATATTCAAAATCTACATCAAGTTGGTTTCGGAGTTATTATACAAACTCCTGTTGGGAGTTGATCCAAGGCAAATATGTTTCAGAAAATATGGCTAGATGAAAGACCTTAAGAGGAATTACATGCTTAAGCATCTTAGTAACTCATACACCTGTTAGACACCTGTTCGTGCGCTGGCTCTTTTTTCTGCATTTCACTAACTTTTACCTTTTTCGTTGATCATGCCAGGAAGAAAAGTTCTGATAGCGGCAAAATAAACTTGATTTTGCAAAAAAAATACAATTATGTGAGAATAATTCCTCGAAAGACAGTCAAAATAGTATGGAAAGTACTCCCGTAGTTAGGTAGCAAGATCTGCAAAATTCATTCCCAAAATCAGAATACTGAAATTTAATAAAATTGTGTTATACAAAAATATTCTATCTATCTATTTGTATCATTTAGTTATAAGAATAAAAATACTATCTATCTAATAAATAAATGGAAATATTTGTATGTACGCGAAGTAAAGGCTCGAAAATCACTTGACCGATTTGGCTGAAAATTCAACAGTCTATTCTTATTTGTGAAGGTGGATAATTTGAATGAAATCCGATAGCTATCGCCATTATTTTTCCACTTATTGTTGATATTTAACACCGTCGGAGAACTATTTACCGATTCAAAGGGGATTATGTATCGTGCAGATAAATAATCAGTAATAAAAACTCAAAATAACTCATACTTATAGGTGCGAAAAGAAAATGAAATTTTTTAACAATTCTCATTGGCACAATTCGTCAATTAGCCCCCAAAAATGTTCATTGGAGAGCTTAGAAAATGCAAGGAATTGGCGAAAAGTAAAACCTTTTGAAGTACGAACTTATTGATCTGGTGCGTCATTCGATGTTTTGTAGAAGTGTGGTATGGTTTCTTCTATTTAATTTAGGGTTCAGCTATGTGTTATGTAGGGATAAATGCGGTTTTTTTCACTGCGTCTTTAGAGTTCAGTTTTAAATTGGATTTTAAAAAAAATAAAATTAAAAGATTTGTCTACACCAATTTTATTTCAAAATAGTGCCAATACCGTAGCAACATCTAAAACGTCTTGGACCTTCATTTTTGTATTCCTGTGGGTTATCCTAAATGTTTCAGAAAAATCAATTATTTAAATCGTTTAGAGTTTTGCTTTGTCCAAATCATGCAAATAATTATAATTCGTGGGTATTATTTATTAGACTTCGCTGTCCGAAATGATTTCAAATTGTAAACACAGTTAATTATAAATTGTGTGTATGCAAGAAAATAATTGCATTTGTGTGGTATTTACTCAGTTATTAGTTTTCATATTAAAATCAAAAATTTTATTTGAATTTTATTAAAATTTGCATTGAAAAATCTCAGTCATAAGTACAGTGCCAGTGAGGACAATTTAGATTTCACATTGAAAAAAGTATGTTTGGGTGGAAGAACAAACTACACCAAATTAACATGGGTGCTCAAATTAAGCAACAGCTGATGAGTCCGCTAGCAACAAATAAAAAAAACTCAACAAAAAGTAAACAAACACACACGATCTAAAAATTTAAAAACTTTTTAAATTATTTATCTTAATTAAAGTGCAAGCTAAACATACTTTTTTTGCAAATTTAAAAAAAATCAAAAGATGAAACCTGACAATGTGAAAAAAATATGTTTGAATTGCACAAAACTTTGGCAAGCTTCTAGTTTGCGTGTTGAGAATGGTTACTCAATCAAAAAATTTAATATGATAGAACTTTGACAGTCGACGGCGGCCATATTTGTTACATCTGCTCCGCGATACTAATAATCATTTTTAATCTCCAGCCTTAATTTTCCGAACTTAAAATGGAGAAATTTTCCATACGAAATTGAATATTGTGATCTACAAAATATTTAGTGTGAAGGTTAAAAGTGATTATACGTAAGACCGGCTGTCATTTTGTTATATCGTTAAAAATCACCATTTTATTAAGGAGCGCAGCAAAATTTAACAACGCATGGAAATAGTTAAAGTGTAAACTAAAAAAATTTGTTTCCGTGACGTTCTGTGCATTGCGTATGATTTACGGTTGTAATATTCGCCCTTTCGAGATACCTACTCGCTGAATTACAAAGTGTCGAGGAAATATTTTAGCGGATGATCGAGCAGTACCAGTGGGTGAGTTGTATCACAGACTGTGAGCGATAGCCATGACATCTCAAATTTGCGTCGTTCTGAGAAGCATGACTACGAGGAGTCGAGGAGTTATACCTACCATGATAATCGAGATTGATCGTTTGAGTATTGACGGCAGATCATCCATTGAAATAGGCTTATTTTTCCAACTTGATAGGGGCGTGTTGGTAAGTCCGTGGAAAATTTCTTTTAAAATACGAGTTCTTACATACATAATATTATCTTTGCAAAAAAAAATAAATAGTCCGAACAGGACCCAAGGAATTTCTTCGCACAACCATTCGTTTGCGCGGATCTTTTGCTTTTGAGATGACTTTCAAAATCTTAAGGTGTGTAAATTGTGCTTTTTTCAGGGATTGAACGTCAATGACCCAAATGGGTAGTTCAGCACACTAATCACTGAGTTACTGCGCCCACTTTCATAAAATGGTCGTTTTAAATATACACCGCGATACTAAAAATCATTTTTAGTGTCCAGGCAACATTTTTCCAACTCACGAAATTTTCCATATAAAATTGCGTATTGTGACCTACAAAATATTTAGTGCGGAGGTTAAAAATGATGTAAGGCTCACAGCAACCAATAATTTAGTATGTACTGTACCCACTTAACTCTGTTCGAATGGATAGTTTTTTTTTATTTTTCACCCCGGAGAAGTGCAAATTGTTGTCTACAATTTGTCAAACCGCTTTTGCTTAGTCAAATTTATTTAGTTTTTGCCGCAGTAATAAATGGATTCCATAAATAAACAACGACTGACCAGTTTCAAACATACATAAAAGCAAATTCTAAGCAATGACGCTCAACTCGCGCCACCATTGACGAACTAAATAGTAAATTCTGGTTTTAATTTTTTAAATAAATCAATTCACTACCATCAGTCTAAAATAATGTTTTCGAGAGTGCTCACTAAATATTTGAAATGACGCAAATTGCTGTCGACTACATGCACAATACAGAAACGAAAATGTCATAAAAGGAAATTGAAATACTATTTACTGAATTACTGAGCCCATCGGACCAATTTTTTGTTTATCGTGCAAAGAATTTCGTTCAACATGTGAATGATTTTAGATTTTAGGGGTGACCGTAGCTCTGGCAGAAAATCTTCTGCCAATTTAGATAGATAAGTCCGTTCGATTGCGTATTGAAAATCATCTGTGAAAAGTAGAGAGACTCTGCTGTATCAGCAGCATCTACAGACTGTCGGCCGATACATCGAAAAACTATGCCCAGAGAACAGAGTGCATCAAGAACTATTGGCAGTATGCACTTTGCCAGAAACGTATGAATTGCTCTATTTA
Organism: Cheilosia variabilis; assembly: GCA_951230905.1. NCBI lineage: Eukaryota > Metazoa > Arthropoda > Insecta > Diptera > Syrphidae > Cheilosia > Cheilosia variabilis. The sequence continues at coordinate 21,926,169 of OX579680.1, read as the reverse complement.
TAGGGGCGTTGTTGTTATTGTTGCTGCTGCTGTTGCGCTGACCGCCCCTGATTAGTTGTCTAATGCATTGGATGGACTCCAAGTAGATATTTTAAAAATAAATGCCGTAAACAAAATGCTGTGTTACTAACTCACGCTTTCTCATTCTTGCTCGTCCATTGTCTGCACCCAATTGTGTGGACTGTGGAGTGGAAAGTGGCGGCAGTAAACTATGCAGATATTTCGGATTATTTCTCGAAATGTGAAAATTGTGCATTATTTGAAAATTCGTTCTCACTGAAACGACAATGGCAATATTTTTGTAAACAATTTGTTGAAGAAGTTCAAAAAGTCAAGTGAAAACTAATTTTCGGTGGGAAATTTTTTGTATTGGAGGTACATATTTTATTCATATATATGAAGAATGTCACTTAATTTTTGGGGGCTGATACGTGTTTGTTGACGGGTGGCCAAAAATATTCTGTTACACTATTTGATCTGCCTGACTATATTTGTTGCATGTTAGAATTTTAAAATTCTTTTAAATTTTTAAAATAAGGACAGTCTCTACTGCGGTCAAGATTCCTTTGAGATTGGGATAAGACCCAGGGCATATTTCAATTCGGCGAAGATAAAGTGCGATATTAATATTTATAGATTTTACAAACCGAAATTCTCCATATAAAATTACACATTGTGACGTCCCAGATATTTAATGTAAATGAATTGATTATTAAAGCGAAATCTGAATCTACAGCCATTATCCATGAATGACACTTGCATTACCGAAACTGAAAGACTCTCCATTCTCGGTATGTATGTTCATAACAACCTTCGTTGGAATGACCACATACATGAAGTCGCCCAAAAAGGCTGCGAAGTGTCTAGGTGTCCTCAATCGGTGCAAGAAATATTTTACCCCTTCTGATCTGGCTACAGCATATAAAACATACATCCGCCCAAAACTTGAGTATAGTTCCCATATCTGATCAGGTGCGCCGAAGACCACATGGCACTTACTAGATAGAGTTCAAAATCATGCGATTAAACTAATCGGAGATACGAATAATGGGCTTTCTATTAATTCGCTTGAACATCGCAGAAATGTTACGAGTCTCTCATTGTTCTATCGTTATATCGTTATTTTAACAAACAGTGCTCAAATGAAATTGCCAGCTGCATTCCTCCACCTCAACAATTCAACCGCAATACTCGTCATGCTAGAAATGCACATCTGTTCACCCTTAAGCCTATTTTCGGTCGTACTACGGAATATAGAGACTCATTCATAAGCCGTTCAACACGAATGTGGAATGCTTTACCAAGCTCTGCTTTTCCTCCTTGTTACAGTTTGCAGGTATTTAAGACCAATGTGCGTCGGTATCTCCTGTCTAATCTGTCCCCGCTGTGTATTTCATACTACATTATAAGATATGATTATATCCTCTTTAGCGCGTGCTTCTTATAAAAAAAAATTAAAAAAAAGTAAGGCCCAAAGAATTCCGGTAGAGACTGGGATATTGGCGCAGATGTACGAGGTTGCAGATTTGATGTACAAGCTAGCACAGAACTGGCTAGACTTAGGATATATTGACACAACAATTATGGGAGTCGACGGGGTCCCACGGTTCCACGGCAAAACTCTTGGTCACTAACCACGTCAAAGTAATAACAAAAAATTAGACAGTAGATACATTCTCTTCTTTCCAAGGCACTGACATTTTGTCTGACCGCAGCCAAACACCTTAAATTTAACGAGTTTTATCCTGAAGAGATCTGTTAAGATAAAAACGGCTATATACGCGATCGGCTCGAAAATAGTGTGATCTCAACTGAACTTACTGAACTTACTTTCTCTTCCATAATAGTTATTACATCAAGTTGTAAGTTGCTGAGAGAATTCCATAAAAGACTAGCAAGCCACGGACTATAGGCAATGATAAAAATGCCGAAACTTGGCATTCATTAGGCCAACAATTCCAATAAGACCGATACCAACTGCTGGCGCTGGGATTAAGGTGAGGCCATGAGGATCAGCTAAACAAATAACTGTTTTTTTTTTTCTTTTTAAAGCAATATGCTCTTTCAATATTCTCCACTACGGGTGTAGATGACCTGTAGGGCATGAGTAGCCAACCGCTGTTTAAGCTTGCAGGTGCTCTGTCCGATCATGATTTCCTAAGAACCCATCGAACCTAAAACCCCTCGCTCATTAGTCCAGCAATTTCGCGGTTCCTTAGCCAATCAAATAAGTAAGTCAGTCACAACGAAGATCACATTCTACGTGCACAGTTTCGTTGCCTTCTTTTAAATGTCTGTGATCGCCATCGCTAAACCCTTTACTTGTGAAATTCTGGATTTTCGATATTTGATATTTGACTCACTTTGCAATTATAATGCAAAGAAAAGATCACATAAGTTTATTACGTATCAAACCCGTTCGTACCGCACGCTGTTAGTTTTTCCACCACCCAAATCTTCAAAAATTGTAGACTTCTTAAATAATTTAGTGAGTTAAATGAATTCGTAAAAAGTTCTCATTCATTGCTTAATTTGGCGAAAATATTAGTCTAAATTTGATACACTTTCGAATTGAAAGTTGTTTTAATTTTATTATCTACCAAATAAAATTTTAAAATAATATACGTAATTCAGTTACAAATCTGATTGAAGCTCCATTTTTATTGAAGGTTAAATAAAAATGGAGCTTCTTTCGACGTTTGAAAAATGTGTCAATTCGTATTTGCTAAATTTGCTAAAATTTAGAAATCAGTCCCAAGCTGTCACCCAGCAAACACCATGTACGAAATTAGAAAAGAATCCGTCGGCACGGTCGACGAATAGAGAGAATGGACATAATTGAAAGAGCCCCATCTTTTAAAAGGTCTATCATCGTACTACCAGAATTGATTAATATTTTTCGTTTTCAATTTTGAGCGAAAGCAATTACAGTGCTGACAAGAAAGTTAAGACATGTGTGTGCAACTTTTGGGCAGTTGTTTATTTCAACGACATTGGCATGTGCAATATTTTACATTTCAGGTATTGAAGTTATCCTTCACGATATTTTAAAAATGCAACTACCATTACAGCAGCATTGCTCTCTACAACTCATGTCACATGCTTTATTATTTATAATAATCTCTGGTCAAGTATCATGAAACACATTTCAAATGACATACGTGTGTGAAATAATGCAATTAAACTAGAAATGCGCTTCCAAATATTTTCCGAAGACATACAGTGGGAAGAATAGAATTTATTGGTGGACAAAAATAGAGAGAGTTTACTTGTAAAATGTTTGCTTTAAATATTTGAAAAAAGAAAGAATATTGTCTCATAATATTTTTACCAGTTGGTTGTTCATATTTAAAATTAAAAAACGCAAAGTTTTAAGCATTCGTGAATATTAAATTTGTTCATAGTTGAAAAAAAAATATTACTCTATATATGAGTTTTTATTCAACTATAGCTATTAATTTATGAACAAATTTAATATTCACGAATGCTTCAAACTTTCCTTTTTTTTAATTTTAAATATACTACAGTTATTTATAATTTATGAACAAATTTAATAAAACTAAGATGCGAAGTAACCGAAAATATACAAACTACGGAAAAGCATAATATTGTTTTAAAAATATTTATTAAATCTGATACAAGATTCTTCTTTATTGTTAAGAGTTATCTTTAGTCTATTCCTTTTTGACCAGACTTGTGTTTTTTAATTAAGACTACAACTAACTGATCGGTATGGAAATACTAACCCGGCCGGACATTCAATCAACCACTAGATGCCCATATGGGCGGATGAACAATATTTAGAAATCGTTCAAATTGTGCTTTGTACAACTCGCGAGTTTGACTTATTCAAGAAACACATACGCGATGTTAAAAATCATTTTTATATGAGCATTGGATTGTCCTATTCTCTTCGATAACTGCGAGGATATCATTTTCGAAAACTCCTTAGGCTATGAACTACCGGGACAAGAATTTGGATTCGCCATTTTTTTTTTTTTTTAAATACTCTCTCGACTAATAAGGGTTTATCTGGATTTTAGCATATCTGATAAAAATTCATTGGCTGCTCGATATAACAGACTTTCAATAGTGCAACAGTGTAAACCATGTTTTTTTTTTTGATATTTTTATTTGTCGGCGCAGTGGGTTAGTAGGTACTTGTGGATTGGACTACTAAGCGAGTGGTCCCAGACTCTAATTCCAACACGACGTCTCGCGAACGTCTGACAAACATCCGAGAGTATAATTGTCATGAAAGAGCTTCTCAGTTGGCCGTTTGGACTCGGCATAAAATTGTAGATCCCTACCATTCGTGGCAAAAAATCAAAAAATGAAAAACTCACACAGGACGAATTGTTGTGAGAAGCTAGGCCTACGAACCTGTTGCGCAAATTATTATTTATTTAGTTATTTTTTAACAAATACTGCAATTTCGTTAGACAAGTTGATTATATTTAAAGTAACATTGTTATTAACACCTAACTCAAAATTAAAAAAAAAAAAAAAAAACACACATCTCTGACCACAGCTCTAGGGGATGTAAGGCACCAAATAGTTCCCAATACCCCATACCCTTTGTTAGTCCCACATATGAATGTGATGTATACCTATATAATCAAAAAAATATAGTTACTAAATTTGTATTTTTTTTGCAACAAAGAATACATAAAAAAATTGAAAATATTAAATTCTGACCGCTGAGAAACACTATTTCTCCGAACGTGCGTCGGGCTCATTTTTCTGAAACGACCGCATCCGTTCCGTGTTTGCTCCTCAACCTGACAGATACACACGTTTTTGTGTGAAGCAAAGTTGCTTAAGTAATCGAGATACAAACCGCTCTCTGTGTATTGCTAACCATGTGAATGTATAAGATATTTGGACAACCTGCCAACAAAAAATGTATATCAGCTATGAAAACGGCGAACAATAATTTGTATCTGATTTAGGAGATTATTTTTCTTCAAATACGCGGATACAACCGGCAGCGCGAGGTGGCAGCTAACCTTACATCAGTGTATGTGCGTGTAGGCAAAGTCAACATTTTTATTTGTGCCAAAAGTATTATTTAATTTTAAAGAGAAAATTAGTAAGAAATGAAATTTTGTAAAATAAAAACGACAAAAAATCATGTGTATGAAAATGTTGAAATACAATATTCACAAACTTGTCGACACTCTTCAGGAATTTGTTGTTAAGTTTGTTTAAAAATGCGCGCATACAAGAGGTCGGGTCTTACTTTGTTTTCGAAAGTATTCACACAATTTATGCCTGAAATTTAAGAATGAAACATTATAGTGTTGAGTAGACAAAGAGACTGTGATTGTATTCTTGTTTTTTTTTTGTTGTTATTTTTAAAGTTTTTGGAACTTATCAAGCTGCGTATCTATTGAGGTTTAGTCGTGGCAGGAATTGTCAATTGAAAAGTTATAGGACATTTAAGTAGCTGGTTAGCACATAGTATACCTTGGGATTTTGAATAAGTCGTGCCGCATTTATTTCTGTTTAAGGAGGGAATTCGCTCTTTGGTGGAATTAAAAATAAAATACTGATTTTATCTGGGAGCACCCATTTCATTCTGATGTAATTTGTATACCCTCCACAGGAAGGTATATCCACTTTGTCATTACATTTGTAACGCTAAGAAGGAGTCACCGGAGACCTCATATTCTGAATCAGGATCACATTCAGAATCGATTTAGCCATGTCCGTCTGTCTGTCTGTCTGTCTGTCTGTCTGTCTTTCTGTCCGTCTGCTTTTCTGTCTGGTGAAAGCACGATAGATAGATAGATAAAGGAATTGACTTAAATAAATAAAAATGGTGAAAGAACTTCTTCTTATCATCGTCAGGTTGGTAATAAAAATGGGCTATGTCGGTCAAGAATTTGTGGTACTTCCCATACAAAACCAATATTAGAAAACACGATAGCGTCGAAAAGTATCTACCTAGCCAAGTGAAATTTTGTGAGAGGATTTAATTTTATTGTGTTGTTCCATGTACGATCCCCGGATAAACACAAACAACATCTTAAGGTTTTTTACCCAGCGCCAGCTTTCGCGGACGCCTGACAAACGTCCGAGAGTAAAAACAGGAAAGAGCTTCTTCGATTTGCAGTTTGCACTCGGCATAAAGTTGTACATCCCTCCCATTCGTCCCAAAAATGAAAAACTCACACAAAACTAATGGCTGTGAGAAGCCAGGCCTTTACGGACTTGTTGCGCCAAATATTTTCTTGTTTTTCTATATATTTTTTCTCTTCTTTGAATTGATTCCTTACATACATTGCTTCGGTGCTTCCGCAGCTGTCATAAATAACGTCTTCGTGCTTTAACCGGAATGGACTTCAGTTTTAGAGCCGGAGTCTGACAAACTTAATACGTTTTTAAAGATTGTTTTGCTAATTATTTCTCTCAGGCTAGAGGAAACGAAAACGCGAAAAGATGCTCGCAGGAGCAATAGGAGCAAATTTTGCACTTGTTATTGCAGTCCTTTTGAAATAAACGTTTATAAACAAGTTCATAAGCTGCTTTCATCAGCAATAAAAAGAGTTCTGCAAATATTATATTCACGAAGCTTTCAACTTTTTTGTTAGCTGTTTAATTCGGTGAAGTTTTTTTTACCTGGTATGGTACTCAAATGCCTTTCTCAAGATGTTTCATTAACTTTCTTTTGCAGGAATAACATATAGAATATTGTTTGGTCAGCGACTGACCTTTTTATCGCCCCCAGTTGGAGATTCAATGCCACACCTTCTACGATAATAGATTGGATAATTTATGTAGGTATGAGTTCTCTTATGACGTGATAAAATGCCTAATTCTGATGATGTGAACGCACTTATCGATTATCGAACCCGAAAACTGTAAATTCTATCAGATGTGATGTGAAGTAAATCCTTTGGAGGTGATGCTTGAAAGTTCTGATTTAACCTAAAACCTGTTAAATGGTGACTAAACACAATGATAGGTAAATAATTCTATAAATGATGTTCCAAAGCGGCAGTTTTATTTTTACAAAAGCGCACATTAAGTGAAAACCTCACACACCTAATGGAATATAATTGCAATTCTGACTACACAACATCTAATTGCATCCTTTCCCATATTCAACATAGATTGAACACTTTCAACTGATGGTAGAAATTTTTATGGATAAGAAATTTCAATTGCATTTCAACCGGAGTAACACGGGCATTAACATGATTGACGCATACCAATTCACCGTTTTAAATAGATCGTGTGGGAGCAATTAAAATTTCACTTCGCAAATATATGACAAATTCAGTCGAAATTGTCGAGAAATTTCTTAATTTATGAACACCCTGATGTATAGTGGTGAAACACAATTTACATGAAAGAATCTTTCTTAATATCTATTTTGCAAATGGAAAAATTCTTCGCCACTAGGAAATATGGCTTGTGGATTTTGCATGACTCAGATGTCGAAAGCGTCATTTTGTCTGAGTAATTTTCATGGCAAAGGATTTTTGTAATATACATTACAGACCTTGGCAAGAGTGCCTTCATTATATTACTAACACATGTTTATTTATTTTTATAGTTTATATAAAATGTATATCGTATCTTAATTTTTGTCTTTTCTATGATTCAGAGGATCTATATTGGAATGGTCTTCTCTTGCAGGATCGATTTCGAGCAGATCGGTTAAATTTAATCATTGGATATAGCGAATACAAAAAAAGGGGAAACCAAAATCACGCGTTTTTAATAATACAATGGTAATACAACAGTAGGGTCAAGTACAAGTTAAGATGTTTCTTAGACACTTGGCAATTTTACCAATCACTTTTTGCTTATCATTCAGATCCCCATATAGACTTGAGTGTGTGTTTTTTTTTTTCTGGTGGAATTTTTTGTTCTCTTTTTCAGAATGAATTTTTCTTTTTTAAATGGCAACACTCAGCCAGTAGTTTTTTGACCATCTCATTATTTAATACTGCTTGGCAAATCTTTATATGTATAATCATCTTTGCGTCGTGAGTTCAGTGATTGGGCGCTCGAACAGTTGAGAGCCGATCGACTTTTTTACCCTAAAATTTTGTTCAGTGATGGGGCCTGAGTACTTAAAAAAGCTACCGATAAACCCCAAAAAGATTACAATGTGTATACTGTAGAGGTTTATTTATTTAATTTTATTTTCATTAAAAAAAAAAAAATATATCTCCATCAATGTAAATGAAGTCATAAAAGTGAGCCAAGTGCTGGAACATGGCCCGCAGGACATTTCTTTTAAACAAAGCTGCCATCACGTGAAAAACTTCCAGAGAGTCTTTGATGAAAGTGAATATTATATTCAGAAATGGACGAGTAGCCAGGCAACCGATAGCGTTTAATTTAACGCCGCTGGCCTTTTTTCTTTGTATATACATATTTCAAGTCGTTAGACCCTGCGGGCAAGTCAGTATGACGCTCCAAAAGTGGTTAAAAATATAAAAGATAATATTAAGCAATTTGTTTGGAACATAATATGTCGTTCGGCAGCACGAAACCTATTGTGCACGTTTTGGTAGCATAAAAAAAAAACAAATATAAGAAAAATTACTAAAAGACAAGTAGAAAGAAAATAAAATATTCATAAAACTTAGCAAAATGTTTCTTAAGAAGAATTTTTCGTGGCAAATATTGATATGCTGACGTCACAAGAATTCGGCCATTCGGTGGTCACTCGTTTGTCTTTCGTGAGAGTGTGCTGCGACAGCCCCCGTGACCAGAGACTTGACAGGCGTTCACACATAGTGACAAATTTAGGACAAATGGTTACGTCAAAATTACGTCAGCATGTCGAAATTTGTCATGAAAATTGGAATATGTAATCGTGGCTTAATGCGCTCAAAAATAGTTTCGGCTACATTGTCTTATGAACTTTTTTTTCTTCGAAAAGTTATGGAAGCTCTTGTAGTACTTTATCTTATGAATTAAATTGCACAAAAAACTCTGCTATCAATTTTGTTTGTACTAAAAACAATCAAACTTCATACCTACATCACACAACAATAATAAACAGCAGCATAAACGTTTTGAATTAATTTTCATCTTTAAAATCTCACAAGTCGCTCAAATTGTCCAAAATGTAGTTTAGTTGCCTACCTCAAAGTTTATTGACAGATGAAAAATAAAATTGATCGGCATCCCCATTGCGATAAAAATTAAAACTGCGGGCCTTATTAATGACTTTTCAAAATGGCGCTAAGAATTTCTATATTCATTTTCTAGAATCTAATTAGAATTACCATTAAAGGAAGTAAATCGTAAATTTTCCCTAACGAATAATGTTCAAAATAATGTGGAAAAAACAGCCGTGTAAATTCTTATCCCCTTGCTTACATTTATTTGTTAAGTTTCAGGGACTATTCATATGAGAGGGAATACCAAACTGCGAACAAGGGAGCATTGGAAAATTCTGACATTTCTTTCACTTTAAACCCTTTTTTAGGTATTGCAATTGTAAGGTTAAGTTTTTTTTTATGGATCACAACTACTTATTTAATAAATTTTAAATAAAGGCTGAGAAATTTGCTTATCCAAAAATGTTTCAATTTCTATTTTGAAGGTTATTTAGCCTTTTTCTTATCAGCGCTGAATTCAGATATTTTTAGCTTTTTTGGGAATAATTAAAATAATTATTTGCTCTTCTTAAATATATTAAAACTATTTTTTTCGCAGCTTGCCTATTCGCGCTTTCATCTGAAAAGTCTTTTACACTTTTACTCATGTTGAGATATTCGTATTCTAGTTTCAGTTCGAAAGGGTCACAGAAGACCTAAAAAGGTGAACGGTGTCATATTGTTGTCGGAATTTTTAGGCCTGAGTTTTGTCAAATTTTCTTCATTAGAAATTGAAATAAATATAACAATATAGGATCATAAAATCACAAAGTTTTCGAATTAACTTACAGCTTTGCTGGAATCCAATAAATGAAGTTGGAACTTATTATTCGCTTAGAGATTTTGGGGGTTGTCATTAATCATTTTTATCCTTTACACTAAATGGGTTATCATGGGTAATTTAATGTGGAAAATTTGTAAGTTCGTTAAATCTAGCCTCAACACTAAATATGATTATTGCTATATACAGTTAAGTCTTTTGAGCTTAAATTTCGCATTGGTGACGCAACTCCGAAAGCGATGGCTAAAATAGTAGGAGTCAAATTTATATAAAAAAAGAAAAACAACAAAAGCGCTCGAGCAATAAATATATCACAAAGTTTAAAAAAAAAATCTGCCAAGACTTCCGTCAAGTCAAGTCAAGTCTTCCGTCACTGTAAGTGCAGAGGTGGACACCAAGTGAGATTTTTTTGACTTTTTCCATCGGCACAATATGAGAATTGATTACCTATTTGACTGATATGCCGATTTGTATGATTCGCAGGACTGACATGAAACGGGCTTTGAAGAGTTTTTTTTTTTTTAAATTAGTGTAGTAAAACAGTGGGTCAACTTAAAATTGTAATACAAGCCTGAGACATTCAATCTCTTTGAATATATTTTTCTGAAACGTTTTCTGATGTTCGCCTATACAAACTCAAGTTACTGTCCGCAAACTAAAGGCATTTCATTTGCAAGCTAGGTAGACCCAAAAACATATTTACCTGCCAAAAATCACGTCAACATTAATGTTCCAAAGCAAAAATTTTGATTCAAAACATTTATTTTACTTATTCATAGTTCTATTAAAAGACCACAAGAATAGCATTATGTTGTACTCTTCGTTTAAGCTCCCATACTCGAAAATAGAATCCGCTCATACATATACAAATATGCGAACACAATTTACACAGTGAATTGTGACTCAATTTGGTTTAAAACAAAAATTCATAATCAAACAAATCACCGCCGGTGAAGTCTGTTATTAATTAATTTGCAAAATTGCAAGAAATCCTAGAATCCCAGCCAAGAAAATAAAAAGAACGAAAAATGCACAAAAGCCCATTTCCTACATTCCGAATAGATTGTAGCATTGAAATTGAGAGATTTTTGAAGGACAGATACACATCAATACACTCATACCATCGTATGTAGAAAAAAAAAAAAAAACAGATCCTCCACCTTAAAAACAAAAAAGAACAGTACTCATTTTCTTGTTCGTTTTATTAAATTCATTTTGCACTGTTCTATTTATTTATTTTGTATATATGTAAAATAAAAGCAGAAGGTGGATGGAGGTCTTTTTTTTATCATTTATTCTAGGAGACTGTTTATTTTAAATCTATCTTCTTGCTACTTCACCAAGAAGAGAAGACAAAAAAAACGCACACAAAATCCACACACCTACAAATTCTAAATATATATTGTTCTAAATTTTTATGTGGGAAGAAGAACCGTTTTCTTTTTTGTTTTTGTGTATATCATAGAATAAAAGTTCTCCTATTCTCAAAAGAAAACACCTCAGGGATCATTTTCGAATAAAATTTGCAGGTTTTTTCTCCATATAACAATTTGAAAGACTATATCCAGTTGATTGGGGGTGGATTTATGCCAGATTCAGTAAGAAAATCCGCAGCAGATTATGACATAAGATACGCTCGACTAGAAGTGTTCGAAATACGTCCGAGCGTCAGTAACAGGTCGCATAAATCTTGTTTTATTTATCAAAATTTGACTTAAAATGTGGCAATTACGGAAAACAGGTAGAGTGAAATAAATAAAATATCTATGGGGCAATAAATTGCGGACGATAAATCTCAAATGCCAATAGTGACCGTCCCAAGACGATGTTTCAAAATGATTATGATGGCCGGCGACAGACAGCAACTATGTGGCAACCTCGAATGCCAGAGAGGGAGTAGCGAGATGATATCCGTTCAGTGTTGCCAAAATGACAAATCGTAAAATGATCATTCCACCACCTTGCTACCAAAGAGATTCTGTATCATCTTTAGGGGGTGACTAGACCATCTCACGCAAAATTTATTTCAAACAAATACACAAGAAAGAAATGCCTTTGTAAATTTGTCTGTTTTTTTTTTCTCAAATTATTTCAAGCTCTCGGTAGAATTTGTATCGTTCCCGAAGTTCGAAATGAAACCGTACACATGTAAAGGAAACCTCACACGATCGGTGTTGGTGTGATGTGCTGAGCGCGCTCTCCTAATGTGCGGAGAGTATCTTTGCATTTGCGGGTTTCTTTTCAGTTGTTTTTCATTTTTCTTTTTTTCAAATATTTACACACAATCTGGTGTGAAATCGTAGTGTTGGTGCGCGCGGCCACATATATTTCAAATTTTCATTGTGTGTACCAAAAAGGGAGCCAACCCCGGGAACGGGTGTCTGTCGATACGATTTCGATGCCAATTTCGTACAACTGAATGTGGTATCAAATTGCCTCATATAAAAAGGAACATTACCGGCTGTATTGGTCAGAACGGCTTTCGAACGCGTAAGTGCAACACTGATTCTAGGATTTTTTTTTTCTCATTTACTCATTTTTTTTTTCTACTACTGCTGCTACCCTAATTTTTTTTTTGAAAAGAAAATCATTGTTGTTACTATACTGCTATTTATATCCAATTCTTATCTGTATCCTTGTAACCTTTATTGTTATTTTACACCAAAATGAAAAAAAAAAAAGTGGCATTCCTGACAAAAAATTGGAAACATTTGGATTATCACTTATCACAATTTGGATTACATCTTCATTTGGCAAGAAAAAAAGGATTACACATCAAATCTGAAGGAGCACAAGAAAAACAGTTAACAAAAGTGAAAAAGTGACATTTTCCAAACTATAACACAAAGTGTCAAAACTAACCTAAGAAAGTGAAAGAAAAAAAAAGTTGACAGTTGTGAAGTAATACTTGTGTAACAGGGTACAAATTTTTCATCGACTAGGTCATCCACAGTTAGCCAACAAGTGGATTTCAACAAACAGTTTCCAAAAGACAAATTCAAATAGAACTTGAGTGATCTTCACAGTGATCTTCAATAGTGAACAAAATTAAACAAGTTGTGCATTTATTAAAAAATCCGAAAAAAAAAGTTCAAAGTTAAAGGAAATTCCTGAAATGTTACGCAAATACTAGTTCTCCACGAAAATAGAGCAAATTCTGAAAGATGGATCATCGAATATCAGAACCAATGGATAGACAAAATCAAAAAGAAAAAACCGAACAGTCTCTACTGTCTTATTACTATTAAGTTTAGTTTTTTTTTTTTTTTTTAATAGATAAGGGCTAGTAGGCGAGAGATCGCCGGGGCAGAAGAGACCAAACTAGACGTCTTACGTATACATAGATACACATTAAATTACGTGCACACGTATACCTGTATGTTCGAAAAATCGCGATCGTGATCGAAATAGAAAGAGGAAAAAAATACTTATAGTTTTTTTTTTTTTTTTTTGTATAAGAAAGTTTAAAAATAAACGCGTTTTTGTTGATTTGAATAGATGAACAATAATTTGTTTGTGTCGTGAAAAAAAAGCTTTGGTTAAATTCATTGCGATCTCGCAACTCGGTCGTCTTAGATCACAGTTCTCTTTTATTTTATTCAAAACGAATTAGAAATTATTTTTCGCTCTGTCGGTCTTCGAATGAATTTTTTGTTGATTTAAATATTTTTTTTTGTGAAAGGATATCGAAAGGTCCTTCTTAAACGAATTTCGATTAAATTAAAGAAAGTAACATAGTGTACTCGTGTCTGAAGTAAGTTGAAGTGAATAGTTTTTTTAATTTTTTTTAATTTCTTTTTGAATTTGAAAATTTTGTTCTGACATTTGGAAATTTTTGTGATTTTTTTTTTTAATCAAAATTAATGAGAAGTGAAATTTTCTTAAATATTTTGCACAGAATTCTAAATTAAATTTGAAAAGTCTTCCGTAGCAAACATTTTCTTTTTCTAATAACATGAGGTTATACAATTAAAATTCCAAATTTGTTACAATGAAGTTTTCAAGTGACATACAAATTGATAAAGAATAATTGGGAAAATTCCTAAACGGCCAACTATACGTGAATACATGCACAATTTTATTTTTATTGATACGATTTTATTTTTAAACTTTTTTTTCACAAGATACACTTGTTGGCAATAGGATTTTTCGCGTTACTTACGTAATAGTCTTTAAATACATGCAAGTCTACCTATAAATATTACACATAGAACTGAGATTCTATAACACACTTGTTTGAGTAACCAAATGCAATTCGAAATTCGAATGAAAGAAAAAAACATGGCATACGCAAGCGTATTACCTCATAGTTGCGCTACACGATACATGTGTTGAAATAATTCTAAAACTGTACATTTCGGGAGAGATACTATCGAATTACAAGAGAAGCATACACATATTTGGAAATGAATAGATTTCCTTTTAGACTGATTTTCCATTTGTGTTTATTTTATGCTTATGTTAGAGTTTTTTTTTATGGGCGTAGGATAGATGGAAATTTTGATTATGTACGTTGGAATTTATTTTATTTTGAGAGCTAGACGCTTTTCCTATTTCGCAATAAACCGATTATAGGCGTTTTCCAGTTTTTGCTTTTGAATTGAAGGACTTTGTTTTCAGAAGTCTTCGTAGTTCTGAGCAACAATATGGCAATTTATGACAGGTGCTAGGCTACTTCTGAGAAAGCTAAGATAAATAAATAGGAAACAGAGATTAGTGTTCTATTTCTGATTAATAGCCATAAATGGATGGTTCCTTTGGCGTCACCCCTAGGATGGAACACCCATGGAGAACCATTGAAATAAAATGCACATCCTTGTGATCTCTTCAAATCAATTTGGAAACCCACTAAGAAAATGATCATATAAAATTATTTAACTAAAATGGTGATCAAAAATACTCAGAGAATATAAAATGAACCACATCCAACTGCTCTAATACTTTCTGCACGCCAAGTATCCAATTTCTAAATCATTTTTGAGAGGAGTAAGGCAAAATTTGTTGGAGGATCCTTGAAGTCGAAATTTGTTAATTGAAAACCACAACCAAGATTCAGATTGAGATTTATTAATGTTTTGAATACTCACACCTTTAGCAAATATAGTCCAACGCCTTGAGGTTTCATAAAATCCAATGCAATGTTTGCCTGTGCTGCCACTTCATTCTTTTGGAGAATTTATTTACACGTAATATAACTTTAAGTTTCAAAATTTGAACTCACCTTCGGGGAATTAGAATCGATTTATAGATACAAAAACCTTCTGAAAAATTGAGTGCTTGCAATCATCAGAAGTGCAGTTGCATATTATACGTCGTTATTTACATATCATTCAGCGAAGGTTCCTTGTAGAATTATGAATCCAATAAATCGACTTCAACAGCTAAGAGGCCTTTCACTGTCTTTCATGCTTAGAAAGCGGTTTTAATCGCTAGTAACAGCTTTCCAGCTTTCTCAAGTTGCCTCTCTGCAAACTTTTGCAAGTGTTAAAAACTGACAGTCTTCCAAAGGTTTTCCAAAGCAGAATAGATACTAAAAAAAGTGGCAAACTTTCTTTTGAATATTATCGCGTTGGTAAAAAGTTAAAAAAATTCAAACCTCTTCATTCATGTTTTACATGTCAATTATTGTTATGCGATATAGAATACCTACCTTGAAGGTGGTATGCGTTCCGGTAGCATTTTTCTGACGTTTCGGACGTTTATAAAAGGATTAGAATTCTGATCAAACAATTCAATTGGTTGTGGGAGAAACATGCGTAGTCAGTTTGGTCCACTGCTTCATATTTTCATATTTTTTCCTAACCTTCAGTGTTGCATTGGACTCTTGTTGGGCGCCATTTTTGTTTTTTTGTTTTTATTTCTTTTAAGAGTAATATTTTAAGAAATATTTTATGTATTGATCATAGAGAGCATGACGTCATTTAGTGTGATGATTATATTTTGCATCGTAATGAAATCAACAAAAAACTACAATGGGAATGTGAAAGCGGGAAAGGCGCTGGAAGTGTGTCAAATTGCGGAAGGTCTTGTAGTTATTAAGAAATCTATGATTGGAAGGCCAACGTGAGCGTTTTTCGAAATCAATATTGAAAATTAAGGAGATAGTGCAGAGCACTTTAATGCGCAACTGTTTTTAGGAGTCCCAAATATTTAGAGAATTTTTTCTTAAATTATCTCCAGTTTTTATTGCGGGAATAGTGGAACTGTAGTAAAAACTTAGAAATTCAGTTAACTCTGCCGGGTGGATATTTTAGCATAAAAATAATTATAATAAATAATAATATTGTAAAAAGAAAACGTTGACCATAATTATACATTGTAAGCAAGTCACCCATTAAGAACAAGTGCTTCCATTTTATTGAAAACAACCCAAACAAGTTGTATACAATTTAGGAACTCCAATTGTCCGCCATTTTTAAATGAATAAAACTACAAGGATACAGACAAAAATGCCAAACATTCAAATTTCATACCTCAACCTGAAGGATTTTAGCGCAAAGTACTAATAAATTAAAATTTGTTTGTCTACTTACAGGGAAGCATTTGGGCTAAGAAGAAAAACTACTTGACTTACTTCCAAATAAAAACGCGCAAGCTCTAGCCCCAAGCTCTCTCAAGTGTTTTTAATTGTTTTTCTTGAAGTAAAAAAAACTAAGAGAAAAAATGCCGAAACCAGTAGCCAACCAGGAAGATGAGGATCCAACCCCATACTTGTTCGTTTCATTGGAACAACGACGTATCGATCAATCGAAACCCTATGACTCGAAGAAGAATTGCTGGGTGCCCGATGAGAAGGAGGGCTACCTGTTGGGAGAGATTAAGGCCACTAAGGGTGATATCGTCTCCGTTAGTTTGCCCGGTGGAGAGGTAATATACAAAAAGAAAAAACAAATTCTCAAAGAATCACATTCATTTACATTTATCATTCATGTACATTGTTAAAAAATTTACTACACATTTACACTTATATCCAATCAAACACTAAATGACAGAGGAAAGATTTCAAAGCCGATAAAGTTGAGAAAGTCAATCCTCCGAAATTCGAAAAAATCGATGACATGGCAGACATGACTGTCCTAAATACACCATGTGTTTTACACAATTTACGACAACGATACTATAGCAAACTTATTTACGTAAGTGTCTAAGAAACAAACATTAATTCTACTTTTTTTTTTGTATATTGTATAAACAGAGCAAAGATTTTAAGAAAGATCAGCTCCAACAAGTGAATCCACCAAAATACGAAAAAGCCGAAGATATGTCAAATTTGACATACCTGAACGATGCCTCTGTGTTGCATAACTTGAGGCAGAGATACTACCATAAGTTGATTTACGTGAGTATGCTTTCTGTGTAATGTACGCGATGTTGCTTATTGTTTCGTTTTATTCCCCAAAAAAATGATGCCAATAATGCCTGCTAGCTTAAAGAATATTTCCGAAAACAAAAAACCTCTCCCAACTAATCCCCGTTTAACTGTCTAAAACAGCTTAACCAAAAAAAAAAAAAATAAAGAAGAAAAAAACGCACACACAAATGTGTAGATCTTGAAAATCAAAATTTGAAACGCTTTCTATATTGGCTCGATGTGCAGCTCTTAAAAACAACTAAATTTGTATACAAAATGATAGTAAAAACGTTTGCACTAATTGGCTATTTGTTCAAGCAGTCACCCATTGGCAGAATGGAACCCAAATAAATCGGTAAAATTGTACCGACCTCATGGATTCACACCACCCTCAAGAGCTGTTTACTTTCAGAAAATTTCAAAAAAAAAACATGGATTGCACCTCTTTTTATCTTTGCTTGTTTTATCCTACCAAAATTCCCTTGAAAATTTCCCCGATATAAACACATAAAAATGCATGTGCGGACGGGAAATTTCCACTCTCAGATCTAGGGAGCAGAAAACTCACCGCAAAGATATGTATATGTCAAATTATCCCGGCGAGTTTTTCTCCTCTAGTATCCTCGTTTGGCAAAAATATTGTACTTTAACCGAAACTGTGTACGAAAAAATATGTAATATTTGTTAAAATCCCAACAGACTTACTCTGGTCTTTTCTGCGTTGCCATCAATCCTTACAAGCGTTACCCCGTATATACCAACCGTTGCGCCAAGATGTACCGTGGCAAGCGCCGTAATGAAGTGCCACCACATATTTTCGCCATTTCTGATGGTGCCTACGTCGACATGTTAACCAACCACGTTAATCAATCTATGTTGATTACTGGAGAGTCTGGTGCCGGAAAGACTGAAAACACGAAGAAGGTAATTGCCTACTTCGCCACTGTCGGCGCCTCATCCAAGAAGGACGAATCGCAAAAGTCCAAGGGTTCCCTAGAAGATCAGGTCGTCCAAACCAATCCTGTTCTTGAAGCCTTCGGCAACGCCAAGACCGTCCGTAACGATAACTCTTCCCGTTTCGTAAGTATTATGCGACTTGTCAAAATTTTCTCGGCTCGGTATACTAATTGAGTTTTCTCTTTGTCGCCACCAAATAGGGTAAATTCATCCGTATTCATTTCGGCCCAACTGGTAAACTTGCTGGTGCTGATATTGAGACTTGTAAGTTTTATCTTAAGCGATTATAACTTTGTGAAAAACTAAATAAATTTATTTTTATTGTTTATTTAAAGATCTGTTGGAAAAGGCTCGTGTCATCTCCCAACAATCGTTGGAACGTTCTTACCACATCTTCTACCAGATCATGTCTGGTGCCGTTGCTGGCGTGAAAGGTATAATTCTCATTTCATACTCATACTCATACACACAAACACCATGTCATTCGATGTTACTTTTATTATTTATTAGTTCATTCTCTCACATACAATTATTATTATATGAGTTTGCGAGACTTTCAGTTTAGGATAAGGATACATAAATATTTTTGTTTCGTCAGGCTACGAACAAAACAATATATCTTTTGGTCAGAAGTCATTTATATCCATTCTCGTCGATATTAATTCAAAATTTTATTATTTAAACCCGATTCTATATAGACGCTTGTCTCCTGTCAAATAACGTTTACGATTATCATGTCGTATCGCAAGGAAAAATTTCCGTCGCCAGTATCGATGATAACGAAGAAATGCTGCTTACCGATGTAATTTCACATTTTAATCTAGATCTTGGTCAAAGATTTTTATTATTTTTTCGATTGATGTATATTGGCGCAGATATTATAACAGCAATAGGATACACAACACTTGATTTGATTTTTGTTGATTATTTTTTAACTATAGTTAGTTGAATGGTTTGGAAATATTTTGTCGTTCTTGTTAAACAGATATCAAATCTGAACAATGAAATGGAAAATCCCATGAAAGAGATTCGAAATAAAAAGCCAACCCTAACTAACCATTATCGACTTTGTAACCTACAATCCCTGGAATTGACAGAGGGATAGGTTATGATACAGATAGTATGACTAACAAATGTTTTCCGAACCCCCATTGCAAAATTGCGGCGGTTCATTGTTTTAGAGTTGTTTTACTCCAACCGTGAACAAAATCACAACACAAAATGTGGTTTTAAATATTAAGTGCAATTGGATTTAGAATTTTTTTTGAATTTAAATTTCTTAAAACTAACCAAAGTCAGCAACTCATTTCTTCAAAATGAGCTGAATGGAAAAACTGCACTTGATATATAAAACGTTCACCACCCCTCTAATAAATCTAACTAAGTTATGTATTTTATTTTTAAATAAGTAAAAATGTTAAAAAACAAGTTACAAGACATGAAAAGAACATTTTTTTTATTTAAATTTTGTTTGTTTGTTTTTTCAATTCCTAACTCCCACTTTAACATACACAAAAAAAAAAAAAAATACGAAAACCGTAGAATACAGTTTGCTGTCCAACAACATCTACGACTACCATATCGTATCCCAAGGAAAAGTTTCCGTAGCTAGTATCGATGACGCTGAAGAAATGCACATTACCGATGTAAGAGTCGGGTGAAAAATTACTATGCTATTCTCTGTGTCTTCACTTGTGTTCGCATCAGAAAACCCAACAAAAAAAATAACAAATTTGCTTTTAATGTTAACATTACTTTTCCACATATACAAAACCGCTTTTGCAAAACAATGCTTACACGCCACAAAAAAATATATAATGCGCTACCCACCGTATGTGTTATATCGCTATTTATCTAGACTAAGGGGGGGTTTATTTATAAAATAGAAAAAAATACATACCCACTCCTTATCACAGGCATATCCTAAAAACTGAGGAAACAAAAAATAATAATGAATAGAAAATTAAATGAAAATAATATTTTATATTATTTTATCAAAAAATTAGAGAAAACATTTCTCACCCCACGTATTGGTGATTATCCTGGAATATGTCAGGGTAAAACAAGGATTCCCGGTGTCAACGATGGTGATGAATTTGAATTAACTGATGTAAGTCGGTAAACAAAAATATTCAAAAATGAAATTTGTACAAACAAAATCATTTTGTTTTTACTCTGAATCCCATCTATATATTATATCTCTCTCTATCTCTCTCTCTCTCTGTTGCTATATTTTCTTCTCATCAAAATATTATTGTATATAGGTGATATCTCTTCTGATATTCCGGAATTTATCTATTGTATAAAAGAAAACACTCATATTTCTATTTACCGATCTAATAAACAAAAAAAAAAAAAGCAGTTTTTAGAAAATCAATGTAAATACATTTTTTCTTTTTGTTAGCAAAGTTTGTTTTTATTTTTTTAATTACAAACTTAGCTAGGAGCAGGTCTCCATATAATTATTTTAAAATTGGCAATCACACCGACACTGGGATCTTTACCAAAGTACAAAAAAAAAAAACTAAAACAAAAAGAAAGATAAAAAAAAATATTTTTGTTTCCTCAAAATGGTTATAAGGATTAAAATTTAATTAAATGTGTAATCTATCAAAGCCCGCTCCTGGCTTAGGTGAACATAAAAAATTATTTAAACTTTGTACATACACACAGGAATGGCTTTCAAGTGCACACATGTACATTTTATTTTTATATATGTATAATTTTGTACATTTTTTTTTAAAAAGAGTAATTCGACGAACCCATTTAGGTTTCTATTCTTTTTTTTTTTTGTATCTCCATTAGTAACATTCTTGCATTATTTATATAAACTCGTTCGAAAAATGATTAAAAACCAACACTCTCCACATGCAATCCAAATTTTCTATCAAATTTAACAACAAATAAATTACCCAATCAATTCGATTCCAATTGGTCAGCAACTGCATAGAAGAAGTGTCAAAATTCAGACAAAAGTACACCTCAAAAAATATCGAACAAAATTAAAACCAGCGAGTTGATTTATAATTTTTTTAATGACATGAAATCCAATTTAAATATTCTGCAGCCATGTGTAGCCTGTCAGACAATATTTACGATTACTATAACGTATCGCAAGGCAAAATCACTGTACCAAATATGGATGATGGTGAGGAATTCTCGTTGACAGATGTAAGTTGATCATCAAAAAAAATGCCTGTTTGGATACACAACATTGATGTGTATTTATGTTCTGTGTTATACACCGATAGAACGGGAAGGTGTTTCAATTTCCTTCGTTACCTTCGCACTTTCCTTCGTTAAATGATGTTATGTGTTTATATTTTTCTCATATTTAAGTACCCAGTAGTTTACATTACCCCCTGTTACGTGTTTCCATTTTGTTCTGATGAATGTTTGGAGCCGAAAAAAAAATGCAGGAGCACATTGATTCCAAACAATCTTCGAGGAATGTTTACTTATTTAGCATCTGAGCATTTTTATTAATTTCCAATACAAAAATTATGTTAAACGTTGGTCTACAAAAAAAAAAGACCAACCTAACGGCTATATGAATAATAGTCCGTCCACCGAATTGAACGAACAAAAAAACTCCCCTGAATGTTAAGTACCACCCCGTATTTGTTTTATATTTTTATTTTGATTATTTTTACGAATGCATTTTTGAACTCTATTTCTGTTTTATTCTTTGAATTCCGGAATATATCAAGTAAACAAAAAAAAAAATATTATACGTAAAAAGTTTCCATTTCCGTAAGTTTAAAAATGTCTATTCTATTCTTGTATGCAACTTTTGAGTTAAAACAAAAAATCAAAACTGTCGTTGAAAACAGATTTTTGAATACTACATTTAGGAATGTTTAAATGCACTTAAGACTAAAATCCAAAGCAATGGATACGAGTATGCCCCTTTTGTCCCCCAAAAATATATTATAGAGAATCTTTAGAAAGATGCACTTTCTCTTTTAGGCTGCACAAAGCTTGCTCTGCAAATATGAAGAAGCTATTTTTACCCTGTGTGTTTTTGTCATTTGTATTTTGTAAGAAAGAAAAAAACCTGTTTGCGTAGTTCTTGTTTTGTGCATGTCCATTTTTAGTTTATGCTTAAAATCCTTATTCTTTGCGATATAAATGTTAAAAAAAAATACAAAAACCTCCCCCAAAACTAATCCATAAATTTCTATTCCAAACACCATTCAACTTATAGCAAGCTTTCGATATCTTGGGCTTCACCAAACAAGAAAAGGAAGATGTCTACAAAATCACCGCCGCTGTCATGCATATGGGTGGTATGAAGTTCAAGCAAAGGGGTCGCGAAGAACAGGCTGAACAAGATGGTGAAGAAGAGGGTGGCCGTGTTGCCAAACTTTTCGGTTGCGAAGTCGCCGACTTGTACAAGAACTTGTTGAAGCCCCGCATTAAGGTCGGTAACGAGTTCGTCACCCAAGGTCGTAACGTACAACAAGTCACCAACTCCATTGGTGCCCTCTGCAAGGGTGTCTTCGATCGTCTCTTCAAATGGTTGGTCAAGAAGTGTAACGAAACTTTGGATACAAAGCAAAAACGCCAGCACTTCATTGGTGTACTGGATATTGCTGGTTTCGAAATTTTCGACGTAAGTATATTAAACCAACAAACAATTGGCAAGCGAGGGGGACATCTCGAAGAGAACACTTTCGATTTATACAGTTGAGTGGAGATTGGAAGTGGGATTTTTGAAATGTCTTGGTGATTGGTGGATAGATCTTCTGAACCGGAAGGTTGTCCATCGATTGCAACTCGACCAAAAACAGATATACACAAAATCTACATAAAAGTGCAATAGGGTTGTAGGAGTTTTAAATTTGTAATTTTCTATGTTGAATGAGTTTTACTAGGTAATAGGTTTTTCAAAGTTTTAGAAAACGGTTTTCAGTAATCAGTCTTAACTGGCGCCCAAATTAGTTTTGTATCGTTATAAATCATAATTAACGAAAATATTTTCAAAAATGTTGTAGCTAGCGTCCAAAGTAGTTCCATGACTTCTTGTACCAAATATTGTGACATCACTAAGGGGCGGCCAAAGTACTTCTGTCTCTTTTTGGATTTTTTTAACTGAATTACTTTCAACTGGGACCCAATAAAATTTTAACAAACTCATATTAATGTAACATAAAAAACTGGCTCACAAAGGAGGTCAGTGTCACTTAATGCATCTTCAGCTAAATTATTTCCGACTGGGTATTATCTAAAATGTGCATCGTTTTGTGACTTATTTTTATAAAATCACTACGTTTAAAAAAAAGATGGGTCATAATAATTGAATAGAATAGGCCTTTTAATGGTACTCACAAGGTAATTGACAAACAAAGGAACAATTTGAAACTACAACCCGTCGGAAAACTTCACCACAGCAAGTGAATGTGTTTTAGAGACGAAACCACTCTTAACTGGTGCCCAAAGAATACATCTTTGTTTATTCAGCCACTAGTTAAAAAAATATTGTAAAAAAAATAGAAGGCAGGAAATTCGGAAGAGCTAAATATAAATGGCGCCATACGAAAATCCTTTTTTTTTCTTACAAAACTCGTAGATTTAGTTCATCCTGAATAAGATTAATGATAACTGGCGCCCAACGAAAACCCATTTTTACTCAACATCTCCTAGATTTAGTTCAGGATGCTAGTTTTTTTGAGATAAAAACTCAATATTTTGTAGTAGTAGCTTCCCTTGCGACACAAAGACACTCCACACGTCACACTCTCTCACGTCTTACCTTCGTGTGTTCACACTGTAGTGAAAACAAAAAAAAAAAGCAAAATATATTTAATAACCTCTCTCTAAAAAAAATCACCACCACACAGTACAACGGTTTCGAACAATTGTGTATCAATTTCACCAATGAAAAATTGCAACAATTCTTCAACCATCACATGTTCGTCCTGGAACAAGAAGAATACAAAAAGGAAGGTATCAATTGGGAGTTTATCGATTTCGGTATGGATTTGCTGGCCTGTATTGATCTCATTGAAAAGGTGCCTATCCGACATAAGAAATACTTTTTTCAAAATTTAACCCAATCTATGTTAGTAAAGACTATGTCAGTATTTTAAGTTTTTTTTTTTCTTGTAAGTAAGGCCAACAGCTCTAAAGCTCTCGAAGGAGATTCACTGACCAAAAAGTAAGATTCGTGTTATCTATGTCGCACCACCACAATTTGTCTGCATGTAATACACCGACTTTTACAAGCAAAAATTTTGAAAATGCACTCAGGTTTGGAATGAAAGTATGAAAAAAAAGAAAAAAAAATTCACTTTGTGTTGCACGTTTTTATTACTGCTTTTGAAAACGAAAAAAAATATGATATGGCCATAATGTTTTCAATACACAATTTTATATATATCTAGTTCAACGGTTTCGAACAATTGTGCATTAACTTCACCAACGAAAAATTGCAACAATTCTTCAACCATCACATGTTTGTTCTTGAACAAGAAGAATACAAGAGGGAAGGTATCGACTGGGCCTTCATTGATTTCGGCATGGATCTTCTCGCCTGTATTGATTTAATTGAGAAGGTACTAGAAAACACCATCGCGATATAGTCGCGACTAAAAATCAACTAATTCGATTGGGAAGCCTCAAACAGAAAATTGTCTCGAACAACTTTGGGGTCTTTCTACTTTACGGTGTTGTTTTGTTTTTTTTTTTTTTTTGTGAAACTCGTCTGCAGGAATTAAGCGAACAAACAATGAAAAGATATCATTCAAATATTTTTGTTTTGTTCGTGGTTTTATGTATGATTTTGTGTTATAGCTTTTATTAAAATTACTCCCAAAAATCTCAAAAAAAAAACAAAAAAGAAAACCCTAAATCCCATACCCCACCAATCATATATTCAACATGACTGTTATATGACTCTCTAACTTTATCCAACAACAATACCAAATTGTTTCGTACCTACAGTACAATGGATTCGAACAATTATGTATCAATTTTACTAACGAAAAATTACAACAATTTTTCAACCATCACATGTTTGTGCTTGAACAAGAAGAATACCAACGCGAAGGTATCGAATGGACTTTCATTGATTTTGGAATGGATCTTCAAACTTGTATTGAATTGATTGAAAAGGTACAAAACCCCTCAAAAAAATGGGGCCCCGTACTTCCACTCAAGTTCCTAACCGTCAAAATGTGTGTTCCGTGTGTATTCTAACCCAAACAGAATTGCTTGCTCAAAATAATAAATTTTTAAACAGCTCAAAAACGCAGTGAATTTTCTAAAAAAAAATGAGTTTTTCTAAAACGTACCGTTTAAGATATGAAGGTAAGAATAATGTTGCTTCGCCTAAAAAATCTAATGAATTAAAAAAGGGCTTCAACAACAATAAACATTTCTAAATGTGTGCCACTAACTTTGTTTAACCAACAAAATTGACGGCACACGCTAATTTGTGTAAACAATTTCTCTATTCCAATCTAGCCTATGGGTATCTTGTCCATCCTTGAAGAAGAATCTATGTTCCCCAAGGCCACCGATCAGACCTTCGCCGAAAAATTGACCAACACCCATTTGGGCAAGTCGGCACCATTCCAGAAGCCAAAACCACCAAAGCCCGGTCAACAAGCCGCCCACTTCGCCATTGGCCATTATGCTGGTTGTGTATCATACAACATCACCGGTTGGTTGGAGAAGAACAAGGATCCTTTGAACGATACCGTTGTTGATCAATTCAAGAAGTCTGCCAACAAATTGTTGGTCGAAATCTTCGCCGATCATCCAGGTCAATCTGGTGGCGCTGAACAAGCCAAGGGAGGTCGTGGTAAGAAGGGTGGTGGCTTCGCTACTGTCTCTTCGGCCTACAAAGAACAGTTGAACAGCTTGATGACAACATTGCGTTCGACACAGCCTCATTTCGTGCGTTGTATCATTCCTAATGAAATGAAACAGCCCGGTCTTGTGGATGCTCATTTGGTTATGCATCAATTGACATGTAACGGTGTGCTTGAAGGTATCCGTATTTGCCGTAAAGGTTTCCCCAACAGGATGGTGTACCCCGATTTCAAGATGCGGTAAGTTGTAATTTTTTTTTTTTGTTTTTCTTCAATTTTTCAGCTGATTAGGCTTTGAGGACTTTTTATTTAGATTAGGGACTTTACTTCGAGATGACGATTCTAAAATGTTTGTTTTTGTTTTTTTTTTGTTTTTATTAAAACTTTGTAGTTACATGATTTTGGCACCTGCTTTGATGGCTGCTGAAAAGCAACCTAAGAACGCCGCCGCCAAGTGCTTGGAAAGCATCGGCTTGGATCCTGACATGTACCGTATTGGTCACACTAAGGCAGGCGATATAAAATGAAGAATATTTCTATTTTGTTGATTTGAATCCGATCCCGTTTAGTGTTGAGACAAATCCGTCGAGTCGAGTTGAATCCTTTTGTATTGAGAAATCCAAGTTTATGTAGTTTGTTCGTTTTTTATCCACCTAGAAAAATATCCCGTGTTAAGATTGACCCATACCCAATATCTTGCATATCCTTGTCTTGCGAGTACATCATAACCTTTCTTGCTGCATATTATTTCAATTTCATTCAAAACAAAGCGTTTTTGTTTTGGTCAATTCACCTACAAACAAACATACCTACATCAGAAATAAGTTGAAAATAAATTCCAGGCAACAAACGCAACACTTTACCGAGATCATTGATTGATGCCGACTCCTTCTAGACCCCTATCGAACATTTCTCTTATCCCTGCACAGTCTCATTTTAAATTCTTTTCACTCTTATGATTTTTCAATTCATTATTTTTTTGTTTTCCGAATCACATTACAGGTACCAAATCCTTTGCCCAAAACTCATTAAAGATATTGAAGACCCAAAGAAGGCTTCTAAAATCGTAATTGAGTCAACTGAGCTCAATGAAGATTTGTACCGTCTGGGACACACTAAGGCACGATTCCTATATCAATTTGTTTGCTCTCTTGTTGACGTGCGAAATGTGTGCTTCTTTTTTCCCTGTCGCCTATCCAAGAGCTATCGAGCAACCTATGTTTGTAACAAAATCAAAATACTGTATCCCAGTTACGAACGGGCTTGCCAATAATAACAGCAATCAGTCCTTCTTGGATAGGATTCTCAAAATTTTCAGTCGCCAAACCTACTTCCAAGCGACTTTCTCATATCCCTACCCAAAACTGCATGCGGACTGCATCCCACATTTTGAGTCAAATGGAACCCCTTTAAAAGGATTTTGATTTAGATCCCACTCATATCATACCTGATAGTGCCTGAAGCAAAACCTTAAGTAAAGGCGCGACACTATCAGGATTTGTGTTTCGGTTTAGTTGATAGAAAATAACTCATCCTATTTACTTTTGTTATGTTTTATTGTTTTACTAATCGCACATTTCAAATCATCACTAGTTACCAAATTATGTGCCCCAAAAAACTTGTGGGCGTCGATAAGGATACTAAGGCTAGTGAAATCATCATAAAGTTCATTGACTTGCCTGAAGATCAATACCGCCTGGGTACAACTAAGGTACACATAACTAAATTACATAAAACGTGCTACAAAATACACACACAAAAATATGGTTCATCCTACTTAACTCATATTCATTTTCTCGTACTAATTGTATTTGTAGTTGTGTCACCTCCCCTGAGTAGTATATCCTTTTGTACCCTAATCCTATCTCCTGCTGAAATGCCAGAATTCTGGAAAGAATTGAACGTCGCTAATGCTTTTAGTTGTTTTCCCCGGTGTGTTTTTGATATCCATTAACCGTGCTATAAAAAAAAAAGAAATGGCGTAAAAAATCATACTATGACGCCATCTGGTGAGAAGAAAAAATCCAAATCTAACATTCGAAAAACAACCACTCCCAAATCAAATAGGTGTTCTTCCGTGCCGGTGTCTTGGGTCAGATGGAAGAGTTCCGTGATGAACGTCTTGGTAAGATCATGTCCTGGATGCAAGGTTGGGCTCGTGGTTACTTGGCTCGCAAGGGCTTCAAGAAACTCCAAGAACAACGCGTTGCCCTTAAGGTTGTTCAACGTAACTTGCGCAAATACTTGCAATTGCGCACATGGCCATGGTACAAATTGTGGCAGAAGATCAAGCCCCTCCTCAACGCCAGCCGTATTGAGGATGAGATTGCTGTAAGTATATTTAGTTGTTTTCGCTTTTATTGAACGGTTGCTGCGGAGAGCTGTTGACGAATCACTTACTTTGCAACGTAGTAGAAATAGATACAAAGATATTTACCTATTTAAAAAAAATTAAGCATGAAGAGACTTTGCTTGGAGAGATTTTTGTGTATATCCTCTGATGATTCAATTGCGATCTAACCAACAGTAAATTATTGCTAGGATTACTGACGGCTGAAATATCGTATTTAAAAATAATTTCGAATTAATTGAAGAATAAACGATCAGTGAAATAGTTTCCTGTTCTGCGGATCTGGTATTTATTTTAAACCCTCCCACTAGAGTTCCTTTGGGAAATAATGATTCACAAGTGATATGAATAGCTCTGAATTGTTGAGGGGACTTCCTAGCATCGATCAATTGTATCTGCAAACCAGTCATGATCATCCGAAGTTGAGAAGATCGCCATATACTGTTTGCTGATTGATCTGGAATTTTTTTTTCTCTGATCAAATGATCTTCAAATTATTTTGTTGTAGCCAGAAGTAATTTTTTAGTAGTTTTATCCTCTCAGATAGTACTGCGCTTCACCTGAAATATAGAGGGGCCTCAACTAAAGTTAAATTTAGTATCGACCAACGTTATTTTATGAAAAATATGATTCCCGGATTTTTTTTTTTTAATTTTACGAACATTTCTCCTCTATTATTTTAGAAAAGCCTTCGTAAGTGATCTGCCTAGTCACAAGTTTTCTATTGACATTTTGCTAATACAAATGTTTCATCGGCACTTTTTTCCGAATATTTTTAGACCAAAATGATCACCAAAATAGTTTCGAACACTCACTGCTCATAATTTGATTTATAGCATTTTTTTCACGAACTTTTTTACCAACACAAGAACTTAAGTGAATCATTTGTTGTTCGTTTTTTTCCACAGGATTCAAATACAAGAACCAATTGATTTAGTAACGAACAATAGCCTTGGCGTATTATAAAACTTTAGTAACTTGTCGAAAAATTAACCACGCCTCTTAGTATTTCCAAATTGACTTCACATTTACAACTGACATGCAGTGCATCAAACCAAATGTATAATAATAAAAGAAATCGCCTCAAATCTATACCAATCACTTAAATAGATCACCACCAATAGAAAACAATTTCAATTACTTCCCCAGCAGTATTCTAACAAGATCTGGGTTAGTACCGATCATCAGCACCTTGATAATCTAAACGAAAATTTAATTAACAACATTCCTATGCAAACATAAATACTTGTCTGCAAATCACGCATACCAAAAGATCGTATTTGCACACGCAAATATTTAATAAAACAAAAAAACACACAACTTTGAAACCTATCCAAATATTTTCAAAAGCAGCGTTTTTTACTCTTTTCTATTCTAACCAATTATTCACCTATTCGCCGAATGAAAAATATAATTTCAATCTTCATTCTTTTTTTGCAACAATTTCCACCTGTCCAATTAGTCAGATGACAAAATTGCAAATATTCATATGACACATTCCAAAGAGTCAAGAAGTGACAACAAACCAACTCACATTGGGTGTATTTTTAGACCCTCTACCACTGTATCTGTAACCAAGTGGGATGTGCAAAGGAAAATGATACACCACTCCAACTTAGAATAATGACTGGGTTAAGATATTAATACGTTAATCTATAAACATGGATTTTCAGTTTTCACTCTAGCTTGATCTGCAAATGGAAACGTATTTGCTTCCTCAACTAAAATAGAACACAAGTAGGAAATCTTTCAACTGCGAAGGTGTTCCTTGCCCCCGTCATATGGACACTCTCTGTGAACTCATTAGTTTGTATGTGAGCTATTTTTAGAGATCGATTTGTGTATGATCCTCCAGAACTTTCGTTTGTCAGACACTTCTTTGAATCGTTTTTGTTTATATCCAAAAAAGAGAAGAAACTTACTTCTTGTAACATCTGTTGTTAAATATTTGCTGCAGAAATCAAATCAACAAAAACCAACTAAAAAAACAAAAATGGTATAAACTTATCTGGAATGGTATAAAATCGGGGTAAACATTTACAAGCTCACTCGTTCTGAAATCGTTTCTATTAAATTTAGAAAGATGAAAAACAATTAATCATTCTATGCACACACACGAGTACATATGGTTTTTTGTTGGCCTCTTACGCATCTTCCTCCCCTTGTAACGCCAATAGACGAATTTTCTAATTCACTTTGATTTGCACATGCCCGACAATATTCGGCGAGAAGTGCAATAAAAAAATGTTTAATAAGTCTTTATTGCTTGCTTCCTATTGGCCATCAAGTGATGATTAAGTTGTATAAGGATGATCCGAATATGATGTAGATGAATGGTCGAATGTGGGATTTGCCATTTAGGCCCCCCCAAATAATCCCCACCATAATCACTTAATTAGAATTATGACTACTACATAGATGAAATTATTCTTCCTTCCTACAGCAATCATATTCAATAAATATGAAATTAATGTCTTTTTTTACCCTGGGGTGGGGATATTTTCTATATGCGATAACACACACTCGCAAGATCATAGATACACTCACCGATCGCGCACACACGATGATGAGTAATTTGCAATATTTTTGGTTGAAAAAAAAAATGTATTGAAGAAGTTCAACCTACCTGAGGCACTCCGTGAGAGTGTTAATCAGTCTTAGCCCCACGTACGGGACACACATCGAAGTGAAATCGACATAGCAGCAACATTCCAGTTGTTGACCAGCTAGCTAATCGGACCATAGTTAACTGAGGATAAATTTAATTTGTAGTATTTTCTTTTTTAACGAAACCAACAATCAAAAGTATTAATAATCAATAAGTGCGAATTAAATATAAAAAGAAGGATACTATATACGGTCCAACGATATAAGAAAAAATTATTAAATCGAACGGGTGAATACTTTCGCGAGTTGTCGACTCAACAAACTAACGGGCCATTTTAGAAGCAAGACTTCTTCAAAACTTCGCGACTTCATCTAGTAGTAGTGAATTTGAAAAATAAAAAAATTAATTAAAATGGAAGGTGCAGCAGAAAGTGAATCGTCCTCAGCCGCAGTAAATACGCAACCACCGCAAACCGCTGATGAAGTTAACAAATCATCGCCATCGAACACTTACGAATCGAATTTTGAAAAAAACTTACAGGCACTCGAAGAGAAGGCAAAGAAGGCTGAGGAAGCTTACGCCGCTGAAGTTAAGGTCCGCAAGGAATTGGAATCCCTCAACGCCAAGTTGTTGGCTGAAAAGACCGCCCTTTTGGACTCTCTGTCCGGTGAAAAGGGTGCCCTCCAAGATTTCCAGGAGAGGTGTGCCAAGCTCACTGCCCAGAAGAACGACCTCGAAAATCAATTGCGAGTAAGTACTATTTATCAATCTAAGTGCGATGCAAATTCTCGGCGCACTCAAAAATTTGAATTTCTTAATTACAACGTGTATCGAAAACGATTAATCAAAGCGTAAAACTAAATTTAGAGCGACGACAACTGCTAATGTGCGCTGAGAAATTATTATTTAACAAGATTTTTTCAAATTAAAAGATCGTGTAAATCGATTTTTCAAATTTCGAACCGATTAATCAAAATTGCGAATTTTTGGTGTGCGAAATATATTTAAAATAGAAAATCCTACACGCCCCGGTGGATTTATCAATCATGTAGCGGAAAAGAGCCATTTTGCGAATCCACTTAGGGGTGTAGCTAAATTTAGAAAATTTGCTAAAAATGTTTTTTTTTTCGGTTTGGCAATTTCTAAGTTTCTGTTTTTAACTTTTTTTAGGACATTCAAGATCGTTTGTCCCAAGAGGAAGATGCCCGCAACCAACTTTTCCAACAAAAGAAGAAGGCCGACCAAGAGGTCTCCGGCTTGAAGAAGGACATTGAAGACTTGGAATTGTCCGTTCAAAAGGGTGAGCAAGATAAGGCCACCAAGGATCACCAGATCCGCAATTTGAATGATGAGATCGCCCACCAAGATGAGCTCATCAACAAATTGAACAAGGAAAAGAAGATGCAAGGAGAGTCCAACCAAAAGACTGGTGAGGAACTCCAAGCCGCCGAAGATAAGATCAACCATTTGAACAAGGTTAAGGCTAAGTTGGAGCAAACCTTGGACGAATTGGAGGACTCACTCGAACGCGAGAAGAAACTCCGCGGTGATACTGAGAAGTCCAAGAGGAAGGTTGAGGGTGACTTGAAATTGACCCAAGAGGCTGTTTCCGATTTGGAACGCAACAAAAAGGAACTGGAACAGACCATTCAACGCAAGGACAAGGAACTCTCATCGATCACTGCTAAATTGGAAGACGAACAATCGGTTGTTGGTAAATTGCAGAGACAGATCAAGGAATTGCAGGCCCGTATTGAAGAATTGGAAGAAGAAGTTGAGGCTGAACGTCAAGCTCGCGCCAAGGCTGAGAAACAACGTGCTGATTTGGCCCGCGAATTAGAGGAATTGGGTGAGCGTCTTGAGGAAGCCGGCGGTGCTACTTCAGCTCAAATCGAATTGAACAAGAAACGTGAAGCTGAGTTGAGCAAATTGCGTCGTGACTTGGAGGAGGCTAACATCCAACATGAATCGACCTTGGCTAACTTGCGCAAGAAGCACAACGACTCTGTTGCTGAGATGGCCGAACAAGTTGATCAATTGAACAAATTGAAGGCTAAGTAAGTGTGATTTCATTTCGATTATTTCTGTTTTTTATTTATTTTCAGGGGGTTAAGTGTTGTATACTCGTGATACGTGTTCGTATGTATTGGCGGAATATGCGCGTCAGAAAATGCGTGTGCAAATTCTGGCGTAGCAAAGATATTCCTAAAGCGAAGCAATCGCTTTACAATTTTGACTGCAGTATTGAAACACAACTATTCGTCTGAGTTGATGCTGATATAGCATTTTATGATCAGACTTGTTTTGGCATCAACATTTCAGATTATCAGAATTATTTATGTCGAATTGAAGTAGGCGCCTGCTGCTTCCAGTCAGAAATAGTATCAAACGTATTTTTTAAATAAGATCCTTTTGGTAAAAATTTGGACAAGGTTTAAATAAATAACTGGTCCGAATTGCGGAGACCCCGATATACAACGCGATTCAGAAAATACGTGGAAACAAAAGTTTGGTCTAAACAGCCAAAAGAATTTATAAATAAATGTTCTAACCAACATTTCGAGAAAGGAAAAAAATCAAAACAAGCTGTTAATAGGGTTTTTATCAAAATTTGATCAGAAATTTTCGGGAATCGGCCTCGCAATGTAAGCCGTGAAAAAGTTTTGATTTTTTTGGGAATTTCTACGACTTCTTTTGGCCAAATGGCACATGGAGTTCTGAATTAACCGTTTCGAAAATAGTTTTCGGTCTGAGTTTGTACCTAGACCCGAAATAATTGCAAATCAAAGAGAGGTTAATGCAAAAATTCCGTCTAAATTTTGTACGAAATTTGGCCCAGTCAACTGAACCAATATTTTTGACCAAAATTTCGAAAACAGGCCACAACCACATTCGAGCTTAAAGAAAATATGAATCCTCTTAAGATTGAATATAAATTTGTTTTTATAGCCAAAAATGTGTCTGCCCAGTCTCCAATTTAAATTGTTTATATCGTCAGAATGTTTCTTGTCCAAAGAATTCGTTTACAAAAATTCCTAACGATTTTAATTTAATTTCAACAATAAAACACTAGGGCTGAACACGATCGTCAGAGCTGCCACAACGAATTGAACCAAACTCGTGCCGCTTGTGATCAACTTGCTCGCGAAAAGGTAAAACTATAACCACAAAGCACTGCAACATATTTTTTTGTATACATATCTTTTTATCGGATCTCACATAAAACATTGCATTCGAATATTATGTCGCATGAGTCCGTCTTGTGCTCAAAAATAAATTCAAAAAAAAAAAAAAATCACATAAATGTATCCCCAGTTAAAAACAAACCAAAAACGTATCCCCTTAAAAATGAAAATCCTCCTTTCTGACTGAAGAGGATCAAACCACCAACATAATGAATAAAAAAATATTTTTCGGTCTACAGCAAAACGGAAATGGACACAATCCCAACGAGCATCGATATGAGTATTTAACACTATTAAACAAAACAACTAAATAATTTCTCTATAAGCATTGTGTTTCTTTTTGTGTTTAACACTTTAACCTAACCAACAAAACATTTACTTGTTATTTCCTTAGGGCTGAAAAGGAGAAGGCCCAATACTTCGGTGAATTGAACGACCTCCGCGCCGGTGTTGATCACCTTTCCAACGAGAAGGTATTGAAATGCATTGCATTTAAATTCGCTGCAAATTATTCGCAATATTTTCGCTGTAAATATTTCGCTAAAAGATATCGCTCAAATAATTCGCCCAGTTTATAGCCAAAAAAAGAAAAAAACTAGAAGAATCTCCCAAAGACCATTCGGTCTTGGATGATATCTCCAGCACTTCAGCTCTAAATGCAGAAAAAAAAAAAGAATCCCCACTTGAACCCTAGCACTTTTGCATCCTTCCTCAATTAAAAGTTTAACCAATTCCCTTACTTGTTACCCCCCTAACAATGACTTGTTTTGCTTGCTTGCTCATGTAGTCAGAACCACACAAAAAGTCGTAAGAAAAAAATATATGAAACCTGCTAACCGGACATTTTTATGAATGATATAGAACGCCCAAGAGAAGATCGCCAAGCAACTGCAACACACTTTGAACGAGGTACAATCGAAATTGGACGAGACCAACAGGACCCTCAACGATTTCGACGCCTCCAAGAAGAAGCTCTCCATCGAGAACTCCGATCTCTTGCGTCAACTGGAAGAGGCCGAGTCACAGGTATCACAGCTGTCCAAGATCAAGATCTCTTTGACCACACAGCTCGAGGATACTAAGCGTCTTGCCGACGAAGAGGGACGCGAACGTGCCACACTTCTTGGCAAATTCCGCAACTTGGAACACGACCTCGACAACCTCCGTGAACAAGTTGAAGAAGAGGCCGAAGGCAAGGCTGACTTGCAACGTCAACTCAGCAAGGCTAACGCCGAATCTCAAATCTGGCGCAGCAAGTACGAGTCTGATGGTGTTGCCCGCTCCGAAGAATTGGAGGAAGCCAAGAGGAAGCTCCAAGCTCGCTTGGCCGAAGCCGAGGAGACCATCGAATCCCTCAACCAGAAGTGCATTGCCCTCGAGAAGACCAAGCAACGCCTGTCTACCGAAGTCGAAGATTTGCAATTGGAAGTCGATCGTGCCAATGCTATTGCCAACGCTGCCGAGAAGAAACAGAAGGCATTCGACAAGATCATTGGAGAATGGAAACTCAAGGTCGACGATTTGGCCGCCGAGTTGGACGCCTCCCAAAAGGAGTGCCGCAACTACTCCACCGAGCTGTTCCGTCTCAAGGGTGCCTACGAAGAAGGCCAGGAACAACTTGAAGCCGTCCGTCGTGAGAACAAGAATCTCGCCGATGAAGTTAAGGATCTGCTCGACCAAATTGGTGAGGGTGGCCGCAACATCCATGAAATCGAAAAGGCACGCAAACGCCTTGAAGCCGAAAAGGATGAACTCCAAGCTGCTCTTGAAGAAGCTGAGGCTGCTTTGGAACAAGAAGAAAACAAGGTTCTCCGTGCTCAACTTGAGTTGTCTCAAGTTCGTCAAGAAATCGATCGTCGCATTCAAGAGAAGGAGGAGGAATTCGAAAACACCCGCAAGAACCATCAACGCGCACTCGACTCCATGCAAGCCTCTTTGGAAGCCGAAGCCAAGGGTAAGGCTGAGGCCCTTCGCATGAAGAAGAAGTTGGAAGCTGACATCAACGAACTCGAAATTGCTTTGGATCATGCCAACAAGGTAAGTTACACTACTTCGACAAAACGATTGACTTGTTCCTGACCGAAATATTTCCTTGCACTTAATTTTTAGGCTAACGCCGAGGCCCAGAAGAACATCAAACGCTACCAACAACAACTCAAGGACATCCAAACCGCCCTCGAGGAAGAACAACGTGCCCGTGACGATGCACGCGAACAACTTGGCATTTCTGAACGTCGTGCCAACGCTCTCCAGAACGAGCTCGAAGAATCCCGCACTCTTCTTGAACAAGCCGATCGCGGCCGCAGACAAGCCGAACAAGAATTGGCCGATGCCCATGAACAACTTAACGAAATCTCAGCCCAAAATGCTTCGATTTCCGCCGCCAAGAGGAAATTGGAATCCGAACTTCAGACACTCCACTCTGACTTGGATGAACTGTTGAACGAAGCCAAGAACTCCGAGGAGAAGGCCAAGAAGGCTATGGTTGATGCTGCCCGTCTTGCCGATGAGCTCCGCGCCGAACAAGATCACGCCCAAACACAAGAGAAACTCAGGAAGGCCCTTGAACAACAAATCAAGGAATTGCAAGTCCGATTGGATGAGGCTGAGGCTAACGCCCTTAAGGGAGGCAAGAAGGCCATCCAAAAATTGGAGCAACGCGTCCGCGAATTGGAGAACGAATTGGACGGTGAACAAAGGAGACACGCCGATGCCCAAAAGAACCTCCGCAAATCAGAGCGTCGCATTAAGGAATTGTCCTTCCAATCCGAAGAGGATCGCAAGAACCACGAACGCATGCAAGACTTGGTAGACAAATTGCAACAGAAGATTAAGACATACAAGAGGCAGATCGAAGAAGCCGAGGAGATCGCTGCCTTGAACTTGGCCAAATTCCGTAAGGCCCAACAAGAACTGGAAGAAGCCGAAGAGCGTGCCGATTTAGCCGAACAAGCCATTAACAAATTCCGTGCCAAGGGACGTGCCGGTTCAGTCGGTCGTGGTGCCAGCCCAGCGGTAAGTTTCAAATCAAAATCAAAAAAATTCTATTATCAATTTCTATTATCCTTTAACTACATAATTGCTTTTACCAAATTTGATGACAATACAAAAAAAATTCCATAAATTTATAGGCACAACAATCGGCAATGAAATTAAAAATTGAGAATTTATTGCAAAGAGAATTGTAGACCTAGCCCACCACCATCTACCATAATAGCACCAATCTTCTACTAGTTCTTCAACAACTACTACTACTACTACTTCCACCAATCCAAAAAAAATATAAAAAAAAGATCCAACTCAGAATCAAAAAATCAGTTCAAAATATCATCATTCAAATAGCTGTACAAATTCTTAAAATATAAAAATAAAAATTCTCTATACTTTCTATCTCAGCAAACAACGCCAAAGAGTGGCCGCAAGAGTGCGCTGGAACTATAAATAATTCACTCTATCTCTCTCTCACACACACAACACACTCTGTCTCTCTCTTTCATTACATTTGTAAGTGCGATGTTAGCGGACCGCTAGTGTTGATTGATTACCGTGTTGTGTGATGGATGTTCAAGTGACGTTTCATTTGATTTTGTTTTGTTCGTATTTGTTGAAACTTCTGACATTTGTTATACTTTTGTGAATGTTTAAGAATTCATTTTAATTTCCACACATCGCTCAGCAGAAACAAGTCTAGTGATTGGCCAACACAGCCGTAGACCCTTCTCGAGCACTTCATTCCCAAACCAAAAACAACAAAAAGCAACAACAAAAACAAAATACACACACATAAACTTGATCATTGTGATTTATTTATGTTTTTATTGATACACTGTTCTTTATTGTTGAAGCACCACAAAACGTGCATTTGAATTTTGTATCCCCCCCCACTACACACTGGTGTTCATAAAAATACATTCACTTGGAATTATTATATTGTTTTTGTCCTTCAGATTTGTTTTGCATGTGTTTACTGTTTTTTTTTTTCTTACTCTCTTTCTGTGAACTCATACCAATAATGCGATTTTCCTTTTTACAGGCCCGAGCGTCCGTACGGCCCCAACTCGACGGATTGGCTTTCCCACCCAGATTCGACCTTGCTCTAGAAAACGAATTCTAAATGCCATTTAATTTATTTATTATTAATTAATTATCTTAATTTAAAAAAAAAATCATATTTTTTATGTTTATTTTCTATTGTTTTTTTTTTATAATTTTTTTTTCTTTAAATAAAAAAACAAATGACTTCGAACGACGGGAGAAACTTAACATAATTAAAACTAAAAAAAAAAAACTTAATCTATGTTAACGATATACGCGATTCGAACGAAAATTCTTGCACGTTTTCGTTTCGAAAAGAGGTTATTTTACCTACCTATGTACTTATTATTTTTTTATATACACTTATATACCAAAAAAAAAGAAAAAAAAAAGCCCCGTCATCTAAAAAACACAAGAGCTAGGAATTGTCGCCGTCGATGGAAGAGCACACATCAACATCATAAAAAACATATATTTTTTATTTTTTAATTTTTATTTAAATGTAAAAGAAACAAAAAAACACTATGGAGCTTTTGTTATGTTATTTTTTTTAATTTATCGAAAATACTTTATTTAATTTATAAAATAAAAAAAAATATACAAAAAAGGAACAAAATAAATGTAAATCAATAAAAAGAATTTTCCCTAGAAGTTGTTATTTTGACAGTGGGAAGGACGTGTTCTTTAAATGGTTTGACTGTGGTTCTCCTGTTTATGCTGATTATTTGCGGACATCCTTAATTCGTTGACTGCTTTCATGTAGTACTTGTTCGCTTTGCAAGAGAGAAGGAAGCCCAAACTTTTTAGGGAGGAAATTTGTAGATTTGTCGAATTATCCACTAAGCTTCGAACAAGGCGGATAAAGCTGTCC
Source organism: Cheilosia variabilis (assembly GCA_951230905.1). Taxonomy (NCBI): domain Eukaryota; kingdom Metazoa; phylum Arthropoda; class Insecta; order Diptera; family Syrphidae; genus Cheilosia; species Cheilosia variabilis. Next base: position 21,887,086 of record OX579680.1, on the reverse strand, counting down.
AAGACCTGAACAAAACTATTACCAGAAGTCTTGCACTTTCCCTAATGCCCAAAGGAAGTCAATTGTCAGTTCCCTAGTGGATCCCTGATTTTTGTAGACTTCGTAAAGGTACTGCAAAGCCTTTAAATAGGTCTCTCATGACAAATTTGTTACGAGACTTCAACCTCTACATGTCGAAGAGGCTACAAAATGCTAACTCGGAAAATAAAAAGTGCATCGTATGGGGAAAGACCGAATTAGAATCATTATACATAAAGGGTGATTTTTTAGCTGGTTTGGTTTTGGCAACACTGGTTTTGACAGCTGACGTGTGTTTAGTTCCTTGTGTCACTGTCAAACAGCTTCAGTTTGGTTTGCAATTTAACCATGGATCGTCTTACAAATGAACAACGCTTGCAAATTATTGAATTTTACTATCAAAATTCGTGCTCGGTTCGAAATGTTCATCGCGCGCTGCTTCCATTTTATGATCGGCATTCTCGACCTTCTGAGCAGTCTATTCGGAAGATTGTGACCAAATTTCGCACCAAATTTACTTTGTTGGACATTAAACCACCAACACGTTTACGTACTGTGCGTAGTGAAGAAAATATTGCGGCCGTATTAGCTAGTGTGACAGAAGACCGCGAAATGTCGATTCGGCGCCGTTCCCAGCAGTTAGGCCTTTGTTACAGCACTACGTGGAAAATTTTGCGGAAGGATTTGGGCGTAAAGCCTTTTAAGATACAGCTGGTGCAAGAACTAAAGCCAGCCGACCTACCACAACGCCGAATTTTTGGTGAATGGGCTCTTGGAAAGCTGGCCGAGGATCCGCTTTTTTATCGAAAAATTGTGTTCAGCGATGAGGCTCATTTTTGGTTGAATGGGTACGTAAATAAGCAAAATTGCCGCATTTGGAGTGAAGATCAGCCGGAAGCATTGCAACAGCTACCAATGCATCCCGAAAAAGCCACTGTTTGGTGCGGTTTATGGGCCGGCGGCATTATTGGGCCATATTTCTTCAAAGATGATGCAAATCGCAGCGTTACTGTCAATGGTGAACGCTACCGAGCGATGATAACAAACTTTTTTTTGCCCGAAATGGAAGTTCTTGACTTGCATGATATGTGGTTTCAACAAGACGGTGCCACATGCCACACAGCACGCGAAACAATGGCGCAATTGCGAGGCGAGTTTGGTGAACAGTTAATTTCACGTTTCGGGCCGGTCAATTGGCCGCCTAGATCGTGCGATTTGACACCATTAGATTATTTTTTGTGGGGGTATGCCAAGGCTAATGTGTATAGGGACAAGCCCGCTTCGATTGACGCACTGGAAGCCAACATCCATGCATTCATTCGTGAGATACCGGCCGATATGTGTGAAAGAGTATGCCAAAATTGGACTCAGCGGATGGGCTACCTGAGACGCAGCCGCGGTCAACATTTGCATGAAATTATCTTTAAACATTAAATTGCAAGGTTCAAACTATCGATTCAAATAAATATTTCATTCATTTTTTCGAATTTTTTGTGTTTTTTTTTTTAAAAAAGTTCTAAACCTCTTAAAAAATCACCCTTTATAAAGGGCTTTCCAATAAGAGGTGTTATTGAGAATGACCCGCTATTTCGGTAGCTGTCACTTTTGAAGCTTTTATTCTTTGACATTTGACAAGTAGAAACTACGCCATTACTAAAAATGGAACGATACACGCTTCAACAACGCATTGAAATAAAATTCACTACAAAAATGGTGAAAATCTTGCAGTCACAGTTCGCAAAACTAAAGCATTCTTTGGTCGTCGTGAAGCACCTTGTCGGACCGCAAACAAAAATTGGTAGAAAAATTCGAGCTGTTGGGACAATTTAGTGATGTGAAGAATAAAACTCGTGCACGTCGCTCAAGAACAACTGAGAATATTGCTGCTGTAGCCCAAAGTGTTGAAGAAAACCCAGGTTTGTCCATTCCTCGTCGTTCTTTGGAATTGGGCATTCCACAAACGTTTTTATGGTCGGAGTTGGATAGTATTGATCTGGACAACGTTTACTTTCAACAAGACGGCGCTACGTGCCACACAAGCAACGAAACCATTGATCTTTTACGGGAAAAGTTTCCGGACCGTGTTATCTCTCGAAGAGGTGATCACAATTGGCCACCGAGATCTTGTGATTTAACACCTTGCGACTTCTTCCTTTGGGGCCACGTGAAAGATAAGGTCTACGCCAACAGCCCAACGTCGATTCAAGACCTCAAAGATAAAATTCATGGGGCTATCGAGGACATAGGGCAGCCACTTTGCGATTTGGTTATGGAAAATTTCATGAAAAGGATATGGTCCTGTATGCGTGCTCGTGGTGGCCATTTGGCTGATGTTGTTTTTCATTATTAACGGCATACCTGATCAATTTTGATCCTCGCAACCAGACTCTCTGTGAGATCCAAAATGCATATTAGCATTGGAAATCCTGAAAGACTGCGCTTGAAAACTGATGACAGAATGGAAATTGCTGTAGGTAAACAGAGGGAGCTTTCGACGTTTAGTTTGTGTCCAACCTGGGCCTCAACCAAGACGCCTTTCTTATTAGAACGGTTTTTAGCTCGTCGCGCCCAATTTAGCCCAGGTCTATTCCTACTTGTTTGTGCCACCTTAGGCTTGGTCTTCCTCTACGGCATTGTCCCTCTTGAAGTCGAAAACTCTTCGTGTTCATTCTCTATGCTCATTTGTAACTAAGTCAAAGCTGTAGAGCTTATAGGGTTCGCTGTTAAACATCTTCTTGCAAGGTCTGTTAAATGGAAGTCACTTGAAGAATTTTCGGTTTAAACTAGGAAAGCGGACTCCAAAAATGAAGTATGTTTTTTTTACACTTAAAAACTGTGTATACGGAACTCACTGCATGGTCGTCGATTGGGTATTTAGCTGGGACGAGCACCACCTAGTTGGCGTCGAAGACTGCCAGTCAAAAAAATTATGTTCGTGAATTTTGTTATTTTGCGAACCGAGTTTGTCTCTGACTGCTTTTCCAGTTGACTGGCTCTCGAATCCAGGCTTCCAGTTATCCACCGCCTAGAGGCCAGTACGAATAAAAATCATAATTTCTGATCAACTTTCACAATCTTTTATAGAAGTAGCTTCTTCTAAGCTTCTTATAACTCGGAGTGGCCCTAAAACAAAGAGTGAAAACAAAACTCCGAAAATCTATACACCTGTCAACAAGTTATCTGTTTATTGCTAAAAGTATTCAACAAAGTCCGTAGATGATGTTCACACTACTTTCCCGCTCCTTGTGGAACTGGATTTGGTGTGATCCTCAGCAGCTGCTTATGCTGTCCAATTATGTGCTCAATATGGTTCATTTCCCTCAAGTGTCCCTTAAATTCATTCAGAGTCTCGTAGAAGATCGGATACAGTTCCGGCAGTATGCCATGATCCAGTGTTGGGAACAAGTGATGCAGAGCATGATCACCGAAATGAGTCAAAACCAGAAACGGTGATCCCTTAAGATCACGACGATCGGTGATCGTGTCAACCTGGAACAGTCCCCAATCCCTGTCCTCACGAGGAGCATCGCCGTCGTGGTAGATTTCTGGCTCATGATGAGCGGCATTCAACCCAATAACTCCAAAGCAAAAGCTGGCCAAAAGGTCAATAAAGATCCACTTCTTCAAGACCATTAACAAGCTCAGGTCGGAGAAGATTAACATGGACAAGGGAATGCTCAGGCCGATCACATCGTGCCAGTACAAAATGTTGGTCTTCCGCAGGGAATAAATGATCCTATAAGTGAAGGTTAAGTTTTTTTTGCAAATCCTTGCAAGTAAGTTACCTTATAATCATGGATCCGGAGAAAGCCGCTGCATATACTATAGGACCGACGAGAAGCGAAAGATATCGCTGGAAGTCGGTTTTGAAATTCTTATTCGGCAACCAACAGAGCAACGGCTCAAACATTGACAACTCAAGATCCATCAGTGAGTTCGGGTAGATGTGGTGCGACAGTGCGTGCGATATGCGCCACGAAGACACATTCATTAGCGACAAATTGAATGCGTACATCCGCCAATTATCCTTGCGATGGAAGTAGTTATGAGAGGCGATGGCAAGCCAACAGAGAAAAGTTCCTGCGAGTACTGTCAGGAGCAAATTGTCGAAAACTGCACTGCCTATTGCGAAAGCAAATGTTGCCACCAGTAGTCCAGTATGAATGAGCTGAGGAGTAGGATATGAAAATGAAAAGTTTCAATTGAATTGTCAGCCATAACGTGGACTTACATCTGTGCGCTGTGCGGGTGCTTTGCCGATAGTCTTCAGCTTATCACGGACACGTGACTTGAGGGTTTTGTAGAAGCCTCCATCGTTTATAGTTAGAGTGTATATCCTAGGTGTCTTAGCCTTACGAACTTTGTACTTGGGAAGCAACTTTTCTGGTCCCAGAGAAATGTGGTGAGCTTCAAATGCTTCCGTTATATCAGTGCCCTATACAAGTGAAAAACGGTTATAGATCTCGTTGTAAGAAATTTATGTTTTTATGTGTACCTGCGATTCTATGAGCCAGAAAGATCCGCCCGGATGACGATCGATAAATTCAGTGAAATCGTAGAGATAATCATGGATGCGCCAAAGACCTTCGGCGCCATCGTCTTCTTGTTTTCCTACTTGCCAACTGAAATAAAAGAGCACAAGCTTTGAGATGTAGTTTATTCTACAATTAAATTGTAATTGTTTTTTATATACTTTTGAGGTTATGATCGAGCTGACGAAGGGTAGACATGACTGCGATTATTGCTGTTTTGTCTGAAATACAAAGGACCTTATTTTGTAGGTCACAATGGTAGGTCACATTCGTAAAATCTATCAAAATTTATAAAAATGACGCTAAAATATTTTTTCTCTGAACGTTTTGAGCCCTAGTAAGTAAAAGGAACTGTATTTGATGTTGCTATTTCATTTGCTCAAAATCAACTTGTTTATTCAACGTCATTCAACGCCTTCAGCAAGCAATTTTAAAAACTAATTCCAACTTAAGACTTCAGAGATTCAAACATGTCCACACAAGTCCCTTACACTTTTGGTAAATAATCAAAAGTGTAAGGAACTAGACAGCAGCTTGTAGTTGTTGTTGGAACCTTTCAGGTGATGGGCTTTAAAATTGCTAGTAAATTGCTTTCAGCTTTCAAAGTCTTATGATAGATCTTGCCATAAATTACACTACATATTTACGAAAATCGTGCTTTCTCTAAACAAAAAAAGGAGCTGATTCTGACATCTTTCGCAAATCTGCTCCATCTCAGAAATAGGTGCAGAAAAAGCTGAAGGTATTTACAAGATAGTTCAGAGGAAGCTCATGAAACAAGAAGCGGAACAGTTTTAGACAGCACTTCCAAAACGCAAAAATATGCAATTTTATGATTTTATCCTGTTATGAGTTAACAGTCAATAATTGGAATCTACACGCAGAAAAATAACTTATTTAAAATTAACCAACTTTCGGTTAAAAACAACGAAGTAATACTGTTAATATAGCTCCTACAGAGTTATTGGATTACAAATAACCGATTCAACTTATTTAAGGAAACTGGGTTGAAAATAATCGATTTTTCAATTTCATCCAAATTTTCTCGTTCGTTAATAACAAACTAGCTCTGTAGCTTTCAACCAACTGGTTAATATTAATCAAGAAACTTGATTGATAACAACTAATAAAGTGAGTTTGTTTGAGTGCATTTAAACTTTTCATCTCGGTAGTTTTTAACAACGAATACTCGTTTTTTCTCAACAGAGACTTAGTTAATTTTAATCCATATTTTTTTAACCGAGTAAAAATTGCACTCGTTTAGAGCCAATTTTTGAGCGGGTAGAATAGTGAAAGTTTGTGCATTCCTCCAGAGTAAAACTTTAACAAAAATATTTAAAGTCGGTTTGTTTTTTGAAAGTGGTAAATAAACAGTCAACAAATTAACTTGCTAAATGATAAATTGTTCAATTGTCTAATTTGTTTTGGCATTTTCTTCTGCATTTTTATACCTAACGTCTTTATATTCCTATTACAAGTTTCGTACTACAGCATATCCGATTATAGCACCCTATTGAATACATGGCTTGATGATATGTTAAATGACTCGTTGTAAAAATATGTTTACTCTTTATAACCCTCAAATAAAAACATCAATTACTTTTAAACTCCGACTGACTATCTCAGAATGATCGCCTAGTCAGTTCACAATCGCCATTAATAACAACCAGTCGTGTGCGGAATACATAAAGTTTAGAATCTTTCGACGCCCCGAGAGTGTTTCTTTCCAATGTATTGTATTGTTTCTGGTTTCATATCTACGCTTGATTGTGACTAATCAGTAGCCTCCGTCTCAAGTGGTCAATAGCATGGATTTCTGTAAACATTTCTTTATTTATCAACAAAAATGATATTGCCCCTACAAATTACTCAGCACTTTCTTTGCTTTAATTAAATATCAAATAATTTTGTGAATTTTGGAAATCATAAAATATCACATTCTGTGTGAGATAAGATGTTTAGAAAATGATGAAAAAAAACGTGAATGAAACCGAGCCGAACAAATTTAGTAACCAAGTTTTCTGACGGACGGCACTGACTAAAGCTTGAAGCCGAAAGAAGTTTTAATTTTTCGAATGGGGGACCTTCGCGTTCGGATACCTAGTTCATGTTTTACATAGATTTGTCTAGACTAGGTATACGCATGCGTTGATTATTCAACTCGATTTGTTGTTGTATTCTTGCGGTTTATTTTGAATTTTGACGCTGGAATCTCAACTGAGTATACAGGGAGGTAAAATTAGTGCCTACTGTGAAGTTGGTAGCGCTTTAACTCAATTAAAGTTAATGACCGGAAGGAAAAAGTTAAACAAAAACGAATTCCCCCTAAAATTCAAGATGGCGGCCAGTTCTGCAATAAAACTTCGTTAAAAATATAAATATAGACAACTTCTTGTAAAATAATAAAATAAGAAAAATTGTGGAATTATAACCTATGTATGATTTGAAATCTACCGACATTCCATCAACAAAAAACCAAAAAAAAGACCGTCAGCTTCTATGCACCTACCCGGTTTTCCTCGCAACAAAATCCTCTCCCACAAACCTCTATTCGGTTCTCGGTGCACACATTTTTTGAATGCTAGGGACAGGGAGTGTCGCTTTTTTGCTCACAGCCGTTGGCTTAGAAGAATATTTGATAAGGTAGAGGTCAGAAGATTTTTTCAAATAAAAAGGTTGGTCTTCCAGATGATTTATTTAAATACGAAATGGAAGATTATCTAAGGTCGATTTAAACTATAATAGAAGGCATGTGACTTTCCGTACAATGATTATCAGCCCGATTCTGCCGTTGTGAGGCCTCACAAGTCACAAGCTCTTGTGAGGTTTGTTGTGATTCGATAACATTTTTCGTATTCTTCGATAATGATCACAACAAACCTCACAACAAATTCACCTCACAATGGTTAGATTCCTATCACTTCAAATTTTGTGGGGTCAGGAAAGGAAATATTATATCTACACCATTAATTGAATAAAGAAAAACAAATTTATTAAGAAAATATCCGGAAAAGAAGAAAATAAAATATTAATGACATTTGTCCCAAATCAAATTTCCACATTCCTCAGTTTTTTTCATACAAATATCAATTTTCCCCGAAGAGTTAATAATTATAGCGTAAAAGGCCAGGTTTGGGTCTTTAAATGCTTGGAAAGAGGGAAACAATACCATCAAATACAAATAATATTGTCATTTGTGAGCGCTTATGACTGGTTTTCTATTTTTTGACTTGCTCCATAGGAGATCACAATTTCGATTGTTTTTGTGAGCCTCACAAGTTGTGAGTGTGCTGCCAGAATACGAAAACCTCACAAAATCTATTTCACCTCACCTTGGAGGGTTTTGTGACTAGTGAGGTTTGCCAGAATCGGGCTGTATGTTTTAGAAAAAGATAAACAAAAACAATGTTTTCGTTAAGATACCCAAGAAAGAGACACAATTTCCACATGACTTTTAAATGGAATGGCTATGCCAAAAAAGATTGCATATAATTGCATTTTCCATTAACTCCATAAATTATCCATTGCGAGTGAAATGTCCACACAATTGAAAACATTGGCTGCGAGAAAAAAAATTGCAGCTAGGTCTTTGAGTTCAGCGAAGTCAAAATAAGATTTAAATTCTAGCATTGATAGGGGTATTTGCTGACAACGTCAATGTCAAATAAGAGGAAGGAAAAAACAAGTGTAGCAAGCCACAGCTGAATGTATATAGAAGAAGAATAGTTTTTTTTTAAAAAAAGTTAATTTAAAAAAAAAAAAAAAACCCGACTGACTGTAAAAAAAAAGAATTAAAAATACAGGGTGTCCGCCGGGAAGGTATACTACTTTGTTTTGCCGCCATTTTGGTAAACATTAGTCTTGACAGTTCATATTTGGCAGTCGTGGAGTAGACACGTGGCAAATTTATTATGGAAAAATATTCGATAAACCAACGTGTTTTAATCGTTAAAACATTTTATCAAAATCAATCATCGATTACTGTGACGATGACAAAGTTACGTGAAATTTTTGGGAGAAACAACGTGCCAACAAAACGCACTATTTATCGGGTAGTGAATGATTTCGAAGATGGAAAAACCCTCAAACTATTCATCAGTCACCTTTGCACCCATTAAAAGTTACAGTCTGGTGTGCAATTTGATCAGGATGAATCATTGGACCTTACTTCTTTGAAAATGAAAACGGCGTAACGGTAACTGTGAATGGGGAGCGATATCGTGATATGATTGAAAACTGTTTAACGCCACAACTTCATGCTTTGGGCTTGATTAACATGTGGTATCAACAAGACGGTGCCACATCGCATACAGCCAGGATTACAATGGAATTACTGCGAGACCTCTTTCCACAACATGTTATTTCAAGAAATGGTGATGTTGCAATTTAAATGATGTCCTCCGGACTTCTTTTTGTGGGGATATCTGAAAAGCAAGGTTTATGCAAACAAACCAGAAACGCTTGAGCAACTCAAACAAAATATTCTTGATGAAATTAATGAAATACCGCGTGAAATGTATGAGAATGTAATGAAAAATGTGCTCAAAAGGACTAACAGAGGCGGACATTTACCTGATATTGTATTCCATACATAATTTCCGACATTAAATAAAACATTTATCATTATAAGATCCATTCCCTTTCATTTAATCAAAAATTATAAACAAACAAAGTAGTATACCTTCCCGGCGGGCACCCTGTATATGAACAAGACGCATTTAAGTACCTATACCTAACGAATTGACAATCGGAGACTATATACCTACACAGTCTAACAAATATATGTATGAGTATTGACTGCCGACTGCCAAATAGGTAGTTATAGGTACTTAAATGCGTCTTGTTCATATATATTTTTAATTCTTTTTTTTACAGTAAGTCGGGTTTTTTGTTTGTTTTCCTAAATTAACTTTTTTTATCTTTTTAGCCTATGACACTCCGGGGAAGAATACGAATATTATGATACCTCACTCTTCGAAATCGGTCAAGCCGTTTAGGCTACAGGTCGTCCCGTATAGGAACGTACATAGGATACGCGCGAAACACATAACCCTCCCTGTGTCCAGTCCGGTAAAAAAAAGTCCAAAGTAAAGACGTCAACCAAATAGAAATGATTGCAACAACCCGTTAACAACATTTGACAATTTATTATTGTTGCAACCACTAAAGTGAACTAAAGAAATAAGTGCTTAGATTTGAACGTTGGGTTCAAACAGTCTATTGTGTATAGAAAAAACGCTCTCCGCGATTATCAATCAGGCTATTGCACATTGACAAGCACGCGCATTGCAGAAGCAACAAATTCGATTTGCCGTCTTAGTAGTTCGAAGTTGGTTTAATTAATTCATCTGACTAGAGTTCGCCAAGTGATAGAAATTCTACCATTGAGCTGGCTTATACTCAAAATATTGGAAAATAAATTACAAACAGCATTGCCTCTCTGGGCAATCTTCCCAACAAAAAGTGGTTGTCAACTATTTCCATTCACCTATTTATAAATAAGATTTATAGTAACCCCGAAAAATGTTAGGACTTCGCAGTTCATTTAGAATTTCAAGTGTCTGCAAAACCGATCTATGTACAGAGATTACCATCAATTAATCTACATTAACGTCTAATCACAAAGTAATTTATTCAATTGAAATGTCAGTTATAAGACCAATATATTTTCACTACCACCACACATACCTATGGGAGGTGACTAGTTTAGAGTTGCGGTAAGTTGGAAATTTGTTCGCTATACCGGACACCTTCCACTCCTCGGCCTCTGATTTACCCATCTTAGGTGATCTGGAGATTGGTTGAGGTTTTTCCTCCTCCTTTTCTCTCAATTTATACTCACAATGCACTAAACCGCAGTCGTGTAATTAATTCAAACTCGCAAAGTTTCAGTTTTTTTTTAAGGTTGCCACTACCGGTCTTTTTTTCAATTGCTCGATTTGTTGTTCGATCTAGTAAACAAACTGGTAGTCAAACGCCAAAGATCTTCCTTGCGCGCCTCCGGTCTTTCGCGCTGATTGAAAAGCACTGATCTGAATGGAAACTGCTTCAATTAAAAACTGAGCGTAAACCAATTTCTGAGCTCGCTTTTGCTGTCGATTTAATCGCTCAAACCAATCGCCGAATAATACATTTTTTGCTTTTGTGTGTGTAAGTTGGGTTGAGAATTGAGATAAAAATAATACAACCCGCTGTAGAATTGTTATCAGTAGTGATTATGAATTCGATCAGGTTCACGTGGTAGGTGAAATTACATAAAATCCATATGTATTTAGCACGTGCGCAAAACGTTTTCAGAAACAAAATTTTTGCAAATAATGCATTAATATGTGGAAAACAACTTGAATAACAGCAGCAATTAATTGGAAAACAACTTACCCAGTACATATTCCATTTTTGTGTTCTATATTAAGATGGGGCTACTAAGGGCACATGGCGGGTAATCAGGGGTCAGATTCTGTAAGGCAAAACGATCAAACGTTTTCGTGCGCACGAATGATTTGCCCTATGTTACACAAGCGAATTTCTTCGTGCACACGAAAACGTTTTAACGTTTCGCCTTACAGAATGCCGACCCAGCCCTCTCTCTTTAATCAGAGTAGCCAGTCAGTGAGACAAGAAAAATATATCCTTAATGTCATGCTGCAGTGATTAGAGTGTTTATTTTTACTTGTGCGCCGAATGAATCATAATTTATCTCTAGGCGGGAGCAGTAGACAATAAACGAGTCCAATCTGAAATTTCTGTTGGTGCGATTATTATTCAAGTTCATTCAGTTCAATGTAGTATAACTCATACGTAAAAGATTTAAATGTCAGAGCCATAGTCATGCAAATGATGACAGAGCGCAAATTATATTAGTAAAAACAATTAGTTTACCTTTTGCCGTGTATCGATTGCGCTAAAAAGTTATTCTCTCATTGTTTGACACTAGAAATTTCGGTTTTAAAAACAACTTAATACCATTTGAGTTTTCTTTTAACATTTTGTAATAATGTAAGACTATCGTGAGCAGTGATGCCAACCCCGGCAAACTTCCAATGCTTGTGGCATTGAGGAATAATTTTGAGAAAAAAAGACATAAACTTTTGTATATTGCTTAGGACCAATCTGTTCAATTAAATTCTGTATTTTGTATTGTAAATCTGGTACTTTGATCAAAGTCGCATCACTCATTTTCATTTAAAACTGGGCGTCATGCTTGTTTTTCAATTTTCAACTTGACTTACTCGACGTCAAACAAAAGCATATTCAAAAAAGTGGGAACAAAATTCTCTGTTAGTTTCTGGGATTACAGGGAGCAAAAAAAATTGTATTCACCTTGTACGATAGGTTCGTTGTACTACCATTGTAAGACATGCAATTTTCATCAAAAGGCATCAAAGAGATGCCCAATACTAAATAGCCGTATGACTGAAAGGGACAAAACTACGTAACACCTATTTTAGTCGGCCATCTTGTTAGGGTTGTAGGAATTATGGAAAGGTTTTGCAGGGTGATATTTTTTTTAACAAAATTTCGCTATCATATAAAATGGCATCCAGAAGTGATGAACGGACAATTATTTCTTATTTCGTAAAATTGATTGATAAATTGTTGGTTAAATTTACTGACAGTAATTTCCACTCTTACTTCATATGTTTTAAATCAGAAATATAAATGTTTTCAAGTGATTGCAGAAATGTTGGTCGCCGGAACTTCCGTTTATTTCCGTTTTACGTATCTATCTATAATTATGGGTAGAACATCCATGACACTTTAAACGTCTGATTTGTGATCTCTCACGCATTTATCTCTCTCTGTGCAAAAGTGCACTTTCGTGATTCAGCATAAGGGACTTTCTGTTCGTTTTGCAGATCTAAAAAGCATTAAATAAGGCGTTTGTTGAATCGGTACACAACAAACTGTCGTTTGTTTGCGTTTACATGCTTGGAACGATTGAAATGGGTCGTATTCTATCGTTATACTGTCTAATGATTGTCAGGCGTTTGTGGGGCAGTGGAAAAAAAATGTAGGTGTCTTTCTGGGTATCTTGCTAGTATTGAGTCTGAATCTTAGTAAATTCGTATTTAAATCTATAGGAAATAAAAATGTGATATCAGCTCATGTGTTATCAATACACAAGGAACGGACCTTTGTATATGTGCTATGGAAAATAACACCCGTCCATAAAATGAATGACATTACCATGATAAACAAAATATACTTGCGGGGTCAATAAGGTCTCATTGAGCAAAATAAGTTCAACATCTCGTTGAACTGTAATCGCATAGTATAAACTACGTAATTCGAAATTCAGTTGTCAGTGGGTTGCCTAAAAATAAACTAAAACCATGGGTGTGTGAGAATTTAACTGACATGACCCTGATAGCCTGGCCCGATACGATAGGCGCAGACACAGACGTTAAACGTACGTAGGCGTGGACCAAAGCAGTGGCCGGACAAATCATGATTGAATATTGAAGTTAGTTCCCTGGTATATTCACTTGATGTTGATTTCTTACAAAAAGGGCAAAACTAGGACGTATAGAACTTTCACATTCATGTGCACTATTCGGTAAGTTTTATTTAGAATATAACTATGATTTCTAATGTGCAATCTGACTAGGAATATTGTAATGCTGGAATCTTTACTATCTTTACTTTACTAAGCAAAGTTCTAAGCTAAGGTAGAACAAGTTAATCTTTTATGTGAAGTTTCCCTTTGCTTTCCGGCTCTTTATGTCTGAAAATGGGTTTCCGGCACGCATACGCACCTCGTGTTTTCTATATATTCTCCCAAATTGTACAGAAAACTCTCCACAATTTTCTTGCACATTTTCGTAAAATAAGCTAAGACGAATCGCGAATGTTACACTTCACAGTTACGTATACGCCACACAATGCGAAAAATTCAACATCTCTTTGTATCTATGCCATCTCACATTTCACGACGAAACCTAAGCTAGAGTAGGCATCTACCTAGCCTAGGTCCACACCACCACCTACACTCAAACTTTGAGCTAGGAACAAGGTCCATCCGAGACACATTTGATTCAAATGCACTGGAAATTGTTTCTGCCGCTGTACGCAATTTAATTTAGTGGAGATGTGTAAGAGTGTTTTATTGTCATGTTCCCCCAACGTAATTTACCTAAATCCAATTGGTTTGTTTGGAACAAAGCTTCCTCACTAAACTGAATTCGCGTAACAGATATTAAGGTCATATGTCAATAGAGTAGTTCCCGGTTATATCGAAGTTTAATAAGGAAAAGGAAAATGCAAGTGACAGTTTATAAAGGACATTGATTTCATTGGTTTACAGCAATAGTACGGATCCTGCTGAGTTTCTTCTTTCATTTAAGCATGGAAATGAATGATTTATTCTTTATAGATCATCATACTCGTACCTCTTTCTCACTTTTTCACATTGACAGCCGATGCAAATGCCGTACATATTTTGTTTCTGCAGTACTAATTGCAATGGAAAATCTCTGCACATTGTGTTGTACGAATTATAGAAATACCATTAGGTCTAATTTTTTGTCCAATCAGCAAAATCGCATCGAAATGTAACTTCCGGCTAAGCAATGAGTTAACTTCCTACTTGCGCATAGATGCCGCAAATACGAAACAAAATCACGGCGTCCTTTTTACGCCGCTATTGTGGTTAAACTGCATTCTTGTCAAACATTTTGAAAAACTAGATTCGCACCAGGCGTTATTTTGCATCAAAAACATTTTAATAAATTATATACAACAATACGAATTAAAAACAAATCGCCCAAATCAACACACTACAAGCATTTATGGCTTAATTAACAAGATATATTTATTCAATAAAACAACCACTTATTTTGCTGCAATAACCTTACCAATTTTGACAATGGCGACCAAACGCAAATCTGCTGGGGATACCTCTAGAACAGCAAAGCAAAGACCGCCAGCTAATGCACATCAACAAGAAGACGCTGATTCTGTTTTCGAGGACATTGGATTGGAAGCGGGTAATTTATCAGACGATGAAGAAGGAGGAACCCGCATCGGTGATATCTACATTCCACCACCGATTAAGCCCTACTGCTCGACCGAGAGTAAAGGACCTCGACTTATTATTAAAAGTATCGAAAATGAGGATTTCAAGAGTTACGCTGGAAAAATAGTACTAGGACCATTCCATCATGTAAGTTGTGCAATATATTTTGTCCAGATCTTGTTGCTTATCGTATGTTTCGGCTAGTGTTTCACGTCTATCATTGGACCCAACGGTAGTGGGAAAAGTAATGTCATCGATTCTATGTTATTTGTGTTTGGATACAGAGCACAGAAGATTCGTTGCAAAAAACTATCCGTGCTGCTTCACAACTCTGCTAAGTTTCCGAACATACAAAGGTGTTCCGTGGCAGTAAACTTCCGTTTGATTGTTGACAAAGAGGATGGCACCTGCGACGAGATACCGGACAGTAATATCACTGTGCAGCGAACCGCATTCCGGGATAACAGCTCTTTCTATTCCATCAATGGGCGTAAAGTGCAGTTCAAAGAGGTTGCAAAGCTGCTGAGGCAACACAACATTGATTTGGATCACAATCGTTTCCTTATACTACAGGTGTGTACATTTTTGTTTAAACGTTCTACTGCGTGGGACGATGGCACAATGTAAATTTTCTTTCGATAGGGAGAAGTTGAGTCAATCGCCATGATGAAACCAAAAGGTCTGTCCGAAAATGAATGCGGTATGCTTGAATACTTGGAAGATATTGTTGGAACGACGCGTTACAAAGAGCCTCTGTTGAAAATGGAAAACCGCGTCGTCCAGCTGACCGATGAGCGTTTAGAAAAGCACAATCGCTGCCAGTTGGCCGAGCGTGATATGAATGATCTTGAGCAACCGTATAACGATGCGATTCAGTATTTGAACCTAAAGAATGACTTAACCCGGACGACCAATCTACAAATTCAGAAATATTTAAGTGAGAAGAGCAAGAAGTTAGAAGAGTACTCAAAGGAGCATGATGAAATTTTTGCCGAGCTGAAACAGCATGATGCCGAAGCTGCGGAATTCAAAAAAGACCGCCTTGACAAGGAGAAATTAATGCAAGAGGAGTTGGCGTAAGTAGAATATATTTGTTTATTTTTCCACCACTACGTGTATGAATTGTAAGGTTATGTAACTCGTAAACATACTCGTCAGTTTTCCCCGCCCAGTGTGTTTACAAACGTCAAAAGCTTCTCTGAGGTGGTTGGAGTGATTTGACCTTGAATTAATTTTCTTTATGTGTGGTATCCCCGCGTGTTCTTTGACTCGGCATTCATTCGAACTGCTTTTGCGCACTTTTTATGACACAAATTTAAAGTTCAGCTTTATCTCGTATAGAACTACTTTAACCAAGAAAAAAAAACCTTTTTACTGTCTCTTTTGACACAGCCAATTTGAGCTGCTTCGAAAAAAGAAGGACGATCTTCAGCAAAAGCACGAGAAGGCCGTTAGCGATGTCACTGAAGTACAAACCACAATGCAAGCCACAAACAAGCGGCGTAAACAAAACAAAACTCAATTGGAAAAGCTGGAGCAGGACCTGATTGACCTTAAGAAAGTTCCGGAAAAAAACAAAAAAGAAATTTTCGAATGCGAGAAGAAAGTCGAGAAGTTAACCAAACAGAAAACTGACTTGGAGGAACAACTTCAGACCAACTACACCGTTCTGGAACAGCAAACCAAACCATTGATTGAGGAACGAGAAGTTATGGAAACCGAACTGATCGACCTAAAGAAAAACGTGGACGAGGCACAGGCCGAACTGGCACTTTCCGAGCAGGAGCTTAAGATTCTAAAACATGACGAGACCCAAGAGAAGCGCAAATACGAATCACTAAAGTCTTCGTTTGAAGACTCGCAGGTCAGCTACGAGGAGAAACAGCAACGTCTGGCTGAGATACGTGGCGCACTGCCGGAAACCGCACAGCAGATCGATGGTAAAAAGAGGGAATTACAGAAGAACCGTCAGGAGGAGGGTGCAATGCAAAACCATTTGATCTCCTTGAAGGCTGAGGTAAGGCACCTTGCTGGGCAAGTGCCCGGGTCAGCGTAAAACCGTTTTTTTGTCATTTCAGATAAATGAGAAAGTAAGCAGCTTTCAAGCGACGCGATCGAACAACAAAGTTCTGGATTTTCTGATGCGCCAAAAGAACGAGGGAAAAATTCCCGGCATATTGGGAAGACTCGTAAGTAAGCGTTTGTACTTTGAAAGGCGTCAGCCTTAAGGTGAATTTACAGGGCGACTTGGGTGCTATCGATGGAATGTACGACGTGGCAATATCGACGGCGTGCGGCCGATTGGACAATATCATCGTAGACTCAGTAAACACTGCGCAATCTTGCATTGAATATCTAAAGCGGTACGATGTCGGCAGAGCCTCATTCATCGCCTTGGAGAAG
The DNA here is from genome assembly GCA_951230905.1 of Cheilosia variabilis. Classification (NCBI taxonomy): domain Eukaryota; kingdom Metazoa; phylum Arthropoda; class Insecta; order Diptera; family Syrphidae; genus Cheilosia; species Cheilosia variabilis. The sequence continues at coordinate 21,870,118 of OX579680.1, read as the reverse complement.
GTGAGCCACTTGCAGAACCAAATGCACCAAATAAACACGTAAGTTGAACTAATTGCCAGCTGTACCTATGTGTATAAAACTGAGTTCTTTTCAGGCCCGAAAATGCACCGCGTCTCTTCGACCTCGTGCGGGTAGAAGATCAGCGCGTCCTTCCCGCCTTCTATTTCGCTTTGCGCAACACCCTCGTCTCTAAAGATTTGGAACAGGGAACCCGGATCGCCTATGGAGCTCGACGCTATCGCGTTGTCACCATAAACGGCGATGTAATCGAAACATCTGGCACAATGTCCGGCGGCGGTCGTACACAAATTCGTGGCAAAATGGGACAGCGGGTCACCACCATTACCAGGGAGTCAGACAACACATCCCTAGTGTCGCAAAAAGCCCTCGAGGAACTGCAAATCCAAGCCGAGCAAATTCAATCCAAAATCAACTTCTCCCAAGAAGAACAAGGTCGCCTGGAACGTGAACTTAACCAGCTGCACGGCAAGAAACAAAATCTGGAAGCCGAATTAAATAAGCTCAACATCACCATCAACAGCTTGAAAGAGCAGCTTCCACGCATCAAAGTCCAATTGGAGACACAAAAGAAACGCATGGAGAAAACTATTTCCGACGCTACAAAAGTCAGTCATATCGAATCTGTAATCGCGGCCAAGCGTAAGACCTTCGAGAAGTCCGAAAAGGCAGCAGGCAAAATCTCAACAAAAATCGATGAGATCAAGAAAAAGATCGATGATATTCACGGCGACAAGGTAAAAACTGTTCAAACCAAAATCAACAACATAACCAAACAAATAAAAACCCTAACTGGCAACATATCCAAACTCAAAGTAGAGATAATAACATCCGAGAGGAACTTCAGTAAAACCGAGACCACAATTGACCATCTCAAGACGGAGATAAAAAACGCCGAAGACGAGATCCGGGCGCTCAGCGTTGACCGTGAGAAACTCAATGGACTGGTCAATGAACTGGCGGACAAATTCAAAGAAGCTAAAATCGAAATCGAGAACGCCAGCACCGATGCTTCGGGTGTGAAGAAGGAGATCGAAGCGATTCAGCAGAAGGAAAGTGAGTACAAGCTCAAGCGCGTGGAAATCGAGCAGAAACTACAAACGGTTGACAAGAAGATCGCCGATGTTAAGAGTCAGCTGCCACACTGGCGGAACAAGTTGAAGCCATTAAAACTGCATGAGATACCGGGAGCAACAGATCCCATGGAACCACTGAAGACCTACACAGAGGAGGAGCTGGAAACCCACAAACTTTCCGACATTCAGTACTCGTATTCGGTGAAGGAACAGGAATTGGAATCACGAAAGCCAAACCTCTCCTGCATCCAGGAGTACATAAACAAGCGCGAAGTGTACCTAGAGCGCGTGAAGGTGCTCGAGGATATCACGACAAAGCGCAACGAAATGCGTTTGTTGCACGAAGATGTGCGCAAGAAGCGCTACAATGAGTTTATGCAGGGATTCCAAATAATCACACGCAAGCTGAAGGAAATGTATCAAATGATCACTCAGGGGGGTGATGCCGAGCTGGAGTTGGTCGACTCCATGGATCCATTCACAGAGGGTGTATCGTTTAGCGTGCGCCCACCGAGGAAAACGTGGAAGAATATCTCGAATTTGTCTGGCGGTGAGAAGACACTGTCCTCGTTGGCGTTGGTCTTTGCATTGCATTACTACAAGCCGTCGCCGCTCTACTTTATGGATGAGATCGATGCGGCGCTGGACTTTAAGAATATCTCCATCGTCGCGCATTACATTAAGGTGAGTTGTGCACGAGTATTGTACAACTATGAGTGCAAGTTTACTGTATTTCGGGTTCATCTGGGTGGTGTTTCACATGGAGAATGTCATTATGGACGACGGGAGCTACTCGTTTGTCTAAATATTTGAGCTGTTTCTTTTGAAGCTGAAGTGCTTTGGTGTTCTTTTCCTTTATTTCTCCGAACAGTGTGTGTTCTCGCTCATCAGCATCATGACAAAACGTTTGTTTTAAGCGCTTCAAATTGGGAGCTCATTTCGGAGACGTATAACTTAAAGACTGTCGCTCTAAGTGGGGGCTTACACTCAGTCCGTTGCAGAGACCGGTTGGCTCTATTGTAATATTTTCCACCCAGTGCTCTATTCCATTCTGTCTGCCGGGAATACACATTTAAGGTTTGTTCTGTTTCTGCGCATTGACTCTGTCCACGCACAATCAGCTTTTTTTTTTTAAATCATGTGACGGTGGATAAGCAGGGCGTGTCCTCCTCATCACGCAAGTCCATTTTTCAAGTTTCTTCAAAAAATAAGCATGCAAAAGTAACGGATCAGAAGTTGTGCTTCTTTTTTTTACAGAAAATTCTAGTACAAAAATGCATACTTCATTTCAATGCTTCTTCTGTTCCAAGTTATGTCGTTATGCAACAACTCGCATCCATTAAATATATGTAGTCCTTAGTTCACCATTGTTTTGTTAATTTATTTTATTTTTTTCTTATATTTTTGATTTTATTTTTCATTTCTTTTGTTACAGGAACGAACCAAGAACGCCCAATTTATTATCATTTCGCTGCGCTCCAACATGTTTGAACTGTCGAATTTCCTAGTCGGCATCTACAAGAATTTCGATTGTACATTCTCGGCGTGTATACACAATAGCCCGCCGTTGATGGAACTCTTACAAAACCTAGTTGATCGTAGAGCCGGCTTTGCGCCAGAGGTTGAAAGCACTGCCCTCTCGCAGGCACTCAATAACACTACTGTACAAACGGCCGACGAAAGCCGGTCGCTATCCAGCATACAACAGTCCTTTGTTGCAATAAATGCAACTAACAGTATTAACGATACTTTTTTCAAGGTTCCCGAACCACCGGTAGCAAAGTAAATCAAACTTGCGATATCACACCAATTCAATATACAAATGATAGAATAGCGTCTAGAATTTAGTTTTTAGTCGTATTATTTTTTGCTCTGCCCTTGTTTATGTTATTGTCTTGAATATTTTTCCTTTGTAACAAATCCAAATCCCATTTATATTTTACAACACAATTATTGTTCTTGCTCCTTTGGTGAAACTGTATATTTTTTTAGCCATTTTGTTTTTGTTATTCAGACGAAATAAAAGATTAATTGATGTAAGCAAACTGTTTTTAATCATCGCCTGTTCTAACCTACAATAAACTCCGCAGAATACATTAGGATTCTTATTCCCTCTATATCGAACCGCCGAGAACCCGGATATATTCATAATCAACAATCGGTTAACAAAAATATATTAGTGTCATTATGTCGGAAGTGAGCACAAATCGTTGACAACTATAGTGCGGTTCATTGTATCAGAACCGCCATTCCCAAGTCTTGATAGGAAGCAGTTTACAAGAGCTGCAAACTGACCTCGGGGTCGGAAGTGCAGCTAACGAGTACATCGAGAAAACATTCCATCGGAGGGTAGTTGCTGCAGGGGCCCTACTCTGAATCTCGTTCCAAAAGTAAAATTTGTAGAAAAAGTTCGTTTTCGAAAGTGGCATGAAATGTACTTATGTCGCATTTGGAATTCCGAAATTATTACAGAGTACCTACTAAAAAGCGGAAGGGGAAAGCTATTTCGAATGGGACGAAATAGAGAGTAGGGCCCCAGGCTGAATCCACATTTAAATTTTTGCTGTTCGTCTCCCAATAACGAACACATGTGTGAACTAAGTGCATTGGTTGTTCTCACTCTTATTATACGTCCGCTGCTGTGGCAAACACGATTTGTCTTACTAATAATCATTTTTAGCTAAGCTAAATATCTGGGGTCAGATTCTGTAAGACGAAACGATCAAACGTTTTCGTGCGCACGAATGATTTGCCCTATCTTACCCAAGCAAATTTTTTCGTGCGCACGAAAACGTTTGAACGTTTCGCCTTTTACAGAATGCAGACCCAGGTATCTTACAATGGGTCACTTTATATAAAAAATTTGTGAGCTCGTCAAATCTAGTTCGTCTGGATACTTAATATTATATATATTAGTACCGCGCAATCGATATTAGATGAAGTGAACTTTCAGTGAAAAATTGTAACAAAACTGTTTGTTCATACTTCTCATAAACTGCATCAAAACAAAGTTCAACGGCGGATATAGTCCCGGTTGGGCTTTAATATTATTTTAAAGGAGAATACCTTTAATGTGATTTTTATCGTATTTAACAAGCTCTTCTGTGAAATCTTGCAGTTAAACTTCGCTTCTTATGATTCGTTTTAGCAAATGGGCCTCAATAACTAAATAGAAAACTGAATTTTCGTACTCTTTTTATTGCAGGAACGAACTAAAAATACGCAGTTTATTATCATATCGCTGCGCATGAACATGATTGAGCTATCATACTACCTAGTCGGGATCTATAAACAATTTGATTGTACAATCTCAGCGTGTTTAAGTAATACTCCTCCAATGTTTGCATTTTTGCGAAACCTTACGCATTCTGAAGATGACACCAGTAATGCGATGGACACCAGTTATGTTCCCTCGCAGTCTTCGAGTGCTGAACAAACTGACCAAAGTCAGGTTTCGGTATCCAGCATGGAGCAAGATGATGCAGTTTTTAAGGTGCCAGAGCCACCGGCACGAAAGTGATTGCATCTATAGATAGATGCGGTATCACAAATTTAAGTACATAACTCATGAAAGTAAAATATTCCCCATTATTTTTTTACGTCCCTTGTTCTTGTTTTTTTGATCAATCCGATTTATCCATTTGGAAAAATATTTCAGAGACTTATTTTTACCAAAGATAAATAAATAAATAAAAAATGTCGTTATCAATGTACAAAGAGAATTTATTTTTATTTCAAACTCTCAACAATCGAATTACAGATTTTTGTAAGGGCATCGACTGTCGGCCCTGTAAGTTTGCTGATGTCCTCGCCGCAGTCGCAAGCCTTTGCAATTGCCGGGTCTAGCGGCAGTGAGCCCAAAAATTTGACAGACATCTCGATGCACATTGCAGCAGCACCGCCTGTTTTCGCGGGGAAAATATCCGATGCGTTGCCGCAATGACCGCAAACGAACGAGCTCATATTTTCGATAACACCAACAATTGGAATGTTTTGCTTTTTGCAGAAGGAAATCTCTTTGCGAACATCTAGCAGCGATACTTCTTGTGGTGTTGTGATGATCAATGCTTTCAGTGTGGGTGATTTGTCATCCTTCAAGTAGCTAACAACCGACAAGTGTTCATCTGAGGTTCCGGGAGGAGTGTCCAAGAGCAGCAAATCGAGTGCTCCCCAATCGACCTCGCTAAGAAATTGCCGAATCATTCCGTTTTTCTTTGGACCACGCCAAATGATAGCATCATCCGGTGAAGCTAAGAGAAATCCAATAGACATGAGACAAATGTTATCTTCTACACTGACTGGTGACCATCCGGAGCCGGATTGGTGGACATTCTCATTTTCAACGCCTAGAATACGTGGTTGTGATGGTCCACAGATGTCGATATCGAGGACGCCAAAGTTTTGATTAGGGAAAGTTTTGCCAAGGAATCGGGATAATAGCATCACAACAGTACTCTTGCCAACACCGCCCTTGCCCGAAAGTATTAACAACTTGTTTTTAACATCTTGTAGGCGTTCGGCGACTAGAGCTTTACCTGGATCTTCGGTTTTTTTGTTGGGATCACTGCAGATGTTTTGATTAGGACAGCCTTGACAGGCATTGCCGAATCCAGCGTTAGCACTGTCTACACCCGGACAGTTTTCTGGTTCCTCAATCATTTTTAAATCCAAGTCGGGTTTATTAAAATTAAAAGAACAATTCCGTAACAACAACTTTGCAAGTCACAATTTTGTTGTGAAATGTGGAACGTATCAGCTGTCATTTGACAGCTGTCCGCCACAATGTAGATAGTGCTGCCAAACTGGAGTTAATTGGGAACTCGATATTTGATTATGTTTATTTTCCTAAACAGCGATAGACTAGGTATATTTGAAGGACCTTTCATATGAGAGCCAATTGCGAACTGCGAACATGCGAATATTCGTATTTTCTGACATTTCAGTCACATGAAAACTGTTTTTAGTCGCAGATACCCGTGAATCAGTTTCATTGTTTTATTTGGATAGCGAATAAAGTGTGACAGTTCGTATCAAGAATTTACAATTCGCAAGAAACTTGCTGCAATGGTGAATTTCGCTATTTAAATCGATTGAGACAAACTATTTTTTTAGATTAGATGCTAGGTTAATTAAATACAATGCTCTTGTGGTAGAGCAAATAGCAAAGCAATTTTTATACAGTTAAATTGATTTGTTCGAATTTCGCCTATTCGCAATTCGCTCTCATGTAAATGAAAAGTCCTTAAGAGACATAATTCATGTCTATTCACGTGAGCGCGAACTGCGAATAGGAGAATTCTTTCACCATCAAAGATGATAGGTACAAACTAGATGGTCAACTGATTGCAGAAACGGTACATTTGCCTTAAAGCTGCCTGTCCTGCATAGGATTTCCTAATGTCGTTTTCCATTGGTTTCACTCGGGGATCCACTCATTCTGAAATCCAATGGAACAACAAAACTGCTTCACAAAAGTATTGGTAAAATGCCAAAAAATAATCTGAGGCTGCTGGCTGTCAGCTAACTTGTATAAAATACATAAATTACACTTGTGTGAGTGCTTCTTGAGTGGATTCTGACTTCAAATCGAGAAGCGAAATTCTCTCCTCAGAATCACCAGAAGAGTATTTTTTGTGCCAATGGAACGGTTTCAGGAGTGATTTTTTCGATTCCGGACTCTTCCGGACGCTTCTTTTTGCCCAATGGAAAACGACATTAGTAAATGTTCAGGATAGCTCAAAGTAAAAATAAACCGAATATGAAAGGTTTTCTTGTTGTGTATTTGCAACCGCTCTTGGGCCCTACTATGTATCTGTAGGTATCTCGTTCCGAAAGTAACATTTTTCGAAAACGAACCTTTTCTACTCTGTATTTCGAAAGTGGAATGAAATGTTCTTATGTCGCATTTAGAATTCCGAAATTATTACAGAAGGCGTGTTTTTTTGAGCTTCGATCTCAGCAAAGCAAAGTAAAGTAGGATTTTCAGCACGCGATTACAATAACTACAACTGAGTCTCGAAGTGTCAAGTAGAGCGTAGTTGTTGTAATTGCGTGATGAAAATCCTACTTTACTTTGCTTTGCTGAGATCGAAGATCAAAAAAACACGGCCAGAGTACCTACTTAAAAGCGGAAGGGGACGAATTAGAGAGTAGGGGCCCTGGTTGTGCTCTGCTCAATCACTGCTTCTCAGTTCTCACATCACGGTGGTGTTTTCCATCGTCGCCTTTGCTGTCGCCGAATGGGTTGCTGCTGCCGTGCGCTGGTTGTCGGTCGCGACCACCGCTACTTGGTTGGGCGATGGTATTTTTCCATCGATCGTTGGGCTGTTGCAGTGCATTGCCTGTCGGTCGCAACCACCGTTCCTCATACGATAACTTTTGGTATTCCGATCGGAGATATTGCTCGTGTACGTTGTTCTTGTTGTTGCGATGAAGGTAGCCTCGCGCCGCTCGAGGATGCCGTTTGGGTTGTTGCTGATGCGCTATCGCTGGTGCTCTTAGGTTTTTGAACAGTAAATATGCGGTTGAACGTGGACCACTCGCTTAGTAGTCCATGTTCGTTAGGGTTTGGATGACCTTTTGTTTGTCTTTGGATAGTATAACATAATTACTCAGATATTTAGTTCTTCTTACTAGGTAATTGGTGAAATCACGATTCAATGCCACATAACAGCCGGGTTGCTAGCAATTTAAATATAATCCGTACGAACGTTGTACTTTATTCATTAGCTCATCTGTGCGTATTGCGAATGAGATGACCTATGGATATGACTTTCTCTAAACCAACGCTTAGCATCTAAAAAATGCTCGCCAATTGAGTAAAATTACCGTAGATGATGGACGGTGCCTTCATGTATATCACATACGTACGGAATATCCCACCCGCGACAATCTCGCAGTTTCAACGTAATCACTATTGAAACGAGACAATGTCATCCCATTGTCATCGTCACGTCCAAAATGAAGAGTTTATTTTCGGATATACATTTCCCACAAAGTTCATATACATTCATGTGTAGGTATGTATTTTTTAATTTTTTTCGACCAGGATACACCCCTTTCGCTTTCGCTTTCATCTATCGTTACATAATCAAAACAAAAATCATCCCTTATCAAGTGACTTTGACCTTGGACGATGTTTCCTTATCGTATAGACGCAGAGCGCAGTGTCAGTTCTTCATGCCGAAAACTTCTATATACAGGTATATATACAAACCTAAAGCCAGCTTTGCCAACATCGCAATTCGTAACAGAAAAACGTGGAGAAAACATTGGTATTGAATAGGAAAACGCTCGTTTTAAAGTTTAGTTTTGGTTTTTATTTGTGGATTCAAAGGCTTAAGTCTAACAGCAACAACGATAAACGAATTTTATTTCCAAAGCAAATGTTTCCGGCATGCTGCTGGTTGTTTTTTTAACATTGAATTGTGGTGCACGCACCAATTGATGGAATTACAATACAAATATACGTATAATAGTTTAACATACGTGTGTATCAATTAATATAATAGAACTTAAAGAGAGAGATGCGTTGTGTTGGTGTGATTTGTGAGACCTAATCCCTTATTGTGGCTTGCGGAAAGACTTGCCAGCGTATTTGGCACCAGCGCCGAGTTCCTCTTCGATACGAAGAATTTGGTTGTACTTGGCCAAACGCTCGGAGCGGCATGGGGCTCCAGTCTTGATTTGTCCGGTGCTAAGACCAACGACCAAATCGGCAATGAATGTGTCCTCGGTTTCGCCAGATCTGTGCGACACCATGGTGCCCCAGCCGTTTTGCTTGGCGAGCAAATGAGCCTTGATGGATTCGGTGACGGTACCGATTTGGTTGACCTTCAGCAACAAGCAGTTGCAGGCCTTCTTCTCGACGGCGGTGGCAATACGCTTTGGATTGGTGACAGTCAAATCGTCGCCAACAATCTGGATGGGGGTGCTGGCAGTCATGTTGGTCCAGGCATCCCAATGGTCCTGGTCGAAGGGATCCTCAATGCTGGTAATGGGGAACTCCTTGATGAACTCTTGGTACAAGTTGGTCAATTTCTCTGGGGACAACCACAGAGCCTTGTCGCTGGCAGGGTTCTTGAAGTCCAAATCGTAGACTCCATCCTTGTGGAACTCGGAGGCAGCAACATCCATGCCGATTTCAACCTTGCCGGTGTATCCGCCCTTGGCTATGGCGTCCTGGATCAAGATCAAGGCTTCCTTGTTGTTCTGGATATTGGGAGCAAAACCGCCCTCATCACCGACGGCGGTGGCATCCAAACCGAACTTGTCCTTGATGACCTTCTTCAAGTGATGGTACACCTCAGAGCCAATCTTCATGGCTTCGGTGAAAGAGGTGGCACCAGTTGGCAGAATCATGAATTCCTGCATGGCCAGTTTGTTGCCAGCATGGCTACCACCGTTGATGACGTTGAAAGCGGGAACTGGCAGGATGATGTTCTTGTTTCCAGCCAAATCGGCGATGTGCTTGTACAATGGGATTCCCTTCTTGGCTGCACCAGCCTTGCAAACGGCGAGGGAAATGCCCAAAATAGCGTTGGCGCCGAACTTTGACTTGTTCTCAGTGCCATCGAGCTTGATCATGAAGTTATCGATCTCCTCTTGCTGGGTAACTTCCAAGTTGGCCTTCAACAACTCTGGGGCCAGGGACTTGTTAATATTATCAACAGCCTTCTTCACACTCTTGCCGTGGTAGTTGCCCTTCTCTTCATCGCGAAGTTCGAGAGCCTCATGCACACCAGTGGATGCTCCAGATGGAACGGCAGCACGGAAAAGTCCCAATTCGGTGGTGAGATCAACCTCAACGGTGGGGTTGCCACGAGAGTCAAAGATTTGACGGGCGAGAATCGACTTGATTGGCATTTTGCTGTAAAAGAAAACGAAGCTCTTGTTAATCTTCAGCTTTTGCTAAATTGTAAATAAAAAACGTAGGAAAATCTATAGAAAAAGACCGAACCCGCATTTGACCTCTAATCAGCGAGTAAGGTCAAACTAACAGCACACTAGGAACGAGAGTAATTTCCGTTAACAAATAATCCCATATCCGATTCACTTTAAAAGTTCATCTGTCCGTAATGGTACAATGCCAATTAGCAAGGATATATAATACTAATACACAAAAAAAATTATTGCACAATATGTGATCGCAATTGGCAAGTACCATTGGACGAGAAAAAAAAAACATAATGGATTCCGATTGCGAAAAAAAAAGAAAACTGCATCAAAGATAAGGAAAGCAGAGAAATTGCAAAGTTAAACTTACGTTAAGCGATTAATGATATTGCTTTATGAATATATATCAAATTGGTTTTCCAAAATAGTTGTCTTTTGAACTTTGCCAGGAATTTTCCAACTGGATTTCTCGAGTACCAACGACGAACGACTGTCTTCGTTCTTGGGAATTCGTACGGCAAAAAATCCGTTTTCGCCGCTAGATATACGATGACCTTCCACAAGGTGACAACCGGCTGACGCTTTACCATCCACACAGAATCCACATGGAATTTGTAGGGATTTTTGTGTGCTTAGCTTAAGCGGGCAACATATTGATGAAAGCAGATATCGTAATAAAAAAACAAATTTGATAAAATTAAATAGCTAGATAATAGGTCCATTCACGTGCATTCACGTGCCAAGCACTAAAAATCTGTCAAACTCGAAAAATTTAGCGAAACTCTCTCAGAAAGCTGAAAATATACTCCAAAGTACGTGGATACACTTCGAGCTACTTTGAGCCACTTACATCTTTGAAATCTAGTCCATATCACTAATAAATATATAACTTACCTTTTTGCAACATATGAAAAGTTTTAGGAGAACATTCGACCACCACCGAATTTTCTTTATTTTCAGATATTTAATTTTTGTGTACAAATGATTTTTAAACGGATTTTGAGTTTGTTTCCTGTCAATTTTGCCCATTTGACATTCTTATCAGTACTTGCCGGTGGAAATTCTCTGAGCTGTTTCGAGCCAAGAGAGGAACTGCTCGTTACTCGTTATTTTGCTAATTTTCTCTTTTGCTGTCATTTTTGATGAGTACGTGTATAGACTTTGTGCGATTGCGTTCGATTCAAACCGCGTACGCGAACGAACCTAATGTCAATTAATAGCATGTATATAGCCTTACGTAGCTTTCCTGAAACCTTAACGAGGTTGGAATTTAAATAGGTAAAATATTACACACAAACTACAGATTTCGATTTTATATTTAACTAATTCTTTCAATTTAATCAAAACCCCCACAAAAACTAAACAAGTTCCGACATGGACAGCTCTAAATAAAAATGTAGTAGTTATATGATCTAAAATCTATTACTAATTATCGGTAGCAGCTTAGCTAATGATTAGTGTCTTTGAAAGTACCCGACAGAGTGTCATCGTGACATTTCTCTTAACACTTTTGTTTTGTTTTGATTTTTCACGTGCGTATTTAATTCCCTCGGACAATATTCAATAATTATCTTCAAAATGACTGTAATTGTAATGCCCGGCGATCGAATAACCGAAGCCGAAGAACTAGCTGCTACCAAAAAAGTCGTACTTGGTCCAGGACTTCGGCGAGTAGACGACAAAGTTGTAGCATGCAAAGCCGGAACCCTTATGAAAAAGGACACAAATATGTTTTGGGTTGATAGTTACCAAAAGCGATATGTTCCAGTACGTGGTGAAGCAGTAATTGGTGTCGTCACGGCAAAGGCCGGCGATATATTCCGTGTTGATATTGGTGCTCATGAACAGGCCGCGCTGTCATATTTGGCATTTGAATCTGCAACCAAAAAGAATCGACCAGACGTTAACCCAGGCGACCTTCTATACGCTCGTCTAATTGTGGCAAGCAGAGACTTGGAACCGGAGTTGGTATGCGTTAATTCAGTCGGCAAGAAAGGCAAGCTAGGCGTCCTGTCCGAAGGATTTCTATTCAATTGTAGTCTAAATTTAGCTCGCACCATCTTGAGGGAGGACTGCCCTCTGTTGCGTGCGCTCACAAAAGAAATGCCATTTGAAATCGCTGTCGGATTGAATGGTCGTATCTGGATTAAAGCGAAAACGACAAAGGAGACTATTGCATTAGGAAATGCAATATTAGCAGCGGAGTGCGCCAGCAATGAAGACATAGCGCGGATTTGTGAAAATATTGGAAATATTCTTTTCACTTAGCGTTTATATTTTGTAATCGAGTTGTAAATATTTGGCGTGTAATTAAAGAAAAGTTATTTCTACACCTTGTTTCCTTTGGCGTGTTTCACCATTTATTTCATCCAAATCCAATCGGGCATCCACTAAATTGGATGCTATTCCATTTCTTAGTAATGCACTAGCATTACCAGCACTCCGTTTGTTAACAAGGTTATGCCGACGTTAACGACGTTGGTCTCATTCAAAAACAAAGCACTTATGCAGCCATGCAGGAATTGACTAATTTATTTATAGATTTTGGGTAAACTCAATAATTTCCTTCATCTCCTTTAAACTACATACATCACTTACAAAATATCACAATCTTATGAAATAGTTTACTTTCGTCGGTTGCCGCCAGCTCCGCCCAGAATCGAAGCAATTCGAATGAATATGTTCAGAGTATCCATGTAGATAGACAGCGACCTATCAAGAGTTGCAATTGATTAGTAACGATAGTGATTTCAAAAGCATGAATAGAAACTTACGCGTTCACGGGGTCGAATGGTCTTTGGGTGAAGAACGCTGGATGAGTCTCGGCTTTCCTTACAATTCTTTGGGTGTCATACAACAGAAATCCGCTAAATAGAACCAGTCCGCCGTATAGCGAAAGCGAAGCCAAACCTGAAAGAACGTTTGTAAGGAACGGGATATCAAGAATAAATAGATGCACTTACCAGCTCCGAGCATTGTCGTAGGTGGAAGCCACATCGATGCCAATGATGAAGCGAATACGAACCCTAGGCCAACAGCCAATGGACCGCCCATGTAAAGGAATTTATCGCTCGGTGCACAGACGGCGACAGTGGAAAGTCCACCGACGATGCCAGCTGTGTACAAGGCAGCCCTGGTCAGTATGGGTCCTCCCAAGAAGCACAGCGGAGCAATGACACCACCGATAATGGCGCAATGAGCGACCCAAGCCAGTTGTTTTGTCCCAACTCCAGGTGCGTAGGGAATGGATTGGGTTACTACACCAGAGCCAATCATCGCAGCCATAGTGCCCAGCATTGACTGCCAACAAAATACCGACCATTAGAATACGAACAAGAAATCTATACCTTTAATCTTACCATCCATCCATTGCGAGTCACCAAATTTAGGAGTCTGGGTGTTCGAAATACTGCTGCTGCGGCGGCGGCTGTTAACACAACCGATCCGCCGAAATATCCGTAAGTTGTGTGCACCCTTTCCCTCACATATTGCGGCCATAACCTTACAAAAAATTACAATATAATCAGCAAAACAAATATAACTTTGTCTTCAGTCTTACATGGAGTTGTTGTGAATGTTTGCTGGGCTACTTAGGCCTACACCGTAGTAGCAAAGAGCGCCCAGTCCAACAGCCGCGGCTCCAGCAGCTGCACCCTTTCCAATAGAATAAGCTACGCAAAAGGTAGCGGTTGACAAAATGTGTGGTAAGCAATTCCATTCTTTTCTTACCATTAGCTGTTGGAGGTCCCATAAGTTTTTCCTTAAGCGATGGACTTTTAAGGCTGCTCCTGCTTACCCCAGGACGGGAATTTTGGGTGTATTCGCGGACAAATTGTCTCTTGGCAAAGTCCACATTCTTAATGGCTGTCTTCACTTGTAGTGAAGGCCTTAGAGGCACGGTTAATGCCAGCCTCAGCATCTTGATCGTGAGTTATCGAATAGTTCTCGCAGGTGATGAAATAATCGGTGCAGTTGTCGAAAATTGCAAAGGTCACTACAGTTCGGATTTGTTAGCCGAAAAAACAAAAATGTGATATAATCGCTTCAGACCTGAGTTTAATGAAAATAAAAATATATATGTACTGCTCTTTATAAGCTAAAGTTTTGAAAAATCTCTGAAGAACTTCGACTTCTAATTTCAGAACTTGCCGAAAATGCTAGAAAACTGCAGAAAATGTAATGTGTCTAATCTGAAGTTGGTAGTGTAGTTTTCTGAACGACCAGTGCTGCCACACTCCGACACCATTTAAAGAAGTGGGTACTGTTGACAATTGGCTTGCGTAGGTACTCTTTGACTCGTTCAACTCATAGAATTAACCAATACTTATCTACCTAAAGGAAGACTATTTATCTTTGGCACGTGCATTGACCTCGGAGTGCTCAATGACAAACAGCCAAGAATGTAATTGTCCTGAAAATGCTTCTCAAGTCGACTGTTCGGAGATGGTATAAAACGGTAGGTTCCCTTTCATTCGTCGCAATAATAGAAACTTATACCGAATAATGGTCTTGAGGCACCAGTGTTATTATATATTTATATTTTTGAAAAAGAGGGAAGCTCTTTTGAATTATTAATTCAAAAATGGCTTACTTGAATTAAGCGCAGCGTTTTAATAACAGAGTCAACTAAAGAAAATAAATATTTATTCTTAAAATTGTACAAATATAAACGCTATAATTTTTAAAACATCTAGCTGTACACAAATAATCATTTTTTGAAGAGAATTTTTACGTTTGGCATGTTAATTAGTAATAAGTACCAAGTAATAGATTTTAAACATTTAAAATCCCTCCCTAACAGTCCTGCTGTTCATTGTCAAGTAGTAAAAAATTGGCATATCAAAAGAAAACGTCAAACAAATCGTTTCCTTTGTGATGTATTGGCATTAGGTAGGTATTTCCTAATATTTTTCTAACATTATCATTTGCAATTCAATTCCTCCTTCCTCGCTTTATGCAAGACGTTCTTTTTTTGGAGCATGATAGTCCGTCGATTGCGCTAAGCCAGTTCGGTTGACTAATAGCACAGATATAGTGCTAATAGGATATCCAATAGCAACTGTTTGTCTAATTTACATTGATTTCGTCAAGAAACAAATGAATTAATCATGTCCAGTAACGGCAGCTTTGGACAAAGTGAGTACTTGAAATATATGAGTATTTAGTTTTTAGACCGTGATGTAATTTTTTGTCCTATTTTCAGACGGACATAGTGAAAGAAATGAGTATTCCTGGGAAGAAGTGAGCGTGGAGGTACCATGGGGAACTGTACAAGGTAAGTGTAGTGACAGCTAAATTAACGCTCCGAAATATGCGGGCCAAATGTCAATACAATATGCGAATAGATTCGTTGTTTGTGGTCAGTGACCTTAGAGCGTATTGCGACACAGTACGAATTGCATGACAATGAAAACCTTATCTGATCAGCAAGCTTATAGCGTGACTCTTCCTAAAACAAATAATAAATTTCGTCTTGTCTAGGAAAGTGGTGGGGCTCCCGCAATAAACAGCCCATATTGGCTCTTCATGGATGGCAAGATAATGCTGGAAGTTTCGATCGATTGTGTCCGCTGTTAGACCCATCATACTCGGTGTTTTGTATTGATATGCCCGGTCATGGAAAGTCGTCGCCGTTTCCCAAGGGAATGCAGTATTTTCTTTTTTGGGATGGCATAACGCTGATACGGCGCATTGTCAAGAAGTTCGGATGGACGGACGTTATCCTTATGGGACACTCGATGGGTGGCGCTCTAACCTTCATGTATGCTTCTGCCTTTCCCGACGAAGTCAGCAAGTTGATAAACATTGACATCGCTGGACCGCCAGTTCGTAACATCCAGAAGCAAGCCGAAGCCACTGGCAGAGCCATTGACAAAGCACTGGAATACGAAGAACTGCCCGATTCCAAATTACCCTGCTATGGGTACAGCGAAATGATTAAACTCGTTTTGGACGCGTACGATGGCTCTGTTGATGAACCTTCGGTCAAGATCCTAATGAAGCGCGGAATGTCGCCCGCTCCAAAGCATCTCAACAAAAATGGTTATCACTTCGCCAGAGATCTGCGGCTCAAAGTCAGCCTACTGGGAATGTTCAATGCCGATCAAGTATTAACCTATGCATCACGTATCAAATGCAAGGTGCTGAACATTCGCGCCCAACCTGGCATGAACTTTGAAAACCCTGAAATGTACGACCAAGTGATAGACGCTATACGTAAAAACGCGAAGCTGGTTTTACTACGCAAAGTACCTGGAACTCATCACTTGCACTTGGTCACACCCGAAGTGGTAGCTGTCGAAGTGAATGAGTTCTTAAAGATGTAAATATTATTTTATTAGCTAATTGTATGTTTAACTTTGAAACGACATAGTTATGTAAGTTGAGACGTACGTAGGGTAAAGGCACCAAAAGGCTTAATTTTGCACAGCAGGTAGAGATAATAATATATTTTTGGGAATAAAAAGTCATAAAACACATGAGATTTGTTTGATTTCATGGTTTCCTAGCAACATCCAAAACGTGATTTTAGGTTTGCACGAAGTTCACCTTTTTTAGTCGTCTTTCGTGATTTCCTACATAACATTTATTTCTGATTATCAATTATATGATTATTATGATGACTAATTAAAGTGATAAGCATGAGCAAAATGGAAAAAGTAGATTGTATCAAAGAAATTCTGACGAAGTACTCAGCCGCTGAGCGACAGCTGGATAAGAAATTGGAAAAAACGTAAGTGCTCTTGAATTTTTACGAAATAATTAATTGTGTGAGTAGCTATCTACGTTTGTTTATATCACGATGACGATTATGAAAGATTTGCGTCATTAAAATTGGGACCAGCCTGGATTTATGCTGTCTTGTAAAATCAATAAAAACGAATTGTAATAACAGCTGCTCCCGCGAGTATGTGTCAAATCTTTAAAATTTCCATGCTGTATTTAACAATGAATCTCAAACTGTATGACATTTCAAAATTTTAAACTTCACTCAGCCACAATTGAAATTATCAAATCATGTACATTTTAAATAGGCTTCATTTTGCAGGCATTTATTATTGGGGCATAGTCACTCTTTCGAAGCTGGGTGTTTATCCCAAATATAAGTGACTTAGTAGACTATGTTGAGATCCACCCCTGGTGATGCCTTCATGTCATTGGTGGTAAACTGCTGCTCCATTGACTTTCAGCTGGCGGAAACAAGAAGGACGATGAATCACACTAAAAGTTGAGACACACCACAAAATATACCAGTTTATAGCATTTTACCACGAATGCCACTCTGAACTGTTTTTAGAACTAGACATTTTAAATAAAACAGTCCGAGTAGCCATATTCCGATTGAAATTTCTAGAAGTAAATTAGTTCGTGCAGATAAGCTTTTCTTCTTATCTGCACTTAGAATGATGTTTCATTAGTTTATTAGTTAGTAGAAAAGTAAAAATGACACTAGAATGCATTCTACTTTGACTTCCGCTATTTTTATGGCTCAAGTTTTTTTTTGACTCTAGTTTAGTAAGTCTGACAGTTAGCTGACTTCATTTCTGATTGGAAGAGTTCGGTCAAAGTAGGCCATCTCTGTAGTTTTAGAAAATTACCTATGTGAAGTTGGCTACTAGCAGTCCATATTGAATTCTTGTTTTATTGATCATCAATCTCAGCAAAGGAAAGCAAAGTAAAGTAATGGTCAATAAAACAGATCTTGTCATTTTGATGACAAAGTGACAAAAAGTAATAAGTTTTCTTTTGTCTTGTGTGCCTCGACTTTTGGCTTATTTCAGCGCTCTAATAGTCCCCCTTCAGTAGCATTTTCAAAAAAACATCACCAGGGAAAGAGGCTCATTCATGTCAAGTCACTTTTACTTGGGATAATATTGTGAATGAAGTGTCAAATAGAAAGTAGTGTTGCTGTGGATATAAATATTCAATAAAACACGCTTATAAATAATAAATATGGCAAAATATTATAGAGAGAAAGCATTTATACAATTTATCTCTTAGTACAGGTTATAACCATCCGCAATCTCTTGTTTTAATAGATCTTTCTATTTGTATAGTTCAAAGAAATTTATATTAGGCGTGTCTTTTTGAGCTTCGATCTCAGCAAAGCAAAGTAAGGTAGGATTTTCAGCACGCGATTACAACAACTACAATTGAGTCTCGAAGTGTCAAATAGAGCGTAGTTGTTGTACTTTGCTGAGTTCGAAGCTCAAAAAAACACGCCTACAATCGCTTACCTACTATTTTTTTGTAGTTGTCATCTATTTATGTTTAAACTTTGCTAATGTTATACTGTGACATTTCACTTTCTTTAATTTAGAAAACAAAATGAACTACAAACCGCTAGGGAGCACAGTGGAAGTTCTTCCCCGGAACCATACAAGCTGCCGAGCTTGGAAGAAGCCAAGCTTCGGAATTCTAATTTATTAAAAGTAACAATCAGATCTACCATTTCACTGAACTGTTCTAATTCCCATCAATCTTTTTTACTTACAGTCCCTCGAAATATCAAAGGCACGTCTAAGATCCAGGTCGACATTCTCACCAGTCGAACAAATTCTTCAACAAGCTATCGAGAACTACCGGAAACAACCTGCACTCGTCCAACAATCGCCTAGCCGCCACCCAGCTCCAAATATTAGCAGATATTAAGTAATGGAAAACTATCTTGATGTTACCTTCGATTTGATTTTAATTTAAAACAACTATTCTCCCGCCAACAGAGTAATATCCACATGCAACAGTAATTATGTTTGCACACAAATAGCATGAAGTATGTTAGGTATTATGTTTATCGAATGCCAATAAATTACCACCTGCGAATGTGTGTTTACCTTTGGCCCAATTTTTTTACAACTTGTGTGTTGCCTTACACTGACAAACATTTATAACCAAACTAGAATGTCTTGTCGAAGTAGTTGTAGACTGCCAGAGAAGGTGTTTGTTAGATATATGTATTTACACATAATTTTGATATAACATTTTCATAAAAAAAAACCATAAATGGATTGATCTATTAGGCTAAACAAAGGTTCCAAAGGAACACTTTGTGCTATCAATCTTCACAGTTGTCACAGTTGTTATTATCAAAACTGAATTTTGTAAACAGAGTGTAAGTACTTTTGTGTGTAATATAGGAAGATCCATTTATGGTGTTGCTTTTCAGATGTAGCGATTGCTGAACATAATTTAGAAGTACCTACATAGAGTGACACTTATAGATTTTTATTTAAGACCCGAAAACCGGGAGACTCTTTGGCGTCCATATTTGGATACGTCCTACATACGTACACGCTCAAAAATTGTCTCTTACCAAGTGAAATTTTTGCTCGATTACAAAAAAAAATGGATTAAAATTAACTAAGTCTCTGTTGAGGAAAAACGAGTATTCGATGTTAAAATCTACTGAGATGAAAAGGTTAAATGCATACTGTTAAAAAACTCACTTTATTAGTTGTTATCAATCAAGTTTCTTGATTAATATCAACCCGTTGGTTAAAAGCTACAGAGATAGATTGTTATTAACGATCGAGAAAATTTGGAGGAAATTGAAAAATCGGTTATTTTGAACCCAGTTTCCTTAAACAAGTTGAATCGGTTATTTGTAATCAACTAACTCTGCAGTATTACTTCGTAGTTTTTAACCGAATGTTGGTTCATTTTAAATAATTGATTTTTCTGTTTGTAGGCATACGCCATATCCATGAGCTAATGGTATACATATTTTCAACGTCATGTAAGATGAGTGGGATGCTTTATACCAAATAGTCGACTGATGGTAAGGGACATCTCTACCTAAGATGCAAATCAAGAGAGCTGTGTGGAAGGATTGCTAGCCATAGCCACAGCTCTAATGCCTTCTGCAGAAGCTGCTAGAATGAGGAGGAGAATGACACTATTTTTATAAAATGATGGGGACGTTCAAGAATCTAGTTTAGTAAATCTGACAGTGAGCTGACTTACTTCATTTCTGATTGGAAGAGTTCGGTGAAGTGAACAGTTTTTCCAGTTGCGGTTAATGGAGGAGTAGCCAACAAATCTAGTCAAGAATTTCGTGACTTAGTACTTAGTTAAGTAAGTTGCAAATGTCACATTTCTGACCAATCTAGTTCTTGAGTTCAGGTTACATCGATTTCAGACGAATCTAGTCAACTTGCGATAACTAGATATTTGAATGTGCTCTATCTCTGTTACTATGTCCTCCATTTGAAGCCTTTTTCTTTCACAATTTTGACAGATTGAAGGACAATTCACGGTTGTAGTGGTTGTTATCGCGTGCTGAAAGTCCTACTTTACTTTGCATTGCTGAGATCGAAGCTTAAAAAAACACGCCTATTATTGGTTGTCAAAATGAAAAGTTAAACACTCAAGTAGATGGGCCGCCACCATGTTCGTGGGGTAGTTAACAATAACAAATTTGACACACATTATACGGTTCAAAAACCTTTTTTTATGAATAACAAAACAAAAATAGATTGCGTAACCATTTTTGTAGTATAGTTTTATAAGTGCGTTCCCATGGGTAAGGGTACGTTCGCAATGTACGTTACTCCATTTTGTAGTTTTTGATGAATTAAATATTTTTTAAAAATTATATTCGGGACTGAGAAATCGACGGAAAGGACAAAAGGCAAAGAAACATTGGAAAAGACAAAGACTTTGTCCCATGGCAACCGTGGGTCGATGTTGTTACGGTTTTGTAATGACATCAGTGATTGTGGAGATGAAATGAAAGCTCACTCTTAATTTAAATTTAAAGTTTGACTCCTTTTTGTGATGAAGTTTTGGGTGTACCAGAATTTCAAATAAGAAGACTCTCCAGAAAATCAGCTTTTAGTCTTTTAGTTGCTTTCTTTAAGTTGGTTAAGATGCTTTTCTTATTGAGCGCGAATTAAAACACTTGGTTCTTACTTTTAAAATTAAACAATATTTATTTGGAACTATGTCCTTTATTATTGAAATACTTTTTACTAATTCTAAAAGGAGCTTAAGGCTACTATGTAGTTACAATAAGACTATCGATAAATTCATCATACAGTCGTATTTATATACTTTTCTTATCTATCTACAAGGAGACCCAAGCGTACAATCGTCTTGCTTGATAATGAAGAAGAGATAATATTCCAACATTGTATACAAACGATATTATCTCTTTTACATATGTTATCATTGTAGCGTTGTGTGCAAGACTGTACTAGAGACTAAAGATATCATTGAATACAAATAATGTTATCTTTTTTCTCAATATGTTTTGCTATGGATACTTAACTCCCCCCCTTGTTAAACGAAATCGTCCCGATTTTTCGACGCTATTTTTAACATCTCTCTTTCATAAGTTTTGTTATATGCGTCAATCTTTTTTTGTTTTTGACGATCTGTTATACATTGTATAGTTTTTATCATTACGTACGTAAATGCTAAAATAACAATCAGTGTTACAATTGTGTATATAGTTGATAGTATCGGTTTTTCTTCAAAAGGAATAATTAGTTTTTTTAAAGTATCTATGTTATCGAATTTGTATATTGTATCTTCTTTAATTATTTGGTCGATGTAAGACTCTGAATTATGATTTCTTAATATAACTTCTTTAATTTGCTTATGCATGTTTTTGTATATTTTATCATCTAGATTTATAGTATTTTCATAAGTAACTAAGTTTATACCATTAATTGTTTGATTATTTAGCTTATGCTTACCGCTTAATAACATAACACCGGATTCAATTTCTAAGTCGTAATCGTATTCTTGTTTAATGTTGCATTTTGAAGTTATATTCTTTAAAAGTGGAATAAGACAATTTTCTTCTTCAAAGTTAATTTCACAAATGTTTTTACTTAGATGATTTTGACAATTTCTTGTTCTTAAATAAGTTTGGTTACATAAGGCAATTGTTTTATCTGTAATGATTTTTCCATGTTTTGAATTTAAGGGTGTTACTTTATACAATTTACATGATTTAATTAGAACTGGATATTTATATATTGTGATGAAGAATTCATCAGTTCTAGCTAATAATATTTTAGAGTACTCAAGTATATTTATTATGGGTACTTGAATTATTTCATGTTGAATAATATTTTTAATGTCATCTAAGTCTAGGCTTTCTGATAAATATTCATTATTTTTTGCTGCATTAATTGTTCTGGTCAATAATAATAATTGTTCGTACACTTGTTCTATTACTAAATGTTCTTTAAGGCTCTGACCTTCGAATTGTTGCAAAATTTGTTCGAATCTAGAATTTATAGTTTTTTGTTTATTATTGTTTTCTATGAGATTATTTATACTCGTTTCTATGTTAACTAAGTCATAATGGTCAGGATTACCAAACACATATTTGAAAGCTGTTCCTAAAAAGTTAATTGATCTAGTATGCCTAGTATGTTCTTGTAATTGGTCTGCTAAATTCTTAATTTTACTTAACCAAATTTTTTCTTCTTGTGTAGGTTGATAGTTACTAGTTACGATATTTACGTAAGGTTGAAATATCGAAGTCAGGTTGGTGGCATGTAACAAATAAGTTTGTTCTTTGAATAAATACACGTCATCTGTTTGCGTAAGTATAAACTTCTTGTTTAGTAACTCAGTTATTTGAACGTTTCCTTGCCCTTCTTGACTCTGTACAATTCCTAGTAATGTTAGGAATATTAATATTTTCGTCATCTAAAAAATGATAATTCTTTATGTTATCCTTGTGAATTTTTATTCCCTCTTTAGAGATTACAGTGTCTCCTTTATCTTCTTCTACTATTCTTGTTATGTATCTGGCGTTAGATTTCTTTCTAAGACCTGTGATTCTTACCATTATCTTATCTCCTTTTTTATATTCTCTGTGTCGAGTTCCTTTATTTAGACGTTCGATCACTTTTTTGGATGCTGAGTTTAGTTTATTTATTATAATTTCACTATTGCTATATTTATTTTGATTAAAGAAAATGTCTCTAGGTTTCAAACCGGTAACTGAGTGTATGGAATTATTTAATTCACGCACTGTTCTAAATATTTCTTCGATAAGTCTTGTTTTATTCTGAATTGTGAATATTCTAGACAGTTCAGTTATTGTACCGTTTACACGTTCTACCTGACCGTTCGCTGTCGATCTGTATACTGGAGTTTCTACTTTAGTTATGTTGTATTTCAAACACATTTGGTTCACCATTTCTGTTTTGAATCCCTTCTCGTTATCTGTCATGAGTCGTTCACATTTTGGGAAATAATTAGATAAGACCTCTTCCATAACGTCGTACAGTCTGTTTCGAGTTTCGATTTCCCGAAGGATTGTATATTTAGAATACTTATCTACTGTTACAAGGAAAGTATACTTGTCGTTGAAGTATATGTCCATATGAATGTGTGTTCCCACATGTGTTGGTATTTCTGAATTATTCAGGGGTTCTCTGATAGGTTTCCTTTCATATTTTCCAAATAGACATGCTATGCATTTTTTGTTGAAACTCTTTGCTTGTTTATTTAGATCGGGCCAGTAATATTTCTCTGAGATTTCTTGTATATTGTTACGTAACCCTCGGTGTGCTCTTTCGTGAGTTACCCTTACAAGTTTTAGTTGTTCCTCCAAATTTGTCACGTCTTGAAGTTTTCTTGGTGTGAATATAAATCTTACTAGTGGGAATTCTTTTTTTATGTTTTCACCATATTTGTATATGTTTTCAAATTTCGTATGCAAAGCTACAATCTTTTGGGGTTGTATAACTTCTTTCATCTGCCTTAGTAAAGAGTCTTTGTCCTTAAACTTTATTATGAGTCTTATTTTGTTACCAAAATAGATTTGTGTTTCGATATTATTTGTTATATCTTCAATAAGTTCGAACTGTGCAGTGTATGCATTAAAAGGCTGATTCACAGTTTTTATTATATCATTAGAAGAACTTTCAGCTGAATGTGCTGTTTCTATGGTAGAAGTATTTATGCGTTGACGTGATAATGCGTCAGCTACAAGATTTAGGTTTCCTGGTTTATAAACTAATTTTGCTCCAAAGTCTTCAATGATTCCCTTCCAACGTTTCAGCTTTGTGTTGGGATTTTTTTCTGATACCGAATATATAAGGCTCTGGTGATCGGTATATATGGTTAAGTCTGCTATACCATATATGTAGTTTCTGAGTTTTTGTAAGGACCATATGATCGCTAATAGCTCTTTCTCGTTTGTGCTATAGTTCTCTTCTGTCTTACTCAGTGTTCTTGACAAGAAGTGTATAGGTTGCTTATTCTGACTTAGTACGGCTCCAATAGCTATGTTGGATGCATCTGTAGTAAGCTCGAATGGTTTACTATAATCCGGTTGAAAAAGTTCGACTTGTTCTTTCAAATAATTTTTTAAAATTCTAATCGCTTCTAATGCTGAATCATTCAGATTTAACTTAATATTTTTACTTTGTTTTTTGTTTACTTTACCGTTATCTCCTCGTAAATATAATGTCAGGGGCTTGGCTATGCTTGCGTATCCTTTTATAAACTTACGATAGTAACCTGTAAGACCTAAAAATCCTCTCAAATCCTTTACCGTTTGTGGGACTGGAAAATTTTCTATAGCTGCTATTTTCTCAGGGTTCGTAGTGATTCTACCATGTCTGATTATGTGACCTAAGTATTCTACTTCTTCTTGAAAAAACTTACTTTTCTCATCAGATATTTTTAATGTGGCTTTATTGAGTACGTCGAATACTTGACTTATGTGCTGTATATGTTCTTCCTCAGATGAAGAATATATCAATACGTCATCAATGTAAACGTGTACGAATTTACCTACAAAGTCTCTCAAAATGTCGTCCACGCATCTCTGAAATATGCTTGGTGCATTTTTGAGCCCGAAAGGCATTCGTTTAAAATGATATTTTGCGCCATTTATAGCAAAAGCTGTTTTTTCTTTATCATCTGTTTTGATTTTAATTTGGTGGAAACCTGACTCCAAATCTAACGTTGTAAAGTACTTGGCTTTACCTAAATTTTGAATTGTCATGTTGACATCCGGAATGGGGTATCTGTCTGTTACAGTGTGAGCGTTAAGTTTTTGGAAATCAACAACCATGCGCCGTTTTGGTTTTCCTTTTTCGTCCAAACCTTTTTTAGGTACTGTCCATATGGGACTGTTATAAGGACTATGGCTTTTTTCTATTATATTGTCATGTAAGAGTTTCTGTATTTCTTTGTTTACGAATTCGTTATCTGCTATGGGATATGGATATTGTTTAACATAAACCGGATTATCATTGGTCGTCCTAATGCTTGCTTCTATAGTATCTGTAAAGGGTAACGGTCCTATGCTGTTATTAATCTTCATCAGTCTATCTATGTCTGCTTTATAAATATTATTTTCCCCAATTATGTAATTAATTTTCTGAATAGATTCGACACTGCTTATGGTAGTTAGAGTCATATTACTGAAATTTATTTCCGCGTTTAGAACTTTAAGTCCTTCATATCCTAATATCATATCAAAAGACTGAATATCCTCTAATTCAAAAAATGTTATATTTTTCTTTAATATCCTAACTACTTTCTTTGTATCTACCATAGAATAACCATGCATTGTTTTTATTTTTATAGGTTTAATTTTAATTTTTTCGCTAGAATCGCATTTTCTATTAATGTAATTATGGGTTGCACCAGTATCAATAAGAATTTTATAAATTTTCTTAGAAATAGTACTAGTTAAATTTAAGCAGGGCAACCCGTCTACTAGTTTAAATGATCTATTCTTATGTTATTATTTACCATACATTCCGTTTCATCTGCTTCTGCATATGTACTGCTGACATCGTCTCTGCGTTGTTGTCGGGAGTTATTTACTCTCTGCTGCTTGAAGTTCTGCTGATAAGATCGTTGCGGTCTGTTGTGTGTGTTGAAACTCCCGCTGTGTTCACGTTTCGCTGGTGGATTATATACATCGGGTTTGTATTGATTCCAATTTTGTCGCTGTGCATGTACAATTTGTCTCGAGTTTATCTCCATCGGCTGTGGTCCGTCATTTCTCTTGGAAGGGTTTAGGCGTGGTCCTTGATTGTGTTGCTGCATATTATCGTATTGCTTCTGGGGTTGATAATTCGTTGTTTGGCTCGAATAGTTTGGTCTTCTTTCGTTTCTGTGTTCATGTGGCATATTTTTGTGGTGCTTATCTTGAGTGAGATGTAAATGCCTGTGCACATTATCATGTTCTATTCTGCGAGCAATTGCGAATGCGTGTTCTAGATCATTTATTGTAGCTGAATATAATGATCCTCTTGTAAAGTTGTCACTCATACCATCAATGAATATACGAACTGCGTCGTCGTTAGCATTTTTAATTAGTCTGTCGATTATATTCGGCGGATCACCTGACATAGTGATTTTTGATATTATTAAATTGAGATTTTTATTTATCTCGTCGTGGTATTCAGACAGTGTGCTTCTTTTTTGCGTGATGGCTTTCATCATGTCTTGTAGCACGTATAGAGGTTCTTGATTAGAGTACGTATAATCTAATCTGTTACGTATCGCCTCAAAATTAAAAATTGTGTTATAATTAGTTAACACATTCGCGGCTGCTCCCTGTATTTTACTTTTCACTATAGTCAATGCTGCTGCGTACTTACTGTGTGTTTTGAGGTTTTTAATGCTGTCCATTAATCTGGATGCTTCTTCGCGCCACGACCGATAATTTGATTGATCGCCGTTGAAAATAGGTAGGCTTTTAAATGCGTCTAACTGTATTTCACTACCATCTGTATATGTGGTTCTTATTTCCTCTAGC
The DNA here is from genome assembly GCA_951230905.1 of Cheilosia variabilis. NCBI lineage: Eukaryota > Metazoa > Arthropoda > Insecta > Diptera > Syrphidae > Cheilosia > Cheilosia variabilis. The sequence continues at coordinate 21,843,379 of OX579680.1, read as the reverse complement.
ACAGGTATGTTTGGTACTATGCCTAATCCAGATTTTACTTCATTTAGTTTTGTTTCTAAATTAGTGTTTATTTGATTTTGGTTAGTTATTATTGCTGCTAACCTTGCATTCTCTGTGCGTGTGTGCTCTAGGGTTTGTGTTACTGTGTTGCACCTGGTTTCTAAAGCTTCTAATCTTGCCATTAATACTGCGAGTTGTTCCATTTTGAACTCGTGTCTGTTGTCGTCGAATTTGTGTGTTTTTTTTTTTTTTTTTTTCCACATATACACTTTCACTGAATTGCTTTGCTGCTTCGTACGAAGGAGCTATATTTGTACCTGCTATGCTAGGTAATTCTTGTAACCGGTAACGCGAGTGTTCTGTTTATACTAGATTTCACTACTTGTTCCCGAGGTCCGCTCGATTGAAGTTAAAAAGTATATTTAACCTCCTGGCAGGATCGCCAATTAAAACACTTGGTTCTTACTTTTAAAATTAAACAATATTTATTTGGAACTATGTCCTTTATTATTGAAATACTTTTTACTAATTCTAAAAGGAGCTTAAGGCTACTATGTAGTTACAATAAGACTATCGATAAATTCATCATACAGTCGTATTTATATACTTTTCTTATCTATCTACAAGGAGACCCAAGCGTACAATCGTCTTGCTTGATAATGAAGAAGAGATAATATTCCAACATTGTATACAAACGATATTATCTCTTTTACATATGTTATCATTGTAGCGTTGTGTGCAAGACTGTACTAGAGACTAAAGATATCATTGAATACAAATAATGTTATCTTTTTTCTCAATATGTTTTGCTATGGATACTTAACTCGCGCCGCTTTTAGCTAGGTCTTTCTCTGGATTAGAGTTGAAGACTCTGCGAGTGTTCACGGCCAAGAATACTATTTTCGATGAGATTGGGATCTCAGATTTTGCTCTCAGATTTCAGATTTTTCGTTCCCAATGGAACATGAAATGAGATCAATCGTTTGTTTTTGCATTTACGTTGTTGCGTGAGTTAAAAGTGAGCTGTTCTTAAATTCTAATATCCATTGCAGCTGCCAAATGCAAGTTTTTCTCTATTTCTGACAGACTTCAACGTTTGACAAATGTTAAATGTTTTGGTGCTAGTAAAAGTATGTTTAAATCTCGCTCAGAAATCGAGAATCGCAAAATTGCTCTAACTCTGCTTTTTTTTGCGGCCAATGGAACATGAAATCTGACAGCTAGCTGATTTTGAGAGCAGAAAAACTGCTCTGAATCTGAAAAAAGTGATTTTTTTGTCCCCATGGAAAACGACATTAAAAAGTGATGTAGACGTTTTCTCAATATGAAAAAAAGAGCTTGTGCGTAGTGCGCGACTTTAAAGGAAACTGACTCCACCGTAAATGTCACAGTTGAGGGTGCTCCTTTCTTGTGGCATCGATATTCCTTGTCTTCTCACAAGAGAAATAACGTGGTGGAAGACTATCTTAAGTTAAGTCCGAAAGTGCAGGGGTCAGATTTTGTAAGGCGAAACGATCAAACGTTTTCGCGCGCACGAATGGTTTGCCCTATGTTACACAAGCGAATTTCTTCGTGCACATGAAAACGTTTGAACGTTTCGCCTTACAGAATGCCGACCCAGAACTTGAAGCATAAGGCTATATTGTGTAGGCTAGAGGTCCTGCTACGCACCGGATATACTTTTACTAATCATATTCATAGGGGGGTTGACCGCCACCGCTCGGGAAAATATTATGCGAATACGTGATCGGTTACATAAGGTACTAGACATCAAGCAGGACCGCCAAGTGTCAGCACTCAATTAAGTAAATAATCATGTTACAACGGGTAGTGTTTAAAATTGGAACAGATCAATTGCGGCACGAGTACTCGTATGAATAGACATATGGTACCTATACGCTGCGTGCACCCAACCAATCTTCATGATTGAAAAACGCTGTCGAACGATCATAGTATCTTTTCACTGGTTCGTGATAAATGCCTTTATCTCCCTCTGACCCACATGTCACATGTATTTCAATTTTATCTCCATTTTTATAACAACACCTTCGAAGTTCGTATATACTTACTAAATATTTCGATAACGAAATAAATCAAATTCAAACTCAAGCGACGATTTTTATATTGATCATAAACTGTCAAATTGGTGTCTTATCTTTTACATGGTATACTGCCGTTTCCTGCAATTTGTTGATTGTCGTCGTCGCTGGTCATTCAAGTCCCCCCACTCTCGAGAATATGCTCCTCTAACTGGAGAAGGGCAGAACCTTTAGATCACCGGTATATAGGTATTCCCCGCAACTGTAATCTATACCAAAGATCGAAGAACAATCGAATCAGGTGAGGAAATATTGAACTACTCATATAGGAAAAAAACTTCCGAAGCGTGTCACTGCCGTCGACGTGTACACTTGCCCGACATAATGACAGATATACGTCATCTCATAAGAAACGTCGGCTCGGTCTCTTCAACAGAATGCCTTCATGTAGATACCTGCGTACATATCGACCACATTTATATACGACCTCCCCCTTGATAGAGGGGTTCTCTGATAACAAACAGTTGAACGTCTGCAAGGTGGTTTTTGAATTTTTGTTTTCATAACTTTTTAAACTATACCCAATATTGGTTCGTTTCAGTTCTATTTTCATACGCGACAGGTGAATATTAAAGTCAGTCCGGGTTCCGCTCGGTGTGGTTCAATTTCGGAGCCTCTCCAAGTTGTTCAGCGCACCAAGTGTGTTACACAAGATAACAGCAACGTTGTATCATTAGGTAGCAAATTACTTAAGCCAGATGGATAGAAACTGTCCCTTGAAAAATGCATTGATAAGAGTTTGTTCGTTTGGCTTAAGTTATTTTCGCACTTAATTGTCTACAGTACGAAAAAAATAAAAAAAATAAAAGCAACGGTTGTGTTATCGAATTGTAGGTAAATTTTGCCACATGTGAGGTAATTTTCACAGATAACAAAAACAAGATATCTTTTGATTGTAACGTGTCTCACTTAGCCGAATCGGAGAGGAAATTATAAATTGTTTGACAAGCGTGCTATGTTTTTTTGTTTTGTTAAGTCCTCATATTCATGTGTCAATGTGTCATCGTAAATTGATTGAAGCGATTTTTTTTTGTTAATAAACTCACTTCGATCAGTTACCTACAGTAGCGGCGATAAATCCCAGCAATGGTATAGTAAATGTGGTTTTAAAAATCACTGTCAGCCCACCATAAATGATGTGAACATAACGTTCGTCTACGGAACTCCATAAAACGTTAATTGATTATCCAGTCGAAATTGTGTGCCGACGATAAGCCATGATGTAGCGTTTAATTGTGAAAACTGATATTCTTCAACAAATTTATAGACATTTGGCATATCTTATTATTTTTTTTATTAATTTTCTTTATTTTTTTGGGGGAATTTCTGTAGACGTGTAATCTGAACTGAAAATACTTCTGCGAACTGCTGAGTTCGAAATTATTGCCAGTGATGTGGCAGAGAGTGAGTTTGATCATTGACGAGATTGAATGGCATGTGTGTGCATTTTGTGTTTGAACAATTGTTGTTTTGTTGGCGGGCATACGTATTTTTGTTTTATTCATATCTTTAGATGTTGTGTTGAGTGATATGGAATTAATTTGATTTTGCTGTTGGCGACAACGAGGGAGTCAATTGGATGTGGCAAAGTTTTTAAGGTTTCTGTACGATGTCATGGCGAACACACTTTGAAAAATCAAGTTGGATAGCAACAATACAAATGCAAACAATAAAAATATCTCTAAATTGAGGTGAAATATTTTTAGTGGATGACACTAAGGCCTCTCGCACACGTACCTTTGTTTAAACATTAGTATACACTCGGATTATTTCGTGTTTGCAGTTAAAGACTGGTTAAAAACACATTCTTCGCATACAACTCTACGCAACTATGGGCCTTACTTATCAATTTTAACCCCCACACTAAATATTTTGTAGATCACAATATGCAATTTTGGAAAATTTCGCCATGTGAGCTGGACACTAAAAATGATCAAATAACTACAAATAGGAAAACCCAGCTATAGAAATTGGACCGCATTCAAGAGAAAAGCTGTTACAAAAGAATACATGCAGGAGTCCGCCTTTCGTTGGGTCCAAATTTCACAAAAAATTGTTTTTGAAATTAGTAGATACGACAAAAAAACGTGAAACCTATTGATTTAACAGTATCTATGAATAAAAAGTGGTTTAGCAAATAACCACAGGGACAAGAAGACTCATTTGAAGCAAATTTCTATTGTGGCAAATAGAAAAACTACTAAAATTCGGAGATCCCACATTTTTCACTAGTTTTCCATGTTTTATCCTTAAGGAAATGTCCAAAATTAAAAATATTGAAACGAAATTAAATATTCCTACATATCGCAACGATTTCCAAATTAAATTCTACGTTCATTGCAACTAAAACACAAATAAACTAGCGAATGTAAATCATCAACTCGTTACAAACCAATAACTAACGAATATCATTGTGTGTGGACCTTTGTAAAATGCATCTGCTATGACGAAAACGAAACTGAAAATAAGTTGTAGTAAACAAAAATGTTTCTTTTAGTACGTCCGCGCGTCAAATGCCTTAGTCTGTTTTGCTCGCAAGAAATGACGGTTGGTATGGGTGGTAATGATTGAAAATAAGTGCAAGACACCTGGGGTCAGATTCTATAAGGCAAAACAAGGAGATTTCTTCGTGCCCACGAAAAGGTTTGAACGTTTCACCTTATAGACCGACCGACCCTGATCTGCCTTTTATATGTTTTCAGAATCTTTATGAGATTTGATGGCATCGACCGTCGAATATTCATCACGGCGCACTATATGAAAGGCTTTTGGATCAGGGGCGTGGCATATCTCATACAAAAGTCCCATTTCGATCATCAGTTATTAGATTAGTTAAAAAGTCAGTCCATTTAGATAACTTTTGATACATCGATATCTAAACAAAGAGTATTATTATTATATATTATTTCTGATAACTTTACTCTACGGAACTAGGATCCATCAAGTTGAAAATTGCTTCCAAGTGACATTAAAACAGCAATATGCATTAACAAAAGCCAGAACTTGTCGATTTCAATATACGATTCGATTTCAAGCGATCGCAATTCCCGCCGCGCTCAACTTTAACCATTTAACAGGAGCAACGGATTAAGCTACAAACAGACGAGCTTTATTTTACCAAAAACAGCAGATTTGATATTTGTAAGTACATCTACATAGTTCTATTAATTTACAGCAACATGATTGCCCATTTCTCGTTATAGGAACGCAGCTGTAGAGTTTAGGGCAGGAATTTTAGTAATTTCCATGTCTGTATTTTGTGAAACGTTATACAGCTTATGCATGTACGAAAACTCATCAATGTATTTATTTACTTAAGCGTAGTACGCTGCTCGAGCTGAACTAAATTTTATCTGGTCTCCAACTTTTCTCTCCAAACATCAGCTAAAGTCCTAGTTAAATTTTGCCATAGAGTACGCCGTGGGTAAGTGTCACAGAATACAGCTGTTCTTTGAAAAAACTTCCTTCAAAAATGTAATTCTCTCTTATTTCAACTATTTCTGATTGTAGGTACTTCTCGTCCTTCTCGTAATAATTAAAAAAGCTAATCCTTGCATACTTTTCCGCAACAGAACAACAAATACACAACGATCTGTCACAATTTAGCTTGAGAAAATGTGCCGACTGCCGACCCATTAAATGGGCACGCTAAATTTTGACAGACACATGAAGTACATTCTGAAACAAAAGTTTCATTATTTAGCTCGAGCAGCGAACTAAGCTTAAATGTGCCGGCCCATTAAACGGGCACGCTAAATTTTGACAGACACATGAAGTACATTCTGAAACAAAAGTTTGATTATTTAGCTCGAGCTACGTACCACTCAGCTTTATGGGTTCGCTTAAATGGGAGCGAAATTTTAGCTAGAACAGCGTACTAAGCTTTAGCAAATAAATACATCAACATTATGCCGTTGGAAACGGAGAGTTATGGTAGGAAGTGCGAAACATATTTTTCATGTTTATGCATTACAGTTACTCTTTTCCGTATGTCAATGGCGACGCAACAGCGGAGTTACGTTGAGTTGATGTACAAAAATCCACACGAAAGGCTTATTGCATTTCTTTTAGTTTGTTCCTGTTATTTTTCTTTTTCTCTATACTCCTTACCATATATTTATATTGCCAGCTGGTTCGGACTTGGGATAATATCCGAATCTAAATTACATCGGGAAAAACGCGTTATCAAAATAGATCAACAGATTTATGGAGTGATTAAATTAAAAGATATTTCTTGTCACAAAAGTAACTACAACCCTTAAAGCTGAAGTTCTGTATAGGTACTTGTATGTTTTTCCTGTCAACCCTTTGGTATATGTACATTCAGTAATGAGACTATGTTTTGCATATACACAGCCATCAAAGAAATTCCAATTGAGTCCTCATAATAATGTTTGTCTAATTCCATGTATCGTCGACAAGGACGATTACTTATCGTCTAGCAAGCAAACATACGCACTTTCCTTTAAAATACGACAACGTTTCACGTTTGCAGCGTTGCCACAGCCAAAGTCAGATTGTGTCTCTTTGCATTCACGATATGGAAGTTCATTTACCTCAGGCAGCCATCGCTCCATACAAAGGACATTCCAATTGTATTGTTTTGTTAGTGGAATGCTGACTTTCTGACGCAACGATTTGTATCCGCCGTCGTTTTAATTGATTTGCAATGTGAGCTCTATTTTGTAATTTTGTTCCTAAGGGGGATATATCCTTTACAAGCGACACGGATGTCATGTACAAAGTTGTGTATATGAATATAAAAGACCTGGCATTATCAAACAGATATAATTAAACGCACAACTGCACTTATTCAAGTCTGACTTGCACAATTCACAAAGCTTACATTCAACAATTTGTTAGTTGACTTGTTGTCGAAGGCAGGTACATAGCACACTGCGAAAACAATAATTCATTATGAACAAAATAATTAATCTCCGAATTTAATTATGAGCATAATAGGCAAAATGGAAACCCTTTCAATTTCCCTCAAAGGCTTGTCATTGGCCAACAGAGTGAGTGCCCTTGCGTTCATTCATAACGTAATTATTATTTACGGACAAAGCTCCAAACTTATCACAAGGTAGGATGCGTAAAATTGAGCTTGGCAAAAAGGTTACATCATTTGAATGAAATTGAAAAATAATCCCCTTTCAGTCGGTATATTGGGGGCAAACCCCAGGCAGTATCAGCAACAACAGCAGCCAGTAGTGGGCATCATCAGACATCCATGGCTCCATGATGAAGCCAAATGTAGCGGTCAGTGGCTCTGTGCGATAAACACGAAACCAAAGATTTTCCATTTCCATGCAATTTGTATTTGTATAGCAAGGACTACCTATCTATATTTTGTGACTATGATGGAGTCGAATTAAGTTGCGGAGCTAATGGAAAATGTTGGTAGGTTATTTGTGCATGACTCTTAGTGATGTCACTTAGAGCGCACTGCTCCGCTATTCAAATTCGATTCATGCTGCTTTTATCGTTGCAAAGTACATGTCTCTGTGTACAAAGTTAAGCCACAAGGAAAAGTGATCCTTTTATGGAAATAACCTACTCTAGGGGTCATGCTGTTAATATTTGCCTGACTTCAAAGTTCAAGGTCACAACACTCGTTCGATAAATTAAAAAAAAAAAAACTTAAACTGGCAACTGTGCTCTTGGACCTACGCAACAAAACACAAACCCCATTTTAATGATCTCGCTAAAAGGGAGAATAAATCCTTTTGGAGCTATGAATGATTCAAAGTTATTTGTGTGCGTCATTAGCTCGGTTGTTATCTGTCGAAATGGAAATATGTTGAACTGTTCACTTTGCATAATTATTGTAATTAATACTGAGTACCTAACCAATATAAATGTATCCTGGTACTTTCACCTAAAGAGCAGATTGTTATTGTTTCACGAGGGAGCCAAATATCCTCATGCATAATGTATTAGATTGAAATGGAATAGTATTAATACTGGGGTCCTTTCTGTGTAGCCCCTGTTGAGCATTATCTAAACTCTTTCGATTAGGATCTCATTTCTGAAAGGAATTGTTTATTTGCGTTGAGGCAGAGTCCTATATGAAAATTGTTTATATAGTTCCAGAGATATGTGATGGATTTTGCAAATTGGATTTTCGCAATTATAACTTTTCGGTGGATAGAATATGTTTCCAAAGGTATTGTTAATAATTTGTAAATCTCGTCCTTTTTGACAAATTGATTCGGGGCGAGTATGGGGTGTTGTTTGAGGGAACGACAACTTTGAAACAAAGACTTCTTATTCAAGTTAAAGTTATAGCTCTTTCAAACTACATCGCTAATTCATCATCAGATTAAAGAGTTTCAGTTGAGTTCTGACAGTCAATTCTTCCTCCATACAAACAGAAGAGTTTTTGTTTTGCATACAATAAAAGAATAGAAAAATAGTTTATTGCCTACTGCTCCTAAAAACATTTTAGCGAAGGTCTTTACACGTGTAAGATTCCACAGATTGTGTTTTGTATGTGTTTAAAATCGTCCGCTAAAGTCGATAATGCATGTTGCATTCCTTAATGCAAAAATCAGGTCACATCTTAAGGAGAGTTACACACCCAACAGCTGCTAACAGTCTGCAAACAAAAGAAACCAAGGCAACACTTCCTGCCGGCCGCGAAGTTGCACACGAAAGGTGAACCAAATTTTGGGATTCGACTGAATAAACCACGCAAATTCAAACAAACATATTTTCCCCAATAAAACGGGTCCAACTAAAGCGAAGTCATCCATTAATCTAGCAAGCAAAGCGGAAACGCTTTCCAAACACTTCCACGCCCAACCAATGGAATGCAGTAATTAAAAAATCCCAATCGGAAAGAAATAAGCAACCGAAACTACGTCAAACACCGGTAGCCGTTTGATCAATAATCAAATCAAATATACAGATGTATGTAAGTCGCTGTCACCGGCATTGAGTAGTTGTGCCTCAGAAATGGTTCGAGTTAGCCAAACGACGGACGAAGTAAGAATCGTGATCGAATTGAATCGTTTGCTCAGCAAACGTCCGGACATCGTGTTGCTTCCGAATTATTTGAAATTCAACAACCCACCGATTTTTTTCGAGCGTCATCTGACAGACGAAATCGATGAGGCCGCCAGCTTCTGTCGAATATTCAAAAACGAAGCACGCATCGTGCTGATCAAGAAGTCGAAAGGACTATGGCCGGAAGTGTTTCAAAAGCTAAGCAAAGAGGAACTTTCCCGAAAGAGGCTGGAGATCTCGGACCTCATTATCGAAAGGAACAAGGAAAAGGACAAGCAAGCCATCGAGAGGTACGATCAGAAACGACGTGCTGAGATTGATAGGGAAGTACGCAGAGATTCGGAGATAAGAGACCGCGTGAAATCCTTCGAAGCTGATGCCTGCAAGCAGGCAATGATGGTCGGCGTGAAGAAGCAGACGTTCATAAAGCCGTCGGATGAGAAGAAGATTGAACGGAAAAAGGTACTGAGTGCTATAGTGGTAAATACACAAGCGAAACCAAGGCAACTGGTCGAAGTGCGTGCAACAGGAAAAATCAATTTTAACTTTTCACAATTTTCATCGCAAACACCAAAGAGGGAATCGCAGGACGAACAGAACCGTCCCCAAGGGGATTGCAACAGTGTGGACTAGTTTTATTGCGGGAAATATTTTGTAATGCATTTTTATGTCTTTTGTAAACACAAAAAAAAAAAAAACAAAGTGTTTTTTATGGAAATCAAATTTAGATGGGGTAGGTATTTGTGAATTTTCGAGGTTGGTCTTTGATAGAGTGAAACTTTCGCTTTTATGTACCTACTATATGAACGGGCCCGTATTTCGACAATTTACGGCCCGATTTTGAGTTCCATTGGCGCCCTACGAAAGGATTTTTTTTTTTCGCTATTATTTTTTTTAAGCGAAACTTTCGCTTGTGAATACCATTTCAACAGGCCCGTATTTCGAGAATTTGGGGGCCCCAATTACATTTTGATTGGGGCCCTATACACGAGCTAATTTTTTTGTTGAGAGCTTCCCATTATTTTTTAAATAAAAAAATCTGTCTTGAGATATGAAAAAGAAAAAACATTACGGTTTAAATGACACGATAGAAAGCAGAATCCAATTGGCTGTGACGCAACCGAGACTGTTTAGTTTCATGCAAATGGATGTGCATCGACGCCGAAAACCTGTTCAATTTTTAGCACCGCATTCTGGACTAAGCATATCGCATATTGACGACGTTTTGCCAATTGTGCCTGCACCTAGATTTGGCTTTCTGAGAAAAATGAGGAACCTTCCCGACTCAGCAAGTAAAGTACTTCTGAACCTCTCCAAGTAGAGCAAGATTCCTCAAATGTAAACTGGCCATTAGAGAGATAATGAAATAGAGTGGTTACATTCATCATCGGAGTACTCATTTCCAAAGAATAAGTCTGTGATATTCCACTCTGCAAAGTCGTTCCGCAATCTGACGCCGTACCTGTATATCGAAATTTTAATAGGGGACCTGAATGCCAAGGTAGAAATCGACAATGAGCGCCTTGTCAAGCCTGTCACGAAGTTTGCTGACTGAGAGGCAATCGACTTCCAAGTCGAAATTGATCATTTGGCTATCAGCCGTCATTTTAGAAGTTGCCAAATAGATGTACTAAACAGAAGTGGACCGATATTTGGATGGTACCGCATCACTTTCGAAGAACTGAGCCTTAGTTGCAATCACTCGGAACGAGCGCCGGAACGGAACGGAACGAATAAATCCACGTCAAAAGTTCAAGGAAAACCTTTCGCAAAGACTGGAAGTAAGCAGGGGCTAAAGTCCGCAAATCATGTTAAAGCAGTGGAGGTAAAAAATGTCTTCACATACTGAATAGAAGACGTTTGGTGATACCAATAAAGCTAATTGTGTCCAGGCTAAAATTTTCGAACTCACAATGGCGAAATTTTCCATAAAAAATTGCATATTGCGACCTGCAAAATATTTAGTGTGGAGGTTAAAAATGATTATTAGTAAGGCCCATTGTCAATAGATGGCATGCTCTCAATGCCAATACACGTCGCTTATGAAAAATACCTGAAGGCCGACCGCGGAACGAAAGCATTTTCAGGTTTACATTGCAATTACATCGGCAATAGGGAGTAGAAAATTTCGGAAAAGACAACAAAAGCGTAGGGCTCGACTTGATAAAACAAACATCTTTGCAAAGGCAGCAGCGAGTAGCTTTAAACTTTCACCAAATCACTAAAAACCTGACAGAAAACTATTCCTCTAATAAACACTGTTTGGAAGGTTTATGGGTTTCTACTTGTTGGGCCTTATAATCATCTTAAACCTCCAAACTAAATATTTTGTAGGCTACAATATGCAATTTTGTATGGAAAATTTCGCCATTGTGAGTTCGAAAAATTTTGCCTGAACAATAAAAATGATTATTGGTAAATTTTACTCAAATTACTCAAATTCCCTCGCTAAGAACGAGGGAATTTGAGTAACCAAAGCCCATGCCAGTTGCTGAGGAAATAGCTAAATATGCGTTGGACCAATTATTTGAACAGTGAGTTCATTCGGCTTGCGGTGATCAGGGGAGGTACTTACATAGCAGCATATGAGGGTCGATTTATCAGTCCACCTCTCTTAACAGACAAATGTAGCAGATCAAGATCCTAACATAGGGCGATTTCAAAACATTACAGAACAACCTCAACAAGTTTGATGTGCGTACAAAAGAAGCCAGCTTTTTGGATCGAGCTGGCGAAATTAGCTTGTTAAGCGCCCATCTAAAGCAAAATAAATGAAAGCAAGCAGTTATAAGAAGGGTCAAAGTGTGACGCTCTGCATCTGTACAGGGAAAGGCCGTCGATTCGATTCATACCACCCTTTCGACGGAAAGCGGAGAAATTCGACGGAAACTTACAACATAACTCAAACCATGACGACGTATCCTTGAGACGAATGTTGTTGTAAAAGATCACAAACCTGGGTCGGCATTCTGTAAGGCGAAACGTTCACAAACGTTTTCGTGCGCACGAAAACTTCTGATCGTTTCGTTTCTTATAGAATCTGACCACCGGGTTCTATTTGTTGGACGAAAAATCTCGAGTCATCCGACCAATGTGTTGACAATTGACTGGTCTCTTATAATGGCACTGAAATATTACTTCGAAAACTCATTTCCTCGGTCGTTACGTGGCTTAAATTTTTGCCCAATCGCACTCCTTAAACTAGCTCTAAATTGTTACTTAAGATTGGCTTGGGATTGAATCATGGTAACTATAGTATACTCACCAAAAAAACTTGTCAATTATTCTCCCTTAAAAAACAAAAAAACAAAAGAGTTGAGGCACAAACTGTTTTTGATTTTTCGATTTGTCATATAAAAGGTGCAGTCTCTCAGTGGTTAGTATGCTGCTACGGGTCCCAACCTCCGCAAAAATACGAGCTATGTTCTCCGAATGCATTTCAATGGCTTTGTCTTCTATTTTAGGAGACGTAGTGTATGCTATTGGCTCGATTAGCTGAAAAAAGTCTGAACCCTTAAGTTCTAATAACCGAAAGCCGAGTTCTTAGTTACACCCAAATAAAGTCACCTCATTCTCTTCGCCTTATTGATGTGTTTTATTTCTATTTCTGTTTTATTTCTAAGTTATTTGTTTATAGCAGATCCAAAAACAATGGAGCTATGCTTCCATAGCATCTATGGAATGTATAGCTTTCTCATCACTGTTATACTTTTAGGCTTTTGTTAAACAGCAAGACTTGGTGCAATGGAAAAACAAACTTAGGTACAAATCTTCGGGCATCAAACTCAACTGCTCAAACTTCCCACAATCTTTATGTGGGAATTTGAAAACTTCTGCTTCGTTTCCAAAAAAAAGGTCATAATTTTAAGCAAACAGGAAAATTTATACATTTATTAACATTTATTAACATTTATTAACATTTATTAATTTAATAACTTTTACAAGAATGTAGTGTTCAACAACGTTGAGGGGAGCTCTAGAGCAATGTAACATTTTGCATGATTTGCTATAAATATTTATTCATATAACCGACAGTTTCTCAACTCGTTTCAGGAGCGGTGAGTCCGAATGGTATTCCAATTTGTTGACAGCAAAGTCCCCTGGATAGCTGCACAAGCACTTAACAGTCGAAATGCTGAAGTTTCTAAACGGAAAGTTAAAATATGTGAAGTAGCTTCCATTCACGGCGATTATGAACGCCTTGTCGCCCTGTCCAAAGGCAATTTTGAACGCCTTTCCTCTGACGAACGGAAACTCGCCATCGCTTTCCTCATCCGACGGATTGAAGCTGCAGATTAGAAAACGAACAGTTAAACAGTTAAATGCACAACCTTATTCGGGAAAATAGTACCTATTATCGTCCCTTTGAAAAGATCTGACAACTGTCCTCCGCTCGAAGTTGACATGAAACTTGAGAACTACTCGACTGGTTTCGTTGCATTGAAAACAGATGGAAAACTCTGTGGATCGAGGACCGCGAGCGATGCACTCCATTGCGACCACAGTACCTGCAAATGTTTGTACTCGGTTGTTTCACATGTACACAGTGAAAGTATGTTCTGTACCTGATTCGTATTTCTTAGGAACATCACTCAGAAATGCAAGCTTCTCACAGGATAACAAATTACGAGGGAATACCAGAGGGAATAGCATTCGGTGATGGAATTGGGTTATTTTTTCGAAATCTCCATAAACCATTACATAGTTTATCTTCTTCGGACATTGGAGGTACTCGAATGTTCCATACAGATTGTCGTTGACGTATATTTCAAAGCATTTCTGCAGCACAGCCACGCGGAAGTTGAAATTCTGACCTATAAAATGAAAGAAAAACAAAATAAATGCCCGACACGAGTGTGAGTAAAGAAGGCCGCAGTGTCTCAGACAGAGACTGCTAACAAAAAAGAAAAAGCTGACACTATTAATGTTTTGAGCACTGAGGATGACTGAACGACGGGCCTGAGGTTCGAAAAAACACAAATTACGTCTCCAGGTTTTTTGTCACTGCGCCACTTCTCGGATATGTCTAAGAAACATCCGAGAGTAGGTATAACTGTGACAAAACAGCTTGACATAAATTCCATCATTCCTCGCAAAAATAAAAACCCACAAAATGAATGCTTGTGCGAAGCTAGGGCCTACTGTATCTATACAGATCTATACCTATACAGACCTTATAACGCCTCAATAGGTAAGGAAGTCCTTATGTAGTTTTGGCCCGCAAAAATCGGCGAAAATGTTGTTTTGAAACAGACCTCCAATTGTCCGTTGCGTGTTGGCCGTAGGTGTCGGCGAACAAACAACTTTAATTTTATTTACGTTGTTCAAAATTTGCTTTGCGTAAGCCGATGCTTGCTGCTGAAACTTCTTTCCCTTTACTTATGCAGTCGTGGACTGCAGTAAGCGCCGACAAAGAAGTAATTAAATATCGCGCTGGAGTGTGGCAACTTTGTTGTGTGACGGTAGTGTACCGTCGACCACTTCAAGGTGTCAAAAACGAGAAAGATCAACCCGTGCAGTCTCGGCTGCCGGTATTTATACTAGAACCCATGGGAGCTTTTAACTATTTGGTAAACTATGAAAGCTTTGAATCGGTTCACGCGGTTCTTTTACAGTGACTTACAAAATCTTTATTTAAATTTTTTAAGTTTATATAATTCAAAATAATTCGTTAATGGAGAAGTAATAACTAATTCATGTATGTTTTATATTTTATTTACAAAGTTAGGATTTTTAATTGTGGTTGTTATAGTTCTGTTTATTTATTGTTACGTTGTAAGTTTAAGAGGGAGGATGGGTATTAAAATGCTTTTGGGCGTAATTGCTGTAAGCATTTAAAAATTATACTTTTAAATTACAACCGGCAGCACTGGTTGTTATATCATTTTTATAGAAGTCGAGTAGCGTTAAGGATACAGTCGTTACCATTCATAAGGAAATTATGACCTTAAACAAACGTAGCTTTGTTATTTTCAACGCGATTTCAATATTATGCATTCATATATTGCTTAGGAGTTTTATTCAATTTAATTAACTTGTCGAGTTAAGTGGTTTCAGTTTAGAATTAAATGCATTAAAAAAATGTCCCTCAAAAACTGCAGTATTTGTCACCCCTGTACAGAAGTTGGCCCTCTACAGAACTGCAGTTGTTGACACCAAAAAATAATGAGTAAAATGCATTAAAATTCTACAGTTTGATAAGTTAATATTTAAATAAAATAAAATAAATATTTTGAATCCATTAATTTGGAAAGAAATACTAAAATAGTGAAATATAATCCATTTACAATTTAGCTTTTGGATTTAATAACTAAATTTAAAACTTGTAAGGAACGCAGCTAAACGAATTTATTAAAAGTTTAGTTAAGAAACATTTTATTGCCGAAAGAGCTAGTTGAATCCGATCTTCATCTTACATTTTTTTTTGTTTAGGCATTTTTAAAAGAAATTTCTAAAAGAAATAACCGTCGTTTACTACCTATAGTTGTTGACACCGTCATTTATATTATTGTGGTCCCTGTCAATAATTGAATCTTCTGTTATTTCTTGACACTGTTAACATTTTTTTTCTTATTTTTAATTGGTAGATTTCATCACAAAAACTAGATTATTGTAAAAGTTTGAATGGTGATCAAAGTAAGGATTATGAAATAAATTGAACGTTCTTTAAATTTATTCGAAATTCCCGAATCAAATGAAAATATATTCTGGAGCCCCCTGTAAATTGCGCAGTAAAAATAAAAGTAAGTACATTACATCGGTATAGCATTATTTGCATTTCGTTTCCTTTTTTCAAATTCAACTGTTATTTTTTAAATATAGTACGCAGCTGATGCGAAACATAATGTTCAAGTTGTGCTCAAATTGACAGCGAAACAGCAAGAAAATATTTGTGGATAAATTTACCACTGAGAAAAAAAGTCATTCCAGGAAACCTAACACTGTCGGAAGCCTTTTTCAATCAGCAAATTAATATCACACAACGAATCGCGAACTGCAATATTGAAACGTTCAAATTTACAGAGAACGCATTTTCCGCGGAAACAGAGTGAAGGGTTCTACCTGGAAACCTACTTCACTGCTACCATATTTCGTGGGTAAACAGCGTACTGGAAAATTAAAAGTATAAAAGCCCAAACTAAAAGGGTGAGGCTGCATAAGTTCATAAAAGACATAAAAAACAAATTTCAAGACACAATCAAGCCTTGGGCGGTACCAGCACGGCATAAGAGACAAGACCTTTGAAACGGAAAATTAAGCAGGCAACGAATTGACAACGACATGTTCTGCTGAAGCTCTGCAACTTCCAACAGTTAAATGCAGCGTTACCACTTCAATAAAAGAGGAGCGCAGTAGATCATTAAAAAAATTCAGTAGATTCGGTCATTCCTTAGTAGATTTTTTGTTATACAAAAAAAAAAAAAAAAGATCAATTGCTTAAAACTATTTTTAATTTTAAGTTCACAATAAGTTGGCTTTGTTCAGAGGTTCTTTACAGGGGTTTCTTTTATGTATGGTTTTAGTGCAGCTGTTTAAGAGAATGTTTATCAAACAAAAAAAGTGCAGTAAATTGGATTTAGTAGCAGTAGATTTATTTTTTGCAAAAAGTACGGTAGATCTACTGCTATTGCAGTAATGTGGCAACGCTGGTTAAATGTTCAGAAAATAAAGTGAGGTTATTGGAAAAACATACAGCGCTTTTGACAGGTTAAAAGAGGGGCCTTAAAACCTTTTAACAACAAATAAAAAAGATGGCATAAAAAGACCGTTTACTGTACTTAGATGTCAGCTTAGATGTCACATTCGCAATACACTCAGAAAAATAAAGTTTGTTGAGCGAAGAAATTTGAGATTTTTAAGAAATTGTAAGCTAAAAGTTCCTGCTTTAATTATTACTAGAGTTCGCCCAGTGGTAGAAATTGTACCATTTTAGTGACCTGGCTTCAATGTGACCATTTCAATATTTGAAATCATGATACGTTCAGCAGTATGCGAGTAGCATGTTTTTATTGTATATAAAAGTGCTAAAAATCATGCTTAACAATTTTTCGAAATCAAAACCTGCTACAAACCCAAAAAATTAACAAAACAGCTGTTTTTCAGGAAAAACAAGAAAAACTTCGTGACGCTTACTATGTATACATAAAAAAATATTTTAATTCAATTAAGTTCAGTCTCTGTTCGTTGAATAAAAATAAATATTATTAGTATTAGCTGCATTCGTTGAATGGCTGTGTTCAGTGTTCACTTTCAAATGAGAATTGTAATGGCTTGTTCACACTAAGGTTCGTATTCTTTGATTTTATTTTGTTATTTTAATTCATAATTTGGCTAAACCTAAATCCTGCTAATTGTTCTGCTGAAATCATGCTAACAAAAATAAATAAGGACAAAAATAAAATAAAAATAAAATGAAATAGCAGGAAATATGCTAAATTGGTCACACTGCCTGGCTTATATACAAACTGCAAACAAATTACGGACCGCATTGCATTGCAATCCTCCCAACAAAAAAAATGAGCGAAAGTGGTTCTTAATTCTTCGCCTATTTATATATAAAATTTTTGATAAAACAAGAACTCGTTTTATATTTTTATTTACTATTCAGCGTAAGAATAATAGAACTCCCCATAACTATTTTCTTACATTACTGGCAACAATTTCATTCTTAAATAAAAAAATGTTGATATGTATTTGGGTTCATTTTAACCTATGAAAATTGTTGGCATTTGTTATGTTTTTTCCTGAGTGTAGGAAACTGAATGTTATCTTTGCATGGAAGATGAACAAACTGTGTAGGATGTAAATGCGTGTTCCTGAATAAATACAAAAAATTCTCCACGAAATAGGTACCTACGCTCGATATTATAAAAAAGAATTGAACCACTGATGGTCCAATAAAACTACCCAACTATGATGCAAGTGCACTTCAGATAAGCTCTTCGAAAAATTCTCCAAATCAACTTCAAAACCAGTCGTTTGGTTGTACTCGTATTATTAAATTTCCATACGAAATTCGAAACTGCACTGTACATTCAACGTATACCAAAGGTGAGTACAACTGTTCCATCCCAACCCATTATCCAGGACCCGATTGAGTTCGTTGCATAAGAAGAGCACCTTGCAGTTGACTATAAATTTAAATAAATCGCCACCGCTCCAATTTTATCACTAAATCGAGGAAGCCATCACAGCTGGCAATCCATTTTGCGCAAATAGGAGGTGCTACATAATTTCGACACAATCAACGAGCAAACACTCAAAGCAATCACAATCAAAACTCACAAGAAGAATCCTTTAACTTTGGCGGCACATAATTTCACATTTCCCATTTCCTGGCTGATCAGCAAACGTCTCCGCTTGAATAATCCGCATCACCGGAAATTAAATAAACTATAAGTCAACTACTAACCTGGAACTAATGGATTCTTTGGACTGTCACTCTTCCAATTCTTGGAGATCTCCTCCTGTTGCCATCCCTCGCCCGGCTGGAACATACTCCGGATTATTTGGTTCTCTTTGAAGTTTGCTTCGATTTTCAAGAAAATTGTTTCACTTTCATTGGAATCCTTAATGTTATCCGTGAGGTCCAGGCAAATCCTTCTCATTTTGTGTATATATCGAAAAACAAAGGAAGAAACGAAATTAACAGACAACGGAAATGAAGAAGATAATTTGGAAAGTTGGCTCCGCATTCTATTGTTGACATACTTGTTAGGATTCGGTTTGATTTTACCAGCAACGACCAGGACATGGCCAAAGGGCACTTCCGATAGAACTTTTCCCTTCCAGATGTTCATTTTGTGATTTTCTCAATGCTACTGAAACAGAGCATTGGTTTCGAAAGCCATTTGAGTCGACAGAAAGTCAGAAAATAGAACTTGTTCGGGTATAAGGTGGAAACTAGAGCATGCTATAGGTGCCCCCCGAGCGTCGTCGTCTGCCTGAAGTGGAGTTTTGCTGCCTGCACTTTGTTTTGCTGTTGTTGTTGCATATACGACATCCGTGTGCTTGCGTGTCGCCGCCGCTGAGGAGGACACAAAATAGAAATTGATTTGATGTCTGGAGGTTTTTCATTTTGATGTTGCATGTTTGGGACTCGAAAGTCCGGATCTGACGGTGCCAGAGTTGAACTAACGTAAGCAAAACAAAACTAAACAGAGAAAAGGGTGAACTAGGCTTCTCAGTCGTAAATTGAAATGGAAATCAGGGGAGAAAGTTCGAAGGAATTTCCAGCCAAAGCTATAGTTCTTTCTGTCATTAGGTCTCTTGTATTGAGGGGGCGGGGTAATGACTGTGGGTTATTATCGTTCACCAATAAAATGTTACGAGGAATTACCCTTTAAGCGGAATGGGATATGAATAAATTTTGCGAAGCGGGTAGGATAATTATTGTAAGTGGAATCGGTTTTGTTTAAGGAACCTGCAAGAATTAGTTGACGATGGGTCTCAATCATGTTGGAAATTATGCGAGCATTGTGCGGATGGAAGTATGAATCGCGACCTTGCCTAATGAGGAGGTGGATGTGGTGATGTGGATGATTAAGTACGTAGGGACTGAAAGAATGAACTTAAATCACAGTACCTACCCAAAAGAGTGAAAAGGATGACTTCTTTTAAGAAAGTTAAGCGACCCCAACATGTGTTGAACATATTTGTGTATAGATTCCCTCAACGGGGATTCTGTGTAAGCCCAATCTGTCAAAACCCAATGCTCCTCCAACTTTTGAAATGATCCCAAAACTATGCAATTTAAACCAAAATGTTTTTTATACATTTGCGAATAGGCAGATGAAACCAAAAGAAGATAAGTGGCGGAAATTTTCGCAGAACTCTTTCGTTTTTTGAAATGCGAAAGTGTTTTTCGTTTCGTTTTCTACAGAACTACATCTCAAAATTTCGGAATATTCTACGGCATGGCAGCGAATCACTTTGACGAAAGTCTTTTTGTCATCAAACGATTTGATTCGATTTTCTTCAACTTAAATAAAGCTGCTCGCGTTCTCTATTTTCATTCTATAGAAGCTGTCCGGTTTATCACGGGTGTCAAAACTAGACAACGCTCTGTATAGATCGTTGACATTAGTATTGTCTTTGCAAAGTCGCTGGGTACGGGTTGGACTTCAGGGATTTTCTCCTGGATCAGTAGTGGTTTAGTTATGGAATTATTGATCCATCAAACCGCATACGTAGCAGTAGACCGACAGCTATTAGGTATAATTATTTATTAGTATTTCATACTTTTTTAAAACTTACATTTTATAAATTATAAACATTTTAGTTCAGTCTTATTGCAGTTACATATTTTTAAGTATTTCTTTTCACAAATTCAATACATTTTCTTTTAAATGATCGAACATTTTTATCATATTTAATGTCATTTGGTAACTTGTTAAATAAATGAAATCCCTTGTAGATGATCGTCCTTTTTGTTAAGAAAGATCTAAACCAATCCTGCTCCTTATCTTGTACACCATACATATAAAATTTTCTTAAATTGTTTCAAAGGCCCGCTTAAAGTCTAAGAATAGCGCTATCGTTTTTTCCTCTTTCCACCTTCTTTCCATTCATTTACAACATGGTTTACTGCTGTTTCACACGAGTAATTTTTTCTAAATCCCGATTGATATATCGATAATATGTTGTTGCTCTCAGCGTATTCCATCAGTTTCTTTTTAACCACCGTCTCGATAACTTTCTCTATTGTTCTAAGCGTATTTATTGGTCGGAACTCTTCGCTCTTATTGATGTTTGCCACTTTTTCTACTGGTGTCACCATTGAATCTTTCCGAGGGTTTGCAAACTCTCCTGATAGAAGCGATTCGTTCACTAGCTTAAGTATTGCTTGTCCTAATGTACTCCAGTTATCCATTAATATTCGCGGGCTTATTTTTTCAAAATCAGCTTTATTGTTTAGCTTACCGCATATTGTTTTCATTTCGTCCATTGTGATTGGATGGAATTTGAATCTGATTTCTGTTTGGCTTATATAGTTAACATATTCGGTGTCCTCGATTGATTCTCCAACTTCTTTTATACTTTTTATTAAATACTCATTGAATTTGTTTGCGATATTTAAATCATCTTCAAAGATTACACCATCAAATAATACACTTTTAATTTTCTTCTTCTGTTGTTTAAGAACTAAATGGTTTATTTGATTCCACATCTCCTTCCACCCATTTGCTTGCCTAATTTTGTTGTTTACGTAGTTATTTTTGGCTTTGTTTATTTCGACAGCGGTGCGCTTTCAATGGCGAGGTTCACTTCCCGACAGAGGAAAAAAAAAAATATGTACCTTCTACGGGGAGAATTGACAGTCAGAATTCAACTATTCAAACAATCCCTTAAAGATGTTTGAAGGTATTTTGGTGGAGTGGCTTAAAGCAGCGACTATTCCAACCGAAAGGTTTAAAAATAAACTGGTGCTATCCGGAATACTGCAAATATAAGCTCTGCGAAAAATATCAGTAGTCAGCGGCCGCTTTCCATTTCAAGCGGCAAACGTTTTTACTCGTTGTTTTCGCCTATTCAACAAACCGACTCTTGCTTTAAATCTCCGAACTAAAATTACACTTTTGCACGAACAGACCCCGTTCCTACCTTAGATATTAAATTGAATTCCAGCTATCCGATCTTACAAAGTGAACATCGCCCATAAACAAAAACATTACACTCTACATGGCCAACAAAAAAAAAAAGAGCAAAAACCAAATTTCCATAGCCGTGTAAAAAGTTGCATCAATCTGCCTTCTCTGATGTTATCTCTGCACAAATAAAAGTCTTATTATTCGCTAGAATAACAACGAAAGTTAAGGGCGAACGTATCACAGCCGTGTCCCAATGGAATGCAAATATTGTCCCGCATAAATCCTTTAGTTCCCCCAGCCGAAAATAAAGTAGAAAAGTTCGTCGAGGCGCGCTCATTTTGTGCACACTTAGTTTTTGCGGAATGTTCCGATATCGCAAGCGAATAATAATAAAAAAAAAAAAAATATGCAAATGACAATAACTCGTTTGCGAATAGAAAAATCCGAAAAAGTTCATCTTTGATCAAAGAAGATACCTTTAACTCTTTTGGGTGGAAAAATGGCACATCTTATGCTGGAGAAAAGTTTCATGCAACTCGTGCTATCGCAACAAACTGGCAAACACTTTGGATAACAAAAAAAAAGTGTTTTATAAATAGGGCGTCTGCATAGATAGGTGACTCGAAGAGTCAGAAGAC
Source organism: Cheilosia variabilis (assembly GCA_951230905.1). Lineage (NCBI taxonomy): Eukaryota > Metazoa > Arthropoda > Insecta > Diptera > Syrphidae > Cheilosia > Cheilosia variabilis. The sequence continues at coordinate 21,821,044 of OX579680.1, read as the reverse complement.
AAAGTGCCTGTTTACGGTCTATTGTGAGTTGATTCTTGTTTTTAAAAGTTGAAAAAAAAAAAAATAGTCAGTCATTCTGGTTGGCAGAAAGAATTTCACAATAAATGTGAAATTTTGTTTCCTCTTTACCAAACTTCGATCCACTTTGATGGCAGAAAACCATTTAACTACTAGCTGTATTAATAAAACAATTTTGCGACACAAATTTATGAACTTGGCGCAGTATTGCAAGGAAATCGCGACACTTGCAAAACATCAATCAAGTGAAGGTGTCTACGTCATAAAATATGAACTTGTGTTAACCACCTTTCTTCACGGAGGAGAAATGGAATCTACTTTTCACTACAAAATCACTTCTCAAGTTTAACAGCGCCGTTAAGCACATATAAACCCAAAGTAGAACCGAAATTGGGAACCGAGTACCCAAACCGTGTCGGCTTGAGTAACTGGGTAAATAAAGTTGTCGGCGATTAAATGTGACATTAAAAAATGGCCCAGCAGCGTTTCAAATTCGCTGAACTATAAAACGAAAAGCCCGGTTGGGCTACTTCCCGAAACATCCCACATCACAGCGAGCCGTAATCTCCTTTTACTGCGAACAATTTATATGCCATAAAACGGTATATTCCTTTTCGCATCTATCACCATTTAGAACATCCGCTACAGTGGAAACACTCGACTGGTAATCCCTGTCACTTGAGTTTTTCAAGTTCGCTGCAGAACGGCTTTACCTGGCGCTGGAAGCATCAATTCAAGGATACCCAAAATGACAAACGATTAAAAAAGGGACTGTGCGACTGTTTTTGCTGCTGCCGGCCGGACTATGAAAGTAATTAGTAAGGATTAGCATTCTAAAGCAGTTTGTACCTCAGAACATCGTGCTAATTCTGCTCGGCGTAACTTATACCTTTTCTGTGAAAAAGACGAATGCCACTGCAGCTCTCGGTTCCGGTTCACCTTTGCACAGTGCTCTGCATAAATTACAAAGCGATGTCAAACAGTGTGGATGGGGGGCGCGGCTGGCTGCTGATGGAGTTGTAACATACTTTGAAACTCTAGAATGTGATTCGCTGACAATGAAAAATGTGAAGGACATCTTGCATGACACGTGCTGCTTTTGCAGAGAGTTTAATCACTGTGGATATGGTTTCAAACGACTGAGACAGTTTGTGCTCGTACGAGCTGAAAATGCGGACGGTTTTAGGTTACGGTTGTGATCGTTACACTGGCGCACGCCCAAGTGAAGTGTATTTTAGTTCAGCTTCATGCTACAAACTTTACATGAAAGAAAGTGAAAAATGACAACACAAGTGCTGAAGTTTGATAAATTCCCAACCACTTATATCACGAGTACTGTACACTGACTGCGCGTGAAAAGTGAAATGAGTTCAAAGTGAGCAGGGAAGCACTTCTAATCTCGACGGGAGAAATTCCCAACTGAATTCGTAATTCAATGAAGTTTCATAGATGCAATTAGAAATGCACAGTTCATTCTGCACCTGCAGCAGACCCCAGGAGAATAGAGACACGACACGGTGCTGACTGCTGAATCCTGCGTGTTGTCAAGGATTTTGATAAATTTCAACAATCGTTAAATGCGATCTTAAAGGAAATTTAACTAATGATAATTGTGGTGCACAGTTGTGCGATTATTCGTAGCACGTAGGAAGAGTCTTAACTTTTACTTTTGGCGTTTTGGGAAACACCCTTATCAGATTGCCTGTAGTTGACAGACATTTTGAAGCTGCAACAGATCATTACTTTCTTATAAAATGACAGAAGTCTGACCGCAGAATAATTTCTTAGCAAACGTTTCAACAAATGACGTGCCCTCACGAAGGAAGGGACATAAACTTTGGAAAGAAAAATATTACACCAACTAAAAACCCATTGACTTATTATAAAGGGTGATTTTTTAGCTGGTTTGGTTTTGGCAACACTGGTTTTGACAGCTGACGTGTGTTTAGTACCTTGTGTCACTGTCAAACAGCTTCAGTTTGGTTTGCAATTTAACCATGGATCGTCTTACAAATGAACAACGCTTGCAAATTATTGAATTTTACTATCAAAATTCGTGCTCGGTTCGAAATGTTCATCGCGCGCTGCTTCCATTTTATGATCGGCATTCTCGACCTTCTGAGCAGTCTATTCGGAAGATTGTGACCAAATTTCGCACCAAATTTACTTTGTTGGACATTAAACCACCAACACGTTTACGTACTGTGCGTAGTGAAGAAAATATTGCGGCCGTATTAGCTAGTGTGACAGAAGACCGCGAAATGTCGATTCGGCGCCGTTCCCAGCAGTTAGGCCTTTGTTACAGCACTACGTGGAAAATTTTGCGGAAGGATTTGGGCGTAAAGCCTTTTAAGATACAGCTGGTGCAAGAACTAAAGCCAGCCGACCTACCACAACGCCGAATTTTTGGTGAATGGGCTCTTGGAAAGCTGGCCGAGGATCCGCTTTTTTATCGAAAAATTGTGTTCAGCGATGAGGCTCATTTTTGGTTGAATGGGTACGTAAATAAGCAAAATTGCCGCATTTGGAGTGAAGATCAGCCAGAAGCATTGCAACAGCTACCAATGCATCCCGAAAAAGCCACTGTTTGGTGCGGTTTATGGGCCGGCGGCATTATTGGGCCATATTTCTTCAAAGATGATGCGAATCGCAGCGTTACTGTCAATGGTGAAAGCTACCGAGCGATGATAACAAACTTTTTTTTGCCCGAAATGGAAGTTCTTGACTTGCATGATATGTGGTTTCAACAAGACGGTGCCACATGCCACACAGCACGCGAAACAATGGCGCAATTGCGAGGCGAGTTTGGTGAACAGTTAATTTCACGTTTCGGGCCGGTCAATTGGCCGCCTAGATCATGCGATTTGACACCATTAGATTATTTTTGGTGGGGGTATGCCAAGGCTAATGTGTATAGGGACAAGCCCGCTTCAATTGACGCACTGGAAGCCAACATCCATGCATTCATTCGTGAGATACCGGCCGATATGTGTGAAAGAGTATGCCAAAATTGGACTCAGCGGATGGGCTACCTGAGACGCAGCCGCGGTCAACATTTGCATGAAATTATCTTTAAACATTAAATTGCAAGGTTCAAACTATCGATTCAAATAAATATTTCATTCATTTTTTCGAATTTTTTGTGTTTTTTTTTTAAAAAAAGTTCTAAACCTCTTAAAAAATCACCCTTTATATGGACTGCTAGTGAAATGTCACTTCCATACAATCTCTGCCCAGCAAATGACGCCAAAATAACTAGCGCTCGTGGTTCTACGCGAAAAATAAGTGAAACAAAATGACAACCATCTTGGATTTCTCCATAGTATGCTAGAGCCACCTATTGGGCGTGAGTGGATTTGCCAAGTGAAACGGTCGAAATTCAAATTGTTGCGGCATTGTTTACAATAGATGTCATCTCGAAATTGTGCTAGTTTAAATAATTAATAATAGATGGAACCAACAAAATTTGAATAAAAAAATTGTTTTTCATTGTCCCATAAATTGCACAATTTTCATATATTTATTGCGAATTAGGTTCTCATGTTGTTTTTCATTATTAATTTTAGACATATGACGTAATAACACTTTTGCGTATATTTCAATCACATTTCTGATCAGGCTATAAATCTTACTGAACATTTAATTTTTTAATTTTAAATCTTTATTCAATTAATCGCAATAACACAGTCTTACGCAAAACTATCTGCAACGAAATAGAAACGTCAGATGTGAGTTTCCAATTTATTCCGCTCCGAACCACGAGAGCTAGCGCTTATGTTGGAACCAATGCGAAGTTGTCTACTAGCAGTCCATATATAATAAGTCAATGTAAAAACCATTTTAAAGCAAAATAATAAAAAAAAACATAACTTAAATTACCCGTTTTCGACCCGTTTTTGATACTTTTCCGATCCGGCGATTTTCGACGCGTTTTAAGACTTTGCAGTGCAGTTTTCGCTTTTTTTTAAACTGCCTTTAATGTGATTATTGTTTACTTTAAAGTTCATTGACGCCTTTTTGAAGCCTCTTTTGCGACCTGTTCTTTTATGCGATTTTGATGTTTTTTTTTTTGAATTTCTTGATGTGTTTTTTGACGCGTTTCACAAAGTGTTTATCGGCGAGTAAAAACGCGTGAGAAAACGCATAGAAACGCACTAGAAATGAACAACTCAAGAACAAAGTATCAAATATCACATCTGAAAACATGAGAAAAAGCTTTTGAAAACGGGAAACTCATTAAAAACGCTACCAAAAATGCGACGGATAGTGAAGGCGCACTTTTTACCTTGCTGTCCGTTGACAGTTTTCGCAAATTGATATAAAGCACATTCATTGGTGGACACTTTGAAACGCCGCACCGATGACAGTTCAATCACTCCAAATGCTGTCTGTATAGAATTATTAAGTGAAAAATAATTTCAGCCATGGATAAATGCAACGGGTTTTATGGGACTGTTCTTCGTCGGCTCGGCAACTGCACAACCGACAACCACATCTTTAAAATAGGTCAGTGCTGCCGAAAATACTCCCATAGGAGTATTGTACTACTTTCAACACCTCCGTTCTCCCTCCTTTCACATTCGTACTTCTATTTTTTTAAATACCTAAAATATTTTACACTTGCAGTAAAGTGTAATTTCAACCTTAATAAATTTTATTTTAATTCACTTTAAATTTAATGCAAATTTGGCAGCACTTTTATGTTCCAAACTGTCATCAAAAAGAGAATTAACCTCTTTCTAGTTTGTTTTTGTTTTTCGTTGGCTTCAGGCAATTTTCATCTGTAAGTTTGGTAACTATTTTATTGTTATCTGAGATTGTCGTTTGGTGCATAGACATATCATACTGAGACCTCCAACTTCGGCCGATTATCTGTTACTTGCCGAAAAGCTATATTTTTAGGTATTTCTGATGCTGATTAAGTTGATAGACCTACCACATCTTCAAAAAAAAGAAGCAAAAATCGCACACAAATCTTCCGTCAAGGATGATTGAGTGATTTTGCGTTTCTTAAGGAAATCTATTCGTCTTGTAATATGAAACTTACAAACAAAAAACAGTTTATAGAAATAGAAAGACATAAAAAATCAATAATCTATTTGCCGTAAGACAGATTTTTAATAATTGAAAATATATTTACTTACCTACATACTTTTGTTAACTATTAGAATTAATTATTTATTTATTTATGCTTTGTTTTTTTTTTCAATCGATTATTTTTTTTAAATAAAGTACCACTATTTTTTTCAAAATACTCCCCATTTTTGGCTGCAGTACTACCTTATAATATTTCTCTCCGGCAACACTGGAATATGTGTTTCTTCTTATTTTAAGTCCCTCAGATACGTCAGTCACGCACATTTAAAATGTGCTATTCAGTGCATTCAATGCGTTGCTTGGACTGAACTGTGAGTGCATCAGAGCGAATGTGCGCAGTTGATTCTAAACAGTGATTTTCTCTTTTCTTCGAAGTTCAGCTTTTAAAGAACCAATCACGAAGCATAATTCCATATACATACTTTAAAGTGTAAATCAACAAACTGTACATATTTCTGACAACTGAAAAAACTCCAAAGTTGTTAATTTGTTCTCGGAAATCTTGCTTAATCATTCGAAACTAATTGCGACGACTTTAAAAAACATTCGTCGCTGACTTGAATGAGAGATTTTTCATTGATTGATGAACTTGCTGATGTTTAAACTTTTGTCCGCTGTGCTGGAAAGGGAAACTACAAGCAGCTCAAAATGTAGACGAAAACACAAGAAAACAAAAACTGAACACGAAGTTGTTTTAATTCATTAGAAAAACTAAGGAATGCGACTGCGACAGCACAAATTGTTTCAACTGCTAAAGAACTTCAATGGTTCTCCTTAGTAGGTAATTAGTTTCCGCGATTCAAAGAGCTTTTTCCTCCGTTACAGGGTCATCAATCACATTCTCTTGGATTCTTACAAATACACTATAATTTTCGACATTATTTCCAAGAAAACGGTTCATGCTTTATTGACGCGTTGACAGAAACTGTCGTCGCTTTCGGTATCTGCTCGAAACTGTTGACAGCTTCATGCACATTTGGTTTAAAAATCTCAAGAATCAAAACTAAATTAATATTCTATTGAATATCTTTTCCACAGTTATGTATTCCCATGATGAATCCGCTGTCATTTGCCTGGTAGAACGCATCTGTCGCAAATAAGAATGGGGTGAAATAAATGCTTATTCGATCTGATAAGGTTACCACAAATCTGCGAGACTTTACCCTTGATTTTCAAAAAATCTCCCCGTGTCTCTTGAGGCTGTACATTTACGCAAATGCCTACTGCATTGCATGCACTCAAGGGTAACACTTGTTCACCCCATTCTAAGCAAAAGTCCACCATCACAACAGTTTAACCCTTCACAATGTAAACAATTTGGTTTACAAAGTTAAAATTAATTTAATAACAGTTGCCAATTCATATGCAAATTTAGACTGCACGCACAAGAAACCAACCCCTGTGACCCGTTTGAATAATTTCTGCGCGCAACTGCTTCCTATTCTAAGACAATTTAGCAGCAAGTGGCTCACATGTAATCCGTGTCCTGCTCATTCCTTTCAAACTGTGGCGATACAATTACTAAAAGTATTTTTTAATAGACAGCACCAACCCTTGGAAGGGGTAAGGTATAAGTGACACCATATGGGCTTCTTTAATGTCATTAATCACGCTTTTTTACTCGACAAACGAAAACATGAAATTTCATTTCATCAAGAACGAAATTTAAAATGTCGCTTATACACATAATACAAATTGTCAAAGCGGGGGCATTTTCATTTTTAATTACTGGATGCATGTACTCGTAGATATGAACACTACGTAATGCGACGAAATCTCCGAAGAACACTTGAGATGCACTTAAGACCCTTGCAACCCCTTCATGATTGTACTGCTGAAATCGGAAGATTTACTGGGACCATGCTATGTCGAGTCGTAAATGGTGTCATTGTGATATCCTTAACCTATCGAGTTGTCGGGTCTTTTGATGAGTGTCCAACTGGGTGCAAAGGAATGCAGTTGCTTGATGCATTTTGACAGGAATAGACCAACTACATTGTCAGCAGTTGTGACTTTGAAACGACTCACGCAAAGCAGTGCTGCAAACAAATCAGTGGGTGGTATATTGCTATAAACTGTACTACATTACATAGCAAGAGGCTTCAAAGAGACGATTTCGAAAACAGCTGGAACTAGAGAGAATAATGTCTTTTATAAAAAAATGTTGTATAACTTCATCAAACAATAAAAGTTCTCCCGACTGTATTTGTTCCCATTCTAAGGCGCCAATATCACGACGAGTGATGGCGAATACCCGACCTAAGAATGTCCAATCTAGAAGGTAAAATTCTCAGTTTTCTTTTTAGCAGATATATGAAATCTAGCCCAACCACTTTATTAAATTTTTATTAAAAGTGTAGGTAATCATATTTTGAAAGGCTTGCAAACTTACTAACTCTACCTTAGAATAACAGTTTATAGTAAAATTTTGATTTCGGGCACTTACGCGTTGCGGCTGCGTCAAATAGAGCGCCACCTGGAAGTCTTTTGAATTATTTTTTTTCGTACAACTGTGGTCGTGTATCACAATTCTGTAGTCGTGGTAAAATGGCAAACGTATAAAGTCCTATTCATAATGAGAGCGACGAACTACCAACGAAAGAACGAAGATGTGTCTTGTGAATGAACTGTCAAAAGTTTTGATATGATACATTTCATTTTAGCGTAGGGAACCGCGAATCTAATGAATATAATTATTTCTAAACCATAACCAATTGTAGTGGCATTAAGATTTTGAGGTTAAGTTTGAACGAATTGTTTATTCGCTGGTTGAGGATTGTGAATGTGGCAAAGGTATTTTGGTTTCGGCAAAAAGTTTGGAATTCAAAATTTCATTATTTACATTATTTTTAAACTTAATTTGTTTGTATATTTTACTTAACTAAGTTTACTCTTAGAATTATAAAAGGTGCACTTTTCCACTTGTAAAAGCATAAGAAGTGGTCTCTTCGAAATCTTCCGAAAGCTGTCAAATATGTTTCCACTAAAAGGAGTGCATTATGAACTTTTAAAATTTTTAACTCCATCTTTATTTTTAAAAGCTGTGCATATATTTAAGGAAATTTTTTTTTAAAAATATACTAAAGGTTGCTTTACATGTGAAAGAATCACAGATAATTACAATTTTAGTACTTATTGTGGAGAATTAAGCAAATAATTAATTTACACACAGTTAAATAAATCAATGTGGTCCGCTTTTCTGTTGGTCCCCAGTCTAGAGCTATGACTCGGTAAAAGTTGAACGTGATGCCAGAATTTTCGGGCTGAATTGCCCACGATACACGTAAAAAACACAAAAAAAAAAAAAAAAAAAAAAAAATACACTATTTTTTCTTGTTCCAAGAGATAAAAAAACGCCCTTTTTCGACCTCTTAGCTCATTTTGAAACGCAAAATGCCCACGAAATGGGTAGTTACTATCGATCTGGCATCACTGAGTTGAAGAAGTCATAAAATGGCAGCGATCATATTTCTGACACCACATACAGATGCCAAAAGTGCATTTATTTTTTTGTATAATCTTGGGACCGCAGGAAAAGCTGCTTCAGACTTTTGCCAAGATCTTGAAGCTTAAAGCAGACGTCAAAAATACAAAAAGAAAAAAACATCACCTTGGGTTCAATAAAACATGAATTTTCTAACCTTTTAGATGCCCCCAAAAGAAATGTCATAACTTTTCGGCTTAAATTGGATAAATTGCAAGAATTTATTGCTTTCAAAACTAAAAACAATTGTTTATTAACAATTTTTTTAGCTAGGTGTAGAACGCAATACCGCTAGCCAGAGAAGTACCTCCATCCTGATAAAATTATGTCTCTGGACTGACAAAAATCACTGGCCTCAACAAACTCCCAATAACAGTTCATTATTTTTATGGTTATAGTAAAAATGGCGCTTTCATATTTCAGAGGCAGCGATAGCGAAACACTAGGCTCTTTATCTGCGCCGTAAACTAGTACGCCGAGGGTAGATTTCTTAAATGAAAACAACGCTGATAAATTAAATTCATTGGGCTAAGTTATTCCAGCAATTTGTCAAGTCAAAATCAAATGCAATAAGTCATGGTTTTCACAATATGTATTGATTTTTAGTATTGCAAAAGTAACTTCACAATGTAACAAGTCAACAACTTCCCTTTCTTTTTCATTAAGTAAAAGCTTATATAATAAAATGTTTGCAAATCCTTATATCCAAGTTTTGTGTATAAGTACAAATAAAAGAAAGGAGAATCTTAGTAAAAACTGCAGTAATTAAAAATTAGAACTTCTTATTTCCAGCTGTTGAAATGCGAAAACTAGTTGATTGAATTGCGCACAATTTCGACAGATGCACGGAACGAAACGAGAGGCATTTGCTTTCATCCGTCTTCGTTGTGCAATTAATTTACCTAGTATATATAGCAAAAAAAAATTAAAACAAAAATGCTATAGAAACGTAATGTAAACACCTTACCTACAAAAACTTCACATTTGTAAACTGATCGACCTCATAATTTAAAAGAGTGCGGAAATTAATATATTTTCTAACATATTGCATGCCCAGTCCATGTTAACATGAATGTTACAAAAAAAAAGTCTGGTTCCATTTTATTTTTGGGACAAACAGATCACCAGCACGTCATGTCTCCGCGTACCAACATGCAGACATTTTCCCGGTCGTTAACTAGGAATCTGCTGAGACACACACGACTAAATTAAATCCAAATACCCACTGCCAGAGTAATTAAAATCTAAATTTTACGACCAAGTCCAACAGATGATCTTAATAATTAAATTAAAAGAACAAAATAGTTCTGTTCGTTTCGGAAAGGAGGTCCTATTCAAAGTGAAAGGTATAGGTGATCAATTTTATTTAAAAGCGTGTTTGCTTTATATGTGTCTATCTATCGAATGTAATACACATTTTGGGAGACGCTTTATGAATTCTATCAGTGGGAGGATGATGCGCTGGTAATAGACAGTGACACGCAAATGGAACTCGAGAAATTTCAAATTAATGGCCACACTTACCCCATTTACGTGGATCTATTGAAAGCATAGTATTTGTTGTTGCTCCCTTTGCCGCGGATAGCGAGGGCGATTCAATAAAACGCTGAGTTCAGATTCAGACAGATGATGATTACGTTTTAATATGTCGCCGCAGTGGACGAGTGACTGTAATGAAATCAGGGCAACTATGATTGGAATTTTCTGTTTTAAGTGCCGAAGCTCGTTGAGTGCTTAGCAGAGTGGTGGTGACTATATTTCTTTCCAACAAACAGTTGTAAAAGTAATACCGATGGCCTAGTTTAATAGGTAAGAAAAAGCTATTTCTCATCGAAGGAATTCAGTTCGTAATTTCTTAGAGATCATTACTTTAGTAGGGTGTACCTTCTTTGTCGTACCGTTTAAGGTTTTATTTCAACACCGATTTTTGTGAAATGTGGACCAGTGTTCTCAGACTTTGAATACTGTTTTCTGTTTTTTTACGAGCAAAAGCATTAGTTTTACACTAAATTCGAAAAAAATTCACCTGTTTTCTCTCCCATTTGAAAAATGGAAAAAATTAGAAATGTAATGATAATGACAATGATTTCCTTTTCTATTAGACATAAATGTCAAAACGAGTGAATACATTCGGATACACAAAAAATTCTTACGTAGACGTTCAATGGGCTGTTTTCTTTCATATTTTGTATGAACATTTCATTCTGAGAGTAAATGACTATTCATATGAGAGCGAATTGCGAACTGTGAACAAACGAAAATTCCTAGTTTCTGACATTTCATTCCCATGAAAACTGATTTAAGTCGCAGATTCGCAGTTATATCAGTTTCATTTTTAAAGGTTAAGTTCGAACGAATTTTTCATTCGTGGGCTTGTGGATCGCAACTTTATTATGTGAATTGTGACAGATGGCGGTGAGAATCTTTTTCTTTTTCTCTATTTAAATCAAATAAGACTCAGTTTTTGGTCAGATTCATGAATCCAATTAAATTGATTTGTTTGCATATTAGCAATTTGCGCTCATGTGAATAGTCCTTAAACTTTGACATTTATTTGTAAAGAAAATGCGTTTTAACTTTACTGTCAAGTGGTTTAAGTTTCACAGAGAGCTTTTTGAATTTCACCCCTTTTTTTAGCTTGTGTCTCGTTTTCCGCTTTTTTATTTTAAAAGCTCCAAAATTGTGCTCAAATTTCGAAAGCTGAGATTTCGTAGTCGGAATAAATTAAGTTTATTAATTTTTAGCGAACAGAAAATAATATAGCGCCCATAAGTAGCTCTGGGTTTCGAAACGACTATTGTTTACCAGGTTTCCTGACGTTACTACCCAAACATGCTGCGCTCTTTCGTTTCATTTAGGTTCGGAATAAGGAAGAATACGATTTTTCACTTAAAACGTAAATATTAGCCGTGTTTTTTTGAGCTTCGATCTCAGCAAAGCAAAGTAAAGTAGGATTTTCATCATGCAAATTACAAAAATTACGCTCTACTTGACACTTCGAGACTCGGTTGTAGTTGTTGTAATCGCGTGCTGAAAATCCTACTTTACTTTGCTTTGATGAGATCGAAGTTCAAAAAAACACGCCTATTGTTAGCTGGGGTTCAATTCTCGTTCTGTGAAAAAGTGATACGAAAATGTTTTCACCCTTTTACCGCAATTTCGATACTCGTTCTACGAAAATGTCAAACCAAACTTCAAAAATTTTTATATGAATATTTTGTTTCTCTTCCTTATTTTCAAGTGAATGTTTTTAGTGAAAGATTGGAAATTGAGAACCTGATATCGTACAATACAGTGTGCGATATTAAATTCACCACGAAAGTTTCACTTATTGAACGAGAATCGCTTTTTTGTACCGAGTGAATCGAAAAAATGAGAGCAATGTGTGAGTGCGAATGTGAAAACGATTTATTCGATTCACTCTTTCACAGAACCAGAATTGACCCCCTGGTCTGTCAACAAAATTTGACATTTAAGTCAAGTCGTACTGGATTTTAGGATCCTATTGCGAATACCATCGAACTTTCTAACATGCTTCCAATTATTCTTCAACCTGATTGTTTAATTGACGCCAATTACCACTAGTGTCGGTTTAAAGTTCTACAGAAGATTGTTTTGGTTATTTAATCTAACTTCTGACAGCTGATGCCACTAAAGCCTAAACCACAACATTTTGTTTAGTTTAGTCCCGCTTTCTAGGAGTCCACTGTAGTGTTGGTTTTTCAGTTTTTGAATGCAAATTTTAATTTAAAATGTTGATTCTAATTTTATGTTTTAGTAGTCTAAAAACGCACGACGGTTTGTTGTACGCAGATGCATACGAAACTCATTAGCTATGTCAAACGGATGAAATACTAAGTAAATATTGCGAATCAGTCAAAAATCATGGGAAATTTACTATTTCAGATGCCAAATGAACATCCTAAGCCTAACCATTTCTTACAATTTCATTGAGACTACAAATCCGACAGGTATGATAATATAGGTTCCCTCCATCTTCACTCAAGTGAATACCTGCTTACATATTTACAAGAAAAAACTAAAGCCCAGCGCGCTTCACCTCTCAAAAAGGTATGTGAAAATAATTTCTTTATTTTCTGCTCCATTGAAAGTGAAGAAAAGCTGTTTACATAATTCGAAAGGAAAACTTCACTTTGAATAAAATCCATAAAGTCATTCAAACTCTATCAAGTCTCTGTGAATGCACTTTGATTGCACTTATTTCAAAAGTGGAATTCACGTCGATTGTTGAATTTCTTTTTTTGTATCCATACTTCCTAAAAGGGTTAGTTTACCAATTCTCCTCATATATGCGTTCAGCATGCTGGCGTTCTCAAATGGCCATGCACTTGCTGGCGATTGTACAACATTTCGTATTTACTTAGCTCTTTTGCCCCGAAGAGATGGAGCTGCACGATGTTGTACGAACGATAGTGAAACCATCTACTTTCCTGTTTGGTTGTGTAAATAGGGTTTCCGTCAAAATGTATCTCCATGCATTTGCATGTAGTCACTTTGACAGTGGAGCAGTGTTTTGTGCTCAATCTGGGTCAATCGAGAGGTAGTTAAAAGCTTTCGAGTGCAGCTACATGAAGCGACTGGATAGATAACAATCTCTGCGATATTAAAATTTCAAAAAGATTGTTTTTTTCTATTTTTTAATCTGCGATTAGAAGGGTGCGTTGTTCGTTGGCGATTGCAGAAAATGAGGAACTGCTTATGCATAGTCACATTTTGTAATGAGTATGCTTCTCTTGCTATCGGTGACAGTTTGCGGGGGACCTTGAGGGTTACAAAGGTTGCCTACAAACTAAATTCGAAGAGGAAACCTACCAATGGTTGCATTCGCATTGGTAGAGAGATGGTCGCTGGGACTTGGGATACAAAAAGTGTCATTTAAAGTGCAGATTAGCACAGTGACAATCGTAGTTTATGTATCAGCCGGCATTTCCAATCAAGGTATTGGTACAAAATGTATTAGGAAAATGTAATAGGACTCTGCGTCACAAACTACGCTTCCATCACATCCCAATACCCACACCTAAGACCTTCTACAGTGCACCAAGGGCCAACAAAAAAAAAATCCCTATACGAGGGTGGATAGGCATTGCTGCCGACAAATAAACACTAAGACATCGAAGTTGCTTGCATTTTATTCCTTATTTCACCATGGGAGAATGTCTTGAGGTAAGCCGTAGCAAATCTATTGAAAGCGCACACAATTTATATCCAATTATTATTTTATTGATCATCATCGGAAGACGATGTCTGAACTTTTTTATGGCTTCTCCACGATGAAGAATGAAGCCGCCCCGATTGCCAATTCTCCTCTACCAGCTGATAGTAAAAAAGGTATGATTTTCATTGATTTAACGACTTCAATATCGCGGCTGAAGATTTATTAAAAGACGACTCATGAAAATGAAATTAAAGCTACGCAATTTGCGTTTGTCTCGGGCAGTTGCCTTGTAAACAATTTGGGGGCATAATTTTTTCTGTGCAGGCAAAATACACTGCGTTTGCGTATTTGGAATTTGGAAGCATAACGGTGTAAGAAATAAATAAATCAGACAACAAACAGTAATGCGTCAGCAGTTGAAACTGACCTGCCATTAAAATTGTGCATTCGAAATTCCATAATAAAATTGACCTTGTTTTCTTAAATTTTTTCTTATGCAATCGGTCTTGCATATTGCATTTTGTTGTAATTATGATATCCGACATGAATTTGAAGGTACTCCTTTATAAAATGCACTTAGTCCCAAAAATTGGCAAGCGATTGTTTTAGTCGTGTATTGAGTGCTGTAAAGTTACGGTGAAAGTGCAGCAGGTTCAGTTCAGAATTTGTAATTTTTGGCGATTTCATAAAAATTAAATTCTTCGTGATTGTGGTGTTCGATCCGTTTCTTTAGTTCTCTCCCTATAGTGAGTAAAGTATCAAATTGTGAAGGATGGAAGAAACAATTTTTTTTTCACGAGAGGATGAAATAAAACCGACAAATGAAATAGAAAAATAAGAAGGATCAGGGTCGGATGGTAAAGCTCTTTAAACTTCCGTCCAACATAATTATTTATCAGAAGTGTATTAACTTAGATTCATAATTAGGCCTGTAGATGGCACTTAGGTCATTCTCTCTCTCGCCTCTAAAACGAAATCAAAACAGTTTTCCGCCTTTTCTGGAACACGTAATTTTCTGAGTTGGGTCCAGTGCTGTAGAAGTCTCTCTTTTTTCATTTTTCCACTTTTTCCCTCTTCACCATATTCAAATTCCCTTTTAAAATCCCACGGTCCTTTTTTGCGTCAAAATTCAGTTTTTAATATAAAATTTGTATTACACAGAAAGAAAATCACGTTAAATTAACCTTTAGTATAAAAACCGCAGATTTAACACTGCTATGATTATTTGTTGGTACAGTAAAAACTCTTTTATCCGGAATGCTTGGGACCGACAGTGTTCCGGATAATCGATTTTTCCGGATATTAGAGGTTAAGAGATTTGGTGAAGGAAAACAAAACTATAAGTCTGCCTTTTAGTCTAGACGACAAACGGTAAACTTATTTTTCAGACTAAAACGCAGACGGCAAATTTGTTTTCCTTTTCAGGCACGCATTCTTGTGCAAATCGCAACATGCTTGAACATTTACATGCTTGTGTAAAATCATCAGCACACAGCATTGCGGATATTAGAGGTTTCTCCGGATAGTAGAGTGTAAATTTCACAAATATTTTCTTAAAAAAATTCCGGATATTAGAGGTTGCCGGTTATTGGAGTTCCGGTTAAAAGAGTTTTTACTGTACTAGAAAATTTTGATAAAAGACGATTTACATGAGCTGTTTTTTATGGACATTCAGTGTTTTGATAGAATTTCACCAAAAAATCATAGTTTGAATGTTTTTTGTCAGATTTCTGAAATTCCCACGATTTGGTGCTTTATCACTTTATCCCACGGAAGGCTTTTCGGACATCGAAATTCCCACAAAAAGGGATAAGTCCCACGATATAACAACACTGGTTGGGTAATTTTAGAAATACATGTGGAAAATATTTCTGTCTCATTTTTTCATCTCAAATTTTCTCGTGCACTACCACTACAAAGCAATTTTATGCAGTGGAATGCATCAATAAAAACCAGGTATCCCACAAGGCTGCCCGTTGATGTTCGCCGATATTGACAACTATTTACAGCGTTTCTTTTCGTAGTTTATTTGTTAAACTACCGACTTTTTCGGTCGTAACTAACACTCAAGCTATAAAAAAACAAGGGGGCAGAATTTTGAAATTCTTTACATTTTCAAAATTAAATTTCGGAGTGAATCTTTGAAAGATCCTGCCAATATTGAAGTAGTTAAAAATGTTAAAAGCTGTAGTATAATTCGATATAACTTTAATATTACTGTGGACCCAGAAAGTACCAACATTTCCTAGTTAAGACAATATTTGGCTCACCGTCAAATACTCCCAACTACGCCATCTATGTTGGGTGAAGTCTACCATAAATGTACCCAATATCTGAGATACAACAAATGTTATTATATTTTGAATTATTATTCAGACTCCGCGACACTAATAATCATTTTTAGTGTTCAGGCTAAAGTTTTCGGCCTCACAATGGCGAAATTTTCCATACAAAATTCCATATTGTAACCTACAAAATATTCAGTGTCAAGGTTAGAAACGAATATTAGTAAGGTCCACTGTTTTTGAGTTTAAAACGACTGCATGTTGACTGAAGAAATGGTATATAAAATGCACCCTGAAAGAGCTAGAGAACCGCACCTTCCACTGCTACTTACAGTCGCCTTAATGTGAGCTTGTTTTGTTGCTAATAGTTTTAGCGACGAACTTTCCGTCCCAGAGATAGGTTTAATTTTAAAAGTCGAACCGAAAGCCTCGAGCTCAATTAAAACCCTCTTTATCTCTGCAACTTCTATCGAAAAGAAAATGTCTTTCATGTTATAACGGTTGGACTTAGATTACCGCCATTTTGATCAATAAATCTTTTAGATCGCATTGTCAGCCAACAGGGCTGATTTAAAAAAAAAAAAAAAAAGAATTACCGCCTTACTTATAACAATTTTTAGTCTCGACTTTAAATTTATGGAAGCTCACAATTGCAAAATTTGTATGGAAAATATGGCCACCATGAACTATTCAAATTCAGAGTCAAAACTAAAAATGTTTATTGGTAAGGCCCATAGACTTCCTTGAGCTTGATTTGTTTGAGGTAACGTGGAAGTTGCTCGTAGGTTATATTTCCCGCGCAAAAAGTTGTAGAAATTCCTATTGGAATCTATTTTTCTTTTTATAACTTATCCCATTCGGTAAATTTTTTTCAATAAATAAAAACAGCCGTCACAATAAAAAGTTTTACCTTCGAACATTAATTGATAAACAAATTTTGCAAAGGCAATGCCTCTGGTCTTCTGGGCTTCCGTAATCTTAAAATCTTTCTAGTCTAGAATTTTTTACAACTAAGTTCTTGATTTATAGGAGAGGTGCACAAAAACATCCGGTCCACAGACTGAGAGCGTACATGTTTTTTTTTGTTTTTACCAAATGAACAAAATTATAGATCATTGAATTAGGAACAATGGATTTATATCATCAGAAGTCATAGGATAGATTTTGATTCGTTCTGGTCGCATTTTGCACTGCTTGACCACTTGTCAGTTCTTATACTTCTCTCTGATATATGGTTCTATAGTTCTAACGTTCTTAATTACTTTATAACTAATTACAGTTTCAGAACGACATATACTATGATTCATGTGCTCGGGGCGGTTTCGCGGTATATTCTTTAGAAGTTATTTGGACCATGCGATTAGTAAATAAAATTAAAATAGTGCTGATGTGATCAGTGCGATCTATCTAATATCTGGCAGTTAATAAAGTTATGTTTTCATTTACATAACTGATCAGTGAGCGTTTGTGGGTGTTATTTTTAGTTAAAGGCTATAGAAATGCAATTTTCTTGCAAACCTCTTTACACTCATCTGCTACCGATTTATTGAGCCATTGTGCACTAAGCCTTAGAATAAAGTCAATCCACAGCATGCCAGCCATCACTCAAATTATGTTCCGTTGATCATTGTTCGTAAATTTCCATACACCTAATCTCCGAGAGTTTATTCGATAAGTTGCTTTCGAAGTTCTAGCGTGGCAACTGTGTTTGTTTTTCTTTTGGTAATTAGGTCCGGAGATGTATAATATCATCGCCAATATTAAAAAAGCAGCTGTGTCTGTCATCAGTTCTATAAGTAGATGGTAGACTTTCAATGCGTGTTTTTTATTGAGGCAATTTTTGTTTTGAGATTTTTTAACAAGATTCTTTTGTAAAATGTAAGGGGATGTGCAAGAAATATACCTACACGAAGAGGGTGTAATATTTTGAGATTATGTAGGTAAGAAGTGAACTTGCATAGGTCTAGTGGGACTTTTTAATTTTGCGATATTTTGAGTTAGATTCTCCTTGAAGTTGCAACATTGCAAGTGATGTGAGTTAATGTGCAAGAAATAATTCAGCACAGGTGTGATGGATGCTGTTATTTTGGGCTTATTTGAACAAGCTTTTTCTTTAAATGCAAATGGCAGTATTTGTTCGCGCAAGATAAAACTAATTTTTCTTTTCTAGCAACGCGCCCCCAGAACTTGGCGCCCTGTGCATTTGCACATCTTGCACATATGGTTGGTCCGGCCCTGCTGTAACAAATACTGTTTTTGGTTTCACACATCAATAACCTAACGTATAGATAGTCCGACATTCTTTGAATTGAAAAGCAACGTTGATAAAGTAAATCAGAGCTAAGCCCTTATTTAAACGGGCTTTAGGAACATTTTCTGATGTAACAGGCGAATCGGCATATCTACATTCCCACCATTTTTCGCACGTCCCTTTGGTAGTTAGGGAACAGAACCACAACCATAATTTCTCCCAAAGAGTTGAGTTGTGTGAAACGAAGCATTGAGCGCCCTCTGGCTTCTTCGTTTTCACTTGGAAGCCTTTGTCCCAGGACTTGATAAAGCCTTTTCACTTGCCCTGAAAGCTGTGCAAGACAACCCACTGATTTTTCTGAGATTGTTCTATAATAAATGATGAGGAAGAAAGAGCTATTCGCTGCCCCTTCTTGAAGAAAAATACGCCGGTTGTAATAGAAGCCACAGAGCTTGTTTAGCTACAATCTATGAACAGGAGAGTAGCCCTTCAATTTAAGATTTGATTTTAACCAGTGATGCCAGACTTTTCGGACTGAATTGCACACGATACACGTCAAAAACACCGAAATATGCCCTTTTTGCCAATGCTGACGTTAAAAAACAACAAAATACACAATTTTTCTTCTTGTTCTGAGATATAAAAAATGCCCTTTTAGCCCATTTTGAAAGGCAAAATGCCCACGAAATAGGTAATTACCCACGGTATCACTGGTTTTAACTACATCATACATAACCACTTGCTTCGTACAGTATACTTATGCCAGCTCCTAGTTCCAATCTCTCGTCCATATCACTCAAATACAACAGTCCAAGTCCACCTGTTCCAGGCAAATGCCAATCAGTACCACCCACATAAACAGATGCGACTTTGTTCCCCCAGTCGAGTGCGGATTCCGTCTTCTTTTTGTTTTTGCCGGCTTTTCCAAAGAACTTGCAACTTCTCGCCTGACAATTGACAATTTTGAACTTCCCCGCTAATCCCGCTAATGGGTAGATCCAAAGTCCCAACGAAAACAGTCTCTTCTGTTCCACCTGTACCACCGCTCTCACACTCTTCCACATATTAATCGGTTAAAAAATAAACAAACCAAACAGAAATCATTAATTACGCTTACGGCCACTTACGTCCACACCACTTTAATTTGAGCTTCGTGATTTGTTATTAGATGAAATCGCACCGTGTATACTTAGACAAGACGCATAATTATACGATCGGCGGTGTTCCCTCGGCGTAATCTGCGTCTTTGATTTCATACGTGCAGATAAAGAATAAAATTAGCATAGCGCTGTGTAACTCTATCGTCGACCTCTCTGTCTGTGTGTCGTTCCATCGTCATGGCATTCGAAAACCTTTAATTATACGTATGTGTTCGTGCAACTTGTTGTGATGCCCCCCTTAATAAAAAGACAGAAAAAGAAAGAAAAAAACACCAGCGAAAAGAAAAGATAAAGAAGGCATAACTTTCAACACGAGATACATCCGTCAATTGCTTTCAACTATATAACAAGAAATTGTGGTATGCCACTGACCATTCGGCTATAGACGGTGTAGATACGAGCTGCCCAAACCATTCGTCTCTGTTCTGTTCCGTGTTGTGCTTCCATTAGTGCTTCAGTGTTATTAACTTTATTTATTCCTCCATCATCCTAGAACGTACATCAGAAATGGATTCTAAAGAGTTTCGTGAATTTGGCAAGGCGGCTATTGACTTCGTTGCCGACTATATGGACACCATTCGTGAACGGTACTACCATACATACTATTACAGCGGTCAAATACTAGAGTAACTTTGTTTTGTTCTAGTGATGTCTTGCCATCGGTGACGCCGGGCTACTTGTTTGACCTAGTGCCGCAGCAGATTCCGGAGACTCCCGAGAAGTGGCAGGACATACTGGCCGATATAAATCGCACTATTATGCCAGGCCTGACGCACTGGCAGTCGCCCAACATGCACGCGTACTACCCAACGGCGACGTCGTTTCCGTCGATTGTCGGGGAAATGATTTCCAGTGGATTTGGCGTCATCGGATTCAGCTGGGTATGTATATGAATCTAAGATGATCGTTATTTGTGATTGAGAGCTTTGTTTGTTTGGATTGATCTCGGAGGGCTAAATGTGCTTATCGAACTTTCTCTGCGGCATAACTGGTTATCTTTGGTTGATGTTGCTCTCACTAATCGCATTCAACTTGACCGCGCATACCTATGTAAACAAACAATAATTTTGAATCGCCTGTCCAGGTGGGTATAGTGTCCGAGGAACCTGTTGTGGAGTATCTGTTACCTATTTTGAATTTTAAATTCAGTAATTCTGGGGAATTACCTAAAATGCTGCAAGACGCAATTTTGAACAAAATTGTAATTTATTGCATATATATTTATTCGGTGATTTGGTTACAACCGTTTTGCTTAAATCCGTTCTACGACGTTTTTGTAACCGGACTTCACAAGCTCAAACTTTTCCCAAGAACCTTTTTCATTTTGCTAACTTGGAGGACCAGTTTAAGTCAGCAGTTTTCTTACTCCGGGGGAATTACCAACGCTGCTGGCCAATAGGCTCTTGGGATCTAATAGAGTTGTCATCTTTTAATCGCAGTCAAGTGTCGGTGTTTCCACTTCTATGTTTCTGCAATAAATTTATACAGCTCCAGCAAACTTCACTCGATTGGAATACAAAAACTGCTTCTGAAATTTGTCGACATACGTTCATCGTTCAAGCATTCTTTCAAAAATATAGCTACACATGATGTTTTTTGACAAGCTGTCAAAAATAATTTGTGCAGCTTTGAGCAATTGTATAGTCGATTTATTAATATTTGGCTTGTTTTACTGAACGTAGAAAAATGCATAACTACGCATAATAAAATTGGGTTCAGATTTCAGTGAAACTTTTTTTGATATCATTCTTAACACCCCAAGAAGCATTTAGGCTCATTGCCACGCCTAGTTTTTGGGGGCGTTTTTGATGGAAAGCGTCCTTTTTCGGGATGTACTGCCATTGATATAAATCGCATTTGTCAAATCGTCGGCTGACAGGTAAAACTCCCTAAGTGCATTTAGAGCTAATTGCAAATAATAATTCCATGATTTTTTCATGATTATAGTACTTAGTGGTAGAAGGTAATTTTAGCTGAAATATGTACTTACCAATAAACATTTTTAGCTTCGACTTTAAATTTTAGTAGTTCAAAATGGCAATATTTTCGACACAAATTTTGCAATTGTGAGCTTCCGTAAATTTAAAGTCGAGACTAAAATTTGTTATTAGTACGGCGCAGTGAGTTTTGCCTATCAATAAATTATAAAGTGCATGACTCCATCATTAAGAGCTTGGTTAGTTTTTTTTTTTTATTTATTGGGTGGGTAGGTAAAAGCCTCGGAAGCGATAATAGGTAAAATAATCTGGAAAAAAAATATAGGAAAAGTCTTAAATAAAGTGCACTTTTGGCTTAAATTTTATCTGATATGATCAAATAGCAATGTGGGTTTTTGTTTAAGCTCAAGCCCTTAGTAACAGGCGGTAGTGTACGCAGGATTTTCCCTGGGGATTACGCCCCTGGTAATAGGCAATATTTTTTACAAATTCTGGTTATAAAGTTTAAAGTTTTTATGAGTCCTTGTGCCTCACACAATTTTTGAGGAGAAGGACAATCAAGAAAGACATACTTATCGACTTTGACTGGAATAGATTGGTGATGCTGCGCCGTACTAATAACAAATTTCAGTTTCGACTTTAAATATACGCAACCTCACAATTGCGAAATTTGTACGGAAATTATAGCCACTGGGCCTTACCAATAATCATTTTAAACCTTCACACTGAATATTTTCTAGGTCACAATATGCAATTTTGTATAGAAAATTTCGCCATTGTGAGTTCTAAAAATTTAGCTTGGACACTAAAAATGATTATTAGTATTGCGGACTGTGAACTACTGAAATTTAGAGTCGAATCTACAAATGCTTATTGGAAAGGCCAGCTTTAGGTGCCTAGGGTTGGATGTAGGATTTGTGATAGGTATATCGAAACTTTTACACAGATATAAACGCGGGCAGTCGGCTTCAAACCATTTTAAGTTATTTTTGGAAAATTCTAAAATTTGTATTTGAATTTGAAAATTTACTTATTCTATTCTATTCTATGTACGTAATAACTCTGGGTTTTCGTGTTTGAATTTTCATTCTCACTTTTAATCTGCAAAAGTCGGGATAGAAGTGCAAATGAAATGGGAGTTTTCAATCCACCTTAAGTCTAGGTGGTTGCAAGTTATTTTGAGATTTGTCTTTAAAATCTATGGGCCTTACTGATAATCATTTAGCCTGCACACTAAATATCTTGTACACAATATGCAATTTTGTTTGGAAAATTTCCCCATTTTGAGTTCGAAAAGTTTAGCCTGGACACTTAAAAAGATTATTGGTATCCCGGTAGACAAAAAGAGCGTAATAGCTAAAAATATTGGAAGTGTGACATTGAGCTTTACAAATACAAATACCGGTGATCACGGATCGGGATTGGGGTAGTCGTTTTTGAGAAATATTAGTAGTACGGCTTTATTTGCATTTGTTAATTAAAAATAGGAACTGGATCTTATTCAGAATAGTAATGGAATCTTTTATATAATATATTTGGATTAACATTTTTGGAGCGGTGTTGTAAGATTACGCAAACAAAATTTTAACAAATATTCCAACGTTTGGTTCGAAAATGTGTCGAAAAGTGCTCTTTTCCCCAGTTTGCCTATAAACTGATTACAATGTATTTCTGAGTTGAGGGTGTACCTATGCATTAGCAATCATTTAAATTTTATAAAAAAAAAAAATAAAAAATTAAACGGACAAAATTACGGTACCCACTTTTTTGGGATACACTTTTGTGAGAACCACTTTTTTGAGACCCACTTTTTTGCGATCCACATTTTTGAGATCCACTTTTTTGAGTCCCGCTATCATCTTTATGTCAGGATTGTTTAAAATCGCGAGCTCAACATTTTTTACAAACACCAAAAATATTTCTCTAACTACATATCCGAGAAATTTAAGCCAGACTCTGTAAAAAGTCCACGAAAAACATTTAACGAGTGTAAACTGATTTAAAAGTATGTGAGCCTTGAATGGAATTCACTGTACCACTTCTGATGCTCTCAGACGACGGGAACCTGAATGCTAATCTCGTCTAAATTGCATCCGTGAATTGTTACTAGGTCACATAACGTTTTCGGTCTGTTCAGTTTTTTTTTAATTGAACCCTTTTTTAGTTGTTAGCTCTAAAATCAGTTTGCCTTTAACTATCGCCGTCCTGATTTTACTAATGCCTTTGGTAAATTATTTTTGCTCTAGTGTGTTTGCTTTCAGGGTGTATATTCAGTGTTCACTGCTTACGATGTTTCCATTCTATTTTTCCTCTTTTTGATTTTTTTTCCCTTTTTCATTATTACTAACTTACTTAGGTGGCGCTACAGTCCGGGGTGGACCTGCGCCTCAACCAATACGCCTCCAAGGGCGCACTCCAAGTTGGTTGAGGTCCGCTTTCACTTGCCCTCGCCATCTTAGGCGAGGTTTTCCTCTACTGCGTTCTCCCTCCTACGGGTTGGAATCGAAGACTCTTCGGGCCGGAGCACTTTTGTCTCTTTTCCATTATTAACCCTTTTATTTTACACCTTTAGTTTGGCCGATCTTTTGCCAATATTGTCACCTCCTTCGTGAATTTTTATTGGACTTTCTCCTTATTTAGCTTCGACTCTTGGTTCAGGTGAACTATTTAGCATCCATTTCCATTCATGTATCGCTGTGGTTCGCCTTCATCTGCTCCTATCGGCCTCTTTTCCTTCATCGGAGTTGGCAGAAATTTGTCAGCTTTGGGTGTCCGCTTTTGTAACCCTTGTCAGTCTCCGTTAGACTTTGGTTTTGAGCTCTTCAGTGTCTTGTGAAGGGCTGATAAAGTCTTTGAAGTCTTTGTTAATGTAAAGCAGAGTTGCCATTGCAAGTTGAAGGTGATGATAGTTAAATTTAACACATTTTTGCCTTCCTCATTCGGCTTTAACAAGTTCGTCCTTATCTAATGAAACCAGTGAGGATTATTTCAGAGAAAACGCTTTAAAATTATAAGTCAACCGAAGTGCGGCACCATTTTGTTGGATACAGTCTTTTTGGAGAAAGTTCTGCTTTGATACTTGGGTCCAGCGTAAATTTGTCTTTCAAAAAAATCTGTAGAAAGGTGGCTAGCAAAATTCCGTAATTTTGCCTGTCCTTTAAGGCAAATCGACTTCGGCCTACTTCATGTACCTACAAATGAGGTTTTCACCCACTGCGTCCATTTTTAAAATGCACTATATGGCCCCCCCCCCCCCCCCCAAGTCAATATTCATTTGCATACCACACCACAAATAAAAATCATTTCTAGTTCATGAAAGTCAAAATCACGTGCTCATAAAAAATTCACCGATATCATTCTTTTATTAGGAATGCAAATCAAAATGTGAAAAACTGTCCAAATGCACAGCTCATTAGTAATTCCCTTTCTCTGTTGCAGATATGCAGTCCGGCGTGCACAGAACTGGAGGTAGTGGTAATGGACTGGTTGGCGAAGTTTCTGAATCTTCCGAAGCAATTCCTGCACTCATCCGAGGGACCCGGTGGTGGCGTCATTCAAGGGTCTGCCAGCGAGGCAGTTCTGGTGGCGGTTCTAGCTGCTCGAGAACAGACTGTCAAGCGAATCCAAAACGAACATCCCGAGCTGAGCGAAAGCGACATTCGGGGCCGTCTGGTGGCCTACTCCAGCGACCAGAGTAACAGCTGCATTGAGAAAGCCGGTGTCTTGGCCGCAGTTCCGATTCGTCTTATACCGGCTGGTGATGATTTGATATTGCACGGCGACGCCCTGAGGAGCGCCATTGAAGCGGACGTGGCGAAGGGACTCATCCCTTTGATTTGTATCGCCACAGTCGGCACCACCGGAACATGTGCTTACGATGACGTGGAGGGACTATCTCTGGTCTGCCAAGCGTACAATGTTTGGCTGCATGTTGACGCCGCCTATGCGGGCGCAGCATTCGCCCTGCCAGAGTGCGCTGACCTGCTACGAGGCTTGGAATTCGTCGACTCCCTGAACTTCAACTTGCACAAGTTTTTGCTGGTGAACTTTGACTGCTCGGCAATGTGGCTGCGGGACGCAAATCACGTGATGGACAGCTTCAATGTCGATCGCATATATTTGAAGCACAAATACGAGGGCCAGTCTCAAATACCCGACTACAGGCATTGGCAGATACCCCTGGGGCGACGCTTTAGGGCTTTGAAAGTGTGGATCACCTTCCGATCGATTGGCGCCGAAGGGCTGAGGGCGCACGTCCGCAAACACCTGCAGTTAGCCAAACAGTTCGAGGACTATGTGCTGGAGGATGACCGCTTTGAGATTGTCGCCAAGCGGGCACTCGGTTTGGTTTGCTTCCGAATGCGGGGCGAAAATAGTCTGTCAACAAGGCTACTGGACCGCCTGATGGACCGGAAGAAGATTTACATTATCCAGGCCGTACACAAGGGCAGACACTTTTTGCGGTTCGCCATTTGCGGAATGAACACTGAGGAGAAGGACGTGGATTTTGCTTGGAATGAAATTAAACAACAGGCTGAGCTGGTACTTCAAAATGTCCAGCAAGAGAAATCCAGTGCAGCAGCTATTGAAAGCGTGACGAAGGCAGATGTGGACAAGATCAGCAAGAGCCTATCCAGCAATTTACTCATATCAACCGACAGCGAGAAGTCAAAGTGAGAGCGAAGTTGGGCGGCCGCATTATTTATTAAGGTTTTAGACAGTTACTTTTTATGTTCTTAAATTAAATAGCTTAAGGGTGAATAAATGTAAATTAATTGTGTAAATTGTGGAAGCTTTTGAGTTATTTTGTTATTTGGAAATGGACAAAACGTTTTTTGCCAACCCTTTCTAATTAACAGTCCTTTCAAAAGTTGACTGTCTGAGTTTAAAATGTTAAGAGCCATTGGTTGTTATTTTTAAATACTCATTATGTAGATTTAAAACTTAAAAAAGGACTTTGTAAAAAATTCACTCTGCCACATCAGAAACAAAGTCCTTGGATAACACTTTTGCGAGGACCTACAAGAACTTACCGACAGATCTCTAAATCCGTAGGTTTTTCATACCCTAAGGGCATCACAAAAGATCTACATTGATCTATATTTGTGGTGACAGTCTTACCCTGCCTCGCGAAGCCATTTTCAGCTCCAAATTCAGACAACAAAAAAAATAAAGTGCACAACTGGGTCGAACGTAACTTTCGCGTTCATCAAAATCTTCGGATCAAATGGATTGGGAGTTGCCTGATTGTATTAATTTCAAATTGTTGGATTTATTTTTAGGGTGCCTATTCAATAATATTAAATATGAGCTAAAAATAAGTTTTGCGTAGCTTTTATTTTACTTTCATTGCAAGTGGGCCATTGTAATTATTTCATAAATCTACCGTAGCAATGTGAACACAGATCGAGATTTGGGTACTCATTTTTGAGAAATATTTCAATATTACATTTTTTTGGGAAAAACTAAGTAGATCTTATTAAGAATACTTACATTATCTTTAATATGTAGATATTTTGATCAAAATCGTTAGAGCGGTTTTGTAAAATTTGGCAGACAAAACAGTATCAAATATTGCAAGGTTTAGTTTGAAAAATACTATTAAAGATTAAATACTATTAAAAAATACTATTGCTTAACTATTTAGCTGAAAGCCGCGTACAAGTAAATGTTTGGGATGTAAGCATTACTTGGTTTTCAAAGTTTTATCGAAGTCGAAAAGGGGATTTTCGAGATATGAGCAGTTTTTAAAATTACCGTTTTCGGTGATTCGAATTGAAACTTAAGGACGCAATAACCTTGAAAACATTAATTTCACTCTAAGTTTGCATTTTTGTCAAAATCGTTACTGCCGTTTTCAAGTAAACTAAAGAAAACTATATTTTAAAAAAATGATTTTTTTTTCAAAAAAACATTTTACTGAGCTTGCCATTAAGTTAGAAATTACCATATTTCCTTACAAATGTATTTTTGTTTCGTTTTCGAGATATGTCCAAATTTCAAAAGTACCGTTATTCGATTTTTTAGCTAAAAACTGAGTATGCAGTTATGTTAATTTCACCCACTTAAGCTGAAATATAAATTTTGGTTGAAATCGTTAGAGCCGTTTTCGAACAAATCAAACTGGTATAAAAATTTTGTATGGGAAGTACAAAACAAAAAAACGGCCCCGAACTGTAAGCCCCCAAACCTTAAATCCGAAGTTTGAACGAAATCCGTTCAGCCGCTTAGGCTGTAGGCCTCGGGACATACAGATAGACAGACAGACCCACTTTTTTTACTTCGCCTATCATCGTAATGTCAGAATTGATTAACATCTCGAGTTCGAAATTTTGTAGGAATACAATATCTTTCTCTTACTACATAATGGAGAAAGTTAAAAAATCTTAATAGAGCTATACGAAGACTGACTACGGGATCATGATTTTAAAACTTTCTTAATGCACAAATGTTTGAGAGGCATAGTACAAACTTATTCATGAAACTTTAAAACTTGGTTTCTGGCGTCGTATTCACCTGCGACCAGTGCCGCCAGATAAAAAATGTGAAAATCTTGTTTTTCCGAAATCTGTTTTTCAAGATTTATATAAAAATAGCGAAATTTAAAATAAAATTTTGAAGTACTTTACTACTAATGCATAAATCACCTGAATATCTATAGAAAATACTTTGGTCATAAATTAATGTTAAAGCTTTTTGAAATTTTGCAACATATTTGAATAAATTTAACTTAGAATTTCATTGCTTATATCAAGATCATAGAATTTCGGTTCAATATAGTTCAACAAATCCTTTGTAAAGATACAAATTTCAACAACCTTTTCAGTACATACGAACCCATTTCTCCAAAAACACGTTATATCAGTTATTTTATCAAATTCGTTATAATTCATGTTTCCTTAGAGTTGATGAAAACGTTAGTGAGACAGAAATTGTGCATGGGCATTGCGCTCGACTCACATTATATACATATAATAATGGAAAACGGTTTTCTTCAATAGAAAAGGTTCTTTTAATGTGCTAGATTTAAAAAATTCTTGATATCAAAAATCTTGAAATTTGATGATTTCGAGGTAAAAAGTCCTGTAAATATTTTGGAGCTCAAAAATCTTGAAAAAAAAAGAACATATATCTTGTAATCTGGCATCACTGCCTGCGACCCCTGATAGAACTGAACTGCTGGGTTAGTAGTGACCCACAAGTCTCCTAATCGAGAGATTGGAGGTCGTTTTTTTTTAAACCATCTGACAAACGAATCCAACAACAAATTCGTCAAAATATCTACAGCCTGTGGGCTACAGACAAAATTGCTGCCAAAAATCCAAATGGTGGCCAATCAATTTGCAACAACTTTTGTTTGCGTCTTCCTCTATCCGATTCACAAGCAGTTTGCCATCGGGGTTAATATCGCAATTTGAAATATGCCTTTGCCTGGCGCCGACCTTACATCACTGATAAGCAACACCATATACCCAGTGGCGAAGGCAACATCCTACGGCTACCCCATTCCAGTCGCTTGGGAGTAATTCAATTGCCGTTTGTTTTTTTCCTTATTTTTAAGGACTGCGTCTCGAGTTGTTGTTTTGGTAATTGGTCCAAGGAACGGAACAACATATAGACACAGGAATCATTTGATTCTGTTGGCACATCCTTGTGTGGTTTGGGGGTGGGTTTCTGTTTTATTTTTTTTCGTTCCCAGTGAATTACCCTCTAATTCATTGATGGCTAAGATGATATCCTTTATGAAGTGATTCCAAGGAAATGAGAATTTCTGTGGTTGCACTAGGGAGATGGCGGTTTATGGCTTGTGAAGGCAACTGACCCTGGGCACAATGGCCTATAATGGCTGGTAATTAGGGTGTTTTGAGTTCGCATGTTAGCCTGTTAGTTTAATATTGGCAAAGATTATCGTTGAGATGTCTGCATGGAGGAATGCTTTGCGAATTTATAGTCTCATACCCTCTTTTGTGGCCAAGAAAGTTGTTCTCTTTGGAGGCTGCGATCGTTGGTGGTGTTGATTGTTCGGTTGGAATGGCTTTGTTATACATTTAATCGAATTTTGCCAGTAAGTAAGTCGTGCCGGGTAAAGGGGGTCTGCGTAAGTGTTGAACAGGAAGCAGACAGAAGTCAATGGGCTGCTTTGGGAATAATCATATCTAACCGATGACTTCAATAAAATGGAAAAGGGTTGTTTGTGCCGCGCAATGTCGCAGACATAGCTCCTCAGGCGGATACTTTGATAAAAGCGTAACTTGTTTGGAGGTGAATGATTTTGAAACATTTGTACGAAATTGACTTTCGGTTTGCACAGAAGCACTGCAAAAGGCGTTTTTATCTACGTTTCTCCACACGTGTTTCGGCAATTTTTTCGCCCATAAAAAGACATAAAAAATGTCGCCAAAAACGGACCCAAATATTCGTCAAATATCTACGTAAAAACGCGTCAAAAACGCACGCAAAGCGATTTTTTGACGAATATTTGGGCCCATTTTTTATGTGTTTTTCATCGCGTATTTTGATCATTGGCTTTTGGATTCGGTTCTTAAACCGCTTTTTACCTGTTTTTCGAAAAAAATTTCATTTGTATTTTGATGGGTTTTTTAATTAACTCCTTAAGATTTTTCTAATATGTTTTTCGACTCGTTTTTGAAGTGCTTTTAGTGCGTTTTTGAAATCTTTTCTAATTCGTTTTATTTTATGGATTCTTAAGCGTTTTTTGACGCGTTTTCTAATATATTTTCCGACTCGCTTTTTGTAGCGCTTTTAGTGTGATTTTGAAATCTTTTCTAAAACACAAACGCATTACAAAACGTTTCAAAAAATATTGCAGTTCATGCAGCAAAAACGCGCTATTGGATTCGGTTCTTAAACCGTTTTTTGACGCGTTTTTTACCTGTTTTGCATTCGTTTTTTGTGCGGTTTTTCAATTCACTTTTTAAGGTTTCTCTAGTATGTTTTTCGACTCGTTTTTGAAGATATTTTTGTGTGTTTTTGAAATGAATTCCTTTTTTTATGGATTTTTAAGCGTTTTTGACGCGTTTTCTAATATATTTTCCGACTGGTTTTTGAAGTGCTTTTAGTGTGATTTTGAAATCTTTTCTGAGCACTTTTTTTAAACACAAACGCATTAAAAAACCGGCCAAAAAGTATTTCAGTTCATGCAGCAAAAACGCGTCAAAAAGCACATAAAAAAACGCATCAAAATGCGCACGCAAAAAAACTTCAGAGAATGCATAAAAAGGGCGTCTAAAAAAGCCTGAAAAACTCATTTTTCCCTTCAAAAACACATTAAAATCACTTAAAAATGTGTCCAAAATTACATTATAAACACCTAAAAAAAAAAACACTGTCAACAAGGTCTTAAAAAAGTCGCCAAAC
Source organism: Cheilosia variabilis (assembly GCA_951230905.1). Taxonomy (NCBI): domain Eukaryota; kingdom Metazoa; phylum Arthropoda; class Insecta; order Diptera; family Syrphidae; genus Cheilosia; species Cheilosia variabilis. The sequence continues at coordinate 21,790,255 of OX579680.1, read as the reverse complement.
CGCGGTAAAAATGATGTTTCAAAGAGCATGTTTTTCACAAACACTTCAGTTTAAAATATTGCACCTATTTTGAAGTACGTCCACCACTAATTCATCATCACATTCCTTCAAGTGATTCGCTTAAATAAATTAAATCAGACAGACATTTCTCCGTACGTGTACTGTATAAGGACGAAGGAGATTCCAATATAATTGACTACATGTTTGCAAAGAAAAAATTCAGTACTTCCGTTTTGCATAATTGTTCGGATCTACTGCCATTTCGGAGCACATTTGGCTTAAGCCGTACCATATCATAAATAAAAGCAATCAGTCTTCTTAAATATTGCATAAGGTATTTAGGAGACAAGGACTTGGAACTAGACTAAGTATTATAGGTAAATTGGAAATACAAAGCAACAAATAGGGTGTATTTTATTTATTTTTATTATTTTGGTTTCAATTACACACATGTCACATACGATGTCGTTCATTTGAATGGGGGTCCTTCAACTGTCAACAAAAATCATACTACCGTTACTTTCATTTATGTTTTCTATTCAATTTAGCATCCCGTTGACAGATTCACCTCTGGGTTATTGTGATTATTGGCAACATTCGTTTTTGTCATCGATTTGTCATTGTTCATGGTAATGCGGTTCATTATTTATAATAAATTTATTTTAATAGGATTCAATTGAGTAGATGTTGTAGTCAAATTGATCCGCTTACCAGGAAAAAAGGACCTTATCTGCGCAACTGTTTATAGGAAGACTATTCACATTCATTCATATAAAGGACTAAGGTTATGTTTAAATCTATAAATAGCGTGCCGTCTGAGATTCCTGCATGTAAACTGACTTGGATAAGTGAAATGAAGACTCGATTCCACAACACTGCTTCCAAAAATAGTACTTCAAACTTCAAGTCCCGAAAAAAATCCTTTCCTCCTCATTCCATCGACCCGAACTGAACTGAATGATGCTTTTTCTTGTAAGTAATTCGTCTGTGATATCCCTCAACAATATATGCATAAGTGTGCAGAAACTTAAAGTTTTTTTTTTATTTCTGCTGAGCATAATCCTTCCTGTGCTGTACTTGCCATTCGGGAATTTATCCGAGAATTTAGTTTATATTGAAAAAGTCACGTCTTGAAACGTCTTCGCCAATCCTCGCATATATAGTTTCCCAGAAAGAAGAAGGAAATAAAACGATTTCTTTCCATTTACGCATACAAATAATACCAGGTAGGAGAAATTTGCATACTAAGTGCTACGTGAATAAGAACACAAACGAGATAAGAATGTATACGAAGCGAGGAACTAGGTCAGATTGAATGCATCAATGGAAATTCTCGAATTTACAACAGCAATTATCGTTAGCCGCCTTCATTTGCTGGTTTAACAGTCTACCTAAGACACATCTGTCGGCTTTGGCGCTCCCAATTCATTACGCTTATATTGGTTCTTGTTATTGCAGTGGAACTTAATTTGGCTCTATCGGACGATACTTAACGAATCAACGATTAACTGCTTTGCAAATTCAATTATCCAACAATGTATTATGTCCGGCCATTCATTAGGGGTGTCCTTACACGATTCGGTGATAAACACAAGAACATTTAAGAATTGTCTTAAAATTTATGTACTGGGTTTATTTGAAAGATCAAGTGAAAACGATTATTTTACATTAAAAGGTTAGTACGGAGACGGTTGAATTGATTGGCTGTTGGGGGTAGGTATTGCGTTTCATGTTAACTAAATGGTGTGTTTCTTTATGTCCCATTCGGTTGTAACAACTTTAAATGCGCATTTTGGATATTTATTCGTCTTTTTGTTTGTTGGCATCAAATTGATGGTGGGTGAGTCATAGCTTCGTTGTCCCAGTGGAGCAACAATTACACCAAAACCCGATTTGCGTCATTAATTGGGACCAGAAAAACACGACGCAAAGCGAGGTTTTGGTGTATTTCTGTTTGTTCTCATTACCAGGGATCCAGTTTTTCATGGTCTTTGATTAACCATTAAGCTTTCATATCTGAATCTGATAAAGCACTTACCTGTCTTAAGGAAAGTGTTTGAAGGCCCTTTCTACTTGTACTTTCCCTTCTACATAGATAAATACTATAAAAGTTCAATTCGCTCCTATTTGACAGCTGCAGCAGCTTTTACGTCAAGAGATGTCAAACATTCAACTGTATAAGAGTATTTTTGCATTATATGGTGAATTCCACCAGCCCCACCCAAAACAGCTTGCCAAATAAAATAAATATAGGCCACCCGAGAAAAGCGGAGAAACAAATCATTTTTTGAAGTTTCCATATTTCAGTTCTCATATTCCGCTCTGCTTAATTGCAGTTTTGTCAGTTTCATTGTGTTCCCAATCTGTCGGTCCACCGTCATTGTCCTTCCGATGCCATGCACTCGTTCGTGTGTCCCTCTGGGCAATTTGATTCATAGAGACTTTCATTCTTAGTCCTCGACTGTTGTACATTACATACACAGGAATATGTCCAGAAATGTATGCCAGTCTGGTGTGCATTATTTATGTATAAGCTTTCATCTAGTTGACAGTTCAAAACTGTTTAATTAAAAATAATACAGGCAGCTGAAGTATGGAATAAATGAAGGCAGCCGGCAGAGTGTCATTTGTTCTGGTTCTGCTGACTTTAATTTAGAAAATGAACTGATACAAGAGCTATGGAGTTTTTACTTTAAAAAAAAATAAAAATATTGCGCACAAGTTTCCTCTTTTTTTGATTGACATTTGGCTGTCCTGTGAAACAAGAGGTGTAAGTATCCTTTAGGCAAATGTGTAACGATGTGTAAAACTGCGAGTGACAGTTGACACAACTTAACGATAAAGAACAACACTCAACCAGAACCATTAAGGGACATTCCAGTTCGAAGGGAAATTCGATTTCAATTAACCAGGTTCCATTTTCATTCGCTGGCAAAGTATTTATAACAGTGCTTCAATTACGATGCACATATCCCCATCGACCGCCAAAACTGCGCTCTTAATATCAGCCAGACTCACTGAGTAGAGTATGGAAGCGTAATGTATGTGTAGGCAGTATACGTATCCATTGGTATAACACGTACTGCGTAATTACGGCGACTTGTATATATTTACGGCGGTTAAGCATTCCCACATTTGCAGCTGCATTTGCACAAGACTATTGAATTCGCGGCCATAATTCCATTGCACAAATTATCACTGTTTAAAAAGCTGTCATTGTGGAAACTGAATTGCACAGAGTACGGTACGTCAATCCTACGTGCGTATTTCCGGTAATTATTATCCGCAGCAAATCAAATTAAAAAAACAACTCCAGGTAATAATAGCCATACGAACCGCATGGAAGGGTATAAGTCCAGATTCAGACTGTGACAGTTCATTATTATTCGGACAGTCCATCGTTGGCGCCTGTGTTTATTAGACAAAATAAAGTCAATTTCGTTACCACGCCACAGAGACGAGCTGCACTATTTCAACTTACATATTTTCACATCTGTAACATTTACAAAATCCCCCAGAAAATGTTTTCTTTAAGCATTTTCTTCCTTATGCGCTGCTGGTCTTACTAGTAATCATTTTTAATCTTCATACTAAATATTTTGTAGGTCACAATGGGCAATTTCGGAAAGTTTGTAAAATCTACCCTGCGACATTATTTTAATTTTGACAGTCAACAGTTAAAGCCGCGAGGAAGGTTGGAAAAACTGGACGAAAAAAACTTCAGAATGACAGCGTTTGTGCACTAAAATGCATTTACGTCGTTGTTTTGCTTGTTGTTGGTTTTGATTTTTTAGAGAAGAAAACGATTGCGTAAAATGACGATCCTTATCCTCTGATGCCATAAGAAAAAATTACGAAATATCGAACATCATGTTAAGAAAAGTGCTCATCAGAAAGGTGAAGCTTTAAAAATTAAAAGAAAGACAAACAGAAGATTTTATAGCAGAAGAGTATAAGAACTGCTCTGGACAGAGAGATCCGTTTGGCTGCAGTCAATGGGGACGTTCAAGTATCGAGTGTAGTAAGTCGGACAGCTCTCTCACTAGATGTATCTCGGTTTTGATTGGGGGAAATTGGTTTATGGAGGGAAAGCCGACGAATCTAGTGAAGAAATTTGTGACTGAGTACTTAGTTGACAGTTCTCACGTAGTTCTCTCTGACGTAGAAACAGTGACGTTCCCGACCACCAATCGAGTTTTTGCTTTCAGTTTACATCTCTCAGACCAATCTAGTCGACTTATGATAGCTAGATTCTTTAATGTGCCCAATGCTAATAAAGGCGTAAGAATGGGATCACAAATCAGACACCCAAAGTGTCATGTATGCTCTAGCCATAATTATAAACACAAGTTCCTGCGACCAACATTTCTGCAATCACTCGAAAATATTTCTATTTCTCATTTAAAACATTTGAAATAAGAGCTGCAATAACTGTCAGTATATTAAGCCAACAGTTTATCAATCAGTTTTGCGAAATAAATAGATAATTGTTCGCTTCTCACTTCCGGAGACCATTTTTTTTTATAGGATAACGAAATATCTTAAGCCATCGCTATAAAAATATCAACACTCGAAACTTTCTCATAATTCCTAACACGCAAACAAGATGGCCGACCAAAAAACTTGTCAGGTTTTTTTTCGTGTTAGGTAATGCTGTCCCTTTTAGTCACACGGCTATTTAGTATTGGGCATCCATTTAAGTTTCCGTATTAGGAATGTGTGATGTTGTAAATGGTAAAAAATAGAAAAATCAAATTAGAGCTCCAGATCAGGAGTCGAATGGTAGAGTTTCAATTGCAAAATCGAGACATTAAAGGTTGTATTTTTATTATTTTTGATTGAGTTTGTTTTAATAATTTATAAAGAAATTTTCATATCCTTAATTTTACAAAATTTTATATTATAAACTATACCTACTAATATTTCACAACCTTCCTATCTCTACGCTAGGCTAATCCCGTCTCTCTGACTCGTGTACGATATTTTGAATTGAATTCGTACTGTGATCCTCTATCTGCCTCGCTCTTGTCCGCTGCACCTTTCATTTTTGCTTCTAACTCAACAATAGTTGTAATAGACCAGTATTATTTAACAAATATCTTACACAGTAAAGCAAAGAAAAGTAAACGAATACCCAATAAAACAGACCTGCAGTCACATTTGCTATAAAGTGGTATAAACTGGTATATTTAGTTGTCTGTCTTCTCTCCTAGTGCCTTCTCGCTGAAAGTGAGTGAGTAATTTCATGAATACTTTATCAGAAAGGTCCCAACATGAACTGCTACTGTGAAGTCACTTCTACTGGGGAGACACACCTACACAGTGTGAAATGTGAATCACGTTAGTGTCAAGAAGTTTCTGTAATTGCGTGTTCAAGATTCTGCTTTTAAAATATTACTTAATAGTGCAGTGTGCTGGATAAAAAGAAATAAAAATGTATACACGGAAAGAATTGAAAATCACCAATTGCAAAATTTTGAGTTGCAATTTACGATTTATATATTTGTCGCAAATCACAACGAAGTTTTCATGGATTGATACAGAAATTGGTAATTTGACATTGAAAACGGCGGAGAATACCCAATTCTGTTTGTTGTAATTTATACGATTAGAAGTATCAATTCGAGCTTCTTTTATTTGTAGTGATTTGCGAGATTGTTTGGCGCAATTTACTACTCTAATAGGTCAATTTCTCAAACACCACTTCACAATCTCAAATTGCGAAAAATATTTCGTGATTTACCAAAACTGAATGATGAATCAATAAAATCTTGTAATAATTTAACACATAAAAGAAACTGAAAACGTATATTGACGTAGAGAAGTCGTAAATTGCAAAATATTTTTTTTTGTAATTTCCATGGAATCAACTACCTGATGTGTGGAATCTTTTTATGCACAGTCCATAATCCATGTACCTATCGAAATCCTTTTAAATCCTTTCTTTTTATGAATGAATGTATGTATGTGGTATTGCTAGACAGCTGCTATCATGAAGCCAAATCTTCATTGTGCACGTTGCGCGTCGTTGCAGAGACAGGCAGTCGGTATTCAATCTTTCCTTGAAGCAGTCGAGTTAAACGTTAAAGTTGTAACTAATTCGTATTGATAGGTTGTGTACTTCTAATTATAAAGCATCCTGGAATATATTTTGTAAGTACATATTGAACACTTCCAAAAACGCTGAAGTATGCATATAAATCTGTATTTTTTTCATGTACATCTCGCAATTAGGAAAAAAGTATAAATTGGAATGGATCCTGAAATATGTAATCGAGAAGAATCGTAAAGGTTCGTATCAATGTCAAGTTCATCTAAATATTTTGCATTCTAAATTTCAGCGTAGACCAAAAAACCACCCCAGACAAATCCCGTTGTCTCCGGACGATATGGCGCCGCATGATTTTCTTCGATATCAGGCGGAATGCGACTATAAATATTATGTATTCGAAAATAACGTAAATAATACAACTATGAATTCTGATTTGTAAATTACAAGATATAAGTTGTAAATTGAGAATAAAGTTTTCTTATTTCACGATAAAGCATTTTCAATTTAATACGGTGATGCCTCAAATTACCGCTCGAGAATCGTAAGTTGCAAAATGATGAAAATAAGTTGCAATTTAGGATTCAAAATTTGTAAATTGCAACTTCTGAAGTAGTAAATCTACTCCTGATAGTTCGCAAATCAACACTATTGAGTTGCAATTCAGGACTAAATTGTTGTAATTTGCTAAGGGAGGAAATCGTAATTTACAACTGAAAAGTGGTAATTTACGAATTGTTTTTGCAATTTACAATCCATGTAATATCGAATTGATAACTATTTGTGTCAAATTGCGATCGGTTATGGCAATATGTTTTTCTCGTTTGATCGCATTATTGATAAGGAAAAGTGTTGATTCACGACTTTTAAGGGTGAATATCTTCACTTCGCACAGTTTCTCAAATTGCGAATAAAATGTCGTGAATTAGTAAATCCTTAGCTAAGCTCTAAAACTAGACAAACTTTTCGTGATTCTGCGCTTATTTTTCTTGATTTGATCTTAAAATTCTTTCCGTGTACAGGTAAGTAAAAACAATTAAAATAGTCTAAGGCATGAACGAGACCTTTAGAGGAAAGCGTGGTCTCAAAATATATATTTGTAACTGGTTTCAACAGTAATTTCGTCCCTTAAAAGCTTTATAGAAAAATCTAGCATCGAGTCTAAAAGAATCCCACTAAGTTGGCATTTTCTCAGAACTCCCCCGAAAGGTCCTTTATACAAAAGGAATTTTTGCGCATTATTGAAATGTAAGGTTTTCTAAATCCCACATGCTCCTCCCTATAACCTATGTCAGCTTTGTTGATAATTTCTAATTTGTCCCGTCCAAGTTGGCTTAGGCGCGCTTCGAAAGTTTTGCTCCCATTCTCATTCATGACGGATACGATATTTTTGGATTTATATTGTAGAAGAACCAGACTCGGTTTGTGGTCAGTCTTTTGATCCCCATATATACGTAATCTAATCAATCTGTTAGCATTCAACTGACAGATAAAGGACATGGATAATTTGCATACAAAGCATTGCCTTCTGTTGTGTTATTCCGTAGTCAGGCTCTTCGGCCGCACACAACTAATTTAATTAACCTTAACCCTGGGTCAGTTAATCGATTTGGGGATAGCAATTAGGGTTAGTTATTGGTTTGTGTTTGTCCTTTTGAAAAAGGGTGTTTTGCTTTAGGCCAGCTTCAATGCTGGAGAGTATAATAAAATAAATGAGATCACGTAATTTTCAGAGCCCATTTACATTAATTGGCTTACTAAACTTAAAGTGTTGTTTACATAAATTTGTAAAATTAGTCAAAACAAGGGTTGGCTAATTAAATGAACTTGCCCGCATTTACATGGAATTCAAATGACAAAAGGATCCATGATATGATACTGTACTGTACATTCAAGTGTGTTGAGTTGAGATGAATGGAAAAGGATAACGGGTGTATATGGATGTAGTAAAAGTTGCTACGCAAATGACGATGGACTACTTTGCTTTGGCTTTTCCAATTTGGGGAATATCAGTTGTAAAGGATGGTTCATAAAGGAGATGGATATCGAAAATGGTTGTTGTCCTTTGAAATGATATGGCATGATCCCTTTGCTGTGAATGAGTACGAAATAAAAATTTTGTTAAAAAGTTGTAATAACTGAAGATTGAAGAGGAAGACGAAGAGTGTGTTGGGTTTGTTCGCAAAAGACCGCCCGAGTTCTAAAGAGTCTGCCAACGAAAATGCAAGCCTAAATCGTAAATCTACCGGAAGCTGATAATTCAGTAAAAGTAAGCAAGTGGTTGTAAGAACTTTTAAAGGCTGCTTTCTAGTCTGTTTTTCTTGCACTTAATTCTTACCAAAACAATGTGCAGCACAACAACGAAAGCTTGCGCCTAAATGTAGGCATAAACTCGTTTTGTTTATACCGTGTAATGATTGCAAATGGCTATGGTTTGGTCGGCACAAGTTAGGCAATTAAGGAGAAAAATATAAATTGGTTGGTTTTCCATACATAGGGTGGTTAACAACTTTTGGAAAACTCTTTTAATGCCGACGGTTAACGTTGCTTACCATAGCACCAAGAATACACTAAACCTTTTAATTAAGCTTCGATAACATACCGCCATACTAATAACAAATTTTAGTCTCGACTTTTTACGGAATTTACGTACACAATTGCAAAATTTGTATTTGATGTCACACTAAAAATATTTTTTCTTTGGTTCACTCCATTATTCTGCGTATTTTCCAATTTCAATAAACAAAATATTAAGGCAATATGTTTTTTCCAAGCTGAAATATTTTTAAGTAATAGATATTGTGAAAAACTTTTACTTCTAGTCTCGGTTTGAATTAAAATTTGTGGGCAAAATATTGCTATTGTGAACTAATGGAGAATTAAATGAATTTGGTGGTAATATAAGGAAACTTAAAGTCCTAACTAAGAACGACCCCTTTTTTTTTTGAATATTTTCTATTCTTAAGTGTTAATGTAAAAAAAAAAACCAAAAAGTTATATCGCCCCCGGGTGGACTCGAACCACCAACCTTTCGGTTAACAGCCGAACGCGCTAACCAATTGCGCCACGGAGGCTATGAAATGAGTTCATCTAATCGAATTGTGGAATCGGTTGGTGTACCTTTAGCTATTTTTATTTTTTGCCAGATAAGGCTATAACCCTTGCTTTCAGATTTATATTTAAATCAGACTAAGACGTCTAATCAGTTTTCCACTGTAAGCTACTTCAAAGTATATACGTGTCTAAAGTGGATGTATGCGTAGACGAAATCTAGCTATATGATTTATTTTCCTTATAAGCTCTCCACCAACTAAAGTAAAGCACTCACAACGTTGCAAATAAAGCCGCTGATAAAGAAATCTCATGATGCGATCATTTTTGTGCAAAATATAATCCGCTCACATTGTATAAAGATTAAATATACCTACCAACTTAAGTTTGCTTTGTGGTTCTATTGTTTTCTGTTTTAATTTTAGTTTTGTGTTTTTCTTATATAAATTTATTATATAGGTATGTGATGGATGTCCCAGAATTCACGCAGAAAGGGATTTTGATACAACACTGGTTCTGGCTTGCCAGGTTGTGCGATATATTGTAAAACGCGTGGTACCTATTTTTTTTCTATTTTGCGGTGTAAAATTATATTTTGCGATTTCTCTTATTTTTTGCGATGTTTCCGATATTTTGTTTTAATAATCATTAAAACAAAACGAAATACTAATTCAATAAAATTGAGTTACGTAACTTGATCTTGCTGCAATACTAATACTAGTTTGTTCCTTTTTCTTTGTTATTGTTTTCTGTTACATAACCAAAAATATTAAAAATCAATTGAAAATCAAGTTTGATGTGTTATTTTTGTATTTTTAAGCATTTTGCGATTTTTGCGATAACTTTTTTGTAATTTTGCGAAAAAATAACTAAAAATTGCGATATAGGCTTATAAAAATCTGGCAAGCCTGCACTGTATTGTTATGTATGGAATTCCATATCATTGACTTGCTGGCACTCTATTTGCGAATTTTCCCACAAACGTTTTGCATAAATTTGACTGAATTTCATTTACCTAAGCTAGTACACAATTCTTTCTTTAAAAGCGTGAGTGAAGATGAGAAATTTTGAAAAAAAAAGAAAACCAAAAGTCAAATAGTATCGAATCGCGATGTGAAGCTGGTATACCTTTAATTTTTTTTTAAATATTTCTCTACAAAGAGCCGATGTTGTTTTTTTCGTGTCGCACTTCATTTTTAATAATTCTGAACTGCAAGTTGTCATGATATATTTTTTGCGGTTAGCAGCACTGACGCACACATAGCAAAAATTCAAAATCGTTATACCTCTCCCTTTCTTCCCTCCAATAGGGTAGTTCGCGACAACGTCAGTGTCAAATATGAAGAAGAAAAAACCAAGTGACAGCTAAAAAACTTGTAGGAAAACAAATCAGAATTTATATGGCTGTAGCATGATTAAAAAATTACTAAAAAGATTATAATAAAGTCCAAAAAACAGAATGAAAACATTTTAGAATTGAAAACTGATGTTTATCACATGTATTAGGTAAAAGAAGAGAGATTAAAGTAATGGAAATTTTGCGCTTTTTGGCAATATTTGAACAAAACACTACTCTGGCCATTACAAAACGGCTTTGATATCCTACAAGTTTTTTTAACGTTTGAACCGAAAAGATAGCCCATCTGTGAAAAAATGGGCTTCGCGAAACGCTCTATAGCATAAATATTTCGTCGCTTCCTTTAGCACGAGGAAGCAGATGTCTGTTTTTTACACCATGATGTTTTTAACCAGTGTTTGATTGAGACAGCTAATTGACAGCTGTAAACGCCCATGCGGATGCATAATTTATCCGAGAGCTGTGCTGCCCTATAAAAGCATATACAGATTTTTTTTCTGCGAAAGTGGAAAAAAAAGTTCTGTGACATCAAACATATAAATACATTCGATTAGAAGCTTTACGTTTTTTTCTACACGTGTGGCAAGACTCTGAATTGACATATGAGTTGTGTGTTGTGTCAAACTCACGGTAAAAAAATACCTACGTGTTTCCGACTACTAAATCAGGAAAGTTTACTATTAAAAAAAGAGGCTATAATGACAAATAGTGACTGACAAGCTACGTGCGTAGGTTTGCTTAGGAAAAACTATGGTTATTTTATAAATAAATAGGCGAAGGAAAAAAGTTAAGAACCACTTTCACTGCCTTAAAACTTTTTCGCTTGATTTTTGTTTTGTTGGGAAGATTGTGCAGAGATGCAACGCTGTGTGTAATTTTGTGTATAAGCCAGGTCACTTTAATGGTACATTTTCTACCACTGGGCAAACTCTAGCTACAAATTAATATGTCACCGAATGCGACATTGTGGATGTAGGTATAGTAAGTTCGTCTTAAGACTGTAGGTACCTCTTTATCTAGCATTCCAAAGTCTGAGTACTTCTAACTCTCCTCCATTCTTCTTAAGAAGATACAAACCTTAAAAAAATCTAACCACCCCGCACTCCTCGCTTATCGTTTCACCCGCACACCAATGAGCGCCTTCACAAAGCAAATGTCATTAGCTACGAGTATAAACCACTTGAAAGGAAAAAAAATTCCACAGGTCGGAAAATTCGCCAAAATTCCCTATAAATAAAAAAATATTCTCACAGAGTATGTGCTATGTCGAAAGAAAAATGAACTAACAACTAATCCCCGCAGGGTCTCTGTAAATGATAAACCGAGAACATATGTAATTAATGTTGAAGCTTTACGGCACACACCATATATCCATTATCTAATATCACGCAGACGTCATGCATCAATCATTTTAGGCCAATTCCATTTATCTTCTGGGGAACTTTGGTCTCACCCCGAAAGCCCAGGTAAGATAAGCGTAACCTTGTGTTTCCTTTGCTCCTTGGCGTCGACAAAAGAAAACCGCACCATACGATCCACGACCAAGATAGGTACAAAACGACAAGAGAATGCCAACATTGCTCAAAGTACAATTCTCCCCACAAAGGCGATGAAAACGAAATGAATGATGATAACGAAAATGTGATTCCCATCATCACACAAAGGCGGATCAAGCTCTCAAATCTAATTAATTTATTTTCCTCTATCTTGTTTTTTTTTTTCCCTCGAGTGCGTATACAAGATGTCACGAAAGTGTTTTCTTCCTGTTGGCCAATGTCATATACTCGTATATATTAACCACCCTCTGCGAGAGAAATGAAAATCATTCCACATCAATGCTGATTCACTGGCGTGAGTAAGTAATTCACTCACTTTCGATTTACCTTCATAAAGGACGAACATAAAAGTAAAAACGTCCTGTGATGAAACAAATGAGGCCCACGCAAAACAAGCGAACATTTCAAAGAAAACTCATCAGCATCACAAACCATGTGGAGAAGAACTAAAGTGAAAGTCCATTTGATAGGTACTGCGAGGAAAATTGTTGCTGTCACTTTGAAAATTCAATACATATATGAAAAGGAGCCAAATGGAGTTGTGTTTATTTTTCTGTCGTATTGTGGTGCTCGTGGATTGAATTTGCAGTAATTGGCGCTTTCTTGGACAGCAATGGCGGTTAAACCAGTTGAATTTTGAAAGCTTTGCAGATTATCACGGAAAGTTTTGCACCCAAGCAGTGCTTTTAAAATGGGGAACGTATTTCAAAAATCACCAATCAGGGTTTTTAGCTCTTTGAGGCGATGTTAAGCTATGACGAAGTGCCAACTAGGCTTGGGAATGTGGGTACCGAAGAAACAAATAGACTCGAAAGCAACAGCCTCAAGAACAGCACCTCGCAAGCCCTTGGGACTTTGGTGGGTATGTTAAGTTTGAAGGGTTGCTTGAACATCTATAGTTGGCCGTTTCGATAGTATCGATAGTTTCAATAAAAAAACTATCGATAGTATCTATATTATCGATGTTTTCCAAATTCACACATCAAACACATTTATGCAACGAAATGAAACCAATTTCTATTATAATTTAGTAAACACCCATGCAAGTCAATAAATATCCAACCAAATTACATATTTAGGTATTATTTGTTTAAACAAGAAAAACAAAAATTCTCAAAAGTTAAAACACAAAGTCAACGGAATAAAAAGTTTCTTGTAACATCTAACAAACCTACTACTTAACTGACATACAAAAGATTTTTTCCGAATCACTGACAAAAACAGATAAATATTTCACCAGTAAAACAAGAGATAATAAATAATTATAATAATCTATGTGTCTTTTTATCTCTGTAAATGAAAGCAATGAAACGTGTCAGGTACTACAGAACGAATCGTAAAAAGATACCTACTAATACTAACGTGGTTTTTGGATTGGGCGCTCACAGAGCACTTTTTTGCTCTCAGGGCACTTTTCATGTTCGTTTGGTACAAAAAAAGTAATCTTTTTCAGATTTCAGAGCACTTTTCCGAATCTGCACAAATATCAACACAAAAAGGATCAAGTTAGGTTTTTATGTTCGATTAGACTAGACACATGTTATCTGAAATCCGAGAGCGAATCTGAAGAAGCCCAATCGAAAACCACATAAACCAAGCACAAAGCTGTTTGATATATCAGCTTGTTCACCAAGGAAAGTTTAGTATCTCCGCAAAAATATCTCCTTCCGCATGAACGTGTGTGTATTTGAAAATCTATCGCTTTAAGTTCATGGACTTTAGGTGCGAATAAATTTTAAGGAATACTATCGATAAGTCGGGCCTAGAGAGCTACCATAAAAATTAGTCCGCGAAATAAACTTTTTTAGTGCCCAGGCAACATTTTTGGGTAAGACTTTCCATACACAAGTGCACACAAAATTTTAAGTGTGAAGGTTAAAAATGATTATTAGTAAGTCCCAGTATCTTTTATGATGTCAAATTGCAGTACTGTCATCAGGTCATATGTCAGGTATCTGGATAAAGGTTACGATTTTGGAAGATCTTCCGTAGCCTTGAGGTTCTGTACTTCCACGGTTATTGATAGCTGCCAAAGTACTTTTCTCTGAAAAAAATACATAAATAAATTCGCAGACAAGGGTTATGTCCTCTTACAACCTCTTCCTTTGCTGGATAGGAAAATGGCCGTTGAACCTCTGTTACGGATACAGCATAAAAGGTTAGTACCTTTCTTAAGTGACTCACTCCAGTTGGCTGATATCTGTACCGCTCTGCGAGTTACCCTTTATCGTGTGCCTTAAGAAATCAAGATTCAAGTTCAAGATGTAAGTGGTAAGTTGCACCCCGGGCACATCGCAGTATTTGGCGTTGGTGCAACCAAGCTTAATCGGTCTTTACTGTCGAGCTATGTAAGCAAGTGCCGAATGTAAGAAGATCAAGTGCATGCATTTTGTAGCAGCACGAGCTTCTTGGGCTAGGGAAGACATGTCAAAGATGCCTGCGGGCCAATACTCACCGTCAAGACAATTTCCTGTAGCCCGTGACATCAATTCAAAATTTCTTCTAATTTCATGGGAATTTCAATTGCTATCGCAGTGTACCTAGTGTGTGCATGTCAGGTTTCTGCATAATCAAAATAATATTTGGGCTTATTAAGTCTCTATTTAAATAAAATATTTGTTATACAAAGGACGGAACAACTTTAAACTTTCAGTGTGAACACTCCCTTAAGCTGAACTGTCAATGTCAAAATATTGAGCAAAATCAGCATTTTCGTCATGGTGAAGTACACGCAGCAACAACGTTTACAAATAACTAAAATTTACTACCGAAATTCCGAGTTGGTGGTCGCAACTTTAACTTTAACGCCAATTTTCATCGTAAAATCATCTTCATGAAACAGCACTTCATCCGCAAAAAATCACCGTTTGGTGCGGTTTTCATGCCGATGGCGTCATTGTGCCGTTTTTTTTTCGTCGATGAAAATGACTGCCACGTTACGGTAAACGGTATTCGCTACAGAGACATGTTGGATCGTTATTATTGAGCAATTGCATGAATTTGACATCAGTGAATTGTGGCTGTGAGTTCCAACAAGGCGGTGCCACAAGCCACACAGCGGGTGCAACTATCGAGTTACTGAAGTCTCAGTTCGGTGAACGTGTTATCTCGAGAAACGGACCCGTCTATTGCCGTCGAGATCGTGTGATTTAACGCCTCTAGACTTTTTTATGGGCTACATTAAATCATTGCTCTATGCCAACAAGCCGGCGACGCTTATGGAGCTGAGAGCATATATTCAACGAGAATCGGTCGAAATGTGCTGCCGAGTCATCAAAAATTGGGTTCAACGTATCGACCTCTGCATACGTTCCCGTGGTGGACACCATGAACTAAGTCGAATCCCATTCATAAATGTTTTGATAAAATTTCAAACCAATAATTTTTCTTTAGACATCTCAATTAGTTTGCATTTTATTTAAAAATGACCCTTTACTTCTTACACATAGTATTACATTTGCATTTTATTTTTAATAAGGCCCGCTTTTATGCTTGAGATAAAAAATGGCACTTATGGAGTTTCTGTTTGACACCCGTGGGCTAGGGTTAACAATCGCAATCATGTGTCGTTGCGCGTTTCTGGTCAAAGACTAGTCAAAGTTCGCATCTTACAGCTGCTAGAAGCCAAAAAAGGGTTTCAGATTTTCCACGATATTTTTAATAAAGAAGCTTCTTACCTTACAACTTATCACCAAATCGTTTGACTTATTTAATTTTTTTTTTGTAGCTTTAATCGAAAACAAATTTGTCGAGCTTTGTGGTTTATTCCTTAAAAATGCGAAAGGTACCTATAACTCAAAGAACAATTCAAACCTGCGTTGAAGAACTGGCTATGAAATCTCTCTAATAAAAACACATTTGAATAGGTACTTGGACTATAGCCGTGTTTTTTTGAGCTTCGATCTCAGCAAAGCAAAGTAAAGTAGGATATTGTGATTGTAATCGCGTGCTGAAAATCCTACTTTACTTTGCTTTGCTGAGAACGAATCTCAAAAAAACACGCCTTATATTAATGTTTGAAAATCAACATCGCCGGCGTTAATATAAAATAAAATATTTTTTTTCTAAATATGCTATGCAAAACAGACAGGTAGGTAAATAAAATCCCGCCCTAAGCTGCAGTTAATCTCGCCAGTGATACATAAACTTACACATGAGCTACTGCTGTTCTATAGTTTCTATTTGGAAAACGTGTTCGTTTTCGAAAAAAATCACAAAAAAATTATCCCATAACAGCAGTAGTTCAATTGAAATGCCAGTACTGACTCCCGCACTGTTCCCAAAACGTTGCTATATATACACCAGCAACCAGCAACAGCAACCCGCATAGTTTTGTTTGTTTTCGTTACTCGTTGGAATTTCCATCCAGCTACAACAATATATTTGGATTAACGGTGCTAAGTCTGGGACATTTGATGTCTATGCATTGGAGTTGGGAGGCTCTGTCGCGCCTTCAAATATTTGGAAAACAGCACAGAGTATTTCACTACTGCATTTCACCAGTTGGCATGCGGGATTTTTGTAGGGGTTTTTCGTTTGGAAATAGAATTAAGTTCAGGAGCAGGGATCGGGTATTTTTTTATATTAAAGTGGACGCTGGAGAGAGAAAATTTTTGTTCAAATGGGACGGATTATGCTGTGGCGTCATGGTGGGTACTTTTTACCCAGCCAGTCATAGACGTCCTCCGGTGCGGAGGGATACTCAGAAATGACTACATGGTGATTACCGCTTAGGTACCTAAGAGTGATGAGTTGCAGTCGTAAATTATTCATCGGAGTCGTAGTTTTTCGTGAACGAAATGTGTAGAAAAGAATCAGGAAATAAGCTCCTGGACACTCAAAAGAATCTGCAACGACTGATTTTGAATAGGAAACAAAATTCCAAACCTGAGTAACTGACCAATAAGGGTGTTCAATCACACCTGCATAGACAAATTAAATTTCAAATATCTGCGAGTAATCTACTGGACCAATTCCAAATTGTTTTTAGTATACACTGCCATTTTTCTGCTCATCCTCCGAAGTTACCATGCTTGCTAATTTTGAGAGTTATACCAATAATTGAAAACCACAAAAAAATAAGTTTAAATGTGTCATCGAAATTGTTTGAATATTGCAGTCCCTTTCGAGCTACGTCATAAATATAATGCGGTAAACATTTTTAACTCGCGTCTTCTTCTACTACAATTCTAAAGTATCCGCAGCGCGTTTTTCTTCTAAACCTTTCCAGAATCATTCTTTGATTTGATGTCAATTGATCGTCAAACTTCCTTTCCCATTTTTTGAGGGTGTTCAAAACTCTGTACGAACTCTGTAATCTAAAAGTGGGCGTGGCAATTTCCAAACAACAAGCGCACATAACGCATTTTTGAGACCTGTTGCGGCCACTATTACAATATTTGGTAACTAAATGCACTATTACCTGTGCAAGGCATTTGCAAAATGTGGGCGGTAGTAAACAACGGGGCGTGGCACAGGGTTGCCATGCGTCCTCTTTTTGGAGGACATGTCTCTTTTTGACATCGGCGCGGAACGTTCTCCAACGTTTTAAGAAATTGTTCTCTTTTTGCCCCTAAAAAGTAATTTTGAAAACACAAAAACTCATGGAACTCTGAATTAAAAAGAAAAAACAGAGCCAATACAAATCTAATAGATAACATTAAATGAAACAGACTCCCATGGGTCAACCAAAGATAATAGAAGACAGAGATATACAACTTTCCAGTGGAAAGGCGACTGCCTACAAGCTGTTTTCCCGAAAAATTCAATAAGCCACGCACTTTAGCTCATTTCTTTTCTTGTATATGTGAGTTCATGAATTGGACTTTAATTGAAGGAATTCCCTTTTCCGAAATGTGTATTTCGCTATTTTTTTTATTTTAAACGAAACACAAAACAATTGAACAGCGCGATGCCCATAAAAGCAAAAGGAATGGTGGCCGGCCATTAGCAACATGCTTTTTTTTAAGTCACACGTATTCACAGACACGGATTGAAATTACAAAAACAACAATGTAAACAAATGGAGGGATAGATGTACGAAAGATATTCATCTCTTTTGATCGTTCATCTCTGGCGTCAACCAGTGATGGGACTTCTACCAATTTGTACACTTTCGGAAATTCTACCAACCTGAACTCGAAATTTACCACCTTTTACTCATCGCTATTCGCTAATAAAATTTGTTTTCCATCATTTGAATTGATAATTGTACCTATACCTACTCGCCTTACTTTTACCCATGCATACTCAGATATCAGTATTTTTCTATTTTTCTCTGAGAATTGCATCAGCAAAAACTTCCAGTCCAGTACACCATTTGCTGCGCTAATATTTCATTATTTGACTGTTTTGTGCGAGGGTGTTTTGCTATGTCTAATATCTTTTGTGTTTAATGATGAGTTGAATCTACGGCGTTTTTTTCTGTAGTTAATTTTTATATTGATGCGTTTACCTCATAAACTTTTAATTTTTAAATAATATCAAGAGCTATAGAAATTGAAAAAGCGTACATTCTTGGTTCCTGCAACAAATAAAGAGGAAAATTTAATTTAAGATGATCTTAGCAGCCAAGGAACTTCTGGGGAACGGGGAAGATTTTAAACCCCCGGAGTTACTGGTAAAATGTGACTCAAAATATAAATTCGCAGACAGTTGCCATACGAAGTAATAATTTTGTTTGTGTCATTTGTAAAGATTATTTAAATTAATAATATGAAATGACTGATTTATGTTTATTTTATTTCCCTGTTTTTATTGTAACTATTTAATTGGTATAAATAAATGAATTATTTACCGTGGCAAATTTTGATTTCTACCACTTTTCTACCACCTTTTTTTAAGGCTATCTACCACCGTTTCGCTTTTCTCAAGTCCCATCACTGGCGTCAACCCTCTAAATGTCAAAGTGCAAAATTCAATTGAACGCTTCATTGTAATTTGTTTTGTTTTTTCCCCCTCTCACCAAGAAAATAAATAAACATTTTATCTGACGTTTAATTTATGTCATTTTAAAAATAAAAAATATCTTTTTTGTTTGAGTTCATGGACCTAGTTTTTGTTTTCACTTTGCCCTCTTTTCCAAGGTAGATGATGTCCTTCAAAGTCCGGGATCTTAAAACATTTTGTCCTACTTTAGCTAAGACAGACATGGCAGCCCTAGCGTGGCTCCTTCAATCCAAACTAAATGTTTAAATCGCTACTTTCCGATATTCATGGGAGAAAAGTTGTTAAGTCTTGCAGGATTGATGTTCTATGATCAGTACAAAGCACTAAGGGGCGGGTTCCGACAATGGGGTGTGGCACCTTCCAAGAACGCCATTCAAAGCATTATATGTACTCATTTATGGTTCCTATATAAGTTCCGGCACTGTTTTGAATGAAGTCGGATCACATTTGCGCAATTATCATCTGCATTCCTCGAAATGTGTATCAAAGATTGGTCCTACACGTCCTTCCGCACAAATATATGCTACATATAAAAGGCCTTAAGAAATCATTAGAAATGCAATAACCCGGAATACCTATAACCTAACTCCTCGACGATAAATAACTCGAAAGTCAAGCCGAATAAAACAAAAGAAAGAAACAATTAACTCGCATCCTTCTCATATATTTATATACCCGTATCTATTATCTTCATTATATTTAATTGAAAGAAACCGGAGAGTTTCTTCTCTTCTTACTTCCACCTTTAATGGGCTTATGTGCTCCTTTCTTTCGGTCTGAGTCGCTGTGTCTGTGTGACATTACCTACATTCCTGTTGTGCCAGTGGGTGTAAGGCGTAATCCCTTTAGCCAATTTATCCCATTTTACTTTAATTACATTGAGCTCATCGGCATATCAGGTTAAGAAGAATCAATATTTGTTCAAATTGGAACTTACTATACCGAAGATTTGTTGGGTACTTTACTTTTTTAAAATTCGCTTTAACACAGATTGCAGTAAAATTGAATGCGTTGCTGTTGCCGTTGCATGCACAAAAGGGAGCAAAATTGAGATTGAAATGTATCCCTTAGTCTGACTTGGTTGTCCATTAGTCTGGCAGCTTCACTTCACTTCATCAGTGCAGTGTAATGGGAAATGAAACAGCTGCTGGACATACAACATGAAATGTTGATACAAAAACGTTTCAACAACTCCTTGCTGTGTTATCGGATATTACTTCGTTACGCCGAGCTCAGGGTATGGTCACACAATAACAGAACACCCGTCCCTACTACCTACCCTATATGCTTATACGAAGATAATTCAAACGCAACAACCATAAACGGGTTTTCGTTGTGTAGGTAAATAAAATATAGAAACGAAAACTTGATACCACTATACGTGCTAGTATGTTGTCCTTCAAACAACAGTAATTCATCGTGTCATGTGATATCTACTAATACCAGCAGTATCAGCATCAGGACATGACTTTTTTGATTTTTGGCAGACTGCGCGTGATAAATTGCACAAGGACAAATAAAGCGGAGAATTACCAGAGGTTTAGGGAAGCAAACACGGGTTAGTATTGTATAGAATGCAAGACGAGTCTTGAAGTTATTCCTTTTGTGACATATAAAATAGTTGGCGCAACAGGACCTTAGGCCTAGCTTCTTACAAGCATTTGTTTTTGCGACTATTTTTTTTTTTTGAGGAACTGAAGGGACAATTTGTAGGCGAGAACGAAGCTTTTCCAGGACAGCTATATCTATAACTCGGATGTGAGTTAGACGTTTGCTTAAAAAAAAAAGAACCCAACCACCCGTTAGAACATTGACACTCTGCTTATATAAGTTCGACAAACAGCCAACGTAGAAGGAAGAGACATTATAAGGAATAACTTTTAGAGTTCAAAGTACGAGATACATAGGTAGAATTGAGCCATCGATGTCTTCTCTTAAAATAGGTTTAAGAAGCGAAGTGATTAATTAACACATAGCTACTCGAAAACATTTTGTACGAAGTTTAGAGCCTTTAGTGCAAGACTCTTAGTTGTTAGTTTGCAATAAGCAACACGGCTATTACGCCCTTTGTCCAATTCATGTCTTCTGTAATAACTTTCAGAAAGCGGCCAGGAAGTCGAAAATCTTTTTCAACTGATTAGATAACATATCCCATAAAGTAATCATTTCTCTTTAAATACATTTCGCTAAAATGGAGACCCTCTTACATAACGTTTATAGAGCCTTCACTTCAAGTCCGACTTAACAGCTTATTCTTTGGGCTACCCCTGGTGTTCAATCTTCAATGTCACCAAATTCCAATGTATTGCCTCTTCACAGAGATTCAACAAGATTTGTTTTAGATTTTTTTTGTGTCCACCGCCATGTCAGCTATATCCAGTGATGCCAATCCGAATGGAAGTTTTTATGCCTAATCCCGAAAAAAATTATGACTTTTCCAAAAAAATGATTCCTTTTTGGTAAAAAAGATAAAAATTGCATAT
Source organism: Cheilosia variabilis (assembly GCA_951230905.1). NCBI lineage: Eukaryota > Metazoa > Arthropoda > Insecta > Diptera > Syrphidae > Cheilosia > Cheilosia variabilis. The sequence continues at coordinate 21,768,811 of OX579680.1, read as the reverse complement.
TTTAAAAGACACCGCAATGAACCTACTAGGTGATTAAAATTTGCCAACAGAAAGTTGGTCGATCGATAGGTAATCTAATTGTTTTTAGTTCAATTATTTTTAATTAATTTTGATCTCTGTAGTCTGCAATCGAAGGTTCGGTGAGTAAGTCAAGTAGAGAACTGGAAATTAGCGATGTGACTTGGATCAATGAATGTACCAGATCTACCAATTTCAAAATGTATTTGTATGAATTGATTGTAAAAAAACAATACACAAAAAATTATGGCATTTCAAAAAAAAAAAAATTTTGCTCAATGGCTCAACCATCGGAGTTGCACGTAAAAGGCTAAATTATGACTCCCTATATATACGGTGACCATTCGTCCTCTTTTTGAGAGGACAGTCCTCTTCCTCCCTACTATGTCCTCTCTAATTTTTTACTAAAAGAAAACAAGAGGACAATGTCTCTTTTTTTTAAATGTCGTCTGTTTTCCCCGAAGACCATCTTCCCACTGTAAGAAAAATGGGTGATTGCAAGTAGGTAGGTACCTTCTCAATTCTTACAAAGTTGGTAAAGCTGTTCGTAGACTGCGATGGAATATTGAAATGCCATCTTTCGATACGAGGTGCAAATTACTTGGTGTCTTACCTCTCTTTAAATGGAGGCAATATTTTTCTATTATGTTTAATTGAGATTTAATAAATGATCATATCGATTGCCCTTTCCTATTATCATTAATTGGATTTTATGCTCCTTCGAGAGTTCTTAGAAATCGTCTTTTATTTTATGTACGTTATCATAGATTTAATTATGGATACAATGAACCAATTTCTAGATGCCTTCGGGAATCCAATGGTTCCAATGGAATCCAAAGTTTACTCGAATTTCATCTTAGTAGGGATTCATTTAGGAATAAATTATTTCCGTTGTTAAGCTTTGGTGGTCGCTTTTAAGAATATTTTTGTATTAAGTAATCTAGCGAGTACAGTAGATGTACTCATTTGATTGAAAATAAATAAAATTAGTTGCTGTAATCTTCTATTGATTGGCAAAGACCAAGTCAATTCCCTTTATTAAACCTACAAAAATTTTAATAGTTCAAATGTGCTTAAACCATTTTTGACTATGCATGCAGGTATTTTTAATTAAAAAAAAGTCCTCTTTTATTTGATTTATATATCCCCCAACCAATAAATTTTGCGGCCATGGACATGTTATGCGACTGGGTGCTTAGGTTCTAATCGCGACGAGATATTTCTTAAAGCCATTTCATCACTTCGCTTCTCCAATAATAGCTATGCCTGTACTCTGCCTGCTACTTTTTTTTGTGGTACGAGTGCAAGCTGACCGCTCTAAATGTTCGGATACTCAAGACACTGAATACATGCCGGCCGTTTTTTATTATCAGCGTGATCTGATCCGGATCAGAGCAATATTTTTCTGCTAGCACTTCCGTTTATCTTGGCATATTAAGGTGTGTCCAGACCAGCGAAACATTTCAGAAATGTTTCCGAAGCAAATCAGACACATTTCATAAAAATTTATAAAAGATTTCTAAAATCTATTTATTAAATGCTTATGAAATATTTCAATTTTATCCTTTTTGGACTAGAAGAAAATAATGTGTCAGGATTATTAGCAGCGAGTAAAGTTTTTATTTTTGTAATTTTGGTCTCGGGAATCACGCGACACGCAATTTAATTCAAATAGTCGTATTAAATGAATCACTTAAAACATAATTTATTTCCCATCACGATTGGGAAACTGTGAAACATTTCATAAATGTTTTTTTTTGTGTCCATATCCAAACCAGCAAAACATTTCCTAAAAATTGTTTTGTTCAATAAAGTTTTTAGAAATATTTATGGGACATGTAGGTATTTAATTGTTTATGATAATTAACAATTTGTTTCCTAAGCCATTGCAAATCCGAGTCCAAATAGACGGCCAGGTTCCTTCTTGCGCCTCCTGCCGTTATGGGTCTCACAGGTTTTCATCGCACTTGTGTTTTCCTCGTCCCATTTCACTTAGGGGACATCTTCAACACCGGCTTTGTACCTTTACACCAGTCGCGGTACAAATAATCATTTTTAGCGACCAGTTTAAATTTTTCGAACTCAAAATGGCGAAATTTTACATTCAAAATTGCATTTTGGACCTAGAAAATTTATAACGTGAAGGTTACAAATGGTTAAGGTGCTTCTAGAAATTCCACGTGCAGATCTAAAGTTCGTTGTCGTTATTTCGCTTGCTGGCGCCGCCGTCATTTGGTACGTATTCGAGTCTTGTGGTTGTGTCGTAACAATTTTTCTTTGTGTCAGGGACACGGTTGCCACTTGCATAAAAAATTAGCTACAAAAATTGGAAAAAAACAGTTACCAAACTAAGATAAAATTTACCAAAAATCTGGAGACGTTGATAAAATTTTTTTAAAAAAAATGTCTTTTGAAATATTAAATTTGGTACATTAGGTTTGTAGGAACTGAGTCATTCTTTAAGTAGTTAAGCAGCGACTACTTTATAAAATAAAAAAAATAAGACTTAACTTACTAATGTAATAGTAATATCTACTTTAAATACTTTTGCTGACCAAAAGCATGATTTTCTAAACTAAAATTATTTTATTTGATTTTTAAAATTGCTTGTTTAAAGATAAACATTTATTTAACATAAGACTCAGTAAGGAACGTAGTAGGAACTTTGTCAGTCTAATCAATTAAACAACGGCAACAACGTTGTGCACAAAATTACCAGCTGTTAGAAGGCATGGGATCATCTACCATTTCCGGCCTTTTTTTCTTATAACTTTAACAAATTAGAGTTTTATGTCTGCAAATAAATAATATCATTAATTAACCTATCCATATCTAAATGTAGTTATAAACATCAAATATTTCGAAGTCCACCACCTGTCAAAAGAGGAAAATGAGTGCATTCAGTAATTTTTTGAACAAAATAGGTTTTCATGGGTGATGCTGACGCATATGCAAATGCAATACGTTCACTCAAACATCGAGTTCGAATTTTTGGTGCTCCTGCTCAAAAAGTTACCTATCCAGATAAAAATTACCAAAACTCAAAAAGCAAAAAAAAAATTATCAAAGTGGCAACCGTGGTCAGGGAAGTTGCACCGACGCACAATTATTGAAGTGTAAATATCAAAGATTAAGGTTCAGAAGTATATTTTTTATAATTGTAGAGACTTAGTGTGTCGAAGAATATTTAAGTCGGCGTTTAAGTTGTTAGCACGCGTGGGCGCAAGCAGATCATGTTGTTCAACAGCTTGTGACAGCGACTTTTGTAAATGCCTTGGAACTATATCACTTCCTTAAACCGCCATTCATGTGTGATAGTGTGATTTTAAGCTGACATTACCCGGTTAATGTGACGATAAAAGCAGAAAAGCACGCTCATGAGCGCCTCTTGTGTGACCAACGACCAGACGTGCGGCGTAGTCAAGGAATTCCCACGCCTGGATGGATTTATCCCTATCGGGGTGTGATTCCACTAAGGCTCATTAATAATAATTTGACGATTCATATGTGTCAGGCCCACAAGTGCTGGCAGGACCACCACCATCCCACCACCGACAGTGCGTATGTTGTCTATTTGACATCGATAGGCTTTACTGTTGAATGTCATCGTTGCCGAAATAAATGAGCTCCTCTTTTTTTTGGGGGGGATTTGCAATGACATGTAAAAGGATATCGAATCCAACGGATGAACCATGTGTGGATGAAGGATGATTTGGAAAAATTGTTTCGAGTTTAACGCTCATTGATTGCGTCAGAATGGGGTGGGTGGGTGTCTGCCGTTTATTGATATCGAAGTGTCACTCCCGGGCAGAGATGACATGCTAATCTACTTGTAAAACATTAACGAGTACAGCTACAGAGTACAAATGGTGAGCAGCGCTGTGAATGGAGCTGAACATGGACAATGAAGACGACGAGTGGTGGCACTGGCGAGCTGACCATAATGTTTGTGTTTTCTGTACTTGCACTGTACACAAACCCATTCGGACGGATGAGTGGTTGGTGGTTGGTGGTTGGTGGTTGGATTGCGTGGTGATTTGCTGATTAATTATAATTTCCCAACTGGGGCACTACTGAATTTGATGGGCTTATGTGTTTAATCATTGACAGAGGATGGACTAGTTCCAAGTGAATGTACGTTGAAAATTTAAACGCATGTAAAAGTCAGGACTTCCGGGTCACGAAGTAACACAAAATTCCACCAGAGGCAAGAGAACATTCGACGAACTTCGTTTCTAAACATGTCAACATTTCGCTCACAAATCCGGCGCACTCCGGAACCCGTTCATTTGGCAAGGCATGCGATAAATAATAGAAAAACTGGGAGAAGTGCCAATCGCACATTTCTTTCTCACTTTCTTGTGTTTCACGCTTTTTCCTTCATTCAGTTACCAATACGAGGGCTTCGTCCTTTCTTTTTTTTATCGTTGTTTGGTTTTTATTTTTAGTCTAGCATCAGCTGGTGCTGGTAGTGCCACTGATGCCCGGCAGGGGTAACAACGTTGTTACAGTAGTCCTCAAGTAGTAGCAGGAAAAACCTCTGACAATGTCGTCGACGCCAGAAGAAAAATCGACAACAACTGATGCCAATATCTTGCTGTTAGGATGATGATTCTTGGGTGTGGAAGGTGGCTCTGGCAACCCCTTATAAATGATTTATACTAAAAGTACACATAAACTTCAGAGACAGAGAGCTTTTTGCCTGATTCCATCTTGAAGATGGAACCAGGGCGGTGATGGTGGAGCACGGCGCTGTGTACGGCAACCAACAACTATGTGCGACAAATCGTCGAAATTAAATAAGAAAACTTGTGCGCCACTAATGACAAAGTCATTGCAATGGTTTTCCTATACGAGTACGAGTATATAGGGGCACGGGTTGAAAAGTGATAGTCGAAATGTTCTTCTTTATAAGTGTGGAATTAAATGGAGACGTCTTTCACTTTATTTTAGTTTGCAATGAAGCTTGCAGTTTATTAGAAATGGGTTTTGAATGGATGCCACTGAGAGTGCAGCTCTTAACTTCCAAAAGACTCAACCTAAGCCCCACTGTGTAATGCCGAATTCACAATGTCGCGTTGAACGCGTGCGTGCGTCGGTGCGCTTTGACACGCTTTATCGAAACTTAACGATTTTAAATGCCAAAGCGCGCGAGCAACAATTTTGTGAAACGAAATCCTGCTTTGAAGCCATTGACTTATTATACTTACTTACTTAACGGGCTCCCGACCCGTGAAGAGTCTCTGCATGCTTCGTCTAATTGAACTGTCAAATACAGACGATTGAACGATTGCTATTTTACAATCGTTTCATCGTTTTTGGTGCATTTTTTCAGTTTTAACTACTCTGCCTGAGACACTGTAGCCTTCCATCCTCTGCGATCCCGGGCACGCTGCTTCCAGTTCTCCAGACCAAGCGCTCTGGCATCCGCGATGGCTTGGTCTTTGAAACGGAGGTTCGGTCTCCCTTCTTGTCTCGAACCTGGCGGCTGGGATTCGAAGATCCTCTTAGCTGGAGCATTATTGTCCATTCGCTCGATGTGGCCGAGCCAATGTAGTCGACGTATTTTGGCCTTTTGGACTACATCCACATCTTGGTACAGCTCATAGAGTTCGCGGTTTTATCTTCTCCTCCATTCGCCCTCCTCGCACACAGGACCAAAAATCCGCCGAAGAATTTTTCTTTCGAAGGAGCCCAGTATCAGCTCTCCCTTCCTGCTTATCGTCCAGCACTCGGCGCCATAAAGCAGAACTGGCAGGATAAGGGTTCTGTAGAGCATACATTTTGTCCTTCGAGTTAGGAGTTTTGAGCCCAATTGTTTTGCCAAACCGAAGTAGCAGCGGTTTCCTAGGGTAATTCTTCGCCGGATCTCCACTACGATGTCATTTGTGGAGTTCATGTTTATATATATAATATAATAAGTCAATGTTTGAAGCGAATGTGCGTTGAGAGAGTAGAGTATCAGTATGACAGATTAAAAGCTCGGTTTGGTTTAAACTAATGTTCACAAATACAGAGCAGAATTCAAATTTCAAGTCTACTCTCTTTTTTCTTGTAGCTGTAATTTTTGTGCAAGAATTAAAAAAGGATTCTCCAAAGTCGGTTTAAAAAATCATTCATAACAGTAATGCAAGGAACAGCCGTGACAGAGATACAAGACTAATGATTAATATTTGTTTTAATCCAAGAAAATATGAAGAAAGAAGTATTAACTTCACAAAAAAAGGGATTCGTCATTTTCATACACTAAATTAATTAATTTGAATAAAAAAACATCATATTGCTTTTTAAAACTTGTGTGTGATAAACATTAGTGGTTCTGTGCCACTCCAACTAAGGACGGCACACCCCATGACACCAAAACGAACAACTCAAAATTCTAAAGTTGTCAAACGCGCGTGAGAGTAGAGAGTAGGTCTACTCAGGCGTCGCGTTGGACTTTACGATATTTACGATCTAAAGTCGATCCAACGCCTGAAGTTGTATTTTGTGTGGCAGCATATGAACGCTTTGTTTCTACATAATCGGTCAACGCGCGCGAGTTACGGTGGCCACTTGTTCCCCGTTTCCCCCTGATCCAACAACCCCACGAGCATATCTACACCAGCAGAACCCCACGAGCAACATTATCATCAACAACAACTCCCACGAGCATACCCACAGCAGCAGGGGCAACGCACTCCGATTGCACTTTTGCAATCGCAACGTAATTTAGCTGACACCCGAAAAATAATTATATACGTAATTCCAAGAACTTAATTCAATATAAATCGATGAATTAACGTCTGGCAGGTTTCCGGCCTGGTTTTTTACCCAAAAGTTCTTGGAATTACACGGCAATAGTTAAGTTAGGTTTTAAGCTAAAATATTGTAACTTGACAGTTGATTAAAGGCATTCGAAACGAAAAGTTTTTTTTTTTTTTTAGTTAGCTCCAAGGCTGAACATATAACTCGCACGTCAACGCGGCATTGTGAATTGGGCATAAGTTGTGCTTCCCCTCAGTAGTCCAGCATATTTAATACTGAACCACTGCGCAAATTCTTATTCGGTCGTATTAATTTGCAATCCACACTTGCGACGTTAAATTCTTCGACGCATTCAATCTGCGTTGGGATTTTACATTTTTAAGTTTTTGGTCAACAAATCCTAAAAATACCGAAATTAGGATAGTGGAATTCCTTCTAACGGATTCATGGCGGTATTTTATATACTTTTCAAAGTACGCGCTATTAAAGAGCCGCGACTTGTCTCCAAGCGGTACTTGGAATCAAAGGTATCTTAAGAAAATTCGGACATCGGGTACGGCCATTGAAAGCATTTTGCTGCCTTTATTTTAGTGCAAACGTTTTTAAACAATTGTGTCTGCATCTCCTTCTAAAGGCTGCAAATATAGCTTCTCCTTCCCCTCTGTCAGTTCGAAAAACCTTGAGTAATAAATAAATCTTGCTCGGGCAAAATTTATGAAACCTCTCCAGAGCTGTCATAATTTTTTAAGTACACCAAAACCCCGATTTGCGTCGTTAATTGGGACCAGAAAAAACACGACGCAAATCGAAACGACTCAAATTGAAATAACGATTCTTAACCTTAATTATCTTAATATTTATTTCTCCAAAATGATTGACTTCACGTAAAGTGTAAACTCGTTAGCCTTAATCTTGGGCAATCCCCTTTTTACAAAAAAAAAATTAACAAAAAGGAATAACAAAAAAGCAAACTGAAATAAAATCGTCCCAACTTCGAAACCAGGATCATTTTTAAATGACGCAACTTCGAAAAGACGCAAAGCGAGGTTTTGGTGTATTGAATTTTTATTTTTTTTTGACTATATTTGATAAATTTTTTAATTTTCGTGACATATTTAGGCTTTCTTAAAAAAATAAATAAAATTGTTGTGTACATTTATTAATTTCTTTCTTTCTTTTATTTTTTGTTAGAAGGGGACATCAATTTTCATAATTTGTTTATACAGTGCATGCCTGTGTCATAAAATTAGTTTCGAGCAGCGCAGCATTTATCGTGATGTCACAAGCACAGTCCAAGAACTTCTTATTTCTTATTTTCTTATTTTCTTATTTTCTTATTTCTTATTTCATTTTTCTTATTTCTTATTTCGATCTCCAGTGTTGTTCTTTCATAGTCCAGATCGAATGGTTCGCTCTGTCTGACAGCGGAGTGTTGGAGATTCTGGCAACAAAGAAAAAATTGAGAGAAAAATTCCAAGTGGATAACCAACCTAAGCCAAGATCCAAATTAAATTTGACAAGACCGTCACAGCAAAATAAATCAAATTGCATTGTGCCAAAAAAAAAAAATTATTTTGCCGACAAATTTTAAATTGGCCTTGATATGCACTCGTGTTTTTCTTAGAACCGCTTTTGACAAATTAAAAATATGGAAAACAAATAAAAAATTTATTTTAATATGTTTTTGAAAATATATGCCATTTTTAACTTTTGGTTTTAATGACTGCTTCCTCACTTACCAATACAATGACAATAACTCTCTCAAAATGCATTCATATTTAGTGTTGCAAAGGAAGCGATTTCATCCTAGAATCAACATATTTTAGAAACGGAATCCAATATATAACTTTTGTTCATGTTCCCGCATCAGCCCCAGGTAAGACTAAATGTTTAAAAATCTGCACTCCAAGGTCAGAACACACCAGATTCCAGATGGATTCCCCCCTTGGAGCTTGACACTTGTGCCTTAACTTAACCTTCAAATAGCTTTGCATCCCTTAGTAGTTTAATCTTTCATCACATTTTCGCAAAGGATCCATTAGCCTTTTCTCAGCCGAGAAGACTTACTGAAGCTCGACATAAAGCAGTGCTCACGAAGCGAAGCTTGGCTTTGAATCCCTTTATGTGGCAAAAAAGGAGAGCAACCATTATAGCAGATTATAGCAGACTTTATACCATTTGCATCACAGTCTGCCGCAATGAACATTAATGGATGGAGACTTTTCTAAAATTGGCCCAAAAGCTGATACCTTTCGCTACAAAAGACGCTTATAAAACTACTGTGACTATACCCTTTTGGTTTTCGGTAGGAACACCCTTTAGCCTACGGACCGCCTAGAAAACTTATCATCGGCTTACATACTTAGTCTGTCAATAATATGCCCTGGGTAACATTTTGGTATCGACCGAAGGAGATTAAATTAACGAATTGACGTACACTGATGTTGGGGCCCTTTCATTGATCTCAAAAAGAAACATTCCCTCCTCCGATAGCAAATACACCACTTGTGATCGAGAAATGGCCAAATTTAATTGACAGCAAACCACTTTAGACAGTCACAGTCTCCTGTTCTTTTGCATGAATTATTGAAAGCAAGTTGTGGTCTACAAATTGAACTTGAAACTTCTTACCCCATATGATTAAATCGAGCCCCTTCCCCAAAGTAGTTCAAGTAATTCACCTGCCCCTTATTGAATTTAGCAAAAATCTCCATTCCCCCAGGGGTATGCTATTTACTTTTGTTTAAATGAATTATCTTCAAGCGAAGACATCCTCTGCCAGAACTTCTGAGGGAAGGTCAGCTGCTACACTCGAATGAGATTATCAGTCCCTCTCCCTAAAGAGTATTTACTTCGCAGCAGAAAGCAGAAATCTGCGGGCGATCTAGTATTTCTTTGAACCAACCTACCGCAAAGGCAAATAATAAATAAATACACGCGATATAAAAAACAGCAGCTTGCTGTGTTTTAAGCAAGGTCACGTAGGTTGCCGAAACTGAACAAGAATAAACAAAGAAACGATTCGTGCCGGTTGGGGCGCACATTAAACAGGACATTTGTGATTAACGCGGCAATTCCACCCAAGTATATCCCCTTTCTAGACTTTAGCTCAAATCAAAACGCCCTTTACAAGTCCAACGGACCTTCCGCCAGAGATTGATCTTATTTATGATGCAAACCGATTTTCCAATCAATGACATTCCTCTCACAGCGTTTACACGGAAATAGAAGAAAATTCCGCTGAAATTGCTGCCAATTAGCACGTCTGTCCCGTTCTTTGGCAGAAGTAACGAATCAGCAGAAAGCTCACCTGGTGCCCAATTAAAAAAGCAATTTGTCATTTTAATATCATTACTTTGGCCGTCATAACTTCCACATATTCGCCCGCAAAAAAAAAAAGAAAACAGAATCCAATCTGGGTGTAACACATGAGCCCAAAAAATTATTTTCCCTGAATTATGCGTATATTCGGTTCTGCTCCTTTTTTTTTCTGTTGCGACATTTGACCCAGTACGTGGCGTGGAAACACATTGCTTCCTTCGTTTATAAGCAATTTCCGTTTCTCGACACGACGCCCGTAAATATTCGGAGTTGGGGGAGGGGAGGTATGTATGGGAGTATGGGTGATCCCTTCTGGCGCAAAGTCCTTGGGCGACGGCGACGGCGTTTCAATATTTCGCTCCTTGCGAGAGCTCAATAAATCGATGGGGGAATTCGATTCAGAGGTGTAATACGATTGCACGAGATTATTTATTTTTAGTTTTTAATTTCCGTTTGCTGGAAAGCAAGGACGAGGAGGGTTTAACGCCACACATGCTATGCGGGGAGAAAACTATAAAAAATTAAATACGCATTTCGATTACAGATGAGGCACTCAGCGCCAAAACGGCCTAAGCGCAAAATGTTCGAACTGCGTAAAGTGGGTTTGAAAAAAATAAGAAATTTGAAACACAGTTATTTTTTTTTATTGTTCGTAAATAAGTCGAAATAGTATTTTTTTTAGTTTGAACTAATACAGTGTATATAACTAATAAGAAAAAAGTAGATTAAGTTATAAAACAAAAAAAAAAGTGTGGCTTAAGCCATTTTGGAATTTACTGAAAATCGAAATCTGTCAACAAATCGTCCATAGGCCGTTTAGTCTGTAATAACAAAATAGATGTTCATATTAATTACCTATCTTTGTTAATTTGTGTTTAGTAACTTACTAAAAGCGTATTAATTAAAAAAAACTTTAATCATCCTCCTCCTCTTCAATGTCCTCTTCCACAGCCCTCAAATTCGTTTTCAAAGTATTGTAGAATTCTTGGTATATCGGCGGGATGAATTCTTTTAGCTCTTGCAAATCTTTGAATTTCGCCGCATCTATGGATCTACCCTCGGGATACAGTGACTCCAATAATTCAATATCCATTTTTTTATTAGTATTTCTCTTCGAAATATCCACTTCTTGGAATAAAACATCTTCATTGTTTGAGTATTTAAATTGGATAATAAAAGGTTTTTTGTTTTCAAATCGGAGCCATTGAATCTTCAACCACTCAATTTTAGATTTCTTATCCACCGACATTTTTCTATTCGTGATTAATTTCTCTAAGGAAGTAATGCTTTTAATATTTTCTGCGGAAATTTTAACAAGGTTAAACGGTTCCTTTTTTTTTGCACTTAAGATAACACGGTCCCAATCGTCAGGAATAAAAATGTCCCTATAGAATCGTTTTTCCTTTTCTATAAGACCAAAATCTTGATCGCAAGGCAGAAATGAGTGGCCAGATATCAAAAATTTATGGTCAATCACATTAACTTTGAAAGAAGAGTTATTGACAATGTAATTACAAATTGTGCTCATTCTTATATTCCGATTTTGTCCTCCGCATTGATCACTATACATGATCAATTTGTTGCACTTGACATTCGTTTTTATATAATGCATAATGCAAGATCCAATTTCTTGTGGACCGCGTGACGCAATTCCTTCATTCCATGTATACATAAAAGATTTTCTTGTTATTAAATCGTGGATGCCCAAACAATATGTCCAAAGCTGTCTTTTATAATAAGCTACTCCTGTGGAGATTACCGGTGTTGGAAGAGTTTTCATAAGGTCGAAGGCTATAACTGCATACTCGTTTTTGTTTAATTGAGAGTCTACTTTCATCCCATTTCTAGCTGACTCGGCTTTTCGGTGATGCAAATCTCGTTCACTTGAGAGCCGCTGCTTTTCAGATGCATCACTTGCGGCTTCTATCTTCACTTTAAATAAGTCACATTTTTTGCAGCTATCGGAAATAGGAGCTCGAAAATGCAAGTTGAAGTTTTCGGAAAATATCTTCGTAAAAACGAACTTGGAAACAGCTTTATCGGGCTCCACTGTTTCATGGTAAAGTTTGTACAAAATTGTAATATTTAACGTTGGAGCCAAAAATTCTCTTTGAATATTTTTATTTCTGGAATAATGGGATTTATATCTGGGTAATTTGTTAATAAAATCTTTAACAAGTTGTGTAGACCTAACGTCGGTTTTGTTATGAGGTGGGTGTCTTCCCCTTTGGTCCACTTTAGGTGTAGTTGTTTCACTTCCGGGCATTTTATAATTAAGTGCGCGTGTTATTCGACCATCAGAAATTTGAAGTATTTGTTTAAAGAAGCTTTTGCACACATGAGTATCAATATTTTGTTCATTTGGAAACTTGTAGCCTCTTGTATTGAATCTACGACTACTGCCAGCAGATTTTTTGTAGCTTCTCTTTTTTTCTGTTACTGATACTTGTGCGCATATATACGCGTTTTGTAAGTCATGATTTCCAATTTCATAAAACTTTTCAAAAATTCTTGTCAGATCGTTGTAATTAAATTTTCTATGGCATTTCAACGGACATGTGCATTCTGATGCATTTAAAATTTTAGCTGCTTTAACAATTCCCCTCACATTCGTGTACGCTTTACCAGTAGCTCTTTGAAGTTTACTTACATTTTTTTCCATTTCGATTTGTTAAGAATTCGTTTCCTGGTAGCTTTTTTCAATAAATTTCCCTTTTCAACTTCTATTTTTCTTTTGGAATGTTCTCTTTCCATATGGCCAGATTGTAGGCCAGACGGCCCAGGGAAGGAATTTCCCACTGAACTAGATGATGATGATGAAGGGACATACTCCGACCCGGAATTCTCAAAATCTAACAAATAGTCTGACTCCGACATGCTCTACTTGTGTTTGCTAATTGATAAATATTTCAATTAAAATATATGCATGGATATAACTAACGAAGTTTAAAAACGTACCTCTTTGAAAGTATTAACGAAATTAACAAATATTCACTGTAACACTGACTCTAAATGAAACCTTCAAAATAATACCAAACTAATAAATAACAACGAGAATACAAAAGTCACCTTTCGCTGTAGAACATTAAACATGAAATGATATGCCTGCATTGTCAAAAAGCTTTATTTTGCACAGACAAAATTATGCATGTCTATTTTTGCTCAGATGCCATAACGGCCTAACCAACATATATTTGAATTTTCCCGAATGCTTTTTAGCCTAAGTGGCGTAGGCCATTTTGGCTTCGAAGCTTTTTCGAATTTCATATAGGGAAGAAAAAGTTTTCCGCAATATCAGCAATACAGTTCCGACTACGCCATAGGCCATTTTTGCATGTTATAAATTTTAAAATTTTAATTCAAACGGTGCAATCAGTTGAATTTTTTTGAAAATGTGGCTTAGGCTGTTTTGGCACTGAGTGCCTCAGATATGGGTGGGTACTTTATTTGCATTGGCATTTCTGATTTTTTTATATCCAGGCTGGACAAAGTTTTTAGATTGCCGATGGGAGCAGTCTTGTTAAGTGAAAACCACTTTCGCATTTGAAAAAAAAACGGAAGAAATCACGCGAAAGCGAAAATTTGCTTCATGTAACTGCTTTCGTTTTGTTCTTCTCGTTAGCAAGGGTTTAAGAAAAAAGTTCAAGTTTCAGAAGCTGTGCTGACGGCTAACAGCTGACCGCTTTCAACGTAAATAATTCGTTTGTTGATATTTTGGTCGTTGCAAAAGGTGAACATTCGAATAATAATATAGGTAAGTACAATTAACAATTATCGACATAAAAACAGTTTATTGTTATTTTTTTATAGGAAGTCAACAAGAACACAAGCGCAGGAAAATATTAATTGCTTTTAAATCTTACTAAATTTTACTAATTCTTACGAACTTTTACTCAATGCCGTTCCTTAACTCGAAAAATTCGTAAAAGAGAGCGTCATCGAGAGAGCAAGATATTACCCCTCCACTGAGAATCTTACGAATTTTTACTCAACGAATTTCTTGGTGTAAGAATTGAAAAAGCTGTCACCTGTCAGTCACCTCTCATTAACATTTGGTTTGGAATTTTTCTGTCCTATTTGACATATGAGTGCATTTGTTTTGATTTATTGCTTATTAAAATGGTATCAAAAGGCGGGAAAAATAAAATTTAATTCCCTACTCGCTGTAGGGAGTAAGAAAGGAAAATCTCCTCTACAAACTCTTCCATTACTTAGATTCATGAAGAAGAAGTTCGATTAATTCCGAATTACTTTCGTCGCTAGGTAGATGAATCGACTAATTTTGTTCGTAAATTAGCAAATTATTCGAGTTTTTAACGACTTTTCGTAGCCTTATTTTGAATTTTTGAACTATGTATCTGTCATTTTCTAACATTACTACAAAAGCATTGGGGACGTTCAAGTATCTAGTTTAGTAAGTCTGACAGCTCTCTCACTAGATGTATCTCGGTTTTGATTGGGGGAAATCGGTCACGAGAGCAGCTGTTTCAGTTGACGTTTATGGAGGGGCACCCGACGAATCTAGTCAAGAAATTCGTGACTGAGTACTAAGTTGACAGCTCTCATATGTGGCTGACGTAGAAAAAGTGACGTTCCCGACCAATCTAGTTTCTGAATGTGGCCATTCCCTATCGTTTTCGTTTCGTCAGTGTCTCTCTCTGTGAGAGAATTTATCCCCACCAGTGCTATTTCGACAGTCTTTTCCATTCTTACTACAAAAGTAAAGGAACAGACCTATTATGATTGAGTGGATGGAGAAGTGGCTCTTTTAAGCACTTTCTTCTAGTTCTGATGGCCATTTTATCCATTGCGGGCAAAAAACATTTTCCATTGCATTAATTGTTTAGCTTAGTATCTTCGACAATGTACTCTGTGCGAGAGAGAGACAAAATTAATAAATAATTCGCCAGCATATTTTTTGTGAAATGAAATTTAGTCAGAACCACTTAAAACAACTAAGAATAATGAGAAACTTCAAACAAATAGCATTCGCTGTATTCCTTTCGCATGAAACGAAAATGTCTTTCGTTTTTGGAGATACATGAAACAAAGACAACGAAAACGTCGATGAAATAGATTTCGCGTTCATGCTTTCGCGCAAATGAATTTTTCTTTTGTTTTCGAGGTTACACAAAGCAAAACAGATTCCTTCATTTTATTTCACCTTGACATGTTTGACGTTATTCAGTGATAACATAGTACTTAATAATTTTAATAGACAAATGGACCTTATCTCCTCAGATACTCCTTGGGCTTGAGATCTTTATGTAACAGAGCTTTAAGGGCTCCTGGGAATCATTAACAATGCATTTCAGGGGCTCTTAAATCTCTGTTAACTATCACAAGACGACCCATTTAACGTGAAGTGAATGAAAGTCTTGTTCTCTAGGCCTAGGCCTTGCTAAAAAATATGGTGCTTTCTGCTGGTTTTCATGTCTTCTGATTGTTAGTGGGAAAGTTTGATCAGCTGTGGGCAGCATCGATGTATGGGCGGACCCTTAGGCGAGGTCTTCCTTCGAATACTGTGATTGACTTATTTCTCTTGATATATTCATAAGAGGCAGCGCACTCGAGGCTATCAGTCGATTAAAGCAGCGAGAGGCTTTTGCTACTATTTGTATTGGACCAGGAATATCCTTTGGCCCCTAACTAATTGATATGGCTACTGAAGCGATCAATACGAAAATAATTCCAATACATTTAGAGCCATGCCCACTTCACCGATAAGGAGTTCAGTTGTGGGATTCTGTTTGTCCAGCCACTATCTATCACTGTCGGATCTATGTAAAAAATGTACAGCTTTCCGTCAGTAAAAAGGACCGTAGACCACTGAAAAATGTGCTCAAGGGTTAAATAGTTAGATGTGTTAGGTTTAAGCGTATCTAGAACCTGCAAATCTGCTATTGTGCTGCATATCGCTTCTTCATATGACGAGTCCTTGGTGCTGATCTGGTGAACGCTGATACCAAGTGCTCCTATCTCTAAAAAGCGGTTCACATTTAAAAAAAAAACTAAGCACAGGGAAATTTGTCTCTCTGGTAGTACAATGGACCATGTGTCAGACTGTTTTAGTTAGCTCCTCCAATAAAAAATAAAGTGCACGACTGGGTCGAACATAACTTTCTCGTTCATCAAAAGTTTTAATGTAAATGAAGTGGGAGTTGCTCATTGTGCAAGCTCCAAATATTTTTAGGGTGCATTTTCAATATGGTTGAAAAAAATTAGAAGTTGGTAATATTTGCTAAAAATAAGTTTTACGTAGCTGTTATTGGATTTTCATTGGAAGTTGGGGCATTGTTATTATTTCAAAGTTATACCGAAAATATGTGAATACCTACAGATCGGAATTTGGGTAGTAATTTTTGAGAAATATTTAAGAAATTGATGTGTTTGCATTTTTTGAGAAAAAACTAAGTACGTATCTTATTTCGAATACCGATTTTATCTTTAATATGCATTTTGCTCAAAATTGTTAGAGTGGATTTTGTAAAATTAGTCTGACAAAACAGTACCAAATATTGCCATGTTAAGTTTGAAAAATACTATTGCTTAACTATTTAGCTGAGTACAAGTAATTGTTTGGGAAGTAAGCATTTGGTTTTTAAAGTTTTCTCGAAATCGAAAATGGGGTTTTCGAGATATGAACAGTTTTTAAAGTGAGCGTTTCCAGTGATTCGAATTGAAAATTAAGGACGCAATACTTTTGAAAACATCAATATTACTTTAAGTTTGCATTTTGGTCAAAATCTTCCGATTTGAGGTAAACTAGGGAAAACTATATTTTTCAAAAATTACTTTTTTCAAAAATCCATTTTACGATAATACAGAGAAAAACTGAGTTTTCCATTAAGTTAGAAATGACCATATTACCTTAGAAATTCATTTTTGTTACAATCGTATGGACCGTTTTCGAGATATGTCCAAATTTAAAAAGTACCATTACTTGATTTTTTTGCGGAAAACTGAGTATGCAATTATGTTTACCTCACCTACTTAAGCTTAAATATCAATTTTTGTTGAAATCGTTAGAGCCGTTTTCGAACAAATGAAACTGGTATGAAAATGTTGTATGGGAAGTACCATTAATATTGAGGTTACAATGAAAAAAAAAAAAAACGGCCCCGAACTGTAAACCCCCAAACATTAAATCCGAAGTTTGAACGAAATCCGTTCAGCCGCTTAGGCTGTAGCCATCGGGACATACAGACAGACGGACAGAATTTTGCGACCCACTTCTTTGAGTTCGCCTATCATGGTAATGTCAGAATTGATTGACATCTCGAGTTCGAAATTTTGTACGAATACAATATCTTTGTCTTACTACGTAATGGGCATATACCACAGACCTAACGACTTAATAAAAAACTGACTATAGGACAATGGAAAATATTGCATAAACAACAATTCATTTAAAAAATATCTGCTACTTCGCACAACAACGCCAGCTGAGCGCACGTTTCACCACTTAGCCGGACTTGCAGGTTATCCCCTGATTGACGGGTTACTACCACTAACATTAGAAAAAAATACCTTCTTTCCGAAATTCAAGAATTTAGAGGGATTACAACCACCAACACTAAACAGCCATCGAAAACATCGCCCTCTTCGGTTAACACTCTCCGGCCAAAGACCTATGCAGTATATGTTTCCACCTACACGAGTAGCCAGTGAGCCTCAATTGTTATTCCGAGGTGATAAAACGTTCCATCATTTTCGAATTAACAGGAAAGAAAAAAAGGAAAAACCTCTTCCAGATCGAAATCCATTTTCTCATAACACCCCAAGAAAAGGGATTTACCTAAAGGTGCGACCGTCGTCGCGACGAACGTTTATCATTGTTATTTCTTACCAATAGTATCCTTTAAGCTCACCGTGCCTAGCCTTCAGTCCGCCCCTGCTCCAGAATCATTTTTCCAGCAGCCAGCAGGGAGCGCCGGCATTTTTTCTCACATTATGCAAATAAAATTATCGTTTGTGCAAACCCCCCCGAAATCGAGGCATCGGCCCACAGTGGATATCGGGTGAGGGTTTAAATATCCATTTTCGAGTACTAACATATTATTTGACACTCTTTATCTGGTCATAAATCTATCTTTCTCCTCACTCCCTGGTCCCTACCACGGTCTAGGTAACGGCTTTGGCATTTCAATATCATTGGGGAAGAAGGGTTCCAGATGATTTTGAAACATTTAACAGTTTTGTCCAACCGTTTGGACCATTTGGCGTATGGGTGCCTTTTATCATCATTTTGTCATTTCTCTGAACTTGTCCCTTATCCCTGGGAATATGAGTAATCGTATTAATATCGCCTGGTTCCTGGTAGAGTGGGAGAAAGTGGTGACAGGTTTACATATGGCGCGACATGAATAAGCGCATTGGTTTTGCGAATTGAGTGAGCTTATGCGTAACTGTTTGTATGACAATTGATACAGAAAAAAGTGGTTTAATGGGTAAATCCACTATTTATGCGAATCGGGAGCAATGAAGACGTAGGTAAAAGATTCCTTGAAGGTTTTTAGGTCACCGTAGAGCGCCGTACTAATAACAAATTTAAGTCTTGGTTTTAAATTTACGCAAACTCACAGTTACGAAATTTGTCAGGAAAATATTGCCACTGTGAACTACTAAAATTTAAAGTCGAAACTTAAAATGTTCATTGGTAAGGTTCATAGTTTTCATATTCTCAACAGCAATTCGATTTTTGTATTCCTTGAAAGTCTCTCCAGCTGGGCTCGATTATACTTGGATTGTCATGCATTTTTATTTACCTCGAATGAAATTTTTAATAACAATATTCCCTGAAAATATGACTCCTTTAGGTATCGTGCTAGTAGAAGAAGAGTAAGTCAGATGTCACTGAAATGAGAAAGTCCTTAATAGAAAATACAACGTATTACAAAAGTAACCAGCAAACCATACCGCCAAATCATTGACTGGTCTCAGCGTCATGCGCGACAGTCAGGCGTCTTTCCAGCTATCCCTTTCTTTGCGCTTTATTGCGTCGTTGCTTTTGCTAGGTTCATTTTGACCTCTTGGGCACTAAAACTGAAATATTTTTTAAAACATCTCGAAAGTAGATAAAAAACAAATGAAAGTAAAAAACAACAAGAACAAAAGTTTATTCGTATTCAGTCATAAAATAAAACTAAATACTTCAATAAAAATTAAAAAAATAATAGGTACATAATTTGTTTTTTAAATTGCCCCTGTTTGGCTAAAAACCCTTTCCGCATCTTCATTTGGGTGTGGCAAACATGGCAATTTTAAGGCCAGGTGAGTAAATACAATACTTAAATTAGCAAAACGGCAAACCAAAGAACGCATTACATTTCAAGAGAAATGAAATGGATGGCTGCACCTGCATTCAAAGAAAGAGAAAAAAAGGCGGTGTGTAGCGGCAGCTACAGCACTAAAAATAAATTTTGGACACTAAAATTAGCACTGACTTGGTAACGCTGCTTATGTGTAATCCAGGTGTGGTACAAATTTGGGCTGAATAGAAAATTACAATGCAAATATCACCAAGGTAGCCGCTCCTCGACCGTTTTCCTAAAAATGTATGGTAAAGATTGTTAATATTTTCAGCAGTGTTTCTTTCTTGGCAGTAACTGCAGTGGACTTCGTAGTGGACTCCCGCGCAAGCAGTTGTCCACAGTCTTCTACATTTAATTTCTACAAGCGGTCTTTTTTTAAATTGCGCTGGTCAAATGGAACTCTTCTTATCAAGCCTCAGCCGAGAGCAGATGGCAGATGACGCCGTTTAAAAAACAAAAGAATCTTCTTTTACACATGACTTGGAAAGACTATTTTCTTGAGGACCAACGATAAACAGGGAAGCGAGTTTAAGTCAAAATCACTATCCATGCTATTATTGCCAAGGCTTCCAAAAGCAACCCAACTACCCGGCTTATAAAGGTTGAGATAAGGTATCAAAAATCTACTCCTTAATTACAAATAGATCCGTCAGTTAACAGCGTTGTGCATAATAACAACAACAATAACTAACAAAGGTTACTCAAAGGACCAAATCTTACAACCCCCCTATAGATTTTGTGCATATAAATAACTGCAAAACAGCTCAAACTAAACCCTTACCATTTTATATAGCAGCTCAGGAAATAGCTCCGCTATTTGCACCATTATCCTTATTCAACAATTTATGCAGGCATAAACATTCATGAGTCTATACCGCAGTTATGGCCTATCGTAAATGTCCTCACCTGTCGCCATTTTCGACCTGCCGCCATTTTCATAACTTTCCAAACACAAATGTACATTTCACTTCCGCTCCCTATTACCCGTTTGCAGTCAAGCAAATGCCTTAGATACCCGGCTAATGGTTTCCGTGAGGACTGCGCTTTCTTCCATATACCAGCAAGTATTATGTACAAACATCTGTCCGTGCCGCAACAATTCGACAAATCGATGTGGGCATTCAAAATACCCGACATCGACTGTCGAGCTATAGCCATTTGTGTTTCGTCATTTTGTCCCACCTGGGCATATAGGGGTTGTATGTGGAAAAAAGGCGCACGGAACAAATTTGCTAAAACAACACGAAGGCTCCTTGTCTAGACGGGCAGGTAACGCGGTCGGTCGTCGTCGTGGGCTCGTATGTCACCTCACATGGACTTTCGAAAGTTGGGTCGGCCCCATTCAACGGTGCGGTGTATAAATGGTGGAATCAAAGTGCAATTTCACCGGTCATAAATTCTCCGACGAATTTATCACCCTATTAGTTTTAACGGTGGCAACAATGAAGGCAACTTAAGCTGGTTCGGTGTCTGCAGAGTTGTTTGGGTGTGTCGACTGTGAGCTGGGCGAAGAAAGCTCTGCGAACATAAATTATTTGGCGGCTAAGTGATGTCAACGCTTATTGATTTGATTATTAATTGTTGCTTGACTGGCGGGTGCTAAAGGACACCGAACAAGACTTTAGGCGTCAAACATACTTTGGCTAACGGCACAGCGATTGTTTGTGATTTTGATAAATTGCTTAGAGTTTGGGGGTGGCATCAGTTTGTTTGGGAGTTGTTAGAGGTTTCCATGAAATTCCCTAGGGAGGTAGGTATAGGCAGTATTCCAGTTCCAATTTAGTCCCTAAAAATAGTCCTTTTCAGTCAATGAGCAACATGTTTTTTTCAATCCACATTGCGAAGATGTTTCAGAGCTTCAGAGGCACGAAATTATGCGACTTTCGGCACCAACTAGAGTCTGATCTCTGACGGACTGTGATATTTAAGTCAAGCAACCACTGCGAAGGATGGTTGGAAAAAATGCCAGACTCCTCGCCACAGTTCAATTACTCTCTTAACTCAAACAAAAATATAAAATCACTTGGCGGACGGGGGCGACTAGGATAGAAAGTGCTTCCTCAATCTTAAATATTTAATATACGTATAATCTAAAAATCACTTCGCTGTCTGACATTTGCCGTCGTCGTTTGTTTCTTTGACATTTTGTACATTACAGGGCTGGAACTGTAAGGACATCATTGCTGAACCATATTTGGTAATCGATTTTAATTATGCATTAGAATTCGAAATGAGTCTCATGGAGGAGACAAGATACTTATTGCAAGACGTAGACGGGTATTTTGCGAGTTTGTTCAACTTTGATTCGAAGCATTTTTTTAACGGAAGACGACTTTTACCAATGAACATTTTTTTGAATTCATACCGATCAGGTCAGATTTGAAATCAACAAATGCTTTTTTGGAGAAACTATTTAACGCTCATCAACCCTGTCCAAGGTTTGTTCAAGTTTGGACATTCTTTGCAACAGCTTTCGGCCAAACGTTCCTCGCATAGTAATTATAGTAATTAAATAATTACTTTGCAGGGACAAAAGTGTAAGAGCTGATATTCATACTGCCGACGAGAGCATGGGAAGCTGCAAGCTTAATTTTGAGGGTTCTGTTCCAAGATAATAGACCAAAGAACTCTCATTCTGTCTTCAAATTTCTTCAACTTGTATTAAATTTTGTACACATTTTTTAAAGTGTCTGATGTTGTGATCTGTATATATAAATTCATCCTGCGACTGTTTGCACTAGCAAATTTAAAAAAGAACTGTCCGCCGATTGACATTCAATTTTGACACAACGTTTCATTCGAATCAAATTTTACAATTTCGGTTGCATTGGGTGACGAGAAATAGCATCAGCTAAATTTTGCATATATGTAGTTAATTTAAAAAAACACACAAAATTAATCTATATGCAAAATTTAGCTGAAGCTATTTCTCGTCACCCAATGGAACCGAAGTTGTAAAATTGGGACATTTCACATAGATCACGAGTAAAATTCCAAAACTGCCAAAATACAAAAGTTAAATATTTCATCTCCACAGTTTGTAGGGTGTAAGTCTTTATTAGGTATAGGTTATGAAACTATGAGCCCATATTTTAAATGCTCTTGCACCGGCAGCCATTTTTACCAAATTTCGAAATCAAAGCTCTAAAACATCCCGAGATGTATCGTTTTTAATGACATTGATGCATCAGAGGTGACACGGCCTTGAGATTTTTTTTACAAGAAGTGTGTTAGATTATTATAAATCGATACACGAAATTTCGAAATTGTAACTACCATAAGTGCAATATGGTTTGAAATGATTTCTTCGTATGGAAAATGCCACTCCTCGTTGTCCCTGCCCACATTTTTTTGAAGTGCTTTACAGATAAAAATTTACAAAACATAGCACGTAGAGCTCCCAAAAAAGCCAAGATAAAGCGTTTGGATGTATGCATATTATGAGTACGGTGACCATGTTTTAGAATACCAAATAATGCAAATAGAAAAAGAAACTAATATCGACACAATTTTCAATTATTCAATTATTTATTTCATATAATAAATAGGTAGGTACTTTATAAAAAAAAAGCTTTAATAGATTAAATTAGCTAGTAATGGATTACTAGTTTGGTCGTTCTGCAAGTTAGGACACGTTAGCACTATCACTTTGTTGAATGTTAACGTTATTGCTTTTAAGAAATTGAATAAAATACAAAACAAGTAATGAAGAACATCTTAAATAAAAAAAAATTTACATATTTTCATAGAAAATAATTCATAATGAAAATCGCCTTCAAATTCGGAACGGATGGTCACCATAATTATGGGCCAAGTGAAGTATGTCTAAGTGGAACTTTTCGTTGTATCAGAATGAAATCTTCATATCAGGGGGTTCTATACCTTTTACCGGTTGAAACTTATTTTTAAATGCATCTTAATACTCCTAGAAGCACAAAGGCTATGTCGTTGTTGTCACGCCTAATTTTTGGGAGGGTTATTGGTTTAAATGTACTTTTTAGCTGAATTTAATTTTCTCAAAAAATTCTTGATCGATAAAAAGAACATAATAGCAATAATAGTAATAGTAATAATTCCATAAATATATTCAGATATCAATTAGCTTTGTGCTTAAGCTACAACATTGACAAATTTAAATTATTAATTCTGTACAAATTGGAACAAGGGGACCGAGCCTAAAAAAGGGCCTCCACATAAAATACTAGTATAGCAAAAAAAAGAACAAAAACATTTATTTATAACAATAAAAAAAAAATTTAGGTATTCATAGAAACACTTTTTTTTTTTTCATATTTTTGCATTCTTTTTCGTTTAATTAAGAATAAAATCTTACTTAAAGGAAAAAAAGTAATTTTGCTAACTTTTATTAAAAGTGCGGGCCACGGGTCTTGATGCTTAAAAATTAGCCATTTGGACCCTAAATTCAATTCTGATCTGAAGCACTGTGTATCGTTTTCCACTGTTGCAACGGACCGAAAGTGGGGTGTGCTGCATTCCAGTCAATGTTGCCGCCGTTTTTTTTTAAAGTGTAACAAATTTTTTCAAAAAGTGTAACAAATGGAAAAAATGTAACAAACTGGAAACAAAATTTTAATTTTATAATTTCACAAAAAAAAGGTCTTAATTGACCTACCTGTCCATTTTGTGTTAAATAAAAAAAAAAACAAAAAAAGAAACAAAATTAAATGCAGAGAAGGACATTGCGTGTTCACAGCCGGGGTTGTGGCAGGAGAGATATAGTCAAAAATTCAGTCCACATAAGTAGGACGAACGCTATCCCGTGTACCAAGCTTAGCATCAAAAGGAACCAGTGCAGTGGGATTTAGTAAAAAAAAAACTAAAAGCAAACTTTTGCATTTCAAAAAGTCATGCGAAAGCGAATGTTTGCTTTCCGTAATTATTTGCGTTTTCGTCTTTTTATTCGCAATTGCATATGGTTTTTCGAGATCATTTTAATATAGTTCAATGGACTTTTTTTTTTTGTGTATGAAGGAATAGTCACAGAAAATGAAAAACGTTAATGAAAAAGCTGTCGTTTTATACCGAAACGAAAATGTCTTTCGTTTATGGAGCTATGTACTAGAAGCAAGAAACAAAAACGAAAACAAACGAAACGTCACTTAAGCTAGGTCAGGTTGAATTTGACTATGAGAGATCATCACAAAAGACCAGTAAGCCCATCGCCATCTCAAGGGACTTTACTTCTGTTCTTTTTGCTCTCGCGGAAAAAAAAATGTTTGTTCGTTTGCGAAGTTATATGAAACGTGCAAGCAAAAACGATTGAACGTTTTGATCCTACAGAATCGAATTCCAGTCCAGATCTTTACTATCCAAAACATATGAGCTCTCTCTGACAGTTGATCAGAAACGGTTTTGAGATGACATTTTGTAATAGTTGGCGCAACAGGCCCCTACTCTACCCTCCCTACCTTAGGCTAAGCTAAGTTTTGGGTATGTGGTTTTTATTTTTGCGACGAATGGAGGGGATCTACAATTTTATGCCGAGTCCAACCGGCAAATTGAGAAGCTCTTCAGTAAACAAACTGCACCACCCTAATGCACCACTTTAGGAGTGCCAGAACCTACCTATTCCTACTACTCTATTTCATGGCAGTTATACTCTCGGATGTTTGTCAAACGCGAGAGGTGTCGCAGTGGAGACAAAATTACGGAAATGATAGTTCTTTAAATATTTATGATGCTAAGACCATTCAGATGTATTCATATAAGCCCAATGAAGATCTGCGCAAAACAATCATATATGGAAACTAAAGGCAACAGGTACAATACAGTACAATCGACTCGCATCACCATGCACAAAATCCATTCTCATTTAATTGGTATATACAAAATACCCAACTGGTACAAGCTCACAGATTCCACGAATCACATATTGAAATCACAATTTACCTAATCGATTCTTGTGACAGACTGTGAAACCTTTTAGGGACTCTGACAACTTCATTTCGGTTTATTGTAATCAACTCAATTACACTCGGAGTTTCTTAGCAGTTAAACGCCACATAAACAATTCCGTTTAGGAACGGGGTTGTAATCAATCAAGTTTCATAGCCCTCACAATATTCCAAGGATTGATTCTCGTCCTCATACATTATGCATGAGGGTGTTTGGCTCCCAGCGCTGGGTTGTTTCGTTTCGTTCCATCACGAAAGCAGCGACGTCCTCTTTAACAGTTCGTCTCGATTTTCCTATAGGTACCTCTACCAAGCGAATGTTAAATCTATGAGTTCTCAAAATCCACACAAAGCTTGTGGCAGCAGAAAGAGGGGTGGGGGGGTGTCTTTCTGTTTGTCTCTGGAAATTCATACAAATCTTTGTAAAGTGATTTCGCATCTGCGAGAGTGCGAGCATGTGGTGTAAGTATTCTCAAATATTTCTCTATGAGAGGATAATAGCTTTTGAATTATATACCTAATCCAAAGAGGATTCACCACAGATCCTTGGAGGCTCGATATTTATTCGAAACGTAAACACCAACTACATAATGACAAATTGACTGGGAAGCGCCGGTATAGTTTGTCCCGAAGCTTATATCTTATCGAGACTAAACAAACAAACAAACAGCTGAAGGACATGTTGCCGATTACAGATAGAACCACTAATAATAGCTCCTGGTGACTGTATTCATCTTGCAGTTTGAATAGTCAAATATTCAAACCAAAAATAAAAACATAAAACCAACCAACCAAAAAGCTCAACTCGGTTCTTTAATACACTACACAAAAATGGGTCTAAGTAAATAAAAATAATGTCCTTTCACACTGCCCAATCTGGATAATCACACACAACGCAAACGTCTCTCACTGGATCTCGATGTGTGCAATGTGCTTGTGCATATAGCCAGCTAAAATGTGCGCCAAATTTATCTCAAACAGACACCGACCACTCACCGGGAACACATCATCCATGCCCTGATATGGATTCACTACAGAGGACATTCCTACGGGTCCACGAAAACAACCATCTCACGCCAAACCGAACCCCAAACTGGTGAAGGAATTATTTTGTGATTGTAGCCGTCTATTCAATTCAAATTCAATAACATCCGTTGCCAAGATAAACTTGCTCAGTCATCTACGCACAGCATTAGCATGAGCAAAGGATACCGCACCGATGACGGCACGAGTATTATCTTTGTTCGCAAATATCAATTTCGTTATAGGGCTTAACTCCAAAAGGATTAATGCCATAGGTGAGGTTCACCCTCGGGAATAATGGCGCCAGCTATTCATCAAGATTATAATTAGATTGAGGAGGTATTAATTGTACCTTTATTGTGCTGCTGTAATGTATGGAGCTTATTAAAAATGATGAGGATACCATGCGAGCGGAGGTATGCCGTGACACGAGATAACTTCCAAGGGCCAATGGAGTCATTGCACGGGCACGAACCCGCCAAGGCGAATACAATTTTAGCGGATTTTTTTTGGGTTATATTGATATATGAGCCAAGCTTTGAATGGGGAGAATATGCCGTAAAGCGCAGGTATGCGGTCGCTAGAAGGTAGTGCACTTGAGATACTGAACGTTCATCCAAAACATGGCATTTGCAGATTTCACCCCGCGGGTCCTTGAACAACATCGGCTTGAGCTAGTCTTGTTCAAAATCAAGTCGAAACTAACAACTCCTTCGTCTGAAGATATGCTTGCGTTCCTAGCCTTAAAAGACTGAAACTTTTTTAGTCTAGATTCCTGGGCCTTACAAATTTCTATACCTACCTATTTTCGAGTTTTATATTGACAACTTTGAGGTGATTCCTAAAGCTATGTTAAGGTTGCTCAGAGCATCTTTTTAAAGGTGGTTGGAATGCACTATTTTTAGAATTAATCTGACTGATTTTCCAAAGAAACATTTTCAGAATCTTGGACTTTAAGAGCGATTATTTATAGGCAATTTGGGAATTAAGTTTAAAGAAGCCCTGGTGTCTTTAAAACAATTTATGAAGGGACTCCCACCTGGGTTTCAAGTGCAGTCTTTGATCTGGATTTATTGCCTCTCCTCAAGACAATTGTTGGGCCACACAACGCAGCAATTTTTAAGTGGATTTCCGAGATTGTATTTTGAGGGGCTTAGTGAATAGAGAGTTGGACTACTGAGCCTGGGCCCAATAGGGTCAACCGTAAGCCTCTGGAAAATCTCAAAATCAAGTTAAAGGGAGTTTTCAAGTGGGCCCGAAAAAGCACAAGCAAAACCGTCTTTCTTGATGCGAGCAAATTAATCAAACAGAATTTTTTACAACCATGACAATGACTGGATTTGCTAACTCTTGTTGAACCAGATCCGACAATTTGAAGAGCTTGTAATGTCAGACTCATTAACCGAAGATCTGAAATGAAAAACTGATTTCAATTTTATTTTTTAGGATTAGACTTCGAAAAAATACACAATACGTACGATCGTTCTTAAAAATGTTCACGAATTCAAAAATTTTTATCTTCAGCATTATTGGAATATACGTGAAAAAAACTCGCTAAAAAATGTATCGAAAAACAAGTCAAAAATCGGGTCAGAGAACGAGGAAAACGTGACGAAAACCGCGTTCAAAAACCCACCGAAATTGCGTCAGCAAAACTCTGAGCAAATTGGGACAGGCTTTTAGGCGGGAAACGAGTTTGAAGAATTTGTTGCAAGAATCGTTTTCTGTGACTATTTTGAATTTTGTACCCGTATTTGGGTTGTTTTGATAAATAAATTTAAACGAGGTCCTGTGCGCCTTTCTTGTCGGTTTTGCAGCTGTGATCTTAATTTCAATTAGAGGACAATTTCTAATGGATTTTTTGGAGCAAATTGTAGCAGTTTGAATGGTTATTTTTTAGGAAACTTTTGGAAGGGCTTTATGGGCAGTATTTGAGGCAAAATTTTCACATTTGTTGGGTCGGTTTTTTAATATTCGGCTAATTTGTTAAATACTATTTTTTATTTATTGTTTGTCTGCTTTAGAGCAAAGGAAAAATCGTGTTTTAAATCAAGTAAAAAGGAAAATATCTTACAATGCCAAAGTTTTTGTAATCAACCTTTAAAAGCCCTTTTGGGAAGACTTCAAAAATTATTTCGAAAGCATTTTTATGGTTTTTTAAACTAACGATTGGTTTCTCAATTTCAATCCGGAAACTGACCTTTTTTTTTTTTTGTTGGAGGTTGTTAATATCCGTTGGAGCACTCAGACACAACTACTGGTCAATTGTACTGAGCTTAAAGCCGGAATTAAACCCACTGACAAGTTTATAATTATTTCTGAGACATTTGCTTAAAAGGCTGTTTCAGGCACACTTTCTACGGCGGACTTCATCCGAGAGTACTACTCAATTGTCATCAAAGAGCTCCTCAATTATGCATTCGGTCTTGGCTTAAAATTGTTGGTGCCTTCTGGTTTTGCCAAAAACTAGAAAAACTCCAACAAAACGAATTGTTATGGGAAGTTAGGCCTGTTGCGTCAACTATTTATTTTTTAGGAGCGACTTGAATGGATTTATAAGAAATTTCGTTTAATAAGGTGAGCGTAGGTAATTAGAACAACATTCTTGATCTAATTTTGTGTACGCAGTGAGGTTTTCAAAAACATTTTTACCATGACTTAAGAAGTGGTTTTGGGCGGGGCGATTTCTAAGAAAATTGCCAGAGCAAGTTTAGAGGCAATTTAAAGGACCGTTTTATGGTGAAATAAGGGTTGCTTTCAAAACTTATTCTGACCGCTTTAGCGATTTCTATGGTTTTTATTGATGAAGTGTTTGACTCGATCTTATGGCGTTTTCGATTGCAGATCCGAGAGAATTGCCCCGAAATTCAGAATTGACCTTTTCAATGAAATTCGTTGGAGCACTTTTGTAATAGTGGTAGACACCATATGAGAGATTTGGTTTTCTGTTGCTACTTTTTTTTTGTTTTCTGCAGTAATAAATACAGCCAAATCAATACATTTCAATTAAAGTTTACATTTTGCACGCATAATTTTATATTTTCGTCGTGATAAAAATTGACCTGGAAGCGCACCAATTTTTTCAATGAAACATAGAATACATCGAAAGAGCACTTCTAGATTTGCTTTTCATAGAAAGGGCAATTATTTTCTTCAATCGAAAACGCCATTAGAGGCTAATGGAAGGCGGAATATATTTGGAATTTCTTTTGGGACTGTCTTTGTAGACAACTTTTGAGACTGTGTTTAGAACAACATTTTTAAGTCACGGGGTGATACTTTTCTAATAACATTTGGTTTGTCAGTTTTTTTTTGCAATTTTTCGATTACGACTGATGAGACAACATTTAGGGCAATTTGAGGAGTTAATTTTGAAGCGAGGCCGAATTGCCGCACAAGTGAACGAGTACTTCGCGACGGAATTCACTTATGGTAAGATGATTGAAATCGCAAGACGTATTGCTTGTTAACGGATTGGTTAATTTAAGCGCAGGTTTGAGCACTACGAGCTATAGAATGACATGGTGACTTCGCGATAAGTTTCAGCAAATTTGTGAGGGTTTTCTGTTACATTTCGGGGACAAATTTGTTATAATCAGAGTGGTTTTGGGAGAACATACTTTTAAAAGCGGTTGTCGGAAGAATTTAAAGGGCAACATTTCAAGGCAACTAAAAGTTAGAAGCAACTTGGAGATGGGCTTAGTATTTCATGTAATTGATTGGTGTTTTGAGTTCTAAGCAAATGCTTTTTAAATCTGAGGTTTTGAAGTCTTCATCGATATATCCAAGTTGACACAAGCAACTTTTTTTGAAGTTTGGAAGACCATTTCTTTCTCGCCCGCACTCAAGGTATTATCAATATTGAACAGGGCAAATTTATTTTTAGCTCGAACCTTAGTTAGGTTATACAACATACCTAATTTTCGGAACTTTTGTTCGGCAGTCCTTGCAGTCACCTATATGGCTGGCTTAGACACAAGTTGCAGAAAAATTGTGATGGAATAGAACTTGAGAACTTGGTGAAAAGGATAATTTGTCGTAGTTCAGATCGCAGTTTTACTATAAGTGAAATTTCCTCGGCGCAAGGTCATTCCATTTACTATACCAACTATTTTTGCATCGTAGTGCTTCCAAGGCCACTTGTTTTGGTAATCTTTCCAAAGGCGTATTGAAGACTTTCAAAATGTAGTCCACTTGAAGTTTAAGTGTCTTCGTAGCCCGTGGAGAAAGACCAGTCTCCAGCATTATGATATAATTTGGTGTGTTGAGTGGCAAACGGAGTATCCTTTTGACATAAAACTTCAGTAGTTTTTCCACCTCCTCAAACCGGCTGCGCTTCGTACATCATAGATGACTCTGCGACCGCCTCGAAAACACGAAACTTGCTGCTATGAGATATATACTTGTTAGCAAAGCATTTTCTCCAAGTTGTATTTATCACGGTTTTGGCCTTTTGAAACTTGCATTTCAGGTGTTCTTCCATGCTTAGGTTTCGTGTGAAAAGCATAACGACTTCGATCTGTTCACCGTTCGAAAACCATTTCTCGTTGCTGCAAATTCTTCCACTACCTTTCAAGGCTGTTCCGTGACCTGCTTTATTCTAGTTCAGTTTCGCTCGACTGCATTTGTTATTTTAACGAAAGGCACTTAATGCTTACTTGTCATGGTTTAAGCTTTGAATATTCGTCTAAATAGATCTGTGCTCGCTGATCTAGATTACAACTTCGAATATCAACGTATGCTGTCATGCTACTGATTTACAAAAGAACCATTTCCAAGCACCCTTAACTCGCAAATACCCCATTCCCGCCTGAATGACCCGCAGTAAACGGCACAGATCCAGTCCTCCGATTCGCATTAAATTGAATGTTCTCCTTTGACAAGAGGTAAACCAATCTATACGCTGTCCCCCATTTTATATAGACACAAATACCGAAGCAACCATAAAGTTTACCAAAGTATCTCCCCATCTTAGGAGCCTATAAAACGGCCGCTGTGTATTATTTCTCCACAAATATCCGAGCGAATGAAATCGAAAAGAAATTCCACAATAAAAACTCCCTGTGTCCACTTCGTTTACCGAAATATGATATGGAAGTCCTGAAAACAATACTCCGCCACATAAATGACTACCTCCAACCATCTGAAACAACGCCGTCCCCCGGGTACAGAGAAACCCACCCCCACTCATTCAGTTCGACCGCCCGTCCATTTTCACCCCCGCTCATCCAGCGATAAAACCGCCATAAAGAGCTTCTTGATGTTTTCAAAACTCCATAAATGCCATATGCTTCGACGGGATTTTATTTAAAAATTATGCGAAAGCCATAACGCTCGTAATGCTGTTGATGTTCGGCATATTCGTCCTGATGGAACATTCAAGTGAGGACTCGTCCCGTGTTGTGTTGGCAAATGTATTCAACATTCAATGGGGGCCGGGGGAGGGCCGCTTAATGGCAGCCCCAGGCCTAGGCTGCACCTATCATCATTGATATTGAAATGTGGGCAATTCTCATAAACGACCGGGGCCAAATCCTGTCACCCAACAATGGTCGATCGCACATGCAAAACCAAATGTGCCGTCGTCCTTTTTCGATGAGAGATTTACCGCCAATGGCTACATCACGCCTCGAAACACTTGCTCATTGTATGGGGCGGCGTAACATCCGAGACAGCCCCCCGTGCGAAGCAACCTAACGACAGCATCAGGAACAAGAAACAATCTCCTATTATCCTTGAAGTCACGGTGCTTATATAAATCTGCCCATTTGCTTTAGCCTCACCTTGTGTCGTCAGGGGCTTTAGTCACTTATCCTCCCCTCCGGGGAGGACAATATTATTTGGTGTAAAGTTTTTGGAGGTCCCAGTCCCGGTACCGGTCTCGCCACCGAAAACTGTCAGAGTAGAAATTTGCTTGCCAAAAAAATACATTAGCATGAAAAATAGATTTCCTTTTCGAAATCGATTCCAGCGAAATACCGAAATAAAAATAAACTCTCTGCCTGAATGAGGGGGGGGGCGGGGGCGGGGGCAAAAGGATCTTTTCTCAGAGCGAGAGGTGGAAAGAGCATGTTCGCAGTTCGCTTCGTGACCGATGTCAGAAAGTTTCGCTTTCCTTGGCTATACCTTAAACCTTATACGTTATACCCATCGTTTGGCGTTGTCCTGTTTCGGTTGCCTGTGGTTGTTGCTTGGGATTTATTGTTCTCAGGCTCACCGTTCAATTTATATTTTCGGGTTCTCGGTATTGACGGTGGGTGGCACTGGCGCACTGGCGGACTTGCTATTTTATTTCTTTTTCGGTTTTCTTAAAATTTTATTTTTGCATTTCGTTGCTCATTTGATAAATTGTCGGGATAAAGTGTTTTTGTTTTGTCTGCCGAAGTGTAAGTGGTGGCTGTGTCCCCAGGGGGGGACTTTTGATTGAATAAAGTTGTTAAGTTTACCTTTTCAATTGTATCAAAAGCCTCGGGGGGAGATTGAGAATAATTGCAGTACTCGGGTTGTTTTTTTCTGTGTGAATAAATGTCAAGGAAACTTTTCTGACAGTTGAAAAGGAGCTGAGAAAAATGATTGGGAAGGGAATTGATTTCTATGGTGTGTGCGGGTTCTTTTTTCCGGAATTCTTTTACAAAATCTGTCAAAGATACACTTTAGCACTTAGGAAGGAGTTGGCTTTTTTGTTGTTTTCCGCTTGTCTCGAGGTATGCAAAGTCGATCAATTATCGTCAAGATTTTTGGTTCGGTTTGACATATCGGTTGATTGACTTTCGGAAACCTTTGGGCATGGGCACCTCTTTTGTTAGGCCAAAGAGAGAGAGAGAGAGAGCACCTTTTGGAAAAGGGTATGTTCAAGTTTCACCGAAGGACTGTTTTATAATTATTTACGCCACGGACATTTCTCGGGGGTGGTTTCAAGCAATCAATTTCCTCTGAGTTTCAGACGATTCCATCCGACTTTTGTCCCTCAGCCTATCGGACTGGACTTGTAAACCATCAGCTCAGCGGAACATTTGATGTGACAGTCGTTAGGAACTTCTTATTGCTTCGAAAAGATCTAGAAACGAATCAGTTGTTGCTCCAATACAAAGCCGCATGCTGTGATAAGCAATTATTCAGATCTTTCGCTTGAACCTCCTAAATACGAATGCAAAGCTACCACAATCGTCTGCCACAAAATGGAGATAGAAGTCTTTACGTTTTATTACCTTTGAAGGCGTGTATTTTGTAGTATACCACAGAAGTATACTACAGTAGAAATCTGCAGTAGTAAGTTACACCACTGTTGTCGGACTTTTTGTAGTACGTTTCACCACTGTAGGCATGTATGGCTGGGAGCATTTTCTACGAAACACTAAAGAAGGAAGGCTGGGCTTCCAGATCACTGTAGCGTTTTAGACAGCAAATCTGCAATCTAATGCTTGAAATTCGATTCTATAAACTCTTATATTATACCAAGACTGGGCACAGAGGCATCCCAGGAAATTGTAAGACTGATAATCTGCAATTGTTCTATCTAATCTGCAAATAAAAATGTAGCTTTGATATTCTGAACGCTACAAAATCATAAAAAAGTAAGGTGCTATAAAAATAACAAACACTCGGTGGACAAGTGGTTCAAAACTGGTATTATTCACTCTTGGGGACAGAATGTAGCTACATATAATAGGTGGCATCGCAGGACACTGTCCTATAGCATGTAACAATGCTTGGCGTATTTTCAAATGCTTTTCGTGGAGGCTGTCTGGAAGGGAAGACCATTCTACGCTTTGTCGGTACTTTTCCGGCTCTTCTACAAAAAACAAAAGATACTTCTGGAAGCATTTTACTTCAACGATAAATAAAAACATCAATACCTTTGGGGTCTCTTAAGTGATGAGAAGCTTAAGCTGGTTCAACGAGTAGTGGGAAACAGCTTCCTAGATCTAAGTGTATCGGCTTTTTATCGACAGCCACATTCATCGACAGTAACCTAACTAAAATGTGGACGAAAGATTTGTGGCGCGTATTTTGTAGTATACTACAGTAGTTTCCTACAAGACTGTGGGCGGGCGTTTTGTAGTAAACGACGGTGGAGTTCTACACTACTGTGTGAGAGCGTTTTTTAGTGTACTACAATAGTGAGCTACACCTCTGCTTTTTGTAGTATACTACACAATTTTGACAGTGCGTTTTGTAGTACACTGCACCATTGTTGTGAGTTTTACATGTGGTATACTACACCATTGTGGGCGTGCTGTCTCTGTCGCAGTCAACTGTAGTTTGCAGTAGTGGAAAGTATCAACCGGACAATGGAGTCAATCTCCGAGGTAAATTGTCGCAATAAAACCTAAGCAAAGACCCATTTCTGAAGGGGTTCAAATTGATTGCATCTTGAATCGTCTAGCTCCATGTAGGACGGTAAAAAAGTCGGGTAAAACTAGATACATGTAAGGATTTCTTCATCAAGACTGGATGCAGCAAAGCATAGATCAAGATTACAATTTTTACGCCAACTGAGGCGACTAGTGGAGTAGTGAGTCCTCATGTAATTAAAATAAGAGATATGTGCAGTTTTCATCAGCCGTCTATAAGTGATTAACCACAGCCAGGAGATTTTTTTCATTAGCGACATAGTTGGCGCAACAGCTCATTGGCAGGGTTGCCACTACCAAAACCATGATTTTCTAAACTCAAATTATTTTACTTGATCTTTAAAATTGCTTTTTTAAAACCAAACATTTATAAAACATAAGACTCAGTAAGGAACGTAGTAGGAACTTTGTCAGTCTAGTAATTAAACAACGTCAACAACGTTGTGCACAAAATTACCAGCTAAGAAGGCATAACAAACCTTTAACAAATTACAGTTTTATGTGTGCAAATAAATAATATGATTAACTAACCTATCCGTATCTCAATGTATAGTTATAAACAGAAACAGAAAATATTTCGAAGCTCACCATCTGTCAAAAGAAGAAAATGAGTGCATTCAGTAATTTTTTGAATAAAATAGGTTTACATGGATGGTGCAAATGCAATGTTTCACTCAGAAACAGTAAGGCAGCATTTAAATGAATTGATATCGAGTTCGTATTTTTGGTGCTCCTGCTCAAAAAGTTACCAACACCAGATAAAAATCACCAAATCACCAAAACTCAAAATGCAAACAAATTAAAAAAATTACCAAAGTGGCAACCGTGCTCATTTGATGCTTTTAAAGGACAATTATTCTCTCGGATATTTTTTATCAGACGTTTGCGAGTGGCAACGAAGTGGAGAATATCTTTAAATGTAATTTTCTTTTGCAGTAGTCAAGCACAATAACCACGTGAGCCACTGCTCCTACATTATAAATGGTGATAAAAATCTAATAACAAAGGATCACGTTGCGCCATCAAGTAGATATTTATGAGTATCCGGCTAAGGCTTTTTTTTTCAAAAAGGCATCTTTTTCTTTATTTAAAAAATTTTTTTATTTTTTTTTTGACTAACTAACTTTTTATTTTGTATGATGTATGAATTCAAGGACGATCTGATGGACTAAAATCATGTTTGTTTTGTTCAATACTTTGTACCTACTTAAGAAATTAAAAAGTCATGAATTTTGTTGCTATTAAGAATTTCTTCTGTGATTCATAACTTATAAGGTTTTTTTCTGGAAATGAAAATAGTTTTTTTTTATTTTCTTATATTTGTTTTTAATTTTTGATTTATTGTTCCAGTCTACCTAAAAAAATAGTTTAGACCTTACTTTATTGAAAAAGTCATCTTTTTTTCTCAACTTGTCATTTTTTTGTCAAAATTTGTTGGCAACGCTCCTGTTACCCTAAGTTGTAAACGTTTTGAAAACAGTATTTCAATTTGTTAAATGTTAATTTGTCTGGAGGAAGGCGGACCGATGAGAAAGGGTTATTCCCACCGTAAACCTCCTTGAAGGAAGTCGTTCTTGATACAGCCCAGACTAAAAATTATTTTCCTAGCACACACTTTTTTAAAAATTAATATTTTATCTGCAATAGCTGGCAAGTTCTATATGAAGTCATTATGCCAGTACACAAGTCCTCGAAAAAATATTCCAAACAGAAAGCCTCATCCGCAAGAGAAAAACTAACTGATCAATATATCCTATGACATAAGACATTCCAAAAGCCATACGTGACTTTGAAAAGTTATCCAATAATTCACCAGTCCCCGGAACATTTGTCGCAAAGACTGCGTGTGAACTCGAAATGAGGCGGTCAGCATATGGAGCGCAAACTTATCACATATAGAAAAGTTTCCTCCCAATCCGACGAAAAACTGCAGATTAAAATCCGAAAAAGTAACAGAAACTGTACCAGCCAAGTGGAAAGTCTCATAAAGCCATCCCAATCTCGGGCAAGCGCAAAAAGTTTATTTTCTTTTTTATTTCTAATAAAACGAAAAGTTTGTCTTGTTTTCTAAGAATTAATGCCACACAACCATGGTCCATGGGGCAACAATGAACAGGTTCCTTATCCACTAATGTTCCACTACTTACCGAAGAAACAAAGCTCTAACAAGACCAGACCAGAACTAATCCCCGGGACGAAGCTTCACTTAGGCCAAATGGAAAGTTTCCTCTCACCGAATTTTAGTAGATTAAACCACCACACGTGATGTTTATACCAATTTGCCAGGCAGTAAGTTTTCTGCATATATACCGAGCAGGTGAGGAGGTCTTTTTTTTGTTGTTGGGGGTTTAGTGTTTGGTTAACTCTGGGACAGACATCTAAGCACACATATGCCGGCAGTTGACCGAAATAGCAACCAACAGATATATGTGCTCGCACTGTTTAGAGGGAAACCCAATATTGGCTGATGGATGAGGGATTCTTGAAGTTTGTTTGGCGAAACTTAATCCATTTGTTCGAGGATAGTTTCTTGATTTTGAACGGTAACTGTATACTTTGAAATCCTACCTGTGTTCCACAATCGAGCTATGAGTGAATTCAGATACAAAAGAGGCAGAGAGCGCTGTGGTTGCGGTACAAGTTTTAAGTGCCTCGCTTGGTAGTGCGATTACACCTCGAACTCATAACACTGCGCGTAGTCCTTGGAACTAAATATTCAGTCTGAGACGTAGTGCACGGACCGATGAGGTGGAGGTAGGTGTGTCGTGACGCCGTTCGAATTGTACGTCGAAAGGTACGATCTTCGACTACTATTAAGCAAATGTCACTGCGATGAGGGTAGGTCTTCCAAATGAGGCACGACATTCGGGACGTATGAGTATAAATCCTTTAGAGAACAGAGTCTATACTTGAGGATTTTTGAATCAGGAAAGTCTTAGAGAAGAACGTATACAACTGAGAGGAAAGATGCGCTCCAGTATGACGCCCAGTATAAGTGTTTTGAATTCCAGGTCTACTCCGATTCAAAGCGCCAGTTATTAACTAAGCAGTCAAGTGAGTAAATCAAAACCATTTCCATCAGCCTAGGTCCTCATCTTCTAGCTGAATTATTCGTATATGTTCAGCAAAGCACCCAAAGGCTGCATAAAAAAAATAAACAACTTATCAACACCGCTTCCTTTTGTTCGTATTCTGAAGTTAGAGCGGGAAAAGTTTGAATTCTCACATTGTTTCCTGGAGTTGTTCAATAGCGGAAACAATATGCAAATTACTTTGCGAGATAACTCTTATGCGACAGAAAAAGTTCATCTTTGATCTGAGGAAATGTACATTTTGTGACATTTTCCGTGCAGGCGAAAGCAACGAAAACTAAGGGATGAACATGATTTATGAGGAGAATTTCCCTGAAATAAGGAGTCTTAAAAAATAAAACACCGCGTATTTGTATTGTAAGATTTTGATGAAGGTATGTTCGAAATGAAGCCTGTGTGTTCTTATCGAATTTAAGATTTTATGACGCTCACATTATACTATAGCGATAGGACTCTATTTTTAACTTATTTCAAAAAACGGACAAATAATAACGGATATAGTAGATTAGACTAGATTAGAGGGATACAGTTGTTGACTCCTCTTTGTTCAACAGGGTTACACGGTCTTGAACAAATGTAAAGCAAAATTTAAACATTTTTGTAGCCCAAAATCGGAGCACAAGGTTAGCCCAAGAAGTACATTTTTTTTATACTTCAACAAAAAATTTAACACATTTTTGTAAAAAAAAAAATACTGAGAAAGGAAAACTGATTTAAAATGACAAAATAGATGAGTGAAATTTGTGAATAAAAAGTATTTGGAAATTGTAATTGCCTAGGGATAGAAAAGCGCTGTAGAAATAAGGACTTTTCCAAGACAATTTGTCCCATTTCTGACAAATATCCCAATCTGGCAAGTTCAAGAGAGATTTCATCCCTTCCAGTTCTTACTTCTTTCGAAAAAGATTCTTTTTATAATAAATTCGTAACATTTTCCCACTTTTCTTACACTAAAGGCTCTCTTCAGTCGAAACTTGTAAATCAGTGAGTAAACACCTATCAGTGATTTTGTTTTTGGTGCTGAGTTTTGTGAATGTTAATAAGGACTTCCAGTTTTGTTAATATAAATTAAAAAAAAACTTTAGCTATTTCAAATGGCAATATAAAAAATATTTTTTATTGTATTGTGTAATTTTTAAATATATCTGCTAGTATAATAAATAAAGTGCACGACTAGGTCGAACGTAACTTATTCGTTCATCAAAAGTTTGGTTGGTTGTTTTCTTATTTTATTGAATAGGTAGGTAAAGATCTGAGAACCGATGCTAGATAAAAGAAATGGGTGCAAATGAAGTGGGAGTTTCTAATTGTGAAAGGAAGTGGCTGCAATTATTTTAAGGTGCATAGTCAACAAGGTTGAAAACAGGGTATTATTTGCAGAAATGATGTTTTGCGTAGCCTGTTATTGCATTTTTATCGGAAAATTTAGCATAGTAATTAAAAAAAGATAATTTTTTTTCGAATTTTTTGAGAAAAACTAAGTACGTATCTTATTTCGAATACTGATTCTATCTTTAATAATTTAATGTATTTGGATCAAAATCGTTAGAGCGGTTTTTGTAAAATTTCGCAGACAAAATAGTACAATGTTTAGTTTGAAAAATACTATTGCTTAACTATTTAGCTGAAAACCGAGTACAAGTTATTGTTCGGGATGTAAGCATTTTTAGGGTTTTATCGAAAATGGGGTTTTCGAGATATGAGCAGTTTTTAAAATTAGCGTTTTCGATGATTCGAATTGAAAATTAAGGGCACAATAATTTTGATAACTTCAATTTTACTCTAAGTTTGCATTTTGGTCAGAATCATGCCGTTTTGAGGTAAACTAGGGAAAACTATATTTTTCAAAAATGACTTTTTTCAAAAATCCATTTTACGATAATACAGAGAAAAATTGAATTTTCCATTAAGTTAGAAATGACCATATTACCTTAGAAATGAATTTTGTTACAAACGTATAGACCGTTTTCGAGATAATGTCAAAATTTCAAAAGTACCTACCTTTACTCGATTTTTTAGCTGTTAGTTTACCTCACCTACTTAAGCTTAAATATAAATTTTTGTTGGAATCGTTAGAGCCGTTTTCGAACAAATCAAACTGGTATGAACATTTTGTATGGGAAGTAGGTACCATTAATATTGAGGTTACCATGCAAAAAAAAAAAACGGCTGAAAAAGTAATTTTTTAGTAAAAATATAAGTATAGCATATTAAAATCGCATTTAAAATTACAAAGCTACGCTGGTTTAAACTAAAAAATATTTTATGTGTGGCAACTACTGCATCGTTCACGCTATTGATTTTGTGAACAATTATTGTGTCCTAGAGATTATATTGCGAATTGACAGTGCGGTGATAGGAGAACAGAAAAAAGTGCATTTATTAGTTCAGTTCGTTATTTCCCTTTACATATTTCTTGCCGTCGCTTTTGACCTTAGCCTTCTGTTAACAAATATCTTTCACCTTTGTATACAACCTATCATCAAGAAAATTATTTAACTGGTTTTACAAATGTAACTAAAGGGTGATTTTTTAAGAGGTTTAGAACTTTTTTTAAAAAAAAAACACAAAAAATTCGAAAAAATGAATGAAATATTTATTTGAATCGATAGTTTGAACCTTGCAATTTAATGTTTAAAGATAATTTCATGCAAATGTTGACCGCGGCTGCGTCTCAGGTAGCCCATCCGCTGAGTCCAATTTTGGCATACTCTTTCACACATATCGGCCGGTATCTCACGAATGAATGCATGGATGTTGGCTTCCAGTGCGTCAATCGAAGCGGGCTTGTCCCTATACACATTAGCCTTGGCATACCCCCACAAAAAATAATCTAATGGTGTCAAATCGCACGATCTGGGCGGCCAATTGACCGGCCCGAAACGTGAAATTAACTGTTCACCAAACTCGCCTCGCAATTGCGCCATTGTTTCGCGTGCTGTGTGGCATGTGGCACCGTCTTGTTGAAACCACATATCATGCAAGTCAAGAACTTCCATTTCGGGCAAAAAAAAGTTTGTTATCATCGCTCGGTAGCGTTCACCATTGACAGTAACGCTGCGATTCGCATCATCTTTGAAGAAATATGGCCCAATAATGCCGCCGGCCCATAAACCGCACCAAACAGTGGCTTTTTCGGGATGCATTGGTAGCTGTTGCAATGCTTCTGGCTGATCTTCACTCCAAATGCGGCAATTTTGCTTATTTACGTACCCATTCAACCAAAAATGAGCCTCATCGCTGAACACAATTTTTCGATAAAAAAGCGGATCCTCGGCCAGCTTTCCAAGAGCCCATTCACCAAAAATTCGGCGTTGTGGTAGGTCGGCTGGCTTTAGTTCTTGCACCAGCTGTATCTTAAAAGGCTTTACGCCCAAATCCTTCCGCAAAATTTTCCACGTAGTGCTGTAACAAAGGCCTAACTGCTGGGAACGGCGCCGAATCGACATTTCGCGGTCTTCTGTCACACTAGCTGATACGGCCGCAATATTTTCTTCTTAATGTCCAACAAAGTAAATTTGGTGCGAAATTTGGTCACAATCTTCCGAATAGACTGCTCAGAAGATCGAGAATGCCGATCATAAAATGGAAGCAGCGCGCGATGAACATTTCGAACCGAGCACGAATTTTGATAGTAAAATTCAATAATTTGCAAGCGTTGTTCATTTGTAAGACGATCCATGGTTAAATTGCAAACCAAACTGAAGCTGTTTGACAGTGACACAAGGTACTAAACACACGTCAGCTGTCAAAACCAGTGTTGCCAAAACCAAACCAGCTAAAAAATCACCCTTTACATACGTACATTTGTTTTTTGCATCGCTGCCGAAGTTTATAGCCTATAGTGAACCTTCTAAAGAGCCGATCTGGGGACAAAAGCTGGTCGGCAGTCAGATTCTAGCAATCCTTTCGTATTTTCTCTTATCGTTTCGGACTTGCTCGCTTTTTACTTTTTCATTTCTGCGAGTATATTGAAAGATCGACCCTTATTGCGCTCAGTCAGTCTACGGATTTTACTCCTAGCATGGACTTGACTTTTACAGCACTTGACAATGTTTCTACTGCATAAGTAAGAATCGATTTGACGCTTTTCGTGGAGTCTTGTTTTGTTTAGGGCCTTCGATAGTCGATACTCATCAGCCCTGAAAGTGGGCTTACAGTTTTTGATGACTTTTTGCATGTACAGGCCAGCTGGTGTTGGAAGCTTCGACGAGCGCCAATAGGTAATAATCTCAAGGAACTTTGTAAACGCGACAGGGGAACCCCCCATAATCGGTACAAGCCCGTTTACCCTTTTATACCAGGCCACTTCGATAAGGTCCGAACGGCATTGTAAATTGTACGAGAGAACCATTGCACCTACGGCCTTGAACATTTGTCAACTTTTAGATCAGACATACAGATCTCTGTAACCCTTTCCCGTCTCTATTTCATGCCCCTCTGTTTTGCACTGTCTTCCCTTGTAGCTCACCCTTACAAAAATAGCTTTCCTTCGACAAAAGTATTTCTACCCATCACTCCATAAATATTTGATTAACTTCCTTCGACCTCATGCCACAGCTCTGTTCCGACCTCCGTAATTGATTCGAAAACATTGAAATCATTAGAGAAACCAGTCGACCACAAAACCTTCGATTCCTCTAATTGTATTAAGTTCTCCAAGAATACATAATACCGAATACCCCATACCAACCCATGCCATCCCATCTTTGCGCCGCAGGACAATGAGCCAAATAAACTCTTCCATTGATTTTGCCAATTAGTTGGGATCGCACTTACCAGCCATTTTGCATTGCCCCGTTCGTTTGCACATCCGGCTGTGCGATTCCTGTTATTCGATTGTGGCTTCGAGTCGGAATACTTCTCATTCGTATATCGCGCTGCAGCTGCTGGTCATCAATTTTTGAAGAGCACCACATCGTTGGGGGTTCAATCGAAAAGAAATTAATTGGAAAATTGCTTTAATTGATTTGCATTTTGCACAGTGAGAAAAACCCGAGTTAGCTGCTCGGTCACACACGGTGCGCTTTCTGTGTTGATGAAACTCGTTATACCTGCCACGAAAGTCAAGTGCAGCACATAGGTACCCTTCACCGTGTAAAGTGGGACCCAGAATGCAAAACCTAATTAGCTCGAATATTCGGTCAGTTATCCACTTTTAACGTACAATTGCAACCCTTCCGCACAGCACAAGAGTCTTTTAACAAGTATTTTCTGCTTTTATGCATGACTTTAATGGGATTGACTTCGAAATAGTAAGTGAACCGAGGGGGATGGAAACAACTCCGCTCTCCTTTTGACTAACTTCAAAACTTCAATGAAACGCATTTCGGACTACATTTTGATTGAGAACGCATAATGGACCGCTCGATTTGAGATCACAAGTTTTGCATATAAAGTGGCATGTGATGTAAATAGGGGCAACACAATTTAGAAGGGTTCGGCTGACTCTCGACAAGGACCACAAATGTCGATGCAATGCACGCGTACTTGTCGGCATATTGTAACCATTCAAAGGTCCTTCCTTCCGTTTCCAACGTCATAACATAACCCGAATACAATACAATTTCCTGTTTTATTATTTTTCCGTTGTTCCCATCATCACGGTGGGGGGCTTTACACAACAAAGAACAAAACAGAGGAGTAGGAGAAAAAAGTTATTTCCGTATAAGGCAGGCGGCGGCATATTGTAAGGCGAAAAGCGTCCCCACCATCAGCGCCGCACCAAAATGTATAATTTCTTGTGATCAAGTGCAATCGAGACCTATGATTGCAGATGTTGTACCGTCATCATGGTGTGCGAGGGGCGACCCGCTTCTCGAATTCACATCACGTTTTAGACTAAGCCGAATTTTGTCACCGAATTTTCTCAGCGTTTTAGGAATAACTAAGACGGAATTCGTGAGCACGGCTGCCACAGTTGGGTGCGCCAAGAAAGTGTACACCGTATAGTTTTTGAATCAGAAAGAATGCGGAGTTTAACTTTTTTGTTTGTGTAAGCAAGG
Organism: Cheilosia variabilis; assembly: GCA_951230905.1. Taxonomy (NCBI): domain Eukaryota; kingdom Metazoa; phylum Arthropoda; class Insecta; order Diptera; family Syrphidae; genus Cheilosia; species Cheilosia variabilis. Next base: position 21,725,022 of record OX579680.1, on the reverse strand, counting down.
AAATGGTTGAAGTTGGAAAAAGGTTTCCCCACAGTTTTATGCGGACGGATTTTCTGTTAGTAGAACCACATTCGAGCAGGTACATCCTAGAAGAATACGAACTCGGTTCAAAATTAATTGCCGGACAGATTTGTTTCAGGAGTCATTCCAAAGGCATAGTATATAAAAGTAGATAATAAATAGGGCGCCAGTCAAGGCGAAAATGGTGACTTCCCTCAACAACGTGAATTGAATGAGCTCGCAAATGTCATGCCAAAAAGTTGTAAATTTCTCTAGAGCGACTTGTGAACCTCCTGCGCCTTACTAGGCCTTATAAGTGTCGCTGAGGCAGGTTTGCAACTATTGCAAACAACACCTCCTGTACGGAACTCTATTTCGGCTATAGAAAACCCGATCGAATTCTTGCACGGAAGACCCTCAAAAGAAAGGTCCTCAATGCCTCTGATTCATTCAACTTGAGCGAGAGTTCACCCGATGAAAGTGGTTGGCAAACGTAAAGAGTTGGATGAACAATGCGGAGCGCTGTTATGAAACGGCCTTCTTAGTTTCGGTGGATAGATATGTAGATGTGTTCGTTTGTCGCCGATTCACGCCTTAACGCATTTACCGATTTTAACAAAACTTTTAAACATCTTTGGTATTGGTCTATGTATGGGTTTTGTGAAGTTTGGTTGAAATCGGAAAATGTATGTGTGTGCTGTGCGTGCGTAAAAAACACATGAATTTCCATACATTTTGTCCGACGGCTGGACGGATTTTTTTTTTATTTTCTTTGTCTTAAATCAGGGATGGTTTAGGAAAAATGAGAATTCGAAAAATTTTCAGCAGGTGGCGCTGTAGGCACATTTCGTTTTTCATCTATCTCCTTCTATATACCAAAATAAGTCGCATTGTGTTTGAATAATTGATATTCTCTTAATGTGTGAACCGATTCTGTATCTGGAAAATTCAAACGAAAGGTGACGTCAATATCAAGGTTTGTGTGTATATACGTTATCGGCATATTAGTGAGCATACCTGTGTTGTCGACCTGTGGAACCATTCAATTAATTTCTATGGAATTTTGTGGATGGGTATGTTTGGTTCCATATGAAGATATGATAGTTTTGTACCCGATATGTGGCGCTGTTGTCGATCTCCGAAACCACTCTACTGATTTCAATGAAATTTTGTGGATGGTTATGGTTGACCCGATAGTTCTGGTCTTGCTTTGGGGTGGTGGGCGCAAATCGCAAGCATTAAAGAATTATGTGATGAGGCATGTGGCCTATGCGTAGGCCGTACGGCGCATATCGCTTGGTACAAAGAAGGGGAGGTATTTTGTGTTGGTTATTCGTATACTATCATTTTAAGAAATTGACCACTCGCCCAAGTAGTCCAGCATACCAGCCACTGAGCCACCGTGTTCACAAGTCGCAACTTCCGATATTTAATGTTCTATAGCACCTTTATCCAATGTGAAGTGGAAAAAAAAATTGAACGGTGACTTTTACTTTCCGCGCAAACTTCCCAAACTGCTCACATTCTGCTTTGGTTGATTGAGAAAATCCGACCGGACCAACTCGATTCAGTCATTAGCGTGGAAAAAACGATCAAGAAATCTATGAAGTCGTTCAATAGAGAGGTGCAACTATCGAAAGGAATGTTAATTTAATCGAAGTTCGCCGGGTCAGCTAGTATTTTAATAAAACTGCAGATATTTAAATAAAAAAAGCCACATCACATGGCTTGAGAATAGGTACCCAGAGCCAGGCTAATGCATACTGTAAACTGTAAAGTTCGGTCTGAAGCTGCCTCAACTGCACAGGAACCTAACCTTGAAGCCGAAAACTATAGTGGAAAGAGGGCAAGTGCGGGAAAGTGTACGGCCTGATAAATGTGCTCCAACTAACGTATACTTCAAACCTTAAGAAGCAGCATCAAGGAGATAGGATACCAGAGTCTTATACAGAAAAAGTCTTAAAAGCGGATCAAAGTTCCAATCTTATCCCGCAGTGAATAGCATAGACTCTGATTTGATTATTTTTGAAATGAAGATCAGCTCGACTCCAAAAAATCTGCAAAAACGCAGTGGACTCAGAAAAGACTCTCACAATCAGAAGCCTAAAGAAAGACAAAGAAGTAGCCATAGATGATAGGTTAGGTTAAGTTAAAAGGGAAATGAGAGTGAGGTCCAATAGTTTGGTTGCAGGTTTGTCATAAGACAAAAAATCTTCCGCTTCTAACATCTAGGTAAGTGGACGCCTCCTGACAATCCCCATCAAGCCAAAATTCGTTTTGACATCGGATTGTTATAGACGAATACTCCTCGATGGAGAATTAAGATACCACCTGCAGGTAAGGCGTATATGTGAGCTCCCAAAAGAAACCACGAACAAATGCTTGATGCATGTTTCCAGACTACACCCAGAGAAAAGCCTGTGTAAACTTTGCCTAAAGCGCGGTTTAACTTAACTTAGTCCTAAGGCAATTTTGAACTTGGTAAGATCTAAGGTAACTTACCTTATATTCCTTAGGTAACTGAACCTTTTGAAACATGTGTAAAATCAACCTAGTTTTTGGTAACGGTATGCCAGGTTGTTTAAGTAGTTTTACCAGATGCAGATGTTCATAGACATATGGAAATACATATACATACCTTTTAATTTAATTTACCAGTCAGGCAAACGTACCTTAATCGTATTTCTTAGGCTGATGCTATCAGGGATGTTATAAAAATTAAAGAAATTTTTTTTATGTTAAGTAATTTTTATCTTTATTTTTTATCTGCTAATATCTTTTTTTTACAATAGGTGCGATATTTATATAATATAAAAAGGGTTATATGATATTTTTTATATTATTATTATGACTTGAATTACCAGCGTTGAAAACGCGATGTTAATATTATCTGGAAATAGAAAACATACATTCGACTAAGTATACACAATTTTCTTCGTAAAACATTGTTTCCGAACACATTTCGTTATTAGATCTTTTAGAAAACTTTTTAAAAAATTAGCTTTAATTTGATTCGAAAACAATGTGTTTTTATAAATACATACATAAAACAAAAGGGATATTTCACTGCACTTACCTTAAACTTCTTCTTCTTAACTTTTTGTCTAAAATTTTGTTTGTTATTTGTTGCTAACTTTTTGTTTTTAACTTTAAGTTTCCACACTGTATTTCACTGCACTGTTTTTATTGTTTTTGTATTTCACGAACTTATTGAAATTATATATCACTGATTATTTTGCGTTAACAAAATACGTCCACAAATTACAAAGGCCAGTAAAATACTTTGCATGCAACAAGCGAAAATATATTTTGGAGGATTTATCACCTTAGATGTTATATATTTACCTTAGAACTAAGGAAATTTTACATGGTCGCTGAAAACTTATCCGGAATAACAGCTTAGGCCTAAGGTACATTTACCTAGTAACTAAGGTAATCTGTACACTGTTTCTGAACCTAACGGTACATTCTGAAGGAATACACGAAAATAAATTTTGATTGGCTGGTTGCAGGCGGCTTCTATCAGATGGCTCCTATCAATCAGTACGGTATGCAAAACTTTACCTTAGAACTAAGCAGAGTTACGTATGTCCTTAGGTGAATAAACACTTATTTGTATCTAGGTTAAAATACCTTAGGCCCTTAGGTAATTTAGCCTATTTCTCATTACCTACGCTCTACATAAATTGTGCCAGTTATTGGCAATGCTGTAACTGTCCAAAACAATCCATACAAAAATATTTACCTAAGGCGTTTAAGGCAATTTTACACAGTAATTTTCTCTGGGTTTACAGACCACAATTGGTCTATTTTTTCGTTGAATTTCAGCCCAGTAGGATATCCCAGCAGTAGGATATTCCAAGCCTCTATAACGGTCTCCTAATTGCGGTCAATACGATGTCAATTATATCAACTCAATTATATTAAGCAAAAATAATTTCCAACACTGTCCTGAAAGACACCTGCCAAACATACTGTGGATACCGTAAAACATTTCAAACCTCTATTCAGTGGGATCAAAATACCTATTCGACTCCCACAATCATACATCCATTGGGTCATTGCCTACAAAGGTGTCTGACAGTAGCGCAGCGCAGTACCGAACACCAGCAACCAACCGCCATAACTGCCATCATCAAATGCTAATCAGCATTCAACGAGCGCTGTTCCACGGTCCTCTACGCAGCAGACCCACAAGCAGGATGCATAAATTGGGAATAAATTTGTGGTAAACAAGGCTTAAAGACGCTTTAATTTAGCCACTATTTTTGAATATTAATGAAACGGAAACTGCGGGTACACCGTGTACACTTGCAAGGAGCCACCCCGACTTGGAACAATATGTCTACGCGTGCAGTTAAAATTTTCAATTTCATGGCTAATTGTTTTCGAAGACGATGCCATTAGCCAACCCACGGGAAATTGCTCTTCTACGGGTATTATTCGTCTATACATCGCTGAGGCTGACCTCCGAGCGACTGCGAGAAACGCTTCACGACTTTATTTCGTTTTTGTGATTTGAATTTTGTTACCTTTTTCGGGTGTCGCAGGATAACTTGGTATATAATGGCATTGACGTGATTCGGAACAAGAAATGCGAGAATCAAAGTCGAAGGTGTGCGAGTGCGAACAAGATTGAATCGTGCTACTTTGTTGAATTTCAATCGTCTTTAACTTCTACATGGGGATAGGGACTCTATTAAGGTTATTTATGTGTCCCACGAGGTACGCCATGGACAAGCGTTCGAACGATCGAAATAGGAATTTAAATGGTGCATTAGGATAGCAATCAGATGGAGTTTTACGAAAATAAATTGGATTACCGTCGATATGGTCGTCCTCAAGTGGGAAATGTATTATTTCCACTGGGAGAATGACTGTTTGTACAGGAATTTGAAGCCTGCTCCAGTGAAGTCTAATTATTTTCGGGACGTATAATCAGGAATACCCATCGCAATTAAAATGGTTTTTATGTAAGCCGTTTATTGTTAGAAGGAATTGGCAATTGTCACGTTTTTTTATACCACGTGCAATTTAATTCGAATGTTTTTGAGCGGCCTATAAAAACACAGACCTTGGATCCAAGGTATACATAGCTTTTTAGAACAGTCGGAAGACAAGTGTGGCACCGAGAGCTACAAGTCATTCCGAACCTCTGAGCTTCAACGTAAGTGGTTCGGGTCAAATACCAAAAAAATATAAATGAAAAATTGTATGCATCTTTACTATCTTAACGATAATAATTTGATTGCTTTGTTGATCGCTGATGCAAAGTGAAATCGAATTCTTTGACATAGGAAATTTTCGATTTGACTGACTTAGAAACGCGTAAAAAAATAGAGAAAAGGGTCTTCTTTTTTTGAAAAAAAATAATGTTTTGAAAGAGATTTTAATTTTCGAAACATATCTCATTTATTTTTTAACGTCTTTTAGAAGCTTTTTCGTTATTTATTTTATTGTATTTTTTTGCCTAATTTTTGACAGGTTGTTTCAAGCGCATTTCAAAGTATTGCTAGTGCAACGTTTCTATAAAGTCTTTAAACGCTTCCTGATATGTCTTTAAAGCATTTGTTGTCGAAACTTTTAAATGTGCGTATAAGCAGTTTTCTTGATGTTTTTTCGAATATTTTTTTAAAAGTTATTTTTAATGCGTTTTTAACTCCTCTCAATTCATTTTTCAAGCTTCTTAAACACTTTTTTTTAATAATTTTTCGAAATGTTTTAATGAGTTTTTTCAAGTGCTCTCTGAAAGTTTTTTTGAATCATTTCCCGAAAAAAAAAAAACAGGCCAAAGTGCTGTCGAAAACTTTCCCAAAACTGCATCCAAAACGCAGCTAGAATCGATCAAAAATGCACCGAAAAAACCAAAACATCAGGATCTGTGAAATCACCATAAAAGTATATGCAATCTAAACTGCAGTGCTTTATAAAACTTTGCAAAGTATAAAAGTATAAAAAGTATGAAAAAGTAAAAGTAATAAAAAAGTAAACAAAAATGGGACTTCGCATGACTAGTTTTTCGGAATGCGAACGTTTCGCATAATTTAATTTTTGATCTAGAAAATTCTCAAACTCGATAGGGCAGCGCCTTCCAAGATAAAATGCAAAGATGCTTAAACTAGCAGATACAGCCACCTGCAGATTCTTCAACGACCTGCAAGCCGCGGTAAATATTGCACACGTACAGTGCGAATGCGGAGCAATATCTCACAATCGAAAGAAGTTTCTGGGTAGGTACGAAGTGCACACGAACTACCGGGGCTATTTGCTTTCTGCAAGGAGATTGGGTGTTTTTGAAGCTAAAGGCCTATTTTTCCACTGTAGTTTACTTCATTTATTTTTCCTTGGGATCGCGATGGGCCCTTTTTGCGCCAGGTGCCGTATGAGACCTTACTACCTCATATCCCCTATTAATTTACATAACCTAACTTAATCCTAATTTTTGACAGTTTACAATAGTTTTATAACATGTTTGCATAAACAAAATTAGTTAAGGGTAGTTCTCTATAAAAAAAATTCTTAGAGATTACATTTAACGAATACCTCGGCTCCGTTTTTTTTTGATCTGAAAAAGGTTTGTATAGGTAGTTCCCAAAAATTAAAAATAAAACTCAACCAAACTGTTGGTTACGAGAAGCTGTAGACTTAGGATCCTTCATCTTTATACTTACTATTTATTATTATTCATTTACAGTTCATAGGCAACTATGGGAGGACTTTATCCACCTTAAAAAAAATAAAACAACGCCCGCAGTCATTTCGGAACTACACTAAAAAATGGAAACAAAAAAAGTAAGATCCAAACACCTCACCCAGGAAGAAACCCATAGTGAATATTTAATGACAGGCATTTAAAGGTTTTTATTGCTTTTCGACAGGTGTTTCCCATGGTAAGTGATGTTGACATTTTTTTACGGCCTCTTATGCAAAACATTTCCCATATACGCGTACACACACATTAAATTCGTATAAATGTAAATGATACGTGTGGCTTAGGAAGGGAATATGATTTTATGTCATTTTAATATTTTTTTGACAATGTTGACGTGCAATTGATTGATGCTCTCCGTTTGGTGTAGCATTTCAATGCACACAACGTTTTTGTAGGATCCTTTGACGAGTAGAGACGACATTGACGGAAGAGGCGTTCAGAAACGAAAGATCTTTCAAGTACTCTCGACAGTTTAATGAAAAATAAAAAGCAGGTAAAGCCTATGAAAGACGTTGCTTAAATGATGAGACCTGTTTGAGCTGCACTTGTGAAATTCCTCCGAGAAAAGTCCGGCGTTGTTTCCATAGTCCCTAAATAGATGATTTCCATTTTGTGAAGCTGTTTGGATTCCGTTCTTCTCTGTTTAGAAGGGGGCAAGGAAATATTTAGCATAAAGTCGGACCTAACATCGCTTTTAACCTCACACTAAATGGAAAGCTTTTATTTAAAATACAGCACTTAAAAAATAAACGCTAATTAGCACAATAACGCAATTCACACGCAACTGTCCGTGAACAGTAACTTTCACTCACTAAAAATGCTTAGCAACCCATTAACTACTTTCTACGTCCCTTTAAGGAATCACGGTAACACGACAGAACTTCACGTAATCCTGTTCACTGAAGTGCTTGTCGACATTGTGTTTGCATTTAGCCGAAACAAGGAGTATTAATCTAAATTGAAACTGGTACACTGAAAAAGGATAATGGCGCTTCCTTTTCCGCGGAACTCGGTCTCGTTGTGCAATTCTAATAGGAATTCAACAACCGAAAAATCCGAAAAGCAATAAAGAATACCTCCGGGCAGAATACAATTTCCTGTAAGTGTACCTACTCGTCCTGGATTTATACATATTTCGTTTTTTTTTTCGTTGTTTTTAAATCAGAAGTGAAACAATTACAACGCGAATGTAACTCGTTTTCGTCCCACCACCGCCCACCGCACCGTGTCCGCCCACTAATGCATTATTCAGTTTCACTTCCACACTTTGAACACTGGTTGCGAAACCATAGGGTGGACAAATTGTTATCCCGGAACCGGGAGCTGTGTGCCATATACCAGACAACCCCTTTCTGCGATATGATTCCTTGGCTGCTTAAAATGAAAAATGAGAAGAGCATTCTGCACGACACGTGCCCTTGCACTGAATAATCGCTGTGGACAGAATTGCGTATACCCGGATTAACACTCGGTCGTTTATCCCAGGCTAGAGGAGCAGTGTGTGTCCTTATCAGAACTAGCAGCTCGGAGAATCATTAAATTTCACGTTACGGGCAATAATTTGGGATTTTCAGTTGAGCTTGTGCATTCGCTATCACTTGCACACTCCGTCTGCATCTTATCCGCTCGCCGCCTCCTTCTCCGCCGCTCAGCAGGAAGTGAAGAATTACATCAGAACTTTCGAGGATGTGCTCAGATTTGTACCCTCACCTAGGAGATGCACCCGTACTCTATCTGATTCAGTGTAACATTCACGTCGGCAAACAGAATGACGGAGAAACGACTGGCAGAAATGGCAGAAAGACCCGAATAAATTTACAATTCTTTGATATTTTAGATGGCGCATTAGAAATGCAGAGTGCATCTGCCGTGGACAGGCCCCGGGGAATAGCGCATAAACTTTCCACGCCAGGATACTGTAATACGGTTGTTTTTGCCGGAGACTGGCGGCAGCGGGTGCGATTTTCGAAATTAAAGTTGAACCGATCCATAAAATTGTGGACTTTATTCAAAGCGATTACTCTCCACGTATGTATCTGTTCCAGTTTGACCCTTTTTTCCGGTGGAGGCTTTAATGTTCCCACGACGCATCGAGTGAAAAGTTCTTATCAGTTTCTTGCCCTCCGAAAGGCTGGGGTGCCAAAGCCGCACTAAGCTCCTAAATTTGCCTTTTTATGGGAATTGATAACCCTGGAGCAGTGCTGCCGAGTGGATTCAATAAAAATTCTATTTTATTGAGGTGGTCGTAGGTGGGTTGCAGATAAGCAAAAGCATATCGCTGCGTGATACGAGCGTGGAGTCATTCTTGGGTGGCACGCTCATTGTGAGACTAAGGCTGACGTCTGGTGTCGAGTGAATTTGACAAAATGAGTTGTGTTCGACGGATGGATCGTATTGCGTGTGTGGGCTGAACCCGAACTGAATCGGAAGTGGGAGTGGTGCTCCACAGATTTCAACTAATTGGGATCTGATGTTGCAAGCTTATCGGTTCATCTGTGTGAATAAACAAAAGATAGTCGCATGGTGTTTTGGGTATAGAATTCAAAACAAATACTCAACCATGAGGAAAGCGATATCGATGGGTTTGTTTTATCAAACGTCAATCTCAGGAAAGTAAAGCAAAGCACGGTAAATTTCATTTAAACAAGTCAGAGTGACATTCGCGATAGAGTGGTATAAACTGGAATGTTTGGTGGATGTCACGACTTTTGGGTTGGAAATCAAAGTTTTGCGTACGCGCTTGTTGAGAGTGTGTGGCGCTGAAAGCAGTTTAACTATCTGTGCCATGAACGCATCTACCAGAAGGGTTGAAACATGCACACAGCGTTGCCAACCAATTTACACAAAAAAATGCCTAAGTTGAGGAAAAAAGATGCCTTTTTCAATAAAATAATGCCTAAAATAATTTTTTTAGGTAAACTGGAACAAAAAATCAAAAATTAAACACAAATATAAGAAAATAAAAAAAAAACTATTTTCATTTCCAAAAAAAAACTTATAAGTTATGAATCACAGAATAAATTCTTAATAGGAACAAAATTCACGACTTTTTAGTTTCATAAGTAGGTACAAAGTATTGAACAAAACAAACATAATTTCCCAAGTAACAATTTTACTTCGGTAAGGTTCAAATTTGTAATTTCTGTAGGCAACAGCTTCGATAGAGCTTCTATAGTCTTTGCTAAACGAAGTTGATCTATTTCGAAGCAATTGTTTCGATAATAACTTCAGTAAGTCCTTTACGAAGCATATACACAGGCTTTATAGAGGGATATGGAATTAAGCTTCGATAAGATCTCTATTAGACTTCTGAAAATGTGTCTGGAGATGCGTGGAAAGTGAACTGCTTCGATAAAGCTTGTGGTTCGAAGCGCTTCCTAGAAGCTTCTTTAGAGCTTCTGACCGAAGGCATTATAGAAGCAATGAACTGTCATGCAATCAACCGCTTGCGATTGGAAGCTGTACAGAAGCACTTACTCGTACTTCCTCCTAACTTACATATGGAGGCTTTATAGAGTTAAAAATGAATTTCATGTGAAATGAATCACAGCTGTCTAAAGAAACCATAAATTAATGAATCGGGGAAAAGTGACAAAAAATATAACACTTAGCACAGTAAAAAATATGTCAGTAATGTGATTTTAAATAATACTTTTCGCTCATAAATAAATTAGGTAACACTAAATGTCTTGCTTACAACTTCGGTCGAGTAAGCTGCAAGTTTATTGCAAATCTTAACGAAACTCTAAAATGTATCAAGTAGTTCAGATTTACTACTGCTACAGCATTATGACCAATTAGCCTAGGGGGTAGTGTATTGGACTACTACGCAGCAGGACCCATGTTCGATTCTCAGTGCGGCGCATGTAAGTAAAATGTAAATTATAACGAGTACGTAAATGTAAACTCCATGAAAATTGCAAAAAGTCTTTGAAAATGTTTATTAAGAAAATAAAAAAAATAAAAAAAATAAGAAAATGGAAAATTGAGAAATGTAATAAAAAAAATAAATATTTTTCTTGTTCATTTTGGAGCCTCTATAAAGCTTCCATAAAGTTTCGGTAAGGTCTTTTCAAGCTGTTCAGGAAGTCTTAAATAAGTAAATACTTGCATTAAAGTGCGCCAAATGCGTTTCCTTTAGACCTTATGCAGTTAATATTGCGGGAGGTGAAATAGCTTCGATAGCGCCTTACCGAAGTCAAATTGTTACTTGGGTTTAGTCCTTCAGATCGTCCTTGAAATCATGCATTAACAAAATAAAAAGTTAGTTAGTCAGAAAATAAATAAAAAAATATTTTAAAAGAAAAAAGATGCCTTTTTGAAAAAAAAATTAGCTAAGGCTTTAAAGCCTTACAGTTCAGGGCCGTTTTTTTTGTTTGCATGGTAACCTCAATATTAATGGTACTTCCCATGCAAAATCTAAAGAAATCGAATAACGGTACTTTTGAAATTTGGACATATGTTTCTCGAAAACGGTCCATACGATTGTAACAAAAATACATTTCTAAGGTAATATGGTAATTTCGAACTTAATGGCAAACTCAGTTTTTCTCCGTATTATCGTAAAATGTTTTTTTTGGAAAAAAACATTTATTAAAAATCTATATTTCTTTAGTTTACTTAAAAACGGCAGTAACGATTTTGACCAAAATGCAAGCTTAGAGTGAAATTAATGTTTTCAAAGTTATTGCGTCCTTAAATTTCAGTTCGAATCACCGAAACGCTAATTTTAAAAACTGCTCATATCTCGAAAATCCCGTTTTCGACTTCGATAAAACTTTAAAAACCAAGTAATGCTAGTATCCCAAACATTAGCTTGTACTCGGCTTTTTACAAAACCGCTCTAACGATTTTGATCAAAATACAGTCAACTCTCGATTAACCGGGGTGCTCGGGACCGAGCTCGTACCGGAAAATCGAAATTCCCGGATAATCGAAAATTGTATTATCAACGAATAAACCAACTTTTTACAATATTTTTCCATTTATTTGTAATAAGATTTTGTACTTTGAAACAGTCAACAAACTAAAAAACATAATAAGAAAGACAACACCTACAGATACGTTTCTACACGTGTGGATAGAAAAAATACGTAGTATTTATAAAAAATGATCACGGATAATAGAGTGAATCCCGGAAAATCGATTTCTAAATTAATAAATTTTTGAAAAAAAATGTCCCGGTTAATAGAGTTGCCGGTTAATAGAATGCCGGATAATCGAGAGTTGACTGTACATATTAAAGATAATGTAAGTATTCTTAATAAGATCCCGTACTTAGTTTTTCCCAAAAAAATCTAATATTGAAATATTTCTCAAAAATGAGTACCCAAATCTCGATCTGTGTTCACATTTCTACGGTATATTTTTGAAATAATTACAACGGCCCACTTGCAATGAAAGTAAAATAAAAGCTACGCAAAACTTATTTTTATGAATAGGCACCCTAAAAATAAATCCAACAACTTGAAATTAATACAATCAGGCAACTTCCAATTCATTTGAACCGAAAATTTTGATGAACAAGAAAGTTGCGTTCGACCCAGTCGTGTACTTTATTTTTTCTTAAAGAAGGTTTTCCCGTCTTGGATATTGAAAAACATTCTCACCTTCCTCCATAACGTTTGTATGTATCGAAGGCTTAGACTTGAGGAGAAAAGTAAAATTGGCCAAGCCTTGAGGAGAACGCTATGGGCTTGACTTCGAGTTACAACTTGGTTTGAGGTGAGCTGGGTTCCGTGATGTACCAGATACCAGTTCTTGAGTGAAGGCGTCATCCAAACGGGTTCTTGGAAATTTGACTAGACTGTGTTCCCGACGGATTTGTAAATTTAGGCGCATAGAGAGAATCTTTTGACATGATTTCTCTTCAATGTATTCGATTGAAGTACGGGATAACAAATAGGGCTATACTATTTCCTATCCCATACTTCAATCGAACACATAATTTAATGTGGAAAAGCCTATAGCTTTATGTTCTAGGTCGACAAAGGCGCCTGAATATTAAAATAAAGAAAGGACAAGCTTTGGTTCTCATACACTCAGAAAAAAAATGAATGCCAACATTTTCGTTAAAATAAATCCTGATGACAAAATTTTTGATTTAAGAATGAATTTGCTGGCAATGATCTAAGAAAATGAAAACGCTGAATACTTGATTATTGAAAACTTAAAAACGAGTTATCGTTATCTAAATAATTGTTAAAACAAGAACTTTTAGCATACAATTTTTTGAAAACCTCAAAATTCTTCGCTTAACAGTCTCTTTTTTTTCCTGAGTGTTGCTTTATCTGCTGTCCTGTTTATAGTTCGTCGTTGACAGTTTCTTTAGCTTAAACACTCTACCTTTAGGATAAGTTTTGAAGGTTGTGGAAGCGGTATAGAACTGATTAGTCAATCGGTGACACTTGACTGTTCGTACTTCAGAGCAGTAGTTCAGGGGCTAAGTGGTCCTTTTCTCAACATAGAGTCTCGTTACTATGTAACTTCAAGGCCCGCTCTCCTCTACTGCATAGATTGAGAAATAAAAACAAAGTCCTTCAGATGGTAAATAAAATAAGTCTGTACACATCCCTACTCTTCCTTTCTGAGCTCAGCGTAAATATGAAATTTTTAAAGAACAATAAGAAGTAACTTAAAGAATAGGTAGAAAAAATGAAGTTCATGCTCCAAATCGATTGGTTTTGGGAATATTTTGGAAAAAAACTAGCTCCCGAACTTATTCCAGCACACTTTGAGCTACTTGTAACCATCACGCATGGTAAATCAGTGTTTGTTCTGACCCTCCTCCGTATTAATAGCTGTTCCCTTCATCCTCTGGTAATCGCATAAATTCACCGAAACGCCATCACAGTTGTGCGAATTGAGTATGAAATTTATGTTCCACTTTAGATTTGTCCACTCAACCTCATAGCACGCTTTCGGAAATCCGGAGGACAATTGCCCGTGCGACCGACCGCTATCCCTACACAGTCGAGCGTAAATACTCGGAATCAGCTTACACACGTAAAATCGTCGTAATTCTCTGTATGACAACGGGCCGATATGCCAACCGCACTATTCCTCTTCGAAAGTGACGAAACTATATATTCGCTATTAACGCGAGGACCGAGAAGCATCGAATGGAATCATTACGCTGCAATTCGATGGAAATTCGATGCGGCCATTGAAAGCAGCCATCTGACTATAGGGCGTCGCGTCGTCGTGTGAAAGAGACCCATCCCTTATGCAGTGTAAATATTTACGCACTGGATAAAATCGAGATTAATTTGTGATTTTAAACTGTGTCCCATAAAACGTCCTCTCCCACATACCTACCCAACACACAAGGACACTCTAGTGCCGGGTGCAAAATCGCAATGACACAGCTCCGTTGGTAGGGCACGTGCCGCCGAATGCAACACTAATCATAGTTTGGGACTACCCCCTGCAGCTATTGAGGCTGGTAATTCAAAATTCAGCTATCGATCGCAACAAACACCCTTTGTCGTGATTTTTGTCATAATTCTTATTGGGGTGCGACAGGAGACACCGCGTGCGCACACGGTGACATTTGGCTACACATCTCAAGTATCATAATTATAGGTCTTCCTGTTGTTGGACCGACACAATTTCCAAAAACGAAAAGATGATGATTGTTATCATTGGCATTGGCATTGGCATTATGTGCAGATGGGATTGAACGTGTCGAATTTTTCTCCCCGATTAGAGAGGTATTCAATTTTTTTAAGAGCAATGGGAGAAAGTGAGACCCTAGGGATCATTTTTATGGGTTTTCATTTCATTTTCTTTAATCAGTCGAAAAAATGGATCGCAATGTAACGCATTAATTTCAAGCAGGCAAGCTAAGTTGGGAAGTAAACGAGCAGTTTTGTGATAACAAAATATTTCTCAAGCCCCGTTCTAAATGTGAAATATCGAGACCGCTTAGTTTTGTAGGTTTGGAAGCTCGAAGAGGGTACCTTATCTCTTTTTGTTTCGAAGAAAAAGTACACACTGATCGACTGACAAGATGAGCTACCTACAGACCCAACTAGCACTATGAACAGCTTTCTTAGGCAGCCGCACCTACCTTTTCATAAACAGGGATTTTCACTTTCTCGATTACGTAGTAAGAGAAATATACTTTTTTCACGCAAAACTCTGTCCGTCTGACTGTCTGTCCGTATGCTTCCAAAGTCTACATTTGGATTTGGCTCAAATTTCGGATTTGGGGTTTGTGGGAATACATTTCGGGGTGTTTTTTTTTTGCACGGTTACCTCAATATTATGTACTAATATTTCCCACATAAAATGTTCAGTTTAATTGGTTCACAAACGGCTCTAACGCTACAAAAATCGAATGTCTTTACTTTTGAAATTTTGATTATTTAATAAATTAAAAACATTCAACAAAAGTGTCTAAGAGTGGGTGAAAAACGTAAAAAAATATTTTCTTTCAAAAGTTCCAAATCGCGTAAAAACTATTTGAGATAGTTCTTACGTGAACGCGATTACTAAATACACTTAAAACAATCAACAAAAGTGTCAAAAGTAAGTTCTTAAAGCGATTTTTAACTTTTTGAAAAAAAAATATTTTTTTACGTTTTCACCCACTTTAAGACACTTTTGTTGATTGTTTTTAAATTATTTAATAATCGCATTCAGGTAAGAACTATTTGAAATATGTATTTCTCAAAAATGACTACCTACCCAAATTCCCGATCTGTATTCATATCTACCTTATATTTTTGCGTTTCTGAGGGACCAATTAGAAATGGAGTTCGCTTCGCTTGTCCTTCCCTTAGAAATGAGCTTGAAGTTTGAACCAGCAGAGCTTTGGAATAACAATTCATATTTGGATATAATGTCGAGTTTGAAATTACAGCTGTCCTTTGTTTTAAGATGGAAAAACACTGTGCAAGGGATGAAACCAACAACAATTGATAGAGTTGAGGTTGATATAATTGCAGCACACATTGTAGTTTGTAGAGGTTGTACAAGACTGCAGGAAAGACATTGTACTGGTTTCACTAAGAGTGTCGATGATTTCACTAAAAATTTTCGAAAAATAAAATAACTTTTTAAGTCCCTTTTTGCTTGGATCGAAAAAGGTTCCAGTGTTCATCTGAATGCGTCCTGAGTGACCGATTCAGAAGTTTTGTTGTGTCTTTTCTAAGCCTCTAAGTTATAGGGTTCCACCATCAGGGAACTCGCGATCTTCAGGAGGTTTTCATAACCAGGCACGTCAGCTCAAAATATCGGGAGATGGTGCAAGTAAGATTCTGAGCAACATCCTCGGTTCTCCGTCTCGTTCTGAGCCTAGAAGCAGGGTTAATGTGCCCGTCTTGTCAAGCTCTTTTCAAAAGCGCATCCATATAAGTTCTAGCGAGTTGCACCTTTCCTGCTAAGTTATGGCTTAGCATTTGATTTGGAAAGCACCTTTAAACTGACAGGGAGGCACTTTCGACTTGAGGTACCGGGTCTATAACAGACTTCGGAAGCATTAGCGAACATATGGGTAAGCTGACGGAACGCCGGATCAAGGCGACAATATCGGTGGGGATATGCAAGGAAATCTTATGGTACAGTCACAAAGGGTACGAGTACCTTTTGGTAAAAATTCGGAGCATCGCATTTGATGTATAGGTCTTCGTTATTTCCTGGATCGCGAGGTTCTCGAGCTCATTATCTTCCACCAGAGAAGCTGTTGTTGCTCAGTCCATTTTTTCTCGAAGAGTTTCAGCAGAGTGCGGTAGTCGTTTTCAAAGCTTAGCAATAAAAATACCAACATAAGTTTAACAGCCCACATTGGCATAGAGCATCTTACTGTTTTCTTCAAGGCTTCAGCACTTTTTTAAGTCCATTATTCAAGCTCCAAAAATATTGGAGTAGCTCATAAATAGGCTTTAGATACGATTCCAATTGACGATTCAATTTGTTGCTTTCGCAGGCCGTACGACCATCCATTTGAGGGACTCACTTTAAACCTCTAAAGCTCATTTAGGCAAGTATTTTTGTCAGTGTATTGTAGCGCTTTGTGTTCAACAAAGTCGTTCATAAGTGAGCCAGTAGAAACTGGATGAGCAAGACTGTTTTAGATACTTACGAGTCAATCAGAGTCCATCCTACTCAAACAACACCCAACAACCTTTCGCCCGGAATAATCCATATGGTAACCATATTTTTTTTGATCCAGCAGTAAAGTACTGCACTTAACTATCTGTGGTAGCAACAAAAACTCTCCTCGCCCCTTCCGTCCTCAAATACATACTTTATCGACTTGGACAGCCATTGAGCTCCAGAATAGTAAAAGAAGAACATCTTCGCGCCTGCAATAAAACGCAGCAATTTGACCTTTAAACCTATGTTCACGCAAGGACCGCAATTCCCCGAGAACCCTGTTCAGAGGGAAACAAAACCCCTTTCGGCGCCTAATTCAATTCATTTCCAAACATGTCGAACTGCTTTAAAATCTGCTTTTATGACCACCATACCATGTCATTTAAAATCCAAACAATCCTTGCTTCTGCGAAGCCATTAAACGCCTAACATGTGCAGTGTGCACTGTGCAGCATGTTATGTGCATGCTTCTATGGCGGGAAGGCGGCTTTATCTCTCGTTATCAATGGTGGCACATGTTGCAATGGAAAAACGCCGCTGTAAGTCTCTATATATTTTTTTGCTACTCGTGTTCATTTACAAAAATGCTCGTCGTTTTTGAATAAGGCGATAACAATTGGTGCCCTCAAAGGACAACATTGGGACACACACGTGCGGTGGGCATTTTCAAAGCTTAGCAATAAAAAGACCAGAATTAGCTCAACAGCCCAGAGAGCATCTTTATTTTTTTTTTTTAAATTAAGGAACTACCGAAATTGTGTGGCAATCGCCGGGCCACCGCAACCACGAATTTCCGCCGAATATCTGCTGTATCTTAGTCCAAATAAACAGACCTCGGGGAAAAAATAAAACTGCTTCCTGGCCGGAATCAAAGGACCGACACCGAACCATATACCCCGACACAGATTCGAATAACAAATAGGAATAATATTTGAGTCCGTCTGGTAGACCGCCAGCGTTTTGTATCCAAAACATTTCAAGTAGATCAATCATTTCTCGTGATTATGAGTTCGTGTTTCGTTCGTGTTTTTGTTTACACTCCCATTCATTGCTTTCCGTTTTGGTATACTCGTACATTATGCTCGCAGTCGTACTAGTATACTCCCTCGCAGGAGGGCCGGTGCCGGTCTGCCTCGTGGGATTTATTATGTCGAATGCGGAGAAGATACGTATTTTTTTTTTTGTGTCTGTTTCTTTGAAAGACGACCAACAAATTAAAATGTTTCATTAAGGGAACAAGTGTAAATAAATTGGCTTGCCGCTGAGAATCATCATCTTCAGTTGAGGTTCAGGCCGTGCGACTTGAGTGTACTCGGGTATTTTAGACACGAGAGGTAGCCTTTCAATTAGTTGCTCCAACCCAAACGCTTGTTGAAAACTCAATATTTGGATGCAATTAAAGGTTTATTATGCTTTCGATAAAGAGATGGATCGGATACAGACTCATAAATGAATGTAAACAAGAGGACTCCGTCAGGCTTTGCTTTGATGTTGCCATCACAGTGCGCGTCTTTCAGCGTTTGTCATGTGAAGAAGGTAGATTTGAGTCGTGCATACAACTGAAAAGGATGCTATTGATGCAAAAGGGTGTCCGAGTATTATGTACACGGTCAGAGCAGCTGCAGTCAGGTATACCGGTACGAAAAACCACTCCCAACTTTTTAGATCTCCGGCTTTGGCTTTATAAAATTGTGACAGAATTAGACAAGGAATTTTCGGCTTTCGAGAAGAGAGAGAACACCTCATAATCCCATATGAAACAAAAATTCGCTGACAATAGACATGCCACCAAAGAGGAAAAGACGATGCACCAAGGACTGTTTACGAGTTCCTCGAAAAGACACCAGAGCAATGCCCTACGTGTGATGATAAAGGCGTTTTTCTGTAATTTAAACGCCAGAATAGGGAGGAAGGACATCTTGTGTAGTATACAACCGAAAAGCATAGCCTACGCTAAACGAACTTCCCAAGTAACAATTTGACTTCGGTACTATCGAAGTTATTTCACCTACCGCAATATTGCAAGCGGTTGACTGCATGACAGTTCATTGCTTCTATAATGCCTTCGGTCAGAAGCTCTAAAGAAGCTTCTAGGAAGCGCTTCGAACCACAAGCTTTATCGAAGCAATTCACTTTCCACACATCTCCAGACACATTTTCAGATGTCTAATAAAGATCTTATCGAAGCTTAATTCCATATCCCTCTATAAAGCCTATGTATATGCTTCGTAAAGGACTTACTGAAGTTATTATCGAAACAATTGCTTCGAAATAGATCAACTTCGTTTAACAAAGACTATAGAAGCTCTATCGAAGCTGTTGCCTACAGAAATTACAAATTTGAACCTTACCGAAGTAAAATTGTTACTTGGGTTAGGCTGTGCTACGAGACTTGATGTTACTATAACCAGCACAAGGTTTATACAGCTCACTATTCCTAAAGAGATATACCGGTCACCAGACAATCGTACAAATTGATCGCATTCCAATCCATGACAGGCACGTCTCCAGTACTTAAGATGTCCGAACACGCTAAACTGGATCTACCTTATCATAGGCATAGCTACAAGTAAGGAGGTGATTCAATATAGAAAGACTGCAATCGCCTTTTGTATGCGCATCTTGCAATCTCTCGAGGAGTCCTATGTAGTCAGTGTCGAAGACCGGTGACATCGACGTTACTTACCCGACCACCTCCGCCACCGCTGGTTTGAAGAAAAATGCCACCAAGCACGTGCATTAAACATCGCGCTTACAAAGCGGCGTTGGACAAGAGCGGATTATTGCCCCTGCAAACAAAATAGGGGGAAACAACACCGACTTATAAGAGGCAGGAAGACGGCTCATGACCAACAAGCTATAGTGGAAAGATATTGCCAAAAAATAAACAAAAAGATAGTTGGCGCAACAGTACAGTTGGCTTCTCACCGCCACTCGTTTTGTGTGAGTTTTTTTTTAATCTTTGGGACAAATGGATTGGATCTACAATTTTCTAATTGAGGACCTCTTTCGTGACAGTTATGCTGTCGGATGTTAGTCAGGCGTTCGCGAAAGGGGGCGCAGTGAAAAAAAACCTTAAGATGGAATTTGGATTTTTTTTTTCGATTGCCCAACACACTAACAATAAACTACTGCTCGTGCGAAAATACAGAGCTATCCTTCTTTAAGGAATTTTCGGAAATTTTGCCAAAAGGTAGAAAGAACGAAAGACCAAAAAAACCTCTAGAGATAAACGAAGGAACCTGACCATCGTATTTTAGAGCGCCTACATGTTTTTTTGAGTTGTTAAATAACCAATAAATGACTAAGACTTTCGATCGGCTTGGACGGTTTTTTTGAAAACAAAAGAGTTGAGGGGCGAACTGTGCTTTCGCAAATGTTGATTTTAGACGACGACTCACCCATCCGATTGGGATCAGTTTTAGTTCTTTTTTAGAAGCTACATAGAAATTGTGTCGTCAGTTTCGTATTTTTGTGGGCGAACGAACATTATTGGCGATGAAAGTCATTCGTAAATTAATGTCCCACATCCTGAAGTTAGCAGCACATTTTATCTACCGAAAATAATTTGCATACAGTAGCTGTTCTTTATTATCAGCTATGATCCATATAGATCATCGATTTACATGAACTTGCAACAACAGCACATGATCCTGCTTCTCATCGAGATCACGAATCATAATCTGAAAATGATTTCTACTATTTCCCACTAGGTGGCTTGTTTTATTTTTAAGTGTTGGTGTGCCTGTAAATGATAGCCACACAATCACGTTGCCAGACTAAAAAATTTAACACAAAAAATCAATTGATTTATTCGCATTCGAATAAACTCGCTGTCCGTATGCCGAGTTATTTTGTTTTTTCTCGTTCTATAAAGCTATGTTCAGACCAGTCAAACATTTGATAGACAATTAAATAGGCATCTACCTACATGTTTCATAAATATTTCTAAAACATTTAATAAACAAAAGAATTTTTATGAAATGCTTATGAAATATTTTGCTGGTTTGGATCTGGACACCAAAAAAACATTTATGAAATGTTTTACAGTTACCCAATCGTGATGGGAAATAATTTTTTTTTTACAAGTTTTCCTGCAGAAAGTGAGCGCTGTTTTTTGATTATATATATTTTTTTTAAATAAAAAAAAATGTCCAGAAAGTGATTCATTTAATACGATTATTTGAATTAAATCGCGTGTCGCGTGATTCCCGAGACCAAAATTGGAAAAATAAAAACTTTACTCGTTGCTAAAAATCCTACTAAAAATTTAATAATAAAGGGTTTTTCAATAAGAGCGCTACAAAAGTTTTTTTTTTAAATAAAACAAAAACGGTTTTGGATATCAATGAAATTCATTCCAATTGGGGCCAAAAATATTCGGTTATCATTGAACGGTAGCGATTCCCATTCACAGTAACGCGCCGGTCTTGATCATCACGGAAGAAGTACCGCCCAATGACGCCGCCGGCCCATAAACCACACCAAACCGTAATTTTTTCGGGATGCAATGATGACTCATGGAGTACGTGTGGATTGCTGCCTGACCAATACCGCATATTTTGTTTATTGACGAAGCCATTCAGCCAGAAATGAGCCTCATCGCTGAAGATGATTTTTCGATGAAAATCCGAATCATTTTCAAGTTGTTGCTCAGCCCAATTCACGAACATACGAAGCTTCTGGTGGTCAAGCGGCTTCAGTTCTTGCGTCAATTTAATCTTGTAAGGATGTAGGCCAAGATCTTTTCGCAAAATTCGCCACAACGACGTCACAAAGATGCCCAACGCTTGAGAACGACGTGTGAGAGACACATTTGGGCTTTCTTCAACTGAAGCCTCAGCGGCAGCAATATTCTCGACACTACGGGCACTTCTTTGTCTCACTGGTACGGGAACATTTTGTACTGTGCCTGTGGATTCAAATTTTTCCACTAGACGCTCAATTGTTGATCTGCTAGGACGATTATGACGACCATAAATTGGACGTAGCGCTCTTAACGTTGAGGCCACTGACTCCGAATTTCGGTAGTAAATTTTAATAATTTCGACTCGTTGTTGGCTCGTATATCTTTCCATCTTACTGAAAAGAAATGTCAAAAGAGCGGCAAGAAATTCGGCGTCGTTTGCTGTCCCTGTCGCTCTACTTTTGTAGCGTCCCTGTTGAAAAACCCTTTGGTATGCTGTATGCACCTAAGGTAGACTACCTCGAAACTCAAGCTGAAATTGTGTCCAATTCATCTCGTTCGTCGTAATCCTAGTAACTCCCATATGTCTACTGTTGGTCAACAAACCAAGCGCAGGCATGAGACTCATAGTCTCAAACCCTTATGAAATATCTAAGGACGATTACCACTTTTTATTTAAAAAAAGCTCCACCCTTAGATGCACTTTTGTCTGTAAAGTTCAATAAGAGTCTCTCTATACCCTGATGCAGCACACTCCAAGGTAACTTTAGACTTCGGCATAAAACATACAATTACCAGGATTTTTATCATGCACCCCTATCCCACGCTACCTACGAACTAACCGCCCAAATTCGCATACCTCACATCGATCCATCAATTTGTCCTTATCACAAATGAACTTCCAACCGGAACAGATTTTTCTATGCTCGAGTTTGAAAAAAAAAAAAAACGATTTTTCAAAAATACATAATTAACTCAACGTCATTCGATACTCTCAACCCCTAGGAGGGGGGTGTTGAACTGCAAAACCCTCACAATAAATATCATCAATGTCTACATTCAATGTGCACACAGCATACGAACAGACCATCCACAATGACAACCCCTAAATGGAATGAACAAATTTTGAGTTCTCCGCATACGCAAACGGTATAGCTACCTATACCGGACGGAGTAAAAATATTGATGCGACGAATCTATCATTAGGGTTGTCCTCCTTGTAATGTGTCATGACTTTCACTAGCGTTTTCGTTTTGAAACTCAAATATTAGCATAAGCGCTCATCTCGTGCACATCAAATAAACTCCTCATACTTGAGCAACCCTCCACAGTGCAAACATCGGTCTGACAAAATTGAAATTAATTTGAAAAAAGTTGCCAATTCATATGCGGATAGGGTTGCACGATGCACACCCGCCACCATATATATCCACAAACGCCTTTCGGCTGGGCCTCTCAATAGAGCAATGGGCAATTTCCGATTTTACTTCAGAATTACCACGATACATTTTTTAATAACAATTGCCTCTGACTTACGCCAGGGGTGAGTGGATACGCCATATGGGCCTCGCAAATGTCGTTAATCACACTTTTTAATCGACAACAAAACAGAGACGACCATACACAGCGAGGAATGAGAAAATCTCATCTAAATCGAGATTTAAAGTGTATCTTTGTCTATATATCTGGTGCTGGGGGTAGAACATCTCAAAGGGGCCCTTGAGATCCACTTAAGAGTCGTCGTGCATCCCCCTTGATGCGATGCTGAGGCAACTGATACGCTTCGGCCATTTGGCGGTATGAGTGTTGTACAATATACGAAGTAATATGCCTTACAACGGATTATTGTCGTTGTCGTTGTCGTACCATTTTATTGGACTGGCCGCCTCTGTTCGGCTGCCGTCGGTCGTTTCCAACTCGACACTCTGAAGTGTGTTTACATTATGCGCAGAGTGGAATTGTTCGATGCAATCCGACGACGACAATATGACGCTGCTGAAACTGAGAGACTGAGACACTTTATAATGGGAGTCATATTAAAATGCAAACAAAAAAACAAGCAAGGACCCACACAGAGAATTGCTCATAAATATCTAGACCGGCCGACAAGTCGGTGCGGCACGGTTTCTTCAACCCGAACCGGGCCTGCCTAGATGCATATTTAATAATTTTTCTCTTGTTGTTTGCTTCCGCATAACTGTGTGTGGCGCAAACCCTTTGAATGGAGTTCACAGACGATCAGGAATCTGAAGGACATGATTGCCATTTGAATGGAATGTTATTGCAACGAGGACAAATATGTTGGCATCAGGGCGAGGGGGTGGAGAATGTATGTGGGCTTGTTTTCGGATCGGTAAAGATGCCGACGAATCAGAAAGGATGTGGGGGCTTGCGACACAAACAACATAT
This sequence comes from Cheilosia variabilis, assembly GCA_951230905.1. NCBI lineage: Eukaryota > Metazoa > Arthropoda > Insecta > Diptera > Syrphidae > Cheilosia > Cheilosia variabilis. Next base: position 21,701,113 of record OX579680.1, on the reverse strand, counting down.
GATAATATTGCTTAATGAATTATGCTCCTGCTGGTTTTGGGAGAGAATGTCCTATTTCGACTTGCGCCGATAAGGGGTGGGTGGCATGTGCGCCCACGGGGGTCGTACACACATATTGCCAGGACATTGCTGCACAAATTGAGTGCAGATGCAGAGGCGTATGTAATTTACTTGGGATATCATGCGATGAAAAAGCCAACTTGTGGCCAAATTAAGCAAAGCCAACTCTGTGGGTAACAAGACATTAATTCCGAGGCAACTTCATCTAGAGAGGGCGTCCTTTGTGGATGTGTGTACTTAAAGAAATGTTTGTTATAAGTTGGGTTAGCCTTGAATGTTGCGTAGAACGGAATTGGGATAGTTCAATAATCTTTAAAAGGTGTTTTATTTACAAAGTGCTTAAGCACCCTTTCTGTAGATTTTTTGAACTTTTGCCAACGAAATTGTGGGTATATATTCGAAATCATTCCGATTTAACCTATGGTAAGATCAAGTTAGAAAATAAGGAGATTTTGGTAAAAAAAAAAACGCACCCAAAAAGTAGGCGTGGCAATAAACGATATGGGCTAGGGTCTTTGGGAGTCTTGACAAACATTTCAAAGTTAGATCTATCAACCAAGGAATGTCTCTTCATAGATAGCCTGACAGACTCTAGTCTATGCCAAGTTAGCGGGGTCTCTAACTACATGGGTAGGCAACTGATCCCATTAACTCCTCTATCTCACCTTGTCCCCTTTCTCTCTCTACTATTGATAACTTTCATCCCCCTCTTCTTCTTTCATATTTTCACAACTCTCCACTTCAGTCCAGTTCTTCCGCAGTCGTCTCCTCTTACGACTTTCACAAAGCTAACTTTCAAAAAATTAATACCTATCTCAGTAGATGCTCTTTCGACTTTTCCAACCTTTCCTTAAACGATGCTCTTTCCATGTTTTACAGAGAATTATTTACCGCTATTTCTCTCTATGTCCCCATTTCTCGCCATAAAACTTCATCCACATCGCCCCCGTGGTATAATAGGAGACTCCGTTTCTTACGAAACAAAAGAAACAAGTAATGAACAGTTTTTCTTCGCACCGGTTCTTCTTTTGACTATTCCAACTATCTCGGTACTTATCTTAATTTTACCCAGCTTTATAACTCTCTGTACGAACGCTATCTAAATGATGCACATACCAATCTAATAAAGTCCTTTTTCCAATTCGTAAACTATAAAAAAAAATCCGACGGCTACCCTCCTTCGCTCTCGTACGAAAATGTATCATCCACCGACCCACATACCATTGCCAACTTCTTCGCCACATTTTTTAAGCAATCTTTTGCCGATAACTCCTTCGAACCAGACTCCTCTTACTTTAGCTACCTACCTAAGTTCTCTTTCGGTCCCTTTCTCTCACAAACTGTTGACCCTTCACTTGTTGCAAATAAGTTACAAAAGCTTAATGATGAGTTCTCACCCGGTCCAGATGGTCTCCCAGCCATTTTTCTCAAGAAGTGTTCTTCCAATCTCTCGCTCCCCCTTTCTAATCTCTTTCGTCTATCTCCTCTAAAAGGAGAATTTCCCCAGATTTGGAAGACTTCGTTCATTACTCCGATACACAAAAAGGGGTCAAAAAATGAAGTTACTAATACCGCCCAATTGCTAAACTCTCTCATATACCAAAACTGTTTGAAAGTATTTTTTACGAAGTCTTAAGCTTTCGGTGCAAGTCTCTTATTTCCCCCCACCAGATAGATCAACAACAACAAAACTCGTAGAATTTGTATCCTTTACCCTATCAGCCTTAGAGAGTGGCAACGAAGTCGACGTTATTGCAACTGACTTCAGTAAGGCCTTTGATAAGATATCGCATCAACTAATCCTCTTCAAACTGTCAGCCCTTGGCTTTGAACCTATATTGATAAAATGGATATCTTTCTACCTTGCTAACCGCTATTATAGCGTTCGCTTTAGGTCCGTACTTTCGTCCTCCTTCTTAGCAATATCTGGTGTCCCTCAAGGCAGCCATTTAGGTCCCCTTCTCTTTATCCTTACGGTAAATGATCTTGAGAAGGTCATTAAACACTCGTATCTCTCTCTCTACGCAGATGATACTAAATTCTTCAAAATCATCTCTTCACCTCAAGACTCCTGTCTCCTTCAACAAGACCTTGATCGTTTTTCGACCTGGTGCCTTAAAAATTGCTTAGAGCTTAACATCACCAAATGTCAATCCATTACCCTATCGCGAAAGCGCAACATGTGACATGTCCCCCCGCCGACTCTACCTTCTCCACGGTCAACCAATTTCTCTAGTGTGACCTTGGCATATTGTACGACAGGGAGCTAATTTTCGTTCGCATATTGAGGATATAATCTTAAAGGCCAACTCATCACTCGACTTTGTTAGGCGATGGTCTAAAGAAGAATTCTCGAACCCGTACGTGACCAGATCCCTCTATATCACCTTTGTTCGCCCCCTCCTTGAGTACGCTAGTCAAGCGTGGGCTCCCTTTCATCAAGTTCATAAGCATAGAATTGAGAATATCCAACGCCGCTTTCTCCGATTTGCTCTTCGAGGTCTGCCTTGGGACGATCCTTTTGTTTTGCCACCATACATAGACTCTTTTACCTACCTACCCATCATACCTTATATGGCTCCAATGAACCAATCTCCCGTATGCTGCGAAAGGTTAATTCTAACCTTTCTGTTTTCGATTTCAACCGCAGCACTGCCCACCTCAAACTGCATCTCCTCCACCATTCTCCCTATCTTTAAGTCTTAGTTTTAAGGTTTTCCATGTCTTAGTTTTAAGTGGCATAGCCAAATATATGGGGGTATTGCCCCCACCAAAACTAAACTATCAAAAATGGTCCAGTAGTTTTCACAGACATAAAACCCCCACCCGTTTAAAGAGGTATTTTAGCCCGCAGAAGCTACTGATTCTCCACAAACAGATAGCTAGACCTTCTTCGTCTTCGATCTTCTTGACAGCATAAAGAAGAAGACTAATAAAAGATCCCATACTAACATCAGATCTACAACCACTGGCGCATAGGAAACGTGGATCAATATTCTGCAGTAACATGTAAGAAAAATGGGCCTTACGAAGAACACAAGACACAACTCACTTCGAATATTACTCTGGGACAGGCCAGGTCTGCAACTTTTCAAGATTGCCTTGGGAGGTACTTCTTCTTGCAGCCAGATGTGTGAAAAAGGTTCATAGTACCAATGGGTTTGGGACAACCTCTTTTCCCGACGATCAAAAGAAAAACACGAAAAGAAGAAGATGAGCGCACTTCAACAAGAAGATCACAATTTCAAAGAACATTCAAAGGCTTTACAAGAGAGCTACGCAAATGGCTTCTCGCTTTAAGAATGAAACGTTTAGGATCTTCAAGGCAGCGAAGAGAATATCATATCCAGGAGAGAGTGGTTTCGGAGATCGACAACAGCGCCACCTATCGGGTCCAAGACTATCATATCTTCCTAGCTGGAGCCAAACATACCCATCCACAAAATTCCTCTTGACTTTTTCATTTTTCCTAAACCATTCCTGACTTAAGACAAACAAAATAAAAAAAATCTTTCAAATCCGTCGAGCCGTCGAACAAAATGTATGGAAATTCATGTGTTTTTTACGCACGCACAGCACACACATATATTTTCCGATTTCAACCAAACTTCACAAAACCCATATATAGACCAATACCAAAGATGTGTAAAAAATCTTGTCTTGTTAAAATCGGTAAATGGGTTAAGGCGTGAATCGGCGACAAACGAACACAATTTCAAGCCTCAATTTTTATATATATAGATAGACTGATAGGGCAAAAAGAAATAGAATCTACTTAATAAGAGAGACAAATTAGACAAAGAGACAAGTACCTTCCGAACATGTTATGCTATGCGTTTTTATTCTTCGCGTTAAAATTGAAATTCTCAACAAATAACTTTGAGTCTTGCAAGGAAAAGGCCCGTCCTCTTGACTTTTTCAAGGCAAAAAAAAGATGAAATAATGGTATGAAGATTTAATTTGTTAATTTGCTTTGGCAGTAACGTATAATCAAAGAACGTCAACGACCAGGCTTTAACTTCTTCGACTCTGTAAAGCTCAATACTGTCGATTTCGAATCGAAACTCAAAACAAGAAGAGCTTCTTTTAAAGCAGTTTCCAATATTCATGCGTAGGCAATAGGTAGGTCTCCTAGGTCATATTGAACAAAATTTGCAGTCGAGTGAAATTTTGATGAATTCTCTTATAAATGTCTAGTTGCAGAGTTCAGATGTAGATGTCGCTAGGTGCAGGGGATGAGATGCGGTGACCCCGGATTAGTGTTGCCAGATGGTTTTTGATGAAAGTAGTACATAGGGTACCAAATCCTGGACTTTCTTGGACAAATGACGATCAGAAAAAGAGTACAAAACTAGGACAAAAGAAAACAAAATAGTTTTAATCCAAATTTGTTTACTTTCACATTAAAAACATTTGCTTTAAGAGAGCGCAAATCCAACACAATTGTTTTGACGTCTCAAAAGTTCTGTTCGTTTCGAATTTGCATTTCTGAATTATTATTTCTGTTCGTTTACTTACTTGAATTTATTGATCTCCGACTGATTTTTCGATGCAATTATAAATTTAGACAAGCTGCCAAGTAGATAAGTGAAAATAAATTCCCGGACAATCCCGGACATTTTATTAAAACAATACCGGACGCTCCCCGCAGAGGCAAAAAAGAGTACATGTCCGGGAAAACCCGGACGGATGGCAAGGCTACCCCGGATGGCATATCATCATTTTTGTAAAATAAGCATTATTTAAGTATAAAGGGTGATTTTTTAGCTGGTTTGGTTTTGGCAACACTGGTTTTGACAGCTGACGTGTGTTTAGTACCTTGTGTCACTGTCAAACAGCTTCAGTTTGGTTTGCAATTTAACCATGGATCGTCTTACAAATGAACAACGCTTGCAAATTATTGAATTTTACTATCAAAATTCGTGCTCGGTTCGAAATGTTCGATCCGCTTTTTTACCGAAAAATTGTGTTCAGCGATGAGGCTCATTTTTGGTTGAATGGGTACGTAAATAAGCAAAATTGCCGCATTTGGAGTGAAGATCAGCCAGAAGCATTGCAACAGCTACCAATGCATCCCGAAAAAGCCACTGTTTGGTGCGGTTTATGGGCCGGCGGCATTATTGGGCCATATTTCTTCAAAGATGATGCGAATCGCAGCGTTACTGTCAATGGTGAACGCTACCGAGCGATGATAACAAACTTTTTTTTGCCCGAAATGGAAGTTCTTGACTTGCATGATATGTGGTTTCAACAAGACGGTGCCACATGCCACACAGCACGCGAAACAATGGCGCAATTGCGAGGCGAGTTTGGTGAACAGTTAATTTCACGTTTCGGGCCCTTCAATTGGCCGCCTAGATCGTGCGATTTGACACCATTAGATTATTTTTTGTGGGGGTATGCCAAGGCTAATGTGTATAGGGACAAGCCCGCTTCGATTGACGCACTGGAAGCCAACATCCATGCATTCATTCGTGAGATATCGGCCGATATGTGTGAAAGAGTATGCCAAAATTGGACTCAGCGGATGGGCTACCCGAGACGCAGCCGCGGTCAACATTTGCATGAAATTATCTTTAAACATTAAATTGCAAGGTTCAAACTATCGATTCAAATAAATATTTCATTCATTTTTTCGAATTTTTTGTGTTTTTTTTTTAAAAAAAGTTCTAAACCTCTTAAAAAATCACCCTTTATAAGGGAGTTTATAAAATAAAGACGATGAGTTATGAAAGCAACTTCACGAGAAATTGATTTATTTATGTTGACTTCCGCCCACCCGAGGTGAGGGTTCAATAAAAATATAATATTTACTCAGATTTTTAGGTAGATAATTAGGAATATAGGACCTTTCAAAAGGCGAAGAAAAAGGATCTGCTATGCGAATAGTGTATTAGCGTCCATTCAATGAAGAACCAGTTCGACAACCCATAGTGAGTGCATTTTTTATGGTTAAAGTTTGTCAAGTCGTCAATCTTTTACAAAGCGAGTTTAATTTTTACAGCACTCATCTGATTTGTGCACAGTTTGGTCTGTCATTTCATCTTGAATTTGCCAATTTTTTTTATCATGAGTACAGGGCCCGAATCACTCAACTTTATAGATGATTATCGCCGGAACGATAGACCGCACTATTAACTAAGAGCAAAATTACGAGATTGAAAGTTTCTTCCAGTTCATTCTTTACAAATGTAATGAAAGCTAATGCTGCAAAATTTCGAAAACGATATCGTCCAGTGATCTGCCCCTGATACATGGTCTTAGCTAGTGTGACCACCTGTACGTAAATGACACGTACAGTACGTAAATTTGGAGTCATGTACTGTGTGCCGAAGTGATAACTCAAAATCACGAAATGTACGTAAATTGAAGCGACAAATTATTGTTGTCGTAAAATGTACGTACCAACGACAGGAAAAGAACAAAGAAAAAGTTCTGTCTGCTTTTCGAAGCACAACGATAATTCGATTGTTTTTAGTTGATAGTTCCCATCACTAGAAATAGATAGAGTTTCCCCCATCACTGCGCTCGATTGACAATAATCGTGGAGTGCTTTTATTGTGTTCGTTCGTACTGCATTCTTTTGTCATAAATTAAACGAAATTTTTCTTTGAAAATTTCGAATTTTTAAAGAACCAGCCTCAAATGTTGAATGAAATTGCATCAGATGGAAAGCATGCGCGCAAAAAAAAACAATAAAAAATGAATTGATTACACAGGCCAATACTCTTGGAAAATTGGTCACAATGTCGTCTAATAAACTAAATTTTTTTTTTTTCCAAAATTGCGCTTCAAATTTTGTAATGAATGCGATAATGAAAACTTTTGCGTACGTAAATAAGCTCTTGGAAAGGTGGTCACACTAGTTTTAGCTATTTAAAAATTTGTTGAAAAGTAAACTTCCAGATTGCGATTTTTCATTCATAAAATGGTCTGTCTAAATAAAAAAAAAAGTCAAGACCGTGGCCATTGCCATACGACTTGCACATGTTTTATTCAGTTTTAAAGTTCAGCACTTCCAAAAGGACACTCTATTAAATTATATTCTCTACTTTAAGCGATTGCTAAAGGATTGCTTTTCAAAACGACAGTGTCAACGTGTTTTTAATTTAACTCCAACTATTATGAAGTGCTGAATAAATTGTTTCGAAATTAATCACACTCAGAGTGAGTTTGTTTTAAAAAGCTATTAATTAGCACCAGCCTACAAAAACTATTATGTATATCGATTTGAATATTTCCACCAATTCGTTATTAAGGTTTTTTCTTTTGTTCATAGGCGCGCACCGCCCCACGGCCGTGCAGATGCACCACTGACTTCTATTTAAATGCAAACAGTAACTCGGCGAATTTATTGCAGATGCCATGCATATCATTACTGGCAACGCAAACAAAAAAAGTTCTTTTTTGGGTTTTTGGGAATGTAAACTGGAATAACTACCGAAAATGGGTTTTTGTATCGCCATATATGATTAATGAGTGACCCCTACCACTGAATCCAATTAAGCGGAATTTGACTGAAATAAATTGATTTCAGTGGAAATCCATTTATTGCGCAAATTCCGAACACCCGTACTCTGAGTTTTTACCAAAATCCCACCAAATTGTCCACCACGCAATGATTATTATTGCACAATGCAAACACTTTTGCGGTTCGAAACGAAATCCGAAATCTGTGCGAGGACTTTTCCCATGAGGGTGTCCTCTCCGCATCCCTCGGCAACTGACTGCTGTTGCACGGACTCTCGACAATCATAGTGGTCACAAAGTATCTCTCAATCGGTTTGCTGTTGCTGGGGCAATTTAAAATCATATTCCCTGCGTCCTCAGTTCTCACACAGAACTATCTGTTGGCGCAGCGAGGAATAGCACTAATTGAGGCTCACTCGATTCCCATTTTGTGCGTGCATACATATGAAGTGCGTTGCGTATACTGGTAATGAACGTATCAGAACTGGAATCTTCTTTCAAAGGGAGAGAGGGAGGTTATTACTGTCGTTATCCCTTTGGTGGTTGGTGCCTTGGTGGACATCGAGAATTGCCTGTCCTTAGGACAATGACAATGACAATGACAATGATGATGATGATGTTCCAGGAGGTAGTTAAGTTTCCTTTGCGACGGACGTAATAAATCTTTTTTCGGGGCAACGCTTCAGTGCGGACTCTCCTCTCAGATGTGTCACTCTTGAGGGTTATTGATGTTTTACATCTGCTGCGCTGCTGTGAGGGTCACTGGTCACTGGTCACTGGTCACTGGTCGGTGCTAAATCGAAATCCCCTTTTCGTGCACAGGATCCACATATCAAAATCTCCTGATTTCCTCGATTATCCGTTTTGATTCCAAAATAATTGATGTTTTCCAGGCGATTTTCGAATGGCCTTAGGGAGTTGGATTGTCGAATACCCTTACATTTTATGTTTTTATTTCTTTGAAAAGCTGATTAATTTTTTTTTTCTCTTTACGTCTTCGATCTATCTTCGGTTTTCCTTACCAATCGGATGTGGGGCGAGCGGTTAATCAATGGTATTAAATGGTACTGGGTGAGTTCGCGGACAAGACCGGATTTTAAATGGTTGGCATGGTTGCAGAGCTTTTCAATTCTAAGTATCTTACAAGCGATTAACTATTAAGAATAGGAAAAGTGTGTTTAGCGGAGTTCTAAAAGGGAAGCCATAGAAACATAATAGTTAGTGGGACCTACAACATTGTTTGAAGTATAGAATTTTCCAATCGAGTCTGGTGCTCGTCGAATTTAAACAAATTTACCCTCAAATATACACCAAATGGAAGGATTTCCTGTTTTTTTCTACATATGTACAACTTAAAATTGAAATAAAAGTTGAAAGGTAAAAGGTGTTGGCTTTGTTCAGAGGATAATTTTATGCCATTAGCGTTGGAACATTCTTTGGAACTGTTAAGACGTAATTCATAATGTTAAATCACCCTGTATGCTCTCTACACTTCTACTTAATTGCAATACAACTTCTTTCAATCATTCTCAATCACATTCATGTATTAAAGCTTCCGGTTGTCAAAGTTGTTGCTTTTATAATAAATATATAAATAAATAAATATACATCTTGAATAGAAATCATCGCTCTGACTTTTTTACTAAAGAAAGCCGCTTTTACTCTCCCCATCGTCGACAATTATTACAGAATAATTTCGCCAAAACAGGGACATATAGGCCAGCCTCAAATGAGCAATATTCCAACCTCTTGGCCGAACAGCACTGCGTTTCGGCGAATATGGATATCCAAGTGGTCTAATGTCCGTGGTTTAATGGCGTAGACTAGCAACGTTGCATATTCCCAAAGAAAATAATTGACAGGCTCGAGATCGTGGAGACCGTTTCACAGGTCCATTATGCGTTCACCGACAAGTTTCGCCAATAAATTGTGTGTGGTATGTTGCGCTGTCTGGTTGAAATCAAAAGGTTTCACATCAACGCGATATAACTGAGGAACAAACCAGTCGGGTAAAAAGTCAGAAATCATGGTTCTAAAACATTCTGGACGACATCGTCTCAAAATGAATATTGTCCAATATTTTCAGCTGTCAGTGCACCACAACAATCAGTAACTTTAGGCGCTCTAGTGGATGTAATGATGGTGGAAACTGGCTTTTTTTGTTGTAAAAATCACAAATTTTAAAAAAAAATAAATAATTTATCTTCATGAATGAAATTTCCCATGATAAAAAATTAAAAAAAATTAAAAACACGATTCTACCGGTTTTCCAGAATTTTTCGCTCAACTTGTTTTTTGAAAGAGGAAACAACAGAATATTTTACCTTAAAAATAAATTCCAATTTATTGCGGAGCTTGTAAAAAAATTACTCGACTAGTTCAGTGTTACTAGGGTGTTCCAAAATAAAAGCGATCACAGATGCAAAGCTGTATTTGTAGAATTATTCCACATTTAAAGTGATTTCTTAAGATCAGAATTGATCAAAATTGTTGACTTAAGATCACCAAAATTGTTTTTCCAAAACTCGTGTCTTAGGAGTTAAAGATTTTACTAAAAAAGGGTAGTGAAAGTGTGCGGATTTATTTTACAAAACAAGGGTATGTCAAAACATATTCAATTTAATAAAGAAAGATCAGGTTTTTAGCTCTTTTAAGAAGGGGCAAAAATAATAAAAAATAAAATGTAATGCGAAGTCTGAACGGCTTAAATGCGAAGCTTTTCCAGAACAGTTACATCCTCGGATGCTTGTCAAACATTTTTCAGGAGGTAAAAAAATCACTTGTTTAAATTAAACCAACTTTCAGGTTAAAACCTTCCAAGAAGCGATGCCGCTAAACTTCAAAAAGAATAATAAAATGGGACTGGAGCAAAAAAAAGTGGGTCTCCACATAAAACACCGTTATAGCAAATATACCAAATACTTATAACAAAAAAAATAAATTCTTCCTCACGAAACATTTTTCAAATATTTTTGCATTCTTTATCTTACTTAAAAAAGGTAGCCATTTTGACAATTTTTATAATACTTGGATCTTGAGGCTCAAAAAGAGGCAATTGGGCATCTAAATGGCTGCTACTAAGTAATACTGCTAACTAAGCTCCTTAAGAGTTAGTGGATGAAAAACAACCGAGTCAACTTGTTTGAGAACTCGGTTAAAAATATCAATTTATTAATTTCCTCCAAACTTTCTCAGTCTTAAATAGCAAACTAACTCCGTTGAATTTAAGCAACTGGTTGATATTAATCTAGAAACTTGGTTGAAAACAACGGAAAAAGTCCGTTTTTTAACAGAATGTATTTTGCCTTTATATTTCGTTAGTTTTTAACAACGAATACTCGTTTTTTTCAACAGAGTCTTAATTTTAACCCATTTTTTTAACGCACGAAAGATCGCTCTCGCATATGACCAATTTTTGAACTTACTTTATTAAAATTTATGTCGTTTAGCTAAAAATCAACTTCAGTCCTCATATAACTTTTCTAAAAATATTTTTGATAAACATTTGTTCACTAAATGCTACCTATATTTCATAAATTATTGCACAAAATATCTCGTTGGGAGATATTGAAAATAGGTTCAGATCTTAGATAATAAACCATACAATGCTAAAATCTGTTCTCAATTGATCGTAGGTACATATTTTCGGGTGGATGCTGTTCAGTTTGTTTAGATGATTCTAGGGAAACTTAAACATGGCGGCGGCATGTTTTTTCTCCGCATTCCAACTGTAAAACGAGAAAAATGTATACCAGCTTTTGGTATGCAACTTTTTAGAGCTGATTTTTGTGCTTAACGCATACCTAAAGCACCGTTTTTCAAGTTGATAATTATTTTCTTTATAAATCGTGTTTTCTTCCCTAAAGCCATTTTAAGATTTGCATAAAATTAAGCAAACCTTTCAAAATTAAAAAAAAGCTGGCATTTACTGGTATAGTTAGCATAAACTAAGTATTAAATTGACCGTCAGCTCTTACGACTTAAGAGAATTTGCCTACAAGCTGTTTTCCGTGGTGCTATGTGGCAAAGCATGTGTGCCATGTTAAAGTTGATTAGCCGCACGCATACACTTGCACATAGGAACCTGACAGATGCCTGACAGTTCATTCTGTGGTAACATTGGAAAAAATTCAAATAATTCAAATAATTGCCCGTTATCGGGACGTGTTAAGAAAACGGTGGGTATGGTGTGGTGAATTTAGTACCAAATTATATTAAAACGCATAGGTATACATATTAGGATTTCTTTCATTCTAACTAGATAATCTTTATAGTACGGAATGTTTACATTTTTGTTGTAAACAATGGAAATCGATAAACTATATGAATCATTAAAAAAACAAAAAAAGCCCTTATTTAAATATAAAAAAATATCTGATTACTAATGATTATGAATCGTATGAATTAAAAGAAAATTGTAAGCAGCAAAACTTAAATGCGTGAGACATATCAGGGTACAAATCAGTTAACATGTTTATTTCCAATTTAGCTTATAAACATTTTGAGTTTCGCTTTTTTCCCGTACATTTTAAAGAAAATAAATTTTCGTTGATTGTGTTTATTAGACTTTTTCTTTTTGTTATAAATGAACATTGTTCATATTCTCGGCTGACGCAATTGATTTCAAGTGTAATTTCATTAATTACAGTGGAAGTCGCTTATAACGACCTCGCTTATAACGACCAGTCGCTTATAACGTCCATTTTCCTTTCATTTGGTTAGTTTCATTATATTTTAAGCTATTCAACCTTCGGATATAACGTCGTCGTATATAACGACACGTCGGATATAACGAACAATTTTCGGAAAAATATCAATCATTGTCGTCGGTTATAACGACGGAATGGGAGAAAATGAAAAAAATAACCCGCACGTGTATCTGAATATTTCTTGTTTATTCTTGTAATTTTACAAAGGAACAGGCTAACAGTTTGTTGGGTCGCCGACGATCGGTCTACATTATCGAAGAAAACTCCACAGCTCCTAAAGCCTTGGAAGCAATAAAAGCTATTCAATTGTTGCGGACTTTTGTCGCTTTTAATGAGTCTAATACAAAAAAAAGTCTTTCTTCTTTAAAAGCAGATTTTAACTCTACGTATAAAAAACAACCAAAAATATTTTTTTCCGAAACTCTTAAATAAAATAAAAATTAATGTGAATTAATTTAATTTAAAAATAAAATGAATTCCTTTCGTTCGTAAATGTTTTTTTAATTTTTTCCTGAATATTTGTGGAAGGCAGTCGGATATAGCGACCGCCGGTTATAGCGACCTTATTTCCTCGGTCCCTTCACCGTCGTTATAACCGACTTCTACTGTATGTCAATTGTTCCAAATTTTCTAATAAATTTTTTTTTTTTAATAAACGGAATCTTCATGAAAAGATTATAACTAAAAACTCATATTATTTCAATCTTAATATTCGTAATCAATTCTTCTCTTTAAGTTCTTTGCCGTTTTTCTGTGGACATTCACGGTGAAATCATTTTTCTCCAAAAACAGCAAACGAAAACAGACACAATAATTATAGGAACAAAAATATCCTATTTTATTTCACACATCATTCATTTGTTTATTTATGTTGATTACATTTGCTATTATACATTTTGTAGAATATCGACATGTTTTCGTGGTGAAATAAAACAACGAACTTAAACTCTCAGAACACATCCATCAGCTGACAGAAACTCACCAAATACACTAACTCTCAGTCAGTGTTCTGAGCACTCTCTCTTTATTTTTCACACGAAGCGTGTTCATTTTTCCCTTTTGACTAAAAACTCAAATTCCCTTAGTTTTGTTTATTCAAAAAAACATACTTTTAAAAGTAAAACTTGTATTGTTCGGAGAGGTATAAAAATCGAAGTTTGCTAACATTATAATGATTATTTTTTTGTAATAGAAATTTTTCCTTAAGGCACATCCCTTTTTTATGTACATTTAGTGCGTTGATAATTATGGTGAAATGAAGTTTGAATGTTTTTCTGCACGATTATTGATAGTCCAACAGTTATGTCATTTTTTCCTCTTACGCAGGAAAGTTTTTCAAAAATTGAAATTCCGACAAAAAGGCAGAGATACCACAATGCAGGAACACTGCTGAGCAGCGTTGTTATGTGATCGTATTTATCGTAAATGTTACGATTTTCGAAGGTTAATACGACGCTCCGATTTTTGCCTTTTTCGCTCCAATTTCTACGATTTCGTAAATATTTTTCCGATTTTTTCCGATATTATACAAACATTAAATACGATGGCTAAACCGAAATACGACGCGATAAATAAAATACAATTTCAGAAAAAGAACCCACAAAGATTTAGAAATGCATTTAGCACCTATAACTTTACCTTACCCGCACATCCCCTTTGCAATTAGCCGGCATCGATTACCGAGCATACCCGTTTTTTTTGTTTGCGTGATGGGTTGCCCCCTACTGGCGATGCTACTTTTATGTTATGTCAAATTGGCAATGGCTATATTTCCTTTTGAATATTTGCGTTGTTTCTTGCTTGTGTCACGGTTGGTAATTTTTTCCAAATTTAGTAATTTTTTTTTTTTGCTTTTTGAGTTTTGGTAATTTGGTAATTTTTATCTGGTTTTGGTAACTTTTTGAGCAGGAGCACCAAAAATACGAACTCGATATCAATTCATTTAAATGCTGCCTTACTGTTTCTGAGTGAAAGCATTGCATCCATGTAAACCTATTTTGTTCAAAAAATTACTGAGTGCACTCATTTTCTACTTTTGACAGAATAATGGTGAACTTCGAAATATTTTTGTTATAAGAAAAAATGCTCGGAAATGGTAGAAGGTAGCTGGTAATTTTGTGCACAACATTGTTGAAGTTGTTTAATTGATACGACTGACAAAGTTCCTACTACGTTCCTTACTGAGTCTTATGTTTTATAAATGTTTGTTTTTAAACAACCAATTTTAAAAATCAAATAAAATAATTTGAGTTTACAAAAGAATGCTTTTCGTCAGCAAAAGTATTTAAAGTAGAAATTACTATTACATTAGTAAGTTAAGTCTTATTTATTTTATTTTGTAAAGTTGTTGTTTAACTACTTAAAGACTGACTAAGTTCCTACAAACCTATTGTTCCAAATTAGATACTTTAAAAGACTTATGTTTTTTATTGTGTTTTAAAAATGTGTGCTATAATAAATAAAAATAATGTGCTAGGAACTCTACACTTTTTTTTTAGTTTCTCTGAAGACTAAGCAAATGGACGTTTTTACACTGTCATGCCGTTTTTTTATATTATGTTCGCAAATCAGAGAAAAAAGTCTTAGGATAGTGATAAGGCATTTTCACATTGGCTCAAGACTATATAATACCCTTACCCTTTTATTTTAAACATTGCAGATTGGTTGATAAATCAAAACGGTTAATGTAATGTGTAAAATTTTAAAATCAATTACTTTTCTTATGGAATATGAGTCCTTAACCCCTTACCATGGGGATGTGGAGTTTTATATGGGGTAGAATAACAATATATAAAAAAAATACTTCAATAGACTTCGGAAGGTATAAGTATTATTTGATATGAAAGTAAATACCTACTTCTGAATTTAAATTTGCTTGAAACTTATGTCGCTTTCGATTTGGCAAAAAGATACATTTTTTCAGAAAAAAATCTCCTTTTTTTGATCGAGATTGCTTTTCATAAAAAATAAATCTTTTTTTTTTTCTTGTCTGAGACACTTTTCAGAAATCTCGATTTCCTTCTCAGATTTACACATTCACTCATACCAATGTGTATGGCACACAGACGGCGGTTTATCGTTGGAAGGATTGTTTTTTTTTTTAACTGAATTATTCATTTTACGCATATGGAAACGAGTATTTAAATTAAATTATTTCGAAAACGTGTTACTAAAAACGTGGAAATTGATTTCCAGTAGGTAGATACAAGTGAAAAAAAAAAAAAAATTCCGGCCAACTCAATACACACAAGAATCAATAAAATTTGGATTTTATGTTCGATTTGGCAGCAAAAATCTGAAATCTCAGATCAAAATCAAAATCTGAAAAGCCAAATCGAAACGACATATTTAAATAGTTAAAATACTAATAAAACACCAAGCATCTTAAAGATCAAACTGTCCGACTTCTCGAGCATTACAAAAAAACATTCATATTAAGTGCAAAATGACCTCTGTGCTCTTAAACGCATTTTTTGTACTCGTAAAATTAGAAAATACGACAAATACGATTTTGAATCGAGAAAATATACGATTCTCAAACAATATCCATAACAACACTGCTGCTGAGTGTCAGTATTTTAATACACCTCCCGCCATTTAGAATTTCTTTTTTGCTGCTTCACACGCATTCACAGATAGGAAATTTAAGAGAGAATTTTCTTTTCAAAATTTGCGGGGGGAATCGGGTAGGTGCGCGGGAGCTGACGGTCTATTTAATACTTAGTTTATGGTTTATGGTAGTTAGTCTCACTACGCAGTTAATTCTTGACAGTAGTTTTCTGTGAGAGGCGTCATGTATCTATGGACGAAGTGGTGCATTCAGGCTCGAATTCTTCATTAATACAAATACGAGTGTGCCTTAGACCACACGACTGAAGTAAAACAAACGAAATACTGACTGAGATAATATTATATATTTCATGCTGTGGCTATGAGAGGAAGAGGGAAAGAAAATGTGCGCACTGCTCTCTCTTGCCCCTACAGTAATATACGAAACGAAACATAACGCTCTCTCTTTCTATCTTCACCAACTTATATCTCCCTCTCAACTCCCGTTCGCAATTTCCGTAACGCTTTCGCATTCACCAACTTACCCCCCAAGTCAAGCGTGCCTAAAGAAGTTTTACTTCAAAAATTCTATAATCCGATATTTAAACAGTAAAATAAGTAAATAGTACTATAGAGTTTATAACTATTAAGAGGTTCTCGAACTCTTAAACCTTATTAGGCGCAGTGAAATACCTTCAGCTGCAATCGTTGTTATTCCGTGGCTTGAACCTAAGAGTAGCCCAGTCCACTTAATAATTAACCAAAAACCTTTATTTAAACTGCTGTCTCTTTAAGAATTTATGCGAAATTCGTGCCTTCTTGGCGCCATTGCTGGCCCATTAATTCACTAAAACGTTTTGGCAATATTTCAGGTATTTTGTTAAATAAAAAACATTAATGTCCCACTAGCTCTATTAGCACGGAAAATATATTGCAACAAAGTGTGAACAATTTAAGAACTTGTCGCCATCACCGAATTAAGTGTGAGATTTTTATTGATTGATGATACTGACTGCTGGCTGCGGCCCTGCCCGTGCTTTCCCTGTCTCGCTCTGCTGCAAACTACACACGAAGTGAGAACATTTCAAAGAAATCGAACAAGAAAGCAAAGAAAACCGAAATCAGAAATTCCTTCGTTCGTCAGCAAAACAAACGAACAACGGGGCAACGCCAACGCAAACATCAAGAAGAGCCAGAGCCAGAGCCAGAGCCCACAAAGCGCTCGGTTGACTTTGTTAATTAGTATCTGCATAAATTTCCCCTATGACAGCACTCAGGCGGTCATCAATCAAACAAATTTTACACCGCACAACTGTTGGCTTGTGCTTTTGGAGATTTTATTTTGAAAGTGTTTTCAAAAAACCAGAGACAAAACGACAATCAGACGAAACACCGACCGATTGGCTGTATCGAAGTCGCGGAGCCGTAGAGCCTGTGAGTGCGCGCGCTCCTCGGGCGCTTTGTGACCTCCTTTCCCCATTTTAAGTGTGATCAAGTGTCTTGCTGACATGACAACTGATGCTGCCGAGGGAGGCATTTCCTCCGGCGTCTTCGCCGTGTCGAACGTCCACTTAAGGATACTGAGAGCGCCAATGCCAATGCATACAGTGCTGCATTTATGATGATGATGATCGGGATTATCTTCGTGTGTGAGCTGCTGACACATGTTGATGCCGCCACTTTTGCAGCAGAGCCCTGGCATAGCTATCCTCCGTCTCGGCAGAAGACGTGATTTCTTTTCCACACCCCCCTCTAATTCAGTTATTAAAATAAAATTTCAATGATCAGTAAATCATGCATCCATTAGGACGCGCAGAGGAGATGCAGTGCGTGATGGTGTGTCGGCTGAGCGCTTAATGTCATCACTTTATTAGTCAGCCAAATAAATGCTGTTGAAGAGGGCGTCATGATGTGCAGAGTGAGGCCATATATTATAGTTGGCTTCAGAGACGCGTTTCGCTGAAGATTTACGAGCCTTTGATGTGCGACATCAGTGAGACCATTTTGTACGCATCATTCGGCTCAGTGACCGAGTAAGTGACTGCCGGATCCACCCGTCCTCCAGATGTGACGGTTGCCTACCTCAACTGATTATATGAAATTGCATAGGAACCCACATGTGGTTGACATCATTGTGGCACCGGCTTTGTCAGGTTTGATTTCGTAAAGGATCGCCGAGCACTCTTGAGCATCTCAAATTGGTGTGGTATTTATTTTGGGTAGTCGATTTTTATACCCTCCACAGGAAGGTATATCCACTTTGTCATTACATTTGTAACGCCAAGAAGGATACCTTATAAAATATTTATATATATTCTGAATCAGGATCACATTCTGAATCGATTTCGCCATGTCCGTCTGTCTGTATTTCTGTTTGACTGTCTGTTTGACTGTCTGTTTGTCTGTCTGTCTGTCTGTCTGTCTGTCTGTCTGTCTGTCTGTCTGTCTGTCTGTCTGTCTGTCTGTTTGTCTGTCCGTCTCTCTGTCTGTTGAAAGCACGATAGCGCCCAAAGGAATTGACATAGGCGAATGAAATTTAGTGAAAGGACTTCTTCTTATCGTCGTTAGGTTGGTATTAAAAATGGGCTATGTCGGTCAAGTAGTTCTGGTACCTCCCATACAAAACCAATATTAGAAAACACATGTTGAAAGCACGATAGCGTCGAAAAGAATCTACCTTGGAAAGTGAAATTTTTTGAGACGACTTATTTTTATTGTCGTCAAGTTGGTATTAAAAATGGGCTATGTCGGTCAAGTAGTTCTGGTACCTCCCATACAAAACCAATATTAGAAAACACATGTTGAAAGCACGATAGCGTCGAAAAGAATCTACCTTGGCAAGTGAAATTTTTTGAGACGACTTATTTTTATTGTCGTCAAGTTGGTATTAAAAATGGGCTATGTCGGTCAAGTAGTTGTGGTACCTCCCATACAAAATCAATATAAGACCCATGTGTCTCTATGTCTGTTGAAAGCACGATAGCGTCGAAAAGAATCTACCTTGGCAAGTGAAATTTTTTGTGACGACTTATTTTTATTGTCGTCAAGTTGGTATTAAAAATGGGCTATGTCGGTCAAGTAGTTCTGGTACCTCCCATACAAAATCAATATTACGCCCATGTGTCTCTCTGTCTGTTGTTCAATGTAATTACGTACTAACTCACATGCCTAAAACTTTGCATGACTTGTATGCAGTGGAGCGTATCAAAGCATCGGCCAGGCCGATGATAACTTTTTTACTTGTTTTAAATGGCATCGTCCTCAAGGAGTCTACGTGTTCTGCGCTGAGGATAAATTAAGTGCTAAGAACTTTGATAAATCTTTGTCGATGCGAAACAACATCACCGTCATTGTCTCGATGATTGGAATAAAATTGTGCTTTTAGCGATAGACGCGATATAAGGGACAGCATGCAGGACATACGACATACTCGACAAGCGACAGAGAAATAAACGCGACAAGCGCAAAAGGGGCAACAATTTCCTTCCAGTCTTCGATAGGGCTTTTCATAAGCCCACCCAGTTCTATAAGAAGGCTAGTTGCATTAAAATACCCTTCTCTGTCGATTTTCACAGGATCACCTTCCAAGTCCTTCTACAAAACGAAAGACCTAAACAGCGAACTGGAGCGGTAATCACTTACCACAAACATTAATCAACCCCATCGCTGAGGAGCCATTTATGTAACCAGAGCCGAGTTTCGATTGAACATCACACACATGCGGTTACTCCTACCATACATTTAGGTAGGGACACAAATTATCGAACCCACTTCATCCCTGGATTTGTGTACCTCTTGAAAATGCATCCAGCTGGAGAAATACCCACGAAATCAATGAGATCATTAGTCAAACTCCGAAACAACCCAAACAACGCGAGGCTAAAACAAAGGATGCCACACACACCGAACAGGAACACCAATGTAACATGAGGCGTCATCATTATCGATTCGACACAACTCTCGAATGCTCACTCACCGCTTATGTCTCATCATTAATCAAAAATTCTGTTTACCCCTTGTTTTTAAAACCCTGCGTGCGACGCTACAATAAGATTATAAAAAGCGAGTGAAAAAAAAGTAAACGATTCAAAGGATCACATTAAAGAACATATCACGCATATCACTACATCCAGGATTATAGCGCCTCGTGCATCCTTTGCACAGTGTACCCGTCGGATCTCATCATACCAAGGAAAAGGGTCAATAATTGCGCCACTTAAAATGCAGACTCAATGGAGTGTCAAGAGCTGCATGCATGCCTCGAAGAATTTCTGTGTTTTCAAAACACATTTGGAAAACGAAAACTGTATCTAATTATAAAATACGAACCAAGGGATGGGGATTGAACAACCCCTAGAGCGGTTTGCTACTGCGCCTAATTTACACGCAAACGAATAATGGAACAGGATGTTCTGTGCAAACATATTATCCTTGGTGTAAGCGGCTGTCGAACAATGCCAATGAATCACACGCAGGATATTCAGAGTATACGAACAAAAAAAAAAAAAAACAACGACCGCGCATTTCCTCCATAGGGGCTGATTGTAATTGTAATCAAGAGAAAATGTACACAATCACCCAGCCACCACGACCATCGGGGTAATGATACATTTTTTTGACATTTGTGCACCGACACCCAGGGATTAGTTCAACAACTGCCACCATTGTGCTGCATGCACCCTAAATGCTGCAATCAATACAGCCAGCTTCCCCAGCGCCAGCAACCCCTCGACAACTGTCCTTGATTAGTTTCTCTCCGTATAATTTGCAAATCTCAACTGATTTCGTAAAATTCATCCCAGCCGTTGAAAACTAAAAAAGGACTCTTCCCCTTCCCTCGGCATGCCGTAGATGGGATATATGGGTCGCAGTGAGGTACCTTCCCATTTGGGATCAAAGGGCTGACGTTATTTATGTTGTCACAAGAGATTAGCATGTTGTTGCCCTTGTGCCAACAGCGAAATGAAAAGAAAACTCGGCAAACCCAAAGACCTCCGTCTTTCCTGACGCAGGATGCATGCCCGCGGCGACTCTCAAATCCGCTCGGGAACAACGAACAAACGATTAAAAGCCCTTAAATGCGTCCTATCAACACAGCGCCCATGTTTGTTTGGCCTTTCTCATTCAATGTATCTGTATCTATTCAAGTGACATGCAGTCGAAGGCGACGTGTAGAAAGGCAATTAGGGAAAATATGATAAGACGCAGGAGATGTGTGTGTTCGAAGGAATTTATGGGACACCAAGGCATCAAAGTGACTTTGACACTTTCATAGCCGGAGTGAAAAATCTACTTAACGCCTCGATGGGTAACTGGTGTTCCTGTTGGTCTACCTATATCTTCGGCTGAACGATCTGTGGCCCGTCGAATTTTATGGCGGTCGTAATGTTATCGCGGATCACCTGGAACCTGGAACCTGGCACCCGGAGTCGGACGCCCGATTATGTAACTACCAAGTGTCTTGGATATTAAGTGACAATTTGATTAGAAATTTACAACCTCTTGTAGAGTGCAGAATGCTGTTTATTGGGCCGTTTGTTAGGTTTTATCGCAAGTGCTTATGCATGCGGCATTTAGTTAGACAATCTGCATTCACGTCGCATCCGAACATTTGGTCAAGTATTTTACGATTTAAGAGCAGGCAAGACATAAGTAAATTCTTTGCAGGGACGAAATAACGTGCGGGTCAGGCAGGTTGACTATTAATTCTTGCAGGCTACGCAAAATGCTTGGGCAGCTGTTGATCGAATTCGTCGATTTGTTTAGGGTGTGCGCTCCTAAAATCCTTCTCACGTAAAACAAGTAAACGTAGCTAGAAGTTAAAGGCACAGCATGGTTGCAGTATTGGGTTCCTTTGGAGTGGCCTTGATTTCGTTTAAAGAAGAACTAAGCCCACTCTTACCTTAGGAGCTTGTAAGAATTTAAAAATCTTCAAAAGTAACACCTGCAAGAGACGAAATGCAGGCCAAATTTTTACGTTTGAAAAATGCCAAGTCAGGCCATGATATACGGGTGAGGTCATCCCTGATGAGGGTGCATTTGCATCTATTTAGCTGATGAGATGATCCATCGCAGGAGGTGTAAGCCTTCAAGTTGAAACGCTTAAAGAAAACCTTGCTTGCTGTGATGGGGATCTTTCCGCAGATTGCTTCAAACAAAAATTTCATTCCTTTGTACAAAGAAAACAAATGTATGAATAATACAAACATTCCAAAACAAAGTCCTTCGGGTAATAGTAAATGCCCCATGGCATATCAGAAATAATGACTTGCATCGTGATTTGCAGATTGATCTTGTAACGGAAGTAATTAAAAAGTACGCAATTCGTCACAATGTGCGTCTGCAGATGCATATTAATCCTGAAATAGAAGACGTCTGTAATGTACGAAACAATATTCGTAGATTAAGAAGAATTAATCTCACTTTATAATCTAAAAAAAAATGAGAACCCGTATTCAAATTGTAATACCTTCTCAAACACAACTGAAGGTTGAAACTTAAATCATTAAGGAGGTGGTTTTAGTGCGGTTAGAGTCCCACACTACTCTGGGTTTCTAAACCCATTGTGTCTTTCGAGATTTTCACCTTCAATATCAAAGTGTGATAAAAGACCTTGGGGTGAAATCAGGCCCCAGGAAATAAGACGCCTAAGTAAAAATGTAATAAGGCCCCAAAAATGCGCATACAAAGCAACAAAAACTGTCGGAGTTTGGGCTGCAATTTCACTCTTTGGGACTTAATTTTTCTTTTTTTTCCAATTGGGGCTTGATTTTCTGTTTTTTTTTTATAATATTTTGAATTAATGAAGGCGAGTAACAGAATGGCTGAAAAGAAAGCGCGATGGTTTTCAACGTGAGGCTTACATTCTTCATTAATGTAAGCGAGTAATGGAACAACTGAAAAATCTAAATCGTGGAAAACCATTAGTTCAAAATATAAGGCTCACATTATTGGGGACTTAAGTTCATTCTGAAAATTGACCCCAATTTCGGGTCCTTATTTCATAATTTTTACTTTTGGGCGGTTAATTCCCATCCCCTTAAGTTATTAAAAGAGCTCCATAAAATAGTTTTATATTTTTAACATTTTAAGTTGTGCAGCTGCATTCAACTCTGAAGCGTCTTATTTATAGTTCCTTGTGACGAAGTTAAAATTGGTGACTATAGGGGGGCCTTATTTATATTGTCTCTTTAGAGTTTCTTGACAAGGCCCTACTCGCTTCTCAGGCCTAGGAAACAGCGATCGGCAAGTGTAACTCCCTTCGTTTGATTTCTGCTGTGGAGTCATCTTCAGAGTTTATAGCGGAGCCGAGTCAAAATCCCGAGCTAATTTTTTTTTAAATGACTTCCGGAGTCGTCGCCTTCGTGCCAAAATGGACGCACCCACGAACGAATGCAACAGGAAATCTTTAAGGGCAGCACTTGGCACCTCAAAGATTAAAAAGCCAGTCTTCTTAAAAGTTCTGAATAGAGCGCTCAGTGGCTCAGCGTTAAGTGTGCTGGATTACTGAGCGAGGAGTCGCAAGTTCCAAGCCCTTAAAAAAAAACAATTTAGATCTGAGGGTTTTTCTTCAATGCTCCACCTCTCATGGGCGCCTGACAAGCATGCCACAAAAGTTGTCAACTAAAAGTTTCTCAAATTCAGCATTTCGGATTCGGCCTATAATTACCCCTTTTTATCCCAAAAATATATAGACACTCAGACTCGCCCAAACAATTTGTGAGAAGATTGAGAAGATTATGAGAATAGCAAAATTGGAAAAGAAAATACTACTTTTTAGTTTTACTTGCTTAGATTCCTATGAGATCCTAGAAAATAATTGAAAAATACAACATACAAAGGAACAAAATTAACTGAAAATTTAGAAATTTCGTTTCTCAGTTTCCAAGAGTTCTCATTAGGGTTTTGGAAAGTCCTCATTTCAAAATTATTATGAAATATTCTTATAAACCCAAACACAAAAAAAAGCTATGTAAAAATTTCTATTTAAAAAATCACAGTTCCAAAAAATTCTTTTACAAACTCAACAAATCTCTGTTATATAATAAAATTGGCAAAATCCAAGTCCAAATAAAGAGTTTTTGGAACTCATTCTGGAACTAAACACATAAACTAAACTCATTTGAATATTTTTTCTAAGGTTGGATTTAGAAAATTATTTATTATTTTTTTTTTAGCAACTATAAAATACACCTTTTAAATTTATCGCCATTTTTACTGTCCGAACAAGTTTTTGAAAAATCAACGGAATTTTTATGAAACAAAATACCTACTTTTTTTGTCCGAATTTGGCTAAACATTATTTAAATACTGTAAGAAACTTCAGAACTTCATGAAAATTAAGTTCACATTTAAAAAAAAAACTTATTAACGAACTATGGCGCTTTTTGAATGCAAAAGGGAAAACCGAGGTTCAAGCTTTAAAAAAAGTGGAAAAAATAAAAGATCTCTATGAAACGTAAATTGTTTGAAAATTAAATTAAGATGTATTTTCATAACGAACAAATTTTAAAGAATGAGTTGTTCTTATTTAACATGAAAGAAAACAGCCCATCGAACGTCTACGTAAGAATTTGTGTGTGCCTAAATGCATTCACTCGTTTTGATATTATGTCGAATAGAAAAGGAAATTATTTTACAATATGTATATTTTTATGTTGTATGCAGTGGTGCCAGGTTCCACGATTTATCGTATTTTTACGATTTTAGGGCTTAAAACTTATTATTATATTTTTTTTTGAGCTAAAACAGTATAAAATTCCAAGATTTTTCAAATTTAACGAATACAAAAATTCATTTGCAATTTTCCAAATATCTTCTAAAATGTGAAGTTGAAGTAAAACCCGCCCATCTGTAGTTTTGATTTATGCTTATACACACTGCAGCACTGGTTGTATGCTTATTTTAAGCGTATTAATAAAAACTAATAAAAATAGGTATTTTTTTTAGTTTTTTCATATGAAAGCAAGTGCTAATTTAACTTAGGGAAAAAGGGGATTTTTTTTTTTAAACTTGGGGGAAAACTAATGCTTTCGCTGATATACAGGGGGAAACAGTCTTCAAAGTCGGGAACACTGGTTGACTTTGAAAAATGGACTTCATCGAAGTACTTTCAGTCCTGTTTTGAATATAAACATTTGAGAAAGGGATGCCTCACTCTTAAGGCCCACTTTTTTATATTCGACCTTATATCCCCTTTTATCGGTATATTTGTCTTTGTATTCGAATTCCATTTCAACAGTTTTCTGTGAAGTGCACTTTTCAGTTGTTGTGTTGATATTTTTTTTATATCCACGCTAAATGGTAGAAACGATATTCCCTCACAATGATATCTCATACTATTGCTATTGAGTCTGTGCGACAATGGACTTGTGAAAACTGCAAGACGTATGCGATTTTCAATTAACGTCTTCGCCCTCCCACTCCCCCCAGATGGAACAAATTGCAAGTCTGAAGTTGCTGACAACACAATGACTTCCATTAAGATAAATCTCGTTCATCTCATATTTCATAAAGACGTTTTGCAGTGACACCCGGCCAGTTGGCGTGCATCTCACACCCATGCACATCACACAGCTGTGAACGCACCAGCAAATAGCGAAAATAACTCATGAAAAGTTAATCTTTTAAACCGTTCAACAGCCCTGACAACCTCATTCGGGACTGAATTAATATTAATTAACCCAGTGTAAACAAAACGTCTTCTTTGCCTCCGGAAACACCAAACAAACACACACTCGCGTCCCAAATACCCAAACCCATGTGTTGTGGGATTGGGCCGGGACTTGAGATTACACACAAAAAAAATATATGAGAATTTCAACGAAAACCATGTGTGGGTAGGGTGGGAAGAAGCTCATTAACATCTCCATTTCCACAGAACAAACAACACAAGTTAAAGCGAGAATCACCTTTGATGTTCCAGACATCGGTCGTGTGCATGTCACTCGAGCACAAATTCGATTCGACAGTGTGAGCGTCTGAGGAATATGATTTGTGTGGTACCTCCCAAAGTGGCATACAGATCTATAACTGCATTCGTATATAGCTGTTGCATTTCTAGTTACACCATTAGCCCGTGCGAGTAATAGGTACGGACTACGGCGCGGACTAATTGCGCCCAGAGTTATCGGCGACAATCGGTGGAGTATTGCTACGTGCCTCCCGGAGCAGCTGTCCGCCCCAGACTAATAGTCGAGATGTCGAGAAATTAGCACTTAATGCCATAATTAATTATTTCAAGTGTTCCGAAAGTTATTTCGCATTCATCTTGCCAAGGGTGTGTGGTGCTGCGACTGGGGACGGGGAGCTATGGGAAACGTCGCGGCTATTATACAGCACAGATGCGGGTATTTTGTTATTCGAATGCATCTTCGCTGTGAATGGATTTGGCGGTTCATCACCAAAGTCGACGCGGACTATCTTGGCGTGGGGAAGAAGGACAGGCCATCGAAGTTATTTTCGGTCGCGCGCATTTTCTCTCAAGGGGCTGGCTTATATAAAATATTTAATTGGATACTTTGTCTGGCGATATTTTTTCCGAGGCGCATCTCCTTTAAGGTCTTCATCTGGGTATAGCTCTATGTATAGGTCTGATAGAGGTGTACAGTGATGTACAAGTTTTGCTGAGGGAACACCTTCAAAGAGGTAACACTTGCTGGTCAACAAAGTAAATAGACTGTAGGATACATTACTCTAGCAAGAGTGCCGACCGCGCCATCTATTAGATTATCGGAGAACGAATGGCCTAAGTAAAATTTGCACTTGTTCTCATATGAAAAAATTAGACAAATGTAAACGTAAAACATAAAAATAGACATATTATACAAAAATTCGTTCATCTACAAGGTGGCGCAAAATGTATCACCCATTGACTTATTATTATATGGACTGCTAGTGAAATGTCACTTCCATACAATCTCTGCCCAGAAAATGACGCCAACATAACTAGCGCTCGTGGTTCTATGCAGGGCCGTCTTTAACCTATTGGAGGCCCTGGGCATATTAGGATAATGGGGCCCCTATGACTTTGACAGAACACTATTTTGTTAGAATAAACAAAGAAAGCAGATAAAAAAGGTTAAATATTTATTTTTATTAACAATCACATGAAACAAGTAGATAAATGTAATATAGTCCACAAAAGTAACTGATTTTTCTTTAAAATGTGTCCGTGCTTAGTATACCATTAAATATTTAAGTTTATCTAAGCATGCTGAAGTCGGAAAACCTAACTTTTGGGGGAGAGTAGAATAGCTTCGCGCATGTAAAAGCTAGTGAGTTGGTATTGTAGTCAGTAATTTAGGCTCGATTTCTTCGTATTGTATAAGTATTTTGGTAATAAATATTGGTTATCGTTTGGTGATCTGACAGGATTTAGGGACTTTGTATTTGCCCCTATCGATCGCGGGGCCCTGGGCACTTGCCCAAAGTGCCCTATGGGAAAGAGGGGTCTGGTTCTATGCGAAAAATAAGTGAAACAAAATGACAACCATCTTGGATTTCCCATAGTATGCTAGAGCCACCTATTGGGCGTGAGTGGATTTGCCAAGTGAATCGGTTGAAATTCAAATTGTTGCGGCATTTCTTACAATAGATGTCATCTCGAAATGTTGCTAGTTTAAATAATTAATAATAGATGGAACCAACAAAATTTGAATAAAAAATCGCTTTTCATTGTCCCATAAATTGCACAATTTTCGTATATTTATTGCGAATTAGTTTTTTATGTTGTTTTTCATTATTAATTTTAGAAATATGATGTAATAACACTTTAGCGTATATTTCAGTGACATTTCTGATCAATAAATACTTATGATTGAGAAGAATATCACATTCAAGTACATGAGAATTTAATTCATCATATAAATTGCTTACATCCATATTTCTTAAGTACTTATATCTGCAACGAAATGGAAACGTCAGATGTGAGCTTCCAATTGATTCCGCTACGAACCACGAGAGCTAGCGCTTATGTTGGAACCAACACGAAGTTGTCTACTAGCAGTTCATATATAATAAGTCAATGGTACCTATCACCCTATCGGAAGATATTATATATCATTTTTGCAAATGGCGTCGCACGTCAATCATATTTGACATTTGTGAACTAGACAGTATAAAACAGTCAATCAATGGAGCGCTACACTCCCAAAGAGTGTGGAATAATTGTGTCCATTTAGTTGACCAGTAATCGGTCGGTGGTGTTAGCGCAGCGTGAATTTCGAGTCATCATCAGCGACGAGGCGCAGTTCCACTTAAGCTGTTACGTCAATAAGCAAAATCTCCATTTCTGGGGCACTGAAAATCCGCATGTGATGCACGAAGAGACATTACATCCACTCAAATTTTTGCCGTATTTTTTTGAGCCCGTCATCAGGGCCATGATAAACGACTTCCTTCTACCGGAATTGGATGAGCGGGGCTTGGTGAGCATGTAGTTTCAACAAGACGGTGCAACCGCACACACAGCACGAGCCACAATGGATAATGAAAAGGAAGCATTTCCTGGTCGCGTAATCTCCCGATTTGGCATGGCCGATTTAATCATGCCCAGACTTCTTTCTTTGGGGCTACTTGAAGTCACGGGCTTATTGCAACAAGCTTCAGACAATCGCAGCCCTTAAGGAGAATATTCGACGGGAATGCGAAAAGTTATCACCCGAAATCTTGCGGAAAGTCATGAAAAAGTCCACAAACCGGGTACAAATGTATATCAACATAGACACTTGACGGTTATCATCTTTTCCATTTACCTGAAAAAATTGTAAAGGCTTAAATTAATAAAGAAATATTTTTTTTTTTTTTTTTAGTGAAAAAGTAATTCAAAAATAAAATGGGATGATTCATTTTGCACCACCCTGTATTAGACATAGAAATATCAAAACGAGTGAATGCATTCAGTTATCAGACGCACACAAATTCTTACGTAGACGCTCGGTGGGCTGTTTTCTTAAATGTTTAATATGAACAATTAATTTGTTAAAATTTGTTCGTAATGAAAATAATTAAATGTTATTTTATTTTCAAAAAATTTACGTTTCACTGAGATTTTTAATTTTTTCGCCCTTTTTTAAACTTGTCCCTCGATTTCCCCTTTTCATTAAAAAAGCGCCGAAATTGGCGCTTTTACCCTTAAGCCTGATATCCTGCTCGCCCTAAATTTAGCGTATTTAGTTTCCACTTCGTTTCTCCACACCAAAG
The DNA here is from genome assembly GCA_951230905.1 of Cheilosia variabilis. NCBI lineage: Eukaryota > Metazoa > Arthropoda > Insecta > Diptera > Syrphidae > Cheilosia > Cheilosia variabilis. The sequence goes on along the minus strand of OX579680.1, from coordinate 21,672,122 downwards.
ATAAATGGTCGCTAAATATTCAAACGACATAGATGGGACATAAATCATATGTTCATATGGCAGGTGGCAGTAAACGTAATTTTAATTGGAAAAATACAAAAATACATCTTGAAATACATCGCAATATTACTACCAATACCTACTGCAGCAGCTTTAATAATTTCTGTAGTAGCGAGTGGAAGAAAACCAGTGTTGCCACAATGATACTAGTGTAACAAAAGTGTTACACTTTTTAATTATTTTATAATTTTGTTACAATTTTATTTTTTTCGCTTTGTTACACTTTTTCTTATAAAAATCTTTTTGTTTTTCTCGTTAAAAATATATTGAAAAGTTGAACTGGCAGCACTTTTTTCTTTCGAACAAACTTCTACCAATTTCTGTCAATGTATTTGCTTCTTTACACAGAGCACAAGTTGTGCAAAACGTCAAACTGCGAGTGGGAATGGGAATGGGAGGGAACGAGAAAATACAGTTTTCCGTTTGTTACATTTATTTTCCATTTATTACACTTTTTGAAAAAAATTGTTACACTTTTAAAAAAACTGCGGCAACATTGAAGACAACACGCTCCTTCGTGTCGGATAAATGACTTTTTGCAGTGGAATTTTTCTGCATTTTTTTTTTCTTTTTTCATCGCATGAAAAGGAATTTTAGTTTTTGCGTTTTCTTTTACTTTTCACGCAAAAGTTTCCTGCGGTTTCCTAAAAAAAATCCAAAGTAAACACAACACAAACTTTTTCCTCCGATTCTTATGTCCAAATTTATCCTCGTATTAATGTATCGGACATTTATTTCGCGAGATAAAATGAGTTTAGACTCTTCGTCGGCCCATCTAGTGGTTTCTTTTTCAGAATTTTTTTTTAAATGTTCGGCAAACGAAACCTTTTCTCGAATTTTGCATCGTCAAATTTTTCCATGAAGTCAATTCTTTCGCGAAGTGTTTCTTCTTTCTTGTTGACGCTGCGGCTTCCTCCAAATATTTGGTGAGCTTCTCTTCATCTGAGCTGGTTTCCGAGGACGAAGAGCTGCTGACGAAGTGCCAAGAAGATCGCTCATATTAACACACAAACTGAAAATTAATTAGTTTATATGCATACCACTAATTTTGTCAATAACAATATCCAAAAAGAGTTCATAGACTCGATTTAAAACGCGTTTGGAAATTCGAATTTCATTTTTTCGCATTTTCGAACTAGCATCGATTCAACCCTGTTTGTTGCATGCATTGAAAAAACTTACATTTCTTAGCCACGTAAACTAATAATCGACTTAAGAGCGCTTGATAAATCTGTGGTCACAAGGAAAACCGCTAAAGTCTGTTTTACTCATTTTTCAGGAGAACAGTTTAAAGTTTTTGACAAACGCGTGAAATTCCAAGTTTTTTTTTGAAATTGTGGCCACATTTTTAAAGATATGAAGCTGAAAAAAATTTACAAAATAGATAAGAGTACGCTGAATCTAATGGCATCAACATCTCAATTTCGTCTAAAGTCGACTTTAGCCACAGGCCACGTATGTCTTTTTTATGTTCACAGACATAGCCATAGACATTGAAACAGACACAGACCCCAAGTAAAATTTGAAACAAAAATGACTGCCGAATTTGTACCAAAAGTTCTGTGAGTCACAGTACATGCGCTCTGTAAGGGACCGACCGGTTCTACACACCTCGTTCTTTTCACTTCAGCGGTTTCGGTCCAGTTCGCAAGTACCTACATCCCTCTTGTCTTCTGCGTGAACGGCAGAAATTTGAGAATCGCCTGGTTGGCGCATCGTTTGTGCACATAATTAGTGGGGTGAACGCCTGTTCTGTGACACTGCTACATGTGTTTATTGTCTGCAAATGAACGTTTTATCGCGCAGACTAATATCGCCGCTATCATCGCCAGCAGCACTGACGCGTACATTTCGTATTTCTCCATACAGACAGGCACCATGTTGGTACCTATAGAGAAGTGGATGCCCCTTTACAGGTTGATTCGACTTTACGACTTTATAAAATTACTCACTTGAGCGGACGTGGGACAGCCGTGTTTGTGCCCAAAATGAAAAATGACTCTCATTAGTCGTATCGGTTCCGATGAAATTTGATCTCAATATGCATTGTGTAATGCCGGCCAAATTGGCAAACCATACAGCCTGTCACTGGTCCATTAGGATCACCAGATGATTCCGATTTATGCCGGCAAAACGTTTGTCTTGTCGGCAGATTACCGGATGACTCAGTGCTCGGAGATTGGATTGATTTTTAATTTGAAAGTCCGGGTGAGTGTGCAGCTTAATTAATCATTATGTCAAATGGTTAACAAATGGAGAATGACTCGGCCGATAAGCGAATTTCGAGAAATCCTTCTTAGATTGGACGACGACATTGTTCGGTGTTTGTGATTCCTCGAAACAGGGAGCCGATGATATCAGTGTTAGATGATTTGGACGAAATGCCGTGGGTAATGATTGGCGTTCTCGATTTGAGAGTCGCTCAGCGGGAATGTGAGCGTGTCTCTATTTAGAGTTGTACTTTTCTGTGTCTTTCTGTTCTTTCGTGTATCTACCCAATGCAGTCACTATTTATAGGGATATTATTGTAATCAAATTTACATGGTGTACAATCAGAAAAATATCGCAAGATAAATTCTAGTCCGATCAGGGTTATTCTTAATTTTCTTAATTCTTACGTGCTCAATCTCAAAATAAGTCGAATGATTCTTAAAACAATAACAAAAAATCTAAGATCCAGCTTTTTATTATCAAATCAAGCCTATGCAATATTAAAATCTGAATCATGTCACCTGAATAGTTTTTTTGCACACAAATACAGAATCGAACAGGAATTATGATCCCCGATCAAGCCCAAATAATCTTAAACTTGCATTATGAATTAATGTCCATACCAATTAAGATCTAAAGGATCATGATATACGAATTTGATGGATAAAAAAATTCATTCATTCCGATTGATGTTTGGTACAGTTTGCGTGTTTCCGTATTTAAGTGTTCTTTCGAAAAATGAGACAGTGAAAAATTGTAACAAAGTCCATGTGATAAAAAAAATGGTGGAATTAATAATATTGACAATTGTAATAAAGAATATTTCTGATTTTAATAGTCCGCCCTTACATTTGTAGTCATTAAATATTGGAAGGACATATTTTGGATTTAAGTCCATATAAGCATTTTTGTTTCAATAAATAAATATAATTTTTAAAGAAATAAATTGTTTTATTTTCTTTAACAGGAAATTGACGGAGTTGATAATAAATTCGACAAATAAAACGGTGCAATATTAAATCTTCCGAAAAAATTTAATATAAGGATAACTTATTCTTATTTGAATTTTTGTTAGTTTATTTCAAGAGTTATTACTCTGGATTTAAGGGAGCATTATTTTTACTGCTGATTAATAAGGCCCTTAATTTAAGCTCACACATTTTTCATTGCGTAATGTTTAAGAATACATAAGCTTAATTTAAGTTTACAACTATTTAAAATCGAGTTGTTGCATTCTTCGAATGAAATTATTTTGGGATTAATTTAAGCTTACACGTTCTTAATACTTTTATAGAATAATCTTAAAATAAGAATTAAAAGTTAGCCAAAAAGCATACTCAAAGTAAGATTTTTGTAGTTGGATTGAGAATTTCCGAGCTTAACAGACTTTCGTCAACGAATAGGCTTAATCTGACTCTGATTATCTTGATTTTACCTCGTTTTTCCCCTGAGTGATACGGAGTCTGGCAGAGATTTTTTAATGTGTGCGTTTGCTTTTTATAGCTTAAATATTGGTTTGCTTGAAGGTGGTACAATTTTCACCAAGTGGCGTTAAGCAAACGTTTTTAGTGTAAAGTGAGTATCCCCAAAAGTATTTTAGAGAACCTATCTATCTCAATACAGTCTAAGAACGTCTGGAATAGAAAGACCAGGGCCATGTAGTCAACTCCTTTCAAAGTGATAAAGGAGCTCCTACTACATTCCACCATTGATCTTTTCATAAACAAGATGATTATGTTCATCTCTGGGAGTCCGAATGATTGACGTAGAATGTTAAAGGCTAACCTGGTGTATTATTAAAGCAAAATAGTTCAACGCACCCAAGCTTAAAAGTTCAACAAATCCCAATTTTCTAACTAGGTCATAATGGAAAAGCAGTTCCCTATTTCCTAAGTGACCAGTGTAGATCTACTCCGACAGCGACACGGTTTTAAGATGCAGCGTGGAGGCGAATCGGGTGTACTTTAAGCTGACTTAAGAGACTCAGAGCCTCATGTACTTTTTTTCAAATTGATAAATATATTTTTATTTTTTTTTGTTTTTCAAAAGAAATTTGTCAGCTTTTTATGAAAGTAGAAGGATTAGACCAAAAACTAAGAAAAAATCAATTTGAATCGAAAACGAGTCCTCTACGAATTGGTTCAACTAAAACTTCCCCAAGTTCGTTCGGACACAAAACTGGGAGGCACATTTATAATTTGTTAGCTAACAAACCGCTTTTGTGAGCTATGGAGTCAAAAGGGCCGAATTTAGCCAAGACTGCAACCTATCTTCTTAAAATCGAATGGAATTGAGAAATTTGCTGTACACCTTTTGGGAATAGAATGACTGAGGTAGGTTAAATATTCGCAGTTCTCTAGAGACCGTCCTTGACTGACCCAATAAAGTCAAACCTTTCCATTTGAACCCAAGCAAGGTTGGCATAATCGCTTTTAACAAAAAAAGTACTGTCAATTTTGATAGAACCTGCTCAATCTTTTTAAATATCGCTGTGAAAATCAGGTTCATCGTTAAAAAAACTTTGCTTTTAAGAATGGTAGATTTAAGGCACAGAAAAGTCAGCTCGTACAAGGTACAACGATTTTGGTCTTTTTTCGGAGCATTATTGGGAGAAGCCATGATACGACTACCACACATGGAAATACTAACAAAGTGGAAAAACGCAGCTCAGCAAGTTCATTATTAACAAAGAGACACGTCTTAGTGACAACCCAGATCCGCTCTGTTCACGATCATAGGGTCAATGCTAAACTTATAAGCCCAAAATGGCTTCATATTAGGTATTTATGAACGAAGTTTCTTTCTCTGATTGCAAAACATTTAAGATCATCAAGAGAAGGACTGTGAGATGAGGCTCAATCGTCTGTATCAAATTAGGGAAAAACTTCATATCTGAAGGTCCTAGAAGTCGTTTGAGGCTAGGTTTAGGTATAACCTTCTAAAATGGTTCCCGCATCTAAAATGCTGCGTTTTTAGGAACTTGAAGTGAGATGTAACGCTAAAGGTTTTGAAAACATCATAAAGCAAAGAAGGAAGTTCTCATTGAAGGCGATATCTTTTGGCGTTCTTATGTGGAGGTATTCAGTGTCAGAAAGTTTGACAGAGGAATGTAAAAGTCTGTGTTTTTTGGTTGAAAGAATGTAGCGTCGTCTAATGTAATGGCTCATACGACAATATAAATATTTTTTTTAAAAGGCTTTTAGCCTGTGAGCTTCGCTGGCACCTGACTCTGGATTTTGACAGAGTAGATAATTTCCTAGCAGCCATATGTACAATTTAACAAAGTTCTACATCAGTGAAGCTTAGCGATAGTATCGAGGGGGACACTTTTTTACGATCAGCTATTCCCCGCTTTCAGATCAGTCCCAAACGTGTGTCATTCTAATTGAGGACTTGAATGCCAATGAAAAGGTAACGGAAGCTGCTATGACGAACTCTGTTCTATAGGTAACCTCTGTTCTCTGAAATTTCGACAAAGCAGTCGTAGGGACAAAGGCAACTGTTTTGTTTTTCTGTTAAATTTGCATGTTTGACATTTGTTGCTAAAGTCCCGAACAAAGGGGTAGCCGCTACGGATTTACAAGGCAAAACCAGTTGCGGATCTGCACTTAGGTATGACGAAGTGAAACATTTTTTGCAATGGCAAAACAAATGGTCCCTCGGAGGACAGTAAGTGTATTCAAGTCATGTTGCTGGACAACCGATCGAAAGTATAAAGCGTTTCAAATGCCTTGAGACTTGGGAAAATATTTTGTTTAGAAGTTTGGCACACGCTCTTTCGCCTGTCGCGTTGTAGACATAGCGTTCGCGTAAGGGTTCAGTTTAAAGAAGTCCATTCTTTTGATTACCCGCACTCATTCGGTCATTTGAACCCAGCAAGTCTGCACGGTCCACAACTGTAACAATTTAATGCACATACGTCATATTTGGATAATCCTATGAGCTGCGGAATCCATTCCAAGAGATGACTATCTCTATCGGGAACATATTTCAGCGCATTCTCATGCATGAACGACTGAACGACTGAACGACTGAACGACTGAACGTATTATTAGCACTTTTTGTTGCACGCAACTTTTTGCCCCATAAATAATAACAACCATGTAAAATTATCAAATAAATCTTTCCGTGCTTTTTGTGTGTGTGAGTTTTTTTTGTCTGTTAACAAAACGATTCGAAGGAACGACCAAGACCAAGAACGAGTCTTCTTCTTGTATGTGCTCATGCTTAGAGTGCCAAATGGGAAATTTATCTGCGATGTCAGTTTTATGTGTCGCGCATAGTTAAACGGCAAAGGACGGGAGTTCTCCCCCTAAAATTAAGATTTCTGGATATTTGTATGCGAGTGTGTCTGCATAGACATCGCACATGAGTGCGAACACATTTTTGCCAAGTGAGTTTTGTGGCCGCGCAAAAATAAGTTCCATATGCGAATGTGTGTCTGGAAGTTATCCCATGGATTAGCGCATTTGCAAAAGTTCGCATTCGGATTACAAAAGGGATATTCGAGCGTTACGACCATGCAACACGACGAACAATGGGCATATTCTGTGAAGGATTCAAAGGGAAGATTAGTTTGTTGCGATAGCAGGGTGCCAAACATAAAAGAAGTGAAATAAATGTCTTATCGTAAACTAAATCACAGCACATTACAGATTGTTGTGAACTAAAGAAATGTCCTTTCTACGTGCATGTAGACTATGGTTATGGTTACAGTTTTAGGTAGTCTCGTCGTGTGTTTGAATTGAACTATGAAATATTTTATCGAAGCCGGGTCAATGGGTATATTTGTGCGCGTTTGATGTTTAGGTAGAGTTTTCCTGGAGGACATAATCGAGTGTGAATTTCATTATTCCTTTTCGAAAGGGAACACTTTTTGTAATTGATCTCACTCTTATTTAAGGTTTTCATCCACTTCATGTGTGATTATTTTCCCTGAGTGGATGTTGGCATTTTATCCATCGAATGGTGATATTTTTACAAGGAAGACCAGGCCAGATGGATATAGGCTGCTTTGAAAAGGAGATTAGGTTATAAAAACATTCCTCACTTTTCGGATTTCAAATGCAGTCAATCGATCGTAGATAATGCAAAGAAACCGCAAAAAAATGAAGCAGGGAGACCAAATGAGGTACGCTAGATTGAGTCAGGTGCTGCTGCAAATATCCTCTTCCGCATTTAAGTCAAAATCCCAAGAAGACTTTTTACCCAGTTTGTCACATTGCTACATTTTACTGCTTCCTCCAGGCTATGTCCAGCCTTTCTTAAAAGCTATCCAACTGCGGGTAGTATGATGTTCCAATTGTAAGAAACGTTCCCATGCGTACAGTGGAAGTTGGCGATGTGTCCTCCTTGCTCACATGTGAGACGATCCGTTGGAAAGGTTTTTCAGTCAATTTGCTGTCACTTTCACTGATAGAATAGATCCAGGTCACATCGTATTGTAAAGGGTGTTTTTTTTTTTAGAGATATAGAACTTTAAGTTGGCAACACTATTTTAACTGGCGGCCATTTCGTCAGCTGTCAAGTGATTTATTTTTAGTTTGGTTTGGCACTTCAACATGAATAGACTGACGCCTGAACAACGCTTCCAAATTGTGCAGATTTATTTTGAAAATCATGGTTCTGTTTGAAATACGTATCGCGCACTAAGTCTATTTTACGGTCAACATAATGAAGTCCACTTTTGGTTGAATGGATACGTCAATAAACAATACTGCCGTATTTGGAGTGATGATAATCCTCAAGTGTATGTTGAGACACCGGTACATCCGCAAAAAATGACTGTTGGTGTGCTTTATGGGTTGGTGGAATAATTAGTCCGTACTTCTTTGAAAACGATGCTGGCCAGAACGTTACAGTCAATGGTGACCACTATAGAGCCATGATTAGCCATGACGTTTTCGTTCATCAATTGAACAACCATGATGTGCAGGAGTTGTGGTTTCCACAAGACGGCGCAACATGTCACATAGCTCGTGCCACAATTGATTTATTGAAGGAAATGTGTGGTAACCGCGTAGTTTCACGTTGCGGACCCGTGAATTGCCCTCCAAGGTCGTGCGATCTAACGCCGCTTGACTAATTTCTGTGGGGATATGTGAAGTCACCGATAAGCCCGAAACGATTGACCACTTGGAGGACAACATTCGCCGTGTTATTGCCGATATACGGCCACAAATGTTGGAAAAAGTCATCGAAAATTGGACCTCCAGATTAGACTACGTCCGAACCAGCCATGGCGGTCATATGCCAGAAATCATATTTAAATTATAATGCCAGGAGATTATCTTTCGAATAAAGTAAATTTCATGTCAATTTAAAAAAAATCATATTTGTTTTATTCCATTCTAAAAAAAACAAAAAACACACCCTTTACTAGGCACAAGTCTTATTATATTCGTCTGGCAAATTTTATCTCCTTTCAAGTCGCATTTTATCTTCCAGTTACTGGCATATTTCAGAAAGAATAACGTATTGACGTATTAACGATCTGTTCGGTTATAAGAGGTCCAGAATACTGACGACATGAATGCGAGGGTTATATTTCACTAGGCTGAGCGGTCTATAAATCTTTCCAGCAAGTCCCAAAAATGACGCGTATTTTTTAACCCCGCAACATTGAAGAGAATATTTAAATAGATTATTTTGAGGTATGTGACTCATTTACTTCGACTTCATGGCAGCATAATTTAAATTTGTAAGTGTTACTTAAGGTAAAGGTAGCTTTTTATTCAAACGTTTGACGCAAACTGGAAACCGCAACAGAAAATCACCCGGAGTTATACTCTTGCTATACTCTTGCAACTTTAAATGAGTCGGTCAATACATCCACTCTATTCGAATGGTTGTTTGTTGTACCTATTTGCGTTTGTGACAGACAAATTCATGCGGGAATAGATCTACGGAAATCTACCTTTCATTTGGTCTAGACTTCATAAAAATCAGTTTTCAAACAAGGCAGTGGACAAGACATTGATTGCAGTTTTAGGTTAGGTGACACTGGGCTCCTTTTTACGTTATCTTCCAAAGTCGATAGATATACCCTTGACCCAAGTATGCAGGTTGTGTGGAGTTGGCGACAATTGTTGAGCTTTTTGTTTTTAAAAGCCTACCCGAAGGCTTCAGCGCTACCAAGTCAGTCTATGACTACAAGTTTGGTGATGTGTTACTTCGAACCGAGTGATAGTTGGTTCTAGAACCTTGAAGCACTGGTGGAAGCACGCCAAAATGCTGTTGTGGACTACAAGTAGATGCCTCTTTTATGACATTACAAAGAAACAAACAAACGAACTATAGGTATAGGTACCAGGGATTGAAAATGTCATTTTCGAATTGTACTGAAAACTGTACTGATCGTACTGAAATGGAGCCAGTTGTATTGAAAACTTTTTTCGTATACAGAATTGAATTCAAAATATTTTATTTTCAAAAACATAAACAAAAATAAATTAACGAAACATAACATAAAGAAACATTAATGACTTCATAGCAAAACTATAAATACCTTCAAAAAAATAGTTTATATTTTTAATCTATAGTATTTTAGTCTTTAAAATGTCGCCCTGAACTTGAAACTCAGAACAGGATGAGTTTCTATTCAAATTTGTTGTTTCAATCATAGCCCAACAAGTGTCGACTTGAAGTCGGTTTCGACATTTGGACTTTATTAATGTCTGGCAAGAAAAAATCCTTTCGAGATTTGCTGATGAGTGAAGAATAGCGAGAACGGCTTGAGCAATTTTGTAAATATTTTCAAACATCAACTCGTTTTTAATTGAATTTACTACAGCCCAAAATTCTGAAATTGAGTAATATTTAAATTGCTGAATTATTTAGCAGTCGGCTCTATATTCATTGTTAATTTGTTGGATATTCTTTTTTTCATAAGGGAAAAAATTCAAAAAACAAAATTTAATATAAAATAATATTTTCCTGATACAACTGCTTCTGATGTGAAATACTCCAGAAAATTTAGAAAGGGAATTTGAATATTAATTTTCTTGCTTATGTCTTTCAAAATGACATAAAAACATCATCATCTGGATAATTTTAATTGTTTTCTTAGGAAAAGCCTTACAAATTGCAAGAGAATTTTAAATAAAAGATACAGATGGATAAATTGTATCGAATTAGAGCAAATTGTACTTTTTTGTACTCGAGCAAACTCATTTGTATCGAATTCGATACAATTGTATCGACTTTTCCATCCCTGATAGGTACTCTTCCTCCCGTCACCGACTGTATATCATCGGCAGTCATTCTGCATTCGGGTAGAGCAGCAACATCGGACCTGTTTGAACCACGACGGCTGCCTATGATCGGAAAAGAGTAGGTCTTGCAAAGATCACGGAGATATATAAGTCACTGGGAAATTGGGGCGCAAACACAACAGTTCGCTCTCAAAAATTGACACTAATCGAGTGTGGTTTTTGGTCAGGTAAAAATTGATTAAAATTAACTATGTCTCTGTTGAAAAAAAGAGTCGTCGTTGTTGAAAATTACCGAGATAAACGGGTTAAATGCATACAATCTTAACAAGAAAACAGACTTTATCAGTTGTTATCAACGAAGTTTCCAGATGAATATCAACCAAACAGTTTTATTTATTGTGGTTTTCACTACCGAGAAAATTTATAAATCGGCTAATTTTAACCGAGTTTCCTTAAACAAGTTGACTCGGTTATTTTTAAGCCACTATAACTCTGTAGGAGCTATATTAACAGTGTTACTTGGTAGTTTTTAACCGAAAGTTGGTTGATTTTAAATGAGTGATTTTTCCGAGTTCGCGGGGAGGTTTTTAAAAGTGTTTCGAAACGCAAGGTTCAAAGAGTTATTCACAAAAAACAGGAGTGGGCCAAACCACTTATTTTTCACTTCATTTACCTTAAAAAAAATCGTCAAACTTGTCCCTTAAATGGCTTCACATCTACCACATCACAGACATCCTTCAATTCCCCTAAAATAGCATCCACAGTCTATAATGAAGAGTACCTATCCCTGTACAGTGTACACCCACCCGCAGTAAAAGAGCCCAAACAGGAATTAAATGTGCAGCTCCAACTTAATCAAGAACAGATTTGAAATATTTAAAGCAATAACATCTCAACAGACAATAGCACTCGGCAAATCCTTTCGATAAATAAACACACATCTGATCGTTAGCGGTGTGCCATTGGCATACAGAGCTTGCCCATAAAGTGATGTCACTTCGTCGAATTGAATTGAACATAAATTCGTACTTAGTACAACGATCGACCAGACATCCTCCTGCCGTGCTATACGAAGCATGTTTTTGATTCATTACCTCGTTCTTATAGTGTGCTTTGCCTGGCCGTAGCATAAACATTCAATCGTTCACAGACTACTTCTTCCACTATATCCAGCTCTTGAATATAACAACATATTTCGTATTCATTTTATACTTGAGGGTCAAACACAATAGCGGAAAATCTTGGATTTATTCATGAAGGACTGCTTCGATTGGTATACATAGCAGATACGAGGAGATGTGTATTGTATATGCCCCGACCAGAGCGAACAATAATATACTCGAACTTGTGCTGAAGCTGATGCTGAATGCGCTGTTGAAGGACTTTTGAGTTTACCTGCTGTTACTGCCTACTTGTGTGCCCTGACTGACTGCCTGCTGTTGTTGTTGTTGGAGTTGAACTGCAAATAAATTATGAGCATATGAGTATTGAGCATACTACAAACGATAGGTATAGTCGCAAATTGCACTGTGGAGCCGAATATTATACGTTATTCATGGGTAAGTTCAACGTCTAACTTTGGCATTTAGGAGCTGCACAACAAAGTGATTTTTGGCTTGATAAATATGTCCGAAAGATTGACAATGCCATTAGCTGGCACAATCATAGGTAAGGACGAGTTTGTACACAAATTCTCTCAAAAATAATGGAGGTACCTATAAGCCAGCATAATCAAGGGCCAGCCCAAATAGTGAATTGATTTATTCAAATATTAGAAGCGGAAGTTAAACATAGGTCTAATAAACGCCTGTTACAGTATACGTTAGATAAACAATTTTGACTTCCGTTTACGGCAGTGGTTTTTAACCTTTTAGTGATGAGGGACCATTTGACAAAATTTCTGTGTTGCCATGGACCACCAACTGTTTAGAGATAATATACAGTAAATGAATAAAAGGTTGTTCTATCTATAAATAAAACACGCATACAATTGTTCAAAGCCAACAGTATTTTAGTTTTTATGACAGTTTTACATCATAGAAATAAGTAGGTACCTATGCACATTTTTTAATGAGATTCTTGTGACTTCATACCCTTTATTAACTTATGGATCCTTGGTTCAGTGTTACTTAAAGTCAAATCATGTCGGCACTAACATGCAACCGATTACGGTGCTTGTTTTCAATGAGCAGAAGCGCCGAAAACGCCTGCTCGCATAGATATGTCGATGAAAAAAAAAGAAAGCTAACATATAGCAATTTCTTGAATCTTTGGTAAATAAATAGCCTTTTGGCTCCAAAAAACATTCCTCTTTCGAATGTATCTTTCAAGTTACTTTTGTGTTAAATTTCAATCACTTCTTCTTGAATTTCATCAGGCACCTCAGAAACGCTTCAGAAACGGATCACTTTCCGAATACCATTGCCCTCGCAGTCAGGCAAACATCAAGCTAATTTCCTTTTTTAGTTTTTCAAATGGAATGGAATATTATTCTGTATTTATCCTTAAGGGTTTTTTTTTTTTAGTTCAAAGCTGAGCTCGAGCATTATGAGCGCGCTCTGAAGATTGTTCTGAGGTATTTATGAAACACACATGAGCACATAGCTGTCATTTGTTGTAAATATATATATAAATTGAATATTTATTTATTGTTATTTATTAAATTGGTTAATATTCAGTTCCAGAACAACAAGGTTCGTCCGCCATTTCAACTATTTTGTTTATCCTGTTTTTTTTTCTGGCAAATGTGACTGGAAGTGTGTATCAGCTTTTCCCTCAGGATGCTCAGTCAATTTATTCTGAGCTCATAGAGTGCGCTCTGCTCGCGCTCTGAAGGAAAAAAAAACACAAATTCTGAGCACTGATGTATCTCAGCTAAAAAAGAAACACGACATTTGTGTATAACAGTTTAGGTTATGCTCTGAACTAAAAAAGAAAAACGCCTTTGGTCTCAGCACACTTTTCGTCTATATTTTGATTCAGGGTATCAAACGCAGAAAAGTTATCTCTTTCGACTTTATTGATCCATAGCTTAATTTTCGCAATGAATGCACTGATATCAATGCACTAAAATCAGTGCATTTATTGCGAAAATTAAGCTATGGAAATGAAAATACATTGCTGGTACCTTGCAACTTAAAATTTCCTGACCCTTGCAGTTGAAGGCTCAATTTATTTAGTTTTGCGAAAAAATCGACCGAATAAGTAAAACGTTTTTGAACGAGCCTGACGTGGTTGTCATATTATCGAAATTGATTGACATCTCTAGGTCGATATTTTGACCTAAGACAGTATTACCTAACTCAACGAGGAAGTTGAAAAAATACACCACCTTAGCACACGCACCTAACTCAGAGTCTGATCAGTGGCAAAACTAGTTCACCTGCCATAGGAGAAGAAACGCAAGAAATGTCAGAAGGTGTAAAATAGGACGCACTTAAGTAAAAAAATATTTGCATCGAAAATCATCCATCAAGATATTAGATCAAGGGCAGGGCAGGGTCGGGTTTAGAAATGAAAAATCTGATCAACATTCGGAATTGTGTCAACTTGGTTAAAATATGTACAATAGTCAGTGGAGTCCCATGAAAAGCTATAGATGGCTCAAATTTCAGATTAGAATATAAGGTGTGCGTATAACTTTTGTGATTACAGTTTATCAGCGCTGATTATGATTTGGTGAATGGGTTCATCAGTTCACCTACAATTTTTCGTTTATCTGTAGTCGTAGCTCCAAGATTTTATACTTTGATTTTAAATTTTCTATCAAAATAAACCAGCCGTTGTCATATGAGGCTCAAGAGTCAAGACCAACATCGGGACCATTGTCAAAAATTGATAAACGTATTTCCCACATAAATTTCATTATTGAGAGCAGATTTCTAATTTTACCGAAAGTAATCAGCATTTAGAGGAAAAATATAAGCCTGCCATTACAATCCCTCGTTAGGAACACAATGTAACTCCAAGTCATTTGCGCATATACCAAAGACCGCGTACAAGACGAAACACAAAAGCCTCAAAACACATTGCGAACATTTCTCGGATTCATGTCTCCGACATGTGCTTCGTACACGGTGATACAGAAATGTCCATCGGTCACTCCTCAATTTTTTACAAGAAGATAAGTACATATTATGTTTATGTGGCGCAAAAGGCATTTCTCCTGCTTCAAATGCTAATGACTGCTTATTTAATTAACGTGCCGAGTTTTACTGAATGCAAAAAAAAAAAACGGAAAAGAATCCAAAAACTATCACAATTTCAGCATAAACTTTCCGCAAAGCCTTAATACCAACTACCTATAGAAGCTTTGTAATGAACAAAATTGTTTAGCGAACGATTTGAATAATTCACATACAATGTCGGGTTCTTTTTCAGTTTTAAATATCTCTACACATAAAATGGGATTGGGGTATAAATTCTGGATGGGTCAAAATTCTTTTTACAAAATTCTGCTTCCAAAATTCAGCTCCACAAAATGCTGCAAACAATGTAAAAAAGGGTTATTTAATGCTAAAAAGCGCGCGCTTTTAGGGCTTACCTACTGGAGCAACATATAAATTACATTTAGTCAAGATCAAACAACTCATTTAGAAGATGTAGGTGGGAATTAACATTTTTCGGAAAGAAGACAGATTTTTTTGTCAGTTTTGGCGAAACTCCAATTCAGGGTCGCCAGGTCTTCAACTAGTTCGATAGTCCAATTTCAACATGTTTGTAGCCCAAATTCGGAGCCAAAAAGGTAGCCCAATCACAACAACTTTTTTTATACTTCAATAAAAAAATAAACCCAATCTTATAAAAAAAATAATAATAAGACAAGAAAATTTTGTGGCTGATTTGAAATGTCAAAATAGATGAGTGAAATCTGTAATTAAAAAGTAGTAGCAAACTGTATTCTATTCTGGGTATGTTTACGAGTAAAAAAGCGCTATAGAAAAAATGAATCATCCAAGATAAAATATGCACATCAGATTTATAGCACAAAATTTACTAAATTTGGTCTTGGGAATTCAGAAAAAATATAGCCCAATTTCTGATAATTGGCTCGATCTGGCAAGCTTGCTCCAAATGCTAGCGAAAGCATATAAAACAAGTACATCCCTCAAAGAACAACTTTTGTTGCTGGAACAAGTCGTAGACATGTCGTAGACATAATGCATACGCTTGTTGCGTCGTTTGTGAATTGAAATATATTGGCAATGATGGATCATGGATGACACAAATTGTTCTTTTAAAGTGATAGATGTGCATGTCCAGTCCATTTATCTTTTGTATTTTATCTCGTTCCAGGTATAATATAATGAAGAGCAAATATGGGTACAAAAATTGTTCATTAAATTTGTTTCTTGTGGTATCGGTGGACTAAAAAATTTAGATTTAACACAATCTGAAGAGCGATAATAATAAAAACAACAACATTTTGCGAAAGTTTAGAAATCAATTGAGAAAAATGCGAATGTTGAATCGTTTAATATTCCCTTACAACCAACACTGGGACCTGGGCCTATTTCAATTCAATTCTGAATGAGGTTTTCTCTAATTTTCGAGCGAATTTGCACTCATTGGGCCTTACTAATAATCATTTTTAACTTCCACACTAAATATTTTGTAGGTCACAGTATGAAATTTTGTATGGAAAATTTCGCCATTGTGAGTTGGAAAACTTTATACTGGACACTAAAAATGGTTATTGATATCGCGGATCATTTTTACGGTGGTCTTCAGTAGATTAAAAATGAACTGAAAAATCTTTAAAGACTACCCGTACCCGTCTCTCACGTTTTTAAATTTTTGCTCTTTCCTACATGACTCTCCTTGAAATCTATTTTTTTCAGTTGCAAATTCTTATTCACCCGCCTCAGGTCCCACTGTGCACATTGTACTCCTGCACAACCGAATGCAAGCAGTACCTACCCAGCGTATACATAAATACTTCCATTTTCGGGAGCATAAGTGCGCTCCTCGGTAGGAACACATTAAGGAGCATTTGCTACGAAAATTTCCATTATTGCCGTCATAACTTACAAGATTTCCTCTTGCATGGAATCTCTCTTCGAGTCTGGCTCTCAAAACACTCGCTCCTCTTGTGCATTGAAAAGCGCCGTGGTTTATGTTGTATGTATATACTCAGCCAGAGATACCTTAAGACATGCTCACCGAAAGTAGCTCCTCAGTCTGCAGCAGCTCTCTCATCTATGGGATCATTTAATCGTTCTTCATTGAACCGAAATGGAGAGTACTTTCACCGAAGAGTCCTTCATGGTCCCAATTCCTTTCAATTGGATATGCTCCCAGCCATAATAGAATGTCGACATCCTGCTCGGGCTCTGTGATTCCTGATTCCCATTGAACCGATAACGATTATCGGCTCTAGCCTACCTGGGGACTTTCGAGTTTTTGACACTTTTATTGTCACACGCGGGAATTGATCCACCTCCTCATTCGGCTTTGGACCATCCAAATACAGTTCGGCACTAATCTGGGTGACAAAGCAGTTGAACGAAAAGAAGTACAATACGTAGAAAGGAAGATACCCTTGCATGAGGGCACTTTAGACACACTGAATGTCATCATTCATTCATTCATTCGATTTGTGTGGACGAAGATTCAAAAAATCGAAAAAAAAAAAAAACAGAAAAAAAGTGTCAGCCGAAAGAGAACACACTCATATTTTATCTTGAGACCTTTTGTCCGACAGTGTGGTGTCGGGATCGGCTGGCAGGCCCATCCCTCGAGATGAATGGAAGAAATGTGCTGCTGCTAATAAGAATTATTCTGTGGATGCGTTTATCGGCTGATGGCCTTTCACGAAAAAAAAAAAAAACAAAAAGAACCGGGTATCCTCTTAGGGAGGCGTCGATAAGAGCATAGTGGTAATAAATTTCCAGCTTTACGGCTGTTCTCGTAGTTATCTGTCTTTTTGTTAATGAGATGGCAGTCCCCTGCGACAGGTCGCATCAATTATGATAGTAGATTTCCTCGAACGAACAGTATCTGTCGCTGATAGTGGGTGCGTAGAGAGTTACTCACTTTTTCCGTTTTTCCAGATAGTGCAAAATGACGTTCGTCGACTGATACCACTGAGAACCTCTCCAACAACTGCCTTACGGCACGTTCTCCCGGTTGACATCAGTTAGCTATACCAACTCAGCATAATGACTGAGTGGCTTCCATCAAAGGAGAGGAGCTATCCTGACTAAAAATAGGTCCGACGGACGTGAACCATTCCCACGAATGTCTTATTAGCGGAGACTGTTCAATAGGTCTTATTCAATAGGACCAAGGCATGTCCTAACGTTGATTTGATTTTTATTGGGGGTGCGGAGTAGAAGGACACTACTGCGCACTACTCATGCAGTTGGTCGGCAGTCGCCAGTAGCCGAAAGAATGCCATTACTTTTTTAGGATCACCCCGGTCCTAACGGTACCACTATGACGAAGAAAACTTCCAGTGGTCCTAGCGTAACTCACAAGTCCTTGGCAGCATAGGACACGCTTTCTTCCAAACTAATTTAAACCAATCTTTGCCATAGTTAGGACAGTTTTTTCTGAAAGTGGTAGTGACCTGGAAGTTTTTTTTTTTTTTGAGAAGACGATCCTTTAAAAATGTCTTTCGATGCATCTCCTGAGAATGGTATGACGAGGGCAAGTGGTTTGTCTGCCTGGGCAAAGGTAATAGATGTTTTTCAATTCATCGTAAGAAATCGGTTTGCAACACAGTTTTTGTGCGGCTCAATAAAAGGTTAGGTCCATCTTTTGGTAAAAGGATTTCGAACCTTTAGCCTTGGTCCCAGGTTCGAATCCCGAAAAAAAAACAAAGTTTCCAACTTAAGGTTTTTTTTTCACTGCGCCACCCCTCACGAATCTGACAAACATCCGAGAGTAAAACTGTCATGAAAGAGCTTCTCAATTGGCCGTTTGGACTCGGCGTAAAATTGTGGATCCCTTCCATTCGTCCCAAAAATTAAAAACTCACACAAACGAATGTTTGTGAAAAGCTAGGCCTAGGGTCCCTACGGACCTGTTGCCCCAAATATTTATTTATTTATTTGTTAGCCCTGTTTGGCGTGTGATAAAATCAATGCGCTTCGTTTGCCCGATATTTGGGTTCTTCTGTATTTCCAGACACGGAAAGAATTTTAAGATCAAATCAAGAAAAATAAGCGCAGAATCACGAACAGTTTGTCTAGTTTTAGAGCTTAGCTAAGTATTTACTAATTCACGACATTTTATTCGCAATTCGAGAAACTGTGCGAAGTGAAGATATTTACCAATTTAATATTACATGGATTGTAAATTGCAAAAACAATTCGTAAATTACCACTTCTCAGTTGTAAATTACGATTTCCTCCCTTAGCAAATTACAACAATTTAGTCCTGAATTGCAACTCAATATTTACTACTTCAGAAGTTGCAATTTACAAATTTTGAATCCTAAATTGCAACTTATTTTTATCATTTTGCAATTCATATTTTGCAATTTACGATTCTCGAAAATGTTTTATCATGAAATTAGAAAACTTTATTCTCAATTTGCAACTTATATCTTGTGATTTACAAATCAAAACTCATCGTTTTATTAATTAGGTTATTTTCGTGTTCCTCCTGATATCCAATAAAATCATACGGCGCCATATCGTCCGGAGACAACAGGATTTGTCTGGGGTGGTTTTTTGGTCTTTGCTGAAATTTAAAATACAAATAAAATATTTAGATGAACTTGACATTAATACGAACCTTTACAATTCTTTTAGATTACATATTTTAGAATACATTCCAATTGATACTTCTTTTCTAATAGCAAGATGTAACTTCTGAAAAAAATACAGATTTATATGCATAGGCACTTCAGGGTTTTTGGAATTCAATAGGTACTTACAAAATGTATTCCAGAATGCTTTATAATTAGTAGGACACTCACTATCCATACGAAATAGTTATATTTAAATTTAAACAACTTTAACCCGACTGCTCTAAGCAAAGATTGAATACCGACTGCCTGTCTCTGTACCGCAACGCAATGAAGATTTGGCTTCATTATTGCAGCTGTCTAGCAATACCACATACATACCTGCATCCATAAAAAGAAAGGACTTAAAAGGATTTCGATAGGTACATGGACTATGAACTGTGCATAAAAAAAATCCACACATAGTTGATTCCATGGAAATTACAAAAAATATTTTGCAATTTACGACTTCTCTACGTCAATATACGTTTTCAGTTTCATGTGTTAAATTATTACAAGATTTTATTGATTCATCATTCAGTGTTGGTAAATCACCAAATATTTTTCGCAATTTGAGATTGTGAAGTGGTGTTTGAGAAATTGACCTATTAGAGTAGTAAATTGCGCCAAACAATCTCGCAAATCACTACAAATAAAAGAAGCTCGAATTGATACTTCTAATCGTAAATTACAACAAACAGAATTTGGTATTCTCCGCCGTTTTCAATGTCAAATTACCAATTTCTGTATCAATCCATGAAAACTTCGTTGTGATTTGCGACAAATATATACATCGTAAATTGCAACTCAAAATTTTGCAATTGGTGATTTTCAATTCTTTCCGTGTGTTGTTGATTTTCAAAAAGGAAAATGTTAGAAAATGCTTATCAAAACAAAATGTGTTTTCATGAGCTTTTTTTTTTTAATAAAATATTATCTTGTCTTTTTACTACACGTTTATCTAAATTTATTTTTTCTGCCTTAATGTATGTATAATATAAAATAAAACAATTTCATTAGTAGGAAATTCCGTGTCCGAATATGACTCAGAAAATAATCACAGATAAAAAAATGTTTTTGAAACAACGATTTTTTTTCGTTTTACCTACATTAAAGTAGGTTTTACTCTTCAGGAAAAAACAAAACCAATATCAAAAGTTGGTACCTATTTTTTAAATATTTATGATACCTGCCTACTCAAAAATTAAAATTAACAGCCAGATTATGGCAAACCTCACTGATACCTCACTAGTCACAAAACCCTTACAAGGTGAGGCGAAGTAGATTTTGTGAGGTTTTCGTATTTTGGCAGCACACTCACAACTTGTGTGGGTCACAAAAAAAAATCGAAATTTTGATCTCATATCGAGCAAATCACAAAATAGAAAACCAGTCATAATCGCTCACAAATGGCAATATATTTGTATTTGATGGCATTGTTTCCCTCTTTCCACAAGCATTTAAAGACCCAAACCTCGGGTCAGATTCTGTAAGACGAAACGATCAAACGTTTTCGTGCGCACGAAAGATTTGCCCTTTGTTACACAAGTAAATTTCTTCGTGCGCACGCAAACGTTTGGACGTTTCGCCTTACAGAATGCCGACCCGTCTTTTATGCTATATTTATTAACACTTCGGAAAAAATTAATATTTGTATGAACAAAACTGAGGAATGTGGAAATTTTGATTTGTAACAAATGTCAATATTTCGCATATTTTCTTAGTAAATTTGTTTTTCTTTATTCAATTACTGGTGTAGATATAATATTTCGTTCCCGGATCGCACAAAATTTTAAGTGATAGTAATCTAACCATTGTGAGGTGAATTTGTTGTGAGCATTATCGGAGAATACGAAAAATGTTATCGAATCACAACAAACCTCACAAGGAATCAACCTCACTAGAGCTTGTGACTTGTGAGGCATCATAACGGCAGATTACACCTTCATTTCTATTCGAGGAATCTAACTACAGTGGCTGTATTTTTTTGGCGTATGAGGTCCATCATAGATAAGGTATAAGTCTTTCATACTCACACTTCACCCGCTCACATTTCACGTTCCATCTAAACATCTTAAACTTCGATGCACTGTATATCAGGTAAATGTACACGGATGACCAAAATTCCAGTAAAAAAGAGCAAAAATTTAAAAATATAACAAATTTCAGAAAATGGTATGAAAGCATTTTGACATTTTTTATTTAAAAAAAAGGATTTCAAGCCTTCGAAAATGCTAGATCTAGCTAGGTCCCGATCTTTGATGGTTTTTGCGGTTAAAATAGAACACTTCATAATGGCCCATGGTGGAGTTTTTTTATATTTCTCCCCAGTCCACTCGCAGGATTTTATAAAGCTTTTGCTGTTGCTTCTTTGGAAGTCTTACCATCTTCATCTCCTGTTCATTCACTGTGCGACACTTGCCTGGGTTCTCTGCTATCCTCGATCAATTAAACGTTCACTATAAGCCATGACTTTAAAGCTGCAGCTGATGTAAATAAGCCTCCTCACAATTCCCGTGCGCCAATAGTCGCATGTGTTGCTCCGCGATAGCCATCGGAATGGAATCCCCGCGTAGGCACTTTAAGCAATGAACTCTCACCTACAAGCTATAAATATACGCACAAAACTGAAAACCTACCTCCGACATTTTCATTTCGAAATGCCGCCGAATTCCAAAAATAGAGCTGACTAAATCCCCGAGCATATAAAATCGCGGAAACAAATAAAACCGAAATGAATCATCGTGATCTTCATCCCAAACCTACCTACACCACCAGGCTGCAGATCTTCATTTTCTTATCCGACTGGTGGTGCACTGAACTAATTAATCAGCCCATACACTTAAGCGGTGCTCTAATTTAAGACGGATGCCCGTCTAAATGACTCGCTAAGACGACCGATGCAACATATTTGATGTGCGCTGCTATTTTCGGATGCAAAACAAAAGTACGAACATAAAAGCGAAGGAACATTTATCCAACAAGGAAAGAATTTGCAAGCCGACGCACATAGCGCTCTCCATTCTTATGCGTGATATTTTGCGGAATCTAAGCGTTAATTGCTGTTACAGATCATGCATCATCGTAGATCTCTGTATAGATATGTGAGCAACGTGTTAATGTCCGTCTAGGATGGGCCTGGAGTTGTTCCTTGTAGTGGGACTTGGGAAACATTTGAGTGCACTC
This sequence comes from Cheilosia variabilis, assembly GCA_951230905.1. Lineage (NCBI taxonomy): Eukaryota > Metazoa > Arthropoda > Insecta > Diptera > Syrphidae > Cheilosia > Cheilosia variabilis. The sequence goes on along the minus strand of OX579680.1, from coordinate 21,649,718 downwards.
CGTGATTATTGGTTTTAGTAGTTAGCAGTTCATTTGGGATCGCAAATATGCTCTTGGAATTCGAGTTAACACTTCTGCCGGGTATGTGGTAGGGAGGTGCTAAAGAGCGCATTCATCGCTGTTGACTGAAGGTGTTAGTGCTTGGCCAGCGACCATGGTCGGTGGTCGCGTCAAGGAGAAAAGGTTGTTGGTCAGTGATTCCCTTTTTTCCAATTTCAACTTCACTCAGAATGTGAATTATTCTTTATCAGTAGTACATCAAAATTTTAAAAATGAAATCAAAGCGAGAGTGCTATCGAAAAGTTTGAAAAGGGACATTTTTTCGGAACTTTAAGGCAACTTCGACGGAACCTGGGTCCATATTCTATAAGGCGAAAACGTTGAAACGTTTCCATGCGTACGAATGATTTGCAGAAGTAAATCGTTCATGCACACGAAAACGCTTGACCGTTTCACCTTGCCGAAGGCCGACTGGCTTCAATTGTTTTAATCACCCCTATCGAGGTATCTATTTGAACGGAATTTTCTCCAATTTGTACAAAGTCCAAGAAACTCCATTCGAGATATCCCATCCGATACAACTTTTGAAAAATATTCTCCAATGACATATAGCGCTACTCGCCGCATTGCGTTGTACCGCATTATTTACTTTTGACAGCTACACGGCTCATTTTTTCCACAGCTCTCCGGCAACCAATTGCTGCGGAATATGTCAAATGAACGCGTTTATATGCTTCATGAACGCAATCTGAGTAACGAACAGACTTAAGTTTCATTTCGGAATTGCAACCGAACGGATACTTCGATAGGGGTAGGTACATTTTTCGTTTATGGGTCGGAAAATCTTTGTTTCGTACACTTTATTCGCATTTCAATGGAGACCTGTTGAAGCAGTTGTTGATAGCTGATTTCGATTTATGACTGATGGTTGTGAAGAATGTCTTGTCTGGTCTTAACCAGCGCGTAAAACAGGAACAAAATTGTTATACTACATAATAGCATTAAAAGTTCCAACGCCTTCGTTAAAAACGGGCCTAAAACCTTCGGGAAATGACAGAAAAAAGCTATTGAAAAACTTATAAAAACCCAGTATTGAAAGAGAAATTGACTGTAAAAACGTTTTCAAAACGCGCTAGAATGTGTGAAACATTTGACCGAAAATACGTCAGAAATTGGGCACCCATAAACCCCGTAAGCAACGAATCTGAAGGAAGAAATGTCAATAGAATGTGACCAAAATTTAAGCCAAAACTTACCAAAAAGTCAAAAGCACCAAGAAATGCAAGTTAAATACAATAAACAAACTTTCTGATGGAGAAATGCGCCGAGACAATGCGGATAGAAAACGATTCGAAAAATCACATCAAATGTCAAACAAAGAGTCAAAAACTACCCAAAAAAAAGGTGACTAAATTGCTAAAAATCATAAGCGATTTGACGAAAAATTTGGAGGAAGGAGAAAAGCAATAGCCAATTTCATTAAAAAAAAAACAGTATGCCCCTTAACGCGGACAAGGAACTCTTCTAAAAATCTGTCAACCAAAGTGACCAAATTATACGTCGAAAATCTCTGAAGCCTTATGAAAAAGCAAGTATGTTGCACCTTATAGCCTTGGAAGTACAAACACTTTCCGGCACAGAAAGCATTAAAAAATGTGCCCGAAAATAAATTAGAAAAGGATAAATATATATAAATAAGGATATAACTCACTTAAAAACGCCCCCAACAAAATAAAACCGATAAACCCCCCAAAAAGGTCTGAAAGACCTACACTCTGAAAAAAAAAAGACTGTTAAGCGAAGAATTTTGAGATTTTTAACAAAAGTTAAAAGTTCTTGATTCAAATATTATTTTTGTTAACAAGAACTCGTTTTAAAGTTTTCAAGAATCAGGTATTCAGCGTATAATATACTGTCCATAAGTATTTTTGTTTATCATCGCCAATAATTTCATTCTTAAATCAAAGATTTTCATATTTGGTTCATTTCAACCAACGAAAATTGTTGGCATTACAGTTTTTTTTTTCTAAGTGTATTTCTTCTTTGGAGAGTTTTGCAACACGTTTAGAACAAAATATTCCCAAATGAGGATTTCAAATTTTGGGTAATGAGCTGCGGCAGAAGTTCGTTCCCCGGAAGAAAACACAAATTATTTATAATTTATATATTTTTTTTTTTACTGCGCCACCTCTCGCGAATGTCAACCACCCGAGAGTATAACTGTCTCAATTACCGGTTTGGACTCGGCATAAAATTGTAGATCAATTCCATTCGTCCCAAGAACTAAAAAAAAAACTCTTATAAAACGACGGTTGAGAGAAACTAGGCCCAGGGTCCCTTACGGACCCGTTGCTTAAACTCCACTTGACCCCTTTTATTTCGAGATTTTTTGTTTATTTTCTACACTTGCATTTGAAATTCTAATGAGAACTAAATAAGAAATAATATAGAATAAGAACTAAGAAATCATTAAAACTCGAACAGTTTGAAGGGTATCTTTAGTAAACCGCTATTTAAATAAAAATAAATATTTTTAAAAGACCCGACTGTCTGACTGACTGTAAAAAAGAACAACAACATTCAAGTATAACTAATTGACAATCGGAGACTAACAAAAACATGTGTAACCTTCGACTGCGAATTAGTTATACCTACCTGAATGTGTATTGTTCACATCTTTTGAGTTTAGTTCTCTTAGTCAGTCGGATTTTGCCTTTTTTTTTAATGAACTTTTTAATTTTAAGGTTATTAGCCTATGACGCTCCGCGGAAGAGTAGTAATCTAATGACACCTCCGTTGTTTGGGCTAAAAGAGGTCACAATGGGCTTACCAATAAACGTTTTTAGTTTGGTCTCAAAATTTTAGCAGTTCACAGTCCGTGATACTTATAATCATTTTTAATATCCAGGCTAAATTTTTCGAACTTACAATGGCGAAATTTTCCATAAATAATTGCATATTTTTAGTGTCGGAGGCTAAAAATGATTATTAGTAAGGCCCAGTGGCTGTATTTGCCATACAAATTTAAATTTCGCAATTGTGATCTTCCACTTAAAGTCGAGTCTAAAAGTTTTCATTACGGCGCAATAGAACGGACATACATACGCGCGTAAGACCTTCTGGGTGAAGTCGTTCAGAGCCCTAAAGCCTCTTTTTAATTCTTAAAATTTCCCATAGGCACACATTATGCGTCATTGGATCTTATTTCATTAAAAACAAAACTACCAAGAGAAAGGAATGGCTCTTTAATCCCCTATTTTTGTATCAGTTGTAAGTTTCATAGTACGAAACGGATGCATTGTACCTTCCCTAGCTCTTTTTTGAAGTATGATTGACTGCTCAACGCATATCTTTATTAAGGCGAGTGTTTTAGACAGTAAACAAGTAGGTATCCATGGAGTGTAATCGGATCATAAGTTTTTGAAACCCTCTTGGCTTTCCATTGTCCAAAGTACTCTAGTATGGGACTTTCCAAATTGCTTCAAAATATCCCAAGTAAAAATTTGACTTCGGTAAGGTGCTATAGAAGCATTTCACCACCCGCAATATCAACTGCGTAAGGCCTATTGGAAACACTTTTGGCGCACTTTAATGCAGGTATTTACTTGTTTAAGACTTTCTGAACAGCTTGGTAAGACCTTACTGAAAACACAACTTCTTCGTCTGAAAGGCAATTCACATTCACGGTAGGCTAATGCTTCGCAAAAGAAGCATCTCGCATTTATCAACAGGTTAATACTTTGGTAGGGCCTTACCCTAACTTTATGGAAGCTTTATAGAGGCTCAAATATAAACAAGAAAAATATTTATGTTTTTTATTACATTTTCAAATTTTCAATTTTCTTATTTTTTATTTATTTTATCTTATTAATAAATATTTTCAAAGACTTTTTGCAATTTTCATGCGGAGTTTACATTTACGTACTCGTTATAATTTACATTGTACTTACATGCGTCGCACTGAGAATCGAACAGGGTCCTGCTCCAATACACTACCCCCTAGGCTAATTCGTCATAATGTTGTAGCAGTGGTAAATCTGCACTACTTGATACATTTTAGAGTTTCGTTAAGACTTGCAATAAACTTGCAGCTTACTCGACCGAAGTTCTAAGCAAGACATTTAGTGTTACCCTTATTTATTCATGGGCGAAAAGTGTTTATTTAAAATCACATTTCTGACATATTTTTCACTGTTGTAAAAGTGTTTTATTTTTTGTCATTCATTCATTTCATATGAAATTAATTTTAACCTCTATAAAGCCTCCATATATAAGTAAAGAGGAAGTACGAGTAAGTGCTTCTGTACAGCTTCCAATCGCAAGCGGTTGACTGCATGACAGTTCATTGCTCCTATAGAACCTTCTGTCGGAAGCTCTAAAGAAGCTTCTAGAAGCAGTTCACTTTCCACGCATTTCCAGACACATTTTCAGAAGTCTAATAGAGATCTTATCGAAACTTAATTTCATATCCCTCTATAAAGCCTGCGTATATGCTTCGTAAAGGTCTTACTGAAGTTATTAACGAAACAATTACTTCGAAATGGATCAACTTCGGTTAACAAAGATTATAGAAGCTCTATCGCAGCAAAATTACAAATTTGAACCTTACCGAAGTCAAATTGTTACTTGGGATGTTTGCCCTGTTCATACCCTCAGTAGGTATTATTCTTAGCTAGTCAGAGGAGTTCTTTGAGGAGTGAAGTCCCATTCGAAAATCCATACTTTTGAATATATCTACTCTCCCTGTTCTTTGGCAAAGAACTCGCATTTTTTAGGACATAGAGCAGCACCGTTTAGTAGAGATTGTGGTCGAAGAGTCATCGTTGGAGTTTCACTTTGGCCTTGAACGTCGTTTGCCGAGCGACGATTTACATAAAAAGAGCCTTTTAAACAGAGCGGACTCCATCATATTCGTTGGAAGTATTTAGTTTTAAGCCCCAGAAACGATGCATTCCAAAATGCAAAACGTTTGTGGAAGAACAATTTTTTCCCGTCAACAAAATTGGGGTCATTTCAAAAGAAAAACAACTTTCCACACAACGCACGGTTGAACCCTTGGTCATGAGTCATTTTTTGATAAAAAAATTAATAAAACTGTAAATTTCGTCTCTTTCTATGTAAATTTAAACTGGAATACTATTCCACCCAATTCGTGTGGATTTATCAGAAAACTGTTGGGGCGTTTAGTATTTTTTGTCAGGCCAACTCATAGTGACGCCCAGGTGACTCTTATTTGTCTGGTGAATGGCCTACTTTCTTCTTCAACTTACAGCGACGCATATTGACTCATAGGTGGCTCTCATTGGTCTGATTGATGGCCACTTTTATCCACAGTTTAAAAGCATCTCCCTAATTGCTGCTCTATGCCTTCAGGTGAGTTTTCGGCAGCCTATTGCACAATAAAATACATTCCTCCAACAAAATAAGTCAAAATTTAGTTCAAGAAAAGATCCAACTTGTGAGACACAGCAAACTCCAGTCACAAACTTCCGAACAGAAGTGTTGCCAAATCGATCAGCGGATATTTGTAGCCCCCCGATTGAACAACTGGTCTACATCTAAAAAGCCGCCACTAAAGTTCGACCATTAATTCACTACTAGCTATATCCCCGCTGCAAGAATTTACATATGGCTCCCCAATAATTCACACTAGAGTTTCACACAGAAAAAAAAAAAAAAAAACAACATCACGAACGCTCGTAAATCTCGAGATCTTTTAAAAGAAATTCCGATTTTTTCCTACCATCCCAATGAATATGTTAAAAACAAAACGATTCCATAAATCACTGCCGCCGCCGAGAGCAGAGCACACATCTTCTGGCTGTGTCATCTCACAACCGAATTGCGAAATATTTCCACTTAATTCGGATGCGTGAACTCTGCTCCCCATTCACACACAGCCGGCGAAAAAAAATCAACAAAATCCAAACTAATGGGTGTCTTAAAATTCCACACCACTTGACATATAATGTGTCGCCCCCAGTCCGCATCCCGTTAATGAGCTCCTCCTCCTCCCACCAGCACGTACATATCATAAACAAATGCGAAGCCAAAAATCCACTGAGCAGTGAGCTCTGCGCGCAACTGCGCGTAATTTCGATCCGAACTTTATGACTCAGTCAACAAATGACATTGTTAGTCAATTTAATGGGATTGGAAATCTTGTCGGTGATGCCTGGCCACTTAGGAGCAGCAAATCGGGATGGTGGGGTGTCTAACTACCCGTCCCAATGTCAACATGACAATATTGCTGGCGTGCACCTTTGCAGCTGAAATTTGTCGTCGACCCTCTGGCAGGAGATCCGGGCGGACAAACACAGAAATTCCAGCTTAATAGCCTGCCATTCCAGAGCAGCGAACACTCGCTCGCCCTTTCGGGAAGGAGTCAATAAAACCCCAGCCAACAGCCGACAATATCGCCTTGAAAGAGGGTGTCTGCTGTTTGCGCAGTTCATTATACCGTGCGAGTGTACCGCGCTCACAATGGAATGCTCCTATATGGGACTGTACAATGGCATCCAAAGTGGTCCGTTTACAGAAATGCGCCGGAGGGTCGCATTCCGCACCATTGTTGGTACGAGTATCTTTTATCTTGTTGGCTTTGTGCGTTACGCACGAATTAGAGATGGGAAACCTGGACGGAGCTTGGCGTCTAATTTATCAGGCGGACGAAGCATGTGATGTTGCGCAAGATTGATAAAAGCATACAGGAGCACGTTAGTCCATGTGAGATGTGACACCGCGAAGAGATTCTGGTGTCCCACCAACGTTTTTATCGGTCACACACCGAAAATAGAATCACTTAAGATTCCTGATTGCGGCAGTCGCCGATCGTCGCCGATTGTCGCCGATTGTCCCCGATCGTAGCCGATCGTCTGCAGCGTTCCCGTCGTACCGTTGGTATTCGTTTCGTATTTATGTGGAACTCCGGCGAGTGCCTCTAAAGGGCCATTGTCATTGATGTGGTGGGACTTCGATGAGTTAAGATTAATTGCACGGCGGTGTCTGGTGTTCCACTATCGCATCGCATCTCGCTGCCGACACAATTCCGAGCTACACAAAATATGCCGGCGAGAGGCTAAATGACAACAAAGTCCGGAGTCGGGAAGTAACCTGCGTATCGTCGGAGTAATTATGGTTTTTGTAAAAGCTTAATGTCGGCGATAGGACAATAGCGGGTGACGCAGCGAATCTCTGTCGTGCCTTCGATCAATAGATACAGAGAGTGATTGATGATCTGTGTGGATGAATGGAAGCCAAGCGCGGCCCCAAGCGGTGCAGATGTAATCGGATTAGGTTTGTGTAATTATCGAATTAGTTGGGAAATACAGCGGGCAGCCATTAAAACGTTTTACCAGTAGGTGGCCCCAAGAAGGTTTAACCATTTTGACACGACTTTCAATGGTCGACGCTTGGGGGCTTGATGGGGACGCTTGAGTTTTTGGTAGCTGCTGCAAAAAACCAATCACCCAAGTGGATTGTTAGAAAATCAAACAGAAGGGCTTGCGGGACACATTAAAGCACCAGCCAATGTCATTTGTCAAACTTGTGATGTAAGTTGGTAGCAGTGGGTCTACCCAAAAATTGAGACATGGCAGCTATTTTTGTGTGCTCAGCTGCATAATGGACAAAGGACAACCTTGTCTACATTTAAGATACAGAAGCGTGTTTGGCTACTTCGAACTACAAATGACAGCTAACTTCACTGTTGAAAATTTGTGATAGGCCTCGTTCAAATAAGTTGTTTTAAGCATGCAAACGGTTTAAGCCGTCCTTTGGATAGCTCAAAATTTAGGGACCCGTACAGCATCTCCATTGGTCTGATCAGCATCTCAGAATCAGTTTGCGTCACTAGTGCACAATTTTTTGTTTTCTTAAGGACAGTATTATTGGAAAACAAAACTGTTCGGTTGTGAAGTTTCTGTTGATCTTAAAGAACAATTGCAGTCCATTAGAATCTCTAGAGATGGTTTTAGTTTATAGGTAGGGTATACACTGAAAATAAAACCTTCGTATATTTGATAAAAATGGGTCTTGAATCAACAATTTTTTTTGTCAATATACGTCCAACAAAATGTTTCTATCAAATTGACAAAATTTTAATAAATTTTATCTTGTCTTAAAACTTTTGTTGTGATGATAAAAAAATTGTTGTGTTAACAAAAATCGTTTGTTTGTATAAAAATAATTTGTTAAATTAATCATAATGTTGTTAATTTTACAAAAGAAATTTTCCAATTCTACCGTTGCTGTTTTGTCAAATCAACAATTAACTGTTGCCTTACAAAGAAATTTATCAATTTGGTCTTTGTCTTTTTATCAAATTAACAAAAAAATTGTTAATAATATCGAATTAGTTTGTCAACAGCAAATATTGTTGATGGTACAGATTGTACTGCCGTTGTGTTTTGTTGAATCTATAAACAGATCGTTGGTTACAGCAACATTTTGTCAGCTCCAGCATTTTAATTTGTTGATTCGTTAGCAGAACTGTTGTGTCTGTCAATTATTTATTTATTGTTCTGTAGAATTAAGTAAACTATTTTGTCGAAATTGAAATTGTCCTTTAACTATATTTTGAAGGAACGAAATAAGTATTTATCTAAATAAAGAAATTATATACAAAATATGTCTACCCTTATAAAATAATGATAAATGATACACAAAACAAATAAGTTTAATAATAAGATTTATTAAAAAAAGTAACTAAATTAATTTTACTTATTATTTGAGTTGAAAAAAAAATCTGCACTCCCAATGGTATTTCCTTATCAGAGAAAAATGTTGCCAACTGTTTTGGCGTTGTATAGGCCAGGGCTTCCCGATCGATTTCACAATCTAAAAAAATATTCACAATTTGTATTTAGTACGCAGAAAAGTAAGATGTTGCACTTTCAGATAAGATAGAATATATATATATATATATTTTATATTGCGTATAAGTCTTATTTCAGGCAAAAACTGTTTTGAACATCGAAACTTCAATAATACAAACACAGTAGGTAGGTATTTATCTGAGAAAAATGCAATCAATTTTCCGAAGGATTAACAACACAACAGTCTAAGGATTAATTCAAATTTCTTGTGTGTAGCAAATAGGTGCATTTACAGACAAGAAAGAAAATGTCCAGAGTCCAGCCAAGCGAGCCCAGGATATAGACAATCCCATTTTCTTCAATACAATCGTATTTGTACACAACTTGGTCTGGCTTGGCTTGACATGTTTTTGCCTTGGCTGTAGGTACAGCTGTTTTGTCTTCAATATACATTTACCTATCGCACTAACTTCTTTCACTTACCTTTTAAATATTTCCATATGCGGAATCTACTCAATTAGTTTTAAAATATTATTTTCACTCACACTCACCGGGGTACAACTTGCTGCTGATCTACTTCGCGTGTGAAATATAAATGACGCCATCAATAGAATTGAATTCAAAGGATTTCAATGTTTCAAATGTATTTTTATTGATTCAACACGTGTCTTATCAATTTTACAAAATGTTTGTCATTTCTACAAAAAAAAATATTCATTTCAACAAATTGTTTGTAATATTGATAATCTGTATTTTGTTTGGCTAACAAACATTTTGCAAAAGTTACAAAAGTTATTTTTGGTTGACAAAATTGGTCAATTGATACAATATCGATAATAAACTGAAAATTGTGTTTTGTTAATCTGACAAAGTAGTTTTGTAGTAAATGTTTTATCCGTTTAACAAAATATTGTTCAAATTGATAAAACTTAAGTTGTATTCATAAATTTCATTTATCATTACAACAATTTTTTTTCAGTTCAACAAAACCAATTTTTTTGAAATTTTGTCAATATTACCTGGTATTTTATTTTCAGTGTATAGAGCTATGTCACACGTAGATTTTTGTTTTGCCCTTTAAAGGGGACTAGCCGTTGGTATTAGCATTGATTTGGCTTTGGCTACTCCTTATTGCTACCCGACGATGTCCACCCACGTTGATATCTCAAAAAACCAGTAAAGACCGATCAGAAGTTCTTCTTTACTATTGAAATAGCAGCTCTCAAGTGTTCTACTCCTATTCGCCAAGTGATAGGGAATTGAAGAGGGACAGAGGCTCTCCACATAACGTCGTCAGTCGTCATCTGACAAACTGGTTTACCTATTGGTCCGACTTGTGTTCTATTCTCCGTGCCGTGATATTTCACAAGTTTGTGGACGAAAAAGATCTGAACTACATCTCATAACTAGTACATATACTTCAAGATGCCACCATAAGTTGCCGAAGATGATATTGACAGCAAGCTTGCATCTATATGTTGAAATGAGTTTCGTAAAGCGGTATATAAGAGAAGGAAGAACGCAGGGAACCGTGCTTTCTCTGTAGACTCGCTCGGCTTCCTTCCAAGCAAAACACTCCTATTACGCATATTTTCTTTAGACAAACTCGCCTGAAGGTCAAGTTCAGTTTGTCGATACCGACTTTAGCTCGAGTTTAATTTGCCAATTCCGATTAAGATATGGTTTCCGCACAATAAGCGCTAAATTCACCGAGTGAGAAGCTTATTAGGTCCATTCTCACAAGTTGAGCGGGGGCCTGAGTTTCGATTAAATATTTCATTACTTATACTAACATCGGCGAATCTATAGTTCTTACCGAGGAACCCTTTCTACCATATAAGCGTCAACCTTCGACTCATCAAAATCTGCTTCCAGTCCTTAGCTTGTACTACAGGCGGCACCATTTGGGTTCAGGTACTACTGGAAAGCCCCGCCAATCTCGTCCGCTTGAAACAAATCATCGATGATTTCGCCAGTTTTCTACACTTAAATTTCACAAATTTCACAAAATACAATAGGTATCCGAGGAGCAGCAGGAGTCCCAGTAAAGATACAAGATACACAGGGACTCGGGTAGTTTTTTTTTGTTTTTTTTGTTATTTCAGAAACATTGAAAATAATAGCAAATTGAAATTGCTTTATATCTCCGGCCAGATGTTACCAATTCTTTTGATGCCATTCTTCTTCAATGTATGTAGAGGAATCTCTTTTTTCTTCGTTCACTTTTGACACTTTTCTCATTGAACCCAACACAGGGATATACAATTACAGAAAAAAGGTTCCTTTCAAGGATAATAAAACCCGTGTTTGGGTAATTTCGACACGCTAAGCTGAATCGAATGTCAAAAACAGCACGGACAAAGGGTATCCATCATGAATCAAAGGACACAGTCGGTACGGGTGTGTATCGTATGCATTAAATGCTCGAAAGCGTTTCGATTGAAGTTGAACACGGATTATCCACGAGAATTTGAGTGGCTTCTGGCTGATTCTTATTTCAGCACAGGCACACGAAAAAAAAAAATGAGAAGAGAAAACACTCGGACGGATTTTCAGAGATGTTGTACAATAACTCATATCCTTCCGCCATAAATACAAAATTGTATGCACACATTCGCATTGTTCGGTTCCCAGAAATAGAATTGCTTTGGTTTTTCGGTTCGTGTCTGGTTGGATTCCGTTTTTTTTTTGTCATTCTTTTTGCGGTCTGTACGTACAACGAAACCAAACATTAATTATTAATTAGGATATGGCGGAAGGGCAGAGGGGCACCTATACCTAACCTAAGACTTAACCGATAATAGTGGATTAGTGTCCTTTCTCGATACACTCGGTGTCTGTTGGTTCGCCCGGACATCGACGGTGGAAATTGTTCAATGACCTATGCCTGATCCGATTATAAAGGAGAGCAAGATGCTCCTCTTATATGGAGGACAAAATCGTGCCGCAGACAGAGTTTTTTTCCGCCCTTTTTTATATTTTATGAGCGAACGCGAAAAGTCTTCCTCTTCATCCAAAAAAGAGTTTTTGTTGTAAAGATGGATGTCCCTAGTTAGGAGCAGAAACTGTCACAGAGATTGGTTTGGTTTTTTGGACAGCTGTAATAAATAAAGAATTTATTGGAATATTTAATATGAAAGCTGAAGCAGGTGCAGACACATTCTAGCGAGCGATAAACCTTAAGGTGGTAAGGTAGTGAGACTTTTACTACAGGAGCCTTTCTTGAATACGTACCGTAAGGGATGTAGAAACTGTGCAAAAATTACAGAAATTTACTTGGAACTGTCCAAATTCAGAGGCGCTTGGAGGGTTATTTGAGGCTGCAGCTATGTTACGTCTTAGACCTATTTATTTTTTGACAGGTTCAGTCACATTTTGTTTTATTTTGATCTAAAATTATTTCTAGCACCTTTCGGTGGCTAAAATTCAAAAATTGGCCCCAACCGAGTTTATGTTTTCAAATTAAATAAGTCTCTGTTAAAAAAAAAGGTTCGTTATAAAAAACAACCGAGATAAAAAATCAACCAAATTTCGGTTAAAAACTACCAAGTAAAACTGTTAAAATAGCTCGAACAGAGTTGGCGGATAAAAAATAACCAACAAAACTTGTTTAAGGCAACTCGGCTAAAATTAACCGAACTGTCAGTTATTACACTCAGAAAAAAAAATTGTAGTGCCAACAATTTTCGTTGGTTAAAAATTTAACCCAAAAATCAAAATCTTTGATTTAAGAATGAAATAAATGATGTAATAAAATACTTAATAACTCATTCTTGCAAACTTAAGAACGAGTTCTTGTTAACAAAAATAATATTTGAAACAAGAACTTTTGACTTACAATTTTCTAAAAATCTCAAAATTCTTCGTTCAACAATCTTTTTTTTTCTGAGTGTAACAGTATGACTTGGTAGATTTTAACCGAAATTTGGTTAGTTTTTAACAAGTGATTTTTATGAAGATTCTCAGAAATCGAAGACTCAAAGCATGCAAACGGTTCTCTCTGCCAGTTTGGAAGAGTTAAATATTGAAATAGAAAAATACCGATAAATATTGGAATCTTTTAGCAATTATCGACAGGAACCTATACTCCCAAAGACGGCCATGGAATCCATGCCATCGGACAGACGTCCTTTACATATTGATATGCGATATGAATTGTTGGATAGGTCAGACATCTCGACTTTTCCATATGCGAATTTTCTCTGATCGAATAAAATTGGTGGCGGAAGATGTAGCTTAGACTAGGGACAGTGCGAGGGGTTTAACTTTCACAATGTCCACTAAAGTGATAAAATCGTTGATTGCACATTTGGGGTCAGATTCTGTAAGGCGAAACGTTCAAACGTTTTCGTGCGCACGTGCCGACCCTGATCTCCCTGGATCAATTAAAAGAAGTCGTGTCTACCTGTACAAATAATGTTGCGAAATTTATCACTGATAAAATTATCACCGTCGTTCAAATTAAGCCACGGTTTGATAAAAGCCCGTCTGTCAATTTTGTGCCTACAAAATATTGAAAGCCCTTCATGTTTAAAGACAATTTTTTGTTTGTTTTTTTTCCCCACGCCTTCACTTATTTTTTAAAAGGAACTAAAAATAGGAAACTCGAACTGACACTCCCAAGAATTCCAAAACTAATGAACAGTGAACACAATCGACTGTGTCTCATCGATTCATTTAAAGTAAAGTAAAAGTCCTTCCTAATTAATAACTTCATCAACACTGATTGATTACTTTCGCAGTTATATGGCGTAGTAGATACCGTAGAGCAGTAGATACCTACACTGTGCAAGTGCAAACTATTTCAAGTATCTGTAAACACTCTTGAAAATAATTGCACTCACGTCAGGAGCGCCACTCACATCGATTTTCCAATTCACTGTTCCAATGAATTTCAAAAAGGCACAGTACCCGAGTGCTTCTTACTTTCGAAAGCATTCCTGCATGTGCCAACGATTGTGCACGATATCCTATTTGTTCAGCTTCTTCACCCGATGAGATGTGTACCCACATAGGAAGCGTGCATAGCCAGACCATCGTACACTGCTATATTCACTTGTGCTTAAACTTCATAGAGAAGGGAAGCTCATCATGATTGTGTGTACTGTGTACATGGTTTCATCCAATCTCTCTAGTACATCTTCACAAATTGATGCAATCGTTTCGAAATCGCAACCATTCTCCTCCGTTAAAGATGTAGAAATATAAAATATCTACGAATCTATCGCAACCCGAAAATTGCATGTGCAGAAAACCATCGGAGATACGAGTATGGTTAAAGGACGAAACACGTATAGTACTCGGTGGGAGAGCCGTATATCCTTCGATTGACATAATTTTCTTTCCGAGAGAAGGTGCATGTTCAAAAGTAATACAATTTCTATCCGTCCCGATGTGCATGTGCTGTGCGTATGTGTTTTCTGAAAGTACAAATTAATATGTCACAGTAAGACAGGATAAACAAGAACAGAATGGAAACATAATTTCTCTCAGCGGGGATTTTTTTTTTGCGGACAAACAGATTCATATGCACCCAGCAGAGCAGAAGAATGGAATAATTCTTGGAAAGTTTCCATCTATCTTGCACTTGTCGTATAAGAAAACAACTGCATCCGGATAATTGAAAACTCATTTTATTCTGTTCAGGACACGCATGGACATTTTTGAGGTATAAAACAAAAGAACTGTCAACTTCTCCCGCAGGTACACAGCGTGGGACAGGGCATCGTTGCCTGTGAGAGGTTATCCAAACCTGCGTGTTCCCTATCAGTGTGTAGGTAGTGCATTTGGAAAAGGAGTTCTTATTTCCTAATATTTTTATTTTACAAATGAAGAAGGACAACTTGAAGGATGAAACACAGCTGCGCAACTGTTTTCTCAGTTAAGAAAAAGCTGTACTTTTCCTATTTTATGATGACAAAAAGGGTTTTGCAAAAAGGACCGGTTGGTCTTCAAATGGAATAAAACGAGCTGAGCTTGATATATTAACGAAAATGGGTAAACATCGTTCTTGGTTATAGCTTCACCAAAGTCGCCATTGCCGCCAGGTGAACCTCGGGTTGAGTTGGCATCGTCTCATATACGGGAATTTTGCTTCTTACCGTTGTCATTCATCCGAAAATGCACCTCGTCGGTAAATATGACTTTCCCCCGAAATCGGGGTCCTCTGCCAAACGCTCCGAAGCTAAGTCAGCGAACAAACGGCGTTGTCTGAGGTCATTCACTTTGAGTTCCTGGGTCAGTTGACTTTTAGACAAGTGAAGGACCAAGTCACGACACGAAATTCACCAAGTTCAAGTCTCCGAATCGCCGACTTTATGTAGACTTTCACTTTCACGGACCGCGACAATGTTCTCAGCCGATCTGGCTTTCCTTGGACTTTTACGGGTGTTGACTGTTTATTTTTAATTATTTTCAATAATTTTCATATTATTTTTAATGTTATAAAAAAAAAAACAAAATGATTAGATATTTATTCTCTGTTTTTGACCCTTCCTCTAGAATTTTTTATGTACATCCTCCGAACCGGTTGTATCGAATGGCCACCAAACGTACGAGAGTGGACTTTGAAGGGTTGTGGCTTCCGTAAAATACTGACGTTTGCATACTGACGAACACTAATTTTGGTAACAAAGTTTTTTTTTCATTTAGACATGCTGATCAATCGTGTAACTTGCCGTGGTTCGGTATCAGTGACTGAGAAATAAACACCAGATTAAGTAACAGACACAAAAACAACATGGCCGCCATCATCGACCCGTTCCAATTGAAAAACCCTTTACATACAAAATGTTATTACATTCAATGAGTTTACTTTTTTCCAGCCGACGAACTTCGTTGCTGATAAACATAATTATGAACATTTTTGCACTTAAGGAATAAAAATAAAGTATATTTTATAAATGCATTCGTTCTACAACAGAAGATGCGTATGCATCGGTTTACTGTAAAATCGGTCAATAAGGTCCCACCTATAAAACGGGTGTAAAAGTCTTAAGTGAACCCTCCACAACTCTCGATTTTCAGCAATCGACTCTTTGGTGAAGAGGTTGCAAATGGGTGCGACATTTTTACTCCACATTTTTTAACTGTTTTATTTTGTACGTACGAGCAGTGATGCCAAAATAAAAGAAATATATTTTTTTTTCAAGATTTTTGAGCTCCAAAATATGTCCTAGACTTTTTACCTCAAATTCATAAATTTTGAAGATTTCTGATATCAAATCTAATATTCTAATCTAATAAATTAAAACAACCTTTTCTATTGAAGAAACGCGTTTTCTATTTGTTCCATTATTAAGTAATGTGAGTCGAACAGAGCCCATGTACAACTCCTGTTTTACTAACGTTTCCATCAGCTCTAAAGAAACAGGAATTTTAACGAATTTGATAAACAGCCGAAGAAAACTTCGCATATCCAATCTTTCAAGATTTTATTATTAATATTTTATCGCTTCCACATTCCTCCTCTGCAACTGTTGAAAGGCTATTTTCTGCTGTAAATTTAAATAAAACAAAAAATCGCTTGAGTACTGAAACAGTTGAAAGCTTAATCCGTACAAAGGATTTTTTCGCACAACGACAACAACGCAACCTATCGGGCCCAAAACTATATTTTCCAGATACCAAATCGGTTCACGCATTAAGAGAACATCAATTATTCAAATAAAATGCGACTTATTTTGATATATATAAAAGGAGATAGATGAAAAACGAAATGTGCCTACACCGCCACCTGTTGATAATTTTCCGAATTATAATTTTCCTTAAATGATCCCTGATTCAACACAAACAAAATAAAAAAAATTTATTCAAATCCGTCGAGCAAAATGTATGGAAACTCATGTGTCTTTTCACATTGTCTGTTCAATGTGAGCCGGACATGAGTTTCACAATTTACATAAATTCCTATGTCACCCACAACTCGAAACGTCATCATTCGTTCGCTGTTTTCGTTTAAATGCAAATCAGCATGAACTATCACCGCAATATATGAAATTCATTGGAATGACAGTGGCGCCATCTGTCGAAAATTTGTCGTACCAACTCAGAAACCTTCGTGGGCTCATGCACAACAACTTTGCTTAAAATCATCACATGACATACAGGACATACAGACAAACATTCATTTTTATATATATAGATGATGTGATTTATACGTAAATATCTCCTTACTGCAATATGCAAAAAAAAAAAAAATTATGTATAAGCTTTATAAAGTACTTCAAAATTGTATTTGATATTTTGTTCTTTTTCTATTTTGAAAAAAATCTTGAAAACTCCTTCTTTTATTTTGGAAAAACAAGATTTTCACATTTTTCATCTGGGAACACTGCGTACGAGCGTATTAAAACACTCGAGCGAAGGCGGACGGTGACGGATTTTTCTAAAGCGAATTAATTCACAAACTAGTTCTTTTAATTTTCTTAGGCTTGTTTTGTCACCTTCCTCCCATCACGAGTTTGTGATGCATATAGTTTGAGAAAGTCGTTCTTTCCAGCTTTCATTTTTATATCCCATACATTTTTTAAAACGGCCATAACCTACTCGTACTCTATAGTGTATTTTTTAGCTCACCAAATTTTATTAATTTCCACTACATTCGAAAGTAAATCACCTCCGCATAAAAAATAGTAAATCACTGGGAATTTTATATTCAATCACTTAGTCAATTTGTTTGCCTTTTTGACTTCGAAACCAATTACTGTACCGAACTGCCAACGAAGAAAAAAAAAAAATATTCCCTTGAGTGCGCCACTCTCATAACCATCCCCTTTTCAAGTGCAGCAATTAAATGCTGTTCTGATAAATTCACATTAAAAATAAAATCCATTTGAAAAGCGAATAAATAAAGAAATAGAAAATAAATCATAATACAAAAAAAACCGCCTAAGCATAAGCACTAAGGCAAACAATTTGCCGCATCGCACCGAGTGCCTATTCCTCATAGCAGTGCACATAATCCCATGCAGTATAATGGAGGCGCTTAGGTATCGTACATCGACCGACTGCGCTTAGCCAGCTCAGTTCATTTGCTTCGAATGTTTGGATTAGCCGTAGTTTACGTCATATTTTTCCACTCACACACAAAAAATACGAATGAAAAACGCTCCAGCTTTTCACTGAGAGTATCAAATATTTACATCTGTTATTAGGTTTTTATTTTTATTTCCCATCGCGTTCGAGGTAAATGCAAATGGGAATGAAGAAATCAAGGATTTTGCTGAAATGAACAAAAACTAAACACATACAAAAATGACAGACGCGTATAGGTATGGTAATAAAGATCGTAGAAGAGCCGTTCTATTCAATCATTGGTGGGAAAGCGGCGATAAAAGACCGCACCGACTGACAGCCATCCAGCTAAGTCCACCCACACGCGACCGAATTTAAATATGAAAAGCAAATAGGAATCTCCATCTCTCCCAGATGATAGGTGGCTATTTTAATGCCTCGGAACTACTTCGCCTTAGGCCAATGCTAACAGCCAAAGCCAAGTGATTCTCATTAGTCAGAAGGCATTTGTGCCGCGATAATGACGCACCAGCACGATGAAACGATGATGATGGACCGTCATATCGGATTGTGCGGCCCACTCCCGACTTCTCCAGCTCTCGATACAACTCACCCGAAATGACTCTATTTACAGTTGTTCTGTGTTTGAACATTTCATATGATAAATTTACCCAGAACTTAGACCAAAAAATAATAAATTAAATTTTAATCAGGTATAGTGTGGAAGTTAATTTGAATTTTATGGCCAAAATAAGCTATCGATTCGTACGGTTGTCTAGTGCTTTACACACAAACATGCGAGCGAGCTCATCTCTGTCTGGAGGGTGGGATGTGGGAGAGTTGTTTGCTTTATGGGGCAAAATTGAATTATTAATAACGGCGGTGATTTACAATAAATAAGTAAATATTTGTTCCCGCTTAAAATTCCATAAATTAAAATTATGGTGATTTCGGTGGCAGGGCGTATTTGCAGCACAAGCATGAGGGGATGTGGTAGATCTGTACAACGAATTGAAATGCACCTGGAATAATAAGGACATCGCCGCAGGGTGTAGGTGGATAGTGTTATGCATGCGAATACCTTGTAAATGATACCATGAATTTTAAAAATACATTATTCAAATGTTTCAAATGCGCTGCTATGATAGGGGCCTATGAAAAGGAACACTTCTTTTGGTTGATAACAACTGATAAGGTGAGTTCTTGAAGAGCTGAAGAGTTTCCAAAGGGAACTTAGAAAATCGCTGTAAGAGACAAGGCAAAGATTCGCGGACTAAGGATTGGTTTCTCAGACCAAGGCAACCCAGCAAACATTTGCCTTCAAAAATGAATCATAAATGATTCATTTAAATGAAGAAAACCTTCAGATATGAATTCATTTACGATTCAATTTGAATCCAATTTCCTGAGAAACCTGATTCATTTATGAATCTTCTAAATGATAGATAAATGATTGGAGAAACATTCCCTTACATTACATGAATGTAAGTATGCTTATACTTATATTCATTTCAGTGATAAATAAATGCATTTATTGATATCATTTATGAACCTTTATGATGATTTAAAAATGATTCAATCAATATTCACTTAAGTGAATACGTAAATGTCATATATTTCTGTATCAATATAAAAATTGTATATGTTTTATGTTTTTTTGGTTTTAGTCTTTCGTTGTATTGAAAATGTTTCATCGATGTTTGTTCAAAAAATTCTTCCGGAAGGTTGTGGTTACCGTGAAATGCATCTGTTTGAAAAAAATAAAATTAGTTAATCTGAGCTTTATATTTTTATTTTTTTTAAACTTACTTCGTAGGGCAAAGTCGGTTGTAAGAGCCCGTGCAGATCTCTTGGTGTGGGTTCCCCTCCAGGAAAATTATTTGGCCACTTTATCATCAAAAACTTTTCTTCAATTGTTCTTGATAAATTTTTTCGGGTCTATGTTTCGGGCGAATTGCATAAAATCAGCTTTCCGAAAAAACTAACATTTATATCGTCAAATAAACTACAATATGTTAAGAAGAATATGTTGTATATTCTTACCAGTTCACTTCACTTTTTAATTTCTCTGACAAAAACTCCCGACCACCGTTCGTTGCAAAAAATTAATCGAACTGATGCAGCGAATTTTTAATTTTTTTTGTTTCATTTCCAGGTCCGTTATCACTATCCATTTGCGCAAATCATGTTTTCTCTTGCAAAAAAAAAGTCACCGATCTTTTTCTTTACGATTGCTTGTGCGCAGTCAATTTTATTCATTAAAGTGAAGGAAATTTAAATGTCGTTATAAATTTGAATTCTCAAATCATTTCATAATCATTTTGGTTCATTTATGTGAATGAAAATCCACATAAATGAATGTATGTTCTTCATTTTTACTGAATTTAAAGTGATTCTTCATTTTAGCTGAACAAAATGTTTGCTGGGAAGTTGTACCAAGATCAAACTGTTATAAGTTACGTTAAAAAACGGCGAAATAAAACGACTTAACTGCACCACGTTGGAAAAGGTAGTAAATTTTCTTTCTTTTATTTGACAATTAAAAATTGGTGTGTTTTGTTTACATTTTGACATTTGAGCATTGTTTTCACTGAGAGCTGTCAGTGCTCTCTGGAATTATTGACTTGTCGGCTGTAATTTGCTTTGGAAACGTCGTTGTTTCCAACAAGGTTTGTTTTCTTCTTAACAGTATGCATTTAACCTTTTAGTTTCTGTGGTTTTTAACTACGAATGCTCGTTTTTTTAACAGAGGCTTAATTAATTTTGACCTATTTTTTTTAACCGATCACACTCGGTTAGGGCCAATTTTTGAGCCGACCAATGGGGATACCCCTTCGCGACTCAACAATCAAAAGCTGTGGAAAAGTCTGAAGTTGTAAAGCTGCAATTGCAAGAGACTGCCAGTAACTTAGCCGGTCGCGTATATCAATGCCCAACGATCAGTTGTACAACTTAAAAGCTTAAGCAGCGAACGAGTGGCAACACTGCCAGAAAGCGACTGATGTGCTGGGCTACCAAGCCCAACCTAAGACAATTGTTTGAAGAGCTATACGCTGACTTGAAAACGCAGCAAAAGAATAGGTTTATATAGCACCGCTGCAAAAGAGGACGTAAGCTGCTTCTTCACGATCAAAAGCGACGGAAGGAATATCTGTTTCTATAAGGAAGAAATAGAAACCCAACTGGAACTTTGCGACCGAAGAAATTGAAAGATGCTTCTCCAAGAACAGCGTAGGGAAGTCTTACAAAATGTCAAGAGAACGTCCCACAACATCAAAGCTGTAGACATGATTAATGTAACCTTGTAATAAATTCATATTCAGCACTTTGACTGTGGGAAAGCCAAACTCTAAATCTGCGACGAAAACCAGTATCCCTCTGCTAGAACGAACCGTCCAATTATGATGAAGATATACAATTTTTCCGTCCACCTTATCAAAGAGGAGTGAAGATATCAATATCCAAGCTAAGGACTTAAAAGGCTTTCGGTATAAGGACTTTATTGGCACCCCTTCCTGTGCGGTCGAAGATTTGAAAAGTCCACCGTCGATCAATTTTTTTAACTGAAAAAAATCCAGAAGTACAACGGTTTTCCATCATATTAAGTTGGATTTTAACCAGCCTATAACTGAAGCTATATATAGGCAAGCTATACAGAGCGATATCTTGTCTTGGAACGCCTGTAAAAAATCATTGTTCCATAGCGATGAAGGAAGCTCGTGGCTTTATGGTGGTTGGAAGCGATCTAGTCGAGACCTTTAATATGAAAAAAACTTACGAGAAAGCGACTTCTCTATCATTGAACTCGTAAAAATTTAGCGAAACTCAAATACCAATACACAAGGCACGGTCTTCAAAAGTCTCTTCACGCGAGCTGTCACTGAATCGTTTCGAAGGCAAGACCAGGTACATAGTGCCAACAGGATAGGTTACCCATAAAATTGACGAATCAGACAAAACGTAAAAAAAGGCAGCTATATAAATTTGAGGTTGGCGTTTTGGCTCAGTTCTTACTTCTTAGTGACCCCTGAGCGAGGGGTCTTGCGTTCAATACTTGGAAAACAAACATCTTACTGTCTTTTCTACTGCACCACTCATTGGCAACGTCTGACAAGCATCCGGGAGTAGATATAAATGTATTGAGTACGGTTTTTACTTCGGAGCGGTCCATAAAATTGAGGGGGCCTCCGCGATCTACAAATCAAGAGCCCCGACAAACGAATGGTTTTAGAAAACTAAGCTCATGACCTTTCACGCACCTGTTGTTCAACGCTTTATAATTTTCAACTTTGAGGGACTTCTGACCATTTTTGTTGTTTTAGTGACTTTGTCGCTAGTTTCTAGTTTCTTTTCTAGTGACTTTTTGCAAAAACATGTTTTTCGAAATTATTACTCGACTGGTGATGTTACTAACGAGTTTGACACTTGAAAGTTGCAATATCGGCTGGGGTGGAGATTTCGGCTTTGCGAAGATATAAACTTTTGTTTTTGATTTATTGTTCAAAATAAAAATGTTGTTAAAATTGAATATTTTTTTTTTCATTTGTAGGTAGGTAGTGAACATTTTTTTCTAGTGACTTTTTTTTTTAATCTTAGGATATCTGGTGGATTTTTAGGTTACACTTTTTTTTAAGTTAACGGCAACCTTGCTTATGACTTCCTTTACCTCGGTTCTGTTCCTACATTTGAAAAGGCCATCTAGTCAGAGATCCAACGGAGAATAACCTTTGGGACAAATTTGACTCAGAAGACTGAATAAGACCTTAATAATAGCAGTTTTGCTTTACGGATCTGAAGCTTGAAACCCTCCAAAATGGGTTTGGCCCGTTTCGAGAAAAAAATGTTTTTTTTAAAAAATGTTGTCCCGTTTTCTTTGAAAACCATTGAACGACGAACTAGGTGTGCAGCGACATCAACTTATTCAAAAAATCGCTCATTGTGCATTCGAAACAGCTTGAACATGAAGAGGGAACATTATTGTCCGCAGTTTATTTGAGCAGTATTAATAATCAGTCCACAAAGTCACAATATTTCCATATAAAACCACCTGTGACCCACAAAATAATTACGGTGGAGGTTTAAGCTTATCACATTAGTAAGGCAGCTCGTTTCCAGGATATTGGATCAACGCCTTAGAGAAACCTCTGGTTATCGTAACTAACTTGCGTGAGTAAGGTTATCGTCAACAACTAACATCGCCTTACAGAAGAGTTCAGCGGAACAGTAGGTATTTGCAGGTAGGTCAACCATCAGCAGGCTTCTCTAGAAATCCATTTTAATATTTAAAAATGATGTCGGTCAAGGAAATAATTAGTTTTACATAGAATATTGAGGTCGTAGAGCTAACTTTGGCCAGAGGAAATAGTTGTTGATGGTCGAAACGAGAGCCCTCCAAAACTAGCAACAAAGTGCAAAAGTTACTAGTTTATGAGTTTCATCTAGTTCCACAAATGCATTGAAAACTTACGATAAACCAAGAAAAAATCATCTTGAACATAACTTATTTCGATCATCAAAATTTCAAAAACGATGTCATCTAGAGGATCATCGTCTTACGTGCCCCCTGTACTTTAATGGAATAGGTTCTCGTCACACATTCACTCTTCTTAAATACGTGAGCACAGCCACTTTCACCATAAGGAAGTGTCAATCGATGCCTTTTTTGTTGGCTAGCTATAGCTTTATTTTATCTGATTTGAATTTACAAAATGTCGCCATAACTTAAGGCGCCCATCACATGCCCAATGCCCATCTCATCACAGGTCTGGGGTGAAAACCTAGCAACAACTCGAACGTAGTAGGACAGCAGCTCACTAGACCCCATCGAATTTTTTCGCAAATCACTCTACAGTGACATTAACTGCAAATTGCTCTTCGATTTCATAAACGACCACTCAATAAGCCCCTGAAAATGCCTGCCGATAAACCAACAACATTGCACAATCAGGTGTCCCAGGAAATATTAGCAATAAAACGGTTAAAAGGAACTACCGCCGACCGCCTGACAAATGAGTGGGCATTGGGATAGCGCATAAAAAAACCAACGACCGTATGTCCCTAAACGACCTCCAATAAAACGATAATAAGAAACAAATTTAATTCGACTTAATCGAACCGTGGACGAGGACGAGGAGAAAGGAAATTCCCAGGCGGATTTCAGGGAACCAAATCGCTGTAGTTGTGGGCGTCCATATTGCCGGCAGTTGAAATCAAATAATCTTCCCACCTTCTCCTCGGAATGTGTTTCGTGGAATCTCCGCCGGCCTCCTTATCGCACTCAGAGTAGACAGAGACCGAGGAAAAGAACAAGAAACCGTCCAGAAGGAAATGAGTAGCAGTTGGTCGAATGGAAATTATCCTTTTGCCCGCCTATTTCACGGCCGGTCCTTTGTATTAAATCAATTACAGCTGCGCCCTGGTTGTGATTGCGTGCAGCCTCCAATAGGCATTTCGTTCCGGATACCTAAAACCTTCGGGGTATACGGTATTTGCATTCAGAAACAAAAGCAGCATTTCATGGGCGGTAATTGGAATTTTAACGCCTTCGAGAATATCAGCCTGCTGCACGTCAGAAACTCGATACAACTGTCGTGCGCGGCGAGTTAATTAGAACTAGAACTAGAACTGGGACCGGGACTGGGACTGGGTCTTGGACTGGGATATTTTAATGCATTCTGAGAAAGTGCAGATGAGTGGCCGACTTTGCCGGATTGTTTACCTTGAAGATGAACGGTTTTTATGGGTGTTCGAGGAGCTGTAGCAAATATGGCCAAAACGATCGTAAAATTATTACTGCGGGTTTATGATTGGATTTAATGTGGTCCCAAAAAGATCCGCCAAATGGAAACGACTGGAGTGGCTAAAATTAACAAAAGGCGATCTTATTGAGAGAAATTTTTATTTTATAGATTTTTAATACGCGATCTCACGTTGACATCAATTTAATTCCGCGAATTTTAATTACGAAACACATAAATTCAGACCGAAAGAGCGAGCGGCAATCAATTTCGTTTGAAGACGGACAATACTCTTTGTACTGAAGGGAATTTTATTTTGAGAAAAACATAAAAGGCTGTACGAAGAGATTGATCAATGTGGACTGCCCTTGGTCGGTGGGGGATTACTTGGACTGTGATTTACTGGTAGGGATTAGTTGTTAATTGGTAGCTTACGATTGCCATTGGACAATGTTTTGATGTGGAAATAGCTTTAGTTGACAGAGGTATTTTTTGTTTTTCAAATGGCGTTTTGTATGGTTTCAACATAAATTAAGAGTTCAAGGATCTCAATTTGTTTTTTGATTGAGAATGGGCAATGGTATTGCTCAGCCTGTGATACAGCGTTCAAAACACGTTTTGGGACTATGGACAATACAATGTTAACTGTAACCATCTCTGGGTTTCATACAATCACCTGGAGCTACCTTTGATTACTTTGCCTACAGCTTGAAAACACCGGACAACGTTAGATTAGCCTTAAAATGGGTATGCACTTTTTTAAAACGAGAACAGAGCAAATCCAAACAAAATATAAGAAAATGCAACCCTTAAAATAAAAAGTTATATTTTAAAGATCATATCCCCCCCGAAATATTTGTCTGGCTACGGACTTTTTTCAATCACATAAAGAGGAAATTTTTTAAACAAAAATTAAAATTTAAAGTTTTTTTGTAAAATATTGTCCTTTTTTTATATTTCAATTTGTTCTTTATTTCCCTATCTTTTGAAACAAGCTACTTCGTCGAATAATTCCTCACCATTTTCTTAGTGCTTCTACATCGGAAAAACTTTTTTGAATAGACTACCGAGATCCTCATTCGAAAAAGTTCCATATCCTTAAATGGCGCTGCATCCCGTTGACTTAAGTAAATCAACGCAGGTTTGATAAGGAATCGGCTTGGTCTTTGAAAAGTAAAACATTAATATTTCCATCTAACTCCAGCTTTGCAAGAATATTTTTAAAAGCGAATGGTAAAAAAAAGTTCGCCGTTCGTTATCTAAGTTTAAAAAAGGGTTCAGTCATTGATATATTTTGCAATTCCAAAGAAAGAGTGCATTGGTAAACTACAAATTATTGACTTTGGATATAAAGGAACCACAATTCATTTCTATAGATCAGGCAAAGCAATACGCAAAAAGAACTTGTCAACAACACTCGACAGAGACAGATTTGAGGTAATCCACATTAGAAATAACCAGATGACAGAATTTTAGTCACAGTATTTATTGACTGGTAATAATAATTGCCTAACTGCTTGTATATTTTTTTAGCGTATAGATTGTCTTTAGGAGAAAAAAGGAAACAATTGGATGTCAGTTAAATTAAATGATGACAATGTTTTGATTTCCTTTAATTAAAAAAAAAATTAGAGACGACATAATAGCGAAAAAGAGGACTGTCCTCCCAAAAAAAGATTTATAACTTGTAGCTTCCCACGGGCCTTTCATAGCAAAATAAAAAAACTTTGCATTGACAGATAGCATTTTTGTCATGAGTCAGGAAGCCAACAAGTGAATTTCTTAGAGGTTCACAAAATGAATATCAACGTCTTTGTACAAAAGAGCGGATAAATCGAAGTCGGGCTTATTTTTATTACTTATTCAGAAATTTTTGAGCTAAATGGCCGTTCGTATCACAGCCAAGTTTTCCAGTATGTGCAAAGTATTTGCCAATGAAAAATTAAGACAAAAACATTTCAAAAGGCTACATAAGAGTGCAATTTTTTACCAATAAAATCTTGCTTTGAAACTAAAATAACATGAATCGTGCGACTCCACAATCCACAATGTATAAGACAATTGTTTAGTATACACACACCCCAGTGGCGTACGCAGGGGGTAGGGTGCTTGCGCCCCCAAACTTCTAGCCCATCAGCTCAGAGAGCCGTGAAAACTTCTTTGATGGATTGCATTGGCAAACATTTTATCACAAAATTAAGTCTCAGTCCTGAGACTTTTCCGCCCCCGCCAAAAAAAAAACCTGCATAAGCTACTGATACCCCAGGAGGAGCTTAGAGCTTAGACCTACCGCTGCCCTGCCACAATCAGTGCCATCGCCATAGTACCTGGACGTTGAAGGTTGGAGCATTAACTGAGTTAGTTTTATAATTTTTACAACTCAAACTTGATTTCAACTTGAAATATTAAGAAAATAGTTTTAAAAATTCCAACCTATGTGAAATTCAAGAAGATTACTAGTTTTTCAATAGCTTTTTTTTTACTTAGATTTTTAGATTAATTGAAGTCAAAGTTTGGCTTTAGTGGAAGACCTGGGGTCAGATTTTGTAAGGCGAAACGATCAAACGTTTTCGTGTGCACGAACGATTTGCCCTATGTTGCACAAGCAAATTTGTTCGTGCAAATGAAAACGTTTGAACGTTTCACCTTACAGAATGCCGACCCTAGTTCCGAGTAAGAATTTAATGAAAGATGAAAGCCATGGAAAAGTACCACGCAAGTCTTTAAAATGTAGACCCGTTTGCAGAGTCCCATCTCCCATCTTGCGAATGGAGAAACGAGAGAGTCACAGCTTTGTCTGTTCGTGTCTTCACAAGGCCTTTTCTACAGGGATTCTACAGGATTGAGGAAAATAGTTGACTTTGCTTGCACAATTTTGTAGTTCCAAACTGCTAGACGATTTCTGGAGTGTTAAAAGACGTATTTAGAAAAATGATTGAGCCCCTTTTCTAAATCGGTCCTTCTCTGGAAAAAAACACCTTCGCTAAAAATAAAAGCGCATAGCGTACGGCATATTCGTGTCCACAGAAACCTTGTGTATTGATCAACTTCAGGAAGCGACGGACTATATTCGTAAAGCAACATTTTCTTTACTTACATTTTTTTTTCCTCAATTTTAGTCTCTTTTTTGATTTATACTGTGCTACGTACTAATTTCAAATTCAAATTTTCCCGCGAAAAATAAAGGACTGATTTATCCAAAGAAAGGAGAAAAGTCACACAAATCTTGCCCATTCAATGAAGGCTTGTTTTCATCAGAAATTCTGTCAACGAGCTTGCACACCGGAGATCTTCCCAAGGAGGTTAACTGTCTCTACTCCTCTGAAATTTCGGAATCTAATTTTCAAAGGTCTCTGTTAAGCTTAAATACCTTAAATATTTAAACTACTTGTCCTTTCCTTAAAATGCGGTGAAATTTTGGACTCCAAATCGGAGTCTTTCAAGTTTTAAAAAAAATCCCATCGCAAATTAAACCGTTTGGTTCAAAACGTTAACTGTGCCTTAATAGCAGCCAAGCAAACAGTCAAACCTAGGCGCAGAATTGGACGCACAACAACAAAGCGCAAACGAGTCAACAATCTCTTATGAAGTGCAAACAAGCGATCAAGGTGCAATCGCTGGGTTGTAAATTTTCCAAGAATTTGCATCTAAGCCGTCGGTGTCCGTCGGTGTCGATCGGCGTCGTCGCTCCTCGCAGCTTCCCCATAGGTACAGCCTTGTTTACTATTTACTGTTAAATATTTACCATCGATTGCGGCGAATACGTATAAGAGCATTATCTCAGGATCTGCCGTATACCTGTAGCGCACCACGATTGGGTTTGGTTAGGTGCATTCTTATTATTCAATGCAAACTTGTTTTTGGGCATCCACAAAGGATTCAAATTCCGTTCGGACTCCGGCTCATATTGTTTCGAGCCAAAGGCGTCAATTACGTGTAACAACGTCATGGGCCTCATCAGTTGGGCTTCTTCTTTTCCATCTGGGCTAGGTACGAGTATCTACCTGCGATGATTCCTTATCGGGACCTTCTCTTCTCACCGTAGCCAGCACCTGTCGATAAATATTTGCTTCGTGTAACTTTTATTTTTTGGTGTTGTTTGGATATACGAATGGAACATATCCACACACAAAAGAGGGAACGAATTCTATCAGCACATTGTAAAGGCAAAGAATCGACTTCCTTTCGGCGAAGGACGTTTTAAGTGTTTTGCTCAAATTTATTGCCGTGCCTATGCCTACCTGCATTCTATTTTCTTCAGTGAGCTGTTTACGATTCCATGCTGAAGGTCTTTAAAGAGAAAATGGTGGGGCATTATTGAAATATTTGGCAGTGTTTGAAAAATTCGATTTTATTTTACTGGATCATAGACCAATTTTGAGTAATCTTTCTTGAGCCATGGGAGTAGCCTACGTGAGTATAAAAATGACGATCCAAAAGGAGTTTTAAATGGGCTTTAAATCAAAAATTCTGATTCCAAATATTTCAATCCGAGGTGTTTGACTTCTCGGCAAACCTATTGAGAAAAAATTGTTAAATTTTAAGCATAAACAGAATAAATTCAATAAGTCCGTAAGATAAGTGAGAAAAAAAACAAAATTTTGACCAAGCTCGATTTTATTATTCAACATAGTTGCCTTCGAGGGCGCTACAACGAGTATAGCGATTTTCTAAATTTTCGATACCCTTTTTATAGTACGATTTCTCTTTCTCGTCAAAATAGGCCTCAGTTACAGCAATTACTTCATCGTTGGACTTAAATTTCCTTCCAGCAAGCATTGTCTTGAGATCCGAAGACATGAAAAAGTCGCTGGGGGCTAAATCTGGAGAATACGGTGGATAGAATTCGATTTTATTGCGGTTTAACAGTGCCAAACACTCCTCTGAAGCATCAATTCGTTTGTTGTTTTTGGTTGACTGTGAGCTCACGCGGCACCAACTTTGGACAGAGCTTTCGCATACCCAAATGTAAAATGGTAAAGACACTACCATCTGATATCTCTACATTGCCAGCTAGCTCGTGCACCTTCAATTTGCGATCGTTCATAACCAATTTGTGGATTTTGTTGATGTTTTCTGGAATAACAGCCTAATTTGGGCGTCCACTGCGCTCTGCATCATTTGTGCTGGTACGACCACGTTTAAATTCAGCAATCCACTTCTCTACCATTTGTCTCGATGGAGCAGAGTCCGGATAATATTTATCAAGCCATTGTTTGGTTTCCACTCAATTTTTTTCATCAAAAACCAATGCTTTATCAAAACTCGAAATTCACTTTTTTCCATTCTTTTTTCAATAACAAAAGTTGCTTCACACAAAATGCTATAACTCACGAATCAATAGTCAGATTGCTGTCAAATTTATACACTTATCGTTTGAAGGCTACTACTTAATAAAAATCATGCGGAAAAAATTCTAGTAGCGCCATCTATGTGTCATCCTATGGACTTTTTGAATGGACTAATAATACATATAAAGGGTCTTTCATTAGCGACTTGACAAATTCAAACTTTCAGTGTGAACGCACCCTTAACCCGATTACCGAACTGTCAACGTCAAAATATTTGGTAAAATCAACATTTTCATCATGATGAAGTACAGTAAGGAACAACGTTTACAAGTAATTTAAATTTACTACAGAAATTCCGAGTCGGTGGTCGCACCTTTAAGAGCGTCGACGACAATTTTCGGTCCCAGTAGACAAGTAGTTCATAGTCTAGTGAAAAAATTTGAGTCCGAATTTTCGCTGCTTGATGTTGCCGTGCCAGTGAGACTACGTTTCGGCCGAAGTGTGGAGAATATTGCTGCCGTACAGGCAGTGCCGGACCAACCATATGTGCAAGATGTGGAAATGCTCAGGTCGCCAAGTTCTGGGGCGCATTGCTAGGAAAGAAATTAATTTTATCTTGCGCGAACAAATACAGCCATTTGCATTTTAAACAAAAAGGTTGTTCAAAGCCCAAAATAACATGAATTATTTCTTGCACATTAATTCACATCGCTTGCAATGTTGCAACTTCAAGGAGAATCTGACTCAAAATATAGCAAAATAAAAAATCCCGCTAGACCTATATGGAAGTTCACTTCTTACCTACATAATCTCAAAATATTCCACCCTGTTCATGTGAGTTTATTCCTTGCACATCCACTTACATTTTACAAAAGAGTCTAGTTCAAAAATCTCAAAACAAAAAATACCTCAATAAAAAAAAACGCATTGAAAGTCTATCTCATGAGTGATGTGGAAAAGACTTATGCATGTGTGCAAATATGAAAAAAGGACGCTTTCTGTAAATCTTGCACAGGGCGCTAGTTTGGCTGGAGCCGGCCCTGCGTAGAGGCATCCGTCGCAAACGAGCCAAATCAGTCAATTTCACGGCGTTCTCAAGAACTAGGCCTCTCCTTGACCACATTATGTCGAATTTAGCATAAGGATCTCGGCCTACACCCTTACAAAATCAAGCTAACTCAAGTACTAAGGCCACTTGATCATATGAAGCGACGTACGTTCTCGAATTGCGCTCTGGACATGATGGAAGAAAATTAAGAATTTAATCGCAAAATCATGTCCAGCGATGAAGCGCATTTTTGGTTAAGCGGCTTCTTCAGTCAGCAAAATATGCATTACTGGACTGTTGAAAACCCCCATGGGCTTCATGAAACAGCACTTTATATGCAAAAAATCACCGTTTGGTGCGGTTTTCATGCCGGTGGCGTCAATAATCAATCGTTTTTTTTTCGTCACTGAAAATGACCGTCACGTTACGGTAAATGGTATTCGCTACAGAGACATGTTGCAACGTTATTTCTTTGAGCAATTGCATGAATTTGACATCAGTAATATGTGGTTCCAACAAGACGGTGCCACAAGCCACACAACGCGTGCAGCAATCGAGTTACTGAAGTCTCAGTTCGGTGAACGTGTTATCTCGAGAAAAGGACCCTTCTATTGGCCACCGAGATCGCGTGATTTACTCTTTGTTATGGGGCTACATTAAGTCTGTGGGGTATGCCAACAAGCTGGCGGCAATAGAGGAGCTCAGAGCCAATATTGAACGAGAAATAGCGGCCGTATCGGTCGAAATGTGCGGCCGAGTCATCGAAAATTGCTTTCAACGTATCGACCGCTGCATACGTTCCCGTGGTGGACATTTGAACGAAGTCGAATTTTGATAGTTATTCAAGCCAATACA
This sequence comes from Cheilosia variabilis, assembly GCA_951230905.1. NCBI lineage: Eukaryota > Metazoa > Arthropoda > Insecta > Diptera > Syrphidae > Cheilosia > Cheilosia variabilis. The sequence goes on along the minus strand of OX579680.1, from coordinate 21,617,956 downwards.
ATTTTTTCAATTAGCTTGCATTTTATTTAAAAAAGAAACTTTCAAGTCCTTAATAAAAGACCCCTTAAAACGTCTTTCATGCGGTCCATAGAGCGGAACTTTTCGAAATTTTGCAGTCAAATAGTACACCTCATCGGTCGAAACTTTGGTACACTCCACTCTTTCACTTAGCAATCATCATAGCCAAATCAATACCTATCTAGATGGACTAAATATTCCCCCAACTTCGTAGAAACACTTTCGCCTTCCAGTCCTTTGAATTCAATTCCAACGGCTGCTGAAAATTCACAAAAAAAACGGCACGGCACATCTATTCTGTGTTACCCCCAATAATGTACCACTTATACCTAGGTACATACCTACCTCCATTTGAATAGAAAATAGAGTTCCGTTTCGAAATGAATCATTCGCCATAATTATAGGGTGTTTTCTATTTGCGTCGAAAGTCCCCATTGAAAAGTAACCCTCTTCCGCATTTCGGCACGGACCACATTAAGGCAGGAAAATGAAAAAAAAAAAAAAAATCTGAATACCAAACCCATTAACATAAAACATCACATTCAGTCTCCGAACTCTGAAGATCAACAAAAGGCCGCCCTACTTCTACCACTGACATCGAAACGAGATGAATAATATGAAAGCCGTAGTCTTCTCAAATTCGTTAACCTCCCCACATTCATCACAATGCGCTTCGAGTTCAGCCATTGTCCCGAATTCACAGCTCAAAATGGAAAAGATAAACTTTGCCGCCAACCTTTGTAGGCTATCTCCACCTCTACAGTCTAGGTCAGTGCAGGAACGCAAAACACTACAAAAAAAAAAAAAAACAAATGTATAAAAAATAAAGAAACTTTTAATTAAGCAGTGCAAATATTCAGGGATGCAGATCATCGGAATGCAATTCCCCCAATAAGCCCAACAGCCAATATTGGCTGGATAGGGAATGCCATCAGAAAGGACGGGGGACGGAGGACGGAGGACCTTGAGTAAGAACCCCCTCAAAATCGAGACCACGAACAACGCACTGACTTCGACTTGACAAGGTCCATTCCATGAGCGTTCCATGAATGGGGTTGTAGTTCAATTCCACCCCATTCCGCGCATGAGAAATACACACCACTCCGATTCGGTTGGGTTCCTTGCGTATGACTTTGGCAGTTGCCGTCGTTCCATTCCACGTGCACTGACGACTGACACGCTAAGGAACGACTGGCACGACGAAATTCAAAACAACACGAAACCGTGCTGGCAATGAAATCACTGTATCTGCCAGCTGCCTGCACACCATCCAGATCCACATCCAGATACTTGGTGCATTTTCGTTTTCAGTTGGAAATTGTTTGCCGGTCGGTTCGGTCGCTACTTTGAGACGGTGTATCTGCGGGACTGTCGTTTACGAATTTTCGCATTTTCTTCATTTGTTTGGTCTCTTCAGAGGGACGGCCGATAGCAGTGTTCGTGCGTGCTTCGAAAGATACGCAATGGAAATTTCGTTTCGCAAATAGCTTCGTTTGTTTCATCGGTTTTTTCGTTTTCATTTTCAAAAAGAGAAATTCCAGTAAAATTCTATTGTGTAAGGGGTGTTATGGAAGTGTTGAATACTTGAAAGAAGTTCAAAGAAATTCCCAGTGAAAGTGTTTAAAAAAAAAAAAACCCCTGTGACTAGTGAGACTTCTTCTTTATGAACGGATACCTTATAACTTTGGATTAAACTAAACAGACCTCGTTACATCGGAACCGCCACAGCGGCATTCAAATCAACATGCTGGAACCTCCTGTTGGTGGCTGTCTAGCAGCGGTGCTGATACTAATCTGCGCTCTATGCCAGTGGACGTCAGCTGCACGTGGTAAGTGTTCATGTTACTCCTGTCTTGTTATCCCCGATTGGCATGTTTAAGGAGGGCGGATGTGAATGTGAATGTGAATGTCTCCCCAGAAGAACAACGACACCATCAATGGGTTTAAAATTAGGTGCGCCAACCATAAAGTAATTCGGGAGATTAGGCGTCGTCTCCTGTCGGTAGCGGATGAGTGGTCGCGTGTGTGACTTGCACGCACCATCGTCAGCTCAAAATATGCGCCTCCACACATCTCGGGGGAGACATAAATCGCCGCGCCGTGATGACATCTCACTTTCACTCTGGATGCGACGTGATTTCTCGTCGTGAAATGCCGATGGCAGATGCGACCAGAGCTTATGGGAAGCGACACGCATTTCTTTTAAAAATAGAAAGTGCATCCTTGCGCGAGGGGGAAAACCGGTGCTGATTGTCATTTGTAGATACTTGGCTCCCCGTGCCTCGCCTTCTGCGTCCAAATGTGTCGGTAGATGACTAATGGTTGGAAGAGTCGGGGTGGATTTTGGTTTATTCCACGAAATGGCATGGTGATAGAATTGCCACTTCATCATCAAGCAGTAGATATCCCCGACGTCATATACCTTTCCTTGACGAATGGATGTATACCACGGTATATGGTGGTGGTTTGGAACAAATCTCTTTGGACAGCGAGCTAACGGGGTGCGTAGAAGCGCGCCGCACACGTCCGTGAGTTTATTTTACCCAAGGGACAGCTTTAGCTAAGTCACTAAGGCGTTGACTTTACATAAATTTTCGTGTTTAGTGAGCATGTATGCGACACTCACCTCGAGGCGGCAAGTGGCAGCGATTTAGTGGGTAACACGAGCGGGCTTAATTGCTTCGATTGATGTTTTGTTTGGCGTTACATTCGATGCAAGTTTGTGCAGGCACAGCTCATGGGGTCCAGGGGATTTGGTTGGATAAGGTGCACATGGTACGTGGGTTGCTCATGCGAGAATCGGTGCGGTATGCAGTTAAGGCATGTATAGCTCCGACAATCTGATTGGAGAGGATTATCGTTTTATGTCCAAGGGACTCTGGTAGCTATGAGCGAAAGACGGAGTCCCCTTGAAGTTGTGAGTGGCTTTCCTTTGAGATCGTTGGTGATGTCCTTTTTCAACTATAGGTTCCTGGGATTTAGATAAACATGCCAATGTACTATGTCGTTATGTTTCAACTGAAGCTTTTGTTAGTTTTTATTAATCTCGCTGAGGTGGCGCCCAACGTTGGGTCATTACCTCTTGCGTTACTAATTTGGTCATGATTTCATTATGTAGGGTTTTTTCTTGCTCAATTTGTATCAAGAGTTACGTTGAAGTAGTTTACAGAAATTCTATCTTAACTTTCACTTAAATGGCGCCCAACGTTGAGTTTCCATATTGAAGGCTACAGTTTTAAGAGCTAGATGGTTGTTAAGTGGCACAAAAGGACTGATTTCGAATTAGAATAGGAATTATATCCAGGATGAAACAGATTATTTTTGGGACCATTTGTTTTGTTTTACTGTGGCGCCCAACGTTGGCTTATATTAAAAGCCTGGGCACTCATTCCGTAACTTTTCGGACGATTATCGTCGAAACGATAGTCCTCCAAAACAAGCAACAAAATGCTCCAATTACAAAGTTTGAGAGCTTAATCCAGTTCATTTTCCAAAAATATAATGAAAGCTGACATTTGTCAAAAAAATTCGAGCAGAATATGACTTATTTTGGTGATTAAAGTTTCAAAAACGATATCGTTTAGACGATCGTTGATATACGGAATCTGCCCCCTGTACTTTGGGGTTTCGGGGTCTCCTGTTTAGTTTATTTTTCATACGGTAACGGTGGAAGCAAAATGAGTTTTTTCTTCGATATAAAAAGAAAACATAAAATGTAGGTATTATATGTCAGAAGCTGTATAGACTTCCTTGCAAATAAGATCGCAGTTTGTAGTTAGTATTATCAACGATATTGTTTAATATTAACAGTGGCGTTCATTCCTTAAAATGTTGTATTGTTGTATCCTCCTATTGGAGAGTCAGACTTCAATTTCGAGTGCTACCCCTTGAATAGCCGCTAAAATTGATAAATTTTATGACAGAAAAATGCATGTCACTGTTTAGGCTTTCTAAACTAGACCCACTGGCGTTCAAGGTTCTTCCGACCTTCATATACAAGGAGTAAAGGACGAGTCTTGAAACAAGCTCAGTAATTTCGTTATCGATGCTCTTAAATATAGAAATGAATTATTTAATTATTATAACTATTGAAAACCAGAATTTAGAACCAATAACAATACATTGTACTATATATAATATAAAGTATACATTATATAGCATAACATAGATAAAGTACGAATTATATAGGTAATAAATAATATGTCAAACTACCGACAGACGATGAAATGTCATAGTCGTACATAATTTGTTTCTGTAAAATTTAAATTTAAATATTAATTTAAAATTAAGTATAAAATTGTTTAAAATATTTTCTGAAATAAAGAGTTATACATACATACATACATACATACATATATACATATACAAGGCTTTTGTTAAAAGAAAGCTATCGTGACATAAATTTGTCTTAAGGTATAACCTCAACTAAATAAGCAATTTTTTTAGGCAACGGATCTCCAAAAATTCATACATCACTTCTGATAAGACTACTCGCAATTAACCTGTTAAGTCTCCGAGTCCTCCTCTAGCGAGTCCGTTTGGAATGTTGCCCTGAAAATCAAAAACTGTACGCCCCATTCCGCACTTCCGGGCTATAGTAGTCCCAAAGTCTACTTCTCGAGAGTTTTAGTTTATCATTATCAATGTTAACAATCTCTAGCCCCAAAAGCCTACCTTATCCCACTGTTTTAGGTTGCCATTTTTAATGTGAACCCTAGCTCCCTGAGTGAGTGAGTAGCTAGTGTTAAAAATGCAGAAACATATTTTTCATTTGATTTGAATTTTTCTAAAAACGTTTAAATCATACCTGTTTGGCTCGTGAGTCATTGTGTTGACAAAACTTGTGAAAACTATCCCTAAAATGACAGGTTGGTGATATCCTTTCTTAGTGCAGATCTACATAGCTATCAATCAGTAGGGTGATACGTGATACCCTTTTTTAGGTAGGTGTAGCTTTAAGTGGCTCTAAACGCAACTCTTTTCTGAACTTCTGTCTAGTTTAACATGAGCGACGAAGGACACTTTGACCTAAAAGATATATTCAGCCAAAAGGTTATAGCAAATGTTGCTATGCTTGAGAGATCGCTTGATAAAGTTGCCCATAATGCCAGTGGAGGACTTTTTAGTTTCTTCCCAGGCCAGTTGTTTCTCGGAAGAGATAGCTTTTTGAAACCACACTGGCCCGGGCCTTTACATAGCTAATGCTCAGCTTCTTATTATTCTCTTCCACTCAGTCGACTCAATTTATTCTGTAGAAAGGAATACTATCACAAATTTCGGTGTCCTATATAAGGTAGCCTGCGTAGTTTTCTCATAAAAACAAGTCTACTTTAGTTAAAGAGTTTCTTGGCATGAGTTTCGAAGGCTTAAATGGCTTATTTTACTTGTCTTTGAGGCAAGGGAGCTCTCCAAGTACGTGATGCGCATTTTGTGCTCCCAGCTTTTTAAAACTAAATTTACAGCCGATTTTGAAGCACTGCAGAGCTGTGAATATTCTGTAAACGAGGGTTTTTTATCAACCTTAGGCCAGTTCGTCGGCCGTTTCGTCATTTCCAATCCTGTCCACCATTTGAACATTTGGTCTGGTTCTTAGATTGGAGTGTTTAATTGAAAGCAAGACCGATATGAAGTCAATCAACAACAAATTAAGGCCATTTATAGCTACCCGATCGTCGTGAACATGTAGATAGGTGTGGCCTGCTCTAAACCAAACTTTGTAAACTTAGTTTTAAGCATTTGACTATGGTTAAGCTTCACATGAAAGACACTAAAGTCCTTCGCCATCAGTATTGAAACCACGCGCTTCGGTCTGTGAAAAAAAGCTCGAATTCATTTTGTAAGCTTATACCGGGTTAGACTATTTTTCAGTTCGGGGTCTTATCGCGCTTCTCTCTCTGCGATCTTCCCTGATAAACATTAGTTGACGCACAGCTGTTTCGAGTGCTGGCCCGTAGACCGTGTCCGTTTCAGAAGTCTTAGAGAACAGAACCATTAGCTCATCATTGGCAGCTGTCTAAAAATTTCCCACGTCTGCAGAAATTACAAAAATTATGCAGGACGACAGAAAAATGATGCAGGACGAGAGAAGTTTCGATGCTGAGCTCTCGCTTCGCTATTTCTGCCGTTCGTGACCCTGATACACTCAAATTTCTCCTTCTGTTTCAATGGGACGCCATTATCACCTGCAGAGTGCATTGGACAGTCGATCTTGCTTCGATCATGCTTTCAGATTTGTTCACATTTACTTTCACTCCAGCTACCACACTAGAAGTGTGGTTTCGAACCTTTCGAATGAAGTCTATGAAATGACCCTAGGAAGACCAAGTTATCGGAAAAGAGCAAATGACTCATCAGGTTTTACTTCTGGCCTTTCATCAACCTCCATAGGTGGGTACTGGACAGCCCAAATTACATTGGCAACATCTCCACCAAAATCCACGTCTCAACACCTGCCATCGCATAACAAGGTGACGACATTTTCTCTACTTTATTCCAGCAACATGTATGCGAAGAGCAAACGCATCTGCATCCTCGTCATGTGCACCGGTTCATTGCTAATGTAGATCACATCTAGAAAAACTTCAAATCTATCTGGCTGCAATAAAATAAACCCTCAGAAGTGACACAACCACTTAACCGGCCGACTGATGCGGTACGTGCACGACCTCATCCCGCGCCACCACTCTGTTCGCACCGAATCATAACAAATAATTAAGTCATCATTAAGATTCTCCAGTGCATCCAAACCATCCATAACTATGCCACATTCTATTTCAGTGCCAGTTGTCCCCCACCTACGGTTTGTCCAAACAACCCACGTTCGCTCTTTCCAAGAATCCACAAAACCCCCCAGCATAACGTGCTACATTTTATTAAATGTATCTGAAATTCAAACAACACACCTCCATCACTTCGGCATCAGTCACAAATCAGTACTGTCAGAGCAATTAGTACTTACCCATACAGGCCTACGAGCTATACGATTAATTTTGTATTCCAAGAGCCTACACATTCTCAACACTCTCGGTTGATGGGTTGCAGTCGCACCTTAGCACTGTGCTCTGTGGAAAATTATAGAAGAAAAGACGACGTTTTCTAATGCAGCACTCAGATAAATCACCACAAAAAGGGTCGTCCTCCTCTCGTACCTCGTACCTGTGCCTGTGTGCGCATATGGGTTCGCCTATATGTCGCATCTCAAATAACCACCTTCGAACTCTGACTCTGACTCTCGGTGGGAGAGGGAGAAACTACACTAATACCATTGGCAGCAGCAACAGCCAACAGCCAACAGCCAACAGGCCCTTTGGGTTTGCTGCGACTGTGACCAGAAATTCAATACTTGTTGGATGTGCGTCTGTATATATGCATTCACGGAATGGTTTCCTGTCGCTTCCACCGAATTGAAATAACTTCCTCGATAAGGAATACGGTTTTTTCTTCTTCTCAAGTGTCACTTGAACCCCACACTGTTTAGTTGTTTGGCTGGCACACACCATGCCACAGCCAGAGCTGACAAAGCAAAACTCCAGGAGTAGCTCTGCCTCTACCTTGAGCTGCTGCTTGTTGCATGTTGTGTACCGTGTACGCAGCATGCTGGTTGCCTACACTTAACTAATTTGCTGCCTTCTCTTGAGACAGTTTATGGCATGGTTTTTGGTCGTTCTGCATCTCACTGTGTTGGGCTCCACTTCGTGCGAGACGCGTATCGAATTACACAACAACAGCATTCTATACCAGCGGGGCAAATGGGCGACGCAGTAACGCATTCTTTTAACCGCGCCGTGATTTCTTATCTACTCCTCGATACTTGTTGCAATCGCGTAGGTTGACACTCATTTGGATTTATTAGCGATGCCAAACAAAACCGTAGTCGGCGTATTATGCCGCCTCGCGTTCATTTGTCCCGTTCATCATGCATCCTATCAGCATTGGCTTCGTGGTCGTTGTCGTCGTCATCATTATCGGCGCACAAGTGCTCATGTTGCTGAAATAGGAGACCGTCTACTGTCAACATACTTTTTGCCCACTCTAGGAAAAGTAAATAAAACAGGTCGTGCGTCACCACCCCACACAGTGAGATACAGATTTCTGATTCCCGTCTGCCCACTCTGACACAAACGCACATCTGAATCTGATTATAGTTAAAAAAAAAAGAAAAAAAAAACTAATTTTCCAATTGAAAACATCCACGGATACTACGCGCTTGTTCGTTCCGCTTATTATCTCACATGCGCGCAATTTAGGGACTCATAAACTACTTATGACATCTTTCGGTTGACCCGCATTGCTAGCCGGCTCGATCGCAGCGAGGGGAAAATCAATTAATTCCCCGGCAGCCGATCGTTGTTACTTATCCGCTTCGCATTTGGATATGAGCGGTGATCTTGAATTCATTCCTCGGGATCAACCACCATGCACACAAGAACCAAGAACTCATATATCAATCTTTGAAAGCGATCGGCTGGAGATCGGTGATCATTAAAAAAAATAAAATGTAATGGAGCTGACACTGGAAGCGCGATATGTCCTGCTGTTTTTATTGACAGAAATAAAAAAGATGATCGATGGGATTCCGGACGAGGATCGCATTCGGTTATTAGGAAGAAAAATATTTATGGTGCTGCCATTCGGTGGAGAACAATATTGCTCGGGTGGAATTTGTGTGTTTGCTTTGCCTGATGCTAAGGCGTGGTGTTTGGAGCCGTGACAGACGGTCATTGACCGAGGTTATACGATTTTCACGCCGCACTGGAGTAAAAAGTCATTAAGACGTCGCATCAAGAGGGCTTAGTGGACGGGAGCTAATTTGCATTTAAAGATTTTTAATGAGTGATGCGATGTCCATTTTGGACGTAGTTTTTACAAAGTGGAAATGAATGTTGTATGTCACATTTTCAAGGTCTGAATGAACAAAAAATTGTGCCTGGGGAAACAAGCGTCAGCCCTTTTTATAGACACTGAAACAAGTTGCAAGCTTACTTCGGTTGACCCTTATACAGTCATAGATAGATAGAGATAGATCATAGATAGAGGTCCGCTATGACTTGTTATGACTTGTGCACACCTTAAGTTCTTAAAAGTGGAAGGAAGAGTTAGCCGCTTTTCTATACTACCACTACTTCGTTTAAAATTCACAACGCACTAATTGTAACGAGGTCGGTTTTAAATTGGTCCGTTCTCAACCGATCGGTTGTGTATTGAGTTTGGATCGAGTTTTTAGTATGGTGCCGTATGGTCATAGCCTCTTCACTCACGCGTTCTCCAAAATACATCAGAAAAGTGCAACTGATCGTTGGTATGTATTATTTAACTGAAAACTAAATTCTTTCAAAACTCACCAAGACGTAATTAATGCTGGGAATGCGTGGTTTATTCAATAATTGTTTTATAAGATAAGTGATCGTTGACGCCCGACTTGAAGAATGACTTGTCTAAGCTTGTGGGAACATAAGCCCCATGACTTCTCATTGATCAAAATGATAGCACCTCAGTTTTTGAATTTTGGGAATACTTTCAGTTTCATTCTCATTCAACTTAACCACTCTTTTGTGTAAGTTTACAAAGTAATTTCAATTTGGGTCTAGCGAAGCTTCAAAGTCGAACCATCACTGTCCCGTATAACAATAAATAGAGTTTAAAAAAAAAAATAAAAAAAGCATCTATTTACAACTGTGCTGAAAAAAACTTCTCATTTCAATTTTAGGTTACTTCCATTCGGCCCAAAACTTACAACCCACACTAAATGAATTATTGTAAGAAGCTAGACTAAAGGTTAAGGTACCGTACCTAAACGGAGCTGCTGCGGCACCTATTTGTTTTTTTTTTTTAAATTGGATATTCTCGTCAAAATGATCAAAGCGAGGTATTGCATAGATTCCCTTGAGTTTTCGTTGTAAAGGTTTTATCAAAACCCTTAAGGGGCGCCCAACGCAAGGTCATAGCAAAAATCCCCAAGGCACCCTTCTTCATATGATAGATTTTCAGTGAATTTTCTGAAGTCAAATGCCCTTCTTAGTTGACAAATCTTTTCATTGAATGAAATTGCACTTAAGCGCACTTGTGCCGGTCGCACACTGCACGCGCACAGGGACTGACTGATTATATGGCTCAGAAAGGAAATGAACAAGTTTGTAGCCTTGAGCAATGCAATTTGACTTAAATATAAATATCTTTGCTACGATCCAAGAACACCCAGATGATCAACTCACATCATTTTTGAGAAAAAAGAAAATAGTACACCCAGTTGAGCAACTTCTGTGACGTTGGCAAGCAAAGCGTTTCATCCATGAATGAGCAAAAATGACGGGGTTTGATTTTAGTTGTGTACAATTGATATGCCTTCACGGCGATTCGACCCATGTTTCACCAAAACGGTCAATTGCGTTGCTCGCATGATTATGAAACGAGTTGATGTATGAGTCGATTTGACAGAGAAAATCATCATATTTTGAGCAGCCAGATGCCAGAGAACGATGTATGAGTTGATTTCACACAATCGTTTACCAAAAAAAGCATCAGACGCTAGAAAACATCCTGAATATGGATACTCTTGCGACCGAAACTTTGACCACACAAAGTCGAACAACGTGTTGAACAGATAATGGACTGCATAATATTAAGAATTCTTCACTAAACGAAATGTTCAACGAGCATGAAACGAACTTGTACACTTTCCTCACTGCCAGTACACTTGTTGAGCAATTCGATGAACAACGATCGCGAACTAGTGCACATCGTTTCCCAGCTCGCATAAACTTCCTCTAGATGTTCGGATTATATTCTGTTTCTGACGATCCTTAAATAAACTCTCGAATGAACTCGCCGGCGAAGGCAATACTCTTTCAGGAACTAGAAGCGAACGAAATGCAAGTTACGTGAAGTTATATTTCTGTGGCATCAAGGAAAAACAGCATTTTTAGCCACTTTTCAGTAGCGAAGTTTAAAAGTTTGAACTCAGATGCCTTCCCATATCTTATGCGGTTTTTCCTGATCCATAACACTGCAACCGTAAAAGATATTTGAATGAAAAAAATATTACGTAGGTATAGAACAGGGTGCGGTGCATCCGATCGTAAGATTAACTCAATTTTGACATAAGTCGACTTATGCTGTTCTTCCTTGTTGCCACAGATTTGTATGTAATTGATGTCACAAATGTTGATAAAAAAATCAGTTTAAATGCATCTGGGTTCGATTTTGTTATTGAGATGTAAAAATGCGCAGGCTATACTTGGAGAGGAACTATCTGTTCAACAGTAGAATAATAAAACGTGGTAAAATTTCCGATTGGAGTGATATTTGTATTACTAAAAAATGTTCAGAAATTGTGGTAGAAATTACGAACCTGTGTCTCCAACATAAGAGTCGACTTCAAAAGCATTACACACGTAGGGCCTTACCAACAAAAATTTTTAGTTTCGACCCAGAGTCCAAAATCCCTCAGTATTGAAACCATTAAAAAAATGTCACCGCCGTTGTCTTTTTACAAAACACAAGTGCCGCGTTCACCCGATTTTCTTAACTGCCTTGTCGCCTTGATGGGCCTCACTTATTTGGTAGTCTCTGCCCACCATCCACGCATGCATTTAACCTTCACAAATTCGACGAACTGTTATTAAATTGAATAATGGCAAAAATACCGCGCCTTTATCAACATAATGCACACTCTCCACACTAATTATCCGGCACAGGGCGACCATCTTCGTGCTCAAGTTAAATTAAGAACAGCAAAATGAATAACAGCGGATACACCTAATCCCATACACGTATATCGTATATATCCCTTGCAAGCGACTCCATTAGCATTCACGCATATGGCAGCTATTTCAGCGGTGAACCTTGAAAAAAAAAAAAAACAAGCCGAAGACGAAAACAAAACGAATAAATGTATCTGCACGAGCAAAAATGAAGTGCATCCATAACCTAGGGATTAAAATAATATTCAAGCTCACTTGCACGGGTCCATGGCGAATTGATTAAGTTATATTTCTCCGTCTCGATGGCGATGCAACTCCGCCCGCTTCGTTCGAAGGATGTGTCTGGCCGAGGTTTTATAGCGCTCTTTGGGCGCTCTATTCCTTTCGTGCATTTCAATTTAAAAAATACTTCCATTCCATTGTAAATAATTACTTAGTACTGAGACCTACTCTCTGACTCCACACATCGTTGGTATATTTAACATAATGTGTCTTTAAAAAAATAAATAAAGAAGGATCTCCTGTGTGATACATGGACCCAAGTTGGTGGCTGCTGCTGCTTGGTTTCTTTGTTACCACCTCCATTTGAATGGTGGCTTTAGCTGTTTTGTATCTCGATGATAAATTATATTTCGGATCGTATCCTTCTAACATCCCTCGCTGGTGTTTGTGTGTATGAAATATTATTTTCGAGCTACGAGAAGCGGTTGCTTTTATTCTCCTTTCTGCTGTTCAAGGAGGAAAAGTATAATACGTACTTTACTTGCGGCCAGTTTGTGTGCGGCTGTCTTGTCCAACTTCCCAGTGCAGCGAGGAGGGATGCGACGACGAATGCTGTGTTTGTTCAAACAATCACTGGGTGGTCCTCAGCACACAGTGGGATAAGAGAAACCTTCAAAAACTAACGAAAAAGAAAAAATCCTGATCCGAAAGAACAGTTTCGTAATGAGAGTAATAACAATAACAATAACGCGTACACCTAGCAGCAGTCGCTGTACGCTTTGCCTGCTGTTCCCTCTTTCCCTTTTGATGCCTTCATCTTTTTCTTTTTCTTTTAATTTTTGTTTGTGCAAAATAAAATTATTTGAATTGTTTTAGCTGAGGTAAAGAATTTTATTACACATCTCAACTGGGTGATGGTTTACGGTATAAGGTATGCCCCACAGCAGCTGAACACAATTTCGCGCACAAAAAGGACGAAAAGGCAATTTACAAAGTTCATAGGAAAAAGAAATCTTCCTAAAGGTAGTCAAGCGGGAACCAATCTAGGGATAATCGCGTAATGAAACATTGTAACTATTCCATCCGCCTACCTCTGCATAGACAATGCCTCGGCAAGGCTACAACGTATCCTATATCCTATATCCTACCTACATTTATTTATGTTGAAAATCCTGTTGCAACGGAAGAAAGAAGGGAGAACAGTTGAGGGCAAAAAAAAAAAATGATGAAGAATAAACTACACAACTGCATGAGGATTTAACCCAGGGTGCAATTTTTATGTGCACTGTAAACATAAATCGTCCTTTTGTCCATTGTTCGTTGGCAGAGTAGGAAATTTCCCTTCCTTTCGTCTTTCGTTTCGTGGGTATTTGTGTTTTTTTTTCTGCGCTGTTCTGTTTCACTGCTTGCTTCCTTTTGTTTTGATATTTTATTTTTTGTCGCCAGTGGAAGAACAATGGCCACGTAACTAAGTCAAAGGGGATGTTATGTTGACGACAACGTCGACTGATTTCACATCGTCCTACAGGAAGATAGAGGAGAATGTCCACCTAATCAGAGCAAACTGCTTTATGGTGTTTTAATCTCTCCTTCATAGGCGTTATGAGTCCTGCAATTGAGAGGGGCAAAGGAAACGTTTTTAATTAATATAATATACTCCCACGGTCTTGATGTTTGTCCTAGTAAATCCTTGTGAATTGATGTGATGATTGCCTCTGACATGAGGACGTTTTTAAAATCAGTGGTTGGGGTGGCACGACATCGATTACGAATTTCAAATTTCGTTGGTCCTTCGAGCTGGATGGAGTGCGGTTTGACTGCTCTACCAACCCGTAAACCTAACCTAACCCAACCTAGTCTTTTACCAACGGTTTCTAGCTGAAGCCTGATAGCTGATACTTAAAATAGCCTCAGATTTTTGTCGAATTTGCAAACCTGGTGAGGTAGGTTGGGGGTCCTTCTATATATTTAAGGCGGTCCTACTATCTAACTTATGAGTGCCGTAAACATCTTACTAAAGAAAAACCAAAAACCATTTTTTTTTTTTCAAAGGACTTCCGAAACTGACAAGCTTAGAACCCCATTGGCAAGACAGTACCAACCACTTTGGTTCTTCGAAAGTTCCCTCTGTTTGCGACTATTTTTAAGAGACTTTCTAGGATTAATGGATTTTAGGGCGCCCCGGTCTTCCAAGCCTCGTGGCATCTGACTTGGCTAACAAATATGCTGCTGGAGGTTTTTAAATGTCCCATCTTTGCAACATGTCGGGTCTATCTCGATCTCTTTTAACTTTGAAATAACCTTTTAGGAACTATTATCTTTTCTTTCTCCGGTCAATTCCAGAGTATTGTTATTTTGCTTTATGGCTTCAACCTAATTTGCTTTTGTCACAGGTCACAAAACTACAACCACTACACCTTTAACAATCCAAGCGGCATCGTTGCCAACCACTTTCGACGAAAAAATGCTTGAACTTGAAAAAAAAAGATGCCTTTTTCAATAAAATAAGGCCTTAAATAATCCTTTTAGGTAAAATGGAACAATAAATCGAAAATTAAACACAAATATATTAATAATGGGCAGAGTTTGAAGGTGAAAACACATTCTTTAGGACCGTGGCTACGTCGAAAATTCTTTTTGGCAAAGATTTTTTAGGAATGTTTGAAAAAATAAAAAGTCAGTAGGTATGTTAAATCAAAAAAAATATTTCAAATAAAAAAAAACAAGCCTTGAAGCCTTAGCTAATGAAATAATGCCTAAAAGGCATGAAAAAGCCTTTGGCATGGCAGCCAAGCGGATGTTACGAAAAGATTTCTAAAAAATAAATTAATAAAGAGCAAAAACTTTTTTCTGGGAATTTTAAGCATTTGGTGAAAGTTCTTCATAACTAAGTTCACCACAACTATTGGGATGACAGAACTGAGACTCGTTCTCAAAGCTGTTAAACTCTGGGTGCATTTCAGACCTTCACAAGAGGCGGAAGAAAGGCTGCAGGTGTAATCCATTGTACAGTAAACCAAAACCATCTAACTATCCACTGAGACTGAGTTTACTCAAAGGTTGTTGGTTGTGCGGAAGATCCGGAAGATTATATTTTTGTACATATTACAAATACAGTCGTTTAAGAAGTCGCTTGCCTCCTGTCCTAGCTATTACCGGTAGTTTTTCTTAAAGAGTTTTTCCCAAAAAATTATAAAATTTCATTAGATGATATCATGGGTTGATGTCACTTCTGCCTGCCCTCGGCAAAGCCCTTGAAAAATGTATTAAAGAGAGGAAAGCGTTCCGTAAAAAAAACAATTTTCTTCACATTTCGATCCTTGATGGTCCAAAAGTTCGCTACAGCCTTAGTTGTGTTAAGCCATGTCGAATGAGGAGACCTCTTTCCTGAGGAAAGTTCTTCCTTCACCAAGTCGTCCCTCTAGAATAAAGTTGAAGATTTTCTTGGAATGCATAGCTTTTATGCATCGTCGGCTGTGGAATCCATCTTCAGTGAACCTTCTCCTCCAAATTTTGTACATCAAAAACTGAACCGTAGATCAATGAAATAATTTATCGCTTAAATCAACTGAGTGAGTTTGCATCCGCTCTTAGCAGAGTCCAAGTCCATCTTAAAGCCAGTGAAAAAATTTAATTGATGCAACCATAAGCGAGGTTTCAATGAAGTTTAAGAGTACCTCAGGGCGCTGTTTTGGGACCCATTATATTTCTCATTTAAAATAGAAACTCACTGTTTGAACTGAGGTAATCCCAGTTGACTTAGGCTGTTCTTTCGGCTCTGAAAGTGATTTTAGTTCGCAATCTGAAGAAGGACCTTGATCTATTAAGGATCTGGACGCAATTCGAAAGCAAGTTCTAAAACCAGAATTCATCTTTTAAGACAGATCGAACACTCAGAAAAAAACATTGTAATGTCATATTCTGAATACTTGATTCTTGAAAACTTAAAAACGAGTTCTTGTTATTAAAAATTATAGTTAAAGCAAGAACTTGAAGCTTTCAGTTTTTTTAAAAATCTTAAAATTCTTCGCTTTACAATCTTTTTTTTCTGACTATAGCCTTGGTTTTTATTTTCCAACTTTGTGTGCAAGGTGCGTTGCAGTAAATTTTTGTTCCAAATCCACACCTTTTACGATCTAACATCCATATAAAAGGGTTTAAGATCGAAAAAGAGCTTCCATGTGCTATTTGCATGTGAAGAAAATATTTTAAATTACATTACCTCAAAAATCGTTGCTAAAAAATGCCTAAGCCCCTCCCTGATGTCCATTCCTTCGCGATATGAAAACATGTGCTTCCAGCTTATGCATCAATTTAAAAACAGTTACAGACCTCCTTGTCCATGACCTTTACACGACACCAGTTGAATCATGCCTCTGCCCTGATTCGATCCTACAAGGAATCATTAAAAAATGGCAACGAATGATATTAATTACTGCGACAATGCCCCATCCCGAGTGCGCCGCATACATCATCTCGACTCACATATTAATTACTCAACCAAAGCATTTAGAACCACCCAGTGCTCATAAACAAGTTGATTAAATTGGCAACACACCACTTATTTTTTGCATTAACAAGCCACAGGAGCAGGGCCGCAATTGCAACACAATGCTCATGCTGGTGGTGCGCTCGCTTTTGGTCTGCCAATGTGATTCCACCAACCGATATACCAAAGATGAAGACTCGACCGGACCAGCCGACAATCGGTTGAAATCATTTCGCCTTAATTGAATTGCGATGCGATGTATGTAGGTAGGACATCCACTTCTAGGTTCCGCACTTAGGTTCTCCAATAAAGGTGATTTATTTGAACATGATTACGATCTTAGCGCTGGAGATCTGTGCACTGTGCAGGCATTGAGTGGCCGATTGCTGTATATAGTTGCTCCTGGGTCGAGGTCTTCATCGGTACACATTCCGTGTGCACACTCCTTGGTCCGGTGCGGTGCATAGTTATGGTTATCTATGGAAATGTATTTCCTCTCGTGTATGTATTTTTAATGGTCCCGATCGACAGAATTCCACTGACAGACAACAACAAGATGAGTTTGAATATTAGATTTTTGTTTACTGTATGGGTTCCGGGACCGATGATGGAAATGTTATAGGAAAAGATTCATCTTGCTCTTAAGTGCCTCGCGTAGTAATGAAAAATAGACAAAACGACGACGCGACGGCGGAGGAGGAACAGAATGACGACCGTGGCGACGATGACGACTTCTCCTCCTCGGAAGACCACCTCTGCGCCAGTGATTGTACTCGTTTGTTCTTCATCAAAAAAAAAAAAAAAAACACATTCGGTGATTGACGAGAATTATAGGTGCGCGGTGCGATGTGTATACCAATACCAAGTGGAATCTTGCGGTGAGAGAAGAGTCTTTTAAGCAAATAAATAAAGCCGCCGCCGCCGGGTTTGATATTCATATTTCTTTCAATTTTCCTTTTGCTCTCGTGTTATTCATATTTAACGTTTTAATGAATCGACGTCTATTGAGATGTCAATATTTGATTAAGTCCAACATTTTGTGTGTTGGTTGTGGCCTTAGACTCGTACATCGAGTTCTGTTGTACTCTTTCGGGGGATCGGTCTGGTGTTAAATTAATTGGTACGTTCTGAGTGAAGTATTCATGATGCTTCCCTTTAGAATTTACGACTGTAAATCAGCTGCACAATGAGATGATATAAACGGTGTGTTTTTTTTTCCTGGAGCCTTTTGTGTAATCACGGGTTTTCAATATACAAAAACGTACTGGGGATTTGTTGCCATATACAAGCGAACACAAAGGTTGATGACTTTTGGTGGTTTGAACTTTTTTGAATGTTTTGGATGTATGATTGCCAGCACAATATGCGAGGGTGACTTGAAATTTTGTAGGAATGCTAGACGGGTGATACTTATACGGCGGACAGATGCTCGGAGAAGTATTGTTATCTTAAATGGTTTTTGCTAAATATTTTTGCTGAAGAGAGGTGAACTTCTGTTGAAAAAAAAAATGTGTTGATAAATATCCTTAACTGGTACTGGTACCTTACTGGTACGCGGCTATGAATGGAACTACTGAACCGACTCCTGAAACCTTTTCCGTAACCAAAAACTTCCTTCTTCTTCAGCAATATACGCTGATTTTGGAAGATGCTGAAGCAGAATTTACAGAAAAGTGAGTCATTTAATGTGCGACGAAGTGGGAGCTGAAGTATAAATAAAGTGCACGACTGGGTCGAACCTAACTTTCTCGTTCATCAGAAGTTTTAATGTAAATTAAGTGGGAGTTGGTGATTGTGTAAGCTCCAAGTTGTTGGAAATATTTTTAGGGTGCATATTCAATATATGGTTGAAAAAAATTAGAAGTTTTACGTAGCTGTTATCGGATTTTCATTGGAAGTTGGGGTATTGTTATTATTTCAAAGTTATACCGAAATATTTTCAATACAGATCGGAATTTGGGTAGTCATTTTTGAGAAATATTTAAAATATTGATTTGTTCGAATTTATTGAGAAAACCTAAGTACGGGATCTTATTTAGAATACTTCTTTATCTTTAATATGTATTTTGGTCAAAATCGTTAGAGTGGTTTTTGTAAAATTTGGCAGACAAAAAAGTAATAAATATTGCAATGTCTAGTTTGAAAAAATACTATTAAAGGGTGATTTTTTAGCTGGTTTGGTTTTGGCAACACTGGTTTTGACAGCTGACGTGTGTTTAGTACCTTGTGTCACTGTCAAACAGCTTCAGTTTGGTTTGCAATTTAACCATGGATCGTCTTACAAATGAACAACGCTTGCAAATTATTGAATTTTACTATCAAAATTCGTGCTCGGTTCGAAATGTTCATCGCGCGCTGCTTCCATTTTATGATCGGCATTCTCGACCTTCTGAGCAGTCTATTCGGAAGATTGTGACCAAATTTCGCACCAAATTTACTTTGTTGGACATTAAACCACCAACACGTTTACGTACTGTGCGTAGTGAAGAAAATATTGCGGCCGTATCAGCTAGTGTGACAGAAGACCGCGAAATGTCGATTCGGCGCCGTTCCCAGCAGTTAGGCCTTTGTTACAGCACTACGTGGAAAATTTTGCGGAAGGATTTGGGCGTAAAGCCTTTTAAGATACAGCTGGTGCAAGAACTAAAGCCAGCCGACCTACCACAACGCCGAATTTTTGGTGAATGGGCTCTTGGAAAGCTGGCCGAGGATCCGCTTTTTTATCGAAAAATTGTGTTCAGCGATGAGGCTCATTTTTGGTTGAATGGGTACGTAAATAAGCAAAATTGCCGCATTTGGAGTGAAGATCAGCCAGAAGCATTGCAACAGCTACCAATGCATCCCGAAAAAGCCACTGTTTGGTGCGGTTTATGGGCCGGCGGCATTATTGGGCCATATTTCTTCAAAGATGATGCGAATCGCAGCGTTACTGTCAATGGTGAACGCTACCGAGCGATGATAACAAACTTTTTTTTGCCCGAAATGGAAGTTCTTGACTTGCATGATATGTGGTTTCAACAAGACGGTTCCACATGCCACACAGCACGCGAAACAATGGCGCAATTGCGAGGCGAGTTTGGTGAACAGTTAATTTCACGTTTCGGGCCGGTCAATTGGCCGCCTAGATCGTGCGATTTGACACCATTAGATTATTTTTTGTGGGGGTATGCCAAGGCTAATGTGTATAGGGACAAGCCCGCTTCGATTGACGCACTGGAAGCCAACATCCATGCATTCATTCGTGAGATACCGGCCGATATGTGTGAAAGAGTATGCCAAAATTGGACTCAGCGGATGGGCTACCTGAGACGCAGCCGCGGTCAACATTTGCATGAAATTATCTTTAAACATTAAATTGCAAGGTTCAAACTATCGATTCAAATAAATATTTCATTCATTTTTTCGAATTTTTTGTGTTTTTTTTTTAAAAAAAGTTCTAAACCTCTTAAAAAATCACCCTTTATTAGCTTAACTATTTCCCTGAAAACCGAGAACAGGCTATTGTTCGAGATGCAAGCATTACTTGGTTTTTAAAGCTTTAGCGAAATCGAAAATGGGGCTTCCGAGATATGAGCAGTTTAGTGTTTTCGGTGATTCGAATTGAAAATTAAGGACGCAATAATTTTGGAAACATCAAATTTACTCTAAGTTTGCAATTTGGTCAAAATCGCTATTACCGTTTTCTAGTAAACTAAAGGAAACAACATTTTTCAAAAATTACTATTTTCAAAAATTCATTTTACGATAATACAGGGAAAAACTGAGTTTGCCATTAAGTTAGAAATGACCATATTACCTTCGAAATTAATTTTGGTTGAAATCGTTAGAGCCGTTTTCGAACAAATCAAACTGGTATGAAAATTTTGTATGGGAAGTACCATTAATATTGAGGTTACCATGCAAAAAAAAAACGGCCCCGAACTGTAAGCCCCCAAACTTTAAGTCCGAAGTTTGAACGAAATCCGTTCAGCAGCTTAGGCCTCGGGACATACATACAGACAGACAGACGGACAGAATTTTGCGACCCTTTTTTGAGTTCGCCTATTATTGATTGACATCTCGAGTTCGAAATTTTGTACGAATACAAAATGAGCAAGTGCTCAACTAGGTATTCAAAAGAGTTATCAATTTATTGGTGCCGCCAGGACTAATGGCACGCACTCATCTCTGGAAATTATATTCTAGAAGATCCACCTCACCATTGTAATATTGTCTTAGGGACAAGTTTAGTTCAACTAGCGCAAAAATGGGCTCTGATATGCGAATTTGATAATTAAGACTATAGTTCAACAGCGCACTTTGTGTTAGTTCATTTAGTTCCCAACCAGAACTAAATGAAAAAATAAAATTTTTTTTTGAGGTTTTCTTTAAAATAAATAATAAATAAATAAATCGAAATAAACCCATTTATCCATGAGACAGAAGGTTAGACAATGGCAGCTTTTGGCTTTTTCTTTCGACTTCAATAATGTGAAAGAGTCTTGAAATAAGTCGTTGAAAATTTTCAACTTTTTCCATTTTTGACTTGATGAATAGTCACAAATTTTAAAAACTAGGTATATGTAACAAAAGGAATAATCGAGCTGAATTGTGTGGCATCAATGATTTTGAAAATATGAGACAGTGAACACGTCGCTTAGTTGCTCTTTTGATGATCTTTTTCACGACCCATCACACTGCTATACTGAGTGCAGAGTTCAATTCTCAGGTTTGAACTAAACGAACTACATGTAAACGAACTAGTTCAGTAAGAAAATGTTCTCGACTTAAATGCAATTTTCCACTTGGTTATTTAAGAATTGAAAATGGAGTCAACTAACCTATCCTGTGTAATCAAAGGAGCTGCCACGAATCCCACCAAACTTAGTTAATTTTTTAAAATTGTTAATTTTTTAAAAGTGTCGTGTTGTCAAAAGAAGTGCATAATTTAGAGTGGGATATTCAACAACAATTTTTCGTTATTAAATGAACTCGGTTTATGGACTTGAAAGTTCCAATGTAAATACCCCGACAAATGTATACAATTTCTCGATGAACACTTTACGCCTTCAACATTTCGTCAGTTGTTAGAATGAAGCCGGCTACAACAATTTAAAGTCCTATCTAAGAAGCGATTAAAATGCATCAGATATTACCAGCAAGAAAATCGGATAAATTCTCGATAGAATTTGCAAACGAGTTTTTCAAAAATTTGTGGTATGCTATAAAGCTGGAGCAGTCAATCGCATCGAAAACAAAAAAAAAATCACAAAAACGAGTCTTTTGTAGAATTATCAGCCACGAAAATATTATTCAAAGGAACGACCACTTCAGTTCGGCTTATTGAACTACTTACTTCCATCGCTTAGCTCTATATAGTTCACGCTTGCGATGAATATGTATTTACGCAGAAAAAGATACGTCGCACTTAAAAGTTCATGATTAGTCAGAAGTTATATTAACCGACGAACGACGAACGTAAGAGCTTTGTACAATTGTCTGCAACGCCTTAAAGTCAAAATATACATAAGTTTCCCAATAGAAAGAGTGTAAACTTTACTTTTAATATAGAATTCGGCCTCTAAAGATCTTGCCCATGCTACAATCGGTTAAAAGTTGAAGCTGCCGAATCACAAGGTTCGACTTGTTGCCTACTAACGAACTTTTGCAGTGATTATTTCTGACGATTGAACTAAATCGAAAACGCTTTAGTTTATTTAGTTCTGCAATCCATTTTGGAATACGTGACGGCGTAAGTACATCGAAGATCGATACCTTGATCAGTTTTGTGAAGCTGGTTTTATTTATTGGATTACGATTAACAAAGAAGTGGTTGATCGCTTAAAGATTTTCGAACTTCAAAGTCGACTTTGTAACTTATTGCGTGCGGGTTAAAGAGAGTATACAATTCCAAATCGGGGCTTTGTCAAATTGCTGTT
Source organism: Cheilosia variabilis (assembly GCA_951230905.1). NCBI lineage: Eukaryota > Metazoa > Arthropoda > Insecta > Diptera > Syrphidae > Cheilosia > Cheilosia variabilis. The sequence goes on along the minus strand of OX579680.1, from coordinate 21,595,610 downwards.
ATTATAAGCCGATTTCTATGTTTCAGATTTCGAGCTTCATTCCAACTCACTTAGTCTCTGATTATTCTAGGAATCGCTTTCAGCCCCTTAGGTGCATAGTGCCATATCAGACGATCCTCCTCTCTCATAACCCCTTTTTAACCTTACCTAACCTAGTCAATTATTCTTCTTGTAAATATTATTGATGCGTTCAATTTTAATCATATTTGATTTGGAGTTCCCAAAAAAAGCTAAAATTTTCCTTGGGCGACTTTAAACTATTTTCCCTTCGACTTTACACTTTTTTTTTTAATACAGTCCCGTCTCTTAGGGCCGTTTGATCATCTACGATTTAAGTTGTGCTTAAATATTTATAGGCTCCTTTTTTTAGGGCAACTGTTACATAAGAGTTTATGTGGCACTTAATTCGCTATGAGTCGTATCAGCAAACGGCCCATAGTTATATATCAATTATTAACTTAAGAATTAGATTTAAAAAAACTACTTCTTGAGCCCGTTGCTTGCTTTCCTTTTTAAACTCTGACTCTAACTCAATTTTATTCCCACAGTAAAATAGTTCGCAGAGTCTTGTGACTCTTTTGGCGAAAGCAAAGTTAATTCGGTGGTTCTTGCTGGCCCTCCTGTTTGTCTATAACTTTGTGTAGTGATAATTAAATCACTCACCATTTTCAGCATTCTAAACAGTGCTAAAAAATTCACTTTTTTTTACCCAAATGATCAAATCCCGGTACACAAATTTTTGTGTCTTCCTGTCTGCCAAGCCTCTTTCTCTTTTTCTTATTATTTATCAATGACATTCCCAAAGTAGTTTTAAATTCTGAGTGCCTTATGTATGCGGACGATTTGAAAATCTATAGGTGTATCAAAACTGAGCATGATTGTATGTTATTACAAGAAGATCTTGAGAGATTATCAAATTGGTGTTTGATTAACTCCTTACACCTCAATATTGAAAAATGTCAAAGTTTAACGTTTTGTCGAAATAGATCATGTATTAACTTTTCTTATAGAATAAATGGGACATTTCTCTCAATGATAACCTATAAAAAAGACCTAGGTGTAATTTTTGATCAAAAACTTGATTTCTTAAAACATATAGATTTTTTAGTCGCCAAAGGTAATTCGATGTTGGGTTTCATTCTGCGTAATTCAAAGGAATTCTCTGATCCACACACTTTGAAATGTTTTTTTTTTGCATTTGTTAGATCCACTCTTGAATATTGTAGTACAATTTGGAATCCTGTATATCAGGTTCACTCTTTTCGAATCGAGAAAATACAAAAACGTTTTACAACGGTATTAATGAAAAGACTTCACTGGGACATTGATATGCCCTCATATGGAACAAGGTGCAAATTATTTGGAATCTTGCCTCTTAACATTCGTAGAAAGTTCTCTGAGGTTATGTTCATTCGTGACGTATTGACTCATCATATTGATTGTTCTGATATCTTAGGCTTAATTAATTTCAATGTGCCTCCGAGAATGCTTAGAAACCAATCACTTTTTAAGATTCCATATCACAGAACAAATTATGCTGCCAATGAACCATTGTCTAGGTGCTTAAGAGAAGCCAATACAGTTTGCGATATGATCGATTTTAGTCTAAGTAGATTTTCATTTAAAAATAATTTGCTATTAATCATAAGCAACTCTAATGGTGGAAATGTTTAATTTTTATTTTTATTTTATTTTATATTATATCTTATATTTCATGTAATCACTAAAGTATTATAACTTTGTTTGATGTAATAAACTAAACTAAACTTAAACTCTTTTCTGTTTTTAAAAGAGGGTCCAACAAGACTGTAAAAAAATAGTCTGTTGTGATGCTGTTAGCGCAAAAGAGCATGGACCAACTACCTCGTGTTTATTTTCATTCAGTTTAGTAACCCAACCCGTGTAACACAATCCTCGTTCAAAACACCCACTTAGGACGTCAGTATTCCAAATTTGTTTACGCAATACGGCAATCGAATTCGTTTTCTAAAATAGAATAAGTAAGAGGAATAAATCGCTGATAATTTAAGACCACCACAGACCGCAACATTTCAGAAACACGCCCGAGATAAAGCATAAAAAAAGGAAACCCCATATAAAACCCAGAGATATCTTCTGTTTATAAATATTGAGAATATTGCAGAAACATTAGGAAAATACACCTCTAAATACACAGGCATTTATTGCGTTTGAAGTGTTTTCCCCAAAAAAACAAAACCGACAACCACAAAATGTTTATCCACTGTAAACCACATTCCAAATTGATTAATATACTGAGAAGTATCTTTTCTTCGTGAACTCGTAAGCAACGGGGTGTAGGCTCTTAGGCTGACATCTTAATGGCAATCTGCGGCCAATATTGGGCAATCAACACAAACACACACAATGCGGATCCAAGAGACCATAATTAACGCCTATTATGGGCCATTGTAGCATTGTATAGCTCCAGGGTCAGTGTTGTCTTTACCGCACAAAATAACAACCAGCATCCCAATTTATCCAGAAAAACTCTCGTTTCCGTCAAATCGTGCCGATGGGGAAAATCATTTCAGTTATCAATGAATTGGAGGGTAATTCACAAAGACGACAACAAAAAAACTCGCCCCAGACGAACCCCAGTCCTTAAGAATCTGTCAAGCGAATAAAATCTGCTCCCTTGGATGTTCTCTATACAAAAAAAAAAAAGAACAAATTGAATTGATTTGGCAGATTGGGGTTGATTGAGGCAGGGATGCCAATGGAGGGGGGCACTTGCTGCTTAGTCTCCCGCAGTATTCAGCGAGTCTCTCTCTCGAAACGTCTCGGTCTCGGCATACTTCAAGTGAAACCATTAGCCCACATCACGGCGCGACCACGATTACTCGTTGACGGACGCGCAGTCAAAAAGCCACCAGCAGCAACCTAAATTGTGTTAGTCAATTTCTGTTTGATTGGGCACTGTCGTCGGATTAGATAATTTCGCAAAGATACCCAAGTTTGTCTCCAATTTACTCGTCGCAGTCCACATGAACATGCGATTGTGGTACACTCTTTGTGTGGTTTGGGGCTATGTGTCTGTGAATGGCTCTTTTGTTGGCACACACAAATAGAACTTTATACAGTCGGAGCGGAGTAATAGGTTTGTGCGCGTCTTGTCGCCTCTACAGGCGAAATGCTTTTGTGTACATTGGTCTCGCTGCAACGGATACAGTGATCTGTCATAAATTTTGATAGCTAAATATGATTTTACGTTTCTTTGGTTTCGCATTTCCATTGTTCTCGCTCGAGTATGTGTTGTTGTAGTGTGCCGACGCAACCCCATTAATCGTCCTTGACAGGACTCGGCTAAATCACTGTCGGATTAGTGCAGCGCACATGAACACATGTATTTATTTTTATATAGAAGGGACCAATGCTGTCTCTCTTGTTGGCAGGAATTGGCATTTGGCATACAAGCGCCAACAATTGTCATAATTTGATAATGCAATAATGGAATTGCTGCATTCTTTTCAAGTACCATGACCATGGAAGGACGTGGATAAAGTGGGTAAATGTTTTTCTGTTTGGCATCGTTTAAGATGGTTAAGGAAAAATTCCACACTAACAATTGAAGTTAACAGGCAGTAACATACTCGTGGCGAGAGTGTGATAAATATTTATGAGGAATTCCATTTTGAGTGCTCCATGGTGTTTGCCAGTATCCATTGCTAGGATGCCCATTGCAGAATAGAGAGAAAAGCTGAAGGAATTGAACATTTTAGGGACATTTGGTTTGGCAAAATTACTTGATCGGGTAGTTTTTGTGTGACAGATCTGCTAAGCAAAATCGATAGAGGGTTATTATTTTTAAGAATAACTCACTCGAACATCATGTCGAAGATAAAGTGGCTAAAGTGCACGACTCTGCTGAAGGGATAAGCAGACTCGAAAGTGTCTCCTGTCTCAAAAATCTACTTCCCTAACTTGGAGCTCCGAAGTCAAACGTTTCGTTTTAAATCATGAATTAAGTTCCTTTTCCTAATCCTCATAAAAAAAATTAATAATAAGCATACCGTGACCATATTTTAGAGTTCCAAATAATGAACAAAAGGAAAATACAAGAATTTCAATACAATTTCCATTCTTACTTTACTTTTGGTGGCGCTTACAGCCCGGGGTGGACCACGGCCTTAACCAACAGAAGCTAAAAATACAATTTCCATTCATTAAGATTTTTTTTTATTTGATTTAGAACTTAAAAAAGGCTTAAATAGAACACATATTTTAGTACTAGATTACTTGTTTGCTTGTTCAGCAAATTATTGTTCTCTATTACTACCCCTTTGTCAATTTAATTTTGGTTTTCTTAATGTTTGCATTATTGTTTTTACAAATTTATATGAAATACAAAACAATTAATGAACAACTTCTAAAATAACGGAACTTTTAAATTTTATTTTTATACAAAATAATTCATAATGAACATAGTCTTCAAATACAGAACAGTTCATTATTACAATGAACGAATGGTCACCGTAATTCGATTTCGAAATTCAGAGATGCTAAATTTATGAAGCTCTAGTTTTAATATTATAAAATTATTTAAGTAACATTTTTTCAAAGCAAATCTTAATTTTTTATGATTTTTAACCCATTCAACAATATTTGCAAGCAAACTAAAAATATTTCGGTAACATTTTTTTAAATTAACAACGTCCTGGAGGGGTTGACATTAAGCAATGAAAACAACATCCATTAAAACAAAAAAGCAAAAAAATATTCCTACTTATATTAATATTCCTTAAAAAAAAAAATATATAATTAAACTGAACTGCTGCCCTCTAAAATAAGATTTCTTTAAAACAAAGAAAAGGAAAATTATAAATATTCGTAGGAGGAATACGGAGGAATTCATATGTTGCGAATAGAGTCCGGGAAAGTGACAGGACGAACTCAAGAAAAAATCCATGAAAACAAAAAATTCTAATTTTTCATTGAAAAAAAAAGTTAGAATTAAAAATTCAAAGAGTCCTTCTGAGAAGTTCTTATGAGTTCCGATTCTAGTTTCCAAAAGAGTTCGAAAAACTCCACAGCTGTTACATTTTCCAATATGAGATATTGTCAAACAAAATCCAGAAATATTTTACAGTCCACCACGGATATAAGAAACACTCAAGAACAAGTCGCATATAGGAAACGCATGTGGAAAAACCGTGTCTTTTCTATATATATCCATATAAAAAATAACAGATACAAGAACTCCGCTTATGAAAACATTCGGATATAAAAAACGAATCTTTATTCATTAAATCTACTACTCAAAAGAAAATCACCCGCGTATAAGAAACCTGCATTTTTTTATGAGTAAGAAACTATATTTTCTTTATATGGATCCGTTCTTTCCATATAAAAAAATCCTTTCCTATATCAGTTGTTTTTATAAAAGAATCTAAGTTTCTTATATCCGCTGTGGACTGTATCAGCAAAAGTTTTCAAATCAACAAAAAAAAAAGTTCTAGAAGTTCTTACAAATCACAATCGTAAAAAAATACAGTAAAATAATATAAATTAAACGCCGAGCTGAAGAAGAAAAACTCACATAAAATAAACAAGTTGCAAACAAATCCAGTCGTCGTACCAATGAACTGGCGGGTGTTTTGCTGAAAGTTCCGGAAAGTTGTCGGCAACAGCTACTTACTGCATACTTTTTTAAAAAGAATATTCTTAAACCCAAAAGAGCTTTTCGCACGAGAGTTCTGAAAAGTGCTTCCGAATTCGCCAATAAAATCCTCAAATCCAACAAATTTTGAAAATGCAAATAAGATGAAACAAACAAAAAACCAGCAAAATATTTGTTAGAGTTCGGGGGAGGCTCTACGAACCTGACAAAGAACGCAACGAAAGATACGAACCAACAAATCAAAGAACAACAATTTTAAAACGAATAACAAATTTGGATTTGTAGTTTGAGAAGATCGCATGAGTCCTTAAGTCTTAAGTGTCATTTTAACAAAATCTTTGAAGGCTTGAAAATTAAAAAGAAAAAAAGATTACATTTATTTTTTTAGAGCTCCCACGTGTTGTCAGAAGGTTTTTCCCAAACTCAGTTCCAGAAATGTCCAAAATGCCGAGAAATTCAAAATTTGTTGCTTTCATCTATTGGTTCACATTTTTTTTGCTTTCTTTTTAGTATCTTTTAGTTGGAACGTTGAACAGGAATTTTTCGCTCTTTGTATTTGTTTGAATGTGTCTTTGTTCTCTCATCAGGCGAAAACTACTCAACTAAAACTGCATACATTTTTACCATAAGTAGGTGTACTCTCTGGGCATGAAATAGGTCACTTATTATTTGGAAATTGTTACTGTAAGAACACCATCCTTATATTATTTGCTAAAATGATGAGTTTACACAAAACTGTCCCGCGAATTTGAGTCCTCAACTATTCGCAGCATTTCCAATTGTGTGCCAAACATTCCTCATCTGCAAATGTTTTTTCCTTGAAACTGCATTCAGCAGGAAAAAAAAATCAATCACAAAAAGGGACCGTCTTAAGAAGGCCATATCGATCAAACTCTACATTTCGCTGTCAAAAATGTACGCATACGCACAGCCCCTGAGTGTATTCCATCAGGAAATTATGAAAACTGATGACAGAGGGCACGAACGAGCAACACTAACAATAAACAGAAAGGAAACGATTGAATCCATTTAAGCGTGAAATCAATCATTTTGCACTAAGGAAAACAAGAAGAAGGGTGGCTGGGCTGGGCTGTAGGTGAATCCATAATGCGAGTATCTACAATACCCCGTCTACTCAAGTACGTATAGATAAACAATCGTCGCCGTCTCATCGCAATCATAATTTTCTCAGCATACAAATAAAATGCGCTACAACGATTAATCCTTCGATAAGCACCCAACGGCGAAACACACAGCACGACCGACACAGACACAGAGCGATTCCCTGCCGTATATGTGCTTGTGCATCCTGCAATTTTCCTCGATTCGGAAAACGAAATTAAGACAAGAATGCCAAAGAAATTACAATACTTCCGCACTATCTCACATGCTACCCTGTTTTTGTCACAGAGGGATACGAAAACGTATACTTTCCCCGTGCCATGGATGCATGTGTGTATAGTATCGGGTATAATGTCGTTACACATGTATAATACGCTTCGTTGGATCAGGAATCGCATCATTTTGGGGAGGCCAACCCCCTCGCTTGATTTTGTGTTGTTTCTGCATTCTCTATTTTTTTTTTTTTTGTTTTTTTTCCCTCAGTTAGTTTAAGTTGGAAATTCCGAGCGACCCCCGGTGGCAATATACGTGGAACACACCCCACCAACGCTTCGTTAGTATAATAGAATCTCACCTAAGCGTGGTGCTGGTGCATGCGATGCGCACAAAACGAACAAGAAGACGAGATTCATCTGAATTCACTGACTGGATGAAAATTTCATTAATTCCATTTCCACTCGTACCTTTTGCTGTCAGCGGTAAATTTGCCACCCTCGAGGCGGATGTTAGAATGCTTGATTTCTCAAGGAATACGAGTAGCAACGTTTTATTTGAAATCTAAACAAACGTAAATACAAGTTTCTTCTCCTTTCCGGTGGCCCAAGAGCGAAAGAACTCCTCTCGGATGCGGTCGACGGTCGTATCTATGACCGGTTGGTTTTTTTTCCCCCAACTTTACGGTTGCAATTTGATCATGACAGAGAGCACAGATAAACGTTCTGTTTATATTTTCTTCTGTCTAGTAATAACAGTATCTGACCTCTGCCATGGCACTCTTGCATTTTGTATCTTCTTCGTGGACGTTCGTTGCACTTGTATCTTTCGACTGATATGATGGAAAATTTCCGGGTAAAATTCATAATTTCCATTTTATGTGATTTTGATTAGGGTGCTTTCACAACCGAATGTATTGTGCATTCCTTCCGTTTGCGACCACATTCCAAGTCGCGTGTTTTTCTAAAGATAACCAGCTATACTCGCAGTCACTGCGAATGGATTGTTTCGACTGATAAACTTTGACTTTGACAGGAAAATCTGTTGAATTATCATTGACAGAATTGTTGACGGTTTGAAAATATTTCCTTTTCAAAAGTGAGACATAAAACGAAATCGAAAAAATGTTGTGTGTGCCTAAGCATTTCTTTGTATAGATTAAAAAACAATCAAATGTGGGTAATTTGGTTTGGGATCCCTATAATCCCTGAGGTAGAGTTGCAGCACATTTGAAACGTGGGATGCCGCACGCAGTGCTAGCATATTGCTCCTATATGAGTGGGTATGTGCATTGTGCGGGCCTCTTTCTCGAAGGGGATGTATCAATGGGAAATTGGGAAGTCGTAAAATGTGGGAATCCGAAGTGAATTAAATGATTTTCGAAGAGATACGCGTGCGGACGAGATGTTCTACATCGATGTTAATGTGCTTTCTAATTTTAGCAGCTCATTTGGGAGAGATGCTGCTGGTTTGAGGTAGACACAAAAATTAAATGCATCTGGGACAGTTTTATTTTTTTAAATACGCAGAGATTTTTATTTTTATACCTACTCCAACCAGAGAAATACCTACGATGGTTGCAATAAAAGCATGAAAAGTAAAAACAATGTACAGGGCTTGGCCAAGACAAATTAACGTGCGAGAGGCGGGCATATTTTGAAACAATTTCACCCAGTTCCTGGTATAATAATATTTTGTGCTAAGTGTCACTTTCCCAAGGCAAGAGTCGCCTTGTAAACGAACAATGGGTGACCGAATTTGTTTTCTTTTTGGTGTGGAAAATTGGCGTAGTTCCGCAGCAATTCGGGCCAAGTCCACTTGGACAGTAGCGACGTCAAATAAATACGCGAACCGTCTTTTTGCAACACGTCACTTGTTAGAAAGAGGCTAACCTAAGTAGGGCTTATACAAAACAACTGGCAAGTCTTCTATTTCCAATAATAATTGCACGACTCGGAAGTCGATTGAACCGCTTGGACTCTCAATTGGATTGTCTCATTTTTGTGCACAATGTCTTGAGGAGCAGTGGCTTAGGGACTAATGAGCAAGGAGTCACAGGTTCGATTCCCACCTCCCGCGAACGTCTGACAAACATCCGAGGGTATAACTATCATGGAAAAGCTTCTCAATTGGCCGCTTGGACTCGGCGTAAAATTGTAGATCCCTTCCATTCGTTCCAAAAATGAAAAACTCTCTCAAACGAATGGTTGTGAGAAGCTAGGCCTAGGGTCCCTACAGACCTGTTGCGCCAACTATTTATTTATTTTTAATGAGTTCCCCGGTGTTAGCTTTGTCAAAGCTCTCTTGTGATGATAAAAGTCTCCATAGAGGTCCATCTGGTGTTCGCCTCTTATGTGGCCTTCTTTTCTGCCTCAAGCTTGATCGCACAAGGCCAAATCTCTTGGAACATCAGCTTCTATCCTTCTATCCCGCCTCCTCATTTCCCAGAATGCCTTCATGTCCACGACTTCAGTAAAGCTACATACCTTGTGCGGTTTTCCAGAAACATTGAGCTGATAAAAAAATCTTCTATTGAAAGATTTGATATAATTTGTAGGCAGAAGTGTTGGTTGAAGTTTATAGGTTCCCAGTTAATCAAAGCTTCAAGTTTCTTCAACCGACATGTTGTTCTTGTCGGCCGTCAAAACTTACTTTAGCAGGTAATTTTTAAACGATAGTCGATTCATCTCCAAAAGGAGGTAAAGCCAACGATTTGACCGAAGAACCTCCTCCACTCGCCGAACAAAAGATCACGTCCCAATTAAAACGTTCTCAGGGTAGCGTATTCAGCAATAAAAACCGTTTTCTAGAAGGTTTTGAAGATTCACGCCTAAATCAAAGAGCCAGAGTCAAAAACGTCTTGTTGCTCAGGATTCATTGCTTCAAGAAATTCAATTCTCCAAGGACGGGAAAGCTACGCCCTCTTGTTGGACGTACTGCAAATAATTCTGATGCTGCTAGAGAAGTGAATATTGAAAAAGTTATATAAGGCTATAAGGTAGCCGATCGTCAAAGGTTCTTGTGGTCAATTTCGACTTTAATGCTTTATAAAGCTGAACCTAAGCAGGTTGATCAACTGACTGTCAGTCTTTAGAAAGAGCAGTAGTTTTCATATTTTCCAAAGGTCAATCCATCTCTTGCGACTTTCGAAGGTCCTCCTCTCCGAAGTTGTTATCAAATATTTCAATTTTCAGGCAGCAATCGTTGGTTTCTTAAAAAAGGTCTTATAAAAACCAATTGGATGCTGATAGTCTTTATACTCACTCACTTACGTAAAGTTCAAGACTGCATCATTTGAAGTTGACTGCCTCTAAAAATTGTGAGCAGTGGTTCCATGCTTGGAAAACTTTTGTAACAACGCTTTGGTCTACTTGTCAAGGTCTGTCTTGGTCGAAATCGAAGAATTTAGAATTTCAATCCACATATTCCAGAGATTTTATAGAGCTCTCTAAGACTTTTTTGACCAGTTTACCATCCAAAGCGAGGTATTGCAATACCCGAAAATCTTAATTTTTGTAATTTAGACGACTCCGTGACCAGTTCTGACGAATTTACGTCCTAGGGCGATGTCTCTCTATACTGCGTTGGCTTCATGGATAAAGAGCGAAGAGTTTTCGTACCGTATCGTAGATTTACCCTCGTTGTTAATATCCTTACAATTTTTGACAACTGTTTGACACTGATCTCACCAAATATAAAAATAATAGACTTTGCTTTTCAGAACACTCCTCCAAAGACCGACTTCCCAAATGGAACCGAAAGCCAGTCAAAAACTTTGGTCACTCCTCATCTGCCGATGAGTATCACCATTTTCTGCGCATTCCTTCCAGTTGCCCTGCAATTCCTTCGAGTCGATTTAGGACGCATAAACCAACATTCCTCCAGCGACTTTCTTTACATTTTCAAAAAATTCTAGTCCTCCCCCGCACCCATCTGCATGCGATAAACTTCCGCCGAATTCCTTCAAAAATGCGTTGTTAGCGTTTCCATTACTTGCAATCTTCCAAAGCTTACACCTGCTCGTCCGCCCATCATCGCACAAACTAGCAAAACACTGCAACGGAGTCGGTATTTCAAAACTCACTTAGACGGAATACTTCCCCCCAACTCACCTAGGCAAAATGAACAAAGCATAAACCTGGGCGAGGGAAAATACAAAACACCATCATGCGACAGATGAATGTTTGGTATCCTGACGCCATCCACAGTGCGGACTGCAGTGTTTACCAATCCCACGCCAACACAAAAACGACAGCAAAAAAAGAAGAGAAAAAAACTCAAAAACAACAAAATACCTCACATCTCCATCAAAAATTGAAAATGCGAATCGAGGGAGCATCGGAGCTTCCTGGGAAAAATAAACAAAAAAATACCACCGACCGATTCAACATCCAAGGATGCTAGTTTTGCTTTTTGTCTTCTCTTCCCGATATGATGAATGTGCGTGCAGTTGCGTCCTTTCCTCTGTTCGGTATTTTTCTTTTTTTCGCTTTTCCTTGGACAATTCCCATGATTAAAAGCAATCAGTCCCCGGGGATCACGGTGTCCTTTGGGCGCAGCAAAACTCCATTGGTTGGACGGGAACAACAAACTCTTAAGCACAAATGACATCACAAAGTGCCTCATACTTCAAAAAGAAATGTCTGTCATTCTTATCCCGTGGAAAGGACACCTACTCCTCAAATTGGTTTCATTTTCCAACTCGTGTAAAAACAAAACGCACCCAGCATCAAAAAAAAAAAACGCTTCCCATTAGCTTATCACAGGCCATTCTCCGCATACTGCATGCGTACGTCATTATCCTCGCGCCAGCTACGTGTGTACACACAAGGACTAGAAGTAGGAAAGTGGTGAGCTCTTCGTTTGGGTTAACCGTACACCGTATGGATGTTAAATATTTTATTAAGTGCTTATGAGATGTTCATCTATCCTTGTATCTGCTGCGATTTGTTTTGGCCCACTTTTTCGAGGGGCTGCTGGCAGAAAACAACCAAAAATATCTCCTTTTAATAACAAGATTGTTTTTTATGGGACTCTCTCTCATATTAGATGTGTGCGATCAAATGGGATGAGTATGCGGATGCTGCATACATTATATCGAAACTGGCGGGGGCTCTAAATGCCGCTGTGTTTCTAAGTTAATTTGACTTTCAAACGAGCTCACTCGCTGATGCTCTATGCCGCACCACTTTCATATCTTTCTATGGGTGAAAAGGATGCAGTACGTGCTAGGATTAAATTGAAAATCTGCTTCCATTTTTTTTTTTGTGTTGCTCCAAAAGCTGCATGTTCGCTGCGTTGGCATGATGATGATGATGATGCTGGAGATTTACCCCAATTTAGCAAATGTAGGGCAGATATGTATGGGTGGGTGGATATGGATATTGAAGTTCTTTTCCATATCCTCGCACTGTGCGAGTTGGCGGTTCAAAAGAATGACTGTGTATTTGAATAGCTGCGTGAATAGCTGTGCAACAAAACCGCTGCGGAGTTTGCATTCTTTTCATCGAGAGAGAGAGAGAGGCGGGGAAAAATCATCTAAATCCTTGCAAAGGACTTGCAAATTATTTTTCGCAAACAAGCGGAGTTTTTTTTTTACAAGGAAATTCTGTTTTATTTTTACGCGCAACTTTCTGAGTTAAGTTTTAAATGGAAAGAGTAAAGTTGGAGGTATTTATGTTGGGTGGTCTTAAATTGTCAGTTGTGTTTTTTTTTTTTTAATTAGGACTGCGTTTAAAAATGCACTTTTCTTGGGAGGCATACCCGTACCCGACAAGGGGTTTAGTAAATTTGTTAATAACTTTGCTTAGGAAATTGTTGCCTTCAAAAGTGGATGGAAGGGCTGGCACAGTGCATAATTAATAATGTACACAAAGCGAAGGACGACGAAGTCTAGTTGAGTATATTTTATATGTTTATTTAATGCTGATAAAGATGAAACAGTTTTTAGGAGCAAAATGAATGTGATACCCTTTTTTCGAAGCGGGACATAGTGTTTGAGGAGTAACTGCGTTTGATTATTAAAAGGTTTACGAGAGTGGGTAGTAGCACAAAGTTTCTATTGCAGACAGCAGATCCTCAAGTCGGGCACAATTTTTTTTTTTGTGTTTATGGATTCAAACGTCTTTGGTTCCCTTAGGCGGACTCTCCCTTGAACGAACAAGCCGACAATATTTTTTTTCAAATATCCATAGACGGACGAAAAAAAATTTCTTGCTTTTCAGCCTGACCCTTCAGCTTCTTGTTGATTTGCGTGCACATTTTGAAGAAGCTTTTGCAGTTGTGGCTACTTACTAATTTTATTAACTTATAAAAAATTATTTAACTAAAATTTGTGAGGATACAATTTTGTTTATTTGATTCCAAAGTTTTAGGCAGTTGCCCCGCTTATCCATTTAAATAATCGCCGATGTAGAATGCTTAAATGGACCATAACCCTCTGGATCTTCCGATTCTATGTAATCAGCGGTATCCCCATACGGAAGAGTTTTCGGTCTGACCATATCATCCTGGCTTTTTCTAGAGAACGCCTGATGTAACGAATTCCATATAACACGTCTGAAAATCCGAATTAGGGACATGCGTTTTAGGTGACTAAACTACTGCAGACGGGTTGTTCCATCTGGAGAAGTTGATGTTTCTTATACGACCAGCTGATGGGACTAACATTGGCTACGAAGGAACGAGGATTTCTTCAGTCATTGCGCAAGTCGTATGAGCATAGATAAGAGGACGAACAAACATCACATTAATGGTGGCCAACCCAGCTTCACTACTACTCTCGGTCTTCTTGACAACAGAATCACCTAGCTGTCCTTAAAGTGATCCTAGAGAAAAACTCAGACCTCGAGATAGTTTCAACTTCTTTACCTGTTTCAATGGGACTCCACTAACATGCACAGTTCATCGAAGATGCGTTCTGTAAATGACGTGTTTGCGTTTAGCTTCATCCCAGCTTCAATACAGACGGCTACACATACCAGGCTTACTACAAAAGTTCAGTCTGGTAGTCACCAGCGAAGAACTGGTAGTTTGGTGTTAGGTCTCCTTATTTGAAGCAACTTTTACCAGAACTGTACTGAAACATCCAGTCCAATACATATAGGTGACAAAAGACACCTCTGAGGAAGACCATCACTTATAGGGAACTGTATTGATTTGAACTCCTTACTCCTGCAGTTCACTCCAAGGCTTAGTTTGGGGGACTCGGTCGTATGTCTTTCACAAGTCAGCAAGATATGTGTAACCCAGGCGGAACATAATCCCAGGCCTTCTCAGGTACCATTCCGAAAGTGGAAACCTGGTCGGTTGTAGTTTCCAGTCCTGGGGCAAAGACTTTTCCGAAAAGACTTCAAACTTCAAAGTGATGTACCTCTATAACTGAAGCTCTCAGGAGGTAACCCTGTCTCTAAAAGTGTCACGATCACCCCTTTTTGCCGCGGTGTTTTGCTGTATTTAGAGACCCGACAAATCCATTAAAGTCCCCTTCACCCTCAGGGCCTTAAGCATATCTGGTCCAGCTTTTAGCGATTTGATTGCAAAAGTCTCTTCCAACATCGTGGGACCATTTTCAGTCTTGCGATGGATCTATCATCGCCAGTGCCCTGTGTTCTGGTTTGAGCAACTCAGGAAAGTGCTCGCTCTATCTGGCGCAAGGTGTCCTAATTTTAAGAAAGCGGTCTACCATCTTTTGACTTGACTCCTTCACTGATATTTCACCTCCTTCCCCTGAGACGGCGGACAGTCTATCTTGCTACCTTAATCCAGATCCGTGATAACGGTCTAAAAAGGTTATTTGTTTTAAACATCCTTAAATGAGCTTGCACTGTATCGGACTGTTATATATCATTCTGTAGTTTCTTAAAATGAGATTCCAAATCAGAAATCAAATGAATTTTTGGTGTAGTGTTGAAGACACTTTTTTCGAAAGGCAAGGAAGTAGTAGAGCCCTGTCGTCAACAACTAAGGAAATTATTTTTAAGTCCCTGATCATCAAAGACCTCGTTTATGTCCCTGAGGCTTGAACTCTATCAAAAACGGACATAGGTATCCTCGGTCGCTTCGAGAGGAGAACTCTTCGTTCGGTCCCGTTTACCTTGACGTACAACGGCATGGACCTGATCAAAAAAATTGCGAAACGGTCGCCTAAAATGGCTAGAACGTGTTTTGAAGTCTTCCCGCGATTTTTAGCGTCCAGGCATCCAGGCTAAATTTTTCGAACTCACAATGGCGACCCATTTTATACGAAATTGCATATTGTGACCTTCAAATTCTTTAGTGTGCGGGTTAAAAATGATTATTAGTAAGGCCATTCGTGTCTAACTCGAGGAACACCTCAGTAGAGAAAGACCTCGCCTCAGCGTAGCCGCTGAAAAATTAAAAAAAGGGGAATAAAAAGGGGCCTCCACATAAAATACAAATATAGCAAGAAACAGAACAGCAAAAACATTTATTTATAACAAAATAAAAATAAAAAAATGTTTTCATTACGAAAAATTTTTTTCATAATTTTGCTTTCTTTTTCGTTCAATCAAGAACAAAATCATACTTGAACCGAAAAAGGGGCCATTTCGGTCATTTTTACGAAAGTCGGGGCCAAGGGTATTGAGGCTCAAAAAGGGGCCAAATGGCAACGCTGCCTCGCCTTATGTGGCGCGCACAAATAAAAGCGACCTCAAATTGAACTTCTTGACCCCTGGAGAGAGTTCGCTAAGGACCGCCCTAATTGAAGAGGCTTATTGGCTGAGGTCTCGGTTAACCCCAAACTATAGAGCTGCCTAGGTATGTAAAGGGAGATGCTCTACACCATCCACTACATCACAATGGTCAGCGCTATATTTTTCGGATGTTGCCTCAACTTTTGTCCTAAACCTATATAAGCTCTGAACAAATATGGAACTTTTAGGAAAGAAGGCCTCCACTGCGTTTGCGTCTTGTGAAGTCGGATCTTGCGATGATCCGAAATAATTGGCAGCACTCGATCCAAGTTCGAGATTAAAATGGCCGAGTCTGAAAAGTGAAATTCGGTTCCCTGTTCCCTTTATTTGAGCGCCCTGTTGCCAGCAAAACTCCCCAAACGATATACCGACATAAATATACGACCCACTGCTCGTTGGCTCCTCATTATCCCTAATTGTGATTGAGGAAGACCCGTCAGCTATTCATGTTTAATTTTATTGCTAATCCTCAGCCTCACCCGAACAACTTTAAATCCAGTTAAGCCAAAGTTTACCCAACACACACGTCAAGGATCACAATATCCAAAACAGAACATTCGCCCCAAACCTGAATGATGCTTGAAAATATTGTGAGCTACACCCACCGTTATTAGTTGCAAAACAATTTCCATTCTTCACCGAGCCAAACAATAGGCGTATAGCATCACTTGATGCAGGAGTGCATGCGATGACGACGAACTCCTTGCAGATGTGTGTGTGCGTTGCCAACAAAATGCACGTCCAGGAGTCAACAATATAAAGCACTCAAACATTCGGAATGTGAACACGAGGATTTCCATTGTTATATGTAATTTGCGTGTATGCCTACTACGTGTCTGAGAAGGTGTCCTATTCTAGCACTTTTGCCATGTTGCTCTGCATAAATAAATAAGCTCGATACTCGCATACCTGGGCAAAAGAAAACGTCGTAGGATTCGTCCTGAGAGTTGTGACACGGCCAGATGAAGATGACAACATTTGCTTAGGGGTTTTTCTGTCAGATAGACAAAAGGGTTTCTTTCACTCCTTCACAGATATATAGAGGCACCTACAAAAGACGAGAGTTGCTTGCACTTTCGTGGATACACCAACTGCGCTTCCTTAGTTCCCGTATCTAATGCACTAAACATGAAGTACTACCCAGCTGAATATGCATCGTAACGATGAGGACGACAACGACAACGACAACGACAACGACAACGACAACGACAGCGACAACGATGATGATGATGATAACTTGAATAGCAAGGATCTGCGGCATTAGTCGACGGTGGTCCCAGGATCCTCTGCAAACATCCTTAAAGATGAAAAACGAAGGACTTATTTATCTAGCTTGTTAGAGCGACAGTTTACATAGTTAGCCAGGTGCAAAAAAAAAACACACACACACCCCGTCCCCGAAGGACATTACTTTACGACCGGTTTCCTTTGTGCTGTTTACCTTTCGACCACCATGCAAGGAAAGTCAAGTGGAATTTTGTCCTTTTTTTTTTTTTTTTGTTTTATTTGAGTTCACCTTCCACTGTCAGGATGTTTGGTTGATTAAGGTTGAATGAAGAGCAATAGGTGTAGAGGAATGAATGAGATGTGTTCTTGCCACAGTGGGGATTCTAAAGTCATGCGGTGACCGCGCAGCTGGTGGTCCTTCCGCACATAATGAGACTACTTTGTTGCAGTGCCCTGTGCGAGAGAGAGGCAGAGAACCACCCCCCCGACAACCATTTTCGAATGAATGTCACGTTTTGTCATCATCTCGCATGGCACAAGCACCCGGGCAGCGCCTGCAGCCCAGTCAAATAAATACTCGTAGGTGTAAATAATCTCCAAAAATATAAAAACAGTACCCCGTCCCCAGCACAACCGCAGAGGGAAATGTTGAGCTCGCACGCGTCCCCCATCCCCGTGTATACACACTCGTGTATATAGACAAACTTCATTAGAGTCTGACTTTGACTTAATTACAAGATTTTTCCACCGCCACCACCACCACCATAACCACCGTCGCATCATCAACATTGTTGTCGTCACCAACACCGTACAGTCGCAGAAGAGGAAAAACTGCCTCGGGGGGACCGCACAGAACGCAAACACAAGGTTCGTTTGTGCGAATTTCGTTTTGGGGAAATTTCATTTGATTCGTCCTGAGGGGCCATTCAAATATTTGTGCGTTTGGGAGCACTAAACCAACCACCGTCCCTAGGAGCCTGTGTGTGCTTATATTTCCCTGCTGCGAGCTGAGCGCACACATATTAGCATAATTTGCTTTAGCCCTAACCTACCCTACGGCTACAATTATTCATAAGCGCAAAAATCAAAGAGGTCCTTTTTGCATATCCTGCTCGCTGTCTCTTTGCGTGTGTTGTTTTTGCCATTCAA
Organism: Cheilosia variabilis; assembly: GCA_951230905.1. Classification (NCBI taxonomy): domain Eukaryota; kingdom Metazoa; phylum Arthropoda; class Insecta; order Diptera; family Syrphidae; genus Cheilosia; species Cheilosia variabilis. The sequence continues at coordinate 21,577,544 of OX579680.1, read as the reverse complement.
TTGTGTGCGGTGAGAGCAGCGACTATGCTAAAAAACTTCCTACTAAAGCCAAGTTACCAACCAACAGTTTTATCTCTCGCAAGGACACTGTGTGTACATATAAAGGCGGCTGAGATCTACACTGCAAGTGCGCTGGCAGCGATAACATATGTTCGTCGTCGTCGTCTTCGGCGTTAGTGTGTGACTGTGTGTGTATCTGGTGGGAGCTGCTGAAAAGGCCCGGAAAAGTAGCCCTTTAAAGCTGTTTACTCAGCTGAGTTAATTTTATTCCAGTTCCCACTTCCCAGTACCGAAGTGGAGTTGGGCGCCGCCGTAAAAGTCTACCCCCATGTGTGTAGTTCTGTCTGTCTCTCTGTCTGTCTGTCTAAAATGCGCTTAAGTGGTAAAAGTTTTCTTTTTGGTGTCGTTACTTTTATGCACACATGAAAGTGTATTTCAGGTTCAGGTTGATGCATTCGCATCGTAAAAGTGTGAGGTGGCATTACAGATACACAGATACGAGCGGTGCAGAGAGAATAAACAACCTGCTGAGCAAATGTATTCAAAGTCTCTGTTAAAGTTTTGCCGGTGCTGGCAAAGCCCTTAAGTAGCTGTCAATTTGAAAATCATCATTTAACGGAGGACGGGAAGGGGTAAAGTGGCTTTTAATACTTCCTGTTAAATAGTGGCTATACACAGATAGTGCTGACGGAAAGGTGTGCGCGTTGATGGTGCTTAAGTTATTAATAAAGCTGACAACGTTGTTGACAGAGCATTTTAAAGAAGTCATCCTCCAGTGGGCGATGCGAGGCTAATCGGATCTTCAATACTTTACGCAAAGGTATACCGTATACCTATACCCATCAAGGCGACTTATAGAATAGTAAAAGTTATTGTTCTAGCAAGGTATGTTTGTACTGCGGCTGCTGGAGTGGGCTTACACTTCTTGTCGTTGTACACTTTCTGGTATTTAGGGAAACTTTGGAAATGCTGTTGACATTCACTTAAGCTTAATTTTTTTTTTCTCTTTTTACGATAATCGGTGGGGAATTTCTTAAGCTCTGTGTAGTGGGACGCTCTCATGGCTAAGTGGATATAATGGTCAGTTATCGACACCTATGTAAATTCAGGGGTAATGGGGGACATCATTTTTTACGTCGAACGGATTAATTTATGAACTGGCGTGCTGGAATTCAGAAATACATTGAGCTTGTGACTTAGAACCGTTTTTAAATTGTTTGCTTCTTATACTCATTGACTCCCTCGTTGGATTATCATGAAGCGGCTTAAAAATCATAACCATAGTAATGCTGACCAGTGTTTCCATTCTGGTCGGATTCCTGTCATATCTGACCGAAATCTCTTCACTCTGACGGGAGAAAATTTTGTAATCCGGTCTAACCGATTTATGACCGAAACAAACAAATTCTTTAACCGGAAAAACCTTTTTTGACCTTAAGAATAATATTGTTCTATGTTCTAGACATAATTTGACTTCTGGTCAAAAATTCTTATTTTATCTTTTGACCGGATTTTCTGACCGCATTTAAAAAATTCCGCAACAAACAAATTCTTTAACCGGAAAAACCTTTTTTGACCTGAAAAATAATATTTTTCTATATTCCAGACATAATTTGACTTCTGGTCAAAAATTCTTATTTTATCTTTTGACCGGATTTTCTGACCGAATTTAAAAAATTCCGAAACAAACAAATTCTTTAACCGGGAAAACCTTTTTTGCCCTGAAAAATAATATTGTTCTATGTTCTACACATAATTGGACTTCTGGTCAAAAATTCGTATTTTGTCTTTTGACCGCATTTAAAAATTTCCGCAACAAACAAATTCTTTAACCGGAAAAACCTTTTTTGACCTGAATAATAATATTGTTCTATGTTCTAGACATAATTGGACTTCTGGTCAAAAATTCTTATTTTATCTTTTGACCGGATTTTGTGACCGAATTTAAAAAATAAAAATCGGTCATTCGGTCAGATTTGACCGGATTTTTTTTTTTAGTGGCAACACTGATGCTGACACCCAAAGACTTTCCCGTAACGGATTTCTTAAATATTTGATGAAATTCAGCAAAAGCCATTGGGAAGAATATATGCGGGCGCATATGTTTCCAGTTTATGTTTATTAGCCTAGGCCACGCAAGAATATTTCCGACAGACAGTGCCGGAATAAGCCAGCGCAGGGCCTGTAGAAAATTCTATCAAGGGGCCCTTGGATCGCTTTAGGCTACCAAGTTTATGGTATTAAATAAAGCAAACAAATTTTTATAAAAAGTTTACATCGACTTCTCTAGGTAAATCGGATTAAATATTTATTTGAGTCCTTTCTTTGCACCTGAAAACAACATAACTTTGACACGATTTAACCAAAAATTAGTAACCCATGTGGCCTCTTCTCACTATATACCTACGAAGCTTTTTTGATACCTCTGTTCCAACTTTTTTCCCAACGGAGTGGTGTAATGAAGGCAACCTTGAATACCTTTGCAATATGGAACCCTCTACCGGAAATTACCCGAATTATTTGAATTTCATGCAAACTTGTCCTCGCCCATTCGAAGAATCCTTTCTTTTGCACCCTACCCCTGAATTCATGTCGCTCTCCATTAGCCTCCTTAACTGAGCAGAATAGTACAATGGCATCCAATTTGAGCATGCTCCTGACTACCCCACATCTATATACCTAGTACCGTACCCTACATGGGTATTGTATATTTTTTTATAATTGCTCTTCGCAGAGACAGAGATTTTGCAATCTGGAATTTAGTTCACTATAGCAGCTCCCAACTATACACAATAAAATAAATATATAAGAAGGCACAAAAAGAAAATCGTTAAGGATATTTCGTTTCGCCTCGATTATCCTTAAAATAACTGAGGGAGAGAGAGAGAGAGCGAAAATTTGCATATACCCGACGGGAGGTAAATTGAGGGCAGGACGAGCTAAATACCTTGTGGAATTTTAAACATTCCTGAATGCCAAGGTACGGGAGACACCCAGCACCCACCCACGATACCAACGACAGAAAGGACATCTAATTGAACGAGAAACTAAGGTTAGATTGAATTTATCGGAAGAAATTGCAAATTGACAACAGCAATTATCATGAAAATTCACCCGGCGGCGGTGGCGGATGTTTTGGCGACCGACCTCCTAACCAGGATTTATATTTCCCTCTTCTTCGCTGAACTTAATTTGAGTCCACCTTCAACGAAATCTGCCATTAAACTCACTTCAAATCCAATTATGCGGCAAAAATACGCTTCTTTCGTCCTTTTTTTATGTAGGTGTATAGACCTTCGACCTACGTATAACTGGGGTGTCCTGAAGATGAGGCGAGCACACTAAACGGGACAGTATTGTTAAAGTAAAAATGTCTTATTTATGGGAATTTTTGTGCTCCTTCTGAAGGACGGGATTATGACATTGAAAGCGTTGTAAAATATTAACAGGGCCACCGAATTGTTGTTAGTTTTAGTTGTAAACAGTCGTAAATATTCATTGGTGGATTCGATTTTCTTGTTTTTTATTCCAAGTGTTAATGTCCCTCCGCCTTGTGTTCTTCTTAAAATGAGGGTTGCTATAAATTAATTTCATTTAGAATGGGTATATTTTTTTCCACTCAGCCGTCTAATTGACGGTTCCTCGGTTTAATGGGCTTTATTTTTTACATCGACGATGATGGTATGCACCTGCCCCCTGCATTTAGCAGATAAAAATCTATAAAAATTTTCCCTATTGTAAATGTTAAAAGGATATATTCATTTTCTCTTTTCAGGCGAAAATCCTCGTATTGTGGAACACCCAATGGATGTGACAGTGCCAAAAAATGATCCCCTTACGTTGAATTGCAAGGCCGAGGGTGATCCGATGCCATCGGTACAATGGTTTAAGGACGGACAGGAATTAAAAGTGGAAACGGGATCACACCGGATTTTATTACCAGCTGGCGGTTTGTTTTTTCTAAAGGTAAGCGGACAGAAATATTGTTCGACAGCGGGCTCGTACCAATTGATGCGTGGTCTAGTCCAATTGATGTTTATCAAATTGATCCTTTTGGGTTTTTGTTTGTTACGCCGCGGAGCAATTTCATTTCTTTACTAGGTACAATTATGTGCATAAGGTAAATAGCCTTCAAATGGTGGTCTGGCTTCATTGTACCTGAGCGCACTTTCGTTGTTCGTCCTACAATGTGCTGTCTTTTACTCATTAAAATTATTATAGTTTAACGCCGTTCACTTCTCTACATGAATGCAAAAATCGTAATGCAGTAGTTCACGAATATGGGTATTTAGCTCCTGGTGGAGTAGAATTTCGTAATTAAGTAGTAGCTACCTTAATAGGAGTGAGCAGTTCATGCCAAAAGTAGCATGTCAATATTTTCCAATCAGTAATTGGTAGGTAGGTCCTGTCAGATTTGTATTTTTTAGTGAAAATTGTCTGTGTCCGCGACGTCGTTCCCGGATTGTAATTTAAGGGAACCTATAATAACCTATAAGAACCGATAATAACTTTCGCATTTAAAAAAAACAAAAAATTAAAAATTCAAAAGCGAAAGGAGCATCGCCTTTACAATTCCTTGCTACTTTTGTCATCTTATTTTTGATATGAATGGTTGGGTTTTAAAACTACGATTCGTACTTATTTGTAAAAATAATCAAAGAAAATCAATGAAAAAGCTGTCGTTGTTTTTTTTAGTAGTAATAGTTTTATTTCGTATATAAATTTACAGTAAGTTTTGTTACTACACATTTTACAATTCAGAGATATGATAATTTCTATCTTTCTTCTGAAACATTATTGTATTTTAGGAATTTTATTGGGCAAGAAATATAAGTTCTGAAGGAAAAGTGGAAGCTATTTCATTGACTCCAACAAGGAAATACATTTTCGTTTCGTGCGAAAGCTCTCGTTGTTTAACTTTCGCACGAAAGGAAAATGTCTTTCGCTTTTGCAGTCAATGAAATAGCTCTCGCTCTTTTTGCTTTCGACGAAAACTCCTTTCGTTTTTGAAATTTCATGAAGCGCAAACTCGTGCAAACGAAAACGATTGAACGTTTTCATATCACAGATTCTCACCTCAGGTTTATTTACCGAATCATATTGGAGCAAAATTATTAATTTCATGAAAAAGAGGTAGATAACATCGGATTAGTGAAACAAGAAACCGCTATCGTTTTAGCTGTGAAAAAGTAACTCCTAATATAAGTTGGACTTCTCTAAGTAAAAGACTCCTTTTCTTAAAAAAATTAAGAATTGTGTTTTGGGTTTGAACAGAAAATAGCATTCCTTGTGCTTTTTATCGGATTACGATAAACGTTCACATTTACATCGCATACGTCTTTTTCGTTTCGTTCCAACACAGAAAACGACACACAGTGTTTTCTATGTTGGTCAACCAGCTCAAAGCGGAACCACTATCAGAACAATCATTGCTGATTTAAGTATGTTGCGATTTGGTAAAGTAAATTAGATTTCAATATGGTATAGATTTTGGTATGTAGCTCAGCTTCTGAACACAAGATTGATAGGTGATCTTTTGTTCCTTCAAGTAGTCTTTTGATTTTGTATTGATTAAGAGCTATTTCTGATTGTCAAGCTAAAAGCAGCGAAGTCAGGAAAAAAATACATTTCTGTCTGAAAACCCCTACGAAATAGGCTTCGCAATGATCAATAAGGCCTATGGCTATCTGGTGTCTTCATAAACGTTTCAAGAGACGCTTCAACGAAATCAGTCCAGTATTTTTCACGACAATCCGCAACTGACATAAAACCCCTACAGTTTAATCATAGATTTGGTATGCTAAACATTTGCGGAACTATTTGATTTTTTTTTAAATCGGACGTGAAGTTAGCGAAGTTCTAGAGCTCTTCGAAGTTCTTAAACAAAATTTCAGTACCTACCTCTAGAATTTTCAAATTCACATTACCAGCTCAGTTATTTACCAGTTCTTTCAACGCTAAATCTGTCAGGAGTGTTCTTCCTCACCTTGAACACCGACCGCTGGCTTGGATTTTGTTATTTTGGCTGCTTAGTTCAGCCATATCACAATAACAGACTTGAGGGGCTTAATCTTCCAAATACATAAATATTAGGTATTTCTTAAAAAGGTACAAAGCTTTAAAATGGCACTGACCCCGAGGAGCCTAAAGCCCGTCCAATGTGATCGCTTACTGAAAATGTAATAGCAAACCGGAATGAGAACAAATTGGCTAAAATTGCGGTCCAGTTCGTTGTCGTAAACAAAGTGTTACCAAGCTGAAAAAAAAGAGACATAAACAAAATTTTGAATTTTTGACAGTTTTTCGAGTAGCTGTGTCGAGTATCTCATGGCAAAATGACAAATCAAAGTAAAGTATCAGCTGCCAAATTTGTTCTCATTGGAATATGGAAAAGGAACTCCCTCTGGGTATATGGCTCCTTGTTCTCGCCTAATTTTTCAAATATTCGATGTCAATTTGCAAGCATAATAGGTGAAAGGGCAAACGTAGGTAGATCTATCATGTCAAATCAAAGTGAGCTCACATCAGCTGTCAGCTGTCAGTAAGGTTTGCGCTGGAAAAAGCGTTGCCAGTTCGAAAAAAAAACATAAAAAAAACAAAATATTTTTATGTAATTACAGAGGTAGGATGCAGAAACTTCCGGCAGTTGCAGCGGCAGGCTCTTCATTTGCAGAGGCTTTGTGTTATAAATATTGTACTTTCCCTGTTTTAAAAATTAAAAATTCCAGAATGCTGCAAGATGGAGCTTAATATAGATGCCGAACTATAAATGAATATATGAACAGAGTCAGAGTCAGATTAAGAAGGATTTTTTTTGTTAGTCGCACTTAAAAAATGGGTTAAGCCCCTCCTCTCCATTTTCAACCAAAAATTGATGCGTAAATGAGGTCAAATTACTAAGCACATGCACATCAATGGGCAGTCAAAAAATCACGCTCATCTGGGAGTACGTCAAGTAACACTCTCATTTACCCCAACGATCACTGGTGTCAGACTTCATTTCGCTGTCAAAAAAGTTCTATAGTGCAGCCATCGCATAAAAAAACACAAGACCTTCACTTCCACTCTGTTAGTTTCTGATTACAACTTCCATTAAGGGTGCAAAACCCACAGCAACTTCACAGTCGCGAGTACTTTTCCACTTTTTCAATTGCTTGCACGCATTCCACTCCCTCTCTCTCTCTCCTCTCTTTCAGTTGGTATTTTTAAATTATGCGGCCGCAGTATTGCCCCTTTTGCCTTGTCGTTGTCATCTCATCCTCAACCACTAAGAGGAGCATCTTATTTCATCTTCTATCGTTTCTAACGAATGAATATTTATGCATTTCGCGACTGTGACCCACTTCAAAGAGCATATAAAGTGGCAGAGACTGTGGTATGGATGTGGATGAGTGGGAAAAAAAAACCCAACTCCCAACTGTGACTTCTAATTTCATACGTGAACAGCCATAAGCAGCAGTGTTGGCAGCAGCTGGTTGAGATACTTTGAAGTGCGTTTGTCTGGTTGCACTTGAAACGAAAGTCGCCAGTATGTCATATAATTGGAGTCAAGGGACTTTTTCCGCCATACCAGTCATCGCAGTCATCGCAGTCATCGCAGTCATCTATGCCATCGTTGACGTTGTTGTTGTCGGCTTCGTCGTAGCCGTCGTCGTCGTTGTCGTTGTCGTCGCCGTCAGCGTCAGCGTCACCGTCTGCACGAATGATGATGACACCGAGGACGCGGTGCTCATTCATTTAGCCTTCCTCTATGGCCATCCAAGCAGTAGCAAAGCTGCTTCGAGCTGTTTTTCTGTGTCATCTTCTTAATAGTATAGTTTGCATCCCTTTCTCTCACACGGAACTTGTGGCTATATTTATAACAACTGCACAGGACTATATGACTTTAATTTAATTTGTATCCTTTTTATCCTTCTAGGTAATCCATTCCCGTAGGGAGAGCGATGCCGGCGTCTATTGGTGTCAAGGGAAGAACGAGTTCGGCGTGGCACGAAGCCGAAATGCAACCCTTCAAGTAGCATGTAAGTGCATGATCGATTATTGTACATCAATTTTAGTGCGCCTTTTGCTTTCCGTCCTAAAGTGTTGTTGGATTAATTTAATTTCATTAAAAGCGGATTATAAAGACGAAGAGGGCGACTGCAGTTGTTGGTGTTTTGTTCTTGAAATGTGATACACCGAAGCCCAGATGTTACAGTGGGTTGAAGCTGTGTATATAATAGGCACGCTTTGTCAAGGGGGGCCCTTGTAATAATTAAAAAAGAATCAGAAATCTTAGATGAGGGCGCCGATAGCATCAGCTTCTGGGGGTTAAAAGGGTATCGAAGCTGTATTCGTATCAGGTTGTTATTAATTTAACAATAATTGTTCACATGGATTCGCTGGCAAGGTGGGTCGTTTTAATGAGTTTTTAAAAGGCAAAAGCGGTGCCTAACGGTGTATAGGTTTTGGAGGGTGGTAATTAGTGTTGTATCGCATGGTTAATGAGAAATTGAAAGATATCCGCTTGGCGATGTGGTAATTACCGGCGTTTAGAGCAGTATTAAGGGTGGTGGCTATTTACCTTTGGAATATATATACTTATACATATAGAGCCTGTGGCCGATGTATTATAAACGTGATTCAAAAGGGCATTGACAGATTTTTGAAACCTGAAATCGTTTGGTTTTCAGCGGTTCCTCATAAAATGAATGGTAACACTCGCCTGGTTGACGCTGTGCTTGCGACCGCTGTCAATTTTGAGTGAACTGTACTCAGTGTTGCCGCTAAGAGGAAAAAAAATCGGACAGACCACAACGTAAAATCCGCTAGAAATGTTAGTTTTTGCATCGCAAAAATCCGCTCGAATTCGGTAAAATATCAAGCTGAAAGTAAAGTTCAAAAAATGCATGCAGAATATTTAAACGTGAATTATTATTGAACAAAAAAATAAAAAAAAAACGTTTTGGACAAAAAGAGAAAGTTAAAAGTTACAAATTAATTTCAACTCAAAGATGGATTCATGTAAATATTTCTAAGTTTGAAGTAGAGGCCTCGGTTATAGTTTTTGAATCAGATTGCGACTTTGTTGGCTTTCCGATTTTACTTAGGACGTCGTCTGGTAGATCGTAATTATAGCAGCTCTTTTTCATCAACCAGGTTTGTAGTACCAGGGTTTGGTAGTAAAAAATCGCTAGAATTCACTAAATTTTATTTTAGCGACAACATTTTATTAAAAATCGTCGGGAGTCTTAAAAATCCACTAGATTTAGCGACAAAATCGCTAGAACGGCAACTCCGACTGCGGAATTTTTGATCGTCATCGCCGTTGAACAGTCTGCAGAATAGGTTTTGCCTGGCCACTCATTCCGTAATTTTTCAGACGATTATCGTCGAAACGATAGACCTCCAAAAGTTGCAACTAAGTGCCAAAATTACGACTTTGAGACCTTAATCCAATTCATTTTCCACCAATGCAATGAAAGCTGATGATAGTGAAACAATTTCGGGCAGAATATAGCTTCTTATGACCATCAAAGTTTCAAAAACGATATCGACCCGACGGTTATTGATATACGGAATCTGCCCCCTGATTTTCATTACCAACTGCAATTTTATTACAGTGCTTTCTGGTTTATGTCTGAAGTTTTTAGCCATGCCACGCCCCTTTTTACCTCTTGGTACAATTTCTAATCTCATTCCTGAAATCTCCCTATCGAATTGCCCTCAAGAGCGTCTGACAATCATTTGACGGTGGATGAATAAAACTGTCCAGTTAAAGCTTTCATATGTCCCATAAACGAAGGTTTGCTAAAAGGTGGACTTAGGCTCAAAAAAAGTGACCTGCCACGTCACCATTTCAGTTTGTTGTAGGATTTCAAGAATTTATTGATTACGAGTCACCAGTGAGATCCCTCAATAAAAGGGGTCCAGTTTTCAAACAATTTTTGGGGGTTACATTAACCATAACTTTGGTTACAACCTTTAAAATGTCAAAAAGTGTCAAATTTCGCAATATTAATAAGCCGTTGGAAGTAGCTCGGTTAAAGTATGACCGACTGGTGACTCACAGCTCACTCACAATCGATGTCCTGCGTCCTAATCATCCTAATTTTCAGAGAATTGTCGTCGAACCGAACCTGTCCGAAGTCTGTCTAAAAGTTGCCCAGAAAATCGATTTTTTTGTTCGTCAAATTTGTTGTTAGATATGCGTCTTGGCTTGATGATGACGAACCATGGTTTACTTTTTGTTGGCCACACAGAAAAAAACCTGTAGCACTTCAGAGTCGGCACTTCTGATAGTTGCCTGTCAAAGTTGTCACTAATCTTCTAAACTTCAATGTGAAGGAACGGCGGGACATTTTGAATACCTCAGTGAAACGCGCGTTACATCGCCGCCTTTCGACGTAAAATTTTTTCACTGTGTTTTCTGGTTGCTAAGCTGGTGAAATGTGCTCAAAGGTACTTTTTCTGCTACTAAAACTATCCGGATCGACCGGGATCGGGTGTCAAAAATACTGAAAGCATATCTTCTGTCGAACGAAATGTAAGCAATTAAGATTTAAAATTTAAACAGTGGATAGTCCTGTTACCTTGGGTATGTTTATGTCAAGATGAACCTGAACCTGATGAGTGGTGAAGGCTTGCTTCGTCTATCCGTTCTTATACAAGGTTTCATGAAAGTTATACATACCAATAGGATACCGCCTTTTCATATTTTGGCGTTAAAATCACCAAGCTCCACTTTACTGTCATATCCACTTATGAGACCCTGCCGAAAGGTTCCTTCTACGGGCTCTTACAACAGCATTCGTTGGCCCTGTCGTCCCTATCCCCCATCGGATTGTATTGAGCCCCAATGAAGACTTCCACTTGGCGTTCGTTATGGCACATCTAATGCTCACCACTTTCTGTCTTAGTTGGCTTCCGAATGACAAATATGCATCCAAAAAGACGCACTATTTAGACTGTATGTAACATTTTATATCGTACTCCTTCTATCAGGTCCATTCGATGACAGCTCTTGGATGATGTCAGCTTTGTAGGCATTCTACTTCCTCATCAGTTCTTCGGCACATCCGGAGTCCCCCCTCACGTGCACCGTTCATAACTTGTTTCCTTCGGTCTTCCATAAGCAAATAGCCCTTATCCGGGGCTGTTCCTGTTTTCTTTACAATATTTTGCTGCTTTCCAGAGGCTTGTGCAGCTTATTCCGATGGCGGTTAAAAAAAATCATGGCACATATTTTTTCCAGTCGTGCCTCTTGTGACAACGTCTGAGACGCATCATGGAGACAGCTCAATCGACACCATTTGTTATCGTCCTTTTTAACGCAAATTGTTTATGCCTGGATCTAAAGACGCACTTAGACCCTCTGTTGATTATACCCTTGCGTACATAAACCTTGTCCGATTTGTTAAATGTGTTTTCAGCATCTGTTGTCAGACTCAGTTCGCGTTCATTGTCAGTTCACTGATGTAAAAATAGCTACCCAGAGGCCAATCACATCATGGAGGTGACAGTCCGATATCGCCGCAGAGGCAGATCAAACTTATGTGTCATTTTAAATTTTAGGCTAATCTACCTATAGAAACACAGGAGTACCCCAATCGAAACCACTGTTTTGCTTCATTTACCGCACGCTACCTTTTTGGGGAATTTTTCATCGATAGCTCATCGATTTCACTTAGGTAATTACCCATCCGCTTTCGGAGACAGAGTACAAGCCGGCCGGCCGCTTTGAATGATCCTTTTCAGTATAGCAAAGCAAAAAGAACCCCTCTTTCAAAAATGAAACAGAAAATTACTCACATTCCAAGGAGCGTAAATAGAAAAATCTTCCATCGCTGGCAGATGAAAAGCAACACAGTCCTTATCAACCCACATCATCGTTTCGAGTCCTTCTTCTTTGTCGTCTTTGTGTATGGGATTGTACCGTATCTCTACCTCTATGCGAACCGATGCCAACAAGTAATTGAATTTAATTTATCTGAGCGCAAAAAGCCAAGAAAGAGATAATAGCAAGCGATCTCAATTGAATATTGCATCCTTGGTCCTTAGACAAACGAATATACCTACCTGTAGCGCGTCTAACAGGAGAAACTGCTCCTTAGGCACTGATTTGGATTTCCTTCGACATTCTGCAGCGAAGCAAAAAATTACGAAATCAATTTGATCGTTAATAATTTGTAAAAGGGACGATAAGGACGATAACGGTGAAGCATGAGTGGAGTAGAGTCGCAATGTTATATCCTGCGGTATAGCGGGGGTATCTCGTATCTCGCAAAAATTGCAGCACACACGTTGGTATTTGTGTGTACATGTGTCTCTTGGGCGCACCTGGGCCAATTACTGCGGATTTACCTTCATAAATACACATTCAAAGGGAGAGCCGCAGCAGCCAAGGAGTAGGATTACTCGCCCAATAAGGATAAAATGAATTGCCATCCACGGTAATTGCTGGGAGCTTTGGTATTACTTCCATCCCTCACTTTAAATCAATGACAGATTACGTTCTTTCTGCTGAAAGTCCTTATCAAGTTGCATTGCCCTCTGTCTGACGGACTGATGTGGGGGAGTTAAACTACCCCTTAACGGCCCACATTATACCCATCTCTGAAACTACTTTAATACATATAAGAGTGAAAATAAATCTGTCCGATTCAATAAATTTACGATGGTTTCCTGCCCTTTCTAGTCCTTCGCGAGGAGTTTCGCCTGGAACCACAAAACACCCGCGTGGCACAGGGGGATGTCGCACTCATGGAATGCGGTGCACCGCGTGGCTCGCCCGAGCCCACAATCACATGGCGGAAAAACGGACAAACGCTTAATCTGAGCGCATCAAAAAGGATACGCATCGTGGACGGCGGTAATCTGGCCATTCAGGATGCCCGCCAGTCCGACGATGGACGATACCAGTGTGTGGTAAAGAACATTGTTGGTACGCGAGAGTCTGCGGTCGCATTTCTAAAAGTTCATGGTGAGTTTTACTATATTTGACTGGCAGTATGGTTTGATGAAAAAAAAAAAAAAAAAATGTTCCATTCTTTTGTCTATTGCAGTTAAGCCATTCCTCATCCGAGGACCACAAAATCAAACCGCAGTGGTTGGCAACTCTGTGATATTCCAATGTCGCATCGGCGGTGATCCCCTGCCCGATGTCCTGTGGCGGCGTACTGCATCTGGTGGCAATATGCCATTGCGTGAGTATAAAACGAGTGAAAGGACGAAATTTGTTTGTGAGAGAGGGTCGGTGGATGGCGTCATTGAGAAAGACGGTGTACCCTCATCAGATTGTCAATTAGTGGACTTGGATGGCGTGAGGTTTTGTTTTCGTCGTCTTGTGATAGTCGTCCTTTTTTTTCGTTTTTAACTGTGTCCCTATCTTGTCTGTCTGCGTGTTGCATTTTACATTTAATCTTGCTAATTGACAAGCAGCATTAATCCTGCAAAAAGGGTTTGAAAGAGTTTCTCCAGAGAAGTTTTAGATTTCTTTTACCCGCTGGTAACACTTGCTGGCAGCGACAGCTCACTGAGTTGATGACAATGCCTTTATGTAACTACCTATTTTATTATTCTTCCGTGCGAGGTATTGCAAATTGCGATTGCACTCAGACCTGCAGTTTCTGTCGCGTGATTTTTTAGATTTTAATACGCGTGGTAACAGAGGTAACAAGTAACACGCAAAGCCACAGTCCACAGAGTGGAGGGCAGGCAGTTACTGGCAGTGATGCCAGATTACAAGATATATCTTTTTTTCAAGATTTTTGAGCTCCAAAATATGTACAAGACTTTTTACCTCAAACTGATCAAATTTCAAGACATTTGATATCAAGAACTTTTTAAATCTAACAAATTAAAAGACCCTTCTCTATTGAAAAAAAAAAACGTTTCCTATTAATTCCATTATTAGATATGTATAATGTCAGTCGAACAGAGCCCATGCACAATTTCTGTTTCACAACGGTTTTATTAACTCTAAAGAACATGCATTTTGACGAGTTTGATAAAATAACTGATGAAACGTGTTTTTGGAAAAAATGTTTAAGGAGCAAAAACAGAGGATCGAAACTTCGCATATCCAGTCTTAAAAGATTTTCAATATTTTATCTCTTCCGCATTCCTCTGCAAATATTGAAATAATATTTTCTGGTGTAAATTTAAAAAAAAAAAAAAAAAAACTCGCAATCTTTTGAGTAGGTATTGAAACAGTTGTTAAAATTTTAGTCTTTACAAAGGATTTGAACTTCTATGATCTTGATATAAGCAATAAATTTCTAAGTCAATTGAATTGAAATATGTTTCAATATTTCAAAAACCATTAATTTGACCAAAGCTTTTTTTTATAGATATTTAGGTGATTTATGTAGGCATTAGTAGTAAAGAACTTCAAAATTGTATTTTATATTTTGAGCAAAATCTTGAAAAAAAGAGTTTTTATTTCGGAAAAACAAGATTTTCACATTTTTTATCTGTCGACACTGGTTACTGTCGGTTATGCTGACATTCTATTTCAATGTTGAAACATTCATTGTTATTGCTGGAAAAATCTAAAGATTTGGGGCCGTCGACTCTATTTAAGGATGTAAGGTTGCTGTCTCAGCTAAAAGTCGAGGCACAATGGCTAAACTGTTTATCTTTATCTTATTATTAGCTATTGATGGAGCTATTCGCTGATAGGTATACTGATGGAGCTATTAAGCTATGCAAATTTTTACCATATAAGATCAACAGCTCAGTACCTGATCGGGTAAGGTTGCTGTCCCAGCTAAAAGCCGAGGCACACCAGCTTTCCCAGTATATAGAAAGAAAATATTTTTCTTTTAAAGGCTGAACTCTTTACTAGTACTAATAGAGCTATTCAGCCCTCGAAAAAATTTCAAACTCTCTGCAATTTCCAAAATAGACCTTTTAAGCGTTCGATCAGGACAAAAGTTTTCTCGTTTGTGCACGCATCCTGACTTTTCTTCTAGTCGATCGGCTACTAACTTCGTTCCAACGTAAATCTCCTGAATGAGTCCACCGTTTGCGGTGGAATAAAAAATAAATGTTGGCCCGTAAAGCCTTTATTTTGCCTGAGTATTTAATTAGTACAGATTCGGTGGGTAGTTTGACAGTGCTGCGGTTACAAATCCAAATCCACAAACAGACAGACAAGCAATTGTGTTTGTGATGTTTTTTTTTAACGCTCCAATCACATTCCAAAACAGACCACCAATCTACCCAAGGTCGCCAAATCAACCAAAAACTTCCACTGAAACCACCAGCAGTCGAGCCTTGTATTCCCAAACCGTAAGGTCAAAGACCGGCTACCACATCCAAATTTAAAATGCAAGGACAGTCACCAGTGCACTTGACTTACAGGTCAAACTTTGGGTTGGTCTGCATTGGATTCTGTAAAAGCTGTTTAAATTTTTAAATACTTTCTGCCTCATCTAGGTTTCTAGTCGTATCCCCTATGCGTCTTTTAAGCCGCCATTTCCTCAAACCCGTCCGACTTAATTCGAAATAAATTGTCAGGCCTTGAGATGTGCGCTTCGTGGCCACACAACCTCATTTAACCCCCCAGCTTACACCTACATACATGTGCATAGTGTGTGCAATTACACACCAAAACTTTTCAAGACTTTCAAATTAATCCAGCCCCACCCTACCTCAAAGAAGCATTCGGTTTTTGTTTTTCTTTTGGGGGCAAATCTCTAAACTGAAACTTTGTATTTACTTAGGACGTGTACACATCCTCGAAGATCGCAGCCTCAAATTAGACGACGTCACCCTCGAAGACATGGGCGAATACAGCTGCGAAGCAGACAATGCTGTCGGTTCAATTACCGCCACCGGCACCCTCACCGTACACGGTAAGTTTGCAGCCACCTAAACCTATGCGAGAGCACAATAAAATATTTAACTGACTGACATCCGTTTTCCATTAAGCTCCTCCAAAGTTCATTACTCGTCCGAAAAATCAACTTGTGGAAATTGGAGATGAAGTACTGTTCGAGTGTCAGGCAACCGGATACCCAAAGCCAACACTTTACTGGTCGGTGGAAGGTAACAGCTCGCTGATGTTCCCCGGCTATCGAGATGGTCGACTGGAAGCCACCCTCACACCTGAGGGTCGAAGTGTTTTGTCAATTATTCGATTCGCTCGAGAGGATTCCGGCAAAGTGGTTGTTTGTAATGCACTTAACGCTGTCGGCAGTGTGAGCAGTCGCACCGTAGTCACGGTGGATACGCAATTTGAACTGCCACCGCCGATAATCGCTCAGGGTCCGGTGAATCAAACGCTGCCAGTCAAGTCGATTGTAACTTTACCCTGTCGAACGGTGGGCACCCCCGCACCCATAGTGTCCTGGTATCGGGACGGCATTCCGGTGGAGGAGAGCTACGACGACGATCGAAGGAATATATCTGAAGCCGGTGCACTGACCATAAGTGACTTGCAGAAGGCCGAAGACGAGGGTCTGTACACTTGTGTGGCGAGCAATCGCAACGGCAAGTCCTCGTGGAGTGGCTACCTGAAGCTGGAGGCGCCTACCAACCCGAATATTAAATTCTTCAGGGCGCCTGAGCTGTCGACGTATCCCGGACCGCCCGGAAAACCGCAAGTGGTCGAGAAGACCGACGACACGGTGACGATTTCGTGGACGAGAAGCAACAAAGTTGGGGCGTCGGTCCTGAGGGGCTATGTGGTGGAGATGTTCGGGAAGAACGAGACCGACGGCTGGATAGCTGTGGGCGCACGTATCCAGAACAGCACCTTCACTCAGGTGGGCCTGAGTGCGGGCGTCAATTATTTTTTCGTAATACGTGCCGAAAATTCGCACGGACTATCGCTGCCGAGCGCTTTGTCCGAACCCATCGCCGTCGGCATGGTAAGTACAGACTGGGGCGAATTTCATTTTATCTGCATGGACAGATTTGACTCTGTTTCTTCTCCTTCCGCACAGAAGAGCTTCAACAACGGTTTGGATCTAAGCGAGGCTCGTGCGAGCCTTCTATCGGGCGACGTTGTGGAACTGATCAATGCGACGTCTACGGAGTCGACAAGCATGAAATTAACGTGGCAGGTTAGTATCGATGTGCAGCCGAAAAAATAAAATAAAAAAAAATGCAAACAACAGTAAAAACGACAAAAATCCAAATCCGAATCCGTGTGTATCCTTTCAGATAATCAATGGCAAGTACGTCGAAGGCTTCTACATCTATGCACGACAATTACCCGATTCAACGGTCGTCAGCACACGCTCGAATGCATTGGTGGCATCGTCGGAGGCTGCAGAGTCGACTACGTTAGTCGATCAACAACAACAACAGCAGCAGCAGCAGCAACTAGGTGGAACAACTAGCATCCCCGGCACCGTTTACAAAATGCTAACGATACTGAATGGTGGTGGAGCATCCACATGCACAGTTACCGGTCTGATGAAGTACACACGGTTTGAATTCTTTATCGTACCCTTCTATAAGTCTGTCGAGGGGAAGCCATCCAATTCAAGGATCGCACGTACTCTGGAGGACGGTAAGTTATCCTTTAGCGTTGTGTGTTGTTTGTCTTTGCCTGATATTGTTGTTTTTTGTTTTTTTTTTTTTGTTTTTTTGTTCTTCTTCTGTTGATTCATTTCATTCGTTTTCATTCATTGCATACTTTTATTTAAATTGAAGTCGCTCCACCCAAGATGGTGTGTGTGTGTTTTTATCCGTAAATGGAGTTCATTTAGCAAACATATACTCACGCCGCCCCCACCCGACCGAATGATTTCATTCTGCGAGCTTTTGTTTTGACTTTATTTCATAGCTGGGAAGGAAATCCCCGAGGACTTGGCACATCCTGGCATTGATATTTCGCTTCACTTTGAAACATCACCTAGACTATGGAGCATCGCAGTCGCCTGTTCGTCAGTCTGTTTATGAATCTATCTGTCTGTCTCTTTGTTCGGTGGTTTATTTGTCGATTTGGTGTTTATTTTTCGGTTTTCTCTGCACACACACGAGCGCTGGAGATTGATACAAAAAGTCCTCGCTTGCAGCGTCAGCGGGACTTGCCATTTGAATACCTGACTGGGTATATATGGTTAACAATGTCTGCGCTGTTAAAGCAACAAAAACACACACGGGGGGGTTTTGTTTCACAAGAAACAAGCGCGGTGTTTCGAAAAGGATGCGAGCAGCGCTCCTCCTTTTTAAATAAGACTCTTTACCCAGTGGTGCTTTATTTGTTTAATTTCTTCATCACTTGCGATGAATGCACGGATGTGGGTTTGCGTATGTGTTCAAACGAGATGTGTGCCGTCTCGACAGCAGACAGGAGAAATTGCTTCCTATTTCTGACTGACTTCCTGTGTGGGCTTTATTTATAATTATGATACACTCGCGGGGCTTAATTATTTTCAAGGCTGCAGCCCCGAGCCAAGTTGCACTCGTTGTTTAATGCATCGCACTTCACTTGGAGACAATGGCGTCGCCTTCTTAGTTTAACTTGTTAATTGCTGGAATTTAAAATATGGATAAACCTAGGCCTGATAGTAAAAGTGCTGGAAGAAGTCCTAGTGTATAGAACATCGAAAAAGGTGCCTTCCCACAATTGGGCTTTACTTTAGCGTTGGCTTTGTGAGGTACTTGTTTAATCTGGCGTGCTCCTCGGTCTTTTACAACCGTCTTTGATGATCAACGACGTTAACAAAAACCGTACCGTAATTGTTTCAAGAACTTAGGCCACAGCACGTGCACTTCGTCAGACGTTCGTTTACAGAGTCTTTGAGCAGTTGCGTTCTCTGAAGCAATCTTTTGTGAGGAAGTTCTCTTTGGCTGAATGGCATATGTGCATATTTTCGAGGAATAGCCAGTGCATCTCCAAGTGTGGGGCAGTAGGACTTTCTTGTTGAACCCTCATGGTACCTTTGTTTTAGGCATTCGAAGACTTCAAGCCCATTTGCCCATTTACAGTTTTCGAAGCTTGGAAGTCGGCTTACAAAAGGCTTCCGAGCTCGATTTTAATCAGGTAATTTTTGTGGATAGCTATCCTAACTTGTGGACCTTACTTTCTCACAGAATCTTCTTACAGTCCTCGGCGGACCTGAACCTCAGCCAACCTGTTTGTCCAGTCAGCTTGATTTGACATTGGTTGTCTACAGTTGCGCAGGAATCTTTGTTTGAGGTACCCTTTCAAATGGTAGCGTCAATACGAAGCTTGCTCTCTAAAGCGGAGTTCAAGATTCTCCGGGCCCGAGCTCTATACGTTAGGGACACTTTCTCTATCTAATATACACCTTCTTGACTGAATCTTTAGCCCTGTATAGTGTATAGCCTCTACAGTTCTTGATTGTACCTCCTAGAGTCCTCTGCGACTCAAACTGGACCGAAGACCACACTTAGAACTTTTTGTTTGGTGGCTTTGTTACTCTGTCGCCTTCCAGGTAGTAGAAACAGCCACTGGCAAACGTTTTTCTCAGCGCAGAGGAAAATAGTCGGCCACTTAGAGATGAATGACAAAGCCGTGCTTTATCTGTCAGCCACAGACAGCACTCGCATACGTTCGAGCTTCTAACTCTGATGGTTCTTGAAACTGCCGCTTAGAGGACTTTATTGGACTGAGATAAATTGCACAGTCTCACCTTTAAAGCTGAATAATATTTTTGAATGTCTCCTATCTAATTTATGAAGCTAACCATGGAAGCAATTTAAGCTTCTTGTTCAATTTGGCTAGCTGAACTGCTTGCTCCCAAAGATCCGACATATCGTCGAGAAGTGCTCTAAATCAATACCTTGGCTCAATCTTGGACTAGGTGTTTATGGTTGAACGTTATTATTGCCTTAGAGGCTGTGTTCCACAAAATGAAGTTCTCCGCCTAAGAGAAAGCCGAAATAATCACATACAAGGTTCTCCGAAGGTTTACTCGCTGATTCAACCCCAAACTATTCAAAGTGGTGATTCCATGGCCTCTCAAAGATTTGGCAAGTCCTGCCTTTGACAGTTTTTGGCCATTATCAGGAGAGTGTATGCTTGTCTATTGAGCAAAACGTGCACCTCAAGGCTCCACGAAGTAAGAGACGTTTGATAGATTGCATAGTTTTGCCGAAGTGGCTGTGACTAATCCGCTTTTGAGCATCTTCGGAGTCCATTTCAATATAGAGCGGGCTCGATGCGACTCGACGTGAAAGCAGACTCCGTTCTCCAAAAGGTAGGGTTGTCAAATGCACCCCTGATGCCCTAATACCAACGAACAGAACGGTCGGACAAGCGCCTTGAAAAACCTAAGCTTTGAGCTCGATCAGAACCGTTTCAGTTGGCCTGCCTTTCTCAGAGACTTAGGTACTAAAGTTTGTGATAAATTCTTAAAGGCTGTTAAATATTCAGCTTTCTGCCAAACTTATGTCAAGGCCTATTGACACATACAGCGATACATTTTTGATGAAAATTGTATTTCATTATAAAGTTTGGACTTCGCCATTAAGTGTGAAATACGATATCAATTAAATGGCCGCCTCGGGAAGGATCGCAGTATGCGATTCTTTTGAGGTGATTTTTAAGCACTTTTTCGCACATTTCGGGCGGTATCTCGGCTATAACTTGAGTAATGTTGGTTTTTAATGCGTCTAGAGTTTGGGGACTATTCCCGTAAACACGGTCTTTTGCGAAGCCCCACTGAAAAAATTTAAATCGCATGATCTTGGTGGCCAATTGACGTCGGCAAAACGTGAAATTACGCGACCAGGAAACTTCTGACACAATAAAGACATAATTGGTCCTTTTGTGTGGCACACCGCCTTGTTGGAAGTTTTAATAATTTTGTTCGATTGTTATCCAGCGATCCATTATCGTAAATGGCAAACATTCAGTTAATATTATGACACTTCAAATGACAGATGAGTTTGACAGGTGTCAAATGCCAGCGCTACCAACCACGAAATAAATGACCCTGTATACAGTGCCGGCTCCAGCCAAACTAGCGCCCTGTGCAAGATTTACATAAAGCGCCCTTTTTTCATATTTGCACCCACGCATAAGTCTTTTCCACATCAGCCAGACGGTAGACTTTCAATGAGTTTTTTTTTTTTATTGCAGTATTTTTTGTTTTGAGATCTTTGAACTAGATTCTCTTGTAAAATGTAATTGGATGTGCAAGGAATATACCTACACACCTAGGGTGGAATATTTTGATATTATGTAGGTAAGAAGTGAACTTGCATAGGTCTAGTGGGATTTTTATTTTGCGAAATTTTGAGCTAGATTCTCCTTGAAGTTGCAACATTGCAAGTGACGTGAGTTTATGTGCAAGAAATAATACAGCACAGGTGTGATAGATGTTGTTGTTTTGGGCTTATTTGAACAAGCTTTTTTGTTTAAAATGCAAATGGCTGTATTTGTTCGCGCAAGATAAAATAATTTTTCTTTCCTAGCAATGCGCCCCCAGAACTTGGCGCCCTGTGCATTTGCACATCTTGCACATATGGTTGGTCCGGCCCTGTCTGAAGCAGTATATCGTTCGAACCAGAAGTCCGCAAATTAAAATTTGTTGGGTTTTTTTTATTACCTACTGTCTCGCGAACGCTCCTATCAAAAATTAGACATCCTACATGCCTTGAGAAAGCTTCCCAGCATAGAAAGCGAGGTCTTTCCTGTCGCCCCACCCGCAAAAAAATTAAATCCATGTGAGATAACCTTTCCATAGAAGTTACAAAAGTGTTTAGAAACTCTAGTTTAACCACACTTAGTCGTTCATGTTTTTTTTAGGCGATAAGTACCCACTCCACTTAAGTGGATGTCCTTATCATTGAATCAGTGCGGTCTTTACAAAGCAAGCTAGGTAATATCCTAAAGCCTAAGCCCCTAAGCCTACGCCCGTTTGTAGTCGCCGAAAATTGTCCATTACGTCATAAAGTAAAACAGACATCTCAACAGATGCGGAGCGCAATTAAAGTCCCTGCCTCACATTTCACCCCCACATTCATTTATCAAAATATCCCTCCGGCTGGGAATTAACCCAACAACGGATGCATCCTGGTCAATTTGCCTCCATACAATAAAAATGCGATCTAAAATCTCGAAAATATTACATTACCTACCCAAACAATTTCTGGCCATATGCAGGGCACAAAGAGACTCTCCCCGCCACGACTCACGAGTTGTGACATCCGATATATGTGCAGTGTGCACTCTCTCACAAAAGCCAAAAAATTAATCAATTTTCCAATTTTTGCTTCCTGGCCGCCGTCGCCGTCGTTGACATGATCTCTGATTCGATCAAATAAATATGTATGCACAAACGGCCACCACACACATTGGAGTTTATTTCCCTACATCCCTTTGATTGACATCCTTTTTGGGTTTGCCGAGCCGACAAAGCCCAACAACAAAGAGAAGGGAAAAAAATCCCTCATCCTGTGTTGGCTTGATTTAATGGCGGGTGATAGCAATCAGTAGCGTCGAACTCAATTTAAATAAAAAAACGAAAACCCCCGACCGACGGTAGAATATATTTAGAGTCCTGTTTTAAATGCGCGCGTAAATGTCTGGCAAATTGATGGAAAAAAAAATATATATTTCTCTCTCTTTCGCTTTCTAGCTCCGAGCGATGCCCCGTTCGGAATGGAAGCAGTACTTTTGAATTCGTCAGCGGTGTTCTTGAAATGGAAGGCACCAACGCTCCAACCATATCACGGTAAGTACTCAACTTTGTTTCAATAATCCTCACGGGGGGGAGTATCCTTTTAATTTTTTTTTTTGTGCCATAGAACATCGTGTTCCAATTTAGAGACTCAATTTTCGATTTTTCAGGAATCCTCCTCCACTATCATGTCGTTGTACGTGGCGTCGATATGAAAATGAACATGTCTCGCATCCTCACGAATGTGACAATCGATGCTGGATCACCAACCCTTGTACTGGCAAATCTAACCGAGGGTGTCATGTACACGGTTAGTGTAGCTGGGGGTAATCGCGCTGGCATTGGGCCATATTGTGCGCCGGCAACGCTGCGCTTGGATCCGATTACAAAGCGATTAGATCCGTTTATCAATCAAAGGTGAGTTTGGCTGCATATCCTTTTTTTTTTTTTTAATTTTTGCTGAATTTTATTTTTGCACAACAGATATCCCATTAATCAAGAACACGTGGATGATGTCCTTACCCAGCCATGGTTTATCATATTGCTGGGCACTATTTTGGCTGTGATGATGTTGTCGTTTGGCGCGATGGTGTTTGTCAAAAGGAAACACATGCTGATGAAGCAATCTGCTCTGAATACAATTCGAGGTTAGTTGCATTTATATATTTTATCAGCGCAATTATTTATGGTAGGTGGAGTTGTGGGTCTGTCTCTGTTGTGTTCAGCCTAAAGGGTTAATTGCTGCACTGTAATAAAATATTTGTGCAGCAGTGGATCCTTTTTTTGTTGCCTAAAGTTCAGTCAAATGAACACTGATTACGTTCTGGCTTGTGTGTGAAATTGACTGCGAAATGTGAATACGGAAAATCTGTTTTTTATTATTTGTTTGGTCCTTGTTTTTGATTTTATATGCACACGTAATTTGTGCACAGCTATTAATGGGCATTTATCAATTCAATCAGATGAAAATTAAATCATTGCGGATAGGTGACCTTCGGGGGTGCAAATAGAGATGCAGCTGTTTAAAGAATTAAATTTGAAAAAAGTGCGACACAAGTCATAGTTTGCAACTCGACAGTTCATAGCGAACACCATTGGCAATTCTGTGGTAAACATTTCAGATTTTCTCCGTGACGTCGTCGGCTTTAAAGTTGGCTTCCAATTCCAAGTCTTCTCATTCTAAACATATTTGTTCGGTTGCCTGAATTTGTAAGTTCTTCAACAAACCGGATTTTCTAAGTGAATCCACAGACCTCAAGTCCCCTTCCTGTTTTTTTTTTTTAAAGAACGCAGTTCTTTTCTCACCATCAGACGTTGCACCGAGCTACCTTCTTCTTCAAACAATTTCTGCAGAGGCAATGGCGGCTGTTGAAAACAAACCGCCAGCTTCTACATTCAATAAAACAGTTGGTATAATGTTAAAGCCTTTCAAAAAGCCACTGGCAAAAGTTCGCCCTACTTAAAAAAAGGAAATTATCAGCTTATCAAAGCCCCCATTGGAAAATATGAATATCCTAAAAGCAGACTTTGGAAAAAAACCATCCGCAGAAGCCAGAAGTTATTTTATCGGAATCCTCGGAATGGAAGCTTTTGGAGTTTCAGACAACCACTAAAACGAAAACAGATATCTGAGTGAAAAAATAAGTCAAACCGTGTTTTAACAAAACTACAAGTCGCACAAGAGCCTTTAAACTCTTGTCTAACAAATAGTGAACGACAAATTATAAATATATGCACGATTCACGAGTCTAGACAGGTGCACTTGTAAGTGCTGGCAAATAAAAACAATTCCACATGCAAGTTTATTCAATCCTAGAGTCAATTTCAAGATTTTTATATTTTGGCACTTATCTCCTGTAAAAAAATAAAATTAGTTTTATGTGTGTCTTGAAATTGCAATTTACCTTTCGAGGTATAAAGAAAATTGAAAATATGTACTTTGGAAACATTTGTTTTGTCAAAATTAGTTTCCGAGTAGTATTGAAAGGCAGTCTTAATTCTTAATGTCGAACATTTGATCTTGAAGCCTTGTAGCCTGAGCGCAGTT
Organism: Cheilosia variabilis; assembly: GCA_951230905.1. Classification (NCBI taxonomy): domain Eukaryota; kingdom Metazoa; phylum Arthropoda; class Insecta; order Diptera; family Syrphidae; genus Cheilosia; species Cheilosia variabilis. The sequence continues at coordinate 21,552,908 of OX579680.1, read as the reverse complement.
AAATTTTAGATTGCAAGCTGTATTTCTGGTCTTCAAAAATGGTTAATTAAGCAATCGTTATGGTATGTAATGAGGATATATCTAGAACCACCTTGTTTGCAATATTCGCTGTGGTGGAGTACCCCAAGGTTCAGTTTTCTGGCCAGCACTTTTTCAATGTGTATATAATTTATGCTCTTTGATTTTGAACTGAAATAATTCTTATTTAAGGATGACAACATTTCTGACGAGAACATCAATGGACACATGCAATTAAGAGCCGGGTTGATGACAGCTCTTGGAACGATCTGGGGTGTCACAAGTAGTCACTTTATAGTCTTTTATAACAAAGAAGATTTTTAACTTTCTCCATTACGCAGTAAGAGAAAGATATTGTATTCGTACAAAATTTCGAACTCGAGATGTTAATCAATTCTGACATTACGATGATAGGCGAACTCAAAAAAGCGGGTCGCAAAATGGTGTCCGTCTGTCCGTCTGTCCGTCTGTCTGTATGTCCCGAGCCCTATAGCCTAAGTGGCTGAACGGATTTCGTTCGAACTTCGGATTTAAAGTTTGGGGGCTTTCAGTTTGGGGCCGTTTTTTTTTTTTTTTTGCATGGTAACCTCAATATTAATGGTACTTCCCATACAAAATTTTCATACCAGTTTGATTTGTTCGAAAACGGCTCTAACAATTTCAACAAAAATTTGTGACATTTAAGCTTAAGTGGGTGAAGTTAACATAACTGCATACTCAGTTTTTAGCTACAAAAATCGAATAACGGTACTTTTGAAATTTGGACATATCTCGAAAACGGTCCATACGATTGTAACAAAAATTTATTTCTAAGGTAATATGGTAATTTCGAACTTAATGGAAAACTCAGTTTTTCACTGTATTATCGTAAAAAGGATTTTTGAAAAAAAGTAATTTTTGAAAAATATAGTTTTCCCTAGTTTACCTCAAAACGGCATGATTTTGACCAAAATGCAAACTTAAAGTAATATTGATGTTTTCAAAATTATTGCGTCCTTAATTTTTAATTCGAATCACTGGAAACGCTCAATTTAAAAACTGCTCATATCTCCAAAACCCCATTTTCGATTTCGATAAAACCCTAAAAACCAAGTAACAATGCTTACATCCCGAAAAAAAGATTTGCTTAAATGACTTTGAATTTCAGTCAGACTCGCACTAAATGAGAAAGTTTCGTGCGACCCAGTCGTGCACTTTATTTCAGTCTTACCCAAGGTCGTACACCTCTCTGAACTTGTCCCGCACAGTCTCAATCGGTACATTTCTACTTCAGGACAGCTTGGCAGCAAACAAATAAGGTTGCATTGGCAAGGTCTGTCGCAGGGGGTAGTTTTTGACATGAATATAGTCCACTGTACTAGCAGGCGAACGTTACTTCTTCGAAAGCTGTAAGGTGGACTTTAGTGATGAGGACCTTGTGACACCAGCATTCACAACACGTTAGCGGAGTAGCCATACGCGAATTGTTAGCCCGACTTCACATAAGACTTAAGAAAATTCATGAATAAAATTTAAAACAGCATTAAATAAATAAATAATTTTTTTATTTTTATTTTGATAAAATTAAATTAATGAACTGAATTTTTAAATAATAATCTTAAATAGCTGCGCAGCAGAAATGTTTATTACCACTATCCCTCAGGAATATATGCATAATCAAATACCACATCGTTGGGTATTCTCTCCAAAAATAAATATCAAACAGAAATTCTCTTATTAAATTAATTACGTTCATTGTCAAACACCCACATGCCTTTTGCTACATTTATTCCCCTCAAATTCACCTGGCGAATTTGTATTTACCACCAAAAATGTAAAACTCCACAGGAAGGGCTGGAAAATAAAAAAAAAACTCTAAAATAAATGCCTGTGCTACGAGTGAAAAGTATCCCCTCACTGACCACGTATGTGTTCGTATATGCAGCCCCAATGAGTATTTGTACTAACTGCTTCCGTTTTGTGCAGTTTTTTCATTTTAATTCGTCCTTTTTGCCACTCATTCACGTGCAGTGTTTTCTTTGGCTCTTTTCACTGCTACCATAACCGGCATTCTAGCAGGTAGTGCAGGAAGCAGGACACAGCCGACTGCCGACAGCCATTCCACATAACATGCGACTTGGCTATTTTCACACTGAAGGAAAAGGTGCGCACCAAAAAGTGTATCACACGCGTTGCATTCCCATACTTACTGCATGGGTAGGGTATGCCGAGTACCAATTTACATACACACCGCGTAGCTTTAATAACTTCACAAAATATTCATACGACGACGGATAACGCCAGAGTAAAATTAAATAAAGGTCCGCACAGAGCGGCGAGAACAATTTTTGTAAAGTTTTCCATATATCAGTGGCGCTTTGCTTAATTGCACTTTTGTCTGTTTGATCGCATCCCGCATTCGCTCGGTACCCGTCTACGTCGTTGTCATCATTGTCCTGCCGCCGCCGACGACGACGACGCGCAGGATTTGTGCCTTCCTCTCCAGTGGTAACTGAATGATGATGATGGTTCATTTCCATTTTCATGCGGCACGGGCACGGCCACCCATCTCTCCCCAATCAAAGACCGAGGGAGTAGACATGGTATTTCGTATATATGAACGGCGACCAGGACACTACCCCGTTGTTTATACATTTTCATACAGTTGACAGTCGGACAAATTTTTAATTAAAAAAATATAGGCAAACCAAAAAGCATCCCAAGCGGTTGTGTTTGCCATAAATTTTGAAAAGGAAACTCCGGCAGGAGACTGAAGAATACACGAGTACTTTTCGGGACATATCATCTATGTCAACCTATATTGTTTTTAATAAAAGTTTTCAGCCATTTTTTTTCCATTCTTTGTATAGAAATATTAATTATGACGTTTTGTGTTTTTTTGCTCGTTTTGCAGGCACACATCATTCGAACGATGTCCTCAAAATGCCGAGTCTATCGCGCAATGGGAATGGCTTCTGGTTGGATGCCTCGGCTGGGGGTATGGTGTGGCGTCCCACTACCGGCGATACAATGGACATGCAAAAGGATCAAATCGCCGACTATGCGCCCGTTTGTCTAACAACAACAACACTGCCATCCGACCAGCATCGGAATCAAAGGTATGTACGAGTAGGTATAATAGTCGTTTGGGAGTTGTCAGTGTTCGAGTTGGAATATTGTTCAACGTTATTGTCGAGTTGATGCAGTTTCGAATTCGACTCAAGGCGTGGTTGCTATGGGTTAGTGGGTTTTGGGGAAAACCCGCCCAGCTTGTAATAATTAACAGTTTCCCAAATGTGCACAGACCGATGTGTTTGTGAGTGCAGCATTTACATTTGGTAGCGGAAAATAAATATTCGCATGGTGTTTGGGTATAAAATTACCTGTTGTTGCTTGCTTAATGCCTCCGCAAACCGGCTGTATAATTCGATGAACGGTGTTTGTCCCGAAGGCAAATGAGTATAGGTAGCTACTCGTGTATGCATCTGTTTCGTTGATGTGATTACCATGGCAAAATGTAAATGCAAACTATAATTAAAATTGAATCCAACGGAGGATATGATTTTTTGCACTGCAGCTTCTGGCTAAATTTGCCATACATGTGTGGTTTGTGTTGATGGCTGAGCTAATTAGCTGTAGAGGAGTTTGGAAGATGCTAAGGCTTGGGGTAGCTATGTGAAGGACTTTAAAACCAAGGTGGTTTCATTTCTGTGGATCACAGAAGCAGGTGGAAAGAATTTAAATGCAAAGCTTCTTAAACGCCTTTTGGTGGCGCAATACTGCACTTAAACTTTTGGCTAACTAAATAGACAACCAGTAAACAACCCAGTCTGGCAGCCAATATCGCCTTTGGATGCCAAACTAAGCTGGCTGCTTATTTCGCTGTCAAGGGTACTTAAGGGTGTCTTTGAGGCTACGTCTTCTGACAGAAATAGTTGGCGTTATATGTCTAACAAAGTTCTACCATCTCAGAGTCATTTGTTTGTTACAGTTTTTTTTTCATTAGAGACGACTGGAAAGGACCTTTAATATTATGCCGAGTTCAAGAAACTTTTTCAGGCAGTTATACTTTTATCAAAAGAGATGCTGCAGTAAAAAAAGACCCTTAAGATTTAATTCAGCATTTTTTCGGGGGTTTGAACTTTAAACCCTTCACTCCAATTCAGCACAGAAGCCATTGAACCGCTGACCCAAATTTAGCTCAGTCACTTGTGATAAAAAGGCTCCGGCAGCACCGCCATTCTCATGTCAGTAAGAGAGAAGCTAAACAAAAACTTGGGAAATGTTTCCTCTCAAGATCGTTCGTTTCTTTTTAAAGCTTTTGAAACTGATCAAAATGAAAAGCTCCCTGGCTAAATTGTTCTAGAATTTTAAAGAAAATGCATTCACTAAGCTCCGTCGTCCAGTACACGTAATTCTGTTGCTCAACCTTTTCCTGTTGGTCATGAAAAGTTGGGGGCACTATATTGTAGAGCTTTTTTAAGCTCTTAAGCAGACCTGTCAGGCCCCTTTGGCATTTCTTAAATTGACTAAATGCCAAGCAAATTGTTGCTAAAAATGTCCTCTAATTGACTGGCGTCCAACAGAGTGGATCGCAAAAATATTCTCATCATCGGGTATATTTCTGTCAATATCGGGAATGTTGTAGATTTGAACTTTACTCTACTTAAGGAAATTGCTTAAAACTACCGTCATTGGACTTCAGTTGGTACTCCAAGGGACTATTGGCCTTTGAGTTGATTGGCACTTACCTATCCTACAAGGTATGCTATCAGGAAAGCAAAAACATTCAAGTGCCTAAATTGTTCTTATGTCTATCATTGGGCGCCAGTTTAAAAGTTTCAGTTATCACACCGTTGGGCCCCACTTTAAGAACTGATGGACTATTTCTTGTAATGATACTTAGTATTAGGATGTCTAGGTGCACAACATTTATGCCGAATCCAAATGGATTTAATATAAAATAAAACAATTTTTAGACATTGAAAATGACATAAAACTTTGTAAATATGCTTTCATTGGGCGGTCTTCATTGAGCTCTTCTCATTCAAGCTTCCTACTCACTCAACAATATAGTTTATTTAAAGGAAACGTGAATTTGAAAGCCGATGCACTTTTCAAACGTCTCTTTCGTTGGGCGCCATTCTTAAAAGCTTGATGAAATATAAATTCGTAAGCCTCTCTTCACACCCAACTGTATCTCTCCCACTTATTTGCTGTTTCTGATAGTTCTACCATTTGAACGGACAAGTCAACATTTTCGCATAGCATCGGTCCGAGTTCTGCGATTGATCATTCTTCAGTTGGTGCGACTTAAGCTGAAGTATGAGGTTCTATTCCAGAGCCATCTAGACCACAAAATCAATACCCCAATTAAAAATATATTTTCTTCCTACCAAACACTGCGCCTGCCCTAAAATTTGAAAACAGCAATCTCATCTCATACCATGCGACCCTGGCTAATGTATTTATTTATCACATTCATTAAACCGGCAATTTAAGCGGCTTACCTGTCGTATTGTCCGATAAAAAAAAAACCCCGCCATGTAAGAATATACGAGTCGCACCCCTCAGGGCCATACAATTAAATATTCATTCAGACACTCACACCCACCAATACTGGTCGCTTGTATGACTGTATGTCCACGTCCAGGGTTCCGCTGCGCTATCTGCGCCGAAACACAACGCGTCCAGGACAAAATCACAGCCACTCCGTAAATCGTTTTTAATCCATAGAAAATTATTTTCGCACTCCGATAATCTGGCAATTTATTAATCAAGGGTCGTTTTTTTTTTGCAGATACGTGGGCGAGTATTCAAATATTCCGACGGATTATGCTGAGGTGTCGAGCTTTGGGAAAGCCCCAAGCGAATACGGAGGCAGTACAACGGGCAAACATTCCCCCGCACCATATGCCACGTCGTCGATAGTCGGCACGGGACGGTACCCCAACGAATACAGCAGCGGCTCGACAGGATACCACAGCCAGTCGACTCACCCGCAAAACTACCACCAACAGCAGAGCTATCCAAATTCAATGCAACAACGATTTGGCTACCATCATTCGCCTGTCGGTGGTAATCACCACCATCAACATTCGAATTCATCAAACATCTACCAAACCGCCAACGATATGTACCCAGGTGGGGGTGGCTCGAACCGGTCCACCTATTCGGAGCAGTACTACTATCCCAAGGAAAAGATTCACATAACCGAGAACAAGCTGAACAATATGACAAATTGCCTCACGTTTAACCCACGAACCATTGGACTGCAGCCAACGCCAACAGCCCTGCAACAGGGCAGCCCCATGGGAACAATAAGACGGAACAACAATCGCTTCAAAGTAGCACACCCATCGAATTTCCTCCACCACAACGATGACAATGGCAAACGTGTTGAGGTGCTGCCACCACCGCCACCACCGCAATGCCAGCAGAAATACAATGTCCTTGGGAATGGCGGCGGCAGTATAAATGCGAACAACGCCACCACCACCACCGTGTCGACTGCGTCTTCTGCCAACAAAAGTCTCCTCGACTTCGATTCAACGCTAATGGTCGATTCGGGATTCGGCAACGGCGGCGGCGGTGGAGGAGGCCCGGGCTGCGACAGTGGCTGCGGATCACCTTCCCTGCTGCATGTGCAGGATGAGCAACTTTATATAAAAGTTGGCGAAACCAATCCGCCGGATAATACTTACCTCAATTGGCGGGGCCACCCGACACGGGGCTCATACAATCGCAGCATCGGCGGTGCTAGCAGCAGCATCGGCGGCAGCAGCACCCTAAGCTCTGAGAACAATGACAACGGAGGTGTCGGTGATAATCTAACTGTGGCTGACAATAGACGACGACCAGCGGTTGCGACGACGACACCACTGGCAGCGGTTTCGTCGGCTAACGATAACGATGTGATTTATGCGCCGTCTAGCGATCGGAGTCTTATTAGTTACAATGCCCAGGTGGATAACGTGTGACCTAGCAGTCCTTGCCGAGAGTCGTAGAAGCAACCTGAAGAAGGATTCGCTCACGGGGGATGATTTATTAGGCGCACCCAAAAGCGGTATGGAGAAGGGGTTGTTGAATATTTTGCGAGAAAGGACCTTGATTTCCTTTGTTCGAGGAATTGTTGTATTTTAAGTTCGAAGACTGACGACGAGAGATGCCAGATTTGTGAGCGCGAGCCTGCTTTTTTCCTACACACACAAACAGACACACAGACACACATAATGATCCTAATTTAGAGCCCGATGTGAATCTCTGTCTTTACAAAATATAAACAATTTACTTAGATCCTAGTTAGGCTGATATTACGGACTACCACACAAATGCAAGTTAAATAGATATTCAATTAAAATCTAGTGTACATAGGAATAGGGTATTGCATGTAAGATTTATAAGTTTATTGATTATTGATTGTGAATAAAGAGGACAAATGATATATTGAATGTGGCCACTGCAGCAGGTTGACCTTGTAACTGTATTATAATATAGCAATTAAACTAAACTATATATACTGATCGACTGTGTAACTCTACTTAATAATATTAAACAAATAAAAAGTATAAATCTATTAGAATTCTAATCGCATAGAAGACCAAAGCTGGTTTATCGTATTAATTGTAAACTGTTTACAATGTTAAATATTTCGAATAGAATTAAAGAATAAATTTAATAAAAAAAAACAAATAAACTAGAAACGGATTTGGGTTTTACTTCTTTGGAGTTGTTTCAGGTGCAGGGGCTCAACCGGTTGGTTTTCGTCGATGCTTCTTAAAACCACGCAGTGTGTTGCCAAATAAATAGGGACATTCAGTGATTTTACCGGTTTTGTTGGGAGTTATTGGAATATTTTGGTCCAAGTCTAATTTTAATCTGTTAACAACAGATTTGAAACACCCGTAATAGCAGATAACTAAAGGGTATTTCAATAAGAGCGCTACAAAAGTAAAATAAAAAATAAATTTAAATAAAACAAAAACGGTTTTGGATATCAATGAAATTCTTTATTCCTGTGAAAGTACGTTCGATGCTCGATTTCTTTTGCATGGCCACCACGGGCACGCTTGCAGAAGTCCAGACGCTGAACCCAATTTTCGACGGTTTTCAAGCATAAAACGGCCGATACTGCTGCAATTTCACGTTCGATATTCGTACGAAGTTCATCAATCGTCGCTGGCTTCTTGGCATAGACCATAGACTTGACGTAGCCCCACAGGAAATAGTCTAACGGCGTCAAATCGCACGACCGAGGCGGCCAGGCGACTGGACATTTCGTGAGATAACACGTTCTCCAAACTTGGTTTCCAATAAATTGATTGTGACATTCGCTGTGTGGCTTGTGGCGCCGTCCTGTTGGAACCACATGTCCTCCAAGTCCATATCATCCAATTGGGGCCAAAAATATTCGGTTATCATTGAACGGTAGCGATTCTCATTCACAGTAACGTGCCGGTCTTGATCATCACGGAAGAAGTACGGCCCAATGACGCCACCGGCCCATAAACCACACCAAAACGTAATTTTTTCGGGATGCAATAATGACTCATGGAGTACGTGTGGATTGCTGCCTGACCAATACCGCATATTTTGTTTATTGACGAAGGCATTCAGCCAGAAATGAGCCTCATCGCTGAAGATGATTTTTCAATGAAAATCCGAATCATTTTCAAGTTGTTGCTCAGCCCAATTCACGAACATACGACGCTTCTGGTGGTCAAGCGGCTTCAGTTCTTGCGTCAATTTAATCTTGTAAGGATGTAGGCCAAGATCTTTTCGCAAAATTCGCCACAACGACGTCACAGCGATGCCCAACGCTTAAGAACGACGTGTGAAAGACACATTTGGGCTTTCTTCAACTGAAGCCTCAGCGGCAGCAATATTCTCGATACTACGGGCACTTCTTTGTGTCACTGGCACGGGAACATTTTGTACTGTGCCTGCGGATTCAAATTTTTCCACTAGACGCTCAATTGTTGATTTGCTAGGACGATTATGACGACCATAAATTGGACGTAGCGCTCTTAACGTTGAGGCCACTGACTCCGAATTTCGGTATTGGGTTTTACTTCTTTGGAGTTGTTTCAGGTGCAGGGGCTCAACCGGTTGGTTTTCGTCGATGCTTCTTAAAACCACGCAGTGTGTTGCCAAATAAATAGGGACATTCAGTGATTTTACCGGTTTTGTTGGGAGTTATTGGAATATTTTGGTCCAAGTCTAATTTTAATCTGTTAACAACAGATTTGAAACACCCGTAATAGCAGATAACTAAAGGGTATTTCAATAAGAGCGCTACAAAAGTAAAATAAAAAATAAATTTAAATAAAACAAAAACGGTTTTGGATATCAATGAAATTCTTTATTCCTGTGAAAGTACGTTCGATGCTCGATTTCTTTTGCATGGCCACCACGGGCACGCTTGCAGAAGTCCAGACGCTGAACCCAATTTTCGACGGTTTTCAAGCATAAAACGGCCGATACTGCTGCAATTTCACGTTCGATATTCGTACGAAGTTCATCAATCGTCGCTGGCTTCTTGGCATAGACCATAGACTTGACGTAGCCCCACAGGAAATAGTCTAACGGCGTCAAATCGCACGACCGAGGCGGCCAGGCGACTGGACATTTCGTGAGATAACACGTTCTCCAAACTTGGTTTCCAATAAATTGATTGTGACATTCGCTGTGTGGCTTGTGGCGCCGTCCTGTTGGAACCACATGTCCTCCAAGTCCATATCATCCAATTGGGGCCAAAAATATTCGGTTATCATTGAACGGTAGCGATTCTCATTCACAGTAACGTGCCGGTCTTGATCATCACGGAAGAAGTACGGCCCAATGACGCCACCGGCCCATAAACCACACCAAAACGTAATTTTTTCGGGATGCAATAATGACTCATGGAGTACGTGTGGATTGCTGCCTGACCAATACCGCATATTTTGTTTATTGACGAAGGCATTCAGCCAGAAATGAGCCTCATCGCTGAAGATGATTCCGAATCATTTTCAAGTTGTTGCTCAGCCCAATTCACGAACATACGACGCTTCTGGTGGTCAAGCAACTTCAGTTCTTGCGTCAATTTGATCTTGTAAGGATGTAGGCCAAGATCTTTTCGCAAAATTCGCCACAACGACGTCACAGAGATACCCAACGCTTGAGAACGACGTGTGAAAGACACATTTGGGCTTTCTTCAACTGAAGCCTCAGCGGCAGCAATATTCTCGACACTACGGGCACTTCTTTGTCTCACTGGTACGGGAACATTTTGTACTGTACCTGTGGATTCAAATTTTTCCACTAGACGTCCAATTGTTGATCTGCTAGGACGATTATGACGACCATAAATTGGACGTAGCGCTCTTAACGTTGAGGCCACTGACTCCGAATTTCGGTAGTAAATTTTAATAATTTCGACTCATTGTTGGCTCGTATATCTTTCCATCATGAAATGGCAAACCTTACTGAAGAGAAATGTCAAAAGAGCGGCAAGAAATTCGGCGTCGTTTGCTGTCCCTGTCGCTCTACTTTTGCAGCGTCCCTGTTGAAAAACCCTTTATTTCAAAAAGGAGTCAAAACTGGTCAATAACGCAATAAAAAATGCGACGAAAACCACCGTCGAAAGCCCTTAAAAAACTCGTAAAAGAATCCTTCCAAAAACGCAATAAAATACCTGAAAGACGCTTTTCTGACTAGTGAAGTATGAGTGTGTGTGTACGATTCTCATGCGTACCCACTTACGAGTTCAGATTCCACTCTATTAATAGACAGCAAAATTCCTTTTTCATACATACCATATCGACTTCCTTTCCAATTCATTGATTGGATAATTACTTTCCGAAATATATATATACCGATACGAGTGCCAGCCTGCCATACCAACCCCTCTGGCCAACAAATCTCTATTAAGTCACTTTCACGGTGACAGCAACACCACAGCTATCCCAAATTACTGTTCCTGACATCGACTGATTTCAACAGCCCATACCCCACGGACATTTATCTCACTCGAGCACCCCAATTACTCTCATTGATTTTGACATATAATTCGCACACACACTCACACTCGCTGGTAAACATTTTAATCATCGAAACAGCAGATCTGACCCAAACTCCTCACCCACCCCGCCAGCTAGTCGCAGAGCTTCCAGCGTCATTACATTGCCGATGCCATAATTTATAGATAACCCGACGAAATTTGTTGAATAGATCTATACGAAGCCATTGAAGGTCCCCTTTCGTCCACAGAGGTGCTGTACACTCGGTTTAGCATATGTGCGATGTGTGCACTACTGGCAAACATCCTTCTACATCCTTTTCGGATATCCCGAATATAAACGAATATACGGCGAGTGAGATGACAAAAAAAAATAGAAAGGATTCCCCGAAAAAATGCATCCATGTGGAAGGTGTTAAATCATCCGGAAATATTGCCTAATGGATAGTTAACACGATTTTTGCCTTAGAGCCAGGTCGGATCATCGATGTCGGCGCACACTGGGGCCAGACAAATTTTAAGTCCTGCGTTTGTCCCTTTTTCATGCGAAATCCATTCGAAAATAGAAAAGAGGAAAAGTACCTTCGAAATGGAGAGGAATTGTAAGCGAGATAAGCCACTATGGCGACCGCTATCTCCCCTTAAAAAGAAGGTCTGCTCTGAAGGTCTGGTTCTTTAACAAGGCTTAGCAGGGGATACAGATCCACATATCAGAATCTTCATAAATCATAAATTTCTATGCCGTCGCTGGTTTTATGTGTGCTCTTTGATAGTGCTATTTATTCGAAAGTAAGACCCCGGTATCTTTTCGAAAGATGTATTTATTTGGGGCCCAGTTTCCGATAAGGAAGCGCATAGACTCGCCGTATTTGCGAAGGAATGGAGGCGACCTACTCTTTGTGTAAAGAATCCTTCTGACTTCTGAGTCATTGGAGAACTAACAACTTGACCTTAGTGGGAGCCAATCAGTCCGTTAGTATTCATCGCGAAGGAGGAAGGATCAAATCCACTCGCGTTTAGTCAATAGGCCACTCGTTCCTAAACCGCACATAACTTATTTAATTAAAGCTGACCCATGGGTCAGATAATCGATTCTGGGATGGAAATTAGTCAACTAGAGTTGTACGAATGGACTTGGGAGGGGGCTTTGAACGTATGGTCAGGCGGCAGTTCGTTTGTGGCGGGGGATGAATTTAAAGCATCAAGTAATTTTCGAGACCCTTGTTTACATTTTAATTGCTGCATCTAAAATCTCAATGGAACTCTGTGGGCTGGAAAATTGGGCGAGTTAATACAGTAACGGCTGCTAATTAGATATGAGTGGGTAGATCTCTTTGCAGAGGCTTTGCACTTTCAAACGTAAAGTTAAGTCAACTGAAAAAGGACTTCATTTGGGAATGGTCGGTTTGTTTGAACCTAATTCGCTTGAACGTAGATCGAAGATGATATCGTACATTTTGGACTGAAAGCAGCTCTCTTTTCAAAGTTGGACCTTGCGCTATCAGAAATGTTTCGATGGTAGGAATGTAGAATGCCGTACAACTCACGTATCAGTATTTCGTATTTTCATATGACAAAAACATGGCGCAGTTGCTTAGTGGTTAGTGTGTTGAACTGCTAACCGAGGGATTCCAGGTTCGATCCCCGGCAAACGCAAATTACGTCTTACGGTTTTTTCTGTGTCAACTCTCGCGAACGTCTGACAAACATTCGAGAGTATAACTGCCATGAAAGAGCTTCTCAATTGGCCGTCTGAACTCGGCATAAAATTGTAAATCCTTTTCATTTGTTCCAAAAATGAAAAACTCACACAAAACGATTGTGTTTGTTAAAAGCTACTCTTATGGACCTGTTGCTCCTCCTTTTTATTTTGTATAATACGTTGTAAAGGTACCAGATGCAATACGTTGTTTAATTTTTGAATTGAGTTGATTTTTAATCCGCGATACTCAAAATATTCAACTACCGCGATAAAAGTTTAAAAAGTGCTTCAAGAACAAGCCAAAAAAAAAATCCCGAACTCCACCGAAAAACGCTTAAAAATGCACCAAAAAATACCCCAAAAAATTTTACTTAAAGCGACGAAAAACGCCACAAAAAACACTAAGAAAACCGATCTGAGAAACATCTTGAAAAAGCATATAATCGACCCAAAGGAAGAACTGAAAAACCGATTCAAAAGTACCCGAAAACCCACCTTAAAAATGTTTCGAAAAGTGTATAAAAATGAGTTCAAAAGTCGACCCGAAAAACGCTTCAGAAGTGCTTAATAAAACTACGCTGGGACACTAGAAAAAAACGTTACAAAAAACACCACAAAAAACCCATCAAAACACATCACACATCCAAAAACATACGTAATGAAAATCTTTTTAAAATCGACCCAAAGGGGGCACCAAAAAACGCTTCAAAAGCGACCCGAAAAACCACATAAAAAATGCTCCGAAAAGTGCATAAAAAACCGTCCAAAAGTCGACCCAAAAAACGCTTCAGAAGTGCTTATGAAAATTACGATAGGGCACTTGGAAAAACGTAAAAAAATGCCTCGAAAAAAACCCTCAAAAACGTTACGTATCTAAAAAAACACGCCATGAAAAACATTTCAAAATCAATCAAAAGGGCGCGCCGAAAAACGCGTCAAAAGCGACCCAAGAAAACACAGTAAAATCGCTGCGAAAAGTTCATTAAGAACAACACAAAAGTCGCACCGAAAAACGCTTTGAAAGCTTTTAAACAAAAATTAGGACGCTAGGAAAAAGATTACAAAAAACGCCGCGAAAAAAACCTTCGAAAAACGATCAAAAACACGCAATAAAAAAATAGATCAGGAAAAACGCTTTAAAAATGCTCAAAAGTAGCCCAACAAAATAGCATGGAAGACAACTGGAAAAACTTATAACACTCCCCAAAAGACATCGCGAACACCGCCCCACAAATCGACCCGAAAAACGCCACAGTTTTCCTTTAAATATTTGCTTAAGCTTCCTCTAGACGTTTGCATTTTGTTCTTCTGCGTGGGTTTGGCGAACCGCACGCAATTCCTCCACCGACATCTGCCGCAACGTCAAGCTTCTCACAAAAACTTATATAGACGCACTAGGACTCTCAAATCAACTTTGATTTGAAACGAAATCTTCTTCCGGGAGCTCGAAGCAAACAAAATGCGAATCGACTGGGTTGTTAGGCATCTCGTCTTAGGCTCCCTGCGAGTTTTTCGCTGGTTTTTGTGAAGCTGACAGAGTTGCAGTTCAGTTTATATCCATGTGGTATACAACAGAGTCAGCCATTTTGAGTTCACAGTTTATTAAGTGCGCCATTCTGCATAATATGTTACATTCATTTCAAAACCTCTTCCAAGCGCGATTTACAAACCTTAAATTGCTTCTGCAGCGTATGTTGATTAATATGCAAAAGTTGAAATCGTTTTTAGTCGAAAAATACCGTCAAAAGTGCGAACAACCTTTCTCTGTCAACTTCGCCTGATGGGAACGTAACCTTTCCCCTGACATCCAAATACTGGAGGCAATATTTTTGATTTATTTTTCTCATATTGTCGCCATTCACAATACACGACACACGCATTTGAGAGAACCATTTCCATTTGTAATATCCAATTCTCTGCCAAAGGAGTCCATAAATAACTGTCACCATGTTTATTTCACTTTCAAACTAGGCCAAGCGATGGGATAATATGAAAACTTTCCACTCTGCACCACATCGCCCGCCATGTGGTCTCGCACATATGATTTCAGAAGACGAACAAAAAAATCAGCTCCGTCAAGGCAAAACACCACCTTAAAGACAACACTCCGCAACAAATTTACATCCATCAGCGACACGAAATGGCCTCCATTATTAATATTATTACACACATTATGAACTCGAAGGCGAACGCCGAACAACATAAATCTTGTCAGAAATTGCCATTCTGCTGGCAGCAGCATCAACATAATCACAAGATGAACGAACAAAAATGGAAAACATATACCACGTGTATTCGTTCTAATCCGTGGATGGTGGCTCACCGAGAGACGCGCTAACACCCCAGAACCCACATCAGGAAGCACCTCCAACTGTGTTGGTTACAACATTATTTTTTCCACTAGCCGCGGAGTCGGAGCGGAATATTAGCTCTTCTAACCAGGATTGCAAGGCACCCCGAAGCCACTCACCCGCACCCACTGTGACAGAACTGCACAGCGAATGGAAGTCCTTCAAGGAGGAGAACTTTCTGAAGATGATTTTCATTATGGCAATAAAGCGTCATAACCAAAAGTGGATATGAATTTATCTTGGGGGTCGTTTACCATGAACCAGTTGTATGCAGCACGACGACGACGTTGACCGACCACAGTATTAAGCCTGTGTATCCTTTTTGTTATTACATTTGGCAAGGACTTAGGAAATTCACTTTTTGTTGTTGCCCTCTCGTAAGTACGCGCGTAAACAATATTCTGGGGATAAGGCTGTTGGCTGGATGAGTGAATGAACCAGAGGAATGCCCTGCAAGTTGGCAAATACTCCAAGGACCTGAGTTTGGTGCGTGCGGCGTGCCCTTTCATCCTTTATTGCCTGGAAACACCGAAATTGCTGGGCAAAATTAATTCAGAGCATGAACAAGTTATTAAACGGACGGCACAAGGACAATGCGAGGGTTGTGCGGTGCCACCCGATTGGCCGTGTTTGTGTGTCGCTCGTCCTTCCATAAGGTCGTATGATGGATTCAATGTAATTAAAAGAATCAAAGATGAGGGTGACTAATAACATGACATGATTAACTAAAAGCGGATTACACAGACAGGACACTAAGGGGGCAGAAAAGAAAGCCACCCTTGCCGACCATCTCGGGCAAAGGTAAGAAAAGTAAGTCCTGCCTGAGCCGTAATGATGATAGATTCGACGATGAAGACACCAAGAAGTTAATCGCCTTTTCGGTGCTTCTTTTTTTCTTTTTTGTTTGTTGTTCGTCGAAAGATGATTACTCCGGTTATTAGCTGTAATTGGATTTTTAATTATTTGTTGAACTTTTTCGACTCTTTGCCGTAACAATTACAATTATTGCCCACGTATCACATTATCGTCCTGGCTGAGTTGCTCCATCGATTCGCTGAATGGGGGAAGATTACGGCTTGGTTATCATTTTAATTATTAGCGATTAATTTTGCGCTTGTTCGCTGGGCAGGCGTTGTAAATCACGATCGTCCTGGACTCGTCGCTGATGAAAGGCTGCGATTTGGCCGGTTTTAATTTCCGTAATCTTTGGCTCTGATTTATCTGCACGGAATAATTCAAAGCAGCACAAAGACAATTATTAATCAATTTGGGGTCGGGGTTTAGGTGAGGAAAGGATAACAACAACTTGGGCAGACCAGTGGGGTTATGGACAACAAAGGGCGCCATGCCGGGGTATAAGAGTGGTGACGCTGCCTCGGTTGATAAATGATTGAAGCTAAATTCCCAGATTTGACAATCGAGATACTGCTTCCAGAGGTTTTAAATTGCTGGCTGCTGGCTGTTTGATTATGTTTACTGTTAGTTGGATCCTTTGCATTCCAGATTACCAGAGTCATTCGTTGAAAATTCAGAACGGATGATTACTTTGTATCGTCCGCAAGGAAGGGATGTATGGCTGGAATATTGTTTGGCTTTCGTATACACTGCAGGGAAATCGATATTTTGATTGAAGTCTGCAGCAATTGAATCGTTTCGTCTATTTGCCAAGAATTCGGGTAAACAATGTCGACTATAACTGTGCTGGGAGAAGTAATACAATTTTGCAGTTTCTGAATGGGAGCGGTTTGACTAATGAGAATGTAATTATAAAAGTGGGTGAAAAACGTAAAAAAATATTTTTTTTTCAAAAGTTCCAAATCGCTGTAAAAACTATTTAGGGTAGTTCTTACGTGAACGCGATTACTAAATATATTAAAAACATTCAACAAAAGTGTCTAAAAGTGGGTGAAAAACGTATAAAAATATTTTTTTTCAAAAAGTTCCAAATCGCTGTAAAAACTGTTTAGGATAGTTCTTACGTTAACGCGATTACTAAATATATCAGAGACGTTCATCAAAAGTGTCTAAAAGTGGGTGAAAAACGTAAAAAAATATTTTTTTTCAAAAAGTTCCAAATCGCTGTAAAAACTATTTAGGATAGTTCTTACGTTAACGCGATTACTAAATATATTAGAAACGTTCATCAAAAGTGTATAAAAGTGGGTGAAAAACGTAAAAAAATATTTTTTTTCAAAAAGTTCCAAATTGCTGTAAAAACTGTTTAGGATAGTTCTTACGTTAACGCGATTACTAAATATATTAGAAACGTTCATCAAAAGTGTCTAAAAGTGGGTAAAAAACGTAAAAAAATATTTTTTTTTCAAAAGTTCCAAATCGCTGTAAAAACTGTTTAGGATAGTTCTTACGTAAATGCGATTACTAAATAAATTAAAAACAATCAACAAAAGTGTCTAAAAGTGGGTGAAAAACGTAAAAAAATATTTTTTTTCAAAAAGTTCCAAATCGCTGTAAAAACTGTTTAGGATAGTTCTTACGTTAACGCGATTACTAAATATATCAGAGACGTTCATCAAAAGTGTCTAAAAGTGGGTGAAAAACGTAAAAAAATATTTTTTTTCAAAAAGTTCCAAATCGCTGTAAAAACTATTTAGGATAGTTCTTACGTTAACGCGATTACTAAATATATTAGAAACGTTCATCAAAAGTGTATAAAAGTGGGTGAAAAACGTAAAAAAATATTTTTTTTCAAAAAGTTCCAAATTGCTGTAAAAACTGTTTAGGATAGTTCTTACGTTAACGCGATTACTAAATATATTAGAAACGTTCATCAAAAGTGTCTAAAAGTGGGTGAAAAACGTAAAAAAATATTTTTTTTTCAAAAGTTCCAAATCGCTGTAAAAACTGTTTAGGATAGTTCTTACGTAAATGCGATTACTAAATAAATTAAAAACAATCAACAAAAGTGTCTAAAAGTGGGTGAAAAACGTAAAAAAATATTTTTTTTCAAAAAGTTCCAAATCGCTGTAAAAACTGTTTAGGATAGTTCTTACGTTAACGCGATTACTAAATATATCAGAGACGTTCATCAAAAGTGTCTAAAAGTGGGTGAAAAACGTAAAAAAATATTTTTTTTCAAAAAGTTCCAAATCGCTGTAAAAACTGTTTAGGATAGTTCTTACGTTAACGCGATTACTAAATATATCAGAGACGTTCATCAAAAGTGTCTAAAAGTGGGTGAAAAACGTAAAAAAATATTTTTTTTCAAAAAGTTCCAAATCGCTGTAAAAACTGTTTAGGATAGTTCTTACGTTAACGCGATTACTAAATATATTAGAGACGTTCATCAAAAGTGTCTAAAAGTGGGTGAAAAACGTAAAAAAATATTTTTTTTCCAAAAGTTCCAAATCGCTGTAAAAACTATTTAGGATAGTTCTTACGTTAACGCGATTACTAAATATATTAGAAACGTTCATCAAAAGTGTCTAAAAGTGGGTGAAAAACGTAAAAAAATATTTTTTTTCAAAAAGTTCCAAATCGCTGTAAAAACTGTTTAGGATAGTTCTTACGTTAACGCGATTACTAAATATATTAGAAACGTTCATCAAAAGTGTCTAAAAGTGGGTGAAAAACGTAAAAAAATATTTTTTTTCAAAAAGTTCCAAATCGCTGTAAAAACTGTTTAGGATAGTTCTTACGTTAACGCGATTACTAAATATATCAGAGACGTTCATCAAAAGTGTCTAAAAGTGGGTGAAAAACGTAAAAAAATATTTTTTTTCAAAAAGTTCCAAATCGCTGTAAAAACTGTTTAGGATAGTTCTTACGTTAACGCGATTACTAAATATATCAGAGACGTTCATCAAAAGTGTCTAAAAGTGGGTGAAAAACGTAAAAAAATATTTTTTTTCAAAAAGTTCCAAATCGCTGTAAAAACTGTTTAGGATAGTTCTTACGTTAACGCGATTACTAAATATATCAGAGACGTTCATCAAAAGTGTCTAAAAGTGGGTGAAAAACGTAAAAAAATATTTTTTTTCAAAAAGTTCCAAATCGCTGTAAAAACTGTTTAGGATAGTTCTTACGTTAACGCGATTACTAAATATATTAGAGACGTTCATCAAAAGTGTCTAAAAGTGGGTGAAAAACGTAAAAAAATATTTTTTTTCAAAAAGTTCCAAATCGCTGTAAAAACTGTTTAGGATAGTTCTTACGTTAACGCGATTACTAAATATATCAGAGACGTTCATCAAAAGTGTCTAAAAGTGGGTGAAAAACGTAAAAAAATATTTTTTTTCAAAAAGTTCCAAATCGCTGTAAAAACTGTTTAGGATAGTTCTTACGTTAACGCGATTACTAAATATATCAGAGACGTTCATCAAAAGTGTCTAAAAGTGGGTGAAAAACGTAAAAAAATATTTTTTTTCAAAAAGTTCCAAATCGCTGTAAAAACTATTTAGGATAGTTCTTACGTTAACGCGATTACTAAATATATTAGAAACGTTCATCAAAAGTGTATAAAAGTGGGTGAAAAACGTAAAAAAATATTTTTTTTCAAAAAGTTCCAAATTGCTGTAAAAACTGTTTAGGATAGTTCTTACGTTAACGCGATTACTAAATATATTAGAAACGTTCATCAAAAGTGTCTAAAAGTGGGTGAAAAACGTAAAAAAATATTTTTTTTCAAAAAGTTCCAAATCGCTGTAAAAACTATTTAGGGTAGTTCTTACGTTAACGCGATTACTAAATATATTAGAAACGTTCATCAAAAGTGTCTAAAAGTGGGTGAAAAACGTAAAAAAAATTTTTTTTTCAAAAAGTTCCAAATTGCTGTAAAAACTGTTTAGGATAGTTCTTACGTTAACGCGATTACTAAATATATCAGAGACGTTCATCAAAAGTGTCTAAAAGTGGGTGAAAAACGTAAAAAAAATATTTTTTTTCAAAAAGTTCCAAATCGCTGTAAAAACTATTTAGGATAGTTCTTACGTTAACGCGATTACTAAATATATTAGAAACGTTCATCAACAGTGTCTAAAAGTGGGTGAAAAACGTAAAAAAATATTTTTTTTCAAAAAGTTCCAAATTGCTGTAAAAACTATTACTAAATATATTAAAAACATTCAACAAAAGTGTCTAAAAGTGGGTGAAAAACGTATAAAAATATTTTTTTTCCAAAAGTTCCAAATCGCTGTAAAAACTATTTAGGGTAGTTCTTACGTTAACGCGATTACTAAATATATTAGAAACGTTCATCAAAAGTGTCTAAAAGTGGGTGAAAAACGTAAAAAAATATTTTTTTTCAAAAAGTTCCAAATCGCTGTAAAAACTGTTTAGGATAGTTCTTACGTTAACGCGATTACTAAATATATCAGAGACGTTCATCAAAAGTGTCTAAAAGTGGGTGAAAAACGTAAAAAAATATTTTTTTTCAAAAAGTTCCAAATCGCTGTAAAAACTGTTTAGGATAGTTCTTACGTTAACGCGATTACTAAATATATCAGAGACGTTCATCAAAAGTGTCTAAAAGTGGGTGAAAAACATAAAAAAATATTTTTTTTCAAAAAGTTCCAAATCGCTGTAAAAAATATTTAGGATAGTTCTTACGTTAACGCGATTACTAAATATATTAGAAACGTTCATCAAAAGTGTCTAAAAGTGGGTGAAAAACGTAAAAAAATATTTTTTTTCAAAAAGTTCCAAATCGCTGTAAAAACTGTTTAGGATAGTTCTTACGTTAACGCGATTACTAAATATATCAGAGACGTTCATCAAAAGTGTCTAAAAGTGGGTGAAAAACGTAAAAAAATATTTTTTTTCAAAAAGTTCCAAATCGCTGTTAAAACTATATAGGATAGTTCTTACGTTAACGCGATTACTAAATATATTAGAAACGTTCATCAAAAGTGTCTAAAAGTAAGTTTTTAAAGCGATTTGGAACTTTTTGAAAAAAAAGTATTTTTTTACGTTTTTCACCCACTTTTAGACACTTTTGATGAACGTTTCTAATATATTTAGTAATCGCGTTAACGTAAGAACTATCCTAAATAGTTTTTACAGCGATTTGGAACTTTTTGAAAAAAAATATTTTTTTACGTTTTTCACCCACTTTTAGACACTTTTGTTGAATGTTTTTAATATATTTAGTAATCGCGTTCACGTAAGAACTATCCTAAATAGTTTTTACAGCGATTTGGAACTTTTTGAAAAAAAGTATTTTTTTACGTTTTTCACCCACTTTTAGACACTTTTGATGAACGTCTTTGATATATTTAGTAATCGCGTTAACGTAAGAACTATCCTAAATAGCTTTTACAGCGATTTGGAACTTTTGGAAAAAAAATATTTTTTTACGTTTTTCACCCACTTTTAGACACTTTTGATGAACGTTTCTAATATATTTATTAATCGCGTTAACGTAAGAACTATCCTAAATAGTTTTTACAGCGATTTGGAACATTTTGAAAAAAAATATTTTTTTTACGTTTTTCACCCACTTTTAGACACTTTTGTTGATTGTTTCTAATATATTTAGTAATCGCATTCACGTAAGAACTATCCTAAACAGTTTTTACAGCGATTTGGAACATTTTGAAAAAAAATATTTTTTTACGTTTTTCACCCACTTTTAGACACTTTTGTTGATTGTTTCTAATATATTTAGTAATCGCATTCACGTAAGAACTATCCTAAACAGTTTTTACAGCGATTTGGAACTTTTTGAAAAAAAATATTTTTTTACGTTTTTCACCCACTTTTAGACACTTTTGATGAACATCTCTAATATATTTAGTAATCGCGTTAACGTAAGAACTATCCTAAACAGTTTTTACAGCGATTTGGAACTTTTTGAAAAAAAATATTTTTTTACGTTTTTCACCCACTTTTAGACACTTTTGATGAACGTTTCTAATATATTAAGTAATCGCGTTAACGTAAGAACTATCCTAAATAGTTTTTACAGCGATTTAGAACTTTTTGAAAAAAAATATTTTTTTACGTTTTTCACCCACTTTTAGACACTTTTGTTGATTGTTTCTAATATATTTAGTAATCGCATTCACGTAAGAACTATCCTAAACAGTTTTTACAGCGATTTGGAACTTTTTGAAAAAAAATATTTTTTTACGTTTTTCACCCACTTTTAGACACTTTTGATGAACGTTTCTAATATATTTAGTAATCGCGTTAACGTAAGAACTATCCTAAATAGTTTTTACAGCGATTTGGAACTTTTTGAAAAGAAATATTTTTTTACGTTTTTCACCCACTTTTAGACACTTTTGTTGATTGTTTCTAATATATTTAGTAACCGCGTTAACGTAAGAACTATCCTAAACAGTTTTTACAGCGATTTGGAACTTTTTGAAAAAAAATATTTTTTTACGTTTTTCACCCACTTTTAGACACTTTTGATGAACGTCTCTAATATATTTAGTAATCGCGTTAACGTAAGAACTATCCTAAATAGTTTTTACAGCGATTTGGAACTTTTTGAAAAAAAATATTTTTTTACGTTTTTCACCCACTTTTAGACACTTTTGTTGATTGTTTCTAATATATTTAGTAATCGCATTCACGTAAGAACTATCCTAAACAGTTTTTACAGCGATTTGGAACTTTTTGAAAAAAAATATTTTTTTACGTTTTTCACCCACTTTTAGACACTTTTGATGAACGTCTCTAATATATTTAGTAATCGCGTTAACGTAAGAACTATCCTAAATAGTTTTTACAGCGATTTGGAACATTTTGAAAAAAAATATTTTTTTACGTTTTTCACCCACTTTTAGACACTTTTGTTGATTGTTTCTAATATATTTAGTAATCGCATTCACGTAAGAACTATCCTAAACAGTTTTTACAGCGATTTGGAACTTTTTGAAAAAAAATATTTTTTTACGTTTTTCACCCACTTTTAGACACTTTTGATGAACGTCTCTAATATATTTAGTAATCGCGTTAACGTAAGAACTATCCTAAACACTTTTTACAGCGATTTGGAACTTTTTGAAAAAAAATATTTTTTTACGTTTTTCACCCACTTTTAGACACTTTTGTTGATTGTTTCTAATATATTTAGTAATCGCATTCACGTAAGAACTATCCTAAACAGTTTTTACAGCGATTTGGAACTTTTTGAAAAAAAATATTTTTTTACGTTTTTCACCCACTCTTAGACACTTTTGATGAACGTCTCTAATATATTTAGTAATCGCGTTAACGTAAGAACTATCCTAAACAGTTTTTACAGCGATTTGGAACTTTTTGAAAAAAAATATTTTTTTTACGTTTTTCACCCACTTTTAGACACTTTTGATGAACGTCTCTGATATATTTAGTAATCGCGTTAACGTAAGAACTATCCTAAATAGTTTTTACAGCGATTTGGAACTTTTTGAAAAAAAATATTTTTTTACGTTTTTCACCCACTTTTAGACACTTTTGATGAACGTCTCTGATATATTTAGTAATCGCGTTAACGTAAGAACTATCCTAAACAGTTTTTACAGCGATTTGGAACTTTTTGAAAAAAAATATTTTTTTACGTTTTTCACCCACTTTTAGACACTTTTGATGAACGTCTCTAATATATTTAGTAATCGCGTTAACGTAAGAACTATCCTAAACAGTTTTTACAGCGATTTGGAACTTTTTGAAAAAAAATATTTTTTTTACGTTTTTCATCCACTTTTAGACACTTTTGATGAACGTCTCTGATATATTTAGTATTCGCGTTAACGTAAGAACTATCCTAAATAGTTTTTATAGCGATTTGGAACTTTTTGAAAAAAAATATTTTTTTACGTTTTTCACCCACTTTTAGACACTTTTGATGAACGTCTCTAATATATTTAGTAATCGCGTTAACGTAAGAACTATCCTAAACAGTTTTTACAGCGATTTGGAACTTTTTGAAAAAAAATATTTTTTTACGTTTTTCACCCACTTTTAGACACTTTTGATGAACGTCTCTAATATATTTAGTAATCGCGTTAACGTAAGAACTACCCTAAATAGTTTTTACAGCGATTTGGAACTTTTTGAAAAAAAATATTTTTTTACGTTTTTCACCCACTTTTAGACACTTTTGTTGATTGTTTCACGCCACTTATCGGGTCCAAAACTATCCTACCTTTCAAGCCAACCAATTAGCCCTACACATTTAAATCCATTGGTAAAATACGCAGCAAATATATTTATTTCTCACCAAATATAGATACAAATGATGAATATAATTATCCCTAACTTCAGAAATAATTGATTCGTCATTTAAACTTGGATCCTTTACCTCATCCCCCTCACGTTTCGTTTTTGTTTTTTTACAGTCAGTCGGGTTTTTGGTTTTACTTTTTTTATTTACGCTTTTATTTTCGCTCAATGGCGAGCAGCGGATAACATCGTTAAACTTGTTAAATTTCTATGAAATATTGCTGATTTAGTTGTTACAAAAGGGGACTTTGGAGTCGAATTTGTTGAATTTGTGGTTGCTTCATTGAAATTTTCTTAAAAGCTGAGTGTATGCTCCGAACAAATAACACCACCTAGTATGAAAGCATGCACTTGTCTTGCTTATGAATAATAAATCCATAAATATATGCAGTGTTTACGAATTCTGTCACTAAAAGTCACTTCTTGTAGGATTACACTTCAGTGTCTCTTAATCCCGTCCAAGTACGAGTCATCTCATCTGAAAAAAATTACAAATAACTGAAATAGCGACAATCAACTGTACGGGGGTGGTCGCGATGATTAAGAAAAATCTCTGCCAAGCAAGTGCATCATTGTGACGATGATAAACGCACACGTAATGGTGTTGGGCCACGCTCGTAAATCAATCATCAAGTTGATTGATAACTTTAAACGCTAGAAATCCCATCGACATGCGAGCTTTTAGATCAAACGTAGGTTGAGTTTGTAGATAAATAATCTTCCACCCAGAGCAACAATATACATTCGCCCTAAGTGAATTTGGTTTGCTCGAAAAAGGTCCTTCATCATCGGGGCTATTGCTCCGTCATCAAGGGTGGCTTATCCAAATACACCGGACATTTGTTGTTAACAATTGAAATCAAGACGATGAATGAGCGATGCACGGCAACCGATGGAGCAGAAATCGTGGAGATACCGGCTAAGCAGAAACACAAGTCCCCATATAACTTTTTGAAGGACAATAGTCCGTCTAGCCTGATTGTTCAATTAAATCAAATTGACTCAAGTCACTAATTTATCATTCTGCTATAGCGCCTCAGGAAGCGACGTTCACCCTTTTTTATGATAGAAGATATAGAATAGTGGCGACAATACAGGCCCACTCCATTATCCCCCAAACACAATTGAGCGGTGGCCCTGTGCCACTGCACTCGCCTTTAAAGCTTAAAGCCTTACGTATTCTGTTTCGTTACAAATGGCAGTGAAAAGCAAAGGGAAAAACACTTTCAAACTCTTTGTCGGTTTTACGGTCGTCGCGTCGTTCGTCGCTTGATGAATTAATCTCAGAGAAAAAGGACTTTTCATCATTTGCATCCGTTCGTTCAGTTGTGTGGATTCGGTGCGGACTCTGTCTCTGCGCTTTGTGTGTATACAAAAGCGGACGAAAAATGTGAGATAATTTGCTTTGGCAGTTTGTTGTAATCTTTCCATGATGTCTGGCACGAAAAATGTCCTGCGACATTGAACGTCCTCACTAGGTACATCGCCAGCCATAGAGTACTTTTTTCTAGGTTGGATCAAGGACCAAGAATGTGTGTGTCCATATATGGAGGTGGAAGAAAAACAGCAACCACCGCACCAGAGTTGTTCTTGTTATCTTTGTACCATCTGGCGTGTTCGGGTCCATTGAAAGTGATTGAGAGCAGCAAATGAGCCGGGAACAATTGAATCCCCTTTTTTGCATTCAGCAGCAACTTGCCCTCCTTCGCTGTGGATCTGTGTATAGCTTGTTCTCGTTTCCCATTTTCTGTGTAGTGGACGATGTTGAGTGAGATTATGTGCGAGCATACAATAGCGAGCCTTTTGGAGTCCTCCAACTCCGTGTACAACACATGCTGACCTATGATTCTTTTGTGAAATATTTCGGTCATCTACTTTTTAAGTTGGGTAAGCGCAACCGGCATTGTACTATATACATCTTTTGAGCTATGAGGAGATTTGCAATTGAATGTGCGCGCACCCTTCACAGAACAGGGGGACCCAGTTCAGACGTGAGTTGGTCATGCTGTTATTTTTCAAATTATCCTTGAAGTTGGGGTTGTTTTTTTTTTTTTTTCATTTAAGCTTATTAGCATGTAATGAATGCTTTGTGATTGGAGTGTAGTTGGGCGAGTGGGTTACCATTTTATTTCACATATTCTCGGTGAATGTGAGTATCAATGGGGATGAAATGCTCGGGCGCTTTTGAATAGTACCCTAGTTCGAGGGGATACTACTTCGCAATTTATTGGAAGAGATTCCATGGGTCTGTTTTAGTTGTAAGGGAAATTTATTTGAGCTCTATTTGGAAGGATTTGGGACGACGTCTCTGTTTTTATGCTCGTTTTAATTTTGACATGAAAATTGATTGGCAAAGTTTGTGCCGAACTTCTTCAGCGGATTACTGCAATCGAAAATGGCTGCGAAATGACCACACAGTTTGAATATGCTTCAAAGTACCAAAACGAATTTTTAAGCTGCAGACGTGGAAGAAATGGAAGTTTCTCCGTAAGAAAGGGGATCCTTTATGCCATAGCCGGAAGTAGATATGGTTTTTTTAGGCTGCTAAAAACAAGCGAATTCGACTTAAATTCATGGTCTTAATTCAAAATGTTTTAGGGAAGGGCCATATTTGCCGCACTCACTCCATTTGCTCTTTAACTAATGGTTATTTCATATAAAAAATGTTTCTTCAAATATTTGCGACGGCAAATTGACAGCCAAGAATGGAATTTTCGAAACCTCTTCTCTAAGCTTGAAATGGCTATTGATTTTCGAAATCATTACTAACGCTGGACCGTCGATATTCTGTCACCATCAGATCTGAATTCTAAGCCTGGGGTGGGATTCTGTAAGATGGAAACGTTCAGTCGTTTTCGTTTCGAAATTTTATTAGCGCGAAATTCGTTTTCTTTGCTTCATGTAGCCCCAAAAACGAAAAACATTTTCGTTTTTGGATATGTATAGCTTCTCAAACTTTAACTTTTTTGTCACACAGTTTCTTACACCCTTGCGAACGTGAGTAAGAAAACGAAAGCAGTTATATGAAGCAAATTTTCGCCTTCGCGTTAAATCCTTCGTTTTTTGAAATGCGAAAGTGGTTTTCGTTTCGTTTTGCACAGAATCCCACCCTTGGATACCTGAATATCCATATACCACTTATAAAAATTATAACTACTATCACGATCCTAGGTATCTGTTGACAATAAAATCAACTCCCAGTACAACTTGATACCCTCATTCTCTCAAAAAGGTCATATCAGAGTCCCAGCGGGTTGTGTATAGTTGCATTCGAAGTGGATGAGCATAAATCTTCTTTTAAATTGATGTGCACATCTCCCTACCCTTGTGCGATTTTTCTTCATTTCAACAACAAGTGAAGTGATGCGGAAATTGCATAGGCAACGCGATTACAATGGCAAATCATCTCTGAGTCTTAATCTCATTGGGCTTGAAATTGGAACCCCACGGCGAGGATATAAGAAGAGAACCTTCAATAATTTTTATTTTATGAAATCGCATGAGGAGTTTCGAGTTTTATTAAATTTTTGCAAGAGAGTGAGGAATCTGTGATTGCATTGTTCGAAAACTATACAGTGGAAAATATCACCCGCATAGTTCATTCGGGCTTCCAAAAGAGTGCTTCAAAAAATGAAAATATTTCTTTCGTCTTCGAAAATGTATAGAAATTGATGTCGGTGGTTGGGAAATGATTGGTCTTACGCTATTTTTTTTTACAAAAATGTGTGTTCGTGAGGTTGTATACACGCAGACAAAATTACTTATTTAAAATCAACCAACTTTCGGTTAAAATCTACCAAGCAATCATAATACTAAGTACAGATCCTACAGAGTAAGTAGATTACAAATAATCGAGTCAACTTGTTCAAGGAAACTCGGTTAAAAATAACCGATTTATAACTTTCCCCCAAATTGTCTCGGTCGTAAATAACAATTTAAGGGCCGGTCTGTTCACAGCAGCGTTGCCAGACGGTCGAAATATTTCCCCCCAGACTGATCTGAAAAACCCCCAGATTTAGCTATTTTCTAAAAAAAATTTAAGATTAAATACAAAGACACAAGTTTACAGATTTAAAAAGATTTTTTTAATGTATACGTATTTAAAAAAAAAAAAGGAAGTGAATTCAGCTTTCAAGATTTAATAAGAAAAACTTAGCTAATAAGTAAAAATAATCAACTTTGATAAATAAGTCCTAAAATATAGTTGTCTCGTTGTCTTCATCTTTGTTTTTGTACATCTGCTCATGAACATTTTGATCATTTGATCGAAAGGGGTAAAATTGATACATCCCGATCCAGGAACAATCACAAATTGGTTTTGGCAAAGAAAGTCTCGCACTATTTATTGTTTCTTATAGGATTGTGAACTTTTCGCAAATGCAATAGTAAGTAATGTATGTAGCTTTAGATAGGGGTTTATCAATATCCTGGCACCAATGAATATTGGAATGCGTTAGATTGGAATTGGCATAAATGGAACATGAATTTATTTGGTTTGTTGGTATTGCTTAATAGCTTTTAATGTTCACTTACGATACTTTTTAGTGAGAAGAAAAAAATAATTGAACGCAATTACAAAAAAAGAAACCCCAGATTTCCCCCTAAATAATTTCTCCCCCAGATTTCCCCCGTCGGTCAAAAAAACCCCTAAAATCCCCTGGGGGGAAACCCCCCAACTGGCAACGCTGGTTCACAGCTAGTTAAATCCGTGGTTAGGTTACCATCGATTTAACGTAGGTTTAACATGGGTTGAACGATTTTTCACTTCGGTCACCAAAGCACAGCTTTGCGACAAATCGTTCCACTTTCACATTTTTTTTGTTTTCCGTGCTCGTTTGTTTTTGATAAGTAATTTTTTTAGGGTATTTATTTTCAGTAATCTAACTAAACGCAAAATTTGTTTAGCACAAGAATGTCATAATGATGAATGACACCGGCGTTTTTTTAAGAACTGAAAAATAAAATCTTGTCGTGAGACAATAAGCAGTTGTTTAAAAACAAAACCGAATTAAAGCCATAACTAATAAGATTTTACAAATGGATCATCTCAATTTATTCAGCGACCGTCGCAATTTTCTCATTCTTTCAATATTTGCTCCAATGAATGAGTGCGCTTTATCTATGCTTTATTTATGAATTATGAGAGCCGTCATCGGCCAAAACATAAAATAATATTCTTTCTCGCATCCATTATTGTGTTACCGTTACTCTTACCTTCAATAGACTGGAGTGTACCGTATTCTATACATCTGTCAGTTTATATATACGTTTATTGTATTATTTGTATTTTTTCCCCACAATATTGTAAATATAAAGAGTTGTTGGGCCTTACCAACAACCAAACCGTAAACTCGAGTTTAACTAATTTCGAAACTAACTATAGTTTCGACTTTTAATTTCTAGGTACCAACAATCGAAGTAATCGGAACAGTGACTACATCTGACTTTATAGCAAAATTATAGCAGTATAACTCAAAAGCGTTATAATTTGTTTCTGCGCTTTAAAATAATTTGCTGAAATTGGCAGTTGGTCGTATTTTGAGTGAAATATAAAAGATGGTTTGACACAGTCAACTAGGTATTAGTTCTCGCATTGCCTGCGTCCAATTTAAGCTGCGGCTTCTCTTTATTTGCTGTCCATTTAATATTTCATATCTATTTCATATTTATTTATTACAAAGACTGATTTTTAAACTTTAATAATGGGTTAGACTCGACTTTCTTCGGATCGAAAGTTACAGTCTCGATTATCTTAAAGTCGAAGATAACTTGATTATTGGTACACAATTTATTTTAATTTCGACTATTGCCCTAAAGTCGAGTCTAAATTTGGTTGTTAGTAAGGTTGGTTGTGTATAGCAGATGCGTCAAAATTAATACCTACGCAGTCCTTAAAAAAACTTGAACAAACGAAATTCCAGAAAATCATTGGTTAAGTCTCATTAACCGCTCCAAATCGGCTGGTTATCGATTTCTCTGGTTAACTAACCAAAACACCGATTCTCTGGTTAGTATTTTGCTAAACGAACACATTCGATGATTACCAGCTGAAATAACCGACGATTAAAGATGGCCAAGATGGAACAAACCGGCCCTAAGTCTGTGGAATTTAACAAACTGGTTGATATTAATCTAGAAATTTTGTTGATAGCAACTGATAAATTGTGTCTTTTTAACAGTTGCATTTAACCTTGGGTAGTATTTAACAAGGAATACTCGTTTTTTTCAACAGAGATTTCGTCAATTTTAACCCATTTTTTTTTTTAAAATCAAATTGGATCATCTGTATGTATATGTGGCCGCTTGAATTCTGTATCACATTAAAAATGTATCCCAGTCTTTCTTACAGTTGAAGGATCAGTCTTATAGTTTTTAACAAGGAATACTCGGTTTTTTCAACAGATACAGAGATTTCGAGTTAAAGTTGCAATTTTACAACGTCGGTCTTTGGCGTCAAATTCAGCAATGGACAGTGGGATACTTCATATAGGCAGCCTAATAGACCCAGGTTATTTTAAACTTCGTCGCATGAATATTAGCACATTTCTGGAGGATGTTTTTAAGTTTTGTAAGAAATTTTGAATTTTCAGAATCCATCAAAGGTTTTGGAGTCTTCAAGCTGGGACGACATGTCACCTTTGTTGTGTAAGTAAGGAAACCTACTATCATTTTGATATCAAAGCTTTTCAGCTTAAAAGACTACCTTGATTTGTTGTGGACCCTTAAGCTGTTTTAGGTAATCGAAGTGATTCCCAAGACTTGGTTGTGATTTTAGGAATGCGCCAGAAAGGTAATTTATTTATTATTTATCTTGAATTGTTATAAAATGAATTCTGTTAGAGTTTAACTGGGTAGAATAATAAGGGGCAAAATAATAATAATAAAAATGTAATTTTTCCCCAAGCCCCGGGACTTACCCAGATCTCATTTCATTATTTTGGGATAAATCTAGCAGTTTATTGAAGACGTGCAGGCCTGATTTAGATTCAATCCGACTTAGGCGAATGGTTCATAGTGCTGTCTGACCGTCCGTGCGGGTATGTGGATGTCAACGTCTTTTATCGTAGATTGTAGAATCATGCCCAACCATTATTGAATAGCGTTAAGTTCCCCTTACACTTTTTCCAATTGACTTTGGTATTTGGACCAAATCTCAGCAGCTTTTGCTGTATTTTGAAAAACTCCCACGGAGGCACAAGTACACAACTTGTTTATCCAAATGTCCCCGTTAATGCCAAGTACGTCTTAAGATTAGAACGACAGAATTGCTAGACCAACTTCGTCGCAGTAACAGATTTGCACCAAAACACCGGCACATTTACAGTTTTTTTCAAAATTGCTAAGAAGGCTATACGTCAAAGCCAATTACACCACGAAATAAATAATATCAAATGAAACGTATTTTATTTTTGCAACATAATGGAAGGCACCTACAATTTAATGTCGAATTGAACTGCTGAATTCAGAACCATATTCAGCACAGTTATACTAAAAATTTGTCAGACGTTCGCAATTATGTGGTGCAGTGAAAGAGACCTTAAAAAGTTGTTTTTGTTTTTCCGGGATTCGAACCTACTGACCAGTGACCACTGACCACTGAGGCACTGATCAACATTGGTAACAAATATATTTTCGTGAGAATTGCAAGTGAGACCCTTTTCGACCTGACCTCCTGCCGAAGTTGCTCCCTCCACTGTAAATAGCCATAATTAGGCAGGGTGACGGGTTTATCTCGTTGCACCGAGAAAGGTCTTAGACCTATCTGTATTGGGCTCATGTTTTTTCACAGATCCGAGCTTATAATATTTTTTAACTCCGAATTATCGGAACATCCGAAAGTATAACTGTCATGAAAGAGCTTCTCAATTGGCCGTTTGGACTCGGCATAAAATTGTAGATCCCTTACATTCGTCCCAAAAATAAAAAAACTCACACAAAACGAGTGTTTGTGAGAAGCTATGTCTAGGGTCCCTACGGACTTATTGCGCCAACTATTTATTCTACTCCGAACCGTCAGATCTTTTGATTTACGCTCACTGTTTTTAAAGTGCACTCGTAAATCGGGCAGAGAAGCAGCAACACAATGAACAAGCCATCGCTGTAAGGAGGCTATATATCTACATCAGGCTAGACATCAGTTTAAGGCTTAAAAGGCGTCGTAGGATCGATATCCCCAAATAAAAATGTTCAACTAAGTTTGAAAGTTCGATAATTATTCGCAGGACTAGGAAGCAAAGGAAGATTGCGAAACTGGCTCAATCAATGATCTATACCGAAGACCATGCAAAGAATGTTTGAAAGTTTTGAACCAATTCCTTTAAACAAACTGAAGTGGGACGGATGTCTTATGAATAAAATGGTGAACGAGTATTAATATACCAAGTTCTTCGGACCTAAAATACAAGAATTTGTTTCAGTCGATTCAACGTGATGTGCTCACATTTAAGTTTGCTGCGTTCTCCCCTATCATTTCCACCATTATTGAAATTTAAATTGAATCACACCACCCGATTTAGGAAAAAAAAAAAAAATTCAAATTCATGATATTCACTCCGATAAATCAATTCAAGTTGAACGAGAAACAATCGTCCTTTGAATATTTCACGGATTGAGAAATATTCCTAACGCTTGCCTGCCATGCGCCTCGAAATCACTGCGGAGGTTTGCCCACCGTATATATGCGGCAGAAGTAACCCCTCATTTAAATTTGATTTGAATTCGATTACGACGCACCGTTTTGCCCGAGGCCAAAAAACAGAAGAGCAACATTCGTCTACGCCAAATCACTGTTCATGATAAATTTGCATGACTTTAAGAACTCCCATCGCCTAGATTGGCAGCATATACCAAGAGTTAACCAAAAAGTTTCATCTTACCGTTGACACAGCATCTTGTGCGAGAGATAACTCCAAGACATGTGTAATTAATGTAGAAGATGTGGCAGACAAATCCATCATTCGATATCACCCAGATGTCACACATCAAAGTTCCCATTTATCTAGACCTAAATACCCAGGTAAGATAAGCGTAACCTATTTGCTCCCTTTCACAGACAACAAAAAGCGCCTGGCACAAAGCCGACTTCTTTAGAAGAAATAGTTGTAAATATAAAGGACACGACAGACGACACACAATATCGAGAGCATCACCTCTCTCTCTCTCTGTATGGCACAGAGAGACGACAAGGAGACGACAAAAAACCGGCAGTGACGAAATGAATGATGATAATGAAAATGCGATTTTCATTATCACACAAAGGCGGAACCAACTCTCAAGTCTAATCAATTTACTCTCTAGCTTTACACAGGGTCTTGGTCTTCGATCTGACTAAATGTTAAAGTTTCCTTTCGTTCCGTACAAGTCCGAGGCCACCCCTGCCTGTGGTAGGGCGTTCTAGTCCCATTGTGAGCGTGTATTGTATTATTGTAAGTAATTCATTTCGTTTCGATTCTACCCTCACAGAAGCTCAGTGCGATAAATAGAAGACAGAAAACACATTCCAATTTGGAAAAGAGCGTTTTTCTCTTGCGTCTTTTTGAAGTGTTACCGCACCAGAGTGTGCAGTCCCTTTTCCTTGGCGTGGATACCTGCCGGCAGATTTTTTTGATTGAAATCATTTCAAACTGAACTGAATAGATTACCATCCCCCCGATGGAAAATCACAGAAGAACGTCTTTGGAAAGCCAAAAGCCAAGTCAAAGACCAAGAGGAGGAAAGTCATCATCATTATCGTCGTCAGTGAAAAATCACTTGAAATCCCCAAAATCAATGGAAGAGGAAGTGGGATTGGCCACTGGCACTACAACCACCCATCGCATTCATGGCCTCCACCCCTGGTTGAGCAACTCGCTAAATAAGCATTGAAAGAGCTCTTCGAGCCGCATGGTGAGTGAAGGCACATTCAGTGCAGTGATTGTGGCATTCCCCGACCAGATTGATATGGACGGCGAATGACTCTTACTTTGTGTTTCTTTTGATTTTTACTTTTCAGTTTTACCCTCGTTTCGGCTTTAAGTAATAAGTTTTGTGGGACGTATGCTCGTCTCTGTACTTTGACTATAGTGGGGTCGGAGTGATACCTTTGATTAAACCTGTAACTTATGGCTATTTGTTTGGGTGCATGGTACTGATGGGTGCTAAGTAAAGGGTCGTACAGTATTAAATCGTACTTTCAAAAAAGGCAAATAATCTAAATTCAATTTGCAAAGTTTTTATTACCTAAATCGCAAAATGAGAGAAATGAACCCTTAGCGGTAAACAAATGATGAGAGTGAATTCATATTAAGTTGCGTAACCAAACCAATACTACCTAACTCTATCCCATTACGATATTGGTCTCGATAATGTGAATCCCTTAGTAAAAGCTGTTTGGACTGAAATACTTATAGGGTAATATGTATTGAGATAGAGGAAACTTTGAGCTTCTACGATATAAGAAAAACCTATGCACCGTATGCACTAAGCTAAATGAAAATAAACTGACTGGTAGAAAAGAAAGTGCTGCCAAATAGGTCTATTCGGCAAAATTTTGTATACATTTGTTCTGGGATTTAGTCGCGTAATTTATGAAACGAGTCGTCGAAACGATTGAACTAAACGATATCATTTTTAGTTTACTTCATATAACATCATCGTCGCATCGTTCAATCGAATCGTTTATCGTTCTCGTTTTGAGCAGTTCGAACATGACTGTAAATAAACTTTGACAACTTAAAAATCATAAAAATGTATGGAAATTGTTTTTTTTTTTTTTTGTAATTTGTTTATTTTTCTTCGTTGTTATTGATCGATATGAAATTGGGAACTTAATGCAAAAATGGATAGTTAGCAAGTAATATGGTCTCTACAAAGATCAAGATGCAAGTATGCAAACACTTATCTACGAAGCCAAACAACAGCTAGTAGTGTGAAAAAGCAAGATTCGCCCAAGAAGTTTGGAATTTTTTATGAACTACACATTAAACGGATGCACAAGAGTGTTCTAAGAAGCTTTATTGCTAAGGAACTAATTGTAACAGAGAATTCAATGAATGCTATTTTATGATTGTATTACTGCATGAAATTATAAAACAAATAAATTAAATTAACTTGATATTCAAAAAAGAAATGCAACCACCATCTTTTTGCAAAGAATGCGTTCTATTACAACTTCGATAAAAGTAATAACATTAAACGATGATCGTCCAATCGTTTCAACGAATATTGTTTTTTTTTTTTGTTACACGAAGTAGAAGCATCGTCGAGACGATGTCGTTCGATCGTTTTGTGCTTACGTGATTAGAGCCCTGGGGTGGGATTCTGTAAAAAACGAAACGAAAACCACTTTCACATTTCAAAAAACGAAAGAAATCATGCGAAAGCGAAAAGTTGCTTCATGTAACTCCTAACGTTTTCTTAAGGTTTAAGAGGCTGTGTGACAACAAAATTAGAGTTTGGAAATCTCAGTATGTCGTTTTATTTTCGTCAAGTTATTTTGAAAACTATCAGCTGACAATTGAAAATATTTTGTTTGTTGAATTTGATTGTTGACAAAGGCGGACGGTTGGAATAAAAATGTAAGCTAAATAAATAAGTTATAATTCTTAAGCTGTTTGAATTTATTGTTTATATGTAATAGGACTTCAACAACAAAAAAATATTGATCGAATGCATGGAGTACCTCTAATGTTGAGGAAAGTTTCGAAATAGGAGGCACGTATGTATTTCGTGTACCTGTATGCAAATTAACATTGTCCAGCACATACTTAAAGGCGGATTTATTCAATCTAAAACGTTGAACAAAACTAAAAGCAAAAATTAACTTTTAAACTAAGAACTAAATTAAAATATACCAACCTTTTGTCAGGTAATGAGAGAGGATTTGAACAATCCCGCAGATTTTTTCTAACTTTTCTTAAGTTCACTTGTTTATTTTGAACTTCACTTTCGTCGCTATCACTGGTCAACAAATAATAGTGTGCTAGCATTTCTAATAAAATTTTCTGCACAATCAAACAACACCAAATTCAAAAAGAATAAATCGGAAAATCATAAACGTCAAGAAAATAGCTGTCGTTTGTTTTCTTTCGTGGAGACGATAAAATCTGTTAATTTTTAAGGTTACATGAAGCAAGAAAAGCGAAAACGTCAAGGAAAATGTGTTCGTTTTTTTTTCGCGCCCACGAGAATTTCTTTCGTTTTTTATGTTACATGAAGCAAACCGTTCGTGCGCACGAAAACGTGTTATCGTTTTCGCCTTACAGAATGCCGGCCCTGTTATTCTGTTATGAATTTTCATACAAAAGTTATAACTGCCAAAAAATCGTTTACGGCCTCTGGAATTGGTAGGTATTCTGGTGGAATATTTTTTATGAATTCTGTTAAAAATCATAACGGAATAAAAGACAGAATTTTGTGAATTATTACATAAACGATTTTTATTAAGTAAAAGGCTTTGGATTAAAATGGATCTTCATATGTATAATGCTTCGTCACCGAAGTGCTTACAAAAAGAGATAAATGTAATAGATGTGTATAAACAATAATAAAAATAATAAATAATAATAATAAACAATAATTGAAAATAATTTAGCCGAAAATACCGACCGCTTTTGCTGGAACTACGATTAAACAGTAATCCATTTGATAAATAAATTTATTCCGACAAACAAATGGAAAACAAAAAATTTCAAAACAATTTAAAATTAATAAAAAAATGTAAATTCAATGTTTAGACAAAAATTAAATTATAATTAAAATAAATTATTAATAACATAGGTATTAAATATTGAAAACAAAAAATTTTGAAATGATTTATCAAGTCTTCTTTAGAATTATTATTCCTCTTTAAAATTATTTCTTCTATAAAAATTACTAATTCCGTCTTTTACGTCCGTTTTCCTCCTTAGTCCTTTCTTGAATGCCACTATGAATCCCTATTCTCCTCCTTTCCCCTCAGCGCCAGTGATGTCGCCGTCTCTTTCCCTCCCCAGCTTCTCCTTTTATTCCGCTACAAAAGAAAACTATGTTCATTGAAAAATGGGAAATTCAATTAAAAAAAATAAATATTAAGATTAAGTTAAAAATTTAACAAACCAATTTGAAAAAATCACAAATTACAAATGAAAAAATAAAGTATTCTCTATATCTCTGCTTTAAAAAATTCTGCAAACAATAAAAAATGTTTGAAAAATGTTAAAAAGCGAGCGCTTTTTGCAGAATTTTTTAAAATTAATTTTGACCCTTCCAGAATTTTGACCGCAACCCGAAAATGCGATTTAATTTTATTTTTAAACAATAAACGTTTCACAGCATTTTTTTATTTTCTCCCCATTTTTAAGTTCGTCCTTCGATTTCCCCTTTTTTCATTCTAAAAGCGGCAAAATTGGCCAAAATTGGGGCTTTTCCCCTCAATCTGGGATCACTGGGAATGGATTGCTTGTCCGATATAAGTCCATCGCTTCATATGTACATCCCTGCTGGGGTAGGCACTCAAGTCTCAAGTCTTTGCAAAGTCAAAGTAAGGCGCCATTTAATCCGTGATTGGTACATTCCCAAAGTATACTTCTGTAAGGTTCCCTGAGTGACTTGAAAACTTAAATCTCTACTTGTCCGTATTAGACCACTTCCACCTACCTACGTAGATTACTTTCTACCACCTTCGTCTTTTATTTGGCTAATTGCATCACAACCATAAATGCCTACGCTGACTTCAGAAAAAAAAAACACTTCCAGCCTTTTAGTTGCTTGCTTCATTCGGTAATCTGTTTTTCAGGCTCTTTTCAAGATTTCTGGAAGAACTTTATCAGTTGGTGCACAAAACACAACTCCACCGGCTGCGCTACACTCTTAAAGAGTCTTGCAATAGACTTGCAAAATACTATTAATGAAACCATTTAGAGTAGTTAAACATTCATGTCGCCCTTAATTAGAACTTATTTCGAATGCAAACCAAAGTATGTACTGGGGCGCTCGATTCCCCTGATATTCATATCATAGCCTCTTCTGCAAGTTATACGCGTTAAACGGAAATAATGTAAAATAAAATATTAATCACTCGCTCCAAATGGGAATTAACAATTTTCCACCGATTTGTTACAATTATCAGATACAAAATGGAAAAAAACAACTCCCCCTCCACCATTTGTCAACATTTCGGATAAGTTTCGCTGTGTTTTCGCACTAAAATTTCCATGAATATTAACACTAATTAAAAACCGCACCCAAAATATTGCCCACCTACATCAGAGCACGCATCGCGCCTATTCATTTCAGTTGGGGGATTATTAATTGGCCACTGCCAATGTGCGTCGAAACAATGAGTGAATTTAAACACACATTTCAAATGGGTTTTGTGTTAGACCACCGAACCGTGGAGCCGATAACGTCCGCACGGTACTTATAATCGGTGGCATCCCGAGCATAATGTGTGTTTACGGCTTTAATGGCACTCACACATACCTATAATCGAATCGACCCCCTCAATCGTAAACCCTTTCGTTCGGCACAAGGTAGATTCGCATTAAATGAGATTCAAAGCGGCGGAGGTCTGACTGACATATTTATTGCGGTCGTTAAATTTAGACGAGCAGTCCTTTTCGCACCATGGACCATGTGTGTATTTGTCTGCCGTAAGGTAACGTTAGGACTTTCGATAGTTGGGAATGCCGAAAAGGATGCTCTCTGGCAGAAAGTAATAACCCGAAAAGTTTTCTTACTGTTGTTCTTCTTCCGACAATCAGTGGCGGAGGATAGTTTTGACCATACATACTCGTACCTCGCCACACTGGTAACACTTTCGGTCCATTAGCGGCGGTTGGACATGATTGCGCCCGTACATATTGAGAAAGACACTCATCTCCCGGGTGATGTGGTCAGTCACTGGTAATTAGCTCTTCTAACGAGAAAAGTTTTATGTCTCCGGTGGGATTACTGAAACATGTTGGCAACCATGAGTCCTTTCTATTTTCTATCGGATAGGATCGTGAAGTGACCCGAACACCGCACATGAAAGGAGAAAATATCATTTAGCTGGGAATAAGTTTACGTTTTTTTTCTTTTCGCTCTACGTCCTTGCTGATGCGGGTGAGAACGGACATAGGAAAACATATTAATACAGTGCAACTCTTTGGAACAAAACGTCATTGTTTCTTAAATTACATTTTGCAAAGGATTAATAACGGATGTGTTGTTGCGGGCGTGGGAGCTGTAATGAACTTTAATGGTGGTCTCGTTGTGATTATGGGGGATAATGTGAAAAATAATTGCTTTCGGAAATGAATACCGCGGTGGATGAATGGGTGTATGGATTTTCTGATCTAAGAGCTTCTTTATGATGTCGTGGCGCTGATGAAAAATTAAACTTTTGAATACACTTGCTAATTGAATGGAAGGCAACGAGTAGCAGTGGATCAGGACGGTATACTCGGAGAATGAAAGACCGGGTGCCAGGTCAAGCTTCTCTTAATTCGTACCCGCTTGCGAGCTATAATTTTAGAACTTGCCATAGTTGGGAGCGTAGTACTCTGTCTTTTAATTCAGTGAGACTGTTGCCCATTCAGAGAATATATATCCTTACTTTTTAAGACTTTGTAAATTTGTTTCGATTGCTAGGTGTTTGCTCGAAACAGGATCAAGAACTTAGGCATGAAAAGAGTTGCGTGGTGATTAAGGTGGAGATCTTAGCTGAAAGTACATCACAGATACCTTCTATAGCTTTGAAATGTCTTGGCCTTCCTTCTTTTATGGCGAAGTTCATTTATGAACAAAGATTTCAAGTTATAAATCGCCTTCGAAGTTTTTTTTTTCAGTTGAATTGGCCTCTGAGTGGTATGTTACTGATATACAGACAAATGTTACAGGTTGACGGAGTTAACTTGGAGTTTTAACTTTGGAGCTTTAGAGTCATTTTAGCTCCTTTTTGAACGCCTGGACGGACTGAACATTTTAAAAGTCAGTAATGAAAATGTTTTACGATTAAATTATAATTTATATATTTGTAAAGTATGAAAAAGGAAAGAAAATATTAAGTTTGGAATGGGTGTCTTTTTTTGGACTCTTTCTGAAAATTTTCAGAGGTAACACCAGTGATGCCAGATCGTTGGTAATTACCCATTTTGTGGGCATTTTTCCTTTTAAAATGAGCTAAAAGGGCGTTTTTTTATCTCTTGGAACAAGAGTGTTGGACTGTACTATGTTTATGAAATATACACGAATTATTAATTTACAAAATTTATTTACTTACATTCTAAGAAAAATAGCTTCTTAAATCGACCTTCTCCACAAGCACATTTGATGTAGAATGATTATTTGTACCATTTTTTAAATAAAACAAAAACGGTTTTGGATATCAATGAAATTCTTTATTCCTGTTAAAGTACGTTCGATGCTCGATTTCTTTTGCATGGCCACCACGGGCACGCTTGCAGGAGTCCAGACGCTGAACCCAATTGTCGACGGTTTTCAAGCATAAATCGGCCGATACTGCTGCAATTTCACGTTCGATATTCGTACGAAGTTCATCAATCGTCGCTGGCTTCTTGGCATAGACCATAGACTTGACGTAGCCCCACAGGAAATGGTCTAACGGCGTCAAATCGCACGACCGAGGCGGCCAGGCGACTGGACATTTCGTGAGATAACACGTTCTCCAAACTTGGTTTCCAATAAATTGATTGTGACATTCGCTGTGTGGCTTGTGGCGCCGTCCTGTTGGAACCACATGTCCTCCAAGTCCATATCATCCAATTGGGGCCAAAAATATTCGGTTATCATTGAACGGTAGCGATTCCCATTCACAGTAACGTGCCGGTCTTGATCATCACGAAAGAAGTACGGCCCAATGACGCCGACGGCCCATAAACCACACCAAACCGTAATTTTTTCGAGATGCAATGATGACTCATGGAGTACGTGTGGATTGCTGCCTGACCAATACCGCATATTTTGTTTATTGACGAAGGCATTCAGCCAGAAATGAGCCTCATCGCTGAAGATGATTTTTCAATGAAAATCCGAATCACTTTCAAGTTGTTGCTCAGCCCAATTCACGAACATACGACGCTTCTGGTGGTCAAGCGGCTTCAGTTCTTGCGTCAATTTAATCTTGTAAGGATGTAGGCCAAGATCTTTTCGCAAAATTCGCCACAACGACGTCACAGCGATGCCCAACGCTTAACGTTTGGGCTTTCTTCAACTGAAGCCTCAGAGGCAGCAATATTCTCGATACTACGGGCACTTCTTTGTCTCACTGGTACGGGAACATTTTGTACTGTGCCTGTGGATTCAAATTTTTCCACTAGACGTCCAATTGTTGATCTGCTAGGACGATTATGACGACCATAAATTGGACGTAGCGCTCTTAACGTTGAGGCCACTGACTCCGAATTTCGGCAGTAGATTTTAATAATTTAATTAAATTTAATTCGGCGTCGTTTGCTATCCCTGTCGCTCTACTTTTGTAGCGTCCCTGTTGAAAAACCCTTTATTATAGAGTTGCGATTTTCCGAGTTCGAACAGTTTCACTTTAGAATCGAGTTTCATAGTAGGGCCCCTGGTCGTTTTCACAGTTGTTGCACCGAGCGTAATACGGGCCCATAACATAAAAATAAAACCGTTCACATATTTTACGGGGGCCTTTTGGGCTTGTTCATAGAAATGGAAAGAGATCAGCATTGGACCGGGTTACCCTAGTACAAATTTCATTCATGCTCAAGATCTTCAAGTGGTATATTGTTACAGGTCTCGGGTGTTTAAAAATAAGGCCAGCTTAGTTATTCGACAAATATGGAGTTAGAAGTTGTTGCTCATCGGTTCGCTTGACTTTTAGTTTGGCTTTCTTGCGTAGTGGCCATTTTGAGACCCAAATTGTCAGGCATACTTGTGTGGTATAAGATTGGCAGAAAATAATTCCTTCTCCTGATCTAGATCGATCTTCTGAATCCAGGTGGCAGTTCGTGCTCGATTTGCACCAACAAATTGATTCTGTTAAAATCTAGATAATTTTTTCTGGATCTCTATTTCAGAGTTGGTTGGGATTTATCACTAAAAATACGTTTTAAATTGACAGCTAGTTATTGTTTCCAATTTAGGTAAGTTTTGCGACAGCATTAAGACACTTTTCCTATACAAAGTTTTGTTTATTTATAGCTTTCCGAAGAATTAATTAATTTTTATTATTTCTAACCAATTTCTGTTTGTATGTCAAATCCGTGTGTTGCATAAATCAGGGCGTCCAGATCAACGGATTTCTACAGCATTCAATCATCATTATAATGGAAGAGGAAAAGTTTTAAATATAAATGCGAACAAGTTCCTTTATGTTGCTGGTGTACCTACTTGTATTCGATCCCACACCAATTGAACAACTTTACGAACTTTTATTGCAGACTCCACGGGGTTCTGCTATCACTTGGCAGCTATTGCTATAGGAGATTAATACCCATGTGTGTCTTAACGTTTTTTTTTTCCTTCACCCCTACGCCCATTTGGGAGAGATTTGTTTCCCGAGTGCCAGCAAGCTGGAGACTCTAAATGAGGGTGTTACTTATATGTTGCAATAACCAGCACCACCACCAGCAGTACTCTCCATAGAAAAATGTTGTCAGAATTAAGAAAAGGACCGTCTGTTAAGTTTATGTGTAAATCATTTATAAAGAGATTATATGCCTCCACAGCATCCTTGCTGGCACGACATTGGCACCAGTTGTTACCGATTTGATTTCTGATATATCACATCTCGAATCTCGTGGATTGTGAACACCCCAGCCCAGCTATACCCCGTTACAGCGACACGAAATTGTGGGAGTTTTCCTTTCTTTCCATCTGCAGAAGTCTCATCCAAACTGGGTATCCCTCCCGGCCATCACGACCAGATGATGCAAAGAAGCGTTGAAGACGAAGTTGAGTAAAATACAAAAAAAAGAAAAACGAACAGAAAACCCATGGAGCAAACAAACAAAGAAGTATGTGACTCCGAAGGGAAATAAATTCTCGGAGCGATTGGCACTTCTCCCACTTTTTCTATTATTTATTATACTTTTGCCAAATGAACGTGTTTGCATTTCAGCTAAGTGAAACGAAATTCGCACAATGTTTCATCTTCCCTTGAACGTGTGTTTTTTCCACGCCCGTGTTAGGTTCGGTTCCTGCTGCTCATGTTGTCATCTCACTTAGTGCTGGGTATCTTTCGGATTTTGGCAGCCAGTCAGTCCGCAGATGTTTGCCGCAGATTAATT
Source organism: Cheilosia variabilis (assembly GCA_951230905.1). Classification (NCBI taxonomy): domain Eukaryota; kingdom Metazoa; phylum Arthropoda; class Insecta; order Diptera; family Syrphidae; genus Cheilosia; species Cheilosia variabilis. The sequence goes on along the minus strand of OX579680.1, from coordinate 21,509,474 downwards.
TGGATTTTTCGCAGTGTTTAAGGTGGGTGTAGTCAAAGGGGACTCTGTCTTTACTCACTTTTCTGGTCGCTACGCTTCCGGTTAAGCCTGGACTTTGACCGAAGTGTGTAGACAGTCAACCGTATCCAAGGCTAGCTGCCTTCAATCCCAAAGACTGGTGTAAGTCAAGTTGCTTTGTGAATCTTTAAGCACTATCAGTGTCGCTACTCGCTTATCACAAGCTTCTGTAAAATCACTTTCCATGTCGTTTCGGTTATAGAGGCTGTCCTTACCAGCTAAGCTATATAGTCTAGATCTAGACGCAGGGTTTTTAGGAGAACCGTCACAAAGGAAACGTAATTTCTTTTATATATACCTACATACAAACTATTCCGCGGAAGATGTGTTTTTTTTTCTGAGCATCTTTGACATAGTACTCAGACAGGGTCCTTCTAGGACATCATAGCACTCTCCGCTGATTGGATTAATCAGCTTTACAATGGCCCCTGTCCACACATTAGGCGTACGTTGTAAAAAATGCCCTTCATTTTGATCAACTTGAAGTCAATCATTTTTTGTACCACGTAACCCACGACAAGTTTCATTTTTTTCATTATACCTTACCTTATATTCAGAGCACATCCAGCATTTGAGCAGTATCGTACTCGTACTTGGTTTGTCTAATCTCATTTTGACCTTCTTTCACTTAGAAAACCTCAATCCACATACCACATTCGCTTGAGGGTTACCTATAATGGCTTCAAGCTTTATGGCTTCTATAAGATATTGAGCTGAGAAGTGCACATTTTTTTCATATTTTCCTTGGAAAAGGCGGACTTTAAACGTCTCAATAGCACCCCGAAATGCTTTCAGATAGGCATTACTTCTGCGCCTATATTGTTGTGAGCTACAGTCCTGTCAAAAGATGCCTCCATTCCTTCTTGTTTTTAATTGATGAAGATTGACAAATCTGCGCACAAATGGTCCATCCAAACTCTAATGCCGATTGTCTACTAAATGAGCGCAACTTGTTCTACAATTTGTTTGAATAATTTCGTCCAATCAAATTATATATTAGTATTGAATACTTTGCAGGTGCCGTACAGTTGATCAACTTATTCAATAGTTGAAACGACCCCAACATTTACTTGGTCATCAACATGAATGTCTCATTTTGGCAAAACAAATCATTTTCTAGGCACATGTTGAGCAGATTAGGTAGGCGTCACCTACAGCTGCTTAGACCTTCATGAAATATTTTAAACTTCAGTCTGCTAGATATTTTCCTCACCAATTTATTAGTAATTTTAATGGTCTCTGAATTTCGAAGAAAAACAAGAAGAAACAAGAATATTGGTTGAGTCGCGGAGACACTATGTTCTTCCTTTAAAATAATTCAAAAACTAAACTAGTTTGATTCTATTTTGCCTATGAACTCGAATTCAAAGGCATTTTTTTGAGACAGCATTTATGGGCTAAGTGACCTCCCAAAAATGTTTCTCTTCTTCTATGACCGAAAGCAATTGCGTGGCTATTTTAGCTGTCCACTTTTCATATACCACTTTCTGACACACCGGCCATTACCGAGGCAAATAATAAACACACTGAATTGCAACTGGCCAAATGCTCGAACAGTTGACTGACAACAATTGTTCAACTCGCGAAGGTTCACCAATCAACGCAACACCAGTCAACAAAGAAGAAAGAAGTTGAGCAGCGGGTTCAACATTATTTCAAAACTGGCGCCCAACGCAGTGCGCACAACTACTTATGTTCAAAGAGCCATCACGACCTTGTGCAGTCGAAAATACTTTTGTTGAGCAACGCGTTGTGCAACCATATCTAACACGTTGGTTGTTAAAGTTAAAGTTAAATATGTTGAATTCGAAATTGATGCGTTTCGCACTGTAAGTGGACGAGAGGCATTATTATTGTTCGTATAGTTTGTCGTTGAATCTTCTTCTCTCGGACTATACCAATTGCGTAAACATCCAAATAGGGAGCTTTATTTTAAGGGAAACCGTGGCATGAATACCTTTTAGAAAGCAAAGCTGAACTCGAACTCACTCACATTAGGTATGTACATTTCCCAATATTTTACGAAATTCCCAAATACCTCAAACTTAAAAGTAAAACTAATTAACCGTAATTGCAAGGAAATTCCATGAATGCTTCTCACAAACAAGTTTGGGATCAAGAAACCTGATTAGCATTTTAGACATTCCACTCCACATCCAAAAGGGATGTATCCCCATCATTAACAAAATGACTTGTGAAATCCTCCTCTCGCCGCCACTGTCGAGAAAAGAAAACCAAATCATGTGGTTGTTCGCCGCCTTATTTCTTGGAGCCTCTCGTAAAAATGAAAAACCACACATTCCCGGTAGACGAAATTCTTTCCTTAATTTATCATTATTTAGCGAAGGAATGCCAAGCACAAAGACAAAATATCGTACGTCGGGATTACCCAAGACCAATACAACCGGATCACGTCTGCAATCTCAACACCGCCAAACAAAAAATTTATAAGCATTATTTTTCAATCTATAGAGCACCAGTGCCGGTCTATGAACAGATTGCACCATGCTACCGCATGCCAAGTGGGAGTGGAAACACTTTTTGGAAGTTTCCTTCAAAAAATCACACTCTGAGCGCTGAGGGGATGCGATTTTGTGTAAAAAAGAATCCAATTTACAAAATATTGAAATTTTCGCACGTTCGCACTTTAGTGGTAACCTCTCGCACCTGGGACTGGGACACTGATGCTGTTATAATACATTCCCACTCCAATGCTCCGACCTCTGAGTGTATACGAGAGTTACTAGTGTTTCAACAGCACGTAGGAGGGACACAACTTGTCCGAACGTTGATTCGAAACGATTTTTTTTTTGTTTTTTTTTTTCTCGAAAAGGAAATATAATAGAAAAGAGTACGTATTGGTTTGCGATATTTTTTGTGGATAAGCCCTAACCTTCCTCGGCTTCTAGTGTCGAAGGGGATGCAACCTCGATGTAAAACGAACGACATACAATTTCTCTTCTTCGCGACACAGCGGGCGCAGATGGCAACAAATATTATCACCCACCCAAACCGTGTTTTTTTGGGAATAGAAAAATAACTTGTTATGGGAAAGTCCCTAGTTTCTGATTTCATCCTTCTCTATTTGCGAAAGCAATAAATTGTTTTGCGTTTGGCGGAAAGATTGGAACAAGGAAGAGGTAAAAACTTATTTGTCAGAAAGTGATTCAAAAGCTGTAAATTCGTAGCTACCTCTCAATGGACAGATTTTGAAGGGCCTCAGTTGAATGAGGCATGTCTGGTTTTTCTGTCAACGGATCTTGCTTCCTGGGAGACGTTTTTTCAGAGGGCTGCAAATTTAAACAATTTAGATAGATATTTATTTCGTTTAGAATTTACAGTTTGTTATAGCACAATTTACATAATTTTTAAGTACAGAGATACGACAAATTTATGTCTTTCTACTGAAAAAAGTTTACAAGTGACGAAAAAAAGAATATAAATAGAAATTTTTGTTTTTGAGGAAATGTAACGCATTCTATTTAGTGGCGCTACTGAGAAGCTCGCTTTTCGCAAGAGAAATATTTGAAAAGAATGTAGTTGTTCGGTATGATGTCTTCCTCTTTATAATCCGTATGCCCAAAACACAATTGAAAGTAAAACAGTTGAGCAGAAAATTGTTTGACATTGCATCGGCTAAAATTACTACTGTCATTCGCCGACTAAGCAGCTGACGTGTTTACAACTAAAGCAAAACAAAAAAGATCAGCAAATGTCAAAAGCCGATGATGCCAAATACTTGAAATAGCAATTTATTTCCTTTTGTGTTGTGGTACGCTTGAATTTTGAAGAAAATTTAGAAACAGAAACATGTTGCAGTGCTGCGGTGCGCCTATATCCATATAAACATGTGTATTCTAATCTTGCTGCGCAGTAAATTCTGCACATGTGTTTTGGGCATACAAGATAACGAATGGTGGAAGATGAAGACAATAATCTAATTCCCGCTGTCCACTATGTGCGCAACGCATCAATTTTCAATCAAACGCATTCAACTCTAATATGAGATGCTCCCAAATCATTGCCTTAAATCCGTTTAGAGATCATTGCACAACGCGTTGCTCAACAAGAGCGCGGTACATGAAGTGTAGTCAGTGATGCCAATTCAGGCTTTTTAATGCCTTTTAGGCATTATTTCATTAGCTAAATTCAAATATTTGTCTTATTCTTTTTTTTCAGCTTTTACTTTTTTAATGTATGACCAAGACGATCTGATGGACTGAAACTATATTTGTTTTGTTCGATACCTTGTACCTACTTATTAAACTAAAGTCATGAATTTGGTTTTTAAGTTTTTTTTTTTTTTGGAAATAAAAATAGTTTTTGTTTATTTTTTTATATTTGTGTTTAATTTTATTTAATATTTATTAATATTTATTTATTGTTAAAGTTTCGCTAAAAAAATGATTTTAGGCATTATTTTATTGAAAAAGGCATCTTTTCTTCTCAAGTTAGGCATTTGGTTGGACATTGTTTTGGGCACCAATTTTTAAATAATAACCTGCACATCATCTGTGCATTTTTTGCTGACTTGAGTTGTCTTGGGTGCGACGAAATTTGTGTGTCGCTGGGAGTTGATCAACATAAAGTTTGTGAATTGTGTACGGTTAAAAGTCGCCATTCAGTACGTTAATTATTTTCCCTGACAATGAATGACAAGTCCTAAAGGGGTGGAAAAGGGGACAGTTAAAATATATATATGGCCGTAGAAGAAGGTAATAACCTGTGAGACTAGCCTAGCCCAGAAATGCCGTCTTGAAAAGTGGCTTCCGAGTTTATAGGCACATTAGGATTTATCGATTTCAATTTTTCAAGTCTTCTTAAAATAAGACAAGTACCTACATTAAAAAAAAAAAATAATCATTCACCGAGAATTGTATCTGTATTCAGCGTTCACTATCTCTTTACTCAAAAGGTAAAATGGCTTAAGTCGATTTTTCACATTTTTCAGAAGAGCAATTTTAAACTTAAAGAAATTCGTGAAAAAAAAACTACTTTGAGGAGAAGGCTGCAATTTATTTCAGAATTAAGACGTTATTCCAAATCCAATGCTTTTGCTCTCATTGAGTTAAGTCGTTGTTACTGAAGAAAAAACTGTTTTCCAGGGTAGGTAGAAACAAGGTGATTACACCAAACTGTAGCTAAATTGGTTCTCATTTCAAATACTTAAAAATACTGTTTTTGGCTTGAATCGACTTAAGCCACTTTACCTTTTGAGTAAAGTAATATAAGTAGGTATTAATAAAATTATGTACACCCAAGGAAAAGATCTACCAAACATCTATTTTATAAGGTTATCTGTCAACTGTTGAGTGCGCTCAACGGGTTGCCCAACGAATGAAGCTTGGTAGTTCACGAGAGTTTTTAACGCATCCAATAACCAGTTGAACAACTCCTGTGAATACGCAGTTGACAACCTCGAGGAGGTTTTTCGTTTGCCAAAATCAGACATGTTGACCAAAGAAGTACTGCCTCATTAAGCAATTGAGTGAGTTGGTCAACTAGGTGTTCGGGGCTCCCAAGGCTGTTAAACAACTAATTGTTTATTTTGAAGTTGCTCATAAATCAACAACCAGAGTTTGTGCACGAGCTTAAAATGAGTATCTATGGAACTAGGAGTTGATGAAACTGTTGGACAAAATTGGTTGTTACGCACTAAGTGGACGACAGGCATAAGTGACTTCGGTCTAGATGGCGCACACAAGTGCATGGAGTGTCGAACTTGAGGCAGTTAGCTAACTTATTTAGATTATTGTAAGTTGAGCCCTTGGAATATACCGAACTGTAGACTTGCCCAAGTAAAAAAGGGTACATTCAAATATTTCCGAGCGCACCTTGATATTTGAAGATCAAATTTATGTCTGACGGAGTGAATTTTCTGAGCAGTCTTCAAATTGTCATTTTAGACCATTTAAAAAAAAAACGGTTTCGAAAGGTATCATCTTAGCTCCCTGTACTTACCGTCCACAGTGCTTCGTTCTCCTTTGTAGAACAACTTGTCAATGAGACGCAAACTCAATTCATCAGTGGGGTGACAGACTGAGGGTTCGACCATGACAAAAAAGGATATACCGAGTACGGAGCCCTGAGTGACAGCTTGCGCATGTGTCATGTACTCAAAACATTAACTTCCAATTAAGAAACGCCTCAAACAGAATGACCTAGCTACCTCTGAAAGTCACGTTTGTCTTCCTCGTCATCCGATACGCATTTGGTGTACCCCCAGAGCGTTTGCTTAGAACATCTCGATGTCCATCTGTTTAAAAGTGACAACTCCTTCGGACATCCTCCCCACTTCATTATCTGTGCCGCATATCCTATTCCGCCGACACCCCCTACTGCATGGCAAAGAAATTAAGAGACCAGTCAAACTGCGAATATTACCCACAAGCCCATCGATGCGTGCCTGCACACAGTATGTCTGTGCAATGTTGCTTTCGAGGTATGGGCCATAAATTATGCTCCTCATAGTTGAAGTGCCTATTAGCACCCTTATAATGCCAAGAATTCCGAATTACTCGTACACATTGGTTAAATGAAATTCTCATATATCAAGTGTAACGAACCACACTAAACACTTCGTCATTCGTTGTCGTGCTCGCATCGTGTCGTAATCCTGCCCGACTTTGGTTATGTTACGCCTTTGGGGGATGTTAATGACGGCGCTAGTTATGGGGCTGCTTTTATTGCGTAAATGGTGTGTTGGTGCGGTTACATTGTTTCGTTGTTGGGATCCCTGTCCGATAATAACAATATGCCGAGTATGAAGCTGAAAAATATTTGCAAGCAGTCGGTTAAGTCCGTGGGATATGCGAAAGGAAATTACATCGTTTTGCATAACATTTTGCACAACGTATGCCATATACGAGTACAAAAATAATCAACAAGCTCCCGAAACGGTAGCCGCAGGAGTATTCCAACGATACCATGGGAGTACACCCTTAGTTGATATATTGCACATAGTTTCTGTGAACTTCATCTTGCTCAATGGAGGCAGTGGGGGGGGTTTTTTTGCCCAACGACAAGGATCTCGCTAATGCAATCTGCTCTTCTTATGAATGAGTACTGGGCTGCAGCGAAGCAGGATGGGGATTTATTTACCAAATTGAGACATTTCGTTGACTACACAGGACACACAAGCGAAGGAGACTCTCTAAAGAGAAATGTTGTGCTTACTTCATGCCATGATGCTCTGGGTAAACAAAAATCCCTTTTCGCAACCAAAACGGAAGGGAGGAACATTTTTCCTCGGGAAAAGATTAGAGATGTTTTGAAGTTGAAAAAACATCATCCCCAAATACACATAAGAAACAGACAAAACGGCGAAGGATTTTCATTTAAAATGCATAATGCACATAGACAGACAGGATATGGGATGGCATTTACATTCTGGGGCAGAAGGGCATTAACGATGTCAGGCCGCAGGATATTAAACTGGTTTCGATTGCGAGATAAGTGTTGGGTATGCCATCCAGCGAATGGGGGGTTTTAATTAATCAGAGTGTGTTACAGATATTAATTTGGATGCAAGCGCAAGTCGGTGAGGGTAATCAGTAAAACATATATACGAGTACCTACCAGTGATGCCGCACTTTTCGGACTGACTTGCCCACGACGATTATCAAAAATACCCTTTTTGCCCACGCCGTTGTTAGAAAAACCCCACGAAAATATACATACATACATATTTACGTAAATATAAAAAAGCACAAAAATTAAAAAAAAAACCAAAACAGCAGCATCAAGCCAGATGGTCTGGAATCGCTTTTTGCTTCCTTTCTCTGTAGACATTGTACTACAATAGATAATTAATTAGGTTAATACAACTAAACATAGTTTTAAAAATGAAATACTTACCATATGGCGAAAATAACAAATAAAACAAGAAAACCAGACAAGTGCGCAATGAAATATGTTTAGTGTAGGCGTAGGTACATTGACAACAAAGAAACCGCAACGTTATGACAGATCTTGCATTTGCACATTTGAAAATGAGTGCATTCATTGAATGAATCCAAATGGGTTGCTTCAGAGTGTGCATTATTATTTAATGATTGCATTCCGATATAAAACTAATTTAATAAAATGAATACTTAGTTATAAAAGATAAGATGAAGTATTTATTTTGAATATTTGAAGCAATGCCATTTTTAAGAAAAAGATATAAAAATGCCCTTTTTCGCCCTCTTAGCTTATTTTGAATTGAAAATGCCCACGAAATGGGTAATTACCCAGGATCTGGCATCACTGGTACCTACCAACACCTCTCACTGAAAATATCTGTTTGAATAAAATGTGACGCCAACAAAGAGTGTTGTCAAACGCAAGACAGAAACTGTGATATATTTTCATTTATCAAAGGGCGGGGTAAAAGAATGAATAGCCCCCTGAGCAACCCCTACAGGGTAGGGGTACAAGTTTTAACCGGTAATATTGGCAAAGGCAACAAACTCTAAAGTGTCTCTGCCTTAGGAAATTTGTTGGCCTTTTCGGTCGTTAAACAATACGCCTTCAGTTTCGCCACTCAAGTTGGTTGAACTGTCTTTTTTAAAGGTACTTGTAAATACTTGGCTACTTTTTAAAATTGATAACATTTCGCCCCGAAATTTTGGTGTTCATTTAGATCTTTCATGCCTAACTTATACCCTTTAGACAAGGTCAATCTGAACCTCCAAGAGATTGATGTCAATCTCATTTTTCAAAGTCCGTTTCAATGTATATGGGATCGAAAATCAGTCGAAGTTGCATTAAATATACCAAAGAGGGTCCTTGCTATTGAACATGTTTGTGGGCCATATGGCACGTCTGGGATGATAAGGGTTTTCTATAGACTAGAATTTCTTAACAAAATTTAGTAGTACTAGCGTTAGTGTTAGAAAAGTGTTAGATAAAACAAACTTTTGAGTTATTCATCTGATATAGCAGTATATATCAAATACCAATGTGAGTTTTTCGAAGTTGAAGCTCTCAGTAAAAGTCATTACTTGGTTTTTAAAGTTCTAACCAAATCGAAAATGGTGTTTTCGAGGTATGAGCAGTTTCTAAAATAAGCATTTTCAGTGTTTCGAATTGAAAATTAAGGACGCAATCATTTTGGAAACATCAAATTTACTCTAACTATGCATTTTGGTCAAAATCGTTGGTGTGGTTTTCATGAAAACTAAAGAAAACCAAATTTTAAAAAAAAATCGTTTTTCAAAAATCTGTTGTATGATAATAGAGAGAAAAAGCTGAGTTTGCTCTTAAGTTACAAATGACCATATTACCTAGGAAATTAATTTTTGTTACAATCGTATGGACCGTTTTCGGGATATGTATTTCCAGATTTCAAAAGTACCTAACGATAGGTACTCAAATTTTATTAGCGAAAATCTGAGTACGCAGTCATGTTAATCTCATCTAAAGGGTGATTTTTTAGCTGGTTTGGTTTTGGCAACACTGGTTTTGACAGCTGACGTGTGTTTAGTACCTTGTGTCACTGTCAAACAGCTTCAGTTTGGTTTGCAATTTAACCATGGATCGTCTTACAAATGAACAACGCTTGCAAATTATTGAATTTTACTATCAAAATTCGTGCTCGGTTCGAAATGTTCATCGCGCGCTGCTTCCATTTTATGATCGGCATTCTCGACCTTCTGAGCAGTCTATTCGGAAGATTGTGACCAAATTTCGCACCAAATTTACTTTGTTGGACATTAAACCACCAACACGTTTACGTACTGTGCGTAGTGAAGAAAATATTGCGGCCGTATCAGCTAGTGTGACAGAAGACCGCGAAATGTCGATTCGGCGCCGTTCCCAGCAGTTAGGCCTTTGTTACAGCACTACGTGGAAAATTTTGCGGAAGGATTTGGGCGTAAAGCCTTTTAAGATACAGCTGGTACAAGAACTAAAGCCAGCCGACCTACCACAACGCCGAATTTTTGGTGAATGGGCTCTTGGAAAGCTGGCCGAGGATCCGCTTTTTTATCGAAAAATTGTGTTCAGCGATGAGGCTCATTTTTGGTTGAATGGGTACGTAAATAAGCAAAATTGCCGCATTTGGAGTGAAGATCAGCCAGAAGCATTGCAACAGCTACCAATGCATCCCGAAAAAGCCACTGTTTGGTGCGGTTTATGGGCCGGCGGCATTATTGGGCCATATTTCTTCAAAGATGATGCGAATCGCAGCGTTACTGTCAATGGTGAACGCTACCGAGCGATGATAACAAACTTTTTTTTGCCCGAAATGGAAGTTCTTGACTTGCATGATATGTGGTTTCAACAAGACGGTGCCACATGCCACACAGCACGCGAAACAATGGCGCAATTGCGAGGCGAGTTTGGTGAACAGTTAATTTCACGTTTCGGGCCGGTCAATTGGCCGCCTAGATCGTGCGATTTGACACCATTAGATTATTTTTTGTGGGGGTATGCCAAGGCTAATGTGTATAGGGACAAGCCCGCTTCGATTGACGCACTGGAAGCCAACATCCATGCATTCATTCGTGAGATACCGGCCGATATGTGTGAAAGAGTATGCCAAAATTGGACTCAGCGGATGGGCTACCTGAGACGCAGCCGCGGTCAACATTTGCATGAAATTATCTTTAAACATTAAATTGCAAGGTTCAAACTATCGATTCAAATAAATATTTCATTCATTTTTTCGAATTTTTTGTGTTTTTTTTTAAAAAAAAGTTCTAAACCTCTTAAAAAATCACCCTTTACTTAAGGTCAAATATCAATTTTGGTAGAAATCGTTAGAGCCGTTTTTTATACAAACCAAACTGAAATGAACATTTAATATGGGACCTAGGTAGATACCATAAATATTGAGGTTACCTTGCAAAAAAAAAACGGGCCCCGTAGGCCCACAAAGTCCACATCAGTTTGAGCCGAGTCCGGGCAGCTGTTTAGGTTTTCGATTTCGACCTCAGAAGCATGCGGACAGACAAACAGACAGACCGAATTTTGCGAACCACTTTTTTGAGTTCCTCTATCAATGTATTCTTAGAATAGATTAATTTCGAGTTCGAAATTTTGTACGAATACAATACCTTTATTCACTCCGAGTGTAAGTCAAGCTCAAGTTAATTCTACATTCGACCATTTAATCCGCATTTTTTTAGCCCGACAATTTAAGTCCATGTCAATAATAATCACTCAAAAACATGCATTAAACCCGCTCGACAAAAGATGGATTTAAGCGCGGATTTAAAACAGTTTAAACCGATTTTAACGCGTTTTAAACCTACGTAATGCCAAATTTCACAAAAAAAATAATTATGCCGAAATTTCTGCCTCCAAAATGTCTCTTATTCAGCTTTTTCTGAAATTGAGTCTTAATCCGAGTTAAAGTACTTAAACTGGTCTCCGGAGTACAGTTTAAATGCAATCGGACTAAAGTTAAAAAACTGGGTTTATGTTCGGGTTTGACGACTGAATACTATGGACTTGGACTTCATTTTTGGGGTAATCTCACTTAAGTCCGGGTGGAAGCTTCAATCTGGATTTAAGTGAGTGAATAATTATGGCCGTTACTGTATTCGAGAAAGTAAAAATCTGCGTTTGAGCGTTAATTGATGACTGATGCGGTCATTTTCAGAGTTTAACGCACTAGTCGAACTACAACTAGCTCAAGACTGTCCATAACGAAGTTGAGGCCGGACACATAAAAATAAGTTTAAACACTCTTTCCATCTAATTTGTGGCAGCGCAGCTACGGCAGAGGGTGCTATGGGGTACGCCAAGCTGTACTTCTCTGTTCCGACAGTTTTCACTGACTTGTTTGCTGTTTTTCTTCATTAAACCAATCAAATATTTGCTGCTATAATTAAATGCGATATTCGGTAAAACGCTCCTCAGTGTATACCTTTGATAAATTACGTGAAAATATTTATATACAAAATATTCACTTCGCCGCAAGTCACATCCAATCGATTCCCGAATAACTGATAGAGATAACATCTTTGTGCACTCGTGTCTATTACGGTCCAATGTTATTTTTCAATTATGTGGCTGCATCGATGTTATATCCTTCGATGTCTACCTGTATGACAGCCGAGAACAGCAGAGCCCTATCGGATGAACTCATCAGTGCACTGCTTCTCTGTTGATTTAGTTAATTATCCAAACAGACCGTATGTATATACCGATGCATCAATTGGAAAATCACAGGACGTGTTACACCTCCAATGTGCCCAGTGCCAGTCCTTACATTTATGTTCTCTCTCTCGCTCATAATGAATGACCGTTGGATGAAGGGTATTCTATTCCCGCGAACGAACTGTACATGCAAAGTTACGAACAGCTTGGGTTACCAAATGAATGCTTTCAATTTACACTGCGCACTTTTCGCCCACCTCTATGGCGAGTGGAAGCTTGCGTGGGCCTGGGCGATAGTATTGCTGTGGCTAATGCACCGCTAAACAGCAACTGTTATTAGTAATATTAAATGTCATTCATTTTCGGTTAACTCGTCTGGGATTTGCTATGGGCATTATCATTAGGTCGAGGCCTGTAATTGAAAATTGCAGTGACAAACCGAATGATTGCCGTGTGCGTCTGGGGCTTGAATGGAGAGCTCTTGTATAGGCAGCTTGTGCAGTCACTGTCATCAGGGGTCAGAATTAATTGGCCATAATCAAAATTAGTGGTTCGACGTGTAATTATAACCATTCCATGAAATGCATCAACCTCTATGGTGTTAGCGCATAACCAAAGCATGAACGCAATAGTTTCGCATATGCTAATGCCGTCGTCCTTGTGAGTTTAGGTATTGAAACTACATATACTGATGCTCCATAGGCTAATGAAAGATGTGCATTTCGTCTAGCTATATAGAAAATTTGAGGGTTAGGTATAAAATGAATGCCAATGCGAATGGAGTAAAAACTTGCTTTGGCGGACTTTTATACCTAACTTGGCACTAAAATACTGGTGGGTTGTTTTATGTTAAAAAAGATAATTGCCTTGCTATAACAATCATTTTTAACCTTCACACTAAATATTTTGTAGGTCAAAATATGGAATTTTGTATGTAAAATGTCCCCACTGTGAGTTCGAAAAATTTTGCCGAGACACTAAAAATGATTATTAGTAGGTACCTTTCGCGGAATATCATTTCATACAAAAGTAAAGCACTTATTGAGTTCCTTTTTGGTCTTCGCTAAACTTGCGGAAGCAGTGATGCCAGATTACAACAACTTTTTCTCTTGAAGAAAAACGTTTTCTATTAATTTTTTAGTTTTCTATTAATTTAATATTTGGTTCCGTATCCAAAGGGAAAAAACGGAACCTTATTAGTTTCGCTTTTGTCCGTCCGAAGTCCGAACCCACCCACTAGGCCAATTTTGTTCCTAGGTCTATCTCAGAAACTATTGGCGTTTTCGATTGAAGATCCGAGAGAATTGCCCCGAAATTCAAATCAGAATTGCTCTTTTCAATGAAATTCGTTGGAGCACTTTTGTAATAGTGGTAGACACCATATGAGAGATTTGGTTTTCTGTTGCTACTTCTTTTTTGTTTTCTGCAGTTATAAATACAGCCAAATCAATATATTTCAATTTATGTTTACATTTTGCACGCAAAGTTGTATATTTTCGGATCACATAGCGAAAAATTTGTTTCTCATAACACAACAAACACTTCAATCTGACATTTTGTTAGTATGTGCTGGTGAGTTCAGGGCAATTCTCTAAAAATATTCCGGACACTTCTGTCGTGTTAAGAATTGACCTGGACCTGGAAGTGCACTTTTTTTCAATGAAACATAGGATACATCGAAAGAGCACTTCTAGATTTGCTCTTTTCATAGAAAGGGCGATTCTTTTCTTCAATCGAAAACGCCATAATTGACGTAGAAGGCTGAAATTTGCACACAACATCGGGTATAGCCTCTAATTACACGACAAACACCAATATCAGCGATGCATCGACTGATTTCAGAGTTATTAATAAATTGGATGGAAAAAATATTTTCATTCGCACATAAAGCTGTTTATTTCTTGATTTACAAAAAAATTCCATCCCTGCCAAGACTTGTCAGATTGTGCAGAAAGACGATAAGACACACGCTGCTCCACCGAGACCATTTATGTCAAAAAAGGGAGCTGTCATGTGACTTTCTCAACGTCATTCATGAGAAAATTGTGCGAAACTCGCAAGGTTACACCAGAAGCACAATTTTCCAAAAGTCTGTGCAGCTGACGACATCGACATCATTGGCAGAATACAGCGAGCTGTCACTGGTGCGTTAGCAAGCATCAGTACAGAAGCGGCAAAAATGTTTAGAGGTGAATGAGGGCAATAAAAAATCGAATCGAATCAATCACATGAAGTCAGAATCCACTCAAGAAGCACTCACACAAGTTGTATAATTTATGTATTTTATACAAGTCAGCTGACAGTAGCCGTAGATTGTTTTTTGACATTTCACCAATACTTTTGGGGATACAACCAGAAGCAGTTTACTCGTTCCATTGGATTGAATGAATGGATCCCCGAGTGAAACCAATGGAAAACGACATAAGGAGGCTCTATAAATAAGACCCTCATGATCCCAGTCCTGTTTTTTTTTTTATGCAGAAACATAGAAGTCTACTTGGTCGCTTCGAACGGAAAATTCTTAGAATGATTTTTGGTCCCGTTTGCGCTGACGGGCTTTGAAGGAGGATATTAAACAACGTACTCTACAAGCTGTACAGCGACATGACTTCATGTTCGATCACGATCCGATGCAACTGGTCTAGTATCAGCTCGAAAGTGGTAAAATAAAATAAAATTTCCAAATTTTACTAGGCCTGGTTCACCTAATCGTGAATATCCCCATCGTGAAATTTGGTTGTCGACACCGAATTGCATTGAAGATTGAACCGTATATGGAATACTCGTTTCGTGTTTATTTCCTTAAATGTGACGTATCTGCGCAGGGTAAGAGAAAATGCAAAACACTTGTGGCGGAATCTTTAACACAAGGCAACGTCATGTATAAATGTTCTCGTTTGATTTAGGCGTGTTTTATTCAACATTCGCATTTCAGCAAAGTAAAGTTGAATATTCTGCATGCCATTACTACATTTGAGGTCATAAGATAAAGAAAATAAATAATACAATTTAAATATTGTATTTTATTGTAAAACATTAATGACCGCCATTGCCAGAATTGTTGACCGGAGTAACCCGACCATTCGTCTAGTCCCGGTCATTTTAGGCTTCTTCTTTAGTATTACTTTTTTACGTCTAGTTCGTTTAGTTTTTTTTAGAACAGCTGTTTTCTGTGACACTTATCCACGGCGTACTCTATGTCAAAATTTAGCTACAACTTTAGCTGATTTTCGGAGAGTTAGTTTAGCTCGAGCAGCGTACTAAGCTTAGAATAATAGAAAAATATATGAATTTAATAAAAAGTAAAAGTATTATTTTAAAGTTTCCACGAAATCTGTGCGGTAATTTTCACGCCAAAATAAAACCTCTACAGTCTTATTGTATAATTTGCCAAGTCCGTTTTGGCTTTGAAGCCAAAGCTTTTTTAAGCCTAAATACGACGACGATTTGTTGCATTCCCTACTGTCTGTAAATGTTGTAACCAGAAGCAAGTAGACCCACCTATTCAACAACGAAACCATTTCAAACAACATTGTTTAAGTGCCTTTGGACTCAATGCTATTTATTTAAACCATGATGGGTAAGGGATAACCCACACAGATTTTTATTAACCGCATTATTAGATTTACTGCAGGCAATTAATTTATTGGACATGGACAAAAAAGATGGATGAAATTTCGCTTCAATTAAAGTTAACCACAATTTGTTTAAAATAACTTTTTTTGCTGCGTTAAATCACAAACTAATTGTATTAAATCTGGCGCTCTGTCGCGCCCGTCAGGATATATCAGCGGTCACACAGAGTTTAAGTGCGACCACTACTCTTGCATGGTTACGCTCTGGTGCAACTGAAAATTGCGTTTTCACCATGCAGGTGCATCAATGGATTTCTGTTTTTAATTCAACAAGGATGCTGTTGCCGCGACACCGACTCGGCCGTGCTGCGGCCACTTATTAGGCTCTGGCGCTCGACAAAGACCAGATAAACAACTGAGAGGAAACCTCAAAACGCAACGCTTTTAAAATTAAATGATCTCGTCCGCCACCTATATAGGACTGCTGGCATCGGACAGTACCTTTTACCAAGTAAAACATGGATTCCGGATTCCAGGAAGGACGAAAATAAATTTAATTACTTAGGCCATAAATACAATCATATTTTTTTCGCCGGTCCAAGTCAGTAAGACCGGAGGAAATGCAACAAAAAAAAAATGAGAATGCATTGCAGGCCCAGCGCATCTAATTTATTTTTCGGATTTAAACTCTCCCTTTAGGCTGCAGTCTCTGCTGATGCTGACCATCAGGACCACACTGCCACCACTGATGTTGGTTGGATGGATGGATGAAATGCATTTTTTTTTTTTTTGTGTTGTCCATGTTTTTGTTATTTTCCGTCTGTTGGCTGCGGTCCATTTTATTTATTTTGCCAGCATGGTTTGTTTACCTGTTTATTTATCTGCATTAATGTTATGTCGCTTCCAAGTCTCCTTCAACTGTCGATATGGTAAGCACATGGGCGCCCCGGGGGAATGGTTCTTCTTCGTTTAGGGCGCCATTTTGTTATTGCAGCTTGCTATATAAAGGGTTTTTCAATAAGAGCGCTAGCGCTTTTGTTGGCTCGTAGCTTACTGAAGAGAAATGTGAAAGAGCGGCAAAAAATTCAGGATAAACATTCACTCAGTCACTCGATTCCAAATGTCCGCGTTCACAAATATTGCGCATTACTTCCTTGTTTTGACCTCTAACCTAAACTGGTTTCAGAACCTCAACTGCTTCCGTAACTCAATCAGTAAAATATACAGAAACCCTTTCAAAAGGGGCGCCAACAGACGACTCTATTGAAATTCCCGTCCAACCATGTTCAGGGTCCATTCCAGTACAGCCAACGAAACCGATATCCCCATCCTAATGGACACCAATATTGCCACAAGGTGGATTGACATATGAGCCTTAATTACAGGTACATGAAACCGGTGGCTTCAGACGAGACGGGAAGTCCCCTTTGTAGTTTATCGATGGGGACCATAAATTGTATAAATTTAAATTTGCAATCGAATTGGTCACCAAATGACCTCCACAACTGATCCTCCTCTATCTGTATATATTCAGAAGGATGTAGGGTTTGGTCCATCTGACAGACAAAAAAGCACCACGTATAAAAATAATATTATCGCAAAACTCCCCCGGATCCAGTTGCTGGTTCGTGTTCCAAGGTTGCACTGCCCACCGACCGACACAGAAGAGGACGCTCTCATAATTGAATGAATGATGGAAGCCTCGAAAAAGCTTTGCTATGCGCGCTATTCAGGTACGGTATGCAAAGTTAATCCTTTTGTTCGATTAATGGACGTGTAAACAACGAAAGATGGTTAGCCATCGAGTGGTCGCTTTATACCTATCCCCTTTTGTAGCTTTTAGTGGGTTCAATACCTGCGTGAGTGCTGTGTACTTTATCGTCGCGGCTTTTAACTCCTACCATGCGTTCTGTTGCGAGTTTGAGTTTTTTTCATAGAGCGCCAATGTGCGGTGATGCCATTATTGTCTATCCAATCCCACCATTACCTATCTCGATTGTGGAGTAATGAAAGATGTCAGGAGTAATGGATTAATGAAACAGCAACACGACGAAGATTTATCTTCTCCAAAGTGGTAAAGGTTTCAAATCGATTTTCCCTCCACACTTTTTGTCCTTGCAGGAAGGAAGTTTTTCGAATTTTAATTATCCGATTTGCATTCGTTTCATTGGATTGAATTTGGAGTTTGCAGCGATAGTTGTTGGGAATGGAAATCGATAACAAAACAAACAAAAAAACGAAGGGACTCGAAACTGTCTGCAATTGGGGGAAGTGAGATGTCACTGCGGTATTTAAATGCGGATTTTAGGTAGTCTATGTTGGAGCCGAGTCTGTGTCGTTTGTCGATTACAGGGACTACATGGGTGGAGCAGGATTATTTGCAGACGTAAGCAGTGTCGATTAGTTCTTCAGTGTCATGGATTATGGCCGGTTACTAAAGGTAAACCGTCGTGGACCTATGAGCACTCTCCGCTACTCTTTTAAGACGAGAACAATAAATTTGGCATCACCCATCACCTGTCATTATATTACATCCAGAATTTAATATACCATAACCCTGGTAGTTCGATGGATACCTACGCCTAGCAGAAATACCAACATTTCCTTTGTGTACGTAATGCGTTACGAATCTGCATTTCCTATCTACAGGCATAGACTGAGATAGAGCCAATTCCTATTACATTACAGCTGTAAATTCTGTAAATCCAATCAACAACAATCCCATGTTAGAAATTTGTTATCCAAATGTGTGATGACACATCCATAGACATATATACGACGAGGGACAGGACCGAGCACCAGTTGGTTGGCTGTCAGCGATTCACCATTCGAACATCGTCCAATTCAAAAGCCCGACATAGGTTATAAAGTGTGTACGGTATCACTGCTTGCTCGCCTCTTGCCTGTGCCGTCTCTACGCAAATGTCGGTTGTCAATTCAACGTTGTAAGGGTATCCTGTTGAATATACACATTACATAATGTAACATGTATCGTAATGCGAACACCCTCCTATTTTGGTGGAGATTTGCAATGTCGTCCTAACGGAAATGGTTGCACGAACATGTGGATAGAGGATTTTCAAAAATTATCTCGTGAGATGGAGACGAAGGGGGGCACTGGCAACATTGACAGTGTGGTAATAATGAAGTGACATTATAATCCGCTTGCAAAACATTAATGCGCATAAATGATGATCGTTGTACATCCGACGCCAGTCCGTCGAAATGCGCTGATGGACGGCTTTAAGATTTCCAATTTAAATTCTGTTGAAGGGGTGCTTGACTGCATGTTCAACAATGATGGGTTGATTAATTATAGCTTTGTAAATTGTGTACCTACTAGTGGATGGTCAAATTGCTGGGAATTGTCGTCCTTGTGCGTTTTGTGCAATTGTTTGACTTTAGAATGTTGGATTTAGTGGACAGATTTATTTAAAAATTGTATCCACTACTTGCTAATTTAAAGGCCAGGGCCAAAATTGTCTCTTGGAATAATTCGGCGTTGGTAGGTAAACGGTTGTAAGACTCACCTCTGAGTACACACGAGAAATGCCTTTCAATTCACACATTTATCCTGCAACCTGCAAGTCATTGTCAATGTTACTACCTAAATCTTCTTAAAACATTTTCTCCTTCTCATCTCTCACCGCAATACTGTAGAACGAAGTAAATCGCCCTAACCAAACACCAGAAACACAATAAAAACAACCATCTTTGTCATTTGCAATGCGACATTTATTTCACTCGTATTTCTTCAGCTAAAAACAGAAACTTCACTTTAACACCGTCGTCCACGTGCATTGGGTACTCCCAATGGCTAGATAACCGAACTAGATCGCAGCGTTGCTCGCAATGGGCGATTTCCTCTAGAATGCATATTCAGTCAGAGGCTACAGCTGGGATACACCAATTTTCACTCACCTGTAACGAACTGCTTGACCGCATACTCGCGTTGGTATAGTTCTAGTATACTTTCCGCAAAATGGACAAAGTCCTGCACAAACCACGTTCGATAGAAGGCTTCTTCACTGTTGCCTGCCACCTTTGCCAGAGCATTCAGCTGCCTTAGTGATTCCTTTGTATTCTTTACTATATCTTCAAACACAGTTGTGATAATGGCCAGTTTGTCGCAAGCGGGTTTCAGTTCATCGGGGAATAGCGTATCGCCGCTGGTCTTACTGTCCAAACACTTTGATTTGATCGCTTCAATTGAATTGCACAAAGACTGGCCGCGCTTTTGTGCTATCTGCCATTTGGCAAAATTATCCAGCAGGGTTTTGTTGATTTCATCCAAACGTGTTTTGCTGGTCAGTAATTGGTCTGTTTGGGACTTTTGTTTCGGACTATCCAGGACTGAACAGGGAATACATGGCTAGAATATCGATTTTAATAGAACAACCATCACTTGCCGTACATCTCACTGGGGTTAGGGTTGAAAGACTAGTTTCTCCTTTCGATGGAGTCGAAGTCATTATATATCTTGGGAAATTTATATTTCGTTTCAGAAAAATAGAAACTAAAAGTTTGTTTACAACACAAATCTACTCTCGGACTACAGAGATTCTGGACAGCTGACTTTGACGTTTCATGTTTTCCTGAGTGGCTGCATACTGCATTACCGACACTTAAAGTGTTCGGCGATAGATGGCGTCAGATGTACTCTTATTCGTTTTAAATTTGAAATTGGACTGTTGCAAATATTTTTTGAATCAAGAAAATCAATGAATTGCTGTACGGCGTAAACAAAAATTAACAACAGAAAGGAGATTGATGAATTCACACTTTTATTGGTGCATCAAATTGCAATTAATGCTGGGTATTTTCGTACCAACTATTATCGGTGACAAAAAGTTCACACGAAACACGATTGCTGTCGATGTTGAATTTTGTTTGAAACTTAAAAAGTCCAAGACAGATTAGAGGCATTACTTCCGTAATAAAGTTTATACAGCTAATATCTCCGAATACAAATTGGTCATTGAAGATGTTCGCTTAATCTTCCATATTCCACAAAAGGGATGCACAACCAAAAAGTACGTGCTAAGCTCCCTCGTCTTCTTCAAAACACAGTCGGAACTATTGAAACCCTGCTAAAAGTTATATCATAAACCGGGATGAAATGGCGACGACGAGTTGATTATACCCAAAACGTTTGTTCTTTATTTGAACATAAATAAAAATATTCTCTGAAGAACCACCAAACTGCGAACCCACTCTAAAAATCATTGATCATACTACCTGTCAGCATAAAATGCAGAAGAAACAAGCTCTAGGTATACGCAAAAACTTACCGGTCTAAGTCACCTGTTCGCATGAACCTATAGAAGCAAAAATAATTAAACTCCAAACCTGTAGACAGTTTTTAAAGTTTTAAATAAAAAATCAATACCAGCTGAATTTAATCTTAAATTTGAGATAGCACCCCACAAACCCAACGTCTTTGAGGAGGGAAATAAAAGAACCAAGAACCAGTGATTGATTTTGCCAAGGTAAACCCGAGCATTAACCTTCCCACACCTCCAGAGGAAAAATCGACCCAACAACTCCCGCAAATCCGTAGATATCTTATAACATCAAATTCACCATTTTCACCCTCCCCGGTGCGTCTGTGCTGCCTACTAACCTAATTTGAATGTGGGCACCTAATCTAAATATCGACTGACGTCAACGACGACGACTGTTCCCGTTTTTCAGCCCATTTACTCGGCGCATAAATGGCAAATTAGATTCCAGACTGAACGAGCGCAAGGCGAATCGTTGTAAAATTCATGAACATACAGCTGGATAGGGGTGTGCACACTTCGAGCCCCTGATCCTTGCACTTACCTACACAAAGTGGGTACTTACATCTGTGTAGATTGTAAATTTTTTCCCGTATTACGTTCTCAATGATAAGCTTATTAAAGTACCTTTGCCGTAACTCATACATTATGGAAGGATACTACGGGAGGACGATTTCCTTCCTTCGGGTACTTCCTCGGCTGTTGTTTCCCGCTGCTGTTTTCTTTTTTCCATCTCTCCCCCGGTGATGCTGTGCATTTTTGTCCCTTGGAGATGGAGAGAGATGATTGTCCTTAAAAAAGAAAGCCAGAGAAGATATCCGTTCACCCTCGCGTCCCAGCATGCACTTCGATACGGCTCCATACGCGCGGGACTGCGAACCTGCTCCCATCCACCAGGTGTATGCTGCCGGGTTTTGTTGAGTTGCCTGCACTCGGCGGTTCGCGGAAACTCATCCGCTGACAGGCTGGCATGGGTGTGTATTTGACAGAGCGAATCGGGGGGTGGCTCAACCCCCTCAACATTTAAGGCGACGTTACTCTGCTTTTTGGGTCTCCTGCAAAATTAATGGCGGAAATATGTTGTTCGCAATGGCTTATATCATTTCTTTATGATTGTATCTAGTGAGGGGGTGGGGCGCGTTAAGAGCACACTCCCCAGCTGATATCTTGGCAGAAAGGTAATAACGTTCCGCTCGGAATATAGCGAAAGTATTAGCTTCGTGAAAAAGGAACAGACACACAAAATTGGCAAAGCAAACTTGACGGGTTTTTGGCTGCACTATATCTTGGCAACAGATGTACAGAGGGGTGGGGGGTTTTTCTTTTATGATAACGTTGTTGTGTAGTTCGCGTATTTCCTGTTTCCTTTTGTTGTTGAGATTTCCAGAGATGATATAAGTACCTAAGCGGGAAATGCATTTCCTTGGGGTTGATGTGCTGTGCGCTATCATCAGGGATATACGAGCGCATTGTTTGGCAAAGGAAAAGGGAGTTAGTAATGCAAGGGTGATGTCCTTGTCCTAATGGCAAGTCGTACGTTATGCACATTAATGCGATATTCTTACTTTCATGGAAATGCTTTAGCCAGGTGCAATGGAATTTTCCGTTTTTATGATCTCCAGGGCAAACATAGTGCACGAACGGTTTTCTCCACCCAAAAAATTATGGCGAGGATATCTACTTTAAACAAGAATCTCAAAGAAATGCGGGAATTTTAAAGAGAGATTTCGCCTGAAAAGAAATGAGGCCGCCTGGATTAGGCGAGTTCCGGCTTTCCAATGAAGTTCTGTCAGACTTTAGGACAATTTTCTACGATTTTTGTTAAAATGTGAAACTTCTCAAAGAAACCTACCTTGCCGACTTCTATGATAAATTATGTATTAGGTACATTGCTGCAGAGAAACAGTGATAATATACATATAAAAATACAGGGAATATGTATTTTTGTAATGTAGAGAGGAAGCTTGTTACTCTCGTGTGATCCTAGATTGAAAACAGAGGTCTTGTGTTTTGTCTATTTTTAATAAAGGCGGCGCGAAAGTCATTCTGATTACCACAGTGGGTAACTCATAACTACCTACTGCTCTGCCTTATTCACTAAAGGCACCAAGTGACAAAGAACAGAAACTGAAACAGAACAGAAAGTTTTTGCCATTGGTTAGTTATTATAAATTGTTAAAAGGCGAAAAATTTGATTTGTTTGGTTAGTAAAACTATCTAAAGTTGATGTTCTATATACTAGAAACATATTAGGACAAACATGGTTGTGTATTTTCCGCTTTTGGATATCATTAACTTCGATTTCGTGTGTAAATTTGCCTTAAATAATGAAGAAAATTTGCTCAAAATGTTTTCATTTTCCCTCAACCAATCTACATTGTTAATTTTTCATGAACATTTTAAGCAAATGTGCACTTATTCCCAAAAAAAAATATTATCCACACGTAACGAACAATTTTAAATTTAACGGATAAAACTCTATGAACTCTGCCAGCAACTTTGCCCACAGCGGAAGGTCTCATATCTCCTGGGAGTGTGTTGGTGAGCAGAATTTTTGAAGTTATGTGACATTTGTCAATACGATTTTCTATGTAAGAATACTAGCACACCAGATGTGTACACTCCATAAAAAATATAGCTTGTAGGCTAAGTAACGGGAAATCGGCCGGAGTTGGTGGTCTCAGTATTGTCTCTGGTTGTAACCACCGAAGAATTTGATGGTAACTCCTATCTTATGTCGTTTTCCATTGGGAACATGCAGCGAAATTGATCTGCTTTTGTAAATGGATTAGTGCGTTATTTGACAGCATATCAGCTGTTAAAATTGCACTCGTTTTTGGAAAAATCAACTATGAAACTCAGCGCATTTATTTTGAAAACAAACTTCTTAAGATGACGTAAAACAGCTCTGCAAAGTATATTGCTATTTGTGGCAGTATGTGTAAATCTGAAAATTTCTAGTCTGAACTAGATATAGGTACGAGCCCCGAGTGAACGCAAAAACTAGATTGGACGGTAACGTCACTTTCTCTACATCAACCACATATACGAACTGTCAACCTTGCATTCAGTCACGAATTTCTTGGATAGGTTTGTCGGCTACCAATTAATAGACGTCAACTGAAGAAAAACTGTTCATCTGTTCATGTGTCCTATTTAGGCCAATAGTGTTTCGCGAAGCCCATCTTTTCACAGATGGGCTATCTTTTTCGTTCAAACATCAAAAAAACTTTATTGAAAACTTTTCAGTAAATTTTTAACATAAAAGGTTCGTTCGGGTATTTTTTTGCAAACGTAAAATTATTAAAAATTTGCTAAGAAACTGTGCGAAAATGCGACCACGTACTGAGAAAATTGGAAAAAAAATGAGAGAGAAATCCGAATTTCGACTTACTGAACAATGTAGAATTAAAACTGACAGTTTGACAAGTAAAACTCTATTTATTTTCTTCGTCAACGATGTCGGAGGAAGAAGTTGTAATCGAATATTCTCCTAGAAAATATCAACGCATGCAAAATGGTAAGTTTAATAGGTATTTAGCTTATAAAAAATTAAAATCCAATTTACTTTTTAGATGCTGCGTTTTACAATAATGTCAAAATGATTTCTTAAACTTAAACTTTTTGTAAGAAAACCGGTCACGTACTTCTCTTGAAATTGAGAGATTTCTCCCTCGATTTTTGATATTTGACATTTTTCGATGCTGAAAGTACACGAACGAACCTAATGTGTTAGAGCCATATAAAATCTGTCTGGTTTTCCTCCAAGTTTTTTAGCTGTCACTTGTTTTTTTTTCTTCTTCTTATTTGACTCTGACGCTGTCGCGAATTACCCTATTAAAAGTGACATCAAGTCTCCAATCTTGACATTCAACGCAGACGCGTTCAACTGTCAAAGACACATTCAGCTTATCTGATTTTGCAAAAAGTTGGCAGTCTGACTGACGACGCGACGTATACCTATATAAGTTGAATCAACCAATGTCAAACACAACAAAAATGAGGAACTCCTAAGCCTCAGTTCTAACTCTGCCCTTGTTCTGTAACTCATGCGATAAATTTTTGCATTGAAAACTTAAGAACATTTGACTTCAACTTTTATAGTTTTAGTGATAAATATTTCTATGTGATTAGTAGAAAACATGGCCACTGGTTGACTGGTTTTGTAAGATCTTATTTGCTTCTTTGGTAGGAGGTCAGTGCCACACTACCTTATCAAAGTACTATGCGAAGTGCGTTCTTGAACAAAAACACCCTCGTCGTGATTTGTAACTGTTCATTCACAAATCACAACACATAAAGACGTCCGAAATGCCGCCAGTGCAAATTGTTCATACATACTCATTGAATGTGTCACGTCTCATGTGAATGGATTGTCAAAACTTGCGAATATTCGTTCGTTCGTAGGAAGTTTGTTGCTCTTGGTTTCTTGGTTTCTTGTCAATTTACATTATTCCCAGATGTTCTGTCGAACGCAATATTTTCATTAATAAGTTTAGATTTATGTTTACATGTTGACTACCAAAGTAACCAAAGTGACACTGGTATCTAGTTTAGTAAGCCTGACAGCTGTCTGACTAGATGTATCTCGGTTTGATGGGCTGCAATCAGTCATATGAGCAGCTGTTTCAGTTGACGTTTATGGAGGGGTAGCCGTCAAATCTAGTCAAGAAATTCGTGACTGAGTACTAAACTGACAGTTCGCATAATCTTCTGACGTAGAAAAAGTGACGTTCCCGACCAATGTAGTTTTTCCGTTCAGGTTACATCTCATCCAGACGAATCTAGTCGACTTAATATAAATAGATTCTTGAATGTACTTTTGTACCACGCATAGATATGAGTGACATTCGAGTATAGATCTGCTGTCAAAGTGGCATAACTGCATCGGCTTGTAAACAAATCACATCAACTGTCAAAATAATTGCCAACGGAAAATAAAAATTGCCCTCATATGCTATAATGAAATTTGGACGATATAATTACGGCCTGATGGGCTGATTTTCGCTGTTGCTATGTCTGCACACACACAGCGGGGAAGCTTAACTAATCTAATAATAAAACCCATTATTTTAAGCGTGAATTTACAATTTAATAAGCAGTGTCACCGCAATTAGGGTTCTGGAATTTTTGTTTTTCTCGCTTTTTCTAATTTGTTGCTTTTGTTTTGTAAACATGCATTTACGTGCGCAATTAACTATTAGAAGTGAAAAACCTGTTGCGGCTGTAACTACTAGCCCTTGTGACATGAGCTCTTTTTGTGCTGCCTCAATCAGTCACTTGTGGGATTTGCTTTTATCTACTTGCATTCGAAGCTTGACTGTAGCAAAGTGGACGCGCTTAAAGTGATGTAAGGCACGAAATCAAAACTATAGCTTAGTACGCTGCTCGCTCCCATACAAAATTCTCTGCAATATTTAGCTGAGTTAAATTTAAGCCAACCCATTTAGCTGAGTGGTGCGCAGCTCGAGCTAAATAATCAAACCTTTGTTTCTGAATGTACTTCATGTGTCTGTCAAAATTAAGCGTGCCCATTTAATGGGTCGTCACATTTTCTCAAGCTTAATTGTGACAGATTGTTGTGTATTTGTTGTTCTGTGGCGGAAAAGTATGCAAGGATGAGCTCTTTTAATTATAACATGAACGAGAAGTACCTAGAATCAGACATAGTTGAAAATTCAATTTTGAAGGGAGTTTTTTCAAAGAACTTCTGTTTTCTGTTACACTTATCCACGTCAAGTGTATTCTATGTCAAAATTTAGCTAGGACTTTAGCTGATGTTTGGAGAGAAAAGTTGGAGACCAGATAAAATTTATAGTTTAGCTCGAGCAGCGTACTACGATAGCATAAGGCTAAGAATTGGAGAGATATTTTTTAAAATTCAAGAAAATATTTTTATCAAGTTGGCTATAATTGATAAACACATAATACGCTGCTCAACTACTGCTTCCCTTTGGCTGATTTACCTATGGCTCACCTACTCCATAACACTCTTTTCAGCAAGCTTTTCACATCCGACAGGACGATGGGCATGATGTATATAAATCTGAACTTCAGCGGAACCTCACTTCGCTTAAGCTTCAATTGCTATAACAGCTATGAAAATAATTCAACGAAATTGTAGGCAGTATGACAGCTTGGGGAAGTTAGCAAAAGGCCGTTTTCCCAGCCAAGCTTTCACTGATATGTTGTGTCATTCTCGTGCTTCTCTGCGAGCTATTTTGCTGCATGTGAAAACCAAGAGTCGTCGGGTGAAACCTAAAGGGGTTTCTGGTGCCTCCTTGTTCTTGGCATTGATTCCATTTACTGGTCTTTGGGACTTGATGCTTTTTGCACTTCTTCTAAGCTTCTAAGAGATACGCGATTGGCAAACGTTTTGGCGATTTGTTGCGAAAATTGTTCACAGTATTCCTCCTTTGGTGTGGCGCCTATGATATCCGCCTTCATACCTTGGCTCCCACAGGGGACTGCATCGCCGTCAGACTTTAAGGACGTAGATTGTTTTGCGATGCTTTTTTGATGTACTCGTAGAAACAATCTTAGGCAAAATCATCTCCTTTCGCTGTGAGGATCTGAGCGTATACTAGGCTGATTTTAGCGAAAATTGCCTTAAAGCAAATTGTCATATAACGTTTAATATCGCGTAGATAGATCGAGACTTCATTCTTAAGTCTGCCGCAATTTGACGATTTTCTCTTCAACAGTCACTCGAGTGGATGTCGCAGTTTTGATACCCTCCACAGGAAGGTATAATTCACTTTGTCATTACATTTGTAATGCCAAGAAGGTGCCACCGGAGACCTCATAAAGTATATAATATTCTGAATCAGGATCACATTCTGAATCGATTTCTGTTTGGCTGCACGCGGGTTGTTGAAGGTCCGAAAATGCCACCTGCAAATTCAATGCCAACAAAAAACAACACTACCAATCCACATGTCAGTTTGTCTACTGAGGTCGTCCGTCTTAGTCGCAGCTCAATATTTTGTTTTTCTTAATCATATATGCAGCGTATCTTCTGTCGAAATGTTTGGTCTGAACCTTTTTTGACAGCACTATCGGGGAGTACATTTCATATCCACTTTTTACGGTTTCGCTGTATCCCATAAAAGTTGCAAGTCGCTCATTGTCAAACCTTTCCTAGTGGTACGAAACAACCTCATTTGAATTTACAAAAAGCTGAATAGACACGTACAACTCCATTGGCGGCAACATCTGTCTGCCATTACTATCAGGTTCGTAAGCACACCACGATGTGTTGGAACGTTTTACATCGATACAGCAAAAAGCCAGTCCAACACATCAAATACAGCGACTGTATATGGAACACATCTAACGTGACTCTGACTCAGAGTCACAAATAAAAAACTTGCGGTGAATTTCCTTCGCACGGGCTATCAGTTTACGCCAGACATCTCTTCAAGTCGGTTTCTGTTTCTTTACAAGTCCGTCGATCGCTAAGAATGCTGAAAGTGTAAGTAGAGTCTTTTGCATTCAGCAACTCCAAGTCAGACTCACATTTCAGCATACGTTTCCTACTGCTGGTCATACCCCTCGCCCACTCCCAAGTGCCAGGACTTGGCGGATGTCCCTCCGACGTCCAAGTAGTGAACGACTTTAATTTGAATGCCGTAAGTAGGAACACGTAAAGTTAAATTTATGTTGCAATCATTCCACCCATCCACGTGCGCAGTATCTAGGAGAGTGGTACGAACATGAACGCTATCCGTTCATCTTCGAGGCGGGCGGAATGTGCACTATTGCGAGGTACGAAGCCCTGCCAAACGGAACTGTTTCGGTGTACAATTCCAACATCAATTCAATGTGAGTACAGCGACGAGAAATGCAAATATGCATCCTTGGTCAACTTTTTCCATTTAAAGAACCAAACGCAAATCGGAGATCCTAGGCACGGCCGAGGTTGTGGCGCCCGGTAAGCTGCTCGTGCGATTTCCTTCAATGCCAGGTGAGTTCGCGACGGCTTTGCCGGAAGTCTCTGCTGATTTCCTCGAATTTCAGAGTTTGTAGGCGGAGCCGATTACTGGATCCTTGGCACGGATTACACCAGCTACGCAGTTGCGTACTCATGCACGGACTTTTACGGCATTTTCAATACAAGTGAGTAGATCGTTGGAATTGAAGCCAGCTTTGAGTTGATGGTGTGTGTAATTTGGCAACCTTGTGACAGATAGATGATAGTTTTCTCGCGTGATATATTACTAGCCTAGAAATGAAATAGGAATATTTGTTTTTAATGCTTGTAAATACTCCCATTTATGATGATTTTTCGGCCATCCAAAGTATCCATTTCAATAAGATCATCAAATATCTTAACGCCTCAGGCTGTTTGTAACCTCCCTTAACTTCCTTCTCCCCCTTTAACTCCAGGTTTCCGTGAGTTGTGGTCTCAAAACGGCACACAATGCGTTATTTGTGTCTTTCCCTCGTCAGGTGACGGGAAATTCAGCCACTTAAAACAACCAACCAACCAAATACAGCGTGCTTCGAAGTTCCAACTTGCTACATAAATATTCATGATTTTTATAAGCTTCAGTTGATGAATTAGGAAAAAGGTTGAAGTGGCTTTCGATAAAAAGTAGCCAAATGAAAGGTCGCCCGTGATACTACAAGCAAAGTTGGTTCCCTCTTCTCGGTGAACTAGTTTGAGGTTTTAATGAAGCTTCGAAAGGTTGCGCTTAGATCGTTGTAGTTATAGGCTCCCACATGATTTTAGGAAAGAGCCACACAAGTTATTCTCCATCGAAAAAGGATTTACAAAATACAAAATCTTAAAAAAGGTCAAGGCTTGCTTGCCTAATAAGACACTCTTCAGTGATAACCTTTCGTAGCGCTGATGTGAAGTCTGTTGGGAGGGATCAGGTTGTACCACCTGCTGGCTTAAAGTTGGTTCTTTCGATAAAACCCAGCTTTATCATGAGCTTGCAAGCATCGTTTGGAGCACCTTACTTACTTGGTCTACGCAGTTCGGGTTGAAACCGACCCCTCAACTAACCAGATTCTCCGGTGCAGCCCGGTCCTTATCTAACTGCCTCCAGTTACACAAACTCACAAACTTAGGCGAGGTCTTCCTCCACTGCGTTGTCCCTCCAGGTAAGACTCGAAGCTCCACGGGCCGAAGCAATTGTGTTCTCTACGTTACCAATTGTTTGGCCAGTTCAATGTACAGTTTGCTGTTGAATCTTCTCCTCCAAAGTATGGCCAACGGGACCGACAATTTTATGAAGAATTGTCATTCCAATCGTCCTTCAGCGCAATAAAGCAGGGCTAAGGAGATCATGACCAGGGACCAGTGGTTCGGAAGAAATTGATTGCCTGAGCCAAGCGCGGCAGCAGCAGCGATCGCCAAGACTCGTTCTCTTCGTTTTATTGACAGAGGGCCTTACTAATAATCATTTTAAACCTTCATACTAAATAATGTGTGGGTCACAGTATAGAATATTTCGCCATTGTCAGTTCGAAAACACTAAAAATCATTATTAGTTTCGCGAAGAATTTAAAGCAGATCAGAGATATAGACAAAGTCCCTTACAGCCTCAAAATTGTAAAAGTCTATTATGACGTTCTGTCTGATTCGTAGATGTTGGGTGTCTCTTCATTTTGAGACGAGTATACTTGCTTTTTCCTAAGGTATCTTCATCTGGTAGAAAAGGTATTAAAGTCCCACGTCAGGCAAGCTCATCAGCCTTAAAACTTCACTAAAAGGAGGGTGTTAAACTGCTCGGCCATTTCCCTGAGAGATATGCAACATTTTAGGGCTATCATAAAATTTTCGGAGACCGATTCCAAGGAGCTTGGCTATGCTAGATGTTTTGAATATCTTTTTCTTTCATCTAAGACTTCTTTTATTTCCATAAATTCCGCTCGACAGAAAGGTAATCGGGATGACAGAAGACGAAAAAAGACGATAAAAGCACCCCCATGATCCATTGGTAGAGATGTGGATCGGTTCGTCAAACAAGAATGCTCCATTCTCTCATAGAGATCTATTAAAAAGGGATCCTACAAAATTTTGTATCAAATTGTAGCTGGAGAGTGGTGTAGTCAATGTTTCTTGGAAGAGTCCTGATATATGCGCAATAGATCACTCATTGGTTGGACTTGTTTGTGGGACAACCGAAAAATGATGTCTTAAATCCGGGACGCCTGGCAACCCTAGTGTCAATTGAAACAGTGCCTATGTTCTGTAATTATAGCATCGATAAACCTATCACTGAAACGATATGAATTGAAACAAAATGTCATAACATCACATGACGCGTTCTGAAACTGTGTGAATCGAAAACTATATCACCTGGAACACTTCGATATGAAACCCCTGGAAATTTGTGATATATTCAGGTTCCGTATCTATCAAGAGCGATAAAATATTCACTTCAACTGTCGAATTTTATCACGAAACTCAAAGCTTGCGGTTATAGAGTATTAAAACAAAAAATTAATTTCATAGAGCTTTTCTAATAGTGCATTTATTTGTGATGCTTCCTACACGTATATCCATAATGAGCAGCTCCACCAAACCTTGCAAATCCTCCTAAAATCTTTAGATTGTAATCACATATCTGAGATGTGGGTACGAACATAATTTTCGTTGTTAAATAATCAGAAATGTCACATCACAATTACCCATTGTACATTTTTTGAATGGTAACCCTTACGGTTTAAAGTAGCAACTTTCTACGTCTTGCTTAAGTCTTGTAAGCCGCGTACTAACTTTTGCTTTTGATTTATCTCATTGTATTCCTGAGGGGTTGGAAACTTGATGTACTTGGACATCATTTTGTTTTGCAAGTTGCAGTTGGAAAGAAATGTAATGCAGCACAGACCCGAATCGGGATTGGAATAAATGCATTCCTTTGCCCTTTCCACAATTGTGGACTTAGCTTGTCAATAAGTATCCGAGCTGAACCACGGGAAAAACGATACAACTCCCGAAATCTTGCTTCCGGCATTTCAAAAGGTTTTGTGCTATCTCTTAGTACACGCCTTTGAATCCGTAACATGTTACGCCGATCGTATTTTTCATCCAAAATTAGTGAAAAGCTAAACATTTTTAAAAACAACGATACTGAAAATACCTGTGAAATAATTTTCAAATTTTAT
This sequence comes from Cheilosia variabilis, assembly GCA_951230905.1. Lineage (NCBI taxonomy): Eukaryota > Metazoa > Arthropoda > Insecta > Diptera > Syrphidae > Cheilosia > Cheilosia variabilis. Next base: position 21,477,352 of record OX579680.1, on the reverse strand, counting down.
TGTTTTGTTTTGCAGTATTTTGACAGCTTTGCGAAATCTTTCCAAAATTCCCATGAAATTAAAAGTTACTACAGAATAGTTTTCGCATAGAGTTAGAGAACTCCAATATTTTCCAGATGCTATAAAACAAAACATTCCGCTGGTTTTGTTCCTAAGTTTTATCGCATGAGTAACAGAACATGGGCACAGAATGTCAAGTGCATGAGAGAGATGTGCTCCTTTTTCTTGAACTTTACATAGCTTATCAGGATTATTCGCTCTATTCAAGGCAGTCCACCAGGCGGCCACTTCGTAGATATATACTTTAGACTTATAGTCAGTGAGTGGTCCGAGTTTATAGTCTCCATTTAGTTTCTATGACCTTTTTGGAAGTCAAAAGTGCAACAGTAGGCCTTTTTGTATGCTTAGCTTCCAGCTCAAATTTCCTGTTTGGCTGATTCTAATGCGATTTCTTATTAGTTGCCTTTTCCATTTGACAATTAGCCAACTTCCGCACTCAAGTCGTATGTATCAAAGCAGCTCACCAATTGAAAGCTATAAATAATATGATCCAACCACACCCTGTAGAGTTGCCGACTAAGCCACCAAAATGTGTCGTCTTAGAATAATATCCCCACTCCAAACACATACCACCATAAACGTGTTTATTAATCCAAGAACGTAAACAGCACTTACCACAAACTCAATAAATCCCATCCACAAACATGCACGTGTAGCACCACAGCTCAGTAGGTATATGTGCCAACCATAAGACATGCTAAATCATCGACATTTTAAACAACAAATTTTGGCAATGTTAAGAAAATCCCTTTCAATTAACGACACCCAACCTAATCACGGCACATATATCGTGTACTCACATCATTCGAAGCTTGTTTGTGCTGGTTTACTGTTAAAATTAAACCGGCGTCACATTGAATGCTTGTTGCAAACTTTATGCGGAGATTTTCCACGCAATTTACTCGGAAATGTCGCTTCTCTCTGTGCGTGACAATGACGTGCCGGAATTTTCTTCAAGAAAATAAAACCGACAACACACAAGTACAAGATACTTTGTGTCATCTTGGGTGTATTTCTTCTGCTGGAGCGGAGAACTTCTTCCATTATGGTACTTAAGAAGTTCGAGGCTCGTTTGCAGACACGTTTTATAATAAAAAATTCGCCCGCCACATCCATATGCACATGTACAAATGTTCAATTCGTACATGGGTAAGTGAGAAGGCTGCTTGTGCATTGGTGTTGGGATTTTTTTTTTGTTTTATATTGCTTTTATTTAATTTACGAACAGCTCCTCGATGGCTTGCCAAAAATGAGTCAGCTATTGGCGCGGTGGCCATTCGTTCATTATTTATTTGAAGACGATGTTCATTTTGAATTATTTTGTTTGCAGACCAAAAAAATGTTTTGTATTTGAGAAGCTCTACCTTGTTTGTATTTCATTTAAATTTTCAAAAGCAATACCGAAAGTAATCTTAAGTCGACTAGATTGGCCTGGATAAGATTTTTCAGGAACGTCACTCTTTCAACGTCATCCACACATGCGAACTGTCCGTTTTCGAACTTATGGCGTTTTCGATTAAAGAAAAGAATTGCCCTTTCTATGAAAAGAGCAAATTGCTCACTCTACTAACAACAAAATTTATTAAATGAAAACCATTTATTTATTTTTTCAGAGGTCGTTTGGATTTTAACTCGTGAACGTCAGCCGAGTGGGTCAGTTGTAGCGCAGGCGCGGTCAGTATTAGATGACAATAAGCTATCAAAGATCTTTCTCCTGAAGACCAGTCAAGAGAATTGTCCTGAAAATTAATCAGAATTGGAATTGTCCAGGTCAACTGCCCAGATTTGCCTATAAGTTATAAGATCAAAATTCTGACATTTCAACATAATTTAAATTCGGCTGTATCAATTAAAGAATTCGGTTTATCACAATAACTTTTATAAGGTGCTTTTTTAATTATTTTCTGGTAAAAATATTCATGCCCATCGGTATGGGTTGATCATTGTACGGTTTTAATTCGCGATGGCAAAAGTATTAAAAACAGCAACTCACGGGGTATAATAATTTCCCCTGCGAAGGACATTTCTATTTATCCCCTGCCATTAAGTGAACCTTGGACTTTTTGCAGTCAGTTGATTTAGCGCCTGCCACTTGCAATTTGCAATAGTTATCGTTAGATGGAGGTGGAGAGCAGTTTGCTGAATACAACTGTAAGGATGATAGGAGTAATACATTTTTTGTAGCTTACAACGTTTTGCCAGTTTGTCAAGCCAAATTTTTTTCTTCAAATTGTTTTGTAACTGAAAATGGGTGCAGTGGTTCAGAGGTACGTGTCACGAGTAGCAAAACGGCTCTCAAAAAAAACAAAAGCCACATCTGAAGGTGTTTTCACATCACAAAGTATACAACTTTAGTGAGAAATCTTCCAAATTCAGTTTTTTTAAATGCTGCAAAAATTTATAGGCAGGTATCTTTTTAGAAAATAAAAGCTTAGAAGCTCAGAAGCAACTGATTGAGAGATGTTTAGCATAGGCTTCTATTGCTTTTGTTTGCACGGGGGATTTCAGGTTGGACACCAGAAAAGAAGATACTAAGCCACTATTCGCAAACTCCTGTCAAACACCCGAGTAGCTTGATTATTGTCGAGAGTTTTTATATGCAGTCGTTTGTCTTAAAAGTGTAAGTCGCATCCAACGAACAGTTGCGATAGTTAAGCCCAATGGAATTCTACAGCTTTAAGGAACTGATTAGCACCATATAGTAAACCCTTTCTGCGATTGAGTCTTGTTGTTATAAAGAATTCACTGTATTACTTTACACTTCTTTATCTTACAACCGATTACTATTTCGAGCTTTACCAATCACTGTTTAAAAATCAACTGGCTCTCCCTGTTCTCAAATCTGCACTTTTATATCCGCTTCGCCATCTACCGGGAAGTTTCTAGATTATTCCGGTTCGTCCCGAACAAACTCGCTGGTACTAGAATTAGCTCACCTAACTCTCCACTTATTTGACAGATTCGAGTCTCCAATTGGAAGTGGAACTTGTTTGGTGACTAATGAGTTCTTCACACTTCACCATCTTAGGTTCCATGCTGCATTCCAAACCACAATATCTTCCCAATATCAGTCCCATAAAATGTTACGTACATAGTTCAGGCACTTAACCTGAAGGCAGTCCCGGTTGTTGATGTCACAACAGATAACAATGTTTGCTGCAAAATTAGAACCAAAAGCAGTGGGACTTAAGGACCATTCACATGAGAGCGACCAACTACCTACGAACGAACGAATATTCGCAAATTTTGACAGTGCGTTTGAATCGAACGCAATAGATATAAATCGATCGCAATCGCACAAAGTCTATACACGTACTCATCAAAAATGACAGAAAAAGAGAAAATTAGCAAAATAACGAGTAACGAGCAGTTCCTCTCTTGGCTCGAAACAGCTCAGAGAATTTCAACCGGCAAGTACCGATACAAATGTCAAATGCGTAAAATTGACAGGAAACAAATTCAAAATCCGTTTTAAAAATCAATTGTACCTACACAAAAATAAAATATCTGAAAATAAAGAAAATTCGGTGGTGGTCGAATGTTCACTTAGAACGTTTCATATGTTGCAAAAAGGTAAGTTATAAATTTATTCGTGATATGGATTAGATTTCAAAGATGTAAGTGGCTCAAAGTAGCTCGAAGTGTATCCACGTACTTTGGAGTATATTTTCAGCTTTTTAAGAGAGTTTCGCTCAATTTTTCGAGTTTGACAGTTTTTTGGTGCTTGGCTCGTGAAAGTACGCGAATGGACCTTTTATTTGATCGCAGATACCCGCGAATCCAATGACAGTCGCTGTCATTTGTCTCAATTTTTTTGAATAAAAAAAAACTCGAAAATGGGAGGTAGTCGCATTCTATTAAGGAAAAAAAGAATATTGTTGGCCTATTTGTGGTGGAACAAATTTAAAACACAGCAATTAATGCATGTACTTGTACATCCGCTTTTACTTTTACTTTGATAAACATGCTTATCTGTTTGTTGATTCAGTCATATTTCTTTTATTTTCCATTCGGACCAAAACAAAACAACACCACAAAATGAAATATGTACAAATAATAACAAAAAAATGCCAATGATATTTCAAGTTTGAGGTTAAGTTCGAACGAATGTTTTATTCGCTAGTTTGTGGAACGCAAATTGAATGATGTGGATTGTGAATAAACTTTTACAATTTGCGCCAAGGGTGTATTCGTTCGCGGCAAAAAGTTTGGAATTTGAAATTTCGTTATTTAAACTGTTTATTAACTTGTTTTGTTAATACATTGTGATGGAATAATTAATTATCCTCCTCTTGGAATAGTAAAACGTGCAATTTTCTGTTCATAAATGCATCAAAAGTGGTCTGTTCGCATTTCAGCAATTCGTTCGCTCGCTCTCATGTGAATAGTCCATTATTTATGTGGAAAAGCCACTAACCTAATAGCGCCATTTAGTACCCGATAACCAACGACGAGTTGGCACTACCTTTTCGATCGTGGTTTGACACTTCTTCCCATGGCCAGCCATTTATTTCCGCTTTACTTTATTCTCGAAGAGTTGCAAACCGCGGTAAGTGTAACCTTAAAATATTTCATCGCATTGTAAAAGATTTCCCTTTTTAGAAATAAACCATCAATTCAGCAGTTTGAGCGTGCGCCTTTTTCTTCCCGCAACCGAGAAGAATTTATAATAATTGTTATCCTTCGTGTTAAATATATTGCAGCTCACAGTTGATAGTTTTATTAAGTTAAACTTGGCCGCATTGTGAATTCGTAACATTTAACGTGGACATTAAAAATGATTATTAGTAAATACCGTGTCCTTACTTTGTATAGGTATAGATGGCGATTCAAATTCATTCACACAACCCTAGTATTCGAAATGCAAACCCATTTGTTTATTAAAAGTTAGGATCACTTCTCTAATGAAAACGAACCTTCACAAATAATTCAACCTTCACTTCCATTATCACTCCCACAAAATATCTAACTTATCTACGACAGGTTGAGTGACACCTTATTCATTTGATAACAATCCCGACAAGTGGCCCAGAGGAAACAGCAAAAACCTCCCTCAACTTAATGCCACTTAGAAAGCAAATTCCAAAGAATTCCCGTTTATGTATAGGGACATATAAAACTGCTCACACATCTTGACAATTGCAGCTCAATTCATTAGCTGGATGTACGAAGGAAACGACCTGAAAATATCCTTCTTCTCCCAAAGATCCACTTGTTATTATTCACACATGAAACAGCCATTTGTGCCATACAAATAATACCACTCAACGACTCCTCGAGAGGGATAACGCAATCCTGCTTCCCAAATGCTTTAACATTAAATTTAAATTTCCTAATTTAACATCTCGTGCATGAGTATATATACCACCTATCGTCTCCCTATATGAGATATCCATCACTCAGTATAGGGATATCTGTTTCCTTCCTGATATCATTACCCAATATCGCACCAAAACCAAGGGAGGGAGGAAAAAAATACAAAATAAAGAGAAAAAAATCTCCAGCAACTTTGAAAAAACACCAAAGATTCATGAGAAGGATATTATAATCCCTGAGGGTGTATACTCAAACTAAAAATATCACAAGCACTGAACACAGGACTGAATTTCATTCAAAAAGTCCCAACCTTCGCATCTCCGGCAAGCACACATCCTCGAAAGAATAAGACAAAAAAAAACGAAGAAAAGAGAATAACACAAGCAAAGAAAACCGCAGGGAAAACAAAATCAAAGAAACTTGATCCAAGCTTTCCTGTGTTATATTTGATTTTCGTTTCCTTGTCGTGTTTCCTCTTTTCGGCACTATGGACCCGCTCTACTAAAGTGAACTGGATCTGGTGTTGAGCTTTTGCGTTTCCCTTCGCGTATGTTCCGCCTTAACAAATTCTTTTCATTTTGAGTTTCCCTTTAGGTTCGTGTTGCTGTGAATATCCCACCGCTGCTGGCTGCCTCCGACAAACAGAAAAAGGACAACGCGGTCCATGGCTTTGGGGCGCGAGTGTAGTCCACACCGTGCATACATATAGTCCTGAATAAATTGTTAATACTCTCACGTAGACTGCGATAGTGTTTGTCGGATGAATTTTAAAAATCCCTTACTGCCCGGTCCCGGTCCGCAGATTTTACACACCGAGTCGGAGTCGGAGTCGGAGTCAGCTCTGTCATGTTGTTAGAGTCGGTGTAGGGTGGAATGCCGTGCCGACCCCGGCAGGTTGGTGGATGGCTCTTGCACTTGCAGTAAGTAACTGCCTCGATTTAGCATTTTTATTGGTTTGATTTTTAAAAGGAATAACAGTAGTTAACGGCGATAGCGGCGAGCAAAGTACATAAAAAGTGAGTTTTCGTCAGTTCCATCAGACAGTATGTGCGACAAAAAATGGTGCGACTGCAAAAATTGTTGCTGGCTGTAGATGAAATAAATAAATAGTTGGCGCAACAAGCAGGCGTCCATAACCTAGTTGTCGGATGGTATTGTCATCGAATTAGTAAGTAAGAATGGAGTTTAGTGAGTGATAATATTTAAAAGCAGTTTCTTCGTTTTATGGAGCGGATTTTTGAAACTTTTTACTGAGCTTGGACTTCTCGAATTGCAGGGCGAGGGCGATGCCGACTCAGGCGCCTTGGCATCTATTTTAAGCTAGAACTGGAAAACCTCTTCTGGCAATCTTTGGTCTTGAAGTAGAGCTCAGCATTTCAAACAAAGAATAACGCCAGAGTCGAAGACTAATTTACATTTTTTCAATAAATTCGACCTTCGATTGTCTCGATGAAGGCTGACGACTCTTAGATCTTAAAAGTGAGTGTATCAAATTAACACAATTAGCTTTGAAAGCCGACATCTTCAAACAGGGGAATCAGTGCCTAATGCTAAGTGCTTGTGACACAGCAAATTGAGGAAGAAGTTTGGATTCAGAATAACACGACAGAAATAACAATCGAATCCCTCTAAGTCGAACCTCCTTTAACTCGTATTTCTATCTAACTCGAATTTTTCGACCCAATTTTTGCATTCCCTTCAATTTTGCATAGACAATTCATCCTCTAAGTCGAAATCCCTATAAGTCGAAAATCGCTCTAACTCGAACATATTCTTTTGATTACGGGTGAACACTGCTACCTAAAATAACAAATTTTTTTAACTAATTTTGTTCGAAATGTACCTCCTTTCCAATTTTTTAGCTTAAACAAATTCGCTTAAAAAAAATATAGTAAATCCCTCTAACTCGAATTTTTTCAGAAATCCCTCTAACTCGAACTAATTTTTATCTTGCGTGAAAATTCGACTTAGAGGGATTCGTCTCTTGGCTAATCTTCCTTACTTAAGACTCCCCACTGCCCGAGAGTTTCTCTCTTAGAGACTGCAGTTTAAATTTTCTGCTTAAAATTGAGTTTCCTCGTAGATACATTTCTTGTCGCACATAGTGTACGCAATTTATTAGCAGATGTGTTAGTACCGCCCAGAAGCGTTTGCCGCCGGGGAAATTTAACGGTCCATGGAATCTGTAGTTTATTTGAACTTCTCTTTATATTCATGCAGAATAGTTAAGCAGCTGCCCAAGGAGATTCCTTTTAGTCGTCCCTGGTGTCACGTTTCGGTCCACTTCCATCGTTCCGAATACCTATACCCCATCGTTGATCCACGAAAATCATGGTTTTGGTGTCGAACTTCGGTTCTCATCGATATCACAGCCGGGGTGGACTCCAAGTCACACTACACTTAATTTTAATCTTTTTCGGAAAGACGCTGCCAGAAGATGGAACTTCCAGTCCCGCAGCTTGCATCTAAGCCAGTTAATTTCCCATCATTTGCATTAAATTACACGCATTAGCCTGGTTCCAAACCGCCATTTGTTAGACTTATTCGCAACTGATGGCATTTAGTTCCTTTTTTTTGTTCTCTTAGCTCTTTTTGGTTTTTCTTAAAAATCACCCCTGAGATGAGGGTGGGTCAGCAGCCTGAATGGATATAGATGGTTGGGTAGATTGTCCGGAGCAGTGGAAAATTGGAATCGAAACTGTTGCCATTGTAAAGGATAATTACTTAAATTAATTGGTGGGGCAACACGAAATTAGACACAGCGATTTATGTGTGTGTCCCTTCATTTTTGGGATGGTCTTGTGGTGGATCCTCTTGGACTTTCTTTTTGTGGACAAAGACCGGAGAAAAATACTGAAAATTTGTATTCAGCACACTTGCTGAAATTAGCTTTTGTTTATGGCGACAATATAGGGGAGGAGCAGAACCACTGCACAAAGGACAACTAATTATAAGTATTTTCGGATGCTGAATGGTATGGGTGGGACGTGCAAATGACCAATTGGAAATGAAATTATCACGAAGATGGCACGTTACAGGGGACAATTTGGAGAATTAATCAAAAGCAGATTTTTTTTGTATTTTTCCCGTTTGTTTGTATAAAAGTTTTGTTGGCATTGGGATGCGTGATTGAAATTTGTAACTTTCGAAGAGGAGTTGGTAGATATGGCTTGTTAAATCGGTAGTTGGAATTTAACGGGCATTGCAAAACGTTATAAGATGATATGTACCAGACATTGCGCAGCTGTAGAGCCTTAATACAGGACGTTGAGAAACTAATGGAGGAGCACGTGTCATTTGAATCTGTTTTTTAAGTCACTTTTGTATGGTTAGCCGATTCGGCAGAATTTTCGAGGTTTGTTCCTTTACTTTTTTAGTAAGAATAAGAATGGCAAAGACGGTCAAAATGGCAGTAGTGGGGATAAATTCTCTCTCAAAGAGAGATATAGTTTCGAAAAAGTTGGGGAACGGTTTTTTAGTACCTAATCTATGAAAAATTGCAGACACATTCAAAATTTAAAAAAACTGTCACTTGTCAGATAAACTCGATTTGTTAGAAATATTAGTTGATTCATCCAGCGAAGAAAGTGATTTGAAATAAATCGAACTTCTTTTTGATGAGTCCGAGTATGTGGAAGAATTTGTACTGATTGAACTACAAGCAATCGAGAAGGGGAAATAGCGACACTGAACTCAGTGATGCCAGATTACAAGATATATCTTTTTTTTCAAGATTTTTGAGCTCCAAAATATGTACGAGACTTTTTACCTCGAAATGATCAAATTTCAAGATTTTTGATATCAAGAACTTTTGAAGTCTAGCAAATTAAAAGAACATTTTCTATTATCCATTATTAAATATAATGTGAGTCGAACAGAGCCCATCACAATTTCTGTCTCACCAACGTTTTCATTCTAAGGAAACATGAATTTTAACGAATTTGATAAAATTACTGATGTAACGTGTTTTTCGAAAATTGGTTAAGTATGTACTGAAACAATTGTAATATTTACAAAGGATTTGTTGAGCTTTAATGAACCGAAATTCTATGATCTTGATATAGGTAAGCAATGCAATTCTAAGTCAATTTATTTGAAATATGTTCCAAAAATTCAAAAAGCATTAACTTTAGTTTTTACCAAAGTTTTTTTTATAGATATTTAGGTGATTTATTTATTAGTAGTAACGTACATCAAAATTGTATTTTAAATTTCGTTCTTTTTATATTTTGTTTCGGAAAAACAAGATTTTCAGATTTTTTATCTGGGAACACTGACTGCACTCAAAATTACGTAGAGGAGATTGTCCATTCTTACAGCGAGGACGAATTTCGTCGCCACTTTCAAGAATCTTGGTTCAATTTTATTTTTTTGACTGCTATTACCATTTTAATACTCAGGAAATAAAAATGTATGCACGTGTGCGTATGGCAAATAGGAGAATAGGACAACAAATTGCATGGAGGGGTTATGTCTTGCTCTTTTGATGACTCTATCTTTTACGGATTTGTCAAGCTTAGGAACGACATTGAGTAAAAATTCGTAAATTTAAAAGTAAAGGAACAGACCTATTGTCAACTTCATGTTCTGATCCTAGCGCCTCAAGTGAATGGATATTTTGCCCCACCAGACGGCACTATGCAATTATTGCTTCCACTCTCATAGCACCTAATAAATTATGGCTGATGGCTTATTGGTTGAGGCCGTCGGTCATCCGCTCTGGACTGTAAGCGCCACCAAAAGTAAAGTAAGTACCTACACCTACTTAAAAAAATAAACAATATTTAAAACGCCCTCAAAACTGATTTTATAAATCGCAAAAAAGCTTATGAATATTATGCACCTACTTACCTGGTATTTACCTGCAATTTCGCAATTTATTGCACTAATATTTGCTATAGCAGAATAATTACTTCCGGCAAATTTATCTATCAATCAACTGTGTAATCGGGAAATGAAATTTATTACTTCCTATATACCCTGGGTAATGTAAATTATTTTTTTCTACATAATCCTTAGGCATTATCGTTAATTAAATTGAAGCAGACATGCAGGACCAGTAGGTAAGCAGATGCAGGTACCTATCTATAGGTGCAGGAAATACGATTTTTTTTTTTGTTTTAATATCACTTAATCTACTGCCTCAGGGTCAGTCTCACTCTCAGCGTCCATTGGTTCAGTTTTCAAAATTAATATCAATATGGACATTGATAACCCAAAGGGAATTTACATGCTATCCCGCAACGCATTCCATATAATACGAGTATCGAGATAACCCAGTGAAGTAAGTCTGACGGCGGCGGTACTACATACAGCTACACTTTGTAGAAATCCAATTGTGCCGGCCAGTATCGTCATGGAGTTAATAATAAATTCATGGTCGCACCTAGGGGGAATGCAATTTCGCGTCCGAATATGGCATCGATTCTGGCTCTGGTGCTTCCTCTCGCACGCTGTATTCCAGTTTTGGATATATGAGTTAGCTCTTTTGGTACTGTATGCATGTACGTTCGGACATGAGTGTGCGATCATATAAATCGGATTTAGTGCATAGGCTTGGTAGTAACATAGGTATGTAGGTTTACCCACCTAAACTCTGAGCACAGGCAACTGGAATGGAAAGTGAATTTTCCGATTTGATGTCATTACGTGTGAGGAGGACAGCTGCAGCACTGCATTTGCATAGTGCATTATGGAAATCATTTCAAATCGGCAAGTGAGCCGTGATGTAAACTTAATTTGTTTAAGAATTTCCTACGATAATAATTTAATAAATAGACTGTGTCTATCGGGTGGACCTCGGACTGCAAGCTGATCACGTTTTAAAAATCAGGTGTTCAAATGCGTATAAGCCTTCAAATATCTGCTTAAATAAATAAACAATTTATTTCCTCTTCTGACTTAGAGTAAAACCGTTCTGAGAAAGCTTCTCAGTTCAGCCGGCATTCTGTTGTAGGTGCCTTAGATTCGGGCCAAAAATGAAACACCATAAACGGACAATGTTGATATTTTGCTTCCGCAAACAAGTTTATATGAAAGAGGGTTATCAGTGGCAGAAGATCGAACAGTGTATGCGTCACTTCCAGACATGCCAACAGATGATGACCTACTTACCCAAATTAAACGAGTACTAATCAAGAAATACAGATCTTGAGGAATCTCGATGATCCGTCTTACTGGAGTCTAAGGGGCTAAGCGGATTTCCATCAAACTTCATTTTAATGGTAGGTTAATCTGCAATTTTAAATTTAGCTCCTAATTGAATGGTACTCTTGGTATAGGTTGCAATAAGGGTCGAATTTCTGCTTTCAAAATTCTGCTTTGCGAAATTCTGTCTTCTCACACAAAAATTCTGCTTTTTTTAGTTCTGATTTAAATTCTGATTCAAATTTAAAGCAATAAAATTCTGCTGTTTTCCAACTGACAAATGTAAAAGACGAGGAAAAAAAAAGCAGATATAAAAAATAACAATTTTAAATTTACGAAACATTAAAAATTATTTACTTTTAATTTTTAAATAAAAATAAAATTAAAATTTAAAATAAAAAGAAAAAATAGTTTAAATAAAAAAAAAATAATGTGAAATTTTATTAAAAAAAGATATCAAGCAGTTAGATATTACAACTTTTATTTATTATAAATTTATTTGTTTTTTTTTTTATACTTCATTTCGGCAGTATAAAAGGACAGCCGAAATGATGTTTAAACAAAATTCCTTCGACTATCGACTCGGTAGGATCTTCGAATACTCTCTCTTCGAACTCAAAAAAGTGGGTCGCAAAATTCTGTCCGTCTGTCTGTATGTCCCGAGGCCTACAGCCTAAGCGGCTGAACGGATTTCGTTCAAACTTCGGATTTAAAGTTTGAGGGCTTACAGTGCGGGACCGTTTGTTTTTTGCATGGTAACCTCAATATTAATGGTACTTCCCATACAAAATGTTCATACCAGTTTGATTTGTTCGAAAACGGCTCTAACGATTTCAACCAAAATTAATTTCGAAGGTAATATGGTCATTTCTAACTTAATGGCAAGCTCAGTTTTTCTTTGTATTATCGTAAAATGAATTTTTGAAAATAGTTATTTTTGAAAAATGTTGTTTCCTTTAGTATACTAGAAAACGGCAACAGCGATTTTGACCAAATTGCAAATTTAGAGTAAATTTGATGTTTCCAAAATTATTGCGTACTTAACTTTCAATTCGAATCACCGAAAACACTAAACTGCTCATATCTCGAAAACCCCATTTTCGATATCGATAAAGCTTTAAAAACCAAGTAATGCTTACATCTCGAACAATAGCTTGTTCTCGGTTTTCAGCTAAACAGTTAAGCAATAGTATTTTTCAAACTAGACATTGCAATTTTTATTACTTTTTAGTCTGCCAAATTTTACAAAAACCACTCTAACGATTTTGACCAAAATACATATTAAAGGTAATATAAGTATTCTAAATAAGATCCCGTACATAGTTTTTCTCAACAAATTCGAACAAATCAATTTCTTAAATATTTCTCAAAAATGACTACCCAAATTCCGATCTGTATTCAAAATATTTCGGTATAATTTTGAAATAATAACAATGCCCCAACTTCCAATGAAAATCCAATAACAGCTACGTAAAACTTATAATTTTTTTCAACCATATATTGAATATGCACCCCAAAAATACTTCCAACAACTTGGAGCTTACACAATCAGCAGCTTCCACTTCATTTACATTAAAACTTTTGATGAACGAGAAAGTTACGCTCGACCCAGTCGTGCACTTTATTTTGTTTTCCTCGCGGGAGGAAATAAAAGGCTACCATTATAAAAATTAATTAATTAATTAGAAAAATAAAATGTTCTCTCCACCTCTGCTTTACAAAATTCTGCAAACAATAAAAAAGGTTAAGCAGAGATTTGAAAAGCAGAATTTAGAAAAGCAGAATTTTGAAAACAGAATTTTGAAAGCAGACTTTTGTAAAAAGAATTTTAACCCGCTCAGAATTTTGACCCCAACCCTTGCAATTATGCCGCAAAAGACCAAGTTACGTATGATCCCGTCATGCAACATTCTTTTTTTAATGTTGCATTGGCGCATCTTTAATCAAGTAAATATTAAGCCACGGGCCAGCGTTGCCGTTTGACCCCTTTTGAGCCTCAAGACCAGTTTTTAAAAAATTGTCAAAATAGCCCCTTTTTTAAATTAAGTGAGATTTTATTTTTTATTTTGAACGACAAAGAATGCAAAAATATAAAAATAAGTGTTTCGTAATGAATATAAATGTTTTGCTGTATTTGTATTTTGAGTGGAGGCTTTTTTTGGCTCTGGTCCCTTTTTAATCCCCTTTTTGAAATTTGTCAGCTGCAGCGCTGCCACGGGCTACCGAAGCATCAGAAATGAGTTCTCACATAGTAAATATATTTTCAAGCAGAGCTGGGGAAAGAGTTCGACGAAAAGATTTTTAATAAAACACAAGACTTTAAAGATCACTTGAGTGGGGTGAGTAAATATGAAACGTATTCTTCTTTTTGCGAAACCAATGAAGCTCAAATTTGTATACTTTTAAAGCACAATGGTGTAGTCAACTACTGCCTTCGTTACATTTAAGTTGAACTAATTGCTCCTTCCTCAATTTCTGCCTACAAAGCCGTATTTGAGCAGCCCGCAGCTATTTCCTGATTTCCGCATTGCTATGCAACGACCTGCGGCGCTCACTGGATACGAGTACGAGTACATCTCCCACTTGTTTATTAGAATACCCTCTCCTCCCAGTGACACAGCGTTTTCTCATTAAGCCGTACTAAATTAGTGGTCTGTCTTTAAGTACATCATGTTGATGGACTGTCAACTTCCCGCAGCAAAGGCAAGAAAAAAAAATTCCCACCCAGGAGGGGAGACACAACAAAACCGTAATTGTCTTGAATTAAAATTAATACAATTCGGATCCCATCAAAAAGTGGTCTGCGATTTGCACACAGTTCCGCCGCACCCACTGTGGGAATTCGGAGGAAAAAAACTGAGCGTTCATAACAACGGTTTTTGGCGAAAAGGCGCCAGCAGTCGTTTTGTTTAAAGTTTTATCGCAAACACAATTCCAACATCCATTCATCTCTCCCTTTCTGGGCCGAAAATATCCTTCGTGACACAGCGCACAAAGACCGATGGAAGAAAAATTGCCACTCAACCGCACAACGCGCACCACCGCCCGAATCTCCTTGATGGAAAAGTTTTTCATAATTAAATTACAACCGTCAGTGCGCCCCGGGAAAAAGGAGCGAGGCATCACACCGAATGGAGCCCCCGTCCGACATGGCGGCAGAGATTAAGAGAATGCGGGGACCTGCTCCATACGAGTAATGAGAAGTTGCCAAGGATCGAATATACGGACACTGAGTCGTCGTCGTCGTCGTCGTCGTTGTCGTACGCAGCAGGCAAAAGAGTTGTACGACCTCGTTGGTTTCTGGTGAAAGTGCAGCCATTGAGTTTCGACTTCGTCGTCGTAGGGGGATCGGAATTGCTGCTCTAATGTTGCAGCATGTGAAACTTTTCACATTTAATTACTTCTTTGTCGTTAGCTTTTAGAGATGGATTTACTTCTGGCTGACTTTGGTGGCGGGGCGATGCGAAATGGAGGAGCGTATATGGGGCTGTATGTTCACTTGTGTGTATAGTCGCTAATTGATTAAGCAGTGCTGGAAGTCAGGACATTCTCTGGCACATGTCTTTGCTGTGTGCGAACAGACGATATCACACATGTCGTCGATGTGCTTTCGCTGGCAAGTACGTGATATTGTAAGATTGCTTAATCCGACGAATGTAATTGATTTCGTTAGGTTTAAGTATCGTAGTGCATTTGACTGCAACCGCTGCGTGTACTTGACGGAACTTGAAGGATTTCCTGTGGTTGTACTCTTTTGCAGCCGCTCAGTGGTTGCTGTTTTGGAGACAGGTTGCACTTTTAGTCTAAAGTACAATTGAAATAAATACTTAAGGTATTTTCCACGAACGTGTGGCAAGCAGAATGTGAGTGAGTGCGGCTAAGGCACGGTTTAGAATCATTGGCCCGTTTCCTTCGCGTCGCTATAAAACATCCTACAGCCAGCGATTCGCATTTCGTCGTTAGACCTTTACGACAGAAGATTTTGTTCAAGAATATTTTGGCGAAATTATGCCTCTTATGAAATAGTTGACTTTGCGTAATTTTGCCATCGGAAGAATCGGCTGCGATTCGCGAAAACCAACGCGGAAGAATAAAATGCGAACGTAAGGCAGCTTTTGCCAATGCGAGCGCGAGATACTTTTCACATAGACTTAGAGAAAATATCGCTTATGTAACGTCGGCATAAATAAAAACAACTTTGAGTCCTTAAATTAACGTTATAAATTATTTTCTTTTTATTTAAAATAAGAGACATAAAACAATTAAAATTAAAAAGGAATTCAGTATGTTCTATGTTTATTTCATCAGGCTATTTTGTTGTGACAATGACCCAAAGCTGCTTATTGTGCTTCAGATTCAGACAAAGTAAGCGCTGAAGGAAGAAACAAGAATGAACTGGTTTGATTTTTGGTTCTCGTTTTATACTGCGGTCGTCAGTGAATTTTTGGCTGTGCATGCATACCGTCATTATAAGTTGAAGGCATCAACATTTTTTTTTTGGCATTTTACGTCCACCTTGCACCAGTAGCAATATTTCATAAGAAGCATACTTCTTGAACTTGTGTCAACCGATGGCTAAAAATGACCCAAACGAAGCTCAACAACTGCCTGAAAATATGCGATTATTCAATTACTAGGTCAGGAGTCATACATACATACGAATAATTTGTTAACATGTACAAATATATGTCCGAAATGCACGGCGCGCTACAAATGGAGAGGTAGTCCTTTACTGCCGATATATGAAGCTATTCACAAATTCAAAAGACTTACAAAAACAAAACTGACATTTTTTAACCTAAAACAATAAGGAAATAAAGAAATTCCCACTGCTTATGTTGAACACAGCAGTATGAAATGTTATTCGTGCGGCACCCTGTTTACGGAAATGTTCACGCAACCCAACTTTTTTTTATACCGATAGGTATTTAATAGAAAAATTTACTTAAAAGTGCAGAAGATATAGGACATTACCAAAGAACATTTTTATATTTCGACTTTAAATTTTAGTAATACAAAATTTTCTATTCAAATGGACAAATAAAAAAAATTGGAATGAAATAGCTGAGAGAGAGGAGACCGGAGAGATTCACGAACGTCCATTTAGAAATCAGTTTTTGAGCATAGGCTAAGTGCCTTTCGGCCGTTCAGTAGGCTTTTATTCTTCTCAGTCAATCAACAGGGTGGCGCTTACGAAGCGTTATAATTTATTTAATAAATCTTTTTTTCTTTCTTAATTTATTTAACATTGGTATTAGTAAAAGTTATGGTTTGAAAATATGTTCCCATGGTGCCGTACTTATAGCAAATTTTAGTTTCGACTTAAAATTTACGGAAGCTCACAATTGCGAAATTTTGTATCGAAAATAAAGCCACTGTGAACTACTAAAATTAAGAGTCGAAATAAAAAATGTTTTATAGTAAGGTCCATGTTTGAAATCTCTAATATGGTATATATTTTTTGCTTCGACCTGCATAACGGTTGCCAACACGATACAAAGTCTTTCGCTTTCCCTTTATCCGGATTCTATTTTTCAAGCGCTACCCATATATTTACCATTTCTATCCTTCAACTCATAAATGATAGAGCTGTCCACCTGGGATAACGAACCTCCCCCCACCCATTGAAGCAGCTTCACAAGACGCAAGCGTCTTCAAGAAAATCATTGTTTGCCCAACCAACAGCCCCATTAAGATATCAAGCACAAAAGTCTGCAAACAAGCAGATTCCATTACCAAATAATTAATCAGAATGGAAAATCTCTCCAAATACCCTGACAACACAAAACGCACGGCCACCGCTATAAAGACCCAACTAGGGCCGTCACATTCACCACAAATACAGCAAAGTGACAACTTATACCTAGTCCGTAAACCCACTCGTATGCTACGCATTATCTGCCAATGAATTATTCACAGACTCTCCTAATTCTCATTCATGTATCCTTAACCCCAAATATGGGCTGCCGAATGTGTACATTAAGCCCGAGCATACTGTGTGCGTATGTGTATCATACGCAACGCCAACTCATATATGGCACAGGTGAAGACCGGATTCCAGTTGTGCGCCCTTCATAATTAATTTGCACTGCTCCTATCAGTCCCACCTGTCAGTGTCACGGGAGGGACGATGTTTAAACAGATTTAATGCATACAGATACAACCACCTGAATAGCTTCATCCGAGATATTTGTGTCCAATAATTAAATCTATCAATAACCCATCAATCAGATCACTCTGTGTGTGGTATAGCAGCAGGCCATCTCTGTTTCTGTGTCGCCGCCGCCGTTTGTTTGCATTGAATGGACGGACATATTCATGTGTCGTCTGCGGCCAGCCGACATTGAAACAAAAATAGCTCTGCAGCGACACGAATCCTTCGATCTCTGAACGCAGTCCCGACCGAACCGCTAGGCGAGCGAATTAATGTGCAACATTAATCATCTGACAATATTGTTAATGTGGATATATGCGGTGGGCGTGGGGTGGAGGTGCTGCTCTGTTCCGTCAGGTGGATGGGGAAATGATGGAGTGCCAGCCCCGATGGCGGATAATGGTCAACTTGCAACCCTCGATATTTGTTTTGTTCGGAAAACAAAGCACACTCCGATACACTCATGTATACGTTCGTCTATTGATTGGGGAAGCTTGAACAGATTAATTCATCTGAGTTCTGAGGATGCTGTGCAACAAGAAGCTGCCACATTATATGATATGCATGGGTGTGTGTGCGGGCAACGATGTTGTTCTCATCTTTGTAGTCATCCATTATGAACTTTAGTGTTTTGTGCAAATAAGGACATTTAGCCTTAACTGATGTGCGGTGCCTGATTGTTGCTTACATTTTGCCATTCGAATTGGATTGCATCGCATCGCATTAGAGTCTAGCGTTATTGATGGACACACTTAAGGACCGCGAGCTGGGATAGTAAATAGAGGCTGTTTGCATAGTACAGGCAGATAGTCTTGTATGCGCTGATGGAGAAGGCTTTCTAGTTTTATTTGGTGGTAATCAAATCTGACTAAGATAATCAGTGCGCAAAATACACGAGAGTCCTTTATAGAAACCATCGTTTTTCGTTCTTCTTCCATCGCATGAGTGGTCTTGTCTCTCCCAAGCGATACTTCAGATCGACCAGCGACGACTCTAGTTAAGTCCCATAGAGCCTTAAGAATTTCAATACCACGGACACAGTCGACTGAAAATCGTCATATCGCAGGCGTATCAAATCTTTTTTGTGTAGTTGACATTTTTTGAAGCCTCCCTGTTTATCACCTACGATGGGAGTTTCAAATATTCTCGGTATGGGGGGATACTCCAAAGATATGAGTAAATTATCACGTGTTTTCAGTAGTTCCGTTATTGAAGTGTCTTACTGTAAAATTTCATTTGGTTGCGATTTTCAATTTGCTTTCTGTCTTGAGTTAAACAAAAGTGAAATGGCTGGCGTGGCGATGATCACGAAAATTGATTGATTTCTTAAAAAGCAAGGAAAAAGTCCAAAAAATATTCACGAAGAGATGGTGGCTATTTATAGAGGTTCTGCACCTTCGTTAACAACCGTTCAAGAGTGGTGAATTGAATTACAAAGGGGCAGGGAGAACATTGAAGACGACCCTCGCTCCGGCTGCCCAGTAACTGCCTGCTCCGCAGAAAACATTAAACAAGTCGAGAAACTTGTACTTGAGAATTCCCGAATAAAGATCAAGACGATAGCTGAGAACACAAACCTTTCCATTGGTACCATACACCCCATTCTTCTGACTGCCTTAACCCTTCAAAAATCAGTGCAAGATGGGTTCCACGAATGCTCACAGCGCCTAAGAAAAAAGTGCAAATTGAGTGTTGCTAGGAATTTTCGGAGCTATGTAGCGAAGACCCGGTAGGATTTTTTAATAGAGTTGTTACTGGGGCTGAACCGTGGGCTTATCACTACGACCCTGAAAGCAAACAGTCAATGCAGAGGCACCGGCCCCCGAAGAAGTTCAAGGTCACTCCGCCTGCCTGGAAGGTGATGGCTACAGTTTTTTTGGGACTCAAAGGGCGTGTTGCTTGCTTCCAGTGATTACTTTTTGTTCTCAGACTTAAAAAAAACCTTCGTGGTGAGCGATTTACTGATGACAAAGAGCTCAAATCCGCAATAAACGAACACTTTGAAGAGAAGGACGAAACCAATTTTATTGAGGGAATAGAAAAGTTAATCTCGAGATGAAATAAATGCATTAATGTAAAAGGAGCTTATATTGAAAAGTAAAAATAATTCTACTCTAATTCGCGTCTTCGTTCATGTAGATACCGAGAATATTTTGAACTCCCCTCGTACCGCTATCATCAGTAATCAATTCCTTTCCAAACGCCAGAGGCGGCTTCGATCTCTGGGTGTTTTATGGAATGCAAATGCGCTTTACTCTAGTTGCTTACAGTATGGGATGTGGTACCCATGTAATAAAAAGTAAACACTTTGGTTGACGTAATTGTACAGATTTTATTAATTAAAAAGCAAGTATGAAATGTAAAAACGACTTAATATGTTTCTAGCAGCAGGCCACCACAAAAACGCTCCCACCGAGAAGGAAGTGCAGAACAATCTGACTTCTGACATTTGCTTTTGCTTTCATTTATTTCCCACCGAGTGTGAACTCGAGTCTCGTTCGTCGCGTTCAGTCAACTGCCGAAGTGCGGTTCAGGTTTTTAGCTTTAGTTGTTTTTTTGGTTGTCGCCACAACAGATCAGAAGTGGTTTGAGCCTTTTATCCTATTGAATTTTGAATTTATGTTAACAACGTCACTTTTGCGAATATATTGGTTACAGTTGTCCTTGATTTGCATAGGTAGCTAAATGTTAAAGTCTGCCGTCACGAAACCCTTTTGCAAAACTAAGGAGCAACATGAAACGGCCATCTTTCAACGTACTTCCGACCCCCAACTTCCTACGTCTAAGACGTAAATTACTCCAATCATTAGTCGAACTTCGGCACCGCAAAACCCGAAATAAATATAAATTTCTTAACCCTTCACCGGTCAGTCTAGCCGGCTCTATAAAATCCACCCGGCATAGTTAACTGTATCGGTTTAAATTCGTCTGGATGAGAATTCAAAAAACCACTTCGATTGGTAATTGCCCATCAATGACTGCAACGGGCCACCAACACTAAAAGTATACCCCCCCCCTTGCCGACCATTTGCAGATGTACCGTATGCATTGACCAGAAACAAAAGTTATGTTCATGGCACATGACCGCAAAAACCAAATCAAACGTATCGAGTGGTAATCGTTATTAGTAAAAATCCCGACTTTCGTCCTGAAGGACACCACACACACACACACCACTACACTACATATGTTGACCATGAGAAATCCTCGATGGCATGCAGTTAATTAGCTTAGTGTAACCACCCCCGCCCTGTCAGAGTTGGCATTCGTTTGGCTCATTTGGCTCCTCCTGTTGTGTTTTGCTTTTTCATTTGTACAAGTCCCGACCCCATGCATTCCCATTTATTTTTAATGCCAATCTACCTTCAGTTGTATACGTTTTGTGGGGGGAAGGGAGGGGGGTTTGGTTTTGCGTATTTTCTTCCCCCAAAAACTCAGACTAGACACACTCACTACTCGACGGAAGTGTGAAGTCTTGAAATTGAAGAAGTATTTCGATATGCCCCAGAGAATCGTTTCGTGTGTGCCTAGGAAATTCCCGGAATTCCCAATGCAATCGCTTATGATTAATATTTAAAAAGGTGATTCCGGTTCATGCACATAAAAGCGTTTTGACTTTTCGCTTTCAGTTGCTGCTACTCAATTGACAATCTGGACACTTTATTTGTTCCCATAAATAGTGCATGCAGGATGTCGGATGTCGAGATTGCTTTCACTTTGGACACAAAAAAAAAGAAACGGTATTGTGAGGGGGGATACTATTGATTAGAAATATGTACTCGTGCATGAGTCATGCATGCGGATGCTTGATAGCATTTTCCAGATGCATGCTTTTGGTTCGGCGGCATCATCACGCAACATTTACCGTCTGATGTTGAGAATAGGGAAATCGCTCGTGACTGGCCATCGATGGCGGTGATAATTGAGTGATGTGTTGCCATTTGCGGACATTATCCAGCGCTTGACCTGACACTTATGGTGGCAATCAATCATGTGCTCGTATGTAGAAGCAGACATCGTCCAGACGAAAAATAAATAATGTGGCTTGAGGGGTGCGGTTGAGTGGTTGCAAAGAAACACTTTGGTCGGTCGAGTGGAACGCATATGAATGAATGGCGATATTAGTTAAATGAACTGGCGGCAGATCACGTATGACGTTGATCGTCTGGATGATGTCGTTTTTGATGCCCCTAGGTCATAGAGGGTAAGTTATTTTTTGGACAAATGTTTTTTTTGTTGATTCATTTGTAAGGCTTCAGCCACGCAGTGAGCGATGAACGACTGAATGACGTTCGATTGAGCTAAAAAAAAAAAAGTAAAACGTCTAAAATTGAAATAGTAACTGGGTGGCCGTGTAAGCTCTGAGCGATTTGGTTATTTATAGGCAGAGCGACGTCTCTCAATCGCCAGTGCTACTCACTCACTGCGTGGCTGAATCTGGAGCTTTAAGAATGAACTGGTTGAAGCTGTCAAACTCGACGTTTTTGCACTTAGTTGTTGGTCTTGGAGGCCTATTGTTTCGACTATTGTCGTCTGAAAAGTTATACGTGAAAATGGCGAACTGAATTTGAAGTCTTTGCAGTAAGCCGGCAGTAAAATCACATGAAATCAACGAGCATGAGAAAAACTGGAGCCCTGTACTCAGGCCCGGACCAACCATATGTGCAAGATGTGCAAATGCACAGGGCGCCAACTTCTGGGGGCGCATTGCTAGGAAAGAAAAATTAATTTTATCTTGCGCGAACAAATACTGCCATTTTCATTTTAAACAAAAAGCTTGTTCAAATAAGCGTAAAATAGCAAAATCCATCACAACCGTGCTGAATTATTTCTTGCACATTAACTCACATCACTTGCAATGTTGCAACTTCAAGGAGAATCTAGCTCAAAATATCGCAAAATAAAAAATTCCACTAGACCTATGCAAGTTCACTTCTTACCTATATAACCTCAAAATATTCCACCCTCTCCATGTAGGTATATTCCTTGCACATCCACTTACATTTTAAAAGAGAATCTAGTTCAAAGATCTCAAAACAAAAAATACCGCAGTAAAATAAAACGCATTGAAAGTCTACCTTATGGGTGATGTGGAAAAGACTTATTTATGCATGTGTGCAAATATGAAAAATGGGCGCTTTTTGTAAAACTTGTACAGGGCGCTAGTTTGGCTGGACTATAATGATGAACATTTTATACTAGCGGCAGGACGCTAAGCCATGCTCCTTTTGTTAAGATCAAATGTCTTTCCTGGCATTTTCTCGTTAAACTGTGTCGTGGCTGATGTGAGTGAGTGAGATGACCCAAAGCAATATCTATTGTAATACCAAGAGAGTCCAAGAAAAAAATGAACAGAGTTTAATTTATTAGTTTCATTGGCGTACGCGTTTTAAATCGAACGCAATCGCACAAAGCCTGTTTACGTTCTCATTAAAAATGACAGAAAAAGGGAAAATTAGCAAAATATGCCTAGTATGCTGTTCCAGGAAAGCTAAAATTAAGCGCCCCTCCACCGCTTCGCTTAATGTTCGCTTTAATTTTGACAGTGTAGGTTCGGTCAAAAAAAAAAAACTGTGTTGGAATTTTTGTTTCGTTTTTTTATTTGTACTTCCTCAAAAAACCTCTTCCAGGTACTCCTCGTTAAAATAATCCATTTCTAAAAGAAATTAAATTAACAACAAGGATTTTTTTTTGTGTTGAACTTACCATTCTCCATACTGTTATTTTGCTTTCGTTTGAAATACTGATATTTTCCCTGATCTGTCAAAATTTAGCTGTGGAAAAATGTATTTTGCATTAATACTTAAATTCTGTAGAGATTTTTCGTACAACGGCTAACAAATTTAGTTTGAACTGCGTACTGCTCTGCTTAATTTTATCTTTGGAGACATTTTTGTATGGGGGCTTAATTTAAGCGCGAGCAGCATACTATGCTATAACGAGTAACGAGCAGTTCCTCTCTTGGCTCGAAGCAGCTTAGAGAATTTCAACCGGCAAGTACTGATAAATATGTCAATAAAGTTGACAAGAAACAAAATCAAAATCCAACTTAAAAATCGATTGCGCACACAAAAAAAAAATAAAATCTCCGAAAATAAGGAAAATTATGAGGTGGTCGAATGTTTAGATGTCAAAGACGGAAGTGGCTCAAAGTAACTCGAAGTCTATCCACGTACTTTGGAGTATATTTTCAGCTCGCTGAGAGAGTTTGGCTAAATTTTTGGAGTTTGACAGATTTTTAGTGCTTCGATTGTTATAACTTTTTTTTTTAGTTTTATGTCGATTTCGATTTGCCAAAAAAAATCAATATTTTTTTTGATCTGACTCTCTTTAGAGAAATCCCGATTTTTTTCTCAGATTTCACACATACTTTCACTAATTACGAATTGTTTATCGTTGGAAGGATTGCTTTTTTAACTGAATTATTCATTTTTCGAGTATGGAAACGATTTTTTTATATTAAATTATTTCGAATGTAAATGTGTAAAAATCAATTGAAATGGATTTCCAGTGCAAGTGAAAAAAGATATTTTTGCGGCCAACTCAATACACAAAAGAACCAATAAAAATCAGATTTTATGTTCGATTTGGCAGCAGAAATCTGAAATCTCAGATCAAAATCTGAAAAGCCAAATCGAAAACGATATTAGTAAGATGGCGGGAATTTTTTAAACACATTTTTCATATTTTTGCACGCTCTTCTAATAACACAAAAATAAACCAATCACCAAGATGGCTGACGCACTACCGCCAAGCCAACCACCAACGGCCTCACCGCAGTAGTCCCATGTTCGTCGCCAGATGGCGAATAGACACCTGAATTGAATGTCGGATTAGATTGTTTTAATC
The DNA here is from genome assembly GCA_951230905.1 of Cheilosia variabilis. NCBI lineage: Eukaryota > Metazoa > Arthropoda > Insecta > Diptera > Syrphidae > Cheilosia > Cheilosia variabilis. The sequence goes on along the minus strand of OX579680.1, from coordinate 21,452,826 downwards.
TGCAGTGCTCTTCGGTAGATGGCGCTATTAAATTCAATTTAAATTTATTACGCTGCTCGACTTAAATTCTTGGTCCCATATAAAATTCGCTATAAAATTTAGCTGACCTAAATTCAAGTGAATTATTTTAACCCCAGAAAATTGTTGTTACCTCGTGCATCTGTGAAAATTTAGCTCACCCCTTTACATGGTTCAGTTCTTTTTCTCGAACTACATTTTATCAGAGATCTTTGTGATGTGTTTTTGTAAGCAAGGACAACCTGGCCGAGAAGAAAGTCCGAAAGAAGTCCTCGGAGTACCGTAGAAACAACTGAAAGCAAGGCGGAAATATTTACATGGATGTCTGGTATCACACGAAGCCAGAAGATGGCACGTCGCATTTTAGGACTAACCTAGAAAAGTTCTCGAGAACTTTTGACTTATTTCAGTCGTTATTAGAGGTCTTACGTGCAGGTAGAAAAACTCAAAGCTGTCCAGATCAAGGGTTTTAGCAGATTGAAATGGAGCCTTGAACATAAATTGGTGGGAATTGAAAGATCCCCTTTACCTGTGAAAGGAATTTGGCCATTCGTCTTATGTTGTGGAACCAATTTTCTAGTTCTAGTTTTTATTGGCGGTTTATAACGTCTCTGTACATTTCACAAAGTTTAGTGTTGTATCTTCCTCCAATTCGCCCTCCACGCATAATGGACTAAAACGCGAAATGTTGTTCTTTCCAACCAAAAAAAACAGTCCCGCACTATCAACGTATAACTGATAACTCCTCGACATTAAACCAAGTATTGCGTACACCCTGGCAGCCATTTGTCATATCGTTTCAATATATTTTGAGGTCCATTCAAAAAGCCTTATAATTTGTGTGTTCGATTTCATAACTTGTTGGCGCAACACCAACGCCCGGCGTGACCTAGAATATTTTTGTTCCGCGTAATTAGATTCATGTGTTTATCTTTGACTTGCAGATTTATTTATATCTTGGCTTTCGCAAAAAAAAATAAAATATAAAAAAGCAACGATAAATTTTGACAGGAATAATGGATATTTAGGACTTGAACTCGACCTGCCGATAACCGTCACTCTCCACTCCACCTCCACTGCCGAGCTTGAGTGCGGTCCTGTTTGCATGCTGATTTTAGGGATACAAAATATTTGGTCGTGGATTATCTCACTCCAAATGCAAACATCAGATGGTGAAACTGCCCACAACAATAAAAACAATCATCCGCTGGCTTGAATTATGCTCGACAGTCTTGAGAACACCATGCATCCACGCCTGTAATGCGAGAGAGAGAGAGATCCTGGCGAGAGCTAAAAATATAACAATTCAGAAAGAACACATATGAACTGAGGCAAGCATGAAATTTAGGTTATTATGTTCTTTATATATTTTGCTTCAGTCTGACATGTGTCAAAACACAGAAAAGATAATTTATCAAAATTGTATAAAAGGAAGGACGTGAACATGCTCATGCTCAACACAGGAACAGTGCTTGTAATGGACAGCATCCCTATAGCATGTGCGGCAAAAGCGGTAACTGGTGGTTTCGCCTACTCAAATAAATCCTTCTGTGGGTGTTTTTCTCTATTTTTCTGTATACTACATGATGTGCTGACAGAGTGGGAGATAGGACACTAGAGTTTCCTTTTAATACGGGCTTCGCTTGTTTGTTTGCACTGGGACAGATAAAAACTAAAATGAAGTTTCCCCCCGACTGATGAGTGTTGGTTCGGTGTAGAAGAGGACATCGCTCGCATAGGAGAATGCGAAAACCAAATAAATCTAGGTCACCGGTTGAATGTTTTCATAAAAAAAAAGACGTTTGTTAATAATTTTCCTGTACAGTAGATGGGTGGATGGAGGCAGCAGATTTAAATGGGATGCTTAAAAGTTCATCATTGCTGCAGTCAGTACAGAGAGAAGTAAGTTCATCCACACTGAACATTGGATAGATATTCAGACTCCTTCGCATATGTGGGGCAATCGGCACCATCCCTTCCTTGTGGGTGCCCATGACACAAACTAGTAACAATAGAAGCGTTCGTACCAGTTCATTAGTCATAGAAGTGCCGGAGGACTGAAAAATATGTGGACCAAATAAGAGTGTATTGTTCGCGCATTGTTGGGGAGAGCGTGCCCTCTTTTAAGCTGTTTGACCATCTAACTTTATGTTTTTGATTTTTTTTTTTTTGCAAACTCATACAGTTGGTTTCTGTTTTATTTTTACTACTGATTTTGAAGTGCATACGGCCTTTTTAGGGTTTTCAGCTTTTTCTTGCAAGTCATGTACAGGAAAGCCTAAATGTTTAGCCCATGATATTCTAGATGTTTTTTTTTATTGCGAACATTTAACAAAAACCCAAGAGAATTGACCTTAGAAAGTTTCGCAACACAGTTCTTCGGATTCGGCACCTAGACTATTTCTAGCATAAACTATCTACTAAATAGACTGACAGCTTCAGCCAAAAAAGAGAAATCGCCTACAAGCTGAATTTGACATTGGATGTAGCCCAGTTTGAATTCATGTATTTGTGCCTATGTTAATCAAAGGGGCTCACTCATACTTGAAAAAAAACAGCCTACACTCTTCCGCTTTAAACCGGATGTCGGTAGCCTGAGGTGGGCTTCCATTTCGTTATCGAGTGTTGCGGCTGTGTTGGGCAAATAACAATTGTTCTTATGTCGTTTCGATTTGGCCTTTCAGATTTCGAACATAAAGTCTGAATTTGTTTGGTTCTTGTGTGTATTGAATTGGCCGCAAAAAATATTTGTTTTCACTTGCACTGGAAATCGATTTGAATTGATTTGTACATATTTATAATAACTCATTTCGAAAAAATCGTTTCCATTCTCGAAAAATTAATAATTCAGTTAAAAAAGCAATCCTTCCAACGATAAACAATTCGTAACCGCCAACTGTGTGTCATACACATAGGTATTAGGAAAGTATGTGTAAATATGAGAAAAAATCGAGATTTTTCAAATGTTCCTGAGATAAAAGCAATTTCGATTAAAAAAAAAAAGGTAGCATTTTGCCAAATCGAAAACGAAGTTTAAGAACTTTATAAAATGAACTAACACGGTTTTTTTACTTTTGTTAAAAGAGATTTTGTAACTTAAAGCTTTTTTTGTATACTTTAAAGAAAACACACTTTTTTGTTGATTTGAATGCTTTAAGTTTCGAAATCATATTGAAACTTGAAAACTTTTTTTTTAGTTGTAGCATAATTTATAATCTGTAATTAGTAGGTACGTATAATGAAAACTTGCACATTAATATATGCAACAAATATGCATTTGTTAAATTAAAAAAAATTAATTCTATATTTTTATTGTTTATAATATTGCTGTCAAATTTGTATGCTCTTGGTTTTTCTTGTAAAGGCCATAATACAAAAATCCTCGTAGATCGCCCTATATTTATGTGAAATACTCGGAACATTCATTTACTGTTCCTAAGTAACATTTTTCAACCCGGTTCAGTGTTATTAAACGACAGAATTTCCAATAATATTTGAATTTGAAGAGAGCGCGAGAGAGGGCTGTCATTCGAAATTTGCAGTGGAAATCGGGTAGGCGGTAGGGGCACGGAAGCTGTCAGTCTATTTAGTAGTTAGTTTATGATTTCTAGGTACAGTCGAGCCCCGATAATGTCACATCACCAGTTGTCGACTTTGTCTTTAGCCACACCCCACATAAAGTCCCCTTTTGATGTGACTTCGATTTTATTAAAAAGTTTGCAAGTTTTTTCAATGTATTCATCAAGCACTTTAGGGTTGTGCGTGAGCCCATGCTAGTTCGAATATGCGAAAAAATAAGATTCTAATTTCCAAACGCGTTCTAAAACGAGTCCTGAACCCTTTTTCGAAAATGTTAATTGCCAAAATCAGTGGTGGAAGTAACAATGAATAATATAAACTAATTCATTTTCAATTCGTGTGTTTGATATATAAATCGGTGTCGGTGATTGCTAAAACAACTTAAGAGACATTTAAATTTTTTTTACAAGAGATATACAAAATGGTAGAAGATATTATGTTGTCTTAGAAAATGCCGATTTTGCACTCGAATTTCTGTGTTTTTTGGGTATCAAATTATTTTGAATCAGTTCTCAACGCAATGTCTACACATAAGCGGTGTATTTTAAGTATCCGATTAAATTTATTGATAAATTGTTAAAAATGTAAACCCATTTTAATTTATAAACATTTGTAAACGATTTATCTAAAATCGCTTGTGTAACTCTGAAATAAATAAAAAGAAAATGTGATTTGAAATTATAAAAATTGCACTCCAAGGATATCCCTCATATTCGCACTGTAGAATATGAGGGATCTCCTTGGCATTTTGTCTAGCAGTCGGATACCAGCTCAGATGAAGAGGAGCTCGCTAAATATTTGGTGGAAGCCGCAACGTGAACAAGAAAGAAGAAAACACTTCGTGAAAGACTCGACTGCATGGAAAAAAATGTACGTTGAATTCGAGAAAATGTCTCGTTTCCCAAAATATCTTTCAAGCGAATTGTTGAGCCGAAATTATTCTGAACTGGTTTACTTGGATAAAAGGAAAAGTCCAGTCTCAGCGCGTGATCAAATTTTGATAGCCCTTTGGTTTTATTCGACTGGTAGTGACGGCGGACATCTTCACCGGCTTCCTCAACTTGTCATTTGGGATTTATCCTAATTTACGGTATTCACTTTAAAGTTGGGTGATTTTTAGGCTCCTTAGGAATTTATAAAAAAAAATGCATACTTCTGTCGCGAGCGTATACTCTTTTCGTGTATAACTAAAACTGTCCAAACAGTTCAATGCGAATGAGCCAACTCCATTTGCATACAGTTTTTGAAGAGACCCTCACATCTCAGAAGTAAAATTATCTCACAGGATCAGCATAAATATGAAAACAGTCTGTCCAAGGTGCAGTTTTTTTTTGTGATAGCATTGGAAAATGGAAAAGTCTCGCAATTATTACGAGTTGCGTTATATTGTATTTTTCCTTTCATTTAATTTTATGAGTAGCGTAAAACCCTCATAAGCTGCGCAAATTGCAAAATTTACATCCTCGTAAATGAACTGTCAGATTTTGTATGGATAAAAGTTTACACAGGCCTCATAATTTTCCGCGATCAATTAGGTTCGAAAATCGACTGCGGAAAATTATGCAAATTTACAAATGTCAAACTGTGACATGCAGCGGTGCCAGATTCCACGATATATCGTATTTTTACGATTGTAGGGCTCAAAACTTATTCCACGATTTTTTAGCTAAAAAAGCATAAAATTCCAAGATTTTTCAAATTTATCGAATACAAAAATAAATTTTCAATTTTCCACATACCTTCTAAAATTTTTAAGGCCCATCTGTAGCTCTGCTTAATGCTTATGCATACTGCTTTTTTAGTAAATGTACGTGTACAGTTATGGAACAAACTGTGCCATTTTGAACAGTAACGCATTCGGACATATTACCTGATGCTCTGTTTTGCTATTGATTGAGTCGTAAATTTTGTGGAAGTGGAGCTGTGTACTGTGTTATTATTTTGATAACACAGTACACAGAAGAAGTATGTCATTTATGATGTTATAAATTGAAGTTTAATAACGTTCTTCTGTGTTTTTTTTTTTTTTTTTTTATTTCCAACAAAATCATATTTCCACGATTTTGAAAGCTAGTAATTACGATTTCTGGTGAAAATATCTGGCAGCACTGGTGACAAGTGTTCGTGCGAATGCTTTTATGCTTTTAGAGTTAACTTATTTTTATTATTATTCGTTCGTCAATTTGAGTTACAAACCCATTTAGACAACTTAAAAAAACTATTAAAATATGAACTTAAGACTATTATTATAATATAAAATATTTAATTATTATGGTAGAGTTTCAGCAATGACGGCAAGAATTTAATTAAATAGAGAGTAATTCTATTCCGTTATTTACAACGACATTTCAGAGTGGTGTTCACTTAAATCACCGCAGAAATTTGTGAATTTACGAGCTGCATGGAATACCCTTTAAAAATAATTTAATCAGAATAAGTAGGTTCGTTCGCGTACGCGGTTTGAATCGAACGCAATCGATATAATCGATAGCAATCGCACAAAGTCTGTCCACGTTCTCATCAAAAAATGACAGAAAAAGATTAAATTAGCAAAATAACGAGTAACGAGCAGTTCCTCTCTTGGCTCGAAACAGCTCCGAGAATTTCAACCGGCAAGTACTGATAAAAATGTCAAATGCGCAAAATTGACAGGAAACAAATTCAGAATCCATTTTAAAAATCAATTGTACACAAAAATAAAATATCTGAAAATAAAGAAAATTCGGTGGTGGTCGAATGTTCTCCTAGAACGTTTCATATGTTGCAAAAAGATAAGTTATACATTTTTTTCGTAATATGGATTAGATTTCAAAGATGTAATTGCTCAAAGTAGCTCGAAGTGTATCCACGTACTTTGGAGTATATTTTCAGCTTTCTGAGAGAGTTCCGCTAAATTTTTCGAGTTTGACAGATTTTTAGTGCTTGGCTCGTGAAAGTACGCGAATGGACCTAGTGTGCTTAAAGAAATACAATAAATGCGCATTTTTGATCTTCATATTTCAGTTTGGCTATTTTTGGTCCTAATTTTTCAAATTTGGCTGCTCTAAAAAAATCTGGCAACACTGAGAACATGTCTCAAAATTTCGCATGCAAATAATTTCCCGGACAATAAGTTGTACCAAGTAATCTACTACAATTACCCACTTTTCGCCATCATTTCGCAGTAGCAGCTTACTGCAAGACGAAAAGGAGACCGATTTGTTCGTTCATAATTTCGTTGTGTCACTTTTGTATGGGATTTTTTGCTCCGAAAGAGCTGCACACTGGACTTAAGTCTACGGGGAATTAATGTCCGCCTCCGTTCGAAAATTTAATACTTAAAATTCGTTGCAAGAGAGGAAATTGAATATGTTATTATTAGTGACTTAGTGATTAGTGTGTTGGACTTCTAAGCGAGGGTTTCCAGGTTCGATCACCGAAAAATCACAAATTCCATCATAAGGTTCTTTCCACTGCGCCGCAACACCGTGTCAAACATCCCAGAATATAACTGTCGCGAAAGAGCTCCTCAATTGACCTTTTAGACTTGCAGATCCAATTTTACAGTCCCAAAAATGAAAAAAAAATCAAACAAAACGAATGGTTGTGCGAAGCTATACCTATAGGGTCCTTACTGACCTGTTGCGCCAACAATTTATTTATTTTTGTGACCCATGAGAATGCTGTATCCTGATGTGGTGCCAAAGTCAACTTAGTGATGCAAGATACTACAACCATTGTGAACGACATTACTCGCAAACTGTTTTCCAAAACTAAAACTTCAGTGAAAAGAGTACAAGCAACGATTTAACAATGAAAATCGTAAAGGTTGAACTTTCTTCTTCATGAATAGAGATGATGCACCGGCACACAAACCTGACAATGAGAGTGAGATTGTGACGACGATGGATGAGAATGACATTGTCATCATGAATAATTTAACTGAAAGCATTTTCCTTGAAAATGTGCAGTGTATTCTGTAAAATCTGCTGCATTGCTACGTTGGAGTTTGCGGTGAAGGACGATGATGCTTTTGAAGCACTTTAACGAGGTCATCAGTGAAGTAGTGCGCTTAAACAACGACTTTGCAACTTTCGGTAACGCATTGATTTTCGGTGGATGTAGCTCCACTTGAATTGCGTAAGAGTTTTATTCAATCTGACGTAAACAGAGCAGGGGAGAATCCTTTGACTGCCCCCACCTCCGACAGCAGCCACGAAAACACAGAACTACTTGATAATCGGAGAAAGCCGATGTACCACCCCCCAGGCTAATATTATATAACCGAGATGAATGACTGGCAGCAGTCGTTTTGTAAGAGCCTCTAAAGATTCCAATCATGAATAAAATATTATTTAAAAAGGATGTGGCAAATGCCATCCCCCACCTCTAATTGCGGGGGGGATGAGACTTACACAAGGTTCGCAGCACTCTGAGTCAAGTTGCGACACGTGCACTATTCCTACTGAAATTGATGTATATGTCAGTTCAGGCCCACGCATTTGTGGGCTTAAAGCCCTTTCGGGGAATGAGAAAAAATTATAAAACGTGCGTGAGGGGATGTCTTTGGCGCTTTGGTTTGGTGGAATCTTAAAACATGTAATAATAATCCGTTCGGCGGTGGCGGTGGGGGTGGATTTAATTTTCATCTGTGCTACGGTGGCACCCCTTTTTTCAATCTTTCAATCTTAGCCGCTTTGATTTTTATTGAAGTGTTAAATTTTATGGACGGAAAATAATTAAGAGTTTTATTTCGAAAACAGGACATTTCTCTACATACAGCGAACAAATCGAAATGGCGGTGCCGGTACTTTAAAACTTTGCAATTTCGCTTAAGATCGGATATTTCGTGGAGTAAATTCATAGCTAACACGCCCCGAAGGCTCACAGAACGCGGTTAATTATTGAGTGGCGCAAATGGAATACGCTCTGGGCGATAAATGTTCAACATGCTTCTTGGGGAAATGATTTGATTGGATGTTTTCTGTTAAATTGTTTGTAACAATTAACTTTGCAAGAGCGGCAAAGGGTGCGTGGATCGTAAATGGTGTTTATTTGGCAAAAGTATTCCTATCCAAAAATGAGTCCATTTTTGAATTTGTTGTTGAAACGTCTACGGTTTTGTCACGTTTTTTTTTTGAATTATGAATTCGAAATCAAATGGCTCGAGGAAATTCCATGCGGTTGAGTAATTCAGCTTAAGCCAGTGCAATTTTGCATTTCTCGAACAGATATTCATACATCTTCGACATTATATGTAGTTTTAGGACACTTTATCCTTTTGTGGGTGACTATCGGCTGTCACTGCTCTCAATCTGAAGCCAGCGTAAGGTTGTCTTTTTTAACCACAGTGTGTCAATGCTTGCAAGTCAAATTTTACTCGTTGCATAAGGATTAATAAAGGAAAATTCTCCTTTATCAAGATGCTGTAAAATCCTGCGTCATTGCACGGAGATTCAGGGACGCAAAACGATTGACGCAACCAATATAACCTTTAAAGAAATACGTAAGCTGCTTTCTTCGTTTACATACAGAGCAGGCAGTTTGCAACAATTTCGTTCAAGCTATAATTCAGACGACAGCAACTGACAATAATTCAAGTGCAGAACTAACTTCAACTCGAAAAATCGGTTTTAACGGCAAAAAAGGACAAAAAAAGGCAAAAAAAACTGCATCATTCGAAAACATTCTGCGTTTGCAGTTGGTTCCATTGTGAGTCGTTAACTTTTCAAAATTAGACGTTCGTCGTGACGCAAGTTCGGTGGTGCATTGCATTTGTTCAGGATTCACGTGCGTTGATGGTCAATTTGCTTGCACTCCGTAGTTAATGACGGGTGTGCTCAATTTAATAACTTTGAAACTGGCAGCTTCGAATTGGAGCTGCCATCTTTGTAAGTTTCTTGTTTTTCAGGGTGGTTTGGCTTGGAGTTCAAGAGCAAATAGTTGGCACTTCTAACAACTGTTTTTATTTGTGGGACCTTCAATTTTATGCCATGAGTCGAATTTGGAAAGCTATTTGAGGACAGTTTTACTCACAGATGTTTCTAAGACGACGGCTGGTGGTCTGATTTGAATATCTCCCGAAATAATATATATCTTGACCGTAAATTGGACGCTAAGTTTGACTAACTGAACCTCGAATTGTAAAATTAATTTGGCGATCTTGTAGTCGTTCTTTAGGTCAAAGTTGATAGACTACCTGTCAAATTAACTATCACTAGAAAAAGCGTTGCCAATTCTTAAACTAAACGTCTATCAAGACACCTTTTATAATGAAGTCCAACGATTCAACATCTGCAAGTGGATCTGAACAGGCATATATATAAAACTACTCAGCGCACTTGACGCTTATAAAAGCATTTGGCTTGTTATGGTGCAATATCTATTTTTTATTTCATCGCGATCGGCCAGCTCACTTTAAAGTTTTTCGATTTCTAAATTTCCTGTTTTTGTTTCCGTGAAATTTTCTTTTATACAGAAAACTGGGAGGAGTTGAACTGAAACTATCCTCTTCCGACAGATGTGTCTTTCACTATCAACATTCTAGCCTGTGATATCCCCAGTTGCATTACTTTCGAGACATATACGGAAGCGGGAAGTTACCTACCAGAGATAGAGTACGTTGGGTCATTCGAAAACGATGCAGCGCCTTGCAGTTGACTTGAAACAAAGTCTACAAAGGTTTTAGGAAGTTATTTCAACTCCTTTTCCTGCAACTGTCCACCAATCTGTGCACCAAAATAAAATAAATCGAACATCTTATTCCTACAAAGTCGCAATTGCTGGTGTTGATGCCGCTTAAATTGCTCATTTCCAGCAGACTTGATTGAAGGCAAAGCTCCTTACAAAGCTTCCCCCAACTCGCACCTATAACTTGACATTGCGAGAACTTTTCACCCCCGATTGTGACAAGTTTCTACCAACATCCCCAGCCCAGAGCTGATAGCCGTCATTTCAAAACCAGCTACCCTCACAAATTGTGTCCAACCAACCGTCCATAAGGTGAAATCATTCGCAAAAATTCCATTACTCCGGCGCTACACCCACCATCCTGCATGTCTGCAACGTCATTTGTGAAAAACCCCAACAACTCAAAACCACATAAACTGCATTGCACACTTATCCTGCTGCCATCTGCACCAAAACTCCATTACTACCACCAACCTTGCCGCTTTGCCATTAGAAATCACCCCCACAGTCACCTTCTGCATACACCAGTCCCACACACCGACCACCCTGCATAATTTAACGGATGTCCTTAATGAAATTGGGGTAAGAATCAACCAGAGAATCTCACCCCACCAATTATCATCAGGTCAAAAGAGCCAGAAGAGTAGCGAAGCGAAGCTTTCCCCTTGTCCTGCCGCAGCCTCCCTTGCACTCGTTCCACGAATCCAATTTATCATCGGCCAACTGTGGCGTATATTCCTTATAATTTCGTCCAACCAAGCACATACATTATCCCATGACACGTCTTCAAGAATGCGAAAGATAGAACGACGCTCCATCCAACTCCAAATAGACGTGCGACATACACTCGCTACGTTTGTACTGTGTACCTCTCTAACGCGCCAGTCTTTTCCTTCCAAATAAAATAGTAACACAACGGGAGAGTGTGTGTGTTTGATAGTGGAACGTGTTAGGGCGAGGGGTGCTCAATGCACGGTCTAGCAGTGCTTAGCTTTTAGCTCACATTTTCACTTTTCAAAATGCGAAAAAGTGAAATGCTGTCAGCAGGGAAAAGAACTTGCGGTGCCCAAGACACACAAGGCCTTCGCAGTAAAGAAATTCGACATCTCGCCCGTCTGCCTGGTGAGGGGAGGGGTGCGCACTGGAGAAATTCCACAGCAGCACACACGATAATGGTAGATGGTACATGAAGTGAGAAGTTCCGGTCGGATGAAGGCAGACGATACTGTGGAGTGTGGATGTGGATACACAAGTCCAGGCGAGCATGCAATCAGCCCTGTGGAATGTCGGCTAGCGTATACCGGGAAGACGGCGAATACTCTCGTGGATTTTTTTTTTTTTTTTTTGTTGGCGAAAATGCATTTGGGATGTTTTGGCATTTCGTCGAAGCAGTACAGTATTCACCACAAAACAGAGAGACGGCCAGCGGTAGGGCGCAGGCTCAACATGTCTGTTGGAATTTTGCTCTTGTTTTGGCTGTAAGTGTTGCATGATGGAAAATGTGCGGGTGCTGTCAGTGATGCCACTTTAGAGAGACTAATTTTGAACGAATTGGCGATGGTTTGCTATCAGTTGTAGCAAGTGGACTTTCTTGCTCTTTGGACAATGATTTATGGAATGTGGAGACAATTTTAATCCCAATTCATAAAAGACACTCGCTCGATATTTAAAATAAAGTAGAAATAGGGAAGGAAACATTTGACAAAGTCGTTGTTGCGAATTGAAGATCTTTCATTGCAATCAAGCTAAAAAATGTTTTACTGGAACTGATTTAAATTGATGTCATTCCGCATTTTTTTAATTTGCTTTTAAAGCCAAATAACTGAACAACTCTTCGCAACTGAAGATTCATTTTTAACTAGTAGAGGTATTGCTACCCAATTCAAATGTAATTTCAGTCCGACCTAATAAAATCCGACGCGAGCTACTTTCCTGCAGCCTTAAGACGAATCTAAACCTCTTAACGTTTTTCTAAAATGGATACCTACCAACGTGGGAGTTAATAACTTCAAGAATACTGCTTTCTACATTCAACTGGCAATTGGTAATAGCAAATCGAAATCGATTCGAAAAAGCTTAAAATTGTTTTTAGGTAATATTTTTCCGAGTGTTTTGAGCTATTACTCATTTTTCTGCTGCGCCCACAAGCTGAGCTAGATTAGCTCCAAGACAGGTTTTCTTTGATCAAAAACGAAAAGAAAAATGTAGAAACGATTGGATGGTTATTAAAAAAAAATTCCCTGACTTTCCCTGACCAGTTTTGAAGTTGTCAGTGACCAAATTTTGCAAATATACAAAAAAAAAAAAACAACGCATTTAAAGACTAGTCCTTGAGATCAAGAAGTTGGGTTTATTTATTTGTTTGAAACAAATGTGAGTGTTTAGGCTCATTGATTTTTATATTTTTGCGTAAACGTATGGGTAGACTTCAGAGCTCGACATAAATATTTTTTTAAAATTATATAAAAAAAATACAGTGAATTTTCCCTGACTGTTTTCAAAATTCCCTGACTTTCCCTGACATTCCCTGACCGAATTTGTTACTATTTTGAACAGAAGCGGTTATGGGAAGCAAGACACAAAAAACATTCCATTTCGATCAGAAATATTAAAAAAAAAGTTTTTTCCGTTTGGAAATTACTTAAATATTTTTCGCTTCGCACACTCACTGAGAAACTCACGCAGAAACTACTGAATTTATGTAGCTCCCCTCGGAGCATTGAGTTATAAGCTGTTTCCATATTTTCCACGACTGGATCGCCAGAAACTTTCTCTTTTGACACCGATCATTTTGCAATCTATTCTCAAAATTCGAAATTCATTCAAAATTTGTTAACGAAAAATTGAGTACATTCGCATAAATGCTGTTTTAATGCACACATGTGAATGTAAACAGAAATATTAAATATTTCAAGAAATATTTTCCCAGTCTTTTGAGAAAATCCGTCATCCATAGGTGACCATATTTTAAAATTCCAAATAATGAACAATATAAAAGGAAACAAATTTCATCACAATTTATATTTGTAAATAAAGAAAAACTTAAAAAAAAAAACTGAAATAGAACGCATTTTTTTAGTAGGTACTAGATTACTTGTTTGCTTGTTCAGGAAGTTTGGGGAACATAATCATTTTGTTCATTGAATTTTGTTTTTTCTAATGGTTACGTTATTGTTTATAAAAAATGTTAATGCAATATGGGACAATTAATGAACAACTTCTAAAATGAAGAACATTTATATGTTTTTTTAAACAAAATAATTAATTTTTAACATCGTCTTTAAATAAAAAACTGTTCATTATTATAATGAACGGATGGTCACCGTACCGTATATAAAACTTTGGCGGTGTAATAAATCATAACATCCTATAGTGTCTACCTACATTTCAACATTTCATTGTAGCTCCTATTATGAACGATATTTTCAGTTTGTTTAACTACCTAGCTATATAAGTAAATTATATTTATTTCTCAACTTAAAGATTAAAAGTTAATTTTCCTAACAAGTTTTAAACTTTCCCATTTGCTCTTGCGACATGGTTTCGTACATTTCTGACAGCTAACACTAAAAATGTGATTGTGATTATTGTAAATTTTGAATTATTAAAACTTTATATCAAGCAAGGCATCTGTTATAACATTGCAGTAAATTCTGGTTAAAATTTAAACAGTTTATATCAATTATAAAAATAAATGTAAATGAATTCTTCTTTTTAAATGAAAGCTATTGCATCTGGTGGATTGTCAAATAGAATATTACTGTACTGAGTCTTGTAAGTTTTTATAAACAATATTGTAAAGGGTGGTGAAACATTATTTTTGGAAGCAGTACGTTGCCATTTTTAAACTTTGGTAACGATCGTTAGAGTTTTCAGCTCGTCTTTTCTTTAGTTTGTAAATGTGAAAATGACATTTTTAACTATAGTAAGTAATTATATAATTAATATTTAAATGAAGAACTCTGTTATTGTTAATTTTTATCGTTATATAAAGGGTGATTTTTTAGCTGGTTTGGTTTTGGCAACACTGGTTTTGACAGCTGACGTGTGTTTAGTACCTTGTGTCACTGTCAAACAGCTTCAGTTTGGTTTGCAATTTAACCATGGATCGTCTTACAAATGAACAACGCTTGCAAATTATTGAATTTTACTATCAAAATTCGTGCTCGGTTCGAAATGTTCATCGCGCGCTGCTTCCATTTTATGATCGGCATTCTCGACCTTCTGAGCAGTCTATTCGGAAGATTGTGACCAAATTTCGCACCAAATTTACTTTGTTGGACATTAAACCACCAACACGTTTACGTACTGTGCGTAGTGAAGAAAATATTGCGGCCGTATCAGCTAGTGTGACAGAAGACCGCGAAATGTCGATTCGGCGCCGTTCCCAGCAGTTAGGCCTTTGTTACAGCACTACGTGGAAAATTTTGCGGAAGGATTTGGGCGTAAAGCCTTTTAAGATACAGCTGGTGCAAGAACTAAAGCCAGCCGACCTACCACAACGCCGAATTTTTGGTGAATGGGCTCTTGGAAAGCTGGCCGAGGATCCGCTTTTTTATCGAAAAATTGTGTTCAGCGATGAGGCTCATTTTTGGTTGAATGGGTACGTAAATAAGCAAAATTGCCGCATTTGGAGTGAAGATCAGCCAGAAGCATTGCAACAGCTACCAATGCATCCCGAAAAAGCCACTGTTTGGTGCGGTTTATGGGCCGGCGGCATTATTGGGCCATATTTCTTCAAAGATGATGCGAATCGCAGCGTTACTGTCAATGGTGAACGCTACCGAGCGATGATAACCAACTTTTTTTTGCCCGAAATGGAAGTTCTTGACTTGCATGATATGTGGTTTCAACAAGACGGTGCCACATGCCACACAGCACGCGAAACAATGGCGCAATTGCGAGGCGAGTTTGGTGAACAGTTAATTTCACGTTTCGGGCCGGTCAATTGGCCGCCTAGATCGTGCGATTTGACACCATTAGATTATTTTTTGTGGGGGTATGCCAAGGCTAATGTGTATAGGGACAAGCCCGCTTCGATTGACGCACTGGAAGCCAACATCCATGTATTCATTCGTGAGATACCGGCCGATATGTGTTAAAGAGTATGCCAAAATTGGACTCAGCGGATGGGCTACCTGAGACGCAGCCGCGGTCAACATTTGCATGAAATTATCTTTAAACATTAAATTGCAAGGTTCAAACTATCGATTCAAATAAATATTTCATTCATTTTTTCGAATTTTTTGTGTTTTTTTTTTTAAAAAAAGTTCTAAACCTCTTAAAAAATCACCCTTTATTTCCGAAAGATCGGTTTTGAAATAACTCCATAGCCGGAACGACAAAAAAAAAGAAGCGTGAGTCTATAGAATTCTAATATTAAAATTAGTTGCACACAAAATCGGTGGATCGGTGTTGTAGGCTGTACAGGGATATATTTTTTACACTCAGGTCACTCTGATTGAAGGACAATCAAAAGTAAAAATGGTAAGTTAGGCTTGATGGATGTTTTTGTCTGATAAACAATATACCTTTATTTCAGTCTAAGGTGCTTAGAGATTTTGTGTCGCCTTTGAAAATTCCAGTGCAACTGCAACGAAATATTTATTACGTTCTCTTCCTGATCTTAACAATCTGTACCAAAGATTGACCAGAATCTGAACCCTTTCAGGAACTATGTACTTGTACATATAACAAGAACTTATCTCGTAGCGAAGCCTAAATCACATCGGCAGAACTGCACTACACCAGAGATTCCCAAATTTTTTTCGGCCACGGAACCCTAAGTGATCAAACTTCTTTTTGCGGACCCCCTTAACGATATTAACAAAAAAGTTCGGTTCGGATATTTTTATGAAAAGAAAAGAAAGAATAAATGATATAAAAATAATTATTTTAAGTTTTATAAAACATTTTTTGTACAACAAAAAACACGTTGTAACTTTTTAATGTGAAGAATGACATTTTTTCACATATTTATTTTAAATATTCTTAAAATTACGACAACTGAATGGGAAGGTCTGGATGTGCGTCCACTCTGTTTCTGTATTCGTTTTGTTTTTTGTAAGTGTAAGCCGAAAACCCAGCCTCGCATGGGTAAGTTGCTACAAATGGAAGGAGAACCATTGATGATAAATTTCGGTGCAACGCGACGGCACGACTATGTTTTTTTTTACGGAACCTCTTTGACCCTTCCACGGAACCCCAAGAAGGAAACGCTGCACTAGACAGTTATTTGACGAAATCTCGAAGACTTCCTATGCCCAGACAAGATCCTTGTCTTTCTAACTGCCGCCGGGGTGAAAAGATGGCTCTAGGACCTAGGGAAGTAAAAATAGGCTCCTCTGAGAGAGTCCGCCGTGCGAAACCCCATTAAGGCCTTTTCGTCTTATGATCTAATCAAATCATAGAGGGACGGTTTTCGTGCTCGAATCTAAGCAAAGAATTATGTGTGGAACTGAACTCCTTTCTGACTCAAATGTTCTTATCCAGTATCGCACTTTAGAAGCTCCATTTTATATACTTTTGGTGCGTAATATTTATCGCATGAGTTTCGAAATACCCTCTTTGACGTACGGGAAGCTAATTCTGTGTGCAGCCTTCGACTTTAGCTATAAAGATGTCTGGCCGCTCGCCGATTTGTACACATTCATTGGGATAAAATCGGGCAAGCCGCCTTTGTTGTCGACCTGGGGGCAGATTCCGTATAACGATAATCGTCGGGACGATATCGTTTTTGAAACTTTGACGAGCATGAGAAGTTATATTCTGCCCGAATTTGTTTCACTATATCGTCAGCTTTCATTACATTTGTGGAAAATGAACTGGACTAAGGTCTCAAACTCGTAATTTTGGCACTTAGTTGCTACTTTTAGAGGTCTATTGTTTCGACGATAATCGTCTGAAAAATTACGGAATGAGTGCCCTCAGACTTTTCTCAACCGCTTAAACTTGTTCAGCTGCTGTGATTAGATCATCTCTGCCGATGTTACAGCACACAGCAAAAGTTTGGCATCGGTCTAAACCAAAAAAATATTATGACTGGGACCAACAAAATCCCCATTTTCATGATTTTCTAACCACCCGAAACCTAAGCCAATTGGGTACCAGAAATCCTACTAGTACTCTCACTACTACTTTCTACTAACAGGTCGATTTTTCCCCACATAACAGTCTGCTATTACAACACCGACGGTATCCCGGTACAGTGCCGGGATATCACCAGTCACCACGCACATTATTTAACAGGCGAAATATCTCACCAACACATTCATCCACGCAGCCCCAGTGGCCTGGCAGAGCAGAGAGGTTCAATGCCACCCCCACAGGGAAAACGGGGATGTTCTGAGGAAAACCTTCGCTCTTTACACATTTTCGCAGGCAATTCGCCTGGTTCTTTCCCGAACGTTCGTCAGTAGAGCTTTGTATTTCGTTCGATTAAGGAGTGGATATTTGTCGCGCGGAAAACTCCACTTTTGCGATATTGTTCTCCAATCTCAAGCGGCGGGGGCACTCACCACCGTACTGCATGTGTGGAACTTGTATGCTCCTGCAAGGGACTACACTCTCCTCTTGTACACGTACGTTATCGAGTGAAATTCCTGAAGGGTACATGCTTTTCGCATGTCACCTCATACTTAGGCTACAGTGAGTGAATCAAGTGCGTTAAGCGGAGCAATTAATTTGAATAATTTCAATTCACCTCCTCGTGCTGAAAAAGAACTGCTTTCGATAGAAAAAAATTAAAAAAAAAAACATCCGGTTAACCAGCCATAATCCTTGCGATTACAGTCGGCTATCGGTCGTGTGCGAATTCAGTGCGCTACTGTGAAGTGAACAACAACTGCAAGTTCGTCTGTCCTGCAGCTGGAATGCGTTGTGGATTTTTAAATTACATTCCTTACTGTCTAATATCAACGGGATCGTCATCTCTGTCCTGAGCTATGGAATACAACTAGACAGCAGACAAACGAGACAATCGGCCGGGGACTTTACGGAATGTCCAGCATTATGATGACGATGACGATGCAAACATCGTTACCCTTGCATAGTTCCGGCGCAGCCATGAATGTAAAACGTCTGTGCATTCTACTGGTACTACTACTTAGATGGTCAAGTGTGCAAGGTAAGCTCGTTAGCTAGAGTTAAGATATCGCATTATTTTCCCTGACATTTTCCCTTGATGGCAAACACATATTAAATGAGAAAACGCCAATCCATCGGGGACCGATGAGGGACAATGCTCTAGTTAGATATATGCCACCCGTGCCCAGGGCAAGAAAATAAATACGTATAATAATTGCCAGACTGATGGATAAAAAAAAAAAAAACGAATGACATGTTTGCAGTAAGTTTGTGTTGCTTTCTTCGTCCTTTTATCAATTTTGTATTCTTTTTTTTTTCTCACTCGTCCTGTGGGTGTTACCCGCTTGTTGATTTTGCCATTTGTACGAGTGCTCGCATGACTGGGAACCCTCTTAATTATGTATGCCTGGGCGAGTGTCCTGGCAGTTTCAATTGAATTGTACGCAGCGATAACAAAACTTACCCCGTGGCTATGACAATTGAATTTCGATTTGCATTACTGGCGAGGGTTGTGCTCATACACACACTGGCACGATGATTTTTTGATATTTTAATTCGAAAATTTGCAGTCGCGCAATAACGCAATAACGCAATAACGCAATAACAATAATTAAATTTTAATGAACATTGTCCCGATAGTGTGTTGATATGTCTCTTTTAATGGCGACTGGATGGGCTATCGCTTTTTGATATGCACGGGATAATTAGTTAGCGCTGGTGAGTTATGGTTTTTGTCGGTCGTTAATGTCTTTCTTTTTGGCTTAGGGGATATTGGCAACCGATACCTACCAACAGAGGCATTCAGCCAAACACGGTTTTATTAGATTTTTGCGGAAGTGGTTGGTTTTTGTTGAATGCGAATCGTTATAGTTTCGAATAATTATTACACTTTGTGTAGGTGCATGTGCTTGGGATACTAATTATGCTAATATATTAATTAGTTTTATAGTGGGACTTGTGTTGATATAAATTGTGCATGAAAGTGACAATAAATTGAATTAATTTCTGGAGTTTATTAATGGTAAATGTTCATTGGATCTGATGTTTTGTGGTGCGATGTGGGAAGTGTTTTTTTTTAGCTCAGGAAAGAGCTATTTATCACAAAGTTGGTTGCAATAAATGGAGGGGACATGTGGGGGCAAAAAAGAAAACTCACTTCACCTTTTTTGCAGCTGAGACTGTTCTCGTTCTTTGTTTTCAATTCAATTCGAAGGCGTTGCTTTCAGTTGGCTTTTTTAGTCTTTGAACAGTTCCTTGTCGCCTAGGCTCTCTTGTGACTCTTTTTATTTTACAACTCTTCTAGTGGTATTAGGATATGAAAATGAAGTAAAAATGGAAATGAGTTGGGTATGAAAAAGAAGTAAAAATGAAGCAAACGATCTCATTTAAGGTTCACAGAAATGTCAGATAGCGATTAATAGAAACTTGCGAAATTTTAAATAGCCAATTCAGCTCAGGGTGAGGGGTATACTACGACAACGCAAAATAAAAGTAAACACAGGATTCGAAGAGCCTCGACTTAACCATAAACTAACTACTAAATAGACTGACAGCTTCAGCCAAAAAAGAGAAATCGCCTACAAGCTGAATTTGACATTGGATGTAGCCCAGTTTGAATTCATGTATTTTTGCCTATGTTAATCAAAGGGGCTCACTCATACTTGAAAAAAAAAACCAGCCTACACTCTTCCGGTTTAAACCGGGTGTCGGTAGCCTAAGGTGGGCTTTCATTTCGTTATCGTTTTGCGGCTGTGTTGGGCAAACAACAATTGTTCTTATTTCTGCCGCCAAATCGAACATAAAATCCGAATTTAATTGGTTCTTGTGTGTATTGAATTGGCCGCAAAAAATAGTTGTTTCCACTTGCACTGGAAATCCATTTGAATTGATTTGTACATATTTATAATAACTCATTTCGAAAACGACATAAGAGTCGTTTAAAGTTTATGAACTCTATAAAATTAACTAACACGTTTTCTTTACTTTTGTTGAAAGAGATTTTGTAACTTAAAGCTTTTTTTTTTGTATATTTCGAAAACACACTTTTTTGTTGATTTTAATGCTTTAAGTTTCGAAATGATATTGAAAAAAAAATGTTTTAACACCGTTTAGGGAAAACATTTTTTTTAGTTTTAGCATAATTTATAATCTGTAATTAGTAGGTACGTATAATGAATACTTGCACATTAATATATGCAACAAATATGCATTTGTTAAATTAAAAAAAATTAATTCTATATTTTTATTGTTTATAATATTACTGTCAAATTTGTATGCTCTTGGTTTTTCTTGTAAAGGCCATAATACAAAAATCCTCGTAGATCGCCCTGTATTTATGTGAAATACTCGGAACATTCATTTACTGTTCCTAAGTAACATTTTTCAACACGGTTCAGTGTTATTAAACGACAGAATTTACAATCAAATTTTAATTTTGTACAAATAGAGTATCTTCGGGTATTGTGATATGGTCTGGTAATGTGATATACCAGCATATTTTCCGAAATAATCAATTCCCGGCAGGAATTTTCTTGTCCACATAACAATGATGGAAGAGGACACGTGCTGCAGGTTTAAGAGGGCTCCCATTGCCTGTGTGCGATGTCAATGTATCAGAATTGTTTCAGCGCTAAAGTTGAAATTTTTTTTGTGTGAGTTTTCTTTGATAGTTTAGCCAAAATTGGGTCAAAATTCAAAACTTAAGTATAAAATGTTGTTTGTGTGTGAATAGAGCTTACAATATATTGAGTGAGTTTTTAATATGATGAAGTATATTTAAAAAAAATCTCCTGATTGTTTCAAATGCTAAATGCGGCTAATGTGATATGGTTATAATTGGGTAAAGTGATATACTATATCACTGTACTAACGATATCACCACACACAAATTTTTTGGAAGAGAGTATAAAAAACTTTGAAAAACGCAAGAAAAAGCGAAAAAGACCCATGCTAGTAAAAAGCAAGCAAGCAAAACAAACAAAACAAAGTTCAAAAGTCTGCATTTACCGAGCTCAGACGACGATCCTTGGGCCGAAAATCCACCTAAGAACGACAGTATGTGTCTTTTGTAACAAATGATGGATAAGGAGACCAAGACATGTGTTCCATGCTTGCAGTGTGATTTGGTTTGGTATATCACTTTATCCGAAGGTAGTGTATATATAAGGGGAGCTACAGAGCTTTTTTATATTTTTTTAAAATAGCTGCAGATTGGATAGCTCTGCAGAAATCTAAAGTCGATATCTAATGCGCAATGCATCAAAGACCTATAATGAATAGTTTGGCAAGAGCTGTGCCATACAAATTTCAAGTAATTGTTGGAAAACAAATGCCTATATCACATTACCCGAAGTTACTCTATGGTATTAAATAAACGAATTTGGAAACATTCACCAAGCCTCATAGACATTTTTATTATTATTCAACGTTTATGAACATTTTCTAATATTCACTTATGCCCTAGTGGAAGCTTGGGCTTAACTTGCATGTTGCTAACTGATTTTTTGAACAACCCCCACGGATTTCATTTATGCAGCTGCATGATTTTGCTGTCAAAAATAGAATTCATTAAAAAACAACTGAAATGTGAATGAATGAACAGTTTTTGGTGCCGAAGATGGATAGAGAACAAGTTATGCTTTCTAAAAAAAACCATAATTAACATGTAATTTTTTTACATTTATTGTTGTAAATCTATTTACAAATTGTTTGTTATTGAAATAGTGCCACCCGGCGGCCATTAATACACGTATTCACAGACAGGAAAAACAAGAGAGCGCGAGAGAGGGCTGTCATTCGAAATTTGAGGGGGAAATCGGGTAGGGGCACGGAAGCTGTCAGTCTATTTAGTAGTTAGTTTATGGACTTAACAAACAAGAAGATCTCACCCGCTAGTTTACAGCCCATAACCCAGGTTCCATTAGGTATCTCTATGAGTTTGAGGACATTGTGTGATTTTTCTTTAAAGAAAAAAGAGTCTTGATTTAGCGTATAGAGCTTTTTATTCCTTTATATAGCGGGCTTTGTGAATTCGTCACCATCCATGCAAGGCGAGATTCAGTTTCTTTAGTGGCAGCTATATTGTGTGCGACTTGGAAATTATGTCTTTAATTTCGGTAGCGCTATAGCCTGGGACGGACCTCGGACCTTACCATATGGTGCAATTATTTTGGGCGATACGTCATACTACTTGGGCTTTGTAGAGTTTTCTTATCTGATATTTTCGGTAATTTTTGGATTTTTTGCGGGTTTTAACTCCTTTTTTTTTGGTTTGAATGATATGACCATCTTTTGTAAGCCTTATCGAGGTAACTGACAGAGACCCGTAAAAAGAAGAAACTGTATTTGATATTGTCGCTTGTTATATTTAAGGATTGAAGGCCGTATATATTTTTCAGAACGGGAGATACAGTTCGTTCTTATGCTTTTAAATATTGATTCTTCTCCCGAGCTTGGAATGCAGTTTTTTGGAAATAAAAACCGAAGAGTTCCTTTCACATTCTTGTGTCATGGTAGCCACCCCAACTTATAGCTTCGTCCCATTGAGGCATAATTTTCGCAGAGCAAATGGTACTGGCCTGCGGTATGGAGTCAAATAGGTTGCAGCTTGTAACTCTAATTTCTGTTGGGCTGTTCGCTAGCCCATTTAGCCTTAACTATCAGATGACATCGAAATTAGCTCTACTTGCAATCTTCCACTTGGTGACTTTGAAACTTTGGGGTTGGTTTCTAGATTGCGACTCCAATTCTGGTCTTTATCTAGGAACCATCCAGGTATAGCTTGTTTCCATTTCTGTTTACTTTGAAGTACTTCTCGGCCATGCATCTCAGTGTTGAAGCTCTTTCAAAAGCCTACAAATTTTGTCAAGCATCCATTTACCAAGCCGATCATGGAGAGTTCTATATGTGTGAAGTACAGTAGTGTCCGCCTATCTGATTAATGAAAAAATCGGTTAATTTAAATACAAAATTGGCCAAGGAAGTTTTTTTTCTATTATCCGAAACTGGCTTAAGAGAAAATACAGCTTAAGTAAAAAAATAATTGTGGCAAACTGGTGTTTCAATTAACCGGACTCGACTGTAGTCCACCTATCTACAGCGGTCGGTTGGTGGGAGGTGAGTGCTCATCGAAAGAACTGTGTGTCCTTTTCTCCGTTGAAACGGAACGAAAGAGAAGTAGGCGACGTGTATGTGAACGTCATCAGACAATGGACTCCTGGAAGCGTGGTGGTATGAATACAAATTAAATGCATGTGTTTGGAAAATTAAGTGTGAGTAAAAATGTCTCTCGCACAAGTTGCGGGTACATCTTTTTGGGAAAAACGCATCGGTAAATTTTTAAAAAGTTCGCAAAAGAAAAAGATTAAGCGAAGACTTTTTTTACTTCGAAAAGGTCCTCATACTACACTACGCACTAGGCGCTAGAATGGGCCCATCGTATCTAATAATATAAGGACAAAAGTCAGTTCAAAACCAACAAAAACATCCCTAAGCCTCCTTTATGCTCCTTTATGCTCAAGTAGGTTTAAATGGGTTTGAAGCTTCAATTTTATATAAAAATACGTTATACATTTATTTAAATACTCAAAATACATAACCCATACCCATCAGCCTCTAAAAGGCGTCTTACCTTCTGGGGGAAAATAAGAAGCATTCAAAGAAAACGCTGAATACGATGATAATGCGTATTTGTATACAACATTTATAAGCCCTAAAAGCTCACAAGAAAATTATTAACGACTATGCCAAAAAAAATGCCTTTTTGCCCTTGCAAAATATTTATTTTTATTCCTTTATGCGTATTATAGCCGTCAGGAGGTTGTTTCTTTTTTTTCCTCAGTGATACACAAAAATTATTTAACTGATGGCATTCTGCGTTATTACCCTAATAGCTGCTTTGCGGGTAAAATAGGTAGACCAGGTAGAATAGAGCATATGTTCAGCTGCCTCAAGGATTATGCGCGCTCCTTTGATACACATTCCCAATTGTATGAATTTGCAGCTGTTAATCTTTTTCGAGCTGAGGTAAGTGCTTTGAACTAGTGAGCCTGAGGCTGAAAAAATCAGAAATACTGTGAATGAAAGTTAAGCAAAAATTTCGAAATTAGCATTTTTTAAAATGTTTCCGGTCGAAAATGAGGGATCTCTTTTCTTCATCCCCAAAATGAAATGCTCATTTATACCTTGGTATGATTGGTGCCGAGAAGGCCTTGATTCTTGGATGGAAATGGGCTAACTGAGCAAGAGGCAGCTTTGACATTTTCCCAGTCAGCCATGGGTGGTTTTGAAAAGTAATGTTGGGAGCTGAACCGAATTGTTAGAAACATATATTATTTGAAGTTGATGAAAGTTGCTAACCTTTAGTAGTCGAATAAACAAGGAAACGATGTTACGTTGGTGGGGTTTTAAAAAACCTTGCAAATTTGAACTGAAATATATCTGAAACGATGAGATATGAGAACGTCTATAGGCAAGACAAAAGTGGTGGTCCACCACTGATCCTCTGCCGCCATTTCCTTAGATTCCACTGCTGCTTAGAGGCTTTCCACTCCAGACAATCTCTTCAAGCGGCATCTAGTCCCGAAAACATCATCAACAACTTAGTCTCATCCACTATCTAAAGAAGTTGAAAATCGGTGTACCCCAGGGTTGTGTTTACAGTGCACTTATGTTTTCTCAGTTTGCAATGCATGAACGTAAAATCTAGCAGAGCTCCGAAAACTTAAAAATGTTCTATATGATTTACTCAGACTGTAGGAGGTGCGATATATTACTAGAGTTTGTTCTGTCCGCTATTTTCGGAACAAGAAACCCCAAATCAGACTGTAAGCAACATGACCAGGTTTTTTTAAAGTCTTTTAAAGAGGAAAGTCAAGATTGAATCAATGACTTACAGGAGTGTTATCAGTTCGTTAATACTATTCTTCGAGACTTTTTGAAGGACGTCAAATAAGTTGATACGTTCTTATTGCTATTCAAAAGTTTTGATACTTTTTAATACTTATTTCGAAGAGTTCTTCAAACGTTTTTCGAAGTATGCTGTTGGGTTTTTTAAAAACAATAGTTTGTTAGGCCGTTTTTGACGCTTTTTTTTTGCATTTTAAGTACGCTTTTATTAGGTTATTTGAAGCGTTTTTCGACGTGTTGTCTTTAGCTTTATTATAGCTTTTTTCGATATTTTTTAAAGCTCTTTTAAAAGCTCTTTTGGATGGGTGGTTTGGAAGCGTTTTGGATGAGTGTTTTGATGTTTTTACGGCGGATATCTACAATTGTTTTTGGAATTTTTTTTGAAGTAGAAATAATGAAACGTACCAACTGAGTAGGATATATGGAGTTCCGGCTCTGGATACTAGATATGAGTCTGACATAGTTTGCTGACGGATCGAAAGTAATGAAATCTTTAGCGAGAGTTGCAGCGTTTCAACCAAGCTCCACTGCAATGCAGGTTGAAGTTCTTTCAATTAAGACCTGCGCCATGTCCCATGTAACATTTAAAAATGTACCTTCCAGGGTTGCCAAATTTAATGTCATTTCTCAAATACATAAAACCAGACTTTGTGACAGATCAGGCTACAAAGCAGTGATGCCAGATTCCAAGATAAATCTTTTTTTTCAAGATTTTTGAGCTCCAAAATATGTACGAGACTTTTTACCTCAAATTAATCAAATTTCAAGATATTTGCTATCAAGAACTTTTTAAATCTAGCACATTAAAAGAACATTTTCTATTGAAGAAAAACGTTTTCTATTAATTCCATTATTAAATATAATGTGAGTCGAACAGAGCCCATCACAATTTCTGTTCATCAATTCTAAGGAAACATAAATTTTAACGAATTTCATAAAATAACTGATGTAACGTGTTTTTGGAAAATTGGTTGAGTATGTACTGAAACGGTTGTTGAAATTTTTATCTTTACAAAAGATTTGTTGAGCTTTAATGAACCGAAATTCTATGATCTTGATATAGGTAAACAATGCAATTCTAAGTCAATTTAATTGAAATATGTTCCAAAAATTCAAAAAGCATTAACTTTAGTTTTTACCAAAGTTTTTTTTATATATATTTAGGTGATTGATTTATTAGTAGTAACGTACATCAAAATTGTATTTTAAATTTCGTTCTTTTTATATTTTGAACAAAAACAAAAAAACAACGTTTTTTGTTTCGGAAAAACAAGATTTTCAGATTTTTTTTTATCTGGGAACACTGCTACTAAGATCCAAATACTATCTGAAAGGTGGCGAATCCTCCGGTCGTCTGCTCTGCAGGCGTTTTCTTATCGAGGTGTAATCTCTAGAAAGAAATATTTTCCTCCAAAACTAAAGCTCTCTAACCACTTCCACTAATCTTTCTAAAAGGGCGAGTACTTTGTGACCTGTTCAAATTCACAAACTAAAGGGTTTTCCAGTAAGAGGTGTTATTTTGGTATTCAATGAAAAATGCCATTTTTTGAGATAAATGATCGGAGGTTTATTTCATAATAATAATGCCATTAATAATGAAAAACAACATCAGCTAAATGGCCACCACGAGCACGCATACAGGACCATATCCTTTTCATGAAATTTTCCATAACCAAATCGCAAAGTGGCTGCCCTATGTCCTCGATAGCCTCACGAATATTATCTTTGAGGTCTTGAATCGAAGCTGGGCTATTGGCGTAGACCTTATCTTTCACGTGGCGCCAAAGGAAGAAGTCGCAAGGTGTTAAATCACAAGATCTCGGTGGCCAATTGTGATCACCTCTTCGAGAGATAACACGGTCCGGAAACTTTTCCCGTAAAAGATCAATGGTTTAGTTGCTTGTTTGGCACGTAGCGTCGTCTTGTTGAAAGTAAACGTTGTCCAGATCAATACCATCCAACTCCGACCATAAAAAACGTTTGTGGAATGCCCAATTCCAAAGAACGCGAGGAATGGACAAACATTTTTCTTCAACACTTTCGGCTACAGCAGCAATATTCTCAGTTGTTCTTGAGCGACGTACACGGGTTTTATTCTTCACATCACTAACTTGTCCCAACAGCTCGAATTTTTCCACCAATTTCTGTATTACGGTCCGACAAAAAATGCTTTAGTTTTGCGAACCGTGACTGCAAGATTTTCACCATTTTTGTAGTGAATTTTAATAATTTCAATGCGTTGTTGAAACGTGTATCGTTCCATTTTTAGTAATGGCGTAGTTTCTACTTGTCAAAGAATAAAAGCTTCAAAAGTGACAGCAACCGAAATAGCGGGTCATTCACAATAACAGCTCTTATTGAAAAACCCTTTAGTTGACACGCGGGACGAAACAAAGTTCTCCGGTATCGCTGTGGCTGGAGAACCAGTGGCTCTAAATCGCTCCTCTTCCTGAACGTGTGAGCAGTTTAAGGAATCAGAGTGGTTGTCTCTGCAGGCAGTCACATTGTAGTTTATTTGTACTAATGTTAGAATGAAGAGTAAGTGAATATATTTTCCCAAATCGAGTTGACGACTCAGGCAGGACATTCAAAGCGAAAAGTATTTTCTCATAAATTGCACAATTCGCCAGTCTGGTAGTTTATTTCAGTGCTACCAAGAATTATTTTTCATAACCAAAATTCCCTCCTCAGTTCCACATACGCCCCAGTGAACTCACCAAATATTTTCAACAAAAACTCGATATACTTCAGTGTTTCCTTTTGCTCTGCAAATTACACAAATGGATCTAAATCAACATTCCACAAGATATAGCTATCAACTTCCTAATGACCCCACCCCGCATTAGAATTGATACTAATGCATCCGACATACCCTCTGCTTGGGCACATATTTCTCAATTACAATCCGATATATTTGGCAGTGTTCTCAGCCCTTTTTTAATTGTCTGCCAGCATGTGAAACCAAAGCCAACGTTTTAAGTTACTAAGCGAACAATACGGCAAACGTGCATGCCTTACCCAGGATACACGAAACTTCTCCCATTTGTAACAGTCTGCCAGAAGTTCTACTATTGACCTCGTTACCACATGCCCGTTAAATGAGTTGCACGTATATACAAAAGTGCACTGTCCGCACACAATGTCTCCCCCCTTTGGCCTCCTTCTCGAAATTGCAACCGTTTGCAATATCCTTGCACAGTGGACGACTCGCCCATCCGCAAAACGATGATGACCCACAAAAAAAAGGTCCTCTATCTAAATAGCATCATTACATAAAAACGGAAGATTCATTCGCCAACTAGGACGACAGCGACACACCAGCCAGCGTTGCACAGAGAAGTAAAATCAAAAGAAACTTATTTTCCATTCATCAGGATCAAATAGTATAAAACAGCACACCAGAGAGACGGCAATTTTATTTGTCAGCTAGGATTTCGGTAGGTAACGACAGACATGCAGCTCCGACAAATACACTGTTCATTAAGACGAGCGATAGCGTTCTTCTTCTACTCGTTATCATAAATTGAAGGAGCAAAAAAAAACAACACCAACTGCAGCATCAAGCACAGGAGCCGAATAAATTCCAACTTGCTCGGTATTTTTCATGCGTCGCCAACCTTATTCCTTGTATTTGCATTTCATAAATATTAAATTCCACTAGGATACATTGGATCCCGGTTGTTTGGGGGGGTGGGAGGATAGGGACGAAACGAATCTGATGGCATAGGCCCAGAGCCAGACATATCCAATTCACATTGGCAGCCAACCAGAGACAATCCGCAAAACTGCAGGAGTTTTCGTTTTTCCTATGACGAGGCATTTCGATAGGGATGAGTTTAAATACAAATTTGTTTGCGATTCTCTGGTGGAAGGACAGCGCGTTCTCCTGTCTGTCGACTGGAAAACACTTTCGCAAAAAAACACAAAAAAAATGAATTTCAAAACAAAAGGATCTTGAAGACAACAAGACAACACAAGAGCTGCTTTCGTATAGGTAACCTCTGTACACCAGGTATACTTGTAGACATCATCAGTGCCGCGTCAGCATCCTCCACGCGAATGCGGAGGAAGGATAGTTGATGCAGGTGGAGTGTTTAACACCCGAACACATGACATGCAATCGTCGTTAGCAACACCGTCGACACATCGTCCTCTGGAATTTTGTAAAACGAATGCACCAGCATCGTGCATGAGTGAAGGATCTCTGTGCACACTCCCGAAAGAGGACATACGAAAATATATCCAATGTTTGCCTAATTTGTCTACTTTTCAGACTCTTACCAATTAATTGCTGTGATGAAAAGTTCAAAGTTCCCCTGGTGGATGCCCCTCGTGTCGGTATCCTTTCTGAATTGATTAATAAGACTGTAACGATGTTCGAATGGAGCTTTCATTGTGCGCTGCCACTCACGCGAGCAGAGGCGGGGAGTAAGCGAGAGACACTTAAGAGATCTGCATGTAGCAATCCGGATCCACCTTCAGTTTATATTATAACACTGGCATTGTACCCGCTCCCGATGATGATGATGATGATTTTCGAAATGGGAGATGCAAACAGGTGCGGGTGCTGGGTGCGGTGGTTGCTTGCGAACGCACTTGCCTTCGCTTTTCGGGTTTCGGAGCAATTTGGCTGAATGTCAAGAGGATTAACGCTAATGACGTTGCAGGTTCTTGTCGATTTGCGAAAGGGATATAACGAGATTTGGCGGAATAACAAAAGGATCTCAGTCAATGGTTACAATACTCGCGGGGGAATCAATTAAAGTTTGTTATAGATGGTGACTTTGAAGTTCAGTTTAAGGATCCATGGGGAATGTTGACATTGAACGGGTTTTTGCGGATTTGTATTGATTGGGAGTGGCAAATCGTACGAGTCCATTGATATGCTTTCCAAGGACCATGACACTCTGGATTCATATAGGGCTTCTCTTGTGATGGGCTCATTACGGCTTTTGGATGTCTCAGTTATAAAACAAGGGTACTTTCTGTACGAGTCAGGGGAACCTTGAAATAGAATGTGAGGTCCTTAGCCAGTAAATGGGCTAGGCCAGTGGCCTAGGATTAATGGCGCAACCAATCATTTCGAATCTTGTGTATTTATTGCAAGTCTTAACAAATCTCGTACCTGTGGGGTAGAATTGGCAACTCATATCAATTTAGCACATAAAACAGAAACAAGCTGGTGGAACTTTGCGTCCATTTTATCGGATGATACAATTCGACCATTGATTTTATACGCAATAAACGGCGTTTTTTTATAACTTAACTATGAACGAGTCCAAAGAATAGGTCAAAAAACACCCGAAAATGCATCGAAAGTGTCACAAAATACGTCTAAAATGGATCAGAAAAGATCCCAAAAAAACGCATGGAAAAATGACCAGAAAACAACGTCAAAAACTCATTAAAAACGAATCGAAAAGTAACCTGATGAAAGAGCTAAAGCTAAAAACGCATCAATAACGTCCCTCAAATATTTTAAAGAAACGAGACAAAGAACGTCTGAATAGAGCCTAAAAATATTTCGAAAACACATTAAAAAGGAACCCAAAAAAACTTAGAAAAGTGACCAAAAATTAGCTAAGAATTCACTAAAAAAGCCGCCAAAAGCTATCTAAAAAAAACTCGTCAAAACCACGTCGAAATACACCAAAAAACACGCGTTTAAATCTCTCGAAAAAGCGTCAAACAAGTTTACACACATATGATGTAGGCATCGTTGAAAAAAGCTTGCATACAGCTAGGAGAGAGAGTGGGTGGATTTTTGTCAAAAATAGGTCTATCAAGGGTTTATTACTGAAATCAAATCTTTTAAAATAAATATAACCCTAAGGCCTCATAGTTAGCTCGATAACTGTAAAACTAACCACTTACAAAAGATTTGCAGAGTTCTTAAATTTTTTTTTTATAATTAATGAAAAAAAAGAATCAAATTAATAAGCAACAGCGACTTTGACCGCAGCAAAATCGTTTTCACACTGATTGAAGTAAAACAATTTATAGAAAAATGTTGCAAAAAATCAACTCTCTACTCTAAATTTATTAAAAATAAAGTATTTAATTTGACTTTAAGTTTGATTTCAGTCTACCGAAAAAATGTCGGCCGATCACATTTTTAGGGATTTCAAAATCGTGCAAAACATTGCAAGTCGGAGAAAACGTAAGATGTACCAAAAAATATTCCTTTCCAACACTAGACAGATTTGCAATTTCAAAGGAACTGGTACTCTGTGCATAATTCTCTTTTTTCGTTTACCCCTTCACTGAGTTTGACTGAACGCGGAAATGTTCTGGTTTTAATGGAGGTAGTGCCACTGGAAAAAGCGTCGGCTATTGATGATTATATAGATTTTAAAAAATGGAGAATAACCTTTATGTTGGCTTTTGTTAGATTCAATCAAATGAAGTTTACACTTTCTAGTGAAGCAACAAAACTGAGTTCGTAATGAGCAGAAGTTGAGTTTTTTTTCTTAAATTTAAACTTTAAATCAACTAACAAAAGATTTCGGACTTAGGAGTACATTTTTTTAGTTTATATATTCGTGGGGTGCAAATATATTTACGGTTGAAAAAGAAACTGACAGCAGCACAGAAATACAGAAGCGAAACTGACAATTGGTATTTCTAGCAAAATAAGTTTTAGTTTGCATGGGAAATGTTGTATAGGTCCATTTAAAACCAATGTTTTAAATCAATAACAAGCAGTAATGCGTAGTGCATCTCGTTATGAAGTAAATGGAGTTTTTCTAAGGGCTGAGCTTTTTTTAAACTGGCAACACTTTTTTACCAGCGACACCTGATTTGATGTAGCTTGCTGATAGCTGAGGCCGAATTACCGTCAGGGTTGCTAGATTGTGCGATTTATCTCGAATCGTGCGATTTTTATTTTGATTTTGCGAGATGAATTCATTCTGTGCGATATTGATATAGATATTGAGCAATTTCAGTGCTATAATTCAGTTGTTGAAAAAAATTAAGTAAATTATTTAAAGATCAGCAGGAGAAAAAGCTGTTTCTCTCTTCAATTGGTCGAAAATACTTTTTCTGTCAGACATTTCCCACAAGAACGATGAAATGAAGCTCGGGTTCTTACAAAGCAGCAAATGAATTTGTTACATTTTTGTTACATTTTGTTTTTAAAACAAAACCTTAAATTTTGAAATTTTATTTCCTATTTATAGCCGTTTTTAAGGACTTCACAATTTGAAGTTTGAGCTATTTTTTGGGAATTTTTTAGCGGCTTTTGTGGATACGACTGCTGGGGAATCTAGCAAGGCCGATTAGCCTGATGTGTGATCGAGTTCTACGCGACTGAATTTGATATTGTTTTGCATGTAAAATCCACAGAATTTAGTGGAGTATTGCTCGCTCACTCATGCGGTATCAAAATTCGTATTACATTGCAGTTTTATGTTTAAAATAAATAAATAAATAGTTGGCGCAAGATGTCCGTTGGTAGGTTGCCAGGGCTTAGCTTCTCACAACCATCCAGGTTTGTGTGAGTTTTACATTTTTTTCGGCGAATTGAAGGCATCCACAACGGCATCCAAACGGCCAATCGAGAGGCTATTTCATGACAGTTATACTCTCGGATCTTTGTAAGACGTGACACAGTGGACAAAACCTCAAGTTGAAATTTGGGTCTTTTCTTAAATCGAACCTGGGACCTCTCGCTTAATTGTGCAACACACTAACCACTTAGCCACTGCGCCGAAATTTATATTTAGTAAACTAAAAAAAATCAACAAGTTATAATAATCCTTTATAAGTATGTAGGGTGAGGTAGCTGCCTTGAAAGACACACTTAGAACGGAGCTGTAGGTCCACTGTGATACCACCAAAAGTTCGTTACCAAGCATATTTTTATTTTATGTTCTTAAAACAAGAAAAGTTGAGAAAAGCTCTGTAAATGTTATTAAAAAATAAGACATTTATTCGACTTCATCTTCTCAAGATGCCTATAATAGGCATGTCAACGCTGCTCGTTAAATTTCCGTGAATGTGTGTTGGGGGAACTGACAAAAAGTCACCTTAAGGTTGTTCGAAGGGTCCCAGGTTTGATTGCCAAAAAAAAAAAATCCAAATTCCATCTTAAGTTTGTTTTTCCACTCCGTCACCTTTCGCGAACGTCTGACAAACTTCTGACAGTATAACTGTCATAAAGAGCTTCTCAATTAGCCGTTTGGACTCGTCATAAATTGTAGATCCCTTCCATTCGTCCCAAAAACGAAAAACTCACACAAGACGAATGGTAGTGATAAGCTAGGCCTAGGGTCGCTACGGATCTGTTGCCCCAACTATTTATTTATTATTCTTTTTTGTTTAAGGTTGGTCGCATTTGCATATCAACAACATCGAGAGACGTAGGTCTAACTTCGATTTTGTTATCCTAATGTGATACAACCCATTAAAAGCCTCTTGTTCTAAAAAGCGCGCTGTGGCCTTTTCAAAGCTGCTGTTGACGTTGCTGTGCCAATCTGCTTCTTGCATAAAAAACCTGAAGTTAATTTCAGCCATTCAGCTTGCTTAGCAATATGAATAACTGAGATAAAGTAAATCTTTACGGCGCGGTGTCAAATAGAAATTCATGCAGGCACATGAGAGTTCTCAATGCAGTGTTACTAATAGTCCCAGAAAATGTGCAAAACATTTTCGCTTCAATTCAAAAATTCCATTAAATTCCAAAATTTTGAACATGAAACAAACCGTTCTATAAATAAGTATGTTAGGTAAAACTTTCTACAAATGGGGAAGACCAACCGAGTCCGATTGCCTGGTTGATATTTTTTTAGTTTCACTTCTTTCTGCTTGTGGGACGTTTGTGAGAGGTGGCGCAGTGGAAAAATCCTTGAGACTTAATTTGTTTGATAGAAAGTGAGCACTTTTCCCATTAAAATAAAAAAATAAAAACCCTCACCTTAGACACACTGAAATCAAGGAGCGACTTTTCATGATGGCAAAATCCATTTCGTCCTTATTAGGGAAATAATTAATCCCAATAAACGAAACAAAATAGATTGCTCGAAAACGGCAAACGAACGCAAACCTCCTGAGGGGATATTCGCCAATACAGGCGCTCAAGCTCAAGTATCCAGTTAACTAGATTATATGTCGCCATTTACGAAAATCGCCTCCGGAATTGCCTAGCCCATGTACGTACACGCATTTAGTATCCTGCGATGATATTGTAAGTTATTTTTACGATTGATAAAAATCATAATTAGAAGGGTGGCAAATATTCACTTAGTCCTGTGCCTGACCCACGTCCGGCCATCATCCTTTTTTTTTTTTTTTTTATTATTCTGCGTTCGTGTGTTGCCCATCGGCATTACACCACACTAGAGATCGCATTAAATGAAATCAGGATTACGTCGTATAATCAACAGCAGCAGTGCCGGGCTATCTCTCACAAATTGAATGAACAACACGCAAAGCATAGGAAAGCTCGCACTCAATTTTGTCTACTCATGACAAAATGTATGCGCCACAATAGAGTAGGTATGGAATCGTGCGGACAATACACTCCACGTATATGTGATGGTCCTGCGTCTGACTGTGTATATACGGACGGGATGTTCCAACAATGACCCGATAGGTACTTACTGACATTTTGATGAACGATAAGCTATCATAGTGGCCATATGTACAGTGTTTTTGAGAAGCAGGCCCGCCAGGAGCATCCCTCTGCATGTGTGGATGGGTCCTTTGGTCGGGTTCGAACGAACAAATCTTCTGTTCGTGACAACTCTGGTACAGGCTAAATTGAAATTTCGTCATTCGGTACTGCGTCCCTTTGATGGTGCATGGTGACAGCGGTCAGGCGGCCGATATGGAAGGGATATGCTCAGTTCGGATTGAGTGTGTGCAAATTGGTTGAATAGGTAGATGCGGGCCGGCATAATGGGACAGATAGCCACCATTCGCCACCCCTCTCCCATGGTTGGTTAGTATGGTAGTCCGCTTACCTTTTTTTTGCCGGTTTTTTTTTCGTGTGTGTGAGTTTTATCGGACGTTTTTCAGGATGGATTGGATAAAGAGTGCTGGGACATTTTGATTTAGTTGGTAGAACACATCCAGTCGATGAAGTTGAAAAGTCCCCAAGTGTGTGTTTGGCATTCGCATGTAATGCCATTTAGAATGAAATCCTGCTCACTGACGGTGGTGTTTTGTCGTCGATGGATTTCATTTACCTTTTTACGAGGGTGGATAATTGATGAATGGTGTCCAGCTCCAGCGTCCGGGTCCTTATACACCGTGGGGGACATTAGAGATGGGCTCTTATTACGGTCGCTTTGTGACATTTAAATCGGCGAACATGTTGATGTGGATGTTTGATTCGTGTTGCCAGTTGCGCCACCGCTGCCTGGCCGGTGGAGGAGTTTGATTAATTTGAGAGCAATTAATTTGATGGTAATTTTCGGTGAGTGTTTCCATTGTTTTGTGAAACTAGTGGGGAATTTCGAGTGTAATTAGGGTACGCTGACTGTCATTATTCACACTTGCAATGACGGGGGTACTGACGTATTGTTCCGTATGATGGAGTGGCGGCCGAATATTTGCCTTTTAATTGTTTTCAGAGAAACGTAGGTAATCCGAATCGAAGCAAAAGGACGAGGCAAGACTCAGAATAGGCAGATGCGTTGATTCATCAGTCAACGTATATGACACTCCCCTTTCGAATAATATTACTTTTCGCAGGTATCCAGATAATTTTTTCTATCGAATAAAGTGCCTCAACCTCAACGTTGAGAGTCCTTCCACCAGATATGCTCGTTTATCGCACCCTCCAAGTCAATATAGAAGTATTCTCACGGGAATCATGAGCGAAATCAAACTCCGCACAGAGTTCTGAGGTCAGGGCGAGTTCGTTTTTGTGAAACGCAAAACCATGTTAGCCGCTGCACCCCCCAAAATGTACTGCACATGCAACTATCAAGTTCCCCCATGGTTAGACTCGGCGAGGTTAGATTGATTTACAGGGAATTGTCTCGGGGCAGTATGGGTAATTATGGTTGGCAGTCCCTTGTGAGGTGAGCGCGCAGTCTATTTCATTACATTGAACCATTAACCTATTTAAAATATAATAACTGGTATATCGTGATTCCAGTGAGCAACATCTTCCAAGTAATTCCACAGATATTAGTCTGATTGTACAGCACCTACACCTGTATGCTTCGCCGTGGACTGTTTGCCGACGACGAGGGAGCGACTAGTCCTTGGAAGTAGTAAACGTGTGTGGTATCTGCTCTAATAATTTCAGCACACTGCGGGGAATTTTGTGTTCTCCACACCAAATCGCACTCAACTGGTTTATAAGTCCTGGAAGACGCCTTCTTGGTCCAATAAGCTACTAAACTCAAATGAATTGATGTCGTCCGTGTGACTTAGAGTCGTCAGGTTTTAAAAGAGCGGGATGCAACATGGAAGCGTATAGGGAAAATGGGATTAATTGGTGAATTCGGGATGCAAAAACTGAAACATATTTAAGGCACCTGCTCTTTTGAAGCAATCGAATTCAAATAGTCAAAGAATTTATTTGCTCCAAAAAGTCAGTGTAATATATTCCCAAGTATTGTGTGGATATCTTTTTTTCTGATAAAAATTGAAAGCTCTACGACTTCGTGCCAAAAGCCTTGGCATTCATTCGAAAATGGAAGTCGCGACAAGTGAGAATAAATTGTTGGGGTCAAAATTCGCTTGACAGAATTCTATTTTTAAAGTTCTGCTTATCAAAATTCTGTTTTCCAAAAATTCTGCAAGCTATGTTAAAAGGTTTGGAAAATGTTCAAAATTATTTTCCAAATCTTTTTTTATTGATTGCAGAATTTTGTAAGGCAGAGATGTAGAGAAATGTTCCTATTTCTAATTTGTTTTTTTTTCAAATTCGGTTTTTAATTTTTTAATTTTCCTCTTATAATTTTTTTTTTTTATTAAACTTCGCATTTGTTTCGTACTAGGTGATTTATTTTTTATTTCATTTTTTTTTTTTTTTTTCAATACATAATTTGGATTGTTTCTTTTTATTTTTAGTCAAAATTTTACTTTTGTCTTAACTTTTAATTTTTATTTATTTTTAAATTTAAATTGTTGTTAATACCTACCTATTTTTATCCGACTGGACACAGGGAGCGTTATGTGTTTCGCGCGTATCCTATGTACGTTCCTACGGGACGCCCTGTAGCCTAAACGGCTTGACTGATTTTGAAGAGTGGGGTATCATAATATTCGTATTCTTCGTCTTCCCCGGAGTGTCATAGGTTAAAAAAATAAAAATAAAAGAAGTTAATTTCATAATAAATTTTTATTTCTTTTTTTTACAGTTAGTCGGGTTTTTTTTTCTTCTTTTTTTTTTGTTATATGTAGAAAAGCAGAATGAGCACAATTTTATTGCTTTAATTTGAAAATCAGAATTTCGACCCGCTCCCGAAGATAAAGCCTGCTTAAATAAATATCACATACTGATAATCAAAGAAAAACAAGCCTTTTGATCTAAGAGGTCACAATATCTAAAAAGAGATACCCTTTATATAGTTTCTAGTTTTTGACAAGCTTTTAAAAACTGGACCCGTGTAGGTTTCCATAAGTCTCCCTACTGTCTACTTATATTAAAATGGCAGACCTAAATTGGCAAAAGTCAAGTCTCAGAGTCCTTGCCGCTGGAAAAAGTGTTGGAAATTCGAAAAACAAACAGCTAAAAAAATACCTTTCAAAGATAAAAACCTTGGCCACCAGAAGTAGAGGAAGCAGCTAGCTGGCCTGACAGTAGAACTGATCACCGAATTTACAAAATACCTCTTTGACCGGGTAGTCATCGCATCGCTTTAGATAACTGCTTTTGAAAGACTTTTTTGGGATGGGCTTGAAAAGTGGAAGGCTCATTTAGCGTTGCTACTGCTTCACATCTTGTATTCACTCCTGATATGCGCCCTTGTCAAAATAGGCTCCTGTAGCCTAAGACGTCAGAATATGTAACCAATAAAGCTGAGATCACATGCGTAATAAAGGCTCACGAGTATAGCAAAGCAATATAGGGCTTGATGGTGTTCCCAGGAGCTTTTGTATGGCAACATAAGCAGATCTGCCAAGTCCACTTATGGAGTGAGCTGGTGACGCAGATAGTTTTTCTGACGGAGACGGAGGCAAATTAACACGCCGCCGATTTTACTGAGCTATATCTAACGCGCAGCTGTAAACAAATGGCAGAGAATCCGACCCACATTTCGAAGAGGCGACGCTCGTAGCTTTTGAAGTTTTCTCATATCAAATGAGAGTCTTCCTCGTATCCAGTGTTCGTAGCTCGTGGGTAACTTACCTTTTCGTCGGAATTTTGATCTAAATGGCTTGTTATGAAATAAATCTACTACAAATTACAAAACACGTAAGAGGCTAAAGAGTATCACATTTTTGTTTTCTCTTTCATACCCATTTTGAACTTCGCCTTCTTACTTCCACCGGTATTTTCATTGCTTATGTTTTCAACTGAGTTGCTGTTTTTATTCTTATCGAACAGTTTCTTATTATAGAGATTTTTGCGCTAAATGTTATTTTTCCTCTTTTTATTAACTTATTTTATAGGACTAAAATACACAAACAATGTGATATTATAATGAATTATATGTGTATATATTTAGTAATGAAGTGACTGTTTATATAGAATAATTTTTTGCCCTTTTTTATTTTTTGGTTGTAAAAATATTAAAAATGAATTCTTTTTTTTTTAAATTAACCGAGTGATAGTTAAGGGAAAAATAAGAAAACAATTAGCTGTACGAGGGAAAAACCATCTGAATGACATACCAACACTATGCTCCTACCCGGTCGCAATGGAGAAAATATATAAAAGATATGGCCAGGGAACGCGCAAAAGGTCTCATGGTAATAGCAAGCAAGATGAAACGGCTCTGAGCTGACAGTTTGTACTTAGCTCACAAAGCTGATTAAGAATCGTGTTTTCGGTAGCTTTTAAAAACCATGGTCGTTCCAGGTCCAACTAGGTCTTTCAAAGACACCCGAAGTATATAAAACATTTATTTTTCCAGGTTACGCAATTCTTAAACAGCTGTGTTAGCAAAGAAGCCGCCAAATAGGTCGCAACTCCCGGTAATAACGAAGGCATGAACATTTATGCAAGTGGTTGAACGGACTTATAAAAATTGAGCCAGTGATTTTGGCCTATGAGTTTCTTCTGTCTTATAGCGAATAAGTTTTATATACCTACCTTCAACGTTCAACAAGGGCTTTGTTTGTTCAACAAGGGCTTTGTTTGTGTTCCTCCTGACTTTGACAAAGCAGTGAGCGTCAGCCTTTTCTATTGTGGAGCGGTCAGCAAAAACCCAACTGTTGTGCCTTATGCGGACTGCGACCCGACTTCTTGCACTTTCATCTAGTCAACTCTTTCTCCGTACTTCCTTCTTCTGAAAGACACAATTTGGACTTCTTTAACGCACTATCAACCAGCCAATTCCAACAGAGTCCTTTAAGAACACTTGCGCTTTAAAATTTACCAATTCGATGAAAAAGACCAGTATCAGTCACTGAGAGGTAAAACAAGGACTATTGATGCCTACCAGAAAGTGTATCTCCAATCAGAGATAGCCCTCACCCAACCAAGGGTGCTTCTAAAAGTACTTCAGTAAAGTTTTGAAATCAAATGGCAACAACTTACAGCGATTAAAAAGTGAAGAAAGGTAGAGCAGTAAACTTACCCTTTGCTTATGCTTTTCCACCAACTTTTCTTGACTCCAAATAAAGTAGGTACTCGCATGGATCGAACACCTTCCAACATTTCCCTTAATTCACACCATTGCGCCATATTGCTGTGACACTTTGCTTCACCAATCGAAATAGGTGGCACCTACCAAATGGAATTTATATAACTTGACAAGGGGTATACGAAGAGTCACCTCAGCGTAAAAATGTGTGCACCTACACACGAACCACTTCATCCCGAAACGATGAAATGAAATGTGGCTGAAACTTTTGCCTCTCCCTGCCGGTGTGAGGGTCCTGCTGAAGTGGAAAATTGTTCAGTTGTTGCAAGTGCCAAGTTTCCATACGGTTGGAAAACGCTTTCCCCCGTATTCGGTATTCATACACCAGAGAAAATGGTTACAAAAATGTATATGTATGTGCGCACTCAGTACATGTACGTAGGAATGGTAGGTACGTAGATTACCTACGTTGTTCGCGTTTTGTCGCCCCCGGGGGAGACGTTAATTTTAAATCGCGGCACCTAAACACAAAGAATAATATTATTAACTTTGTGCAAGTCTCTAATGAATCCTTAATGAATCGCCGTTTTGCTTTCCCGCCCACACACCGGGTGGGGGCAGTTGTGTGTAAAGTGTAGGTTGCCCTCCTGCTTGTGTGTGTGTATGCAGCTCGTATGTCGACCGAAATAATTTAATCATATCGTGTTTGTTTGTGAATGGCTTTGGGAACATAATTAACTGTTGTGCTTCAAAGGAATGTGTTGCCGTTCATCGTATGTACGGCTAATTCCGTAATTAATTATTTCGTCTTATCAAAAATTTCTTTCGCATAACGCTTGAGGGTACATGTTTTCGAAAATGTTCGGACATGACTATGGATGGCGAAGTGGGGGAGTCTGCTGAGTAATGCACTTTACGGCTGGAGTTTTCAATGAATTTAAAATGATGGCTGAAGTTGAGGGACTTCAACTTTTTAAAGTCGTGCAGTGGGTATATGTATGGGCAGGTTTTTCGCATGTGATTAATTTTATTTAGCGTGAAAAATATAGGGAGCAGGCATGTTGTGTTTTAAATTACAGGGTAGACTCGAAATGGAACCCAAAGGAGTGATCGCTTGATGAATTAAAAATGTTGCTTCTTTTTGTTGTTATACATGCGTTTTTTGCAAAGTAAAACACTGAAAAGTTAATTAACTCGAATTGGCACTTGAAAGATTGGACAGTTTGATTTAGGAACATATTATAAAGAAAAGAATATCTTGGGTGAACATTTACAACCATTTTTTTGGAGTGTGAGTCGGATTTGGTTCCCCTTTTGCGGCACCCAGTTTAGCAGAATTCTACTAAAATGTTCGAGTACTTAAATAGAACTTTAAAACAAACGTACCTAATGGTTTGTGCGTCTCAACTGCCAACTGCGTTTTAAATCATTCCTCTCAATGAATGCTTTTTATCTCAATAATTTAACAGTTATGACAGTTTTTCGTATTTCATCGATAAATGCATGAGTATTTTATGTTAATTTGTTGAAATTGCAAACGGACTTCAACGAAAGTAAAAACGAGAAAGCCAACCTACCTGATCCGTTGCATTCTGTAGGCATCTTTATTGAAATAGTCGCTTTTTCTATTTGCAATAATAAAATGTCTGACTTATCTCA
Organism: Cheilosia variabilis; assembly: GCA_951230905.1. Taxonomy (NCBI): domain Eukaryota; kingdom Metazoa; phylum Arthropoda; class Insecta; order Diptera; family Syrphidae; genus Cheilosia; species Cheilosia variabilis. The sequence goes on along the minus strand of OX579680.1, from coordinate 21,411,199 downwards.
AATAAGTTCTTAAATTGCTTAGCCTAAAGCCCTGGTAGCTAGTCCTATAATTAGTTTGTTTTTTGTATAATTTATTTATGAAACAATAAAGCTATAATAATAATAAAGTTCTTAAATTTCTATCACGCTTTTTCTCTCTACTTTGCCTGTAATAATGGATCGTGACAACAAAATACCTGCGGGAATTCACTTCTCGACTTTCACCTTTCATTTGGTCAACATTTTATAAAAATCGGTTTTGAAATAGCGACGTAGTCGGGGCAACAAAAAATGTGTAACCTTTTAACATAATAAAAAAAGACGTTTTTAAAGTTGTTTCGGGATAAAATTTTGATTTTTAACTACTTTGGCGAGTTGATGGGTTATCACTGCACATGTACAGTGTACACCGATGCCACTTTCAACACTTGATTGGTTCGCTTTAGTAATTTTTATTGAGCCGAGAAAAGTGTCGTTCAGTCGACGCAATGGACGGGAAAAAACGAAGGAGGAAGAAACCGAGATGCCGGAAACTAGTGATGCCAGATCGTGGGTTATTACCCATTTCGTGGGCATTTCACCTTTCGACTGCCGGAAACTCGCCGGTTTTCAATTGAAGTTAGTTGCCATCTATGTCATACGAGTAAGAAAAACGGACCAGATTTTTAGACTGGCTGTGCTGCACGTTCATAGATGGCGTTAGCAACATTGTTGCTTGTTTATTAAAAAACAAGTTCCACTGACGTCTAAAGCTTAAAGAATTCATGCACGATGTACGAGAGACCTCCAAAAAATATTGTTTGAAAAAATCCTGGGTAGGGACACAATGGACCCAACTGGTGGTGTAAGTGAAGCCGTGGCAAACGCCACAAGAGCACCCATTTACCTACCGTTCCAGGGTATACTTTCTTTTTTAAAGTGACATCTAAATCTGAAAAAAAGGAAGTTACCTACCAAGGGTATTTGGCGAAATAAAAAAACTCTGGAAAAATCTGTAGGTACTGTCATGGTCTGTTCCGTATACAATGGTTCATCGATGATCGCTGTGGTAAAAAAAATCTATGTAAATAGTTGGCGGTGGCTTTTCGCAACCATTTGTTTTGTGTGAGTTTCTAATTTTTGCGACGAATGGAAGGGATCTACAATTTTATGCCGAGTCCGAACAGCTATCTCAAGGTCTTACATGACAGTTATACCTACTCTCGAATGTTGGTCAGACGTTGCCGTATCTCTATGGTAACTGGTAAGAAAATTGTAGCCCCTAAGAACATTTTTCGCTTTCCCTACAAAAAAGGCGAAAATAAGAGCGGGGGGGAGGGGGCCATTTTGCAAAAAGGAGAGACATGTTTCTAATCATTTTTACTTACCTATGCAGCGTGTACATTTTAAAATCAATACGACTTATGGTTTAAACAAAATTATAGAAGTGCTTCGTACCTTGCAATGGTGCACTCTCCGCCCGCCAAGAATATTTCACCAATATTTACAAATGTGTGTGCCCCATTAAGACGGGCTACTGGTCGAAAATAAAAATACTGTAAGAAACGTGCCCTATTGCTTCCTATTCTTTTTTCACATCACCATGTTAAATTGCACCAGTGGTCCCAGATTGAGGGCAATTGCGCCATTTTTAGCTCTTTTATAATCAAAAGAGGAAAATGAGGGACAAGGTTACAAAAAAAGGCAAAAATCAAAAAAATCTCTGTGAAACTTAAAATTGCTTAGAAGTAAAATTAACACGCATTTTCATTATAAACAAAAGTAAAAGTTTACTCAGAGTGAAATTTAGCAGAAAGTAGCCCATCGAACGTCTACGTAAGAAATGTTTGTCCATCCGAATCAGTCGTTTTAAGTTCGTATGTCTAATAGAGAAGGAAATCACCGTTTAATATGTTTATTTTAAGCTTGTTAATAAGAACGGACTTCATTTTTTATTTTATTTTTTTCATATGAAAATAAATCACAATTTCACTTGAGGGAAAAAATTGAATTTAGGGGAAAATTTATAAAAAAAAAAGGGCAAAACAGTCTTCAAATTCTAGGAACAGTGAATTTCACATAGCTTAAGTAAGCGGTAAGTTCGAAAACGCCTTCAAAAATAGTACATCCTCTCAACAGCTTGCCCCTTAAAAATGGTTGATAGGGGTCACTTTAAAAAAGGGCTCAAACTGGTGTAATAAATTTTACTTTTCTATGAACGTGCAAAACAAAGATTCACCTTACAAAGAGAATGCCGATCGATGAATAAAAATTGATGATTCGATTTTGAAAAGACATTTGCTAACTCAAAGATGCAACAGGGCAGGCTGCTTCTTCATAGATTTTGTTAAAAATGTACAAATTTTGGACTCCATCTCGACAAAAAATAATCTTTCCCGGTATTCGAATGATAGAGCAAGTCAATCTTACTAAGCCATTTCACGTACGTTTCCCTACATCGCTTAGGAACATATTTCCCACATCTTTAGAATGGCTAAAACTCATTAGCACCCGACCGCATCTCGATTAAGCCATTCTGCCAATTAAAACAAGATTATACTACCAGCGCGCAGCTCTGCGAATTTGCATATTCTTGGGAAGTTCTTTGTCGCCTGCAACATAATTAGATCCTTTCGGTTAGTCGAAAAATGAATAAGCGAAGCAATTTGCAAAATTACAGCCCACAACACAACTACCCTCATCTCGGCCGCATTTACAGCGTAGGTAGACCCGCCGCACTCCCGCCCTCAGCGGTGAAAATGTATAATTTACTTTCGCTAAATTATTCCACAATTGACAGGAAGAGTTGCCCATTCCAGCGCGAAACTATTAATAAGACCCATGCAGTTCCTTTCACTCACCCACACATAGCTGTAGCTACACCTGCAAAGAGAATGGAAACGGATGATACACAGAACGCCTTTGCGAAGTGAACATTCAGGCCGTTATTGTTCTAGCGGCGGCAGCCTTTACCGCATTAGGCCAAATGGCGGCACACCGTACACATTCAAAAGCTATTGTCCCGGCTGGTGGGGTAGGAGGGCCTTTCACCTCTTTTTTTGTTGTCCCTGTTGGGTCTGTGTCTTGTGTGCTAAGTTGTGAAAAGGTTTCACTCTCTACGATGTTTAGGCACGCAAAGTTGGGCCTTTTGTTATGCAAATTGTTCAACTACCGGTCCAATTTATTCCACAGAAAAAAAAGCTCTAGTCGCAGTAGGAGGCGCGCTATTATAATGCACAATAGCAGCGCAAAAAACGGTACAACACAGGACTCATCGGATGTTGGGGCATAATTTACGCCGTGCAAGGGGTATTTTGCGGCACGGTTTTGGCATAATTTCAGCCCAATGGCTTTGTCACCTGGATTTCGGCCTCGCAGCGTTTCTTTTGCCGAAGACGGTGCGGAACTGGGCCATAATGGGCTTTGACGTTTTCGATGAGAACGCTTAATGTCCTAAACGTGAGATACGACCGACTATGCATGGCTAAAAACGGTTGCCGACCATAGTGGGGCATGTGCAAACACTTGCATTTTGGAAGTGAACTCTAAGGACTGCCGCTTCGCTACTGCAGCAGAGGCGGGAAAGGACATTCACCGTGCATATGGGACTAGGTAAGGGCGAATGATTGCAACCGGAAGCAATATTATTGGCAGAAAACGACATACACTTTCGTGTTGCTGTCAACGTGGTCGGTTACCGGGTGTGGGTGTTTACTTGGAGGAGGAACAAACAAGGGTGCAAATTGCTGGGAGGTAGCATTTCAAGGGTGCAATTGGGTTTGTTTTTCTGTTAGTTTTTTGTTTCCATTTGAAATGTCCTTTTTGGCCCTTTTCCACGAGGACACACCTAGCTGGGTGTTGTTGCTCTGTACCTTTTATCCTGTGTAGCGTTTAGCCTCTTTGTGTCCTCTCTGGTGTGTTTTATTGCAACCGTCATCATCGTGAACATCATGTCGTAGTGTGGTATTGTTGTGTAAGTTTCTTTGGCAACCACAGGAACTTGTATGTTTTTCTGTATCACGGACCATGCTTCAATTTGGGTATTGTTTACGATTGGGGGTTGACGGTTCGTTTGGTTTAACATTTTGTCACATTTCTGCTATTTCCCATAATAGGTTCGGTTGAGGGGTGGTTGATTTTGTTGGCTGTCGCCGGTGACATGTTTATTCAGTGATCGATAAGCATAAACTTTTTAATGGGTGTTTGTCTTTTGCAAAGTGCTGAATGACATTGCACTGGATGTTTGGACACAATGACGGTTTTTTTACATGGGATTGTCACGTGTTGATGGGAGGATTTTAAAAAGCTTTCAAATGGTGACTGAGGTTCTTTCTGGTATTTTATTTAACTGAGCAGGGCGTTCGAGGTTCGGAATTTATTCGGCTCCCTCGAAACTAAAAATCTATATGAAATCAGAAAGGTAAAATCTTTGGTGCGAAGGATTTGTCTGTCTGAGGGATTTTTCCTCCCCCAGTGAGTCCGTCTGCAATGAAGCTACCTTGGGTAAGGTATACAAGGTGCAGGTTCCATTCACTAGAATACTTCTTTATATACCTGAACGCTTTTGACATACCTAGAGATGTTTCAACTTGGAAGGACTTTATGGGAAGAGGCCGTCATTGAGTACAAAAGATCTGCGGCAACAACGCAGCTTAACAACTTCTAGCTTTCTTTAGGCCAGCAAAACAAAACTCCTTCTTCGAAAAAAAGCATTAAAGCAAAAGGGCCCTCGAGCTCTAAAAGCAAAACAGAAGGGAAGCTTATCAACTTTTGAGAAGAGCAATAATAAAAGACCACGCGGAAGCGATAGAATTTGTTGAAGGATAGTACTGCAGAAACAGTGTTCGAAAGTTGAACCCGGAAGAAACGGAAGCGTACAGAGAAGAACATAAAATTGTAGCTGAATATTTACAGCGGGATCGGTCCTGAGAATTAGGATTGGTCCCATCTGCATACGACGGAGACAGCCAACAATGAACTACGAACCGTTCCGATAGAAAGCGGAGAGCTGTTATTAGCACGCTTGCAGCTTTTGAAACATACGCTAAACGATTGGTCTGACTTTAAGCACAAAACGAAGTAAATTTTAAGGACCGACAATATACTTTAGAGAAGCCAAAGGCTTTAATCCAATACTGTCGCTCAAAATGACATCGGCACAGAAATCACGCGAGCTATCTCTCTTGCCTCTCGTTAAGACTTCGGTCTTAAAAGTCACCTAAGCAGTAAAACCGTCTTTCAAAAGATCTATATACCCCGGGTCTGCCGTAACGTGAAGACTGTAGATATACGGATTTTTTTTTTTTTTTAGTGTGACTGCAGCGACGTTGATCAATTCAAAAGCTTCAAATTGAGCTGAGTAGATACAGATGGATTCTATTTTTGTATTACAGTGAAACCTAACAAGTTAGCCGCCTGCCGAATTTGGCCAGTATATATTTAGTAGCACCAAGAAAATCGCATGCAAATGTTCGACCAAATACCTCCGTATGTTGGCCAGTGGCCACCTGTCTATCTTGGTCACATATTTCTATGATTCAGTTCATCTTTCGTACTAAATAACCTGCGAAAGTTGGCCATGGTAAGCTCTTTTGGCGTTTGTACTTTGTTGTGTGTGTTTTTACAAATTTGTTTCGTTACATGTATTTACCTTAATTTTTATAAATTAATACTTTTCATATTGGTTTTGTTTAAAAAAAAAACTGTTTCTTTTGTGGATTTTCTTTTGTTTTTATAAACAGTTTTAATAAACTAATAATATGAATAAAAGAGACGTTTTTCAGTAATATATATTAAAAAAAAAACAAAAATACGCCAAAAATGCCTGCACCACAAGTGGCCAACTTACGCAGGTTTCACTGTATTTATTATCAATAAAACGCATCAACTGTCATACAAAAAAATGAGCATATCTCGTTTGTTGTGACCAGCGTTACCACTTGTACTGCATATGTAGTACTGTGCTACATATTTGCTGGATTTTTTAACGCCGTACTACATACTACATCGTTACCCTAATGTACTACATCTCTTAAGATCCGTTAACCATTTTACTTTTTTAGGAACAACAGTTCGAATTTTGCCCCTTTTGCTTTTATGACTAAATAAATAGATTTAAAAACTTGGCATCACTCTAAAGTAAGTGCAAATCTTCAGCGCGCACACAAAGATATCGCAAGGAATGAGAAAACCAATTTTCGTGGGTCGAATGTAGGTCTGACAAAGCCTTTTGTCGCGCTTGTCAGAAGTCATTTGTTTGCAATATGACTTTGCTTGTCAGACATGAACTCTTACCCATACACATTTCCAATTATAATAGTGCAAAACGACTCCAAGTGTGTTCGACTGTTTTAGAAACATAACATATTTTGTTTGTTATACTACTTAATTTAAATTTCAATAGAAAAAAAAACAGGTACTAAATTTTTTTTGAAAATGCTACATTTTGTTGGCTAACGTACTACATTTGCTAAAGATTTTAGTGGCAACGCTGGTTGTGACGCTCAGAAAATCTGAGAGAATTCTTATCTCGAACGAAGTGTTCCAGTTTCAGCTTTCAGAAATCAGGAAGTGTCAGCTGACAGGTGGATACGATGGGGGACGTTCAAGCATCTAGTTTAGTAAGTCTGACAGCTCTCTCACTAGATGAAACTCGGCTCTGATTGGGGGAAATCGGTTGTGAGAGCAGATGTTGACAGTTGACGACGACGACGAATCTAGTCGAGAAATTCGTGACTGAGTACTAAGTTGACAGTTCCATATGTGGCTGACGTAGAAAAAGTGACGTTCCCGACCACCAATCTAGTTTTTGCGTTCAGGTTACATCTCATCCAGACCAATCTAGTCGACTTAAGATAACTAGATTCTTGAATGTGCTCAAAGTCACCGTTGGAAATTTCTATATCAGGGCTGCCAGTTTGGTGTTATTTCTTTTTGTCGACGGAAGGGACTTTCGGGGGAAATCTGTTTCTATTTTATTAGTATTTCGTTATCATATCCTTTTCAGTTAAGTTAAAATGTGCTTCCACAGAAGAATTAAATTTCTAGGTATTCTGCGAACGGAAGAAACGCTGAGTAGCGTAAACTTAAGAAACTTAAAAACATAATCTAAAAAATTTAGCCGAGAGCCCTGCTAGCTAGTGCTAATACCTTTTAGCAGCTCAATTTATTATTCTGTCAATAAAGCTTTAAAAATAATAATAATAATCATCTGAACATTTTACAACCAAAAATTTCATCCAAGTTGCGTAAGGGCTGAGTTAATTCTTACAAGATGCCAAAATCGTTTCAAAATGCAGCATGCGTTGGTACATTTTGCGTTGTATTTATTTGACTGACATGTTCGCATTTCAAATTCGAAATCCATACTTTCAACTTTTAAGTCGTCCATAAAAGATGTTAAAAAAATAATGACAAAAGTTTGGGGTTTTTTTTTAATACAAAATACCCAAATCTAGGGGTTTTTCAGATCTATATGGCAACGCTGATCAAAATTCAGTTGTCACACTTTCAGTGAGAATTTAGATGTTCGCACGCTGACTGAAACGCAAGCGAGGCACTTGACTACCTATGAGCTATGACCACCGCACAACCATAAACTAAGTATTCAAGCAAACACACTCAAAAAAACATATTTCTCTGTAGTAGTTTTTTTCGAGAAACTACGGTCTTTTGGTTTGCAGGCTATTGAATAAACCGTCAGCTCCCGGGCACTTACCCGTGACAGGTTGCCACTCGTCGATCGCAACTAGCGTTATTTGGGAACGACCGATTTATGATGTTGGCTGATGGCAAGTGCACTAAAGTTGGTGGCTTTGAACGGAACCTGTTGTGTTTGGTGCGACCAGTGATGCCAACTGAGGCTTTTTCATGCCTTTTAGGCATTATTTCAATAGCTAAGGCTTTAAGGCTTGTTTTTTCCAGAAAGGCATCTTTTTTTTATTTCAAATATATAATTTCAATGACCAAGACTATCTGCTGGACTAAAACTATGTTTGTTTTGTTCAATACTTTGTACCTACCTATTAAGAATATCTTCTCTTTTTTGGGAATAAAAATTGTTTTTGCTTATATTTTTATATTTGTGTTTAATTTTTGATTTATTGTTCCAGTTTACGTAGAAAAAATATTTTAGGCAGTATTTTATTGAAAAGGGCATTTTTTTTTTCCCAAATATGTCATTTTTTCGTCCAAATTTGTTGGAAACGCTGGGTGCGACTTACTCGTGCTGTTACGGCGGCGCGATTTTGTTCGCGTTGTGGGTCCGTCAAAGGGGTAATATTTGCACTTGTAAGTAACAAAGCTCTTTGTAAAGGGTGATAGTGGGTGAAATGGAAATCAGGAGAATATAGAATATTATGCTGCGAATATGGAATCGATTAAATGACAATTTTTAAGAGCAGCAGCAGACATCACTAGCTCGTACATTCTAAGCTACACTTTCGCTCCACAATAAACAGTGAATACCCCAACTAACCCTTTAATATTCGAGTAAACAATTTTTTTTATTTATGAAGGCACAAACATCACCCTCATTAACATAAAACGCTGCAACATTTTCCCTCAACAGACATTAATCCCCCATTCCACTGGACGGTCGTTATAACAAAATGTCACACGCAAAAGCCATTCATTTCATTTCGCTGCCAAATAAAAACTTTGTCCTGCTCTTTGGTAATAAATTTGATTGAGAACACACCGCAAGAGCATTAAGCTCTTCGCACTGTTTGTTACCAATAAATAATCGGCTACAATAAAAAAAAATAAAAAATGCGAAACCGCAGAACAATGTTTAACATTCCATCGCATTTGCTGTTCGGTAATTTTTGCACTCATCCTGGACTCTAGGCTAGAGCTGCTCCTTAGAGATCAGAGGTATGGGGTTTCGTTTGAATTGGGCGCAGCTGGAAGCCAGAGCTCTTCTGATATGGGTGATAAATTCTTGAAGGCAAAAACAAACGAACAAAAAAAACCCCAACAACAGGCAAAATTGTTTTATCCTTCTCGAGCGGTGAATCCAATCCAATTCGCACATTTAGCACAGCCGCCGTACAAGTTCCATGCAAATAAAAAAAAAAACTTTTTAATTAGAAACATTTGCGCGGCGCACTTTGGAGCGGTTTTTGGGACCGTTCCACCACAGTCATGGTTGATGGTAGAGCAAAATCAGCGGAATGTACACACAGTAGAAACCTTCTTCCGGCATCTGGGGAAATCATAATGATATGATACCCGCCGAAGAGTCCTTGAAAACGGCGAATCGGGGTTGTGCTGTGGCAGCAGTCTCAATGCCATTATAAACTATCAAAACCCGTAGACTCTACGGCTCGGCGTTCCCAGGTTTAATTTACAGAAATATAAGGTTGAGAAAAACACTTTACTCTGTGTTTGCGTATCCTCATAATGGGGTGGTGCGGTGCGGCGCGGCGAAACGTCGAATTAATTTAATTAAATGGGTTCGGGGGGCGATGACGATGATGCTGCTGCTGCTGCTGCTTTAGCGGCTGCACCAGGGATTGACTATGATGCTACTTGTGTGCCATGACTGACTATTGATCCTGAAATGGAAGTTTATGACTTTGGAGTCGGCTACCACTTCGGATGGGCGCTCATTGTTGGTACATATTGAGGCAAACCAATTTAACTAGCTACTGCTGGAGATGCACACGGTTATCTATGTGGAAAAGGGGGTCGTTGTATATACACGGTGAGGGGGGCGACGTGACACGCTCGGCTGTGGAACATACAACTGTTTTCCAACCTTAATTAAAGTCAAAAGCTTTGATGGGAACATTTTATTAGGGTATCCGGAATCTGAGGCGACAGATAAATGAGATAAGTTGTATCTGACAGATTGTTGTTTACTAGCAGTAGTATATCTGCCGACGGGATGGGATGTTCTAATGTCGAAACTTTGTTCGCCGCTTTGATGTTTGTTTATGTTTCTGTTTCTGTTTCTGTCTCTGTTTTATTTGTTTGTGCCTCTGTGTGTGTCGGCGAGGGAGGGCGTTGTTTGAGGCTAAATTTCAATTAAATTTAATGAAATACGTATAAGCCGTCAGTATATACGAGTATAGGATTTTCACTTAGTTAATTGCAAACTGACAGATGTCAATAGATGATAATGGGATTTCAAGAAGAACGCTCTGTTGTGGAAGTGGATTTTGGTGGAAATTTGTTATAAGGATCAGTGGGTGCTTAAGTGAGGTATTTGCGAGGACATTTCAATTCATAATATTCAATACATGCATTCAGCGATAGTTCAATAAAAGTCAAAAGCATCTTTCGCTTAAAAATATGATTTACTGCGCTACTGCCTCCCCACATCATCTACTGCACTTTTTGAATAAGAGTAATCTACCTAATTAAATTTGTTTTGTATGTAAGAATTGTTTGTGGTTTAATTTTTAATCCGCACCTATATTCAATATAAAATATAGAAAGTCTGGTATCACTTAAATTCAAAATCGGCGGTATGCAGACAGCCAGGATTCAAGAAATGAAATGACCGCCAGTCATACAACAACTACGGTTAAATGGGTGTGAATGAATAAACATTAAGCAGGTCATTCAATCATGTTTATTTTGAGATTCGAACGAATAATATTCACTATCGAGAAGGTCATAAAATTAATTCAAATGAATTTTGCTTTCGAAATCAGCTGTTTTACATTTTTTTTTTTTATAGAGTGAACATACTTTTGTTTTTTTATGGAGGCTCTTTTTTTATTGTTTTATTAAAACTACTATATATATATTTAAAATATTAACTACTTATTGAGAAATATTTGCTAAGATCTACAAAAATGGAAGTAGCAGTCTTATCTCAAATCGGACCTGGTGTAAGAATATTAAGATGTTTTATTAGTAATATTTTGACACTCTAAAGTCTGAAATTTAAATATGAGCTTATCTAAAATAGGTTTTAAAATTTCGCTATTAAATTGCGAACCCATATTGTTCAAGTACAGAATGCAAAAAAGAAGGTATATTTTATATTAAACTTCGAGCTGTTGCTGTTATTTATTTAACTCAATTCCTTTCACACTACCTTTCAAATATGGTTACTGCTCAAATGAAAACAAAAATTTCTTCATACAGTTGTTTTTTTGTATACAATCGGTAACAAATAACAACAGATATGGCGATTGTTTTGTTTATGGATGAAAAAAGAGAAAATTCCATACAGGAGGATAATAATGCCTCAAATCCATTTCCGAAAAAAAATCGCTTGGGAAAATGTGGAAAAACAACAATTATCACTGTTTAGCGTTAGGAAAATACAGACGAATAAAAAATGACATTTGTTGCGAACGATTAGAAAGTCAAAATACACTCAACATTCGAAAGAAAAATGAACTTTCTGTTCGAACGTCAAAATACAGATTCTTCGAATTCGACACACTTTCGAAAGAAAACGAATCTCTAAATAAGCATGACTAATTCCGTAGGGTAAGTAAGAAATAAACAAAATTTTGACAAAACTCGATTTTATTATTCAACATAGTTTCCTACGAGGGCGATACGACGAGTATAGCGATTTTCTAACTTGTCGATACCACTTTTAAAGTGCGATTTCTCATTCTCGTCAAAATAGGTCTCAGTTGATCGTTACTTCATCGTTGGACTTGAATTTCATTCCATTGCGGTTTAACCAGTGTTGTTAGCACTCTCTCTTCATTTATCCCACGAAGTGTGTGGTCATTTTTTCCTTTTATCCCTTTTCACCATACTCAAATTCCCTTAAATCCCACGATACTTTTTTGCGTCAAAATCCTGTTTTTAAAAGTAAAATTTGTATTACACGGAAAGAAAATCACATTAAATAAACCTTTAGTCTAAAAACCGCAGTGTGTAACACTGCTATGATTATTTTTTGGTACTAGAAAAATTTGATAAAAGACGATTTACATGAGCTGTTTTTTATGGACATTCAGTGTTTTGATAATCATGGCGAAATACAGGTGTTTTGATAGAAATTCATCAAAAATTCATAGTTTGAATGTTTTTTGTCAGATTTATAAAAATCCCACGATTTGGTGCTTTATCCCGTTATCCCACGGAAGGCTTTTCGGACATCAAAATTCTCCCAAAAAGGGATAAATCCCACGATATAACAACACTGGGTTTAACAGCGCCAAACACTCCTCTGACGCATCAATTTGTTGTTGTTTTTGGTCGACTGTGAGCTCACGCGGCGCCCACTTTGCACGAACAATAAATTCTACTGCGCAAAATTTTAATTCAATGCACGTTTTCGAAAAATCAACTGCGTAAATGATTTCCCTAAGTCAGAACCCTGGCGGGTTTTCCCCACATCACGGAAAAAATTTTAGGATCAAATCAAGAAAAATGGACGCCGAATCTCGAAAAGTTCGTCAAGTCTTAGAGCTTAGATCAGGATTCACTAATTCACGATTTTTTATTCTAGAAATTGCACAAAGTGAAGATATTGACCCTCGAAAGTCGTGAATCAACACTTTTCATTATCAATAATGCGATCAAACGAGAAATACATATTGAAAAACGACCAATTTGCAACAAATTATTATCAATTTTATTTTATATTAATACGATAAATTGTAATTTGATAAATTACCACTTTTTTGTTGCAAATTGAGATTTCATTCCTTATGCCCAAAACACATGTGCAGAAGTTCTAGACGCAGCGCAGAATGCAGTGCTGCAAGTAAAGCAGATGTGCAGAAAATTGTTTGACATGCATTTCATCGGCTAATATGACTACTGTCATTCGCCGACTAAGCAGCTGATGTGTTTACAGCAAAAAGTGTAGCTATCAGCAAATGTCAAAAGCCAAATACTTGAAATTGCAAATTATTTTCTTTTGTGTTGTGGTACGCTTGAATTTTGCAGCAAATTTAGAAACAGAGACATGTTGCAGTGTTGCCGTGCAGAATTTACGTCTGCATATATCCATAATAAATATTTGTGTATTCTAATCTTGCTGCGCAGTGAATTCTGCGCATGTGTTTTGTTCATTATAGTGAACTTAACTGCTTGAGACGCAAATTACAACCTTTAAGCCGTAAATTGCAACTTACTGGTATTGATTTGCGGCGTAGATTTACTACTTCAGTGGTTGTAATTTGAAAATGTTTGGACTTAAATTGGGACTTAATGTTTATCAATTTGCAATTTATTTTTTTGCAATTTACGATTCTTGAGGAATGATGACATCGCCGTATTAAATTGAAAATATTTTATCGTCAAATTAAACAATTAAACAATTAATTAATAAAAAACATATATCTCGTATTTTATATCGTCTGGAAACAACTGTATTTGTCTAGGGATGATTTTTCTGTCTTCGCTGAAATAGAATACACGCGCAAATTGTTTTAAAGAACTTCACATTGATACGAACCTTAACAATCGATTTCGATCGTTAATTTTGTACGCGCCTTTGCCATGAAATCTAAAATCAATTAGATTCGTCAATGGACCGTTATATGAACTTTTAAAAAGTACGAGAAAACGTTTAGTTTTAAGAGGCAATTCTTATTGAAGAACACTTTTTAGTTTTAATAATGTGTTCATATTATTATCAAACAACTTGAAAATGTCTCGTACAATGAATGAGAGATCTCTTTAAAATTTTAAGAGAAGTCTTACGGATTTGAGAAGATTTTCTGTTAAAAGTTTATAGACTCGCTTTAATTATAAGCTAAATAGTGACAAAGGTATTGTATTATTGATATTATTTAACGTAAAAATGATACGAAGAACTCTTAAAAAAAGATTAATATAGTAAATGTCAGGGCGATCGGGTGCGTACCGATTGAGGAGAACTGAGTAAACTCATTTCTCTAAATTTATTATTTCAACCGCACGATGTTTTGTTTAGTTTCTTCTTTTGTTTTCATTTGAATCGCTCTCTTTGGTGTAATACTTTTTTCATTAAACTTAAGATTTCTGTATGCATTCATTCGTTTTAATCAGTTTTCATAGAAAAGTATTTCAAAAAGGCAATCTCCTCGATTTTATTTAGTAGTTTCTCGCTCTGTAAACCAGCTTCAAAAAGGTATCCTCCGTAATTCCAAATTTGCAGCCCAGACGGTATAAAACTGAGCAGAGTTTTGTGGGATACACATTATTAAACTCGAATCATATTCGAACTAAAATCTCTAAATCACTTTAACAACATCCGTCAATAGCCAGCAACAATTCATCCCCAGTGCAAACAATTTCCATCGTTCTATTTGCTTTACCTTCGGTAAACACTACACTTTCGCACACACACACCGCGTACAGCGCACAGCGCACCCCTACTGTACTGTATGTGGAAAAGAAACCTGTATCCTCTCTAGAATATTTCTAAACTCATCATCACTATCGCCCTCGACATGAAATGCATTTAAATTAATTGAAGTAAATAAATTAAGTTAAAACGCTTTCAAATTTTTGCCGAAACCCCCACCCGCCAAGGGGGTTTTGATTTTCCACTTAGACGCTCTCGGGTCTACGGGTCTCGGTCTCGGTCCCTCGTATTGGTATCTGTGTAGGTATATCCTCCGCGTACACATTTTCAATTAAAACACTTTTATTTTACCTACTCTCATCCGGGTATGAAATTGTGTTCTTTCCTCTCCACCTTGCAGGCTCACATCCACCTAGGATTACGGAACATCCCATAGATACGACCGTGCCACGGCACGAACCAGCCACACTCAACTGCAAGGCCGAGGGATCACCTACGCCAACAATTCAATGGTATAAGGACGGTGTCCCACTGAAAATTCTGCCAGGTTCACACAGGATAACTCTGCCGGCGGGAGGACTATTTTTTCTCAAGGTAAGTGCACGCTTTTATTTCCATGGCGCATAATATTACATTTTATATTAATTCATAACAAGAGGTAGGCAAAAGAAAAAAAAAATAACTAGGTCCTCTCACTGCGAACGAACGCCTCCTTCGCCTCCTTTGCCTCATAGGCACAAACGACGAGAACGATTTCAAATGATTTTGCATTTACAAGAGAGAGAGAGAGTCGCGGGCCGGAATCCAAAAGAAGCGAACTAATTATCCTAGAACAACCATGTGAAGCGCATTACGACTTCATTAAAGCAAAACAAACGCAACTTAAATATTCGCCGTTCCGAGGCGAGTGCGGCAGCGGGAGCGGGACTCGTGCGAAAGCAAACAGCAAACGTATACGAGTTACGAGTATATTCATCCATTTGCGCTTCCCCCTGAGGCAGCATCGTCTCGCGTACAAAAGCAAAGAGCATCCCTTTTACGGTTTCCGTTTGTTTTTCGGGATAGAAATATCAACATTTCGTTTGTGCCGGCGAGCAGGAGCAGCACGTTAATGTGCACAGTTTGACTGGCAGGCAGACAGTAATGGAGGCAGTCAGACGGTTTAGCATTTAAAAAGCGTAGACGATCCGGACAGTCAGAGGTTGTGTCGCTGCACTGGCAAAAAACTAAAATTTTGTGCGCCCCCCCTTTGAGCCGACAGCAGGCGCTTTATCGATTTTCATTTCGAGTGCTTCTCCAATTGCCTGGAGCGAATTTACAAAGCCATTCCAGAATAGAAGTACAGATCCCCCTCTCTCTCTCTCTCTGCCGACTGCACTTGGCCTTGCCTTTACATCCGCACTGTGTCTGTAATCTGTGTGTGTATCTTTATGGCTGAGGGCTAAGGTGAAAATTGCTGCCTTGATAGTGGAAAGTGGAGTATCAAAGTTCTCCCCGTAGACCTTGAAGTCGCATTCATCTTTTCGTGGCTCTTTTTATTCCATGGCGTGCCCAATCAGACTCGGGAGACTATACCATATTTTATGCCGTAAGTAGAAAGTTGTACACGTGCATGTACATGGAAAGAGTTTTGTACTTTGTACACAACGAAAGTATCCTTCATGTGATTTAGGAGTATTAACAGGACGTGCTCGAACAAATGATACACAGCAGCCTCTGAATACTTGGTGTGGCCTTCGCCATAAGTTTGGGGGAGGAAATTTATACGGAAACGAAATGAATGTCTAAATTTATGATTATTTTAAATTAACAGGAAACTAGAGACCCTCGCTTTAAGTCATTAGGAGGACGAGTGGTGTAATAAATTCATTTTCGTTAGCCCGGTGAACGTGACACAATAGATTGTGTTGAGGTAAGGCATTAAAAAGTTACTGGCTGGTGGGTGTTCTCCAACACAGTCTAGACTGAAGGTATGTAGAAGAATATGTGAGAGCTTGGCAGTAAATTGTGCCCTCTCCACCAGAAATAGGCAGTAGCGAGCATTTCTGTACCTAGGCAAAGGGTGTCCGACCTGAAGCTGTGGTTTACTCTGTTGCAGAATTTCCGACGCAAACGGAGCTCGTGAATTTTTTTTGCGTGAACTTGGGGCCCGGCTTTATTTCGCACAAGCTGAATCTGGCCACGGCGTTAGTCATGTGGTCACCTTTTTCGATCCAGTCTACTATAACCACTCTCTGTTGCCTACAAGTATAACTTCACCACCTTTTTGACTTTGGCTTCATCAAGTGTTGCTAAAATCAAAGATGAGTTACACACGATAGCTCGTAGGCGTAGAGACGCTGTAACCCACAAGACAGAAACACAAAAGAATATATTTTTGAAAATCTGGTTAAAGTACTGTGATTGTTCTTTTAAATAAAGTGCGCGACTGGGTCGAACGTAACTTTCTCGTTCATCAAAAGTTTTAATGTAAATGAAGTGGGAGTTGCTGATTGTGTATGCTCCAAGTTGCTGGAAATATTTTTAGGGTGCATATTCAACATACCTATGGTTGAAAAAAATTAGAAGTTTTACGTAGCTGCTATTGGATTTTCCTTGGAAGTTGGGGTATTGTTATTATTTCAAAGTTATACCGAAATATTTTGAATACGGAATTTGGGTAGTCATTTTTGAGAAATATTTAAGAAATTTATTTGTTCGAATTTGTTGAGAAAAACTAAGTACGGGATATTATTTAGAATACTTATATTATCTTTAATATGTATTTTGGTCAAAATCGTTAAAGTGATTTTTGTAAAATTTGGCAGACAAAACAGTACCAAATATTATCTAGCTTGAAAAATACTATTGTTTAACTATTTAGCTGAAAACCGAGTACAAGTTATTGTTCCGGATGTAAGCCTTAGTTGGTTTTTAGGGTTTTATCGATATCGAAAATGGGGTTTTCGAGATATGAGCAGTTTTTAAAGTGAGCGTTGCCAGTGATTCGAATTGAAAACATCAATTTTACTCTTAGTTTGCATTTTGGTCAAAATCATACCGTTTTGAGGTAAACTAGGGAAACTATATTTTTCAAAAATCCATTTTACGATAATACAGAGAAAAACTGAGTTGTCCATTTAGTTAGAAATGACCATATTACCTAAGAAATTAATTTTTGTTACAATCGTATAGACCGTTTTCGAGATATGTCCAAATTACAAAAGTACCGTTACCGCTAAAGAATAGCGGGAAACTGAGTATGCAGTTATGTTTACCTCACCTACTTAAGCTGAACTATAAATTTTTGTTGAAGTCGTTAGAGCCGTTTCTGAACAAATCAAACTGGTATGAAAATTTTGTATGGCAAGTGCCGTTAATATTGAGGTTACCATGCAAAAAAAAAACAGCCCCGAACTGTAAGCCCCCAAACTTTAAATCCGAAGTTTGAACGAAATCCGTTCAGCCGCTTGTGAAATAGAAATTGAAATCTACTTCGAAATGTGATAAAGAGTTCCCAATAAAGATTTTTTTGAGTTGAAAAACGATTTATTATCAAAATATTTTTTTCAGGTTGTTACATTTTTTTTTTCAATTTTTTACACTTCTAAAAAAAAATGTTTACACTTTAAAAAAAAACTGCGGCA
Source organism: Cheilosia variabilis (assembly GCA_951230905.1). NCBI lineage: Eukaryota > Metazoa > Arthropoda > Insecta > Diptera > Syrphidae > Cheilosia > Cheilosia variabilis. The sequence goes on along the minus strand of OX579680.1, from coordinate 21,393,397 downwards.
ACATTGGCCACGACAAGTCCGACTTTCTTGAAGGAACTCCACCTCTTTTTGACAAAATTTTGGGCACCATTGAGTCCTGCAGGCAGCGTTGCCAGTTTGGGGGTTTTACCCCCAGATCTAGGGGTTTTTTTAACCGACGGGGTGAAATCTGGGGGAAGAAATTATTTAGGGGGAAATCTGGGGGATTTTTTTTGTAATTGCGTTCAATTATTATTTTCTTCTCACTAAAAAGTATCTTAAGTGAACATTAAAAGCTATAAAGCAACACCAATAAGCCAAATAAATTCATGTTCCATTTATGCCAATTCTATTCCAACGCATTCCAATATTCATTGGTGCCAGGATATTAATAAACCTCTATCTAAAGCTACACTCTTGAGTTCGACATTTTTCATGAAACCTAAAAGCTTTTGATCCTACAGTAAATATTGGGTTAAAATTCACCCCATGCTTATTAACAAAAATCTTTCAGGTGTCGACGACGACCTTTTGAAGTAGTGTAGGTCTTTGTTTTGGAAACTTATTTTTCCCAAGCAAAAACTCATCTAAATAATATCTTTAAGACCTGTATATTGTATACTCGTATTCAGCTAGATCTGGAATTAGTTTTGAGGTATATTTCGTAAGTTTTGTTGGCGGATTTTACTAAAATTAACAGTGATATGTTCACAGTAATATTTGTCCAATAGCTGTATATCCAGCAAACCTGTCCTGGGAAGGAACTCTACAGTCGTAGTAAGAAAATTTATTGCGGGTTTGCAAATGAAAGCTTTCGTAAGATACTTTTGGGATATTGGATACTGAGAATACTGAGAATAATATTCGTGCATCCAGTTTGACTTAGATCTACAAACGTTTAAAATTTCAGCTTCCTTGGCCCAATCCGCTTCAAGTTATTTTTCATCTGACAGAGGATTGCTCACAGGGGATGCTTCACTAAAACATCTTTTGGCTTTTTTCTAAATTCTAGCAAATATGTTGTTTGAAATGTAGAAAAATATGAAATAGAAAACAAAAATTTATTAAAATAAATATCAAATGAAAAAAATGATTCCTTCTTATTATTAGAAATTCTCACAATTGAGAAATTTAATTGGAAAATCTAGCTATTGGTGACTCCTAAAATGTTTGACAATTTTGAATGATGAAATGTGGACAAACAAAAGATTAATTTTCGCTGAATTCCAGCATATCTCGATTTGTCACAACCTTTGCCCATCTGCTCTATATTTTTGTACAAATTTTATTTAGGAACACAGCATATTCAAAGCATGTCGTGTCTGGATTCACAGTGCTGAATTTACTTAGTTTAGCTTTACCAGTTTGATTTATTGCAACAGTCCTTACAGCTACGTGCTGTAACAGTAGAATGTCTGCCATATTCATCAGTCATCACATTTAGGATGTAGACGACCATCAGATTCAGGGTTTAATTGGGTAATGGTGAAAGACGTTTTTCGACCATTTGCAAGTAGTTTGGTGTATTCAAAGAAAATGATGAAAATGGAAAGATGAACAGAGATAGGTGCTGCTCATGGATATTTGTCATTTCAAAGTCGTTTCAAAATAGTCACTACAAATGGTACAAAAAACTTGGCAGCACTTTAAAAATACAGTCAAACTCCGATAAGTCGAACTTCGATAACTCGAATATTAAATAACTCGAATAAAATTGGTTGGCAATAGCGGCAAGACTAAAATTGACATGTAATTTGTATTTGATAACTCGAACTTCTATTACTCGAATGTCTTGATAACTCGAAGAGATTATTTGGCGTCACTTTCGATGAGTCCAATTCTGAGTGGGAATTCCCAAATTCTGCGTGTTTTTACAAGTTCGTTTTATAATGCTTCGCTTTCGGGGGCACTGTGTTTGTATGTTCCTACGACCTAGTATACATACCGTGTAGGAAATAGTGATTTTCGTATGTGTGACTAAGAATTGTCAAATTTAGAACACATAATTAACTAGGTTGGTATATTGGCTTGAATTTTTGATAAGAGGAAGACAAAATAAAACAGTGGAGTGTGTAGATATTGTTAGTTGTTTAGTGAAAAGTTGACTACATATTTGTTAACGTTGATAATATGTCGGTAAAGTGTACGTAAAAACATTATCTCTTGAAGAAAAATTTAAACTTATAAAAGAGGTGGAAAGTGGGTCGAAAAAGAAAGATTTGGCTGCGAAGGTGTTCCGGCAAGTACGCAGTATCTACCATTTTAAAACTTTTTTTACTTTATGTACTTTTTTTGTCCTATATATTAGGAAATAAATACATATGAACATATTTATATCAATTTTGTATTTTACTTGATAACTCGAATTTTTTGTGGGGCAAGTAATGGTTCGAGTTATCGAAGTTCGACTGTAGTTCACAGTCGTTTCAAAATGGCCACCGCAAATGGAACAAAAAACTTGGCAGCACTTAATAGCATGACTTTTCAGCATTTGATGATTTATTTAATTTTCAAAAGGGGTACCTACTTTCATCCGTCTCCATGACAACCTTTATTTGCTATCGGTTTTTGGTGTGAAACCGTTCGGTTATAATAATAAAGAAAAATCTGATCAAACTGATTAGGAAACTGCAATAAATCCACCACCCTCCATTTGGACATCATGTACCTAAATTATTAAGCTCGATGTCTTAACCCTACTTCTACGTATATGCACAGTCGTGAGACATCCAAATAAATCAATTTTTTGTTTTAAAACTTAGAACTCAAACTTGCAGATGTCTCGTATGTGTCACAATTTAGATACATGGCGGCAAATAAATCACTTAATCCCCATGTTTACGATTTAACGCCTCAATAAATAACATTTTCATTTGGCGAAAGAATAATAAAGCCGCTTTATATGTTAGGGCGGTCATCCGGAAAATCGTGCAATTTTATCTGCATGGAAGGACGTTAATAACCCATTTAAATTGCAAACACAAATTTAACGTATACTATAACTGTTTGAATGGATTTGGAATTTCACGGTATTTGATTTTGAAATGTCACACTCAACACTTAGTATGTAAATTGTTAAATTAGTCATGACGTAGAGGCATACATTCGCCGTAGGTTGTGTGTGTATTGTTTTTTTTTTTTTTCTCTCTCTCTCTCTCTCTGTGGTGGATAAGTATATTTTAATTCTGTTTTGGGAGGTGTTAAGGCGTAAGATAAACACTGTTGGCCCGCAAATGCTTCCATCGATATTTACTAATTATTTTAAGTAGAGCAAACATAGTAGGTCACCATTGGAGCAGAAAGTTTAACTGAATTGGTGATAGGTTCACTCCGGTTCACTAGACAAGAAGCAGAGGATGATTTTTGGCAGTGGAATTGGTTATTTGTTCTGCGGAATGACGCAGTTTCGATTTTAATTACAACCTTCAAGTGTATAACTTCAAGTCAAGAAGTATAAAAACTTTGGGCCCGATCCATGTTTTCCCAACTCACAGTTTTCCAGGCTTGACAATAAAAAGAAGACGAGGGCTAAAAGTATAAGGTTCTCCTTCAAATTGCATCAGTTCACAATAGCCCTATTTCCATATCAAAAACGCTATTGTGAGACGCTGAAAACGTACAATAAAAATAGGAACTCCGTCACAATGTCGTTTAAAAAACAAACAGGCCTCCAACCAAAACTATACAGCTCCAGCAAGAAATCAACCGCGCAGAAGACACAATTCCAATTCAAAACTCATTTCAATTCCCATTCAAACTGGTCATAAACACTTAAGTCTCTCCCAGATCAGTGGACTAAAGAGAAAGCAACTACGACAATAACGACCCACCACCGAGTTCAATCATTTAGCCGAGTTTATGACTCTTTAATTTAAAAATTTAAACTCAACCACTTTGTTTCGCTCCACCGCATCCCGAGACCCATAAAATCAACATAACAATGTGTCATGTGATTATTACCTCATGTGTGACACAAAAATTACAACATTAAATTTTAAATTAACCATCTCCTTGCAAAGTATGATCCCCGTTCAGCCCGTTTGCATTAATGTATGAAAGGAATGGAGCGCCGGATATTACGTCGTCGTATACGATACCCATCGCTTGTTCAGTCCTTATGTGTTACTTTTGTGTACCGTACAGCCAGTACATATAAACATGAGCACACAAACATTAAGGACTCTCGGATATCTAATATTCCATCGCCAGGACTCCGCTTGTGTTTATAATAATAAGATACTTTAATATGCCTACTTAATGCTGTGCTACTAAAATAATACATCCTTTGTCTTTGGCGCACAGCCATGGAGCACAAGAGGCGACCCAGTCTATACATCTGCACACAGATGATGTGTATATACCTATGGGTTTATTCCATTTCCTCTGTTGGATGCGAAAAGGGTGCTCACAATCGAAAGAAATGAAAATGGCATTTACTTCCGATGAAATTCAGCTGCTTGATATTCTGAAAGGTTCAGCAAGCAAGACTGATTTCAGGCGAGGTGTAGCTACGAGTACGTTTAAGGAATCGGAAAAACTAACAAACGAAATGGGAGATAACGTGAGACAAACACTAGAATAATATTAAGTGCCGGCTTAGGGTGAGGTTAAAGCTGAAAGTTGCAAGGAGCGCGAATTGGGATGGTAAAAATGGTCTCATAACGATTCGTGGGATGTCAGATTGGAAGCGAAGTTCAAACTGGAATATATGCGAGAACAAAGTGTAAAATGGTTGCTGTCGGGACATGAGAACGTCCAAAATTAAAGGACTTTCTTCTGCACTGAAACGGTTGCAATCATTTACTGCCACAAATTCTGTAGTCTAACCAAGCGTTTGCCACAGTTTGGTATTGGAATCGAAGGTTCGTTTTCCTTAACCTTTTGAATATGATTGAATTATACTCTATCGATTTACGCTTTTAGATAAATTTTTCAATAAATATTTGTAAACTTTTAATAAAAAAAATAATCCTTGGCTTTTCGGCTTTGATCATCAGTAAGTCGAAAATTCACTACAGTTTATAACTTGGTTGTACTATAAAATAAAATAAATATAATTTGCTTAAGCCCGTGTGACACTACATTTTTTCTGCTTTTAAAATTACACTAGAGAAGTACGAAAATTCCCAATAGGAGTGAGTGCGTACACGCCATCTTTATAAATGTAGACACGTCAAAAAAATGCATTAAAAATGTATTGAAATCACATTTTTCAGCTGCTGGCAGCTTTTTTTCGACATTTCAAGATTATTTGAAAATAAATTCTATTGAAAATTTGCGGTTGCTTTTCAAACAATTGCTACCCCTTTCTTAATACACTTTTAGTCTCTTTTACACACCGCTGACGTTTCAACATTATAAAAATGAGGACAAAATTGAGTGTCATACGGGCTTTAGTGTAGAAAAAAATGTAAACTAAACTTTCCGAACATTGGCCTTTTTCATCTGATCCAGATTAGATTTTTGATATTGGGAAATTTTGAGTTGCGCTATTTCGCAAACAGAGGTGAGTTTCTGCAAAAAAAAAAAAACCAAACGAAAATCGCTTTTCAAGAAACGAAAGAAATCATTCCAAGTGAAAGTCTGGGTCGGCATTCTGTAAGGCGAAACGATCAAACGTTTTCGTGTGCACGAAGAAATTTGCTTGTGGAACATAGGACAAAACATTCGTGCGCACGTAAACGTTTTGATTTCGCCTTACAGAATGCTGACCCAGTTTCATACAACTACTTTTGTTTTCGTTTCCTTCTTCGCATGCAAACAGTAGAGTATAAAAAAGTGCACAGTTTAAGGGTCATCGTTCAATTCTTACTGCTTCATGAATGCGATTGTGCAGAGTGGGTGTCAGTTGTTGTCATTCAAATAAAAGATATACTTTTGAGAACCTAGCTTAAATATTTAAGTTAGCATGTGCAGTATAATAATAATTTAAATTGGAATATTTTCGCTTTCAAATTTGAAGTGTGTTCCTCAACTTCGGGGCATTTTTTTTTTTTTGCTATTTTACATTACGGCCAAATTTCATGTTGAAGTGTTCACTCAAACAGAGAAATTTACTTTGGCACCTGGTTATATTTCTGCATTTGTTGAAACACTTTAACGTTTCTTTTCTACTGACTCTGATGCCCGAAAATTTGTTTTCATGGCCATACATTTTTTTCTTACAATTAAACAATAATCAGTCAAAGAAGTTTGCCAAAAACTGTCAGAGAGTTGAAAACTAAATATAAAGCAGGCTTACACGTTTCGAGCCACTTCGAATTGAATGGAGAACTTTCTAGTATTCAATCTGTATATAATTCAATTTTACTTTTTGTTTGTATCCTTCGTCCCTTTTACTGGAATATCCTTTGGAAATACTTCTTTATACTTTGATTTATCTTTCAGCGTTTCGCATTTGAAAAATTAATCGTTCAGGCTGGTTGAAATTTTCCGACCCCTTCAAAGTCAATACGAGGAAAATTACTCGTTACTCGTTACTTATTTTCTCTTGTCACTTTTGAGAGAAACGCGTACAGACTTAACTCGATTGCGGTTCACTAGTATCGATTGTGCTCTATTTAAATCGTATGACTATGCGAGTGGACCATGGATTTTGATTCACAAAATTTTGTAATCCACCAATTAAAAAATGTTTACATCATTTTCTTGAGTTCTTAAACTTCGCGTTTTGACGTATATTTATTTAGACAGCTAATGTCATTTTCCACAAATACGGAGGTATGTTTGCAAATATGGAAACACGAAATCGTTTGGGATTGTTTACTGAATGTGACAACGTATTCAAATAAATTTGGCTTTAAGCTTTGACTTCATAACTGAATTTTCTCTGACAATTTAGCACGTTTCTCTCCAGACTCCAACGTCCCTAGTTTCGTTTTAAATTCGAAAAGTTTCCGTTTTCGGTCCAAAAATTATAAAATAACGTACAATTAAAAAATGTTTGTAGCCGCTAAATATTAAAACCTTTTTAACTTCAAGAAATTTCTCATAAATAAATTAGCAGTCAATTGAAAATCAGCAGATTGATTGACAAAATCATTGGCCGTTCAGACCAACCAATGGATCGATTGACAAAATTAGCAAGTAGTTTTGAGACATTACTCTGCGGAGAACTTGCAAATCTAGAAATACGACATCTCATGAGAAAATCGACATTTTTTAACCGATTTTGGGCGCATTTTTCTTCAAATTGTGAATATTTGAAGACTAGATGGCGCTGTACTATCTAATCTTAATGTGTGCCGGAACATGTCTTTTCCTTTAGCGAACCGATTTTCATATTTTTAATTCTTGAACTCGAAATTGTTTGAAACCCCATTATTGCTCTTCGAGACGTGATTTTTTAACAAATAATTCTAAAGCGATATTCCAAAAAAATTTATTTGTGTGGTCAATATTTTTCGTGCAAACTTGGAGCTGAGTTTGTCATTGAAATTCGCTACACAGCTGTGATTTACGCAGCTTCTTTATTTATACGTTTTTTGGTTTTGGCCATAGTCTGAATTTTTTAAAAAGGGAAATCATGTCGGGACTATGACGAAATGAGGTTTCAGTGTTCGATTTATTAAAGGAATTCTGTTAAATTCAGCTTGGAAGTTTTCTTAAAACCTAACCTTTTTTGGGATGCAGTAATTAAATACCCAGAGGCTATTTTGTATCATGAAATATATCAAGAAAGGAATGTGCTTGGAGGTACTAAGCGAAAGTCAACAAATATTTGAAGATTTAAATGGTCTCTACTCCAAAAATGTGCTCATCAGTACGCGATCGATGTTTCTCAAATGTAATGTACATTTTTGCAATCAAAAATTGAAAAGAAACTTCTGTATTTTGCAAAAAAAAAGAGACCCATCCAAAACTGCGAACTATTCTATGAATTTTCCATTTAATTCTATATCGGAAGCACAAATCCACGCTGCCACTACTTCGCCCTTGCAGCCAGAAATAAAAACCGACACATATCCTCCTGCAGATAGATGCAAAATTACCTCAGGCAAAAAAAAAAGCAAAATAAAAACCGAAAACTCCACTTCCAACAGTCCATACCACTGCCAGAGTAACAACAACTGCAGAAGGCTCCCCCTAATGCTTGTTCGTTTCCAGGAATTTTCATAACCTAAGTGGCATTCATTTATAAATGTATGTTTTCGATGTAAATATAGTAACGCAGACTGCGGTATTTTATGTTTTCCTTATGCCTGCCACTGGGCGGGGGATGTTCGGCAACGAAGGGGGGATGTTGGTTGGTAAATTTATGGGCTTGTAGATTGCATTAGGCGCACACGGTTATTCCCTTCAAATGATGGGGAAATACTTTCGAGTGAGGATATGAAGAAAAGGCGAACATGGTATCTTACTGTGAAACAGTAAATCTTATTGTTGTTGAGTAAACAATATAAACAAAGTAAACAAAGAGCCTGCACATCAAGATAGAAGGGAAGTAATTACCAAAGCACATTCGTGAATATGAAAGAATTCGTGTTGGTGATTGATTTCTTAATTGTTTATGCGAGGTGAAGGGCGACAATGGAATGACTTTCGGTAGTTTGGTATATAAAGCAGGGCAGTATTCAGCTGTGGGAGTAGTTTTTGTTAAGTGGAAGTGTGTTAGAAGCTTTAAAAAAATAGATTTATGGAAATTCTTCACCTCTGAGGTCACGTAATCCACCCCAGTAATTTTATAAAATGTATACTGTTTCCTAGGGGAACCTTTATCGAGATGATCGCATTTTGTTCTTCCACGATAAAAAGGATACGCATTCCCTTCCCCACATTCGCCAAGATGTTGGCCTTTTTTACGAGTTGTGAATCGCCCATGATTCTTACATCAATTCGCCGGCAAACGAAATCTTCTTCCGGGAACACGAAGCGAACGAAATGCGAAGAGTCTGGTTTGATTGGCGTCATATATTGAACAGTTTTCTAACAGCTTATCATAATAATATGTTATCTATGAAGTGTCAAAAAAACACATTTTGGACGAGAAAAATATCGGTGAATCCATAGCTGTTGAGTATTGAAAAATCTGCCGATTCCAAACCTTCTCGAAAGAAAGAGTAATGCCAGACTCTCTCGTCAAAAGGACAACATACATGCTCTGCTGTTAACTGTAAACAGTCGATTCCGTATTTCTTACGCATCCATTTCCATCGTTTATGAAATTGCCCCACCCCAACGTACCAAGCTTGAGGCAACTCTCGAAAGTCAAATCAAGAACTTGCACGGGCAGATTTCTGACTCTTTTTTTTTTTTTTGCTGAAATTTACGCACGAAAAAAACCAAAAGTGTGTAATTTTTTCCAATTTCCTCCCCACCCCGTTCCGCATATATTTAATTCAGAATTTTTCCATGCCTCACATTGCAGGTTGTGAATTCTCGTCGAGAAAGTGATGCTGGCGTCTACTGGTGCGAGGCAAAGAACGAGCTCGGAGTGTCACGAAGCAGGAATGCTACATTACAAGTTGCCGGTAAGTTGTAATATAAATTCCTATTAAATTTATTCATTCATATATATATATTGCTGGGGAGAGGCACGAAATAATATAGCAAGAAACCCTTTCGGTAAGGCAGCGTTTAACCCCCCACCGCCGCCGTGCTTCAAGGACTATCTCTGAAGTTGTTATTTCATTTCGGTCGGAAGGGCGCTGCAAAAGAAGGGAAATTGGTTGATGCGCGTTTGGATATTGAAATCGGCTTGCCAGCATTTAGGCTGACTCCCCCCGATTCTTAAAGTGAAGCGAATTGAAGCGTATTGATTTGATGTTTCCGGTGAACACTGAACATGGCAAAAATCTTAAAAAAGACAAACGACGCACTGATGTGCGTACTCGAGTGGTGCGGTCGGAAATGGGAAAACAATGCCTTTTGGGCAATAAAGATTTTCATTGGCGTTTGGCATGTTTTTTTTTTCCACGCCGATGCTGTTAGTGATAACTAGAGAGCGGGGCCCGGTTTTGATGTCGGCTTAAGGATTTTAATGACAGATGCTTGAGTGGGTTTGTTTGGAGTAGGAACCGGAAGAGGGCGAGCGAGGGGGTGTAATTTACAGCAGTCATTAGATCCATAGAGTTATGCTATAACACCTCTTCCAGGGGCAGATGTACTCAAAGGTCGTAAGGTAAGTCTATTCATTTCCTCCAAAATGGAGCGGAACATATGTTACTTCCTCCACTTTTTATCATTTTGGTAGGAGAATCCAACTAACATTGGGAGATGTGGTTACTCTGCCCACTGCCAGCGTTTGAGATCAAATTTTTTATCAGATGGCTCAACATTTCTCAAGTTCCAGTCGCTTTTTCGTTTCATCTGACTTCAGAACAACTGTCCAAGGAGCCCTAAGAAGTTTCGCTTAAATCGAAAAAGAATTATCGACATATTTCGAGTAGTCTCGTCTACAAGGAGAGCAGCAAATGGCGAATCCCCTGCAGCTTGTTTTGGTGCCTCGTGTGGTCTATTCGAAAAATGTGGCCAATTTTTGTGTTGCTGAAATTTTAATGGGAATTGAAATGTTTAGAGGTGTATCCAGTAAAAACTATCCTAAAAATCATATGCTAGGATTGACATCGCCGGTTGTATGGAAACATACAACGTGTAATGCCGGTCGTCCACTACTTGTGCAATTCATCAACCAGTTGTGTCACAGTTTCTCTAACTTCTTAGTTGAACAAACAAATTTGTATGCTCGTATACATACTCATGTAATTCAAAATATTTTTATTTTTATTTTTATTTTTATGTTGGACACGTTTTGAGCTCCCTGCTCATTGAATTATTGGGTATACCAAATCGATAAAAATATCTGATTTTGACAAAAACAAAAGTTCCTCGAGATTTTGAAAATTGATTTTTGACCGTTATTGCTCAACCAGTTTGTGGACGCGCTGATATCCTTCAACAGTTAAGCAAGCATCATTAGTTGGGCAACTCGTTGAGTTGAAAGCTGTTCAAATGAGGTGTGCAAATCGCCAAATTTTCCAACACAATTCAAGTGAAAAAAAATCAATAAGTCGAGCAACGCGTTGAGCAAGTAATGTTCATCACATTATCGTGAAATTTCTTCTCGACTGAACGACGCGATCTCCAAACGGATCAAGCGTTGGGCGCATGATTTTCAAAAATTTTTTTATTAGATTGGATCGAAATTGATGCGTTGTCCACTGCGTAGGCGACGCGCATAACGAAGCATTTTCCTTTCGTCACAACCGAATAAAATTCCTCGACTGTGCGCAGCCACCCGACACGCGAACTTGATGTGGTCAGTGAACACTGCAGCTCATCCAAGCACAGAAGCGCTTTAGCACACAAATTGCTTGGGTAAAAAGCATAAAAAAATACTGTGACGCGTGTTTCATTTCACCCTCGCTTTGGGTTGCGAAAACCACTGGGAGCCGAATGTGAGTGGTTTTCTTTGAAGCTCTTATGTAGTGGATAAGACTCCCTTTAGTGTCGTACTTCGTTGCGAACAATTCACGGGGTTTTTTTGGAGATGAAATTTTATTTTGGATTATAAGTCTGGGCTGACATAGGACCACGATTGCCGATTGGGTTGCTTCACTTTCTTTCCTGCCATGACACAACGCTACGCCTGTCGTCGGCCCGTCCAGACCCACTTACTCGTAGCACAGCTTTCTAAACTTTGACCCAGAACTAGGCATATGGACAGCCCCGTTCAGACTCACACTTCCTACTCTTTGACCAGCGAGGACGTTTCTCCGTCGTCCTAGTTTAGACCGCACTTGACGTGGGCCGCTTTTTGGTCCCTGACCGAGGTCACTTCTTCGCATCGGCCCTATCTAGACTCTTCTCGTAGCAGTGCTTTCAACTCTTTGATCCAGCCCCGTTAAGACTCACGATTGTCGAAGGACAGATTTTGTCTCTTTAACAAAGGAACACGTTCTTTCGACGACCATACTCAGACTCACGTTTGTCGTAAAGCCATTTTCTGTTCAACCAGTTGTTAAGGTGGTCTGAAGTCTCAGTGAAAATAAAATAAATAAATAAATAGTTGGCGCATCAGGTCCGTAGGGACCGTAGGCCTATCTTCTCTCAACCATTCGGTTTGTGTGAGTTTTTAATTTGTTTTTGGGACGAATGGAAGGCTTCTACAATTTTATACCGGATTTAAACGGCTAACTGAGAAGATCTTTCATGAAAATTATACTCTCGGATGTTTGTCAGACGTTCGCGAAAGGTGGCGCAGTGGAAAAAAAAACCTCAAGATAAAATTTAGTTTTTTTTCGCGAATCGAACTCGTTTAGTAGTCTAACACACTGACAACTTAGCCACTGTTCTACAAAAGTCTTAGTTAAAAATGTTTTAAATTCCACCTCTCATTTAAAGGGGAAGACCTCTGACAGTGTTGCCGTTCTAGCGATTTTGTCGCTAGATCTAGTGGATTTTTAAGACTCCCGACGATTTTTAATAAAATGTTGTCGCTAAAATAAAATCTAGTGAATTCTACATAAATTCTGGTACCACAAACTTTGTACAATAACAATAAGAAATCAATTCAAAGTGATGAACAAGAGCTACTATACTACCAGACGGCGTCATAAGTAAAATCGTAAAGCCAACAAAATCGCAATCTGATTCAAGAACTATAACCGAGGCCTCTACTTCAAACTTAGGAATCGATAAATAAATCTTTGAGTTGGAAATTAATTTGTAATTTTTAACTTTCTTTTTTTTTCAAAACGTTTATTATTTTTACTTGAATTTGTTGATTTTTTAGTTTTTTAATTTATTTTATTCAATAATAATTTACTTTTAAATATTAGGTATGTATTTTTTTAACTTTACTCTAAGCTTGATATTTAAGCGAATTGTAGCGGATTTTTCGTTGTGGTCTAGCGGATTTTTTTTTCTCTTAGCGGCAACACTGCCTCTGAGGCCCTGATCTGTCAAGTAATACCTCAACCTTTGTAAAAATCACCTACCAAATGTCGAGATCTTCTTGTTTCGTACCCACTTTTCTTTTTCAAGCTAGATCTGATTAGGAAAACAGGTAAGGACCACCCATGCCTCGACCACCTTCGAGAGGGAAAAAACGAGGAGTTAGTTAACGAGGATATTGACGACTTCCTTCAAAATAGGATGTTCGTTTTCTTTTATAGCCTATTTTGGTCACGGAGCTAGTATAAAAGTTGTCGGGTTCTAGTCTTTCATGTACTATTTAAGTATTAAACACCTGAAAAAGTCTGCCGCCCGAAATCCTCATCAAAAACTGGCCGAGCTCCATAGAGTTTTACCTCATGATGTTGCATTTAAATTGTGCTATATTTCAGCCCATGACAGGCTAAGGGAAAAATCCATTTTACCCGACTTTCATAATCGCTAAGTCTCACTGACACTTTCCTAAAGTAGATTTTTCCGAAATGATTTCCTAAACTGAACAAAAAAGGACCACGAAAACCACGTAAAAATTGTAAGCCCACAAATATTCAACCAGAAACAACTTCTTACTTAGCCACATCCAGAAGACTGAACTCCAAAAGCACTTTATCTAATTTTAAATATCAGAACGCGGTAGGACATTAAACCTCGCCTGAGTCAACTTAGTTCATAAAAATGCGCCATTCATAACTACATAATCACAGCCTTCCTTCAGTCCACAAATCACAGCTTCCGCTGTTGATAAAAATCACGTTACTTAATTTTTTAAACGGCCCCGACTAACAACCCTCTTTGTAGTAAATCACTGGAAATGCTTTTTAGTTGCAAATAAAAAGCACCGTCCCCCCAGCGAAGAATTGAATGCATGGCTGAACTTCAATCATTCATTAATTACAGACTTGCGAAGCTAAAGGCGTAAACCACTGATTAAATTTTTCCCCAGAAATGTAAAAGCAAAATCAATTCTAATATACCATGAATGGAGTTGTGGCCGGCAAAGCACCAGTACTTCCCGAGTCCAATCACAATTCCCATTTTAACTAGAAGTCCTTGTTCCATTTCAACACCAACGTCCATGCTTTTTCGGTATATACACAGTTTGGTGTAACTACACCCGCAGGGATCCTTTTGTTTTAACGGACAAGTTTTCTTTTTTTAACTTTTTCTCCCTTCCGATGGCACAGCTTCAACAATAGTGTCGTACGATGTGAGTGTGATGATGATGAAAATGCAAAAACCAAAAGAAAATAAATAAAAAACTATTAATTTTCCTGTTCCTTTGATACGGGCGGTTTCGGCTGTGTGTTCAAGTCCATTTTTACCGGCAGCATGATTTATGAATTCATTTCATTGGTTAAGTTAGTCGAAGCTGGGTAGATAGGTGGGTGTCTAAAACTATGCGCACATTCCAGAGAATTCCGCAATTTGCCCTCAGAAATGTGGGAAAAAATGCAGATACGTCCATCTCTGACAGACGGAAATAAATCAAGTCCGAACCGAGGGAAAGGTGTGGAGCCTTCGTGTGGTCGCCTCTACCGCATCCAGTTGGGATGGTTTACAACAGACATCGGTTCTTCTGGTAAGTCTTTAAAAAAGTTCTGTTCCTTAAAGTGGTTGGGTGGATGTTTTACTTTTGTTTTCCTCTGTAAATGCTCGGTGATTAAATGTGCATTTTGGCTGTGTAGAAGGAATTGGTTTAATTTGTTGCCATAAAGTTGATGTGAGAATTTACGATGCTGTGGTTGGTCAGTGTGCAGTTCGGTTGGCATTGGTGCATTGACCGATTTGTGGTGCAATGTTTTGAGCAGCAGCTCACTTATCATGAGAGGCAACTTTATGATCTCATAAAGTTGGCGATTAGATCCATACATGAAGATAGGCCAGGCTTGCATGGCATTCTTTTTTCTGACGAGGCTATAGTTGTTTAGGCCAAATTCGAACTGCTTAATTGTGAAGCTCTCGAGGGACGTCATGTTTGGACATTTGTCAGATTTTCGCGAGAGGTGGCGCAGTGGGAAAACCCTCAGGGTGTGTTTGTGGTTGAACCTAAGACCACCGATCAGTTGTCGAGTATAGTAACCACTTATCTGCCTGCTAAAACTTGCGGAAGTGATTAGCCGAAGAAGTCTTTCTCAAGACCGGGCCCAGGTACAAAAGCTACCTTTGCTCTGCCCACATTGAGAACCTTATTTAGTATAAGCATCAACTTGAAAAATGCCCCTAAACCTAGAGGGAGACTTCAGTTTTGGTTTCAGAAGCGCATTCGCAACCTCTTTTACATTGGGGCAAGTCTGAAAATATTGCAGTTTTTTTTTTTTAACCAAGAGGCTCAGTACATAAATTCCCAGCCGTGGTCTTTTGGCGTCTAAAATAGTTACGATATATATCATTACGATAAATGTTAAAGGGAACGAGTGGTGTAGGAAACGATTTAATAAGAACACCAGACCCAGAGTAGGTTCAGAAATATATGGAGCTAACAGGAAAGTTTCAAAGTCACTAGGAAAATTTTCTGTATTTTTTGTTGAAATGTGCGACTATAATTCTTAAATTTTGGTTGAAGACCGTCTAGTCCGTCCCAAACCGCGATTGGGTTTTTAAGGTCCTACCTGATTGTCTCCAAACGAGTACCACACTTCTGCAACACCCTGAAAGGCTTTTCGCCTTTTGAGGTTTTTACTGTCTGGTGCATCAAAAACTCAGCAGTGAGCATTGCTTCAGCACCTTTCAAAAATCGTGCGAAATTTCGACACTTCTGAGTAGCTTCGTGCGACTTCCCACAGAAATGAGCCTTTTTTTCTCGACGACTTTTTTTTGCTACTTTTTATAACTCTACTACGGTAACTCTATTGCAGATCTTCTAAGAGAGAGAGCTATTTCGAAAATAAATGATTTTTTTTTAATTCAAAATAACAGCCATTGTTAGTTCTTCGTTGATGAAAACGACTACCTACCCCATTTATATTTAAGACTATTAGCCTCATAAACTTAAGAGCTGTTTACAATATTCCCTGATAAATGCCAGTCTAAGTAACATTCTCTTTGCATAAAAAATGTGTATATTACAACCGTAAGCAACTAATTAAAAAAAAAAAAATTATAAAAATAAACACAGGACCCGGTACTCAAAGTCACAACTCCTTGCGCGAATGCCAAATAAACAAAAACTGCTGTCCCCAGTTTGACGATTTTTTTACTACCTTAAGGTTACATACATTTTAACTCAAACGGTATCTAGCCACTAAATATCTGCGAAATTTTTCAAATTTGGCTCGCCAAGAGGCGACAAAAATTGTGACATATGTCCCCGTCGAAGTTCGCCCCGTATCTTTCCCCACTAAGTGAATTATCAGCAAATATTGCACACATTAATAATTAAATAAATAAATAGTTGGCTCAACAGGAGTTTAAGGACCTAGACTCACAACCATTCATTTTGTGTGAATTTTTCGTTTTCGGGAGGACACATTTGAAATAATAAAATTTGCAAACATAAACAAACATCCATCAAGATGATGAACGCTCCGCAAATTTCGAGTCCCATCAGAAAAACACTCACTTTCTCTAAAATTCCATTTCAGTTCTTCGAGACGAATTCCGGTTGGAACCGCAAAACACTCGCATTGCCCAGGGAGAAACCGCTCTGTTGGAATGTGCGGCTCCGCGTGGAATACCAGAGCCCATCGTTACCTGGAAGAAAGGTGGACAAAAGTTAGACCTGGATGGCAACAAACGTGTGCGCATCGTTGATGGCGGCAATTTAGCAATTCAAGATGCCCGTCAGGGTGACGAGGGTCAATACCAGTGCGTTGCCAAGAATCCAGTGGGAATACGAGAATCTGTCGCTGCCATCCTAAAAGTTCATGGTAAGTTTTTGACATAGCAAGGCGAAGCATTTTTCACTCACAAGCCCCCCGGCATTTCCAACAACAAAACAAACAAACAAAAAATAGTCAAACCATTTATTATCCGTGGACCACATAACCAAGTTGTGCTGGAGGGCTCCTCGGTGACGTTCTCATGTCGCGTTGGAGGCGATCCCATGCCAGATGTCCTGTGGCTGCGTACAGCCTCGGGTGGGAATATGCCATTGGGTAAGCTCAGCGAACGTGTGCGCTTGTGTGGACAAAATGTTGAATGTGTTTGGTGTTTCAGATCGCGTGCATGTTTTGGAGGACCGCTCGCTACGCCTGGAGCGTGTCACACCGGAGGACGAAGGCGAGTACAGTTGCGAAGCCGACAACGTGGTGGGTTCGATATCTGCCGTAGGCACCCTGGCTGTGCATTGTAAGTTGAATGGCTTCCGGAGTAGGAATTTATTGAAAAGTGCGTCTTTTTCAGCACCTCCAAAGTTTGCCGCACGCCCGACCTCAAAGTCCGTGGAAGTGGACTCCGATGTGACGTTCGACTGCCAGGCGACGGGCAACCCGTCGCCCAGCATCTTCTGGTCAATCAGAGGCAATCACTCGCTCATCCTCCCGGGCAGCAAACTCGACCGCTTCGAGGCATCCGCAATCGATGCGAATGGTCGCACCACGCTAACCATAACTAAATTTCAACGTTCCGATTCCAGCCTGGTGGTGATTTGCAACGCCATCAACGAGGCGGGTGCAGTCAGTGCGCGCGCCCAACTCAGCATCGACTCGCAAGACGACCACCCACCACCCGTCATCGTTGCAGGTCCCGTCAATCAAACACTTCCCGTCAAATCGCTGGCCGTGCTCAATTGCAAGTCAATTGGACAGCCGAGCCCGACAGTGTCCTGGTACCGCGACGGGATACCGGTAATTAATTCAAATAAAATAAACATCACTGCATCGGGCGATCTGGTCATCTCGGACTTGGACCGCAAAGACGACCAGGGTCTGTACACTTGTGTGGTCAGCAGTCAGAGTGGTAAGTCAACGTGGAGCGGCTACCTACGCATCGAGTTGCCGACAAATCCGAACATAAAATTCTTTCGTGCACCGGAACCATCGAAATGCCCCACTGCACCGGGGAAGCCAAAAGTTGTAAGCTCCACCAACGACTCAGTGACAATAGCATGGATGCCGAGTGAAAAGTTCGGCGCCTCCCCACTGCTGGGCTACGCTGTGGAAATGTTCTCGACAAACAAAAGTCGGACATGGATACCGATTGCGAACAGATTGACGCAGAGCATTTACACGGCCACCGGTCTGGATGCGGGTGCAACGTACATGTTCATAGTGCGGGCGGAAAACGCGTTAGGCTTCTCCCATCCCAGTGGCATTTCGGAAACTATTACAGCTGGCCAAGTGCTTCGGGCTGAGAAGGACATTATTTTAAGCGAGGCAGAGGCACTGCTGACGGCAAATAGTGCCGTCGAGTTATTGGAAGCGAATGCGACAGACTCAACTAGTGTACGCCTGGTGTGGGACATCGACAGTGGGAAGTTCATTGAGGGGTTCTACATCTACTCGCGTGACGTGTCCTCGTGGCATGGTGGCTATAAAATGTTTACCGTGCTTAATGGTGGTGGGGCGTCAGCGTGCACCATTAATGCGCTGCAGAAGGCAACGAGATATGAATTTTTCATTGTGCCGTTTTACAAGTCGATTGAGGGCCGGCCGTCAAACGCGAAATACGCCAGCACCATGGAGGATGGTAAGTTTCAATTTTTTTTTTTAGATATTTGTTTTAGTGGTGAATTGGTTGATGCAACTGGAGTTGGGCAAACTGCACCAGTAAGGGGAAAGGTAGAGGTATGTGGGGAATTATTTAGTGGAAGGGGGTGATCGCGGCGGATAGCAAATGTTTGTCCAAATTATATGCAAATAGTCCTCCTGTGTCGAGATATGGAGTTTTGTATTTTGTTTGGTTTTCAGAGTTCACCTATCGTCAGGGCATTTATTTGGGGTGGACATGAATGGGAAATGAGAAATCCGCACGCAGAATACTTGTTTAAGGTCCAACCCTACGTGCTTCGCAGGTGTATTTCAATAGTTCCACTAACCCTAAAGAAAGAAAATGGTGGAAGAAGGGTGGAGTTGCCATCGCGGTATATGAACGTAAATCTTCAAGACATGTTCTCTTATGTCACTTATGGTCATGATTGCAAGTAACTAGTGAACATTCCTCAATACTGAAATGATTTCTCCCAAGCTTGGTTTCTAAACTTTCGAGTTCTAAACCACGATGAAAACAAAACTGGTAATCAATAGGATTAATTTGTTGACCAAGTATAATTTTGTGTATGGTTTTTTTTTGGGCTTTTTGGTCGATTCTTCTAAAAATGCGAATAATAAAACAATTCCATTATATTCCACCCTACGTTTCGTTGGTTTTTTCCAACTTCTTTAGGGGCAAAGTCCTTTATTGGAGTGTTTGTTTACAACTACATTTAAAATTATATGATCCAGAATAGGCGAACAAATAAACAAAAAAATAAATAAATAACTAAACAATTCACACTAAACAGAACTCAAAACTTATAATACAGAAAATATCACAGATCAAGTTGGGTCTGATTTCACAGAGCTACATTGTAATTACAGTGCCCCTGAAGATGTTGGAAAATACCAACGAAACGTAGGGTAAAAAATAATGGAATAGTTTTAATATTCGCATTTTTTAGAAGAATCGACCAAAAAGCCCAAAACTGTTGGTACTCATTTCAAAAAGCTACAACTTATTTTAAAAAAAATGGCGTAACGGGTGCAGTAGTTTACAGTCTCTAAAATAAGAGACAGTAGTTGAAACCTTTCTGTTCAATAGCGATTTTCGTCCTTGCAGTTACTTCGTATTTCGTATTTTCGTATTTTACTTCTCTCGAGGAAGACTTTTTTTCATAATATTTTCCTGCTTTTCTTATATTAAAAGCTCTCTTCAGTCGATACTTGTATAGTAAATCGAAGCGTTAACATCTATCAGTGATTTTTTTAAGTGTGAATTTTAATTTTTGGTAGCACATATTTTTTCTGAAATTCTCAAGATATAAATGTATGTATAAAAACGTTCGCCATTTCTAATGGCATTATAAAAAATGTACTTAATTTAAAGTTAAGTATTAAAATAATCTGCTGGTATATTAAATAAGAATGGTGCCAATTAGCAATAGATTCAATTATTGACAGGGGGTGCCAATAACTTGTTCATAATTTGTGGTCCCACAAAAACTATAGTATAGGACGATTATTTTTGAAAATGCATAAACAGAAAAAACTTACAATGTCCTCATTGGCTACAACTAGCTATTTCGGAAATAAATTCTTTTTAATTCAAAATGCAATAAATTCCTTATAAGTTTTAAATTAAGCTGTTAAATACAAGAAATAAATCGATAAATGTATTATATTTCATTAATTTATTCCTTTTCCTTATATTGTTTATTTAAATAAATATTAACTTATCAAAATCAAACTGTGGCATATTTGTTTAACAAAAAAATCATTAAATGTATTTTAATAAACCTGCAGCTTATATTTAATCATTAGTTTTTTGGTGTCAACAACTGTAGTTCCGGAGAGTGTCAACTACTGTGCATGGGTGCCAACTACTGTAGATTTTGATAGACATTTTTTGTAATGCATTTAATTCTGAATTGAAATTGGAAAAAGTTAATTTTCAGTAAAAATAAAATAAAATAAAATAAAATAAAGCAATATATAAATGAAAGACGTATTTATATCGTGTTTAAAATAAAAAAGTTGCCTACGCTTGCTTAAAGTCAAAATGTCCCTATGGGTGCCAACTACTGTATCCGCTACGCAAGTTGCGCAACGATTATGAAAGAAAGGGATCTCGCTGTGCTGCGGGCAACTGACACCAAAATTTATTAAAAACCAGTCTAAAAAAAGATTTAAAAACAGTTCAGAAAGTCATTCAAAATGCGTTGGAAAATGCTTCAGAAAACACTTTTAAAACGCGTTAAAAATTTAAAAAAAACAACTAAAAAAGTGTTGAAAAAATCCCACAAAAGCGCGTCAAAAAAAACACTTAAAACCTACACCATAAGTGGCCCGTTGAAAGTAGAACTTACATTTCGTACCTGCTTTTCCACATGTCCTACATCGAAATATTCAGAAATATAATTCACATATAGCTCCTCCTTGAAGCCGCACTACTTTCGAATTTACGTATCCCTCAGGGAGTTGAGTTGTTCGTTTGAAGATATTACCAAAATCGAGTAGTAACTTAAGAGTACCTACAGCTATCGCTAACGTATGTCTGCTGAGTTTTACATTTTGTTCAGATATATCTAAGGTCTTTGAAGTTCTGTCGGCTTCCAGGTTTGCCCATCTTAGATCGGCCATATTGAAGATTATATCGAGAATAGCTCGAATGGTCGTCCCCATCGGTCGTATCCCATTTAGTGAGAGTTCTGCTCTTCTTTAGGGCAATAATTTACCACTTTATGTCACATAACTGCCCACGTACCTTAAAAATAGCAAAATTAGTTTGTCGGACCTATGCCGAAGTTGATTGGAGGGAAAACACGGAGCGCTACCCTAGGCAAACAATTCTTTGAAAAAGACTTTCTTTCTAAAAACAAGCTAACTAGTATTATTCGCTTCATGCTATGCTAAAAAAAAAAAGCCGGTTTGGCGATTTTAGGAATTGAAAAAATTATAAAAAAAGCTTTTCGAATGAGAAAAGTCCTGCTCCGCTCCGACTTCAACAGCCTGAGTGGCACTAATTTCGAAAACGGAAGTTCTTCCCGCGTCCTGCAGTTTATTTCGCCCTTGGCAGAGCAACTATTTTAACAAAAGTAAGAGCAAAACACATTAAATCGAAGGGTCGGCCACAACTCAGCTGAAAACATGTAGGCCCTATGGCCCAGCAGCAAGGTTCCAAATAAAATAGAATTTGCATTACTCGTACCCAGAAAAGAAAGCGTGATTTTAAAGACCCTTAAAAGTTCTTAATTACCGATTGAGGATATTTTCAAACTTTTTTAATTTCTAGCCATTTGGAAAGAGAGACTCATTCACGGCGCCCGAAAGCAGAAGTTGCCTGTCAGGAAACTGTAACAAAGTTAATTGCTGTCCTCAAACAGCGGGGTATAGTGATTGTTTAGCAAAATACAAGAAGGAGACGTGGTTTTCTGGCCACCATACATTTTTCAGCTATCCCAAATAGATCCAGATCAGAGCAGATGGTTATGAGTTCAATTTCAGCCTTCGAAACCACTTCCCCAGCGCATATGTTACCCAGAGACTAGACGTAGGAATGGAGAGCTAACTCATGGAAACTCTGACCCACATGGGCATCCTTACACTGTCGCTACTCTCAAATGGCTCAAATATGCCGAGCACCAAATCGATATATTTGTGTCTTTAGTGATCATTTTTAACCTCAGCTTTTACTTTACAAGAATAAAGTTCTCAATCTGGCTATCGCTGATGTTTGGTTCTACATAACGAGTTGACTGAGTTGAGTGCACAGCTTACCAACAACACCCCAAGTTAAGATCTCGCTTGCCCAATTTTGTATAGAGTAGAAAAAAAAAAACCGGACGCTTTATTCAAAAAAGTCGACTCAATAAAATAATGGTAGCTATTCCTGTAAACAAAATAAATATAATTTCCAACGAAATCTTAGCAAAAACTCAAGTTGACTGTGCGAAATCAAATCCCTGACACTCAAAAATCACCATCCACCATCTGTGATGAAAAATAGCAACTGCGCTAATCTTCATAGGTGAAAGCTTTTGTGCTCTGTATTTTTAATACTCAACAGAACATATATCCTTTTAAAGGACCATTCACATTAGAGCGACCAGCTACCTACGAACGAACGAATATTCGCAAATTTTGACAGTACCCGCGAATCCAATGACAGTCACTGTCATTTGTCTCTATTTTTTTTTGAATAAAAAAAAAACTGGAAAATAGGGGAGGTAGCCGCATTCTTTTAAGGCAAAAAAAGAATATTGTTGGCCTATTTGTGGTGGAAAAAATGTAAATCACAGCAATTAATGCATGTACATCCGCTTAACCGAACACGAAAAGAAAAAGGAGAATATTTCACTTTGATAAACATGCTTATCTGTTGATTCAGTCATATATCTTTAATTTTCCATTCGGAGCAAATCAAAGCAACACCACAAAATGGAATATGTACAAAAAAAAAATGCCAATGATATTTCAAGTTTGAGGTTAAGTTCAAACGAATGTTTTATTCGCTAGTTTGTGGAACGCGAATTGAATGATGTGGATTGTGAATAAACTTTGATAATTCGCGCAAAAAGTTTGGAATTTGAAATTTCGTTATTTAAACTGTTTATTAACTTATTTTTTTAATACATTGTGATGGAATAATTAATTATCCTGCTATTGGAATAGTAAAACGTGCAATTTTCTGTTTGGTTTGTTCGCATTTCAGCAATTCGTTCGCTCGCTCTCATGTGAATAGTCCATAAGTGCACTGAAAATATTACAAAAAAAAAATACCAGACATGCGATTTAAAAATATTTTCCCTGAAAGTCACTCGGGTGTATTCGGAACATTTTTATCGAACAATACAGAAAAATGATATTCTCGCGTATCTCTCACGCCGACTCATGTGACTTGCAGTAAATATATTTTTTAAACAAATAGAAGCTTCTGAAGCCCTCATGAACATAGACAAACCATACTGAGACCCCCAACTCACAATCCTCTTGCCGCTGACCCCCTCAGTTTTTTTTTTTCAAATTCGCCAATTTGTTTTCCTATCGGTGTTATGTCAAAAAAGAATTCGTGTGACATGCAAAAACATACAAAAAATGCAAAAATAAATGCTGCCAACCACGGCAACCGTGGGGAAATGTGAAAGAGTTCGGGAATTCCACATTTTTTTATTACTGAATGCCATTGGTTATTTAATATAAATTGTTAAAAGGCGAATAATTGATTTGTTTGGTTAGTAAAACTATCTAAAGTTGATGTTCTATATACTAGAAACGTATTAGGACAAACATGGTTGTGTATTTTCCGCTTTTGGATAAGAAAATGAAGAAAATTTACTCAAAATATTTTCATTTTCCCTCAACCAATCTACATTGTTAATTTTTCATGAACATTTTAAGCAAATGTGTACTTATTCCTAAAAAAAAATGTTATCCACACGTAACGAACAATTTCAAATTTAACGGATAAAACTCTATGAATTCTGCCAGCAACTTTGCCCACAGCGGAAGTGTCTCATATCTGCTGGGAGTGTGTTGGTGAGCAGAATTTTTGAAGTTTCGTGACATTTGTCAATACGATTTTCTATGTAAGAATACTAGCGCACCAAACGTGAACACTCCATAAAAACATAGCTTGTAGGCTAAGTAACGGGAAATCGGCCGGAGTTGGTGGTCTCAGTATTGTCTCTGCTCATGAATGTGGATGGATAGGAAATAACATTTTCCTTTTTTTCTCGTTGGGACGAAATTCTGAACCACCTCAATGGCCACTGAGGACAAAATATTCAAATAAACTTATACAGAAAGCAAGTGATGTAAAAGGACTCAAATCTGCGAAATATTTCAGTCAGAGGACACAATATTCATAAGTATTTTCGTAGACTTCTATGTATGCCTAAAACTGTTAGTTGTACCTACTGCAAAATTCAGTCCACCCTCTTTTTCCGAGTGGGCTCTGTCGACGACCCCAACATCGGCTACGCCTTTTAAATGTTATTGGACTTAGCTCCACCAAAAAAAAAATACATTTATTTTTGCGATACAAAATAAATTTTTGAGAAGACTTATATACTCACTTCCTGTTGATAACCCAAATAATTCGAGGTGGAAATACATATTAATCCGCCCTGAGCACAATCAATTTGTGTGGTCCGAGACCGAGAGTTCGGTGCAAGTTTTGTGCGACTACATCACGATACCCACGATGCGACAAAAGTAGAATGCCGCCCGCGTCGCCAGCAGATGGACCAACCACGTCCATCTCACTGCTGGCCAACACTAAATCACTTAAATCAATTCGGAAGCTCCACCACCATAAGCACCTAAGATAGCTATGCGATTTCACTCGCACCATGTTTTCCAATCCAGAGCGCAATTAAATCCCAAACAGGACCAACCAATGTCTCCACTGGAAATCTTGTTACGCTCACATAACACCGCCGACCCATCTGCATTGTATTTCACAATCGAATAATTCTCAAAATTGAATTTCCAGTTCCCGACTCACCGCCCGTGGCCATGGAGGCCATCTCATTCAATAGGACTTCGGTGTTCCTAAAATGGCAGCCGCCACCGAATCGTACAGCAAATGGTGCGTAAGCGTTACCCAAACCAAAACTTATTTGACACATTTTGCATTTTGGCGAAATTTCCATCCACACAGGCATCCTCAGCACCTACAACATCATCGTGCAAGGGCTCGACTCGCACAACACCACCAGGATATTCAAGAATATGACAATCGATGCGGCAACGCCATCCTTGCTGTTGGCCAATTTAACATCTGGTGTTACGTACTACATTAGTGTTGCGGCCGCAACCCGAATCGGTGTGGGTCCCTTCACCCAGCCATCGATTTTGCGAATGGATCCGAGGACACAGTCACTGGACACTGGATACACGGCCAGGTAAGCGCAGAGCACACAATCGCACTCGTGCACGGTAAATATGTCTATTGCTCATCACCGTTCTCGGTCTCTCTGTTTTGCAGATATCCCATCAACAGGGATATAGCCGATGACTTTCTAACCCAAACGTGGTTCATAGTGCTCCTTGGATCGATTATTGCGATTATTGTGTTCCTGTTCGGTGCCATGATTCTGTTCAAACGCTATCAGTACATCAAACAGACGTCGTTGGGTAGCTTACACGGTGCGTTCTCGTGTCATGTGTCTTGTAACTATTTTCTCGTTTGTTTTATTGCCTGGTTTGTTATCCTTTTATTTCATTTTGGTTTCTATTAATACACCGATTGGCGTATTCTGTTTGTGTGTACGGCTCTAATAATGTGCGGGGCAATTCAATTTCAGGCAATCACGCAATCGGAACGGTACGAAAATTTCCAACTTTGCCGCTTAATGCGAACGGAGTTTGGATTGATCCAACTGGAGGAGTTTGGCGACAGGCAACGTCTGTTACTACAACAAAGGATCCGATATCTGATTACGCACCGCAGCACCATCACCCGACGTTGCCGCTTCCGGACTACGAAAGGTAGGTTCGTTCAGGGCCTACATATGAGTTTGTGGGAGGCTCATAAAGGTTTCGTGATTAACAAGTTTTATGATGTAGGCATGCTCTGTTTAAACCTATAAATGTGAGGTTATTGCCAAAAGTCGATTTGGAGACGTTCAATTTTGGTATTGGGGAGTGATACTTCGAACTTTTGAGGTTTCTTAGTGACAAACACACGTGTCACACGTCAGAGAGAGGTTGCTATAGAAGCGTTGGTTGGCAAAAATAACAAAAATGCTCAAAAAAAGGTGTCCTAGCACCGGTGACTACATTTTAAAATTAAAGAACCCTTGTGGACCAAGCTTGTGATCCCGGCAGTAACCGAATTTGTGGGATCTCCAAGTTTGTCGTATATTTGATGCATTTTCATGAGAATTTTCTATGACGTAATGTTTGCTTAGAAGTTTGATGTTTTAGAAAGTTCATAGGCACTAGGACATGCCTGCCTGCTAGACCAATGCATGCTCAGTGAAGCTGCCAGGAACAGGCTTTGAATCGAAGAAGCGCTGATATACATTCCCTCCATAAGTCCTAGCCATCTTAAACACTCACTGGAGAGTGCTGCTTTGATAATTCGTCTTCGAATCCTTTTCTATAAGACCTGTCAACTCAAATAAGGTCGAATGTCTTTCAAAGTACTTTTTCTTAAAAACGTTTCGACACGATTTCGGACACGCTTTTTAAAAACTATTATGACATGCCTTTTGGCACCTTCTTCACTCAGAAAAAAAAACTTGTTAAGCGAAGAATTTTGAGATACTTAAAAAATTGTAAGTTAAAAGTTCTTGGTTCAAATATTATTTTTGTTAACAAGAACTCGTTTTTAGGTTTTCAAGAATCAGGTATTCAGCGTAGGAATAATATACTCTCCGTAAGAATTTTATTACCTTATCGCCAACAATTTAATTCTTAAATCAAAGATTTTGATATTTGGGTCAATTTTAATCAACAAAAATTGTTGTCATTATAATTTTTTTTTTCTGTGTGCTTGGATGCATATTTTGACGCTTTTTTGTTGCGTTCTTAACGATTTCGAAGCGTTTTTCAAATCCATTAACGCACTTTTACACGTGTTTTTTAACGAATTTTTGGAAACCTTTTTGGACGCGACTTTTAAATCATTTTTGAATGGGTTTTCCGAAGGTTTTTCTTTTTTTTTTTTAGTTCTTGAGCGCGATGTCTGAATTATTTTCGTAGAATTTTTTTTAAGTTTTTTTAAATACTTTGGACATTTTTTTGAAGCTCTTTTTGATGCATTTTTTTTGAGCAAGTCTTTTTTAGAGAATCACTTCAAATAAAATAAGTCAAGAACACAAACAAAAATCGCTTTGAAAAAACGAGTCGCAAAATGTTTAAAAACTCGTCGAAAAACTTTGAAAAACTTTTAAAAGCCTGCTAAAAAAAACCCACCAAAAAAACTTCAAAAACCTCAATTCTTCTTCAAAAAATCGCACAAAAACGTGTCAAAAAACAATTCGAAAAACTTTTAAAAGCCTGTTAAAAAAAACCCACCAAAAAAACCTCATAAAATCGGCAGAACTTCTAAAAGTCTCTTCAAAAAAAAAGTAAAAAAATTCATTAAAAAACTCGTCGAGAATTGTGTAAAAAAACTGTCTAAAAATTGTATTTGTCATCTCCGTAAGACACACTGTATTGAACGAAAAAGAGGTTATTGTAGATCTCTAGCGCAACCATTTTGCGTATGAATGGCATGGCAGCATGAGAACTGAAACAACTCGCAGTAACTCGGGAGTCAACAGACGAATCTAAGGAAAAATTGCTCACTTTCCTCTGAATTTGCAGCAGCTCAAGATTATTCCGTCTAAAAGTTTAACAAGCTCAAAATTAATCTCCCAAGTTATCCTAAAAACAACCAACAACAACCAAGCCGAGGACCTTTGCCAATCGCTTTACTCCACTTATTATATACGTTCTACCCACTTCGACAAGTCCAAAAGCTTTCTAAAATCGGAGAAAAATTTTAAACGATTTTTTTAAGTCACAAATTGGTGCCTTTTTTGAAAATGCCGGACGAAGGTCTTTAAAAATGTTTCTATTTAAAAATGAACGACGGACAGATGGACGCACTTTCTGAGTTCATCACGACTGTCAAACATTTCGAGTTCGAAATGCTGGTCGAAATTTATGCTGTCGTCCGAGAAAATTCAAAAGCAAAGCCTTAGCCCTCCGAGCAACAACTATCAAGTGCTGAAATATCATTCGTATGGGCGATGTGCTTAAATAAATATGAGGGGATGTTACTTATAAAATCAGTACGCTCGTCGGTAATTAAAAAGCGCAATGACAACACAATCACAATCGCTCTCAAATCGGCACCCAAACACACCGCAACGGGAATAAAATTATCATTAAGGACATTTGTTGTGTGTACACCACTCATTACATCCATCCGTTTTCAAAGCAGACCTACCTCCGTAATATTCATCCCTCGCTGGGGGTGGGTGGTTGGCTAACCCACTCCTTTATCCACCCCAGACCCCACACCAGACATGAACCCTGCAATCTCTCACGTTTTGCCTAGCTGTGTATTGCCTGATGTAAGCCGCAAATGAAAATAAATTGTTGTTGTTTCCAGTAGCGGGTTTTCTGTCAAAATTTTCAATTAAAATGCGAACTCAGGTAAAACGAAGGAGGTCGACTGGCTGTTGGCTGCTGCCTGTTGGTTGTTTCGTGGCTTGGGGCGACAACGGTGTGAACTATACTGTGACACAGTAATAAAGTGGAATAATGAGGATGTTCTTAAGTGGAAGCGAGCATAATGCTCGTATAGTAAAGTATCTGCGTAGGTAAGCGACTTGGTTTCGGTTCTTTGTGTGGCTGCGATTAGTGGCAGATGGTACGCAACACAAGGTTTATTGTTGGAAGGTGTTTTCTTTATTTTTCTTCCTCATTTTTTATTTTTATTGTTGATTCTATAGCAGCTTACATCGTGGCAAAATTAAAGTCATAAAAATGCTCTGGCGCAGGGGTTCTCTGATGGGGTTGCCACATTTATAATGCGTTCAAGTTTTGCCGAGTAGGTTTATAATTTATGGTTAATGGAAAATGCAAAATGAAGATTTGGTTTTAGTTTTCAGGCATCGTAAGTAGTACTTCGGCGTGCATATGAGGTGAAACTTTTTTATGACGCAACTTGAGCTAATGTTCTTAGTTTCGCTGCTAAAACGTAAGGATGAGTTTCTATAAACTGGCTTACTTGGTATCAGGTGATTGCACTTATCTCAGGGCAGACAATATGTTTTGTTTGGCTTTGTTGCTAAAGATTGTTTTTAGTTGATTACGTGGAAACTTGCAGCTGTTTCTTTCGCTATCGATGCATTTTTTTTTTTGATTTCCCAGTCGATAATGGTATGTCAAACTATGACGACGACTTCTTCTATAAATACTTTAAATTTCTCTACTGTTTTGATTAGTTCATATTACTCTTAGATTTCACTGCCAATCTATTTCTTTCTTGAAAAGAGACTCCTTGTTGCTTCACAGAGAGCGGAACATTCACTTGGTCTTCGTCGGGCTGTTTGACCTTTTTCAAGACTTAGTCGCACTCGGTTTTGAGCTTTAAGATATCGTCCAAGATTGTGGACGATATATTTCGTATAAAATCAGGGATTGGGATACCAATTTCAATAGCATTTTAAAGTTCGATTCGTTGGCGATTTGGAAAAGCTGTAGATATCCTCAAAAATGATTGAAAATCAGCTCTCCCGCCCAACACCTTTTCATGACTATTGATACAACTTCGGCGTTTGCGAGGCTATAAATCTCTATTTTAAATCACCCTTAAGTAGCTGTTGTTGCATCACAGTATTTGTGGAAACTGATCTGTAAGCGCGGAGATTATTCCTAGTTTGGGAACTGAGAGCACAAGCCAGCAGTCAAAGTCTGAGTGACTATACAGACCTATATCATTTGCTTTTATCAATCTTGCTTGCTACTTTCTTGATACACCTACACATATATTTGTTGCAGATAGGAACAGGCTATATTATCCCTGCTGTTGGGGATGTGTAAAGGTCTCTAAAGAAGCCACAAGACCTTCCCCTTGAAGCCTTATAATGGCGGTCTTTTGGATGCCTCAGTTTTCGGTTGTTGTCACCTCAAGTCCTCTAATAAATGTTGGTCATTTTAGAGCCCTCTGTAAACTTTAAATATTTGTGACTGCGGCAAGACTGAAATCAATCGGAATCTGCTGGAGTTATAGACATTTTTTTGGAAACTTTGTTTGCTAGACTTGTATTGTGTTGAGTACCAACTGGTTAAGCTAGATTATTTTTTGGCTCTGTTTTTTCAGTTAAACTTCCACTGTGGAACTCTTATGGCTCCTAATGGACGTGAGCAGTTGTTATTTCTTTTACATTCCCTTCATAGACTAACAAGCTCTTAGCTCTACGGAACTAGTCTTTGGCGCGAAAGATAAAACTTTGTTATATTCAAAACAAAGTTCAGAAAGCAGGCTGCTAAGAAAGGGAGTTCCTAATTTACAAGCTGTCAACTATATATTCTACGACATCAATTGACTTTGCAGCGTACAAATCGCAATGAATCTTATGAAATCAGTTATGATTGACTTTGTACGTCTACAAACGTTCCAATTAGTACAAGGCTTTCTTTTACGGAACCCTTGGAGTATTTTAGTGGCAAGGAGTGCCGAGGTGAAAATGCTATTAAGGTGGAATGTGGCGGTTTTTGAAGTAAAACTTTTTTAGGCACGCTTGACTTGGGGGGTAAGCTGGTGAATGCGTCACGAAAGCGTTACGGAAATTGCGAACGGGAGTTGAGAGGGAGATATAAGTTAGTGAAGATGGAAAGAGAGAGAGTTACGTTTCGTTTCGTATATTACTGTAGGGGTAAGAGAGAGCACATTTTCTTTCTCTCTTCCTCTCATAGCCAGTGCAAGAAATATATAATATTATCTCAGTCAGTATTTCGTTTGCGAGTACATACAATATAGATGGAGCTAAAGAAGTTTTACTTCAGTCGTGTGGTCTAAAGCACACTCGTTTTTTTTTCTCCACGGGTTGTGTTTTGTTTTACACTAAATCAACATTTTTTGTCGCAGAACTGTCACCGTCCATGGAAAAGGCTCAAAATAGAGCAGATAACCATTTACGCACTTTACTTTTGAACCACTGCTAACCCTTTGTCAATGTTCAACTGTAGTTTTTTTAGCTTGTTGGAACTCTACCTCTATCCTCCGTAGGCGCAGTCGCTCAATGGTTAGTGCGCTGGACTGCTGACCGAGGAGTCTCAAGGTCGATAGCTGAAAAATCACTAGCATTTTAATGGTAATGCAAATGGAAATAGAATGACAACTCAATATAGGAGGCAAAGGGTGTGAGCAACGTTCAAAAAACCCTACACTGGAAAGTCCTGAAACTGAAATAAGTCAGTTAAATAAACCGATTTCTAGATCCCAGCAATGGCGTTCGAAAAAAATATTACTTCCACTTTTTTTGGAATAAAAAAGGTGTCAAAGGTGGACGGCCTTTTTATATTCAGACTGACAATTCTTAACCAGGACAAAGCAGTATTGCCATTCTGACCGGATTCGGGTCATATCTGACCGAAATGTCTCCACTCTGATCGGAGAAAATTTTGAAATCCGGTCTAACCGATTTTTAGCCGAAACGAAAAATTCTTTAACCGGAAAAACCTTTTTTAAACTGGAAAATAATATTGTTCTATGACTGGACATAAAGGACAGATTTCTATAATTTGAATGATACTTGGCCATACTTAACGAACGCACTCACTATTTCATACAGAAATCAATTTATTGTGAATAATCTTAGAATACAGCCAGCGGCTCCTCGCGGCAGTCTCATTTGAATGCTACCCCCAACTGTGACTGGGTGTGTGTATTCAAACAAGACGAAAGTGAAGACGATTTAGCATATTTTGCAATTTCGGTGGTGGTTTTACCAATTTTAAACGCCGAAGTGGAATGGACCTTTTTCTGCAAAAACGCTGTATTGCACAGATTTTCAATGAATTGTTTGTTTTTTTGTTTTATTAGATTTAAGATTAGTTTCGAAAAATAAAGAAACTACATACATATACAGTGGACGTCCGTTATAACAAATATCCGATATAGCGAATTTTAGATATAAAGAAAGCTTTTTAGATTTACATTAGTATCTCTATATAACGAATGGTGCCAACGATTTGCTATCTGATATAACGAACGTAGAAATAAATTGGATTAAAAACTATTTAAGTACTTAAATGGCAGGACCATCATCTATTCAATTTAACTTTAAATAAAAACGGCAAATAAACATTTATTTTTAATGACTTATTTTTTTTTTTTAAGTATAGAAAATTCGATCGATATAACGAACGCGCTCGATATAATGAATGACATCAAACATTATATCATTCGTTATACTGGACGTCCACTGTAATATAATATCATTTTTGTTTTCTATTTTTAAGCACAGTATGCTGTTCCAGGAAAGCTAAAATTAAGCGCCTCTCCAATGCGTCCCTCCACCACTTCGCTTAATGTTCGCTTAATTTTGACAGTGTGGAGTGTAGTCCGCCAACAATTTTTTTTCTTCGGAGGTAAAAATGGTTTTCTTGGTATTTTTTTTTTATTTTCCTCAAAAACTTCTCGTTAAAATATTACATTTCTAATAGAAATTAAATTAACAACAACGAATTTTTTTGTTTTGAACTCACCATTCTCCATACTGTTATTTTGCTTTCGTTTGAAATACTGATATTTTCCCTGATCTGTCAAAATTTAGCTGTGGAAAAATGTATTTTGCATTAATACGCCTACTTAAATTCTGTAGAGATTTTTCGTTCGGCGGATAACAAATTTAGTTTGAACTGCGTACTGCTCGGCTTAACTGTTTTATCTTTGGAGACATTTTTGTATGGGGGCTTAATTTAAGCGCGAGCAGCATACAAGGCTTTAGTTGAAATATATTACATACTTTTTTCCATTTTTGACCGGACTTCTGGTCAAAAATTCGTATTTTATCTTTTGACCGGATTTTCTGACAGAATTTAAGAAAACAAAAATCGGTCATTCGGTCAGATTTGGCTGGATTTATATTTTTTAGTGGCAACACTGGGAAATAGACTTAAATTAATTCTTTGTCTAACAAGTCGCTTAGTAATTCAAGAAACGGGACGAGGTATGTAGTTTTTGGGCGACAAGTTATTTTCAAATGGCTTTCAGCAAATTTGGGTTAAAAATTTGTATTCTAAATAGTAAACCAAGTTAGTAAAAGCTGAGCAGTACTTTCCTGGATGAATTTCTCTCACTAGACAGGGTCCGGTGCCTTTGAAACCCTTTTTTGCGGAAGTAGCTTCCATCTCAACTCAGTTGATAGATGTACTTTCGGAAAGTTTTGGGAAATAGTAATCCTAAAGTTCGAAACATTTTCTAATAGTTTTAAAGTTAAATCGTAGCTTGCAAGCTGAATAACAGCCTCGGTTTTGGTATCTAAGTGTGCTTGCCTTCTGACCCTGAATAGGTCTGTTGTAGGGTAACCCTGGCTTTCAGACTTCTACCCCAAAATATATACCTGCTCAGAATATTCAATTATCAACCTATGATCCAAACTCTGAGACATTTAAGAGCAGACAAAGCCTTGGTTACAGGGGAAAAAGTGGTTATTAATTTTTATATTTGCAGGAGAACAAAACAAAGCTTTGTGTCAAACTTTTCCTCACTGAAAGTTTTTTTAAAAATTAAACTTTAAACCTATTTGGACAAACACTTCTTGGAGAAAGGTTCAACACACTCGGCTGCAAAATCCACTTTAACTCTCAGCTGGCTGGGAATCATGTTACCATCAGTTTATGATGCTCCATTTGAAAATTGCTGAAAATTCCAAACAAGGAAAAAACCCCCACACTTTGCCGCACATAAATACCAAACTCCTGTCCTCTGACCTACCCAGAACAACCAAGCCACAGCCACCCCATACATGCAATCTAAATAAATTCCGAAACATAAAACACCAACACAAATGAGAAAAAAGGAAAACTTGCAATAAAAACGTTTTTTTAATGAACCCTCGTTAAAAGTACTCCAACAGTTCTACCATTTTTTTTTTTTGCTCTCTTTTGTACTCATCTCATCTCTTCTTGTCTAATAAATTACAGGCTAACTCCACTAAATATGCCCGATTACGCTGAAGTTGCATGTTCAACATTTAAAAATCCCAACTCAACCCCTTCGGCGGGCAACAATGCCGTCACAACGGCCGCCGCCCTCTACGATAGCTGCGGCGCATATGCAACAACGAATTTAGTTGCTAACGCCAAATTGTATCAGAACCGCTATGCGACAGCAGCCAAGCCCAACCACGGCATAGCCCGCTCGACGGATAATATACTCGGCGACTACCGAGCAACTGGCATGTATTCGGCGCCACCGAGCGCACACTACGGACTCGATGCGAGCAATTTCAACGAAACAAATTATCCCATGAGCCAGGACAAAATTACACCATCATCGCAATCACCCCAGTGCCAGTCCATGGGCAAGACTAAGCCGGGCCAGCAGTACAACAGCACCAAGCTTCCACCAGTGGGTGTAGGAAACCTAATTTCCAGGACACCAAAAATGAACATAACGGAGAATAAAATTGATCTCATAAATAACCTAAATCTTACGTCATCATCATCAACGGCAACGCCGCCGTCGACAGCGGCAGCATCATCAACATCATATACCACGGGCATGGTGTGCTCCACCACAACAGCATCCACGACAACAGCAACAACAAATGTGTTCATGCCGAATTTCCTACACTCGACGCCCTCCCCATCGAAGCAACAACACTTACTGCTGAATGGCTACAAGGGTGGCGCTGGCAGTAGTCACCACCAACAGCAGCAGCACTTGCAACAGCAAATGGTCAACACGTTCGCCACCACCGGCAGTCTACTCGGCGGCGGCAATCATCTCCCCCAACCAGCACCCGGCTGCGGCACAATGAAACGCAATCGCAATCCCAAACTTTTCAAGAGCGACAATAACATAAACAGCGGCGGCGGCAGTATGAACAGCTACAGGAACTGCTATTCACCCCTCCTGGGCGGCAGCCGCCCACCGACATCAATAGCGGCAATGCAGCAGCAGCAGCAGCAGCACAGTAACGACGACAGTTATTGCTCAAGCAATTCCAGCAGCAATCATCTCCTCCTGAACGACTACGCCGATCAGTTTGGCAGCAAGCTGCCAGCCAAGCAGCACTTGTACGTCAAGGCCAAGGACGGCACATGGTCGGCGGTCAGCAGCGACGCATATCAGTACAAGGCGGCCAGCCCCAGCCACAGCACCACCAACAGCTGCGAGAGCAACGCACTGGCAGCGGACGCTGCCGACGAGAGCAGCCGACTAGTGAGTAGTAGCAAATCCAATATAAATAGTATTAATTGTAGTTCCGGATCGCAAAAGTATCTGAGTAGTTTCGGCAAGAGTGATAATGTGTAAATAGGACGACTAACTTCATTTAGACACAGGCGTACGGCACGCCTAAGCATAAACCTAATCACTCGATGCACTGAGGAGCGTGCAAGAATCGCTTTGTTCAAATAGAGAGGCTGTAAGTTAAGATTTAGAGACTAAGTGTGTAAGTGGGGGTGAAATGCGGAAAAGGGGGCTTTGGAGGCGCAACCGGAATGCGACGTCACAGCAGAGGCCGGCGAATCACTACTGACGTGATGTAAATACTTGGAGGCGCCAGATAGGTGATACTGACTTCTCACTGAAAGTGTGTCTGTGGGGGTCTCAGTGACGGCAAGGGCGGGTGAAGTGCTGTTTGCTGTGACAGCGCGTTCTAGTTTGGCCTTCAAAGCAAAGTAGGCAATGCTGAATCATAGATCAATGCGTGTTTTAGTTTGGCGGAATATAAAGGGTCGGTTTCTTTTTAAATCGTAGGTCATTTTGACACCAACAGCTGTTTCCAGCCGTCTTGGCGATGTGAATTGGCCGCCTCGGAGCTGCGATTTGACCCCTTTGGACTTTTTAACTTTCTCCATTACATAGTAAGAGAATATCTTTCGTACAAAATTTCGAACTCGAGATGTTTGTCAATTCTGACATTACGATGATAGGCGAACTCAAAAAAAGTGGGTCGCAAAAGTCTGTCCGTCTGTCTGTCCGTCTGTCTGTCTGTCTGTCTGTCGGTCTGTATGTATGTCCCGAGGCCTACAGCTCAAGCGGCTGAACGGATTTCGTTCAAACTTCGGATTTAAAGTTTAAGGGCTTACAGTTCGGGGTCGTTTTTTTTTTGCATGGTTACCTCAATATTAATGGTACTTCCCATACAACATTTTCATACCAGTTTGATTTGTTCGAAAACGGCTCTAACGATTTCAACAAAAATTGATATTTAAGCTTAAGTAGGTGAGGTAAACATAACTGCATACTCAGTTTTCTGTAAAAAAATCGAGTAACGGCGCTTTTGAAATTTGGACATATCTCGCAAACGGTCCATACGATTGTAACAAAAATTCATTTTTAAGGTAATATGGTCATTTATTACTTAATGAACAGCTCTGTTTTTCTCTGTATTATCGTAAAATGGATTTTTGAAAAAAATCATTTTTGAAAAATGTTGTTTCCTTTAGTTTACTAGAAAACGGCAATAGCGATTTTGACCAAATTGCAAATTTAGAGTAAATTTGATGTTTCCAAAATTATTGCGTCCTTAAATTCGAATTCGAATCACTCGAAACGCTCACTTTAAAAACTGCTCATATCTCGAAAACCCCATTTTCGATTTCGATAAATCTTTAAAAACCAAGTAATGCTTACATCCCGAACAATAACTTGTACTCGGTTATCAGCTAAATAGTTAAGCAAAAGTGTTTTTCAAAGTTGGCAATATTTGGTACTGTTTTGTCTGCCAAATTTTACAAAACCGCTCTAACGATATTTGATCAAAATACATATTAAAGATAATGTAAGTATTCTTAATAAGATCCTGTACTTAGTTTTTACCAAAAATTTCTAATATTGAAATATTTCTCAAAAATGAGTACCCAAATTTCGATCTGTGTTCACATTTCTACGGTATGTTTTTGAAATAATTGCAATGGCCCACTTGCAATGAAAGTAAAATAAAAGCTACGCAAAACTTATTTTTAGCTAATATTGAATAGGCACCCTAAAAATAAATCCAACAATTTGAAATTAATACAATCAGGCAATTCCCAATTCATTTGAACCGAAAATGTTGATGAACGAGAAAGTTACGTTCGACTCAGCGTGCACTTTATTTATTTTTTTTACTTGGAAAAAATTTAATTTTGTTCATTTTATTGTATTTTTACACTTAACACTTAACCCAAATGCTCTTTAAAAGGTCCTTTTAATTTAACTCTAGCAAAATCTGTACGTAGATCCAGAGCCAGTCCAAGTTAGAGGTGTGGATATCATCGATCAATGCTTCTTACAACTTTTATCTACTCGTGACCACCGAAGAGCATATCGTTCTTAAGCATCTTTAGGCTGTAGTACAGTGTAATGCAATAGACTGCTCTACGACCTCCGAACGAGGTTCGAAACTATTTTTTGCATATGGCACACTCTGCGTCTGCCTTTTGGAATAGAAGGACCGTCACAGTCTACGTATCAATTTCGTTGGACGGTATATTCTTAAAAGTCGCTGTCCCATTACGAGACAAGCTAAGACTCTGTAAGGGATTTTTTTATTCTGTGCAACATTTCGGTTTTGCTACGACTTAGCTTATGAATCTCTCACCCTGCCTATCTGTCCCTTTAATTTGGTCGAGATTACCACCCTCCCATATCCTGATTTTTAAGTTTATCTTACCCAAAGCTCAAGTAAGTGGGATAATCTTTTTCCTGTCAGACAATCCGGTCGTTCATAACCTTCAAAGCTTCCCCCTTAGGCGTGTCACGAAATCGCTCGGTCCAGTGATTTACCAAATCGAATTGAGGCAGGTACCTTCTACCAAACGAATGAGAATGATTTACGTGCGTCTTAATTTGTTCCCCTCGAGGTCGATTCTATTTAACACGAAGCACTTTCAGACTTATACACAACAAATGGAACAGCAGAGATAGTTTTTTTTTCCCACGAAAACCCTCAAAGACCAAAACCCTTTGGAGCGGAATTCACAACTCGGACTGATAAAAAGAAGGACAATATCACCGTAAATATTCCGCTGTTCAGTGACTGTCTTTTAAGGGCTCGCCACCTGTAAGCTACTTAATGTTAAGGCCAGCACATTGAAGCGCTTGGCTAGTTTAAGAGTCTTCGGTGAAAAATCGAGCGCACCCCTTTTTGGTTTCTGTTAGACCTCCAAGGCAGTTCTGAACACAGGTTAAGACAATAATATTTTCGGAGTCATCTCATCTGTATATGCATATCGTTGAGAAATGGGTCGGACGGTATAACGCTGGCCGTCCCAACAAGACTTCAAATCGAGTAAAAGTAGGAACCAACTCTCTTAAATCTTGAAGCGGAAGTGCTATTATTAGCAAATATCAAAAGGAACTCACCACAGCATCTGAAGCTGATTAATTCATCCCAGACAGCAGATCCGCTAAGCAACCGAAGCAGGCCATTTTTGAAATATGTCGAAAGGAGCTGTTCGATTGACAGTTAATTTTTCTAGCGTATCCAGTCCGAATATTGTGTCAAATTGTGATACACAAATGTCTTCAAAAAATTAAAAGTCAAGTCAGCTAGTGAAAACTTTTGCTTGAATTTTTGGGTGTAATGTCAATCTTAAGGTTTGGGTATGCTTTAAACCTGAAGACTGACATCACACCAGAAACCAAGCAAAAAGTTACACTAGCCAATTGATTTTTTAAAGTTCTTAGCCACCTCAAAGTTCTAGCTCGTGACCATTGCTTTATATTGTTCGATTTGTCTATGTTCTACTTCTCGTCTTGATGAAAGCAACTATGCACTTGGTTTTGCAAATCAAACTCCTTTTCCGCTTCAGTCTTTGATGTGAAAACGATTCTCACCAACCGCCTGAAGGTCGTTTGGAAGGCGTTTGCTAAGCCGTGATTTATGGTAGCCAGGACACAACATTTTTTTAAGAATCTCGACAGGTGATTGTTTCACTTTCATGAAAACAAGCTTCCCCTCTGGACTTTTTGGGTAAATCTTTTTGGGTAAAGCAGGGTTGAACCAACTTTCTGATGGTTGTACTTGGGGCTACTAGGCTTGACAAGAGTTCTAGTATATGCAACAAGAGGACGCTATTTTAAATAGCGAATTAAAAAATTTGTATTTGGTTGATTATATTCGTAAAATTTTGAGTCTTCAATCTTGATGGACCTGCTTTTAGTAATCTTTACAAAATCCGCATCAATCAGTTGACATTCTGTAAGGCGAAACGTTCAAACGTTATCGTGTTTTACTCCTGCAACTTAGAGCAAATAATTCGTGCGCCTTACAAAATCTGACCCCAGAGCTCCATCGTCTTGACAATGAAACTAGGGCACATGTTTAACCGGCTTAGCCGTGACTTTAGGAAAGTATTTCCTTAACTGAAACGACAAGTTCCAGATGTTGAAGTTCAACTTGTTGTTTGTAAAACGGTGACATGTCATACTTTTGATTGCCCTATAGTCCAACTTGACTTAAAGGTAGCTCACATTTTTAAAGCAGCCTCTAAATTTTTGTTGCCTTGTTCCATAGATGAGTCGACTTTGCCTGTTGTAACTGACGACATGGAAAAATATACTTCGGTATTGAACCCTACTTCTTCTGCCCTACAAAGTAATTGTCAGTAAGTCTGATTTTGTCAGTTCTACAAAGTTCAATGTGAGTATAAATAGTAAGTACATATTGTTTTTTTATGAACTACTAATCGCTGATTTTCCGATCCCGTTTTCACTACAAAGTACCGCATCCATCATCAAATACCCAGACTTGAACATCGATTGGCGAAAATATTGTATCACAAAATCAAAAGTCGTTTACCAATAAAAAGGACGAAGCAATTGGCAGCCCCATTTCCAAACTCCAATGTAATTCTCTTTCTGTGCTTGGCGGTAGTATTGATTGCTTGAAGCACCACCACCATCGCTCCATTAGGTTTCAGATGTCTTTCGCTTTGAAAAACATACCAAGGAGATACTCGAGTTTTTATTACATCCTTTTCTCAACTGTCAGTATTGTGGATGAAATTAGAGCAACAAAAAAAATTGATTTGAACGCTTTTCCTTTTGCTCAACTGATAAGATGGTTATTAAGCTATAAAATTAAACGCCTAGCAGGAAGAGCAATTCACGTGAGTTGGAAAATGAACTCGAAAACGCTTTTAAATTTTACAAAGGACGTTTCAGAAATTGCGTGTCACTTTATGGGTCACCTGAGTGTGGGTATTTGTCGCATAGAAAAAGATGAAACTGAATGCAGCAACTTTTAGAGAAGAGGAGGGCTTTAACAGAAGTTTGTTGAAATAGATTCACAACAGGAAATTCTACAGCTTGGTTAACAACATGCGAATGCCTCATGACCGCAGTAAAGGCTAAAGTTGGGCGAACTGAAAAAGGACACAGTACTAAAAAAGTAGCACAAAATTGCTGTCGATTTTGCTGTGCTTATGTGACTCGTCTGATTGAAAACAATGGATGACTTATCCCGTTTTTTGACTGCTAAAATCTCCGTCTTTGTGTAGAGTTAAGGGGGTTATATTCTAATCTAAAAATGAAGCTCATAATTCTAAAAGCAAATAGGTTCGGCAACTGATGGAAATATTCAGCAACAAAGCAGATAGTTTCAATGCGCCGTACAAACAACAAATTTTAGTCCCGAACAATTGCGAAATTTGTATAAAAACTATACCCACTGTGATCTACCAAAATTTAGAGTCGAAAATAGAAATGTTTGAGTTTTATTTTTATTTTCAAAACACTCTCTAGGGTGTTGGAAACGTCAGCTTTGTCGTAGCGCGCTGTCAGCTCTAATTCCATCAGAATTTATTGAACTGTTCCACCAGCTGCTTTTTCCCGTTTGTGATCCTTTATAAAATGCTGCGTATTTTTCTGCCCACCCCACTTATCCATGTGATTCCAATTCCATTCGCCCCACTTGTCTAAATGGGCAATAAAAGAATCAATTTAATTCGATTACGGCGAAATTGCTGGACATAATTTCGCCTGCCCCCGCTGTCGTATAACAACATCCCTGAAAGTACCCAGCGTCCAGATGATAAAAGGTCAGAAAACAAACACTTTAAGCGCACGCAAGCACTAGCCAGCTACCCCAACACTTTGTGCTCAGGTACTACAAAGCTTCGCCAGTCTACAACACAGCAGATCCTTAAATCCCCAACAGAACGGAATTCATCTGAATCAGCATAGTTATCCTTTTGTTTTTTTTTTGTTCAGTCTCCTTTGCTATTCTCCTGCCTCCCCCTTATCGTTGGAAAGTGTCCCGGTCCCGGCTCTTCTGGTCGTTGGCCCAGAGTCCTAGATAGCCGTGCCAGAGGAGGAAGGACATTGCGTCAGCAGTATCCAACCCTTATTCCATTCTGCAAGGGGTCACTTTTAAGTATGGTGCATGTACAGTTCTGTGATCGTAAAACCCCGTTTTACGACCTTCCTTAAGTATATGCTCCTGCAAACGTACATAATATACATGGACGGTGTTCGTGTAATTCTTGGACTCCAGCCACTTGAGCGAAATATTAAAGAGAGCCGAGACACACTCTGTGATATCTGCTGCTGACCATCTACGTTGTCGTTTTATGATTCAAAACGAAAACATTCATCTACATCTGTATTCCTTCCAAATATCCCATAATCCTTTGGTAATCTAAGAAAACCTGATTTGTATTCCCATCTAAATTGAGGGGGACCCGGCAGACACTCGTTCTGCTTGTGCATTGGTTTATGATTCATTGATATGTGTGGCGATTTAAGATTTCTGATTGGACGATTTATAGCTGAATGCTATAAAAAGAATACACATTTTCATTTGTACAGCAAGGATACAACAAACAGCACTTTATAAATATTTAAACGCATGTAGCCCACAGGAGTCAAAACAATAGGAAAAGTCTATAGAAACAAAGCAATTATTTAGAGTAAGGACGAGTGTATCTTTTATTCAACAAAAAATAAATAAATCTAAGCAAATTCACTCAACCAAAATGGTGAATTGTGATTTGTAATATTTTAAACAAGAAAATAAATACTACTGTAATATAGAAGCTCTAGAGTAAGCAACAAAAAATAGATATATCTTAAGCGCTACACTAAAATAGATAAAAAATAAAAATAAAATCTAAAAACTAAAAACTAAAAATCCCGACGAATTATTATATATTTATTAAAATAAACTAATTTTCCAACAACTGTGCCGATTAATTTGTTTACAAAAAATCTCAACACCTATTCTGTAACTATGAACACAAATAGTGGATAAATTAAAACAGAAAAACTTTGTACACATTTGTAAATTTTTATTATTTATTTTAAAATAAACATGAAAAAAAAAACGAAAAATAAAAAACTGAATAAAAATGTTCTTTAAGTTTAACCTTACCGTCCAAAGCATATCGAAATAAAAACATCACGAAATTTAAATTGCCAGGAGTTTATTAATTTGGCGCACGGGAGTATGCTTTGATTTTTCAACGAGTATTCGAATAGTGGACTGTGGCAACGCAAGTGAGTATCTGTCTTGTTTTTAACTTGTCCCATAGCCAAAATTTAGAACCTACCTGTAGCCTTTTAAAAATTCTAGGGGTCTACAAAAAAAATTATCATTTTTAACCTCCACACTAAATATTTTGTAGGTCACAATATGCAATTTGGTATTACTATACACTATAAAGGATTTTTAGTACCGCGGAATGAGTCTAAGGTTGATATGTGGCTTCGGTTTGGAAGAAAAGATCCAAATAATATCAACTTTTAAGAGCTAAAAATGGTCGTGTAAATTTTTGCCATTCACGGCTTTAAAATTCCGCCTTCGTTTCGTTTATTTCGGAGTAACAATAATTAAAAAAAAGGCAGTTTAAAAAAAGGAAAAAAACCCAACTGACTAAAAAGATGTGAACAAGACACATTCAAGTTTACCTAACTAATTGACAACCGGAGGCTTCCTACACAGCCTGTTTGGCATAGCACATAATTATGTCTTTAAATGTTCCTATCATTTTAATTCAACATGTAAACATATACAATTGTTAGTAACTCAATAACCTTTTAACACAAATGTCAAAAAAACATAGAATGTCAAATTTGACATAAACATGAGACATAACCAAGAAATACTTACTTCAGGTAAAGCCTTCAATAAAGCAACACTTTTTTTGTAACGTAAATCGGATTTCCTTTCTTTTATTAGAAGCACAGTAGAAATCGGTTATAACGATATCGAAGGGACCTTAGAATTTCATCGTTATAACCGATTCATCGTTATATCCGGTACAATGAAAGTAAAATTAAAAAAAGAAAACTTTATTAAAAAAATCGCTTCAAATGCTCAAGAAAATTGTTGAGGAAAGAAATCACTAATTTGTGCTTGTTTTGTACATTTAGTTGAGTCAAATATTTTTTCGAAGAGAGTTGTCCAATGTTTGATTTGATTTCGAAGCCGCCCATACAGGATTCAGGTCCGTAAAGCGGTTTAGTGTTGCCACTGCAGTAAGTGATTCGTTTACAAATGGAACGTGTATTTTTTCGGTGTCCTCATCTTCAGTGGAATTATCGCCATCGTCGTCATCAGCATTATTCAATTGAATATCTGACACAATAGCTGTTTTCAGATCACGTAAATAAAACAGAACGGATCATTGAAAAGTTTAATTTTGGAATTGTGGCAACAGTTGCTTTCAAAAGCAAAACAGATAATACAGGGTATGTCAAACTTCGTATTGCCACCAGCCATCTTGCAAATATTCTTCTCAACGTGACGTCACACAAGGCACATGTCATTTCACTGGCAAAGTCGGGGGTGTTACCATATTTGAATCAAATTTGC
Source organism: Cheilosia variabilis (assembly GCA_951230905.1). Taxonomy (NCBI): domain Eukaryota; kingdom Metazoa; phylum Arthropoda; class Insecta; order Diptera; family Syrphidae; genus Cheilosia; species Cheilosia variabilis. The sequence continues at coordinate 21,349,431 of OX579680.1, read as the reverse complement.
ATAATTTTTCTTCTCAAATATATTTTTTGTGAAACAAATTTAGTATTTTATGTTCAAATATGCAACACATAAACAATATTTTGCTGCTGCCGCTTGAGTTTATCTTGGCATATTAAGGTGTGTCCAGACCACCGAAACATTTCAGAAATGTTTATGAAATGTTTCTGAAGCAAATCGGACAGATTTTATAAACATTTATAAAAGATTTCTGAAATTAATTTACTAACCCCCGTATTAATAAACACTGCGTTAAAGTTATCAACTCGTTACTCAGCAGTTACGTCAAATTTGTGTATGCTATCTGACGTCTACTAGCTAACTTACATTTTGCATATTTGTTTATTAATACGGGGGTAAAGGTTTATGAAATGTTTCAACTTTATCCTGTTTTGGACTAGAAAATTCAAAGCTTTTCTGGGCATTTTTATTTTATTCAAAAAGAAATTATAATCGAAAAACAGGAAAAACAGCAAGATCATGATTCGTGATCTCGATGAGAAGCAGGATCATGTGCTGTTGTTGTAAATGCATGTAAATCGATGATCTATATGGATCATAGCTGATAATAAAAAACAGCTAATATTAACACTTAATGAACTCTTCAGAGATATGGAAATCGAACAGGGCATGCCATGAAATTACATGCACAGACCAGCCACTGCAGTGGCTACAGCAAAATTTAACAATTGTCTATATATATTTAGAAGCAGAATGAAAATAACAGAACAGGTTTTTTACCATCGCTATAAATAGTTTTTAGACTTAAATATGGTAAATTTTCATCGCTATAACCGATTTCATCGTTATATCCGGCATCGTTATAACCGATTGCAAATTGCCTTGAGTTAAACGGAGCTTTGCCGGGACTTTGAAAATATATTGTTATATCCAGATATCAGGTATTGTTCTAAAAGGTTTCTACTGTACTTAGTTTTCCTTTGTTCGGATATTATATACATATCAAAAGCAGTGACGTTTATTCAAAGGTGCGCAGGTGTTCTCTGCACACCCTAACCAAATCCATTATTATAATGCACTGAACTTAAGTTCATTATGAAACTCATTTCTGTTTCTTTGCAATAAATTATGTATTAACTAACCAGTTTTTGTAAATTAATAGTTCAAATCAACATGCTGAAATAATTGCATCGAAACAAAATCCAAATCTCCCTGTATCAATAATTCCAATTCACAGTCAAAGTGACTTGGTTGTAATGAAACTCACCCATCGGGGTGTTCATCTCGCTTTAGAGCACCGTGGACAGGCAAAATAACATACAGAAAAAATTACAAAATAAAAAATAAAAAACCCTTTTCCCTCATAAATCTACCTGGCTTGGTGTTCTCCTACATCAAGCGCACCTCTTTGCAGTTCGTTTCGCACTTCTTGTGTTTCATTTTCGTTTTCGTTCCACCATGGCAAACATAGAGTTTTTGTGCTTGTGCCGCGTGCCTACTGCCTGCCTACTGTGCGCAGGAACAAGAACAAGCACAACGCAAGATTATGCAAGATACAACATACAACTACAACTTACAACAGCCAGAGTCCCAGTCCCATTCAAATCCTACTGATTCGTTCTCCTGTGGTGCGCTATTTTTTGCAGAACCTTGAAGAAGCACAAGCTGGAATTTTATACAATTATTCATTCCCATTCTGGTCTTTTTAGTGTAAAAAAAATATGGAATAGATTATAGTCGGTTGCACCGTGACCACAACTGACAAAAAATATGAGTATTCAAATATTTGAAATTGCAGCTGCATTTTCACAGCTGTTCGGCTGATAAATTGGAAATATGTATGTTATTTTGTATGTTAGTCCAACACTACTTTCTCCAAATTTTAGTATGAATTCAAGCTTTGGTTGCGTGGTTGCCATTCTATAAGAAAAGTCTTCTGCTGACCTTGTCTGCTTTTTTCTCACATTATCTGATTATTTTAGAGTTGCTGTAGATAAGCACATTGTTTCCCAATAGAAGAAGTAAAAAACAAAAAATAAATCTACCTATAAAAAAACTTAGTAATGGGATCGTTGTCTATAACGTCCTCGTAGGGTCCTGGAATAAAACAAAAAATACATTATCTTACCACTGTAGAAAATATAGCGAACACCCTACTGAAAGCACCACAGCACGTCACTGATCAAAAGTATACTAATTCGGAAATTATTTAAGACAAAAAGGACCTATGGATACTTAAACACAGCCAAACAATATATGCGTAGCCTCCGACTGCCAAAGAGTTACGTAAAGTTGAATGCGTTTTCATCCTATCTTTTTAATTTATTTTTACAGTCAGCGGGGTATTTTGGTTTCTTTAAATTATTTTTTTTTGTATCTTCTGGACTATGAAACTCCGGGGAAGAATACAAATCTAATGACACATCACTTTTTAAAATCGGTCAAGCCGTTTAGGCTATAGGAGGTCACGTAGAGACAGACATAAATACGCGCGGGTGAAAATAAAAATATGAAATAACTTTAGATTACATAACCAAACAAATTTTTAAAGTACATATATACGATTTAGGGCGCTCAGGGATGGTGAAGTTCACCTAAAAGTGCATTTAGTAAAATAGTGCACATACATTTGATGGAGGTTGGAAATCAAAAAGCAAAGAGTTGTTTGCAGATAGATGGCGCTGACAAACAAATGCTTCAAAAAGTGGGTCGAATATTTGAGCTTCAGGATTCATTTCATGAAATTCTTTAGTGGTTACAATATACTCGAATCAATTCATCATTCAACCTCACTCAAATAAATCTGTAAATATTTTGTTCGAAAAACGAAATTGATCCCGGTTTTCACAGTTTTTCATGCAAAATGTGGCGATTAAAAGATAGGTGTGTTATTTGCTGCGTCATTTTCCTTGTCTCTGGCTAGGTCAGTATGAGAGACCGAATGTATTTCCTTCCATTAAGAAATTTCCCGGAGTGAATTTTGTATGAATAAATATTAGGCCTGTTTTCTTGTTCACTTATCTCGGGAAGACACAGCAAAATTGACATTAATTCTGATTTACCATTATAATACTTCTCTCCCACTGAAGGGTGAATGGCGGTGAAAGCAGTGAACTGGAAATTTAAAGAATGCAGCACTAGAAAAGGTTCCAACATCAACTGCTGCTGTCGAGTTAGGTACATGAAAAATGAATATACCTGGTTTGAGTCTCGGAAGTGTCAAATAGAGTCTAGTTGTTGTGATTGCGTGCTGGAGATTCTACTTAACTTTGCTTTGCTAAGATTGGTGATCAAGAAAACACGCCCAATGGTACTAATTGGGTTTTTATTTCAAGAAATGTGAGACTGACAAAATGTGGAGAGTGCAGGTCATAGGTAATATCATCTTGCGAGTAAAATAAAGACTTTTTTAAAAAAGCGGAGTATCGGCGGAATATACACGTACACGCACAGGAGATGACACTCAACTTTGTCAATTAAATTCCCCAGGCAGCACCTCTAACTAGCAGGGTGGCTGATGAAAGACAAACAGCCTTCCGCAAAGGCGCGTTTTAAAATATGATGATTGATGAACACCAACTGACCATCGGAGAGCAGTGGAGATTCTATGGCAATATAAACTACACATAATAGACCGTCTGATGAAAGTAAAGGAGACTCGTATTTCCAAGCTAAACGCGTCTCTATAGCAGGGGTGTCAAACTTCAATTTCTTATGTCCCAATTTTTGTCACAATCATGACAGCGGGCCATTTTAAAAATGAAATAGAAATGTTATAATTTTTATTAGTAAAAAGTATATAAAACTCTATTTTTTTAAGAAAAAAGTTGTTTATTATTTTAAGTAGAAATGTAAAAAACCGAAATATTAATTTGAGGATTCAGAAACTCGACTTATTTTGCGCGTCATTATCTCCTCCATGTTTGGTTTCAATGACGTTGCACTGTTTTTTTTTTTGAATAGACTGAAGATGTTCATCTGTAAGTCTTGGTCGGTATTTCGAGTTCGCCAAGGCGTAGAAATTCTACCATTGTAGTAACCTGGCTTATGCAAAACATTTTCGAAAGCAAATTACATCTGTATACAATCTTCACAATAAAAAAAAATCAAGGGAATATGTTGTGTTTAAGGCAGTGAAAGTGGTTCTTAAATATTTGCCTTCGCCTTTTTATTTTTAAGATTAATCCTCATTGTTGACAACGTCTACTCATATACACATCGATGCTTTCAAACATGCATAAAATGCGGGCAGCATGGTTCCTTAAGTTAGGATATCTATTTTGATTTTTGAAGTAGTTTGTATAAAATGTCAACGTGTCAACTTTATTGACTTTCCCATTTGGCCATTCGGTGGTCACTCGTGTCTTTCGTGAGAGTGCGCTGCGACTAACCGAATACTAGAGTGAAGTTTTTGTTCTCGCAGCTGCGACTCCCACAACTTTTATTTCATTTCAAAACCTTGAACACTTGGTTAGAGTTGCATTACATTTTTGTGCGTGTACTGTACGTGATACTAAAATATTATTGAATTGATGTCGTGGGCTTCAGGGTAATGTCTTGCTTTGACATGCCTGCTCTAGAGTGTCCTCAAACTTGCACTTACAGATGTCCGTAGATGGAAAATGTTCCTCATGACTACTGAAATATTAGCTTCTCAGTGAAACAGTTAAACACTTTTTCAGGTACCGTGAACACAATTGCCGATGGGACACAAGTAACAGGTACAGTAAGCAAAGAGCCAACGAGCTCCGCATCCGGTTAAGTTGCGACAATATTTGCTGTTTGGATTATTTGGATTAAGCGAAAATTTCTCGTTCATTGCAAGTGCGTTTTAAGTTTAGAAATTCAGAATTGTGACCCCCACTTTTCGAGTTACTTCAGAATAGTTACGTCTAACGACTAGTGGTGTAGTAATGACACTTTAGGGCAAAACGTTAGCGCTAGATCTTATTGAATGTTGGACGGATGCTCTTTAAGGAGATTCCAAGAGTTAATTACGACTCTGCTCCTACTGGGTATCACAAGGCTGTCCGAAAAACAAGTTAAAATAAATCAATCAATCAAATCTTTCAGTGAAAGCAAACGACTTCTTGGAACTTAACAGGAGCCTATAATTCGTTGCCTACCGCGAGGCTGCCTCTTAGATCATTTGCAAAGATGCAGTGTGATTTATAAGCGTCGCCGGAATGCCTCGGTACGATGGTCGCTTGTTGCTGTTTTGTGATGTATGCTGGTCAACGGGGCGGCCGATGACCATTCATCGAGGTGGCTTGCGATATAAAGGGTGTTTTTTTAGAGGTATACAACTTTAAGCTGGCAACACTATTTTAACTGACGGCCATTTTGTCAGCTGTCAAGTGATTTATTTTTAGTTTGGTTTGGCATTTCAACATGAATAGACGGACGCCTGAACAACGCTTCCAAATTGTGAAAATTTATTTTGAAAATCATGGTTCTGTTCGAAATACGTATCCCAATTTTCATAAGCGAATTGTGTTTAGCGATGAAGCTCACTTTTGGTTGAATGGATACGTCAATAAACAAAACTTCCGTATTTGGTGTGGTGATAATCCTCAAGTGTATGTTGGGACTTGGGACACCGTTGCATCCACAAAAACTGACTGTTTGGTGTGCTTTATGGGTTGGTGGAATAATTGGTCCGTACCTCTTTAAAAACGATGTTGGCCAGAACGGTACAATCAATAGTGACCGCTATAGAGCCATGATTACTGACATTTTCGTTCATCAATTGAACAACCATGATGTGCAGGAGCTGTGCTTTCAACCAGACGGCGCAACATGTCACAAGCTCGTGCCACAATTGATTTATTGAACGTTTGGTAGCCGCATAGTTTCACGTTGCGGACCCGTGAATTGGCCTCCAAAATCGTGCGATTTAACGCCGCTTGACTATTTTCTGTGGGGATATGTGAAGTCGCTAGTCTACGCCGATAAGCCCGAAACGATTGACCACTTGGAGGACAACATTCGTCGCGCTATTGCCGATATACGGCCACAAATGTTGGAAAAAGTCATCCAAGTCATATGCCAAAAATCATATTTAAATTATAATGCCAGAAGACTATCTTTCGAATAAAGTAAATTTTATGTCAATTTAAAAAAATCATCTTTGTTTTATTTCATTTCAAGATTATATATACCTACCTCTAAAAAAACACCCCTTACATTATACCTGGTTTTGCTATAATCTCTTCGACTGTGGCAATGTGGCATTTAAAAAGTTCAACCGGAGTTGACTTATATGCAGAAGGTTTGCATTCTGCCCTTCTCTAAAAGGCCGAAAGGAATATCCTTCAAATATTTCTCAAATCAGCCGATAAATCCTTCCAACACATCCATTAGGTCCTTTCACAGAAAATAGCTCCGAATCAAACTAGCACCGCCCGCTGCACTTGTCACATTCCAACCACAACAAACCATTCAGAAGTCCTCCCTAATATAAACAGGCAACGACTACGTATATAATCGTCCATAACATCCACCTACACCCCCCGTTTCCTAAAGTTAAACCAAGCGGTGGCGTCCAATTAAGCAAACACTGAAACAGCCGAAACAGAGTAGCCCCACCAACCCCGCCCACAAGCGCTTAAGTAACATATTAAACGTCAAACATCGCACTACCTTACCAATAGAGCTACCCTATGCCTTCCCCGGCTCAAACTCATTTACCATCTCTAAGAAGCGAGAAAATAAATTACCGAAGGGTGAAGGGATAAGTGTATCACATTAACATAAAATTCTGTTTTGTCTCTGCGGGAAAATTTAGCCCCCACTCCGGCCCTCGTATAGCCGGGCTCTTAAATGATTTCTCAAATATGCCACTTCCACTTAATGTCACTCATTCGCCGCCACCACCGCCACCACCGCCACTGCCTCCTGTTTCGTGTCCTCGTCCACTCACCCCCAAACCACCATCACGGACCGAGCTGAGTGGCGGAGTACGAGCGACTTAGGTTAATGCACAGCTTGGCAGGAATATGAACGCGGCAAGCGGTCTCTGCGGAGCAAACAGATTGTGTCATCTCCTGCATAACAAAGTTAAAGTATTTAGTCGCAAAATTTAGAGATTCACCGAGCCAGGATAATATGAACGCAGCAGAAGGAGGACATGTGGGAATTAAAATTCAACCCCATTCCAGCCCGTTCCTGGTGTCTGCACTGTCGTCCTCGATCCTTCTTCTGTTGTGTCGGTGGCTTTTTATATTTCTGACACTTTTGTTTATGGCTGACCCTTGGCAAAGGATGTGTACACACGCGCGGATGGGGTCAGGACGAAACGAAACGATGAAAGTCAACTAGTCGTTTAAATGTTGTCGCATGTGTACGTATTGCTGGTGTGTTGCAAGAACGAAATCCAGACAACAACAACCACAAGAAGAAGCAAAACGAACAAAAAAACCGGAACACCAGCAGAAGGGATTTGCAATTTTATGAAACGTTTTATTGCTCTAATTTGTGGTCCGGGTAACTAAAGTGGCATTTTGCCATGCCACTTGGAATTAACTGTGTCCGCACAGTGTCTCTGCCTCTTTCTTGTTCGTCCTTTGCAAAGGCGGTCGTGTTGACGACATTCCAAAGGCGCATTTACGAGGTAATCTTCTGCCTGCAATGTTGGAATTTGTTACATTTCTGGTGCAGCCGATTGGTCCCCCGATAGTTTCCGGTGGTGACGCGACGCGATATTCATATTCGAGAAGAGCTTCTTTTTTTCGCCGACCCACCGTAGTCGGAAATTTTCATATTGAATTGTTTTAGTTGCGAGACGAAGTAGAGGTACGGAATGTTTATGAAATTCGGAAGCACATTTGCATGTAGAGAGGTATAACAAATGCGATGGTGGTGTGGGGAGTGTCTAACCGATGAGGGGTGAAAGACCACATCGTTGAAGGAAGATGAATTATGTCCTGGGTTTAGTCTTTTTTCAAGGAGACGAGTGTTGGCCTTGCTGCGAATTCCAAATGTATCTAATTTATTTAATTTAGTGAAATGTTTGTGGTTAAGGAGGTTTTCATTAAATTACTTTGTTGATGTTTGTCGAATACTCTCTGGGGTATCTAATTAACATAAATGGGGCCATTGTAGCTACCGAAGTAATGAAAAGTTTCAGAGATGTTAGGTTTGGCAACATCAAACACGTTCCGATGAAATGGATAATCGTGTTCGGAGTAAAGGCGCAGTGAATGCCACAGGAATTTTGGATAGGATGGTGGCTTACAAGTTTTTTCCGTGAATTCCACTTTCTGCGCTTTTATAATAAACTTACAAAAGTCTGTGTTGAACATTGATTAGCTTGACTGATGTTGGGCTCTTCTTTGCAGAAAATCGTCTTCTTACGGGGACAGGACGGGGTTCGTCATCAACTTTTAACATATCTAAGTTCAATGGCAATATAACTTGGCAAATACACCGCTCGCCACTTGAATAGGACACCACTTAAGTATGTTTTCAATCTCCCACTGTTTATAAACCAAGAATGCTAGAGACCTAATTTGTATGTTAAACTAACCCGAAGAACTTCGTACCGCCTAAAATGTATTAAATTATTAAAATCCCTTTTGAAAGTTCAACCTCTCTATTGATCGAAAGAAACTCCTTTGGAATTAAATTGAATTCAATCTCAATGCAATGCGACGACTTCATAGATTTCCGGCTTCCGGGTCGGCTTCTTTGTCGTTTTTTCCGCGCTAATGATTGAATCGGTTGGCCCGGTAAGATTTTCTCAATCAACCAAATAAAAAAAAGAAGAATGTGGGCACTCGGCAATCCTCACTTTTGCTATTCGACGAAGCACATCCAGCTACGCGATTTTCCAAAAAAAAAACGATGAGCCTTTGTTTGAAAAATCGCTCGAAGTTTGTCCCGGGAAGTAAAAAAACCGTTCGGATAATTTTTTTTTCACTTCTCTTTTGAAATAGGTGCTATTAAATATCAGTCTGCGATCGTCGGAGTTCATTTTCTCCACCGGCGTTTTTAACATACATTTTAGTCAAAGCGTTGTTTGCATCAAATAATTGTTGCAACTGTCAAGTGATTTTTGTCACTCCTGTTTGCCTTTGTACAGCTTATCATCCCCCGACGAAAAAATCCATACAAAAAAACATTTTTCGATTTTTCCCGTTTCCCGACTTTTCCGGAGGGTTTTCCCAAAATTTTCTTTCGTAAAAACCTTGAGACAAATCGGCCCAGCCGTTCTCAATTGATGAATTATTATACATTTTTCACACCATTTTTATATACAATATAGATTAAAGTTTACTTATTTGTTTTAATTTAACCAAAAGAAAAATATAATGCTAAATCTTTAAAAATGAACAAAAAATATTAACCAGAAAATGGCAAAATGTGGGGTAAGACAAAAAAACTTTTAGAGCCTTCCAATACTCTCTAACACAAACGTTATACAAATTTATGATAATTGGAGAAGTTTTATTTAAAAAAAAAGTAATAGTCTATCGATCCACCATTTTACTCCAAATCTTCAAGCATCCGGTGTGGAAGGGTCGCATGCAAACTGGCCAAATATCGAGCTCCAAGCTAATTCGATGGCTTGGGTAAGTTCGGGTATAATCGAATATTGTTGTCCTTACTCCTAGTCCTATATACTTGACGGGTCAACCTTCCCCAAACATTTACGATGATATTCAAATCCGGTGAATAGGGCGGCCAGCTTAATAGCTCCACAAGAACCCGGGCTGTAGGTATTGGCGCATCATCATGTTGATAAATCCACGGCAGAGGTTGTAAAAGTATGGAAAGGCCTCTTTCAATATGCCATTGTAAGACCACGCATTCATTTTCATTGTGCTTTCAAAATTTTTTATTTAAAAAATAAATAAATAATTGGCGCAACAGAATAGCAGCTGTAGCCATCGGGGCCTTAAAAGTTAAATTATTTTTCGTTTGAGAAAACCACGCGATGCTTCTCCGAAGTTCAGGTCACATGTGTTTTTCGAGTCGGGTTAGAGTGTGGCTTCTTCTTGAATTTAAGTCTTTTTATATGCTTAGCTAGCACGACGCACAGTTGTAAGACTTGCCTTTCCACATTTTTCCCTGATTTTTGCCAAAGAGTCGAGAGAATTTGACGATTTTCTTATATAAGTCGCCTTTCCGCGGCCTTTCATGTTTTTCCCGTATAAAAACTCATTCCTTAAAAATTTGGATATAACGCTTCGGCTCCTTTAGATTTTTGTAGCTATTTCGGCAACAAATAAGCCAGCGGCCTTGTAAGCTTCGATTTGTATTTTTTCCGCCTCGGTTAAGGCTTTTCCACGACCCATTTTTTTTTAAATTAAATGTTCCAAATTAACAAGAAAGTTCAGTCAACGAAAAGTATGACTCCACCATTCCCCATGTCAGTTCTTGAACTTGCTATAGCTAACAAATTTGTTCGCACCGGTGCCACTTAGTCGCAGTGTCAAAGATCCGAAAAGGTGTCACTGAAAATAAAAATATAATGTTAAAGTTGGTAAAACTTGATCGTACTTAATGCACAGAAGCAGTGATGCCAGATCCTGGGTAATTACCCATTTCGGGGGCATTTTGCTTTTCAAAATACGCTAAAAAATCGAAAAATTTTTCATTTTTTCTCCCATCTCTCAGAACAAAAAAAAAAATGCGTGTTTTGTTGTTTTTTAACGTCGGCATTGAGAAAAAGAGACATTTTTCGGTATTTTTGATAATCGTCGTGGGCAATTCTGTCAGAAAAGTCTGGTATCACTGCACAGAAGACACAGCTCTCGCTTTTATAGGCAAAAGGCTTCGACCGTACCACGAAATCAAACTGACGGCCATCACCTCCATCTCAAGGAATCCATTTTTTTCCTTTCTCCCTCTTTAGGAAGCTCAATTTAGCACAAGCCTCGAATATTACTCAGCCGCAAATTATTCACTAAAACAGAGATGAGCAGTTCGTCTAATAGGAGGCCCTACACTGATATCAAATGTTCAGCCGCTGACGCCGGCCTATGCCTATTTCATAGCTACAACCCTTTTCAATCGAAGGAGCTCTCCTTTCTCCCTTATCGTTCAGCACTCGGTATCAGACCTGGCTGGATAAGGGTCGCGTAGAGCACACATTTTGTCCTTCGATGTAGGAGTTTTGAACCCAATTCCTTTGACAAACCGAAGTAGCAATATTTTTTTAGGATTATTCTTCCACTACGGAGTCATTCGCGGAGTTTATATTTACTCCGGGATAGATAAGCTCCTCAGGTTCGAATCCCGAAAAAAAAAACCAATTCCAACTTAAGGTTTTTGAAATGAAAACTTCCTTAGGCACGTTGGGCATTTTTGAGTCGGGAAAAATACATTGAGCTTGCGGCACCAATGTTCTGTTACCAATGTTCCGACACCAGAGTTCGCGTTGCCAACCACTTTTGACGAAAATATGCCAAACTTGAAAAAAAAGATGCCTTTTTCAATAATATAAAAATATATTTTTTTTTTGGTAAAGTGGAACAATAAATCAAAAACTAAACACAAATATAAAAAAAATAAATAAAGTAGGCGCAGTGGCTTAGTGGTTAGTGTGTTGGACTACTAAGCGAGGGGTCCCAGGTTCGAATCCCGAAAAAACCCAAATTCCAGTTTTCCGCTGCGCCAAGCTCTCGCGAACGTCTGACAAACATCCGAGAACCGAGAGTATAACTGTCATGAAGGAGCTTCTCAATTAGCCGTTTGGACCCGGCATAAAATTGTGGATCCCTTCCATTTAATTATTTATTTTTATAAAAAACAGCTTTCAAATTTGTTTCCAATTTTTATTCCACTTACTGGAAGTGGAAACTGTAATTAAAAAAATTAATTAATTTAAAAGTATTTCCTGCACAATAAAATATTTCCTGACGATTCAAAAAATAAACACGTATTGTTCAAGTTTTCACTTCTGTCGGCACTCCCGGATGCCACTGTTTTTTTTTTTTTTTTTTGTCACTTCGCCACACTGCCCTGTATAGCTACCTCTCTGTAAATACTGTCATTTTGCGGCCCTTATCTGGATAAAAAAAAATGGTGAGTGTTCTTTGGTTTCAATACAAAAATGTAGACCATTTTTGTTCACTTCACTCACTTGTTAATGAACTCAAAAAGCGCTTGTTAGAGTTGTGCAGTTGTTCACCACTGGGAGCTCAGTTAACCACGTAGCAAGAATGGAAAACGAGAACTGCACTCATCGTCCCTGGGAAAGAGATGGGAAAGATCGTCAAGAAAAAATATGAAATGCACCTGAAACATCGTGTGAGTCCATGCGTGATCCCTCTTCCTTCAATGTGGGTTAAGATAAAAAAAAAAAAAAAAAACAATCCTACAATCTTTTTACTACAAAAAAAACACCCAAAGTCGCAATCATATTCCACCCACCACGCACCACGCAGCAGATCCACTTACTGCGTATTGTCAAGTAAATTTTCTAATCCCTGCTCTAAGCCACCGACTCTATTCCTTCGTGCGACTGAAAGGCCACCCGACATCTCCCCCAGCCATTATCTCTCCCCCTGCAGTCAATCCACTCAGCGTAGATACCTTAAACTTTCTGTTTATTAGCTTTTAATCTAAAATCGAAAAACATTTTTAATAGACTTTCGATGCAAGAAAATAAACACCACGAACAGAACGAAAGTAAGCACAGGCAAACAAAAAAAAACAAATCCCAACTGAAGTGAATTTATACTCGCCGATAATACAAGTTTGAATTTCTTGGTATCAATGGAATTGAATCAAATTACCTTGGAATCTTAACCTTAAGGTTATTTTCCATTCGACTCGGGAGTTGAGCCAACCCCCTGAAATCCCTTTTGCTCTTCTGCGCTCGTCTGCGTTCTTCTTCGCTCGTATCTAGATCGAAAGTTACTCGGCTAGATTGCTGGTGTGTGCCTGTGTGGTGGAAAATTATCCCAAAGTATCTCATTACTCAGCTTCGGCTTTGGATAGCAGCAAATTCCGAGAGACCGAGACGAGTTGCATAGGGGAGTAGCCCTAGCCAGTGGCAGTGCTCCGATTATATCGTTGGAGTTATTTCCTTCTTTTCTCTTTTCTTTTCTATTTTTTTTTTTTTGTTCTTTTCTTATTTGGCTTAGACTTGCCGCCACATAATAAGTAAAATTACCGGTCCGTCGACCAGGAAAAATTAAATCGACATTTGGGCCATCCATTTCGGTTGGCACTGTGCAATTTGAGACTGACTTCCCTGATATCCCTGAGCTTAGACTATGGTTTATGTGGTGCAGACTGCCACCGATTCGCAGATAAATACGACCTGATAATGGACATTGGTGCAGGTATCTGTACGTATAGAAGCGGCAGATAGGAAAAAATATGTAATTAAACAGTTAAGGAAGGAAGACGACCATTAGGAAGCTAATGTTTCATTCAAGGCATAACTTAAATGTCCTTGCTGATGATTTTCGGTTTTTTTTCCTTTGCCAGTGCGACCGTCGTTAGGCTAATTTGGAAAAATTATAACTACCAGTGGGAAAGTGAATTAGGACCAGTTGTGCTTAATTAAGAAGATTGTGCTCTATTGTAGGGGGAAGTGAAAATGTGACCAATTTGGGGCTGTTCCTAGCATATTTCATCTTGGACAGAGGCGGATGGAGGGCGCTTTATCGGGATACTCAATCAGAGAGTTTAAGGCACCTGTTACGCGTACATGCAGCTGGAGTGGTTGCGATTAGCGAAAATAAGAAATATTAATGACTTAGAAAAATGAGGTATAGGACCCTGGGAGTAACTTCCCCCAAACATTCCCGAGTTTAATATTCTTTTTTAGTGGGCACCTGTAATTATTGCGAAAGCCTTAAAGCTTTACCATCATCCCAACATATTTGCTGATGGATTGTTTGCTGTGCGTCTAGGTTTGTAAAAGTTTTGTAAAAGTTAAGTGCCCACGGTTGTCGAGTTTTTAAAGCTGACTGTCGGTTAAGATGGTCGAATGACTGATTTCACGGAATAATCAAGTCCAGGCCCTTAGGATTTTTTAATCTGTTTCGACTTTCATCCTCTATTAGTTGAGTTTCAGTGATTTCAGTTCGTAAACCATATCCAGAAGATCCTTTGCAATAGAGTCACTTGGAATTTCACGCGTTTGTCAAAAACTTTTAACTGCTTTCCTGAAAAATTAGTAAAACATAATTTAGCGGTTTTTCCTTGTGACCACAGATATAGCAAGTGGGCTGTAAATCTGCACATGATCTTATGTGGATTTCCATGGTACGAACTACGAAGCCTTTTCTAGAAATTGTGTAAAATATTTTTGTTTGTCGATTTGGACCTGCTTCTCAAATTTTAGAAGGGACTTATGGGCCTTTTCATATATTGCTTCTGCTTGCAAGTAAACCTTCAGTATTCCGTTTTATTTAAGGCCTTAGAGACAATTTTTCTTAACTGCTGTATGTAAAATTTCGGTCTTCTTGATTCGGTTTCTTGTGTTGGTACTTTTCGCTGGCTAGCAAGTTGCAACGATAGAGAATTTCGCTGAAGATATAAGAGGAGGTTGTAAAAGCTAAGCAAAACGCGTTCTCCAAATTTCGAAGAGTCTATTTCAACAGCGAAGGTATCATAAGTCTTTAAGGGCAACATTTAACCTCGATGAATTCATGTTCTTTGCACTATCAGCCATTTGAAAGCGGGGTCGAAGTCGACGTTGTTACAGCTGATTTCAGTAAGGTGTTTAAAACGATTTCCATTAAAAAATCCTTTACAAAATGGCTGCCAACTATTCTGGTTTGAAAGTATTCTAAAAGAGGATATCTTCTTGCCTGGGAACTCATCTCGCAGTCTTCGCTGGATCGCTTTCCAAGCCACTTCTGGTGTTCCTTATCAGTCAGTCATCCAAACAGTTCATTGATCTTTAAAGTGGGAAAAAGCCATTCTCCACTCAGCAGTTTCTCCTTTTGCTGCTGATGTTAAACTTGGCAAGACCATACGCTACATGATCATTAACATCCTTCAAGTAGATCTTAGTAATTCTTTCGTACTAATAACAAATTTTAGCCTCGACTTTAAATTTACTTAAGCTCACAATTGCCATTTTTATGGTCATTATTTAGTCACTGTGAACTACTAGAATTTAGAGTCGAAAGTAAAAATGTTTTTTAGTAAGGCCCAATGTGAATCTACTAGCTTCTCAGGAAGCCTTTTCCCCCAACCTAACTTTTCACCCAGAGTCAACCTAGATCTCTCAACCTTTATTCGCGATCTTGGCTTAGAATGCGGCAGGGATCTTAGTTTCCATTCGCTTCGTTTAAAGAAGGTCCAACAAATTTTGCTACCCGATCTCTATACATCAAGTTAGTCCGCCCTTCCTCGAGAACGCTAGTCATGCGTGGTTTCCCGTTCAAAGAGTTGATGTATCCATATTCTAGAGCGGGCCTATCTTGGAATTACGCTCTTATCATACCTCCTTCTCACTTTCTCCCCATAGTGGTTCCTTAGCGGCCCAACAACAGCGTGGTTCCAGCGGAAGGGGAAAGCAAGCCAGCGAGATTGCCGACACTGCTAATTTAAGGCCGATTCCCAAAAGGGAATTCAGCCGCCAAAAATTTAGAACAGAGACCGAGGTCACTTTCTATATGGGAGCCTTATATGGTACGCAAGATTGGTACAAAGCACGAGTAGACAAGACTCCCCGAATGACACTTTCATTCGGGTGTTCATGATTTTCCATACACTATGAGAGTGTGACTTGTAAGTGACGAATGCAAATTGTGACGAACGGGGAAGTTTCGTTACAACCTATCCGCAGTATTTTGAGCTTGAACAATCGCCTGTATGCTGTAAATTTAACTCAAACTCTAATTTAATTCGAGCCTTTGAGCCACTTAAATTCCGTCTCCTTCACCGTCCTCGGCTTTAGATTTAGGTCGAAGGTTCAATTTTGAGTTTTAAGCTAGTCTAAAGCTTGAATTAAGGCAAATGAAAAGTGTCTTAGGTTAAGTTGAGTGGGGTTGTGAGATCGTCACAAAAGACCAGGCACCAAGACGGGCCCATCGCCATCCCCAGGCTCTAATAAGTGTCTTACCCCCAGCAATATTTTTAACCTTAAATTTTATGCCGAAACCAAAATCGCTGAAAAGAGAAGCTTTTTAAGGATGGATATAGTCTCAGTCAGATGTTTCCAAGAGTCCATATCCCTGACAGACTTGATAGTCTATGCGGAATGCCACTAGTGAGGTCTTTTCAAAGTCTTTAGGAACATCTCTGAACGATTTGTTATCAAGAACCGCTTAAGATAGACTGACGCTTTGGAATTCACACAGTTCTTGAAGCAATGGTGCCAAACCGACAAGCCAGCATCAGAGGTGCAGTTTTCCAAGTGACCCCTTAACTGCTGGAATTTTATGATGACACGAGGCGAGCAATCAGGCGTCCGTTCTCCAATGGAGGCGTCGAGTTTGTGAGGTCAAAAGGAAGTGCAACGCTGTCATCGACATTGAGAAACCTTCAACATCGCGGCGACTCTGACTAATCTGATTATCAGATGTAACTTCGAAGAAGTTAAGAGGTTCCCTCTTAACTGACACCTCTCAGCCGAAATTCCTCCTCAGGCAGTCCGATCTATGGTTTTACGTTAGATTAAGTGGCTGTTTTGAAAGCGACAATTAGACCACAGTTGTAGGTCATTTGTCATACCACATGAAGGGAAGCTGACCTGAAAAATGAAAAATTCTAGACTTTCCTCCTTTATGAAGCTGTGATAATGCCCCATTGGGTGGCCCGAAGTGCGACCGAGGCAATCGAAACTAAATACGTGGGATTGTGGATAAGTTAATAGGATAGAGATTGAGGTGACTGACATATGAGGATTTGTTTTCGCTGGACATAGAGGATGGCCGAAATTGTATGCCCTCGCCTATAGCCCCTGAGGTCCAAAGAACGGAGACTGGTGCGGGTCAGAAGGTTTCGGTCCCTTTAAAAACTTAAAAACTAAGTACGTCACTTCAATAAAACTGTCCCTACCGCCTTGAAACAGTCTTCTACCGCCTATTCCCTCTCAAGCATTTATTCGCAGGCTTCTTAGAACTAAAAGTAGATGATTTTTAGCCTTTTGGACTGTTCTTGCATTACCCTACGCAACATTTACAAGGCAACAATTTTCATTAAACCGAGAGCATTAAAAGGAACGGTCGTCTTTGCCCCAAGTTTCCACTGTCTACTTTGATTGATTTTTTTTGATTTGATTTTCGAACTTCCCGCAAAAGCTGGCCGTCCATTTTGGATCTTTGAAGTCTATGAAGGTGATGCAAAAGCTTACCACACCCGGCACTCTGAGAAACTCCATTGAAAATCACTTCTCCCCATATGAGGTCATTTAAGGTTCTTGTTCCTGCTCCCGTTTTATTCGCATCACCCTTACAATTGAAATTCACTCACATCCTACCTCGTCACCCATATTTTCGAAACTAAGGGCCAACCCTTTCGACTCACTCCGCACTCGCATATTTTCACGTCCAACTGTTCTCACGTCTAAATTTACAGCCCTGGCAACCGCAACTATGCCACCATACCCCACCTGGCCACCTCATGGAATTCCTCAAATTGAAATGCTATCCTCGCCAGTGATGGATTGCACATTTTTAATCCTTTGTAAATTATACCACTTAAATCAACGACATCACGCACTTTTCGACTACCCCCGCCCGGATTGGATCGAATCGAACTACGTGAACACATTTCGGCATCATTCGGTCGGCGGCGTCATTAGATAGTCCTCACATTAATCAAATTTGCCTCCGACTATACAATATGTTGAGTGGGGAGCGCAAAACAAAAAAAAAAAGAGAAAACAGCAGCCACCCTCGAGCTTGCACATTCCCAAGTCAAATCACGTAAACATTATATACGATATTCCAATATAATCCATAAGCAATGGCCCAGAATTGCGAAAGATTGTTGTACGAGTTGGGTGTGTTGTTCACGCCACATGTGGAATTCTGTCAGATGCAAGCTGGTTGGATTTCCAGGGGCCAAAAAGTACTTGACGAGTCGGCACAATAGGTAATCTATCCCAATGGGCGGGAGAGCTGGGTTTGCCATATATTGAGGGGTAAATTGCACAAGGGATGGGGGCTGGCAGAGTACAGGTAGCGGAACGTAAATCCCGGATTTATAGCCACTTAAAGTTTTGCTTTTATTTTTCGCTCTTCCGTCAGGCGGTCTTTCGGCGTTTGCCAAATTAGAGACAGAAATAGGGGGTGGTGCTTCCACCTCTCAACATGCGTTTTAGCTGGAATCCTGTTTGAGTTATTGCCACACCGTTGTGTTAGTGGTACTGTGAAGTCTGACGGTGTCAGAATTTACAATTTTTTTTTCTCTTCCATATCCTGGGGATAAAAGGGAAGTACGTTAGAGCATGTGGCAGTAAAGTAATAAGAGAGATGTCGCTCACGTGGAAGCCATCATCGTTGCAGGCGGTATCGTTTGGTTTTTACAACACCTAAGTTTCTCCCATCATCTCATCGCTCATGTGAGCTGCTTCTTAGCGGCGGCGGCGAGGGCCTTGTCGGAGAGCATCGAGAGTATAATAAACACGGCGAGGACTGCGCTGGAACCCTCGTAAAAACTGCAGGAGGGTTGCCATGTTTGGGCAACGACTTGGCAAGCTTTAGTAAACAAAGTTTCAGTAATCAATGATTCAGGGGGACACAAATGTCATTATGAAAGTTTGGAAGGTGTGGATGGCGGTGGAAATGGCTGCCACTTCTCTGTAGCTTCTTAAGCAGCTTTTCAGACTGTTCAGGTGCCGTCATTGTTTTTAGAAAAATAAATAGCCAATTGGAGCTGTTTTTCCTCATCAATAGTCTCAGAGGTATAAGATAAAAGGAGCCCTTCAGGTTGGACTTGAACAACCTACTGCTTTCATGCAGCTAAGGTAATAATGCGGGTATCCATCACATAAAATAAATAAATAAGGATACAATAATATCGGACAAGGAAATACTGGTGAGCAAGTATGACGCTTAGAAGCTCCAAGAGACTTTCAGAATCTTCGCGTATCGCAATGTCTGACGACCAGTCTTTTACGGGAGCAAAAACTAGTGCGGAAGACCTGAAAGACTAGATCACAGGAAGCCGCTAATTTAGCTTTGCTTGCCTTACACAAGCAGCACAGTAAAAATCGTAGTTTGACGAACAATGTTATAAGGCAGAGCTACAAAAGAAGGCTAAGCTGCTGCGGAGCTCAAAGAGAAAAAAGAAAAGGTTAGACATCGTCTTCTCAGGAAGAAAAAGTGACCTCAAAAAGCGAGTAATTCTAGGCATTGAGAGACCAAAAGCTCAAGGTAAAGAAAACTTGATAGGGCAACAAGACGAAGAAAACTGTGGGCCTTTCTAATAATCATTTTTAACCCTTACCCTACATATTTTGTAGGTCACAATAGGCAATTTTGTATGGGAAATTTCGCCATTGTGAGTTCGAAAAGTTTAGCCTGGACAGTAAAAATGAGTATTAGTATCGCGGTGTGTCTTGAAGTGGAAATACAGTCAGTGCTGAATGAAAAAGTTAGTTTTGCAGGCTTTATAAAGAAGACTTAGACCAGCAGTCTACTGTTATGCAAAACATACCACTCAATTAAGACGATTAAAGGCACACCTCAAAAAGACTTGATCATAGCTATATCCACACTAAAGATCAGCGAGGCTGCTGGGCCTAAAGGTCTACCCGCGGATCTTTTTAGGGCGGCTCAAGATAACTTAGTAGAGACCATGTGCCAACTGATTTATAAAGCTTGGTCCGGGTGAATGTACTCAGCCGGATCTACAGTCCGAAGTGGACATGGACCTTATACAATAGGTTTCTTCAATTAGCGCGGTTTTAAGCTAACTGCCTGTATGCACTGCATGTTGGTTGAGGTCCCCTTACACTTCATCTGCTGCTTTACCCCTTTAAATTTAATTCGAAGATTTCATTGGCAAAATAATTTGTGTCCAACAGCTTTCCATATGACCTAACCATCTTTGGTGATCGATGCGGAATTTTTATGTCGCTGTACTGCTCGGCTCTTATAGCTCGACGTTGAATCTTTACCTCAAATGCCAGATGAATGGAATAGAAGCGACTTTTACCTGATCTACAGGAAAGTAGACCCCAACTAGGAAGGTAGCAGTCTTTTCTATAGATCATGCCATGTTGGGTGATCGCCTTAAAATCATTATAAACCTAGAGAGTGGCTTCTATCGGTGAGGTCCATGAAAATTCATTGTCACACCTAAAAAGATCGTTGAAAAAAATAACTGAAAAGTCAAAGTCAACGCTGAACTTCCCTTGCATGGTTTTCAAAGTCTTCTCCGACGTTTTTCAAAAGATATTTGGACCTAGGTCTAAGTTTGGCATACCTGCAAAAGTCACTTGGCGTTGTAGGATACCGCTGGAAAAGGTTCCAAGGTTGAGAGCGACTTAACCAAGGCAGTTAATTTCAAAAACGGACTAAAATAAGGCGACAAGCAGCTATGCGAGATCTGAAACAAACTTGAGGTACACAATGTACTGCTATTCAAAAGTACTTCCGATTACCTGAGAACTCATTCCGTAACTTTTCAGACGATTATTGTCGAAACAATATACCTCCAAAACTAGAAACTAATTGCAAAAATTACGAGTTTGAGAGCTTAATTTAGTTCATTTTCCACAGATGTAATGAAATCTGATGATAGTCCACAAATTCGGCAGAATATAAGCAATTATGGTAATCAACACTTTACAAACGATATCGTCCAGACGATTTTTGTTATTGGAATCTGCCCCCTGTGGACGTCGGCGAAATTGACAATCGAAGAACACAGCGATCTGTCACATGAGCAATAACTACGGTGACCATTCGTCCTCTTTTTGAGAGGGCCGTCCTCTTTTTCCCTGCTATGTCCTCTCTGATTTTTTACATTGTCTTCTTTTTCTAAAATGTCGTCGTCTTTCCCTAAGAACCATCTTCCTACCATAGCGAGTAGGTACCTTCTCAAGTCTTACAAAGCTGGACCTAAATGGTAATCTTGTATTGATTTTCAAAGACCAAGTCAATTCCTTTTATCAAACCTACAAAAATCGACAAATTTTGAGTTAAAATGTGCTTTCACCATTTTCGACAGCATATTTATTTTTACTTAAAAAAATGTCCTCTTTTATGTGATTGAAAAAATGGTCACCGTAGCAATAACGGCTTAGCGGTTAATGAGAAAAAATAGCCAACATCGACAAATCAGGCGGATCGTGAGAATATGGACAGCTATAACTTTGAGGTTGAGGCTTTGCGTACCTTAGCACTCAAGCCTCTCAAATGGGCAACAACTTTTAATGGTCGCTGTTTTTTCAAGGATTGAAAGGCTACTCTCAGGCCTCTTCAGTTCACTAAAGAGGACTGTAAAATCCTAGCCCCACCTATCCAAATTCTGAAGTATACGGACTTTTTCTAAAGCAGACGCAGCGAACCCATCGTCCTATATAAGACAGACTTTTAACTTACCATGCTTTGTGATGAAAAAATATAGATCTCGTCATTTCGAATGCAAAATTTGCAGGGCAGTTTTCGATTCCGTTTCGATCCCCAGATCATTGAGATCATTGACTTTAGCGACCTGGGCCCTAATCACGAATCTTTTGAAACGACTATCGTCGAAACGATTTACCTCCAAAACTAGCAACTAAAAGCTTCATTTAGTACATTCTTCAAATGTGTTTAAAACTTACGATACTCAATAAAAAATCGGCCTGAACGTAACATATTTTGATCATCAAAACTTGAAAAATTATATCCGTCTTACGTTATCTTCTCGCTGGTCAAAAAACGTCACAACTTTCGTCTATAAATGCCAGGACCTGTTGTGCGAATGAATACCAAGTACGAGCTACGGCCAGGGTTGTCAGATGTGGCGATTTCAAGTCTCATTTGGCGACACGAAAATATATTTGGCGACATACCCAAAAACGTGCGATTTTTGGCGATTTTTCATTTTCGAATTAAAATCTTAATATACGTCTATTTCCCACTACTTACAAGAAAAAAAAACCCAGAAGGTATCGGCTTCACAAAGAAATTATCGATTTCCGATTTTCAAATTGGAAATTGAATTTGTCGAAAGATTCTTTCACACAAAATCTCCAAACTTTGCCATTTGATTGCGTAAAAAAAATCATTTGATTTTGACGTGGTTCTTGTTTCCTTTTGTTTTATTAATAATATTAGCTGAGGTTTCGTTTCGTCTTTTTTTTAATAAATGCGTTATTTTTTTGTATTTTAAATAATAAGTTGCTTGATTTTATTATATTTTACAATACTTTTAATTTGGCGATGTTAAGGAAAAATTATTAATTTGGCGCTTTTTGGCGATTTTCAATTAGGGATTGGCGATTTCGATTTGAATGACCTCAGAACCCTTGGGTCAGATTCTGTAAGGCGAAACGATCAAACGTTTTCGTGCGCACGAATGATTTGTCCTATGTTACACAAGCAAATTCATTTGTGCACACGAAAACGTTTGAACGTTTCGCCTTACAGAATGCCGACCCTGGCTACGGCCCGAAAGGTCTTTGACTTTAAATCAGACAAAGACTTCGCCTTGGGTGACTGTGCACAGAAAGAGATGCCCCCACTCAAACTAAAGAGGTCTCCTTGCCTCTCGTCCGGGTTTTGGTGGTCTTAAAAATCATGCCCTTTAGACCTAACAGAGACCTCTATTTGTCCACCTTTCAGTACCTCCTATTTAAATAAGCAACGCAAATAGCTGTTTAACAAGTTTTTGGAAACCAAACATCGCTACCCAGCCCAGTGAACCTTCGAGTCCTTCGCCTTCGCCTTCGCCTTCGCCTTCGCCTTCGCCTTCGCCTTCGCCTTTGCCTTCACCTTCGCCTTCGTCATACCCAGCGAAATGCTGTAACCTCTTACCAATCTTATTGACTTAATCAACGGCCGATGCAAATTCGGTGGATTTATCCGGAGTTCCCCAGCGACCACACTGCAAACACCGCACAAAATCCTCATTAAACGCCACCTTAAAGTTTTTTTGTCTGGCAGAATGAAGAACCGAGTTGGCAATCCTGCCGATTCCGTTCGAAAAGAAAAATGCAAAATATTTGCTCAAGGGCAGCCACTGCATGCGGGCAGATCTTAGACTAATACCCCTCAGACCTCACCTCAAACATCCCCGTTAGCCAAATGAGAATGAGTATGAGATAGCTTTTGCCACACTTGGCAAACACACATTTTCTGTCTGCCACTTCCGTGGTAGGTACGACTTCCTTCAGTTTTCTTCTTCTTTTTTTTTTTTATTCTACTTGTACTCGTAGTCGTATTGTGGTGCTATCATATTTCCTTCATGCATTATGCACAGCACAGACTGAAACTGAAAGAGTGGCTGAAGGATATTGCTACTTGCACGCGCAGTGTGTGTCTGTGTGCTGGCTTTGTGTGGAGCGTTCGGTTTCGGTTTCAAAGTTTTTGTTTTTGTCTTGAGGGCCATTTACTCATAAAATTACCATCAGGCTATCAGCACCATGGGGGGTGAAATATTATTGAACGAAACTGTAACAGCATACCTTTGGATCGTATACGAGTGTTTTTGGGACAGCGGGGGAGATGGCCGGCCCATGGAACATCTTCACCTCTGTTATGGCGGGACGCGCGAAATCCTGCAGTAGAATGCTCGTAAAAGTGGCCGGGATTACTGTGTTACGGTGCCATCAGCAATCACACCGAAGAGCGGCGTTCGAGTTCATACCAATTCCGAAGTATGATGACTATGGGTTTCCTGCAAATCCAGAGCCGTACTCGGGGTCGCTCACTCTTATGCCGTTTGGGTAAATTTGGCAGAATATGTTTACACAAACACACTTTTTGTATCTGGTGTTGGGTGCTGCTTACATTTTATTTCGTTGCCCTGCTGGGTGTCGTCCTTCGTTACGTTTGTGCCTGACTAAGTTTGGGGGGGAAACGTTTTTTTTCTTATTTCTGTGTCTCCTTTTTTGCTGCGTGCAGTTTGTTTGGGGGCCTGATTAAGATTAAGGGTTGGCAACCCCAGCGGGGTGTGCGTTTACATTAAAAACAATTTGGGAAGTTTCATTCTTTTTTCCTTTTTTTTCTTGTTACTTTTTGTTTTGTTGTCTTGTGTTTGTTTATTTCCGTGTTTGCTCTCCCCCTTTTTTTTCGGTTAATGCTTTGGGGGCATTTTTGTGCCTGGCTTTGTATTCCCGACTGTGGAATGCATTAATTGACCTTTGGGGAATGTAAGTAAGGATTTAAATTGTTTGACTGTTGTCGGTTGGTGTTTGGCGTGTTGGTACGAACAACGACGACGCGACGTTGAGGGTGAACTGTCAGCAGACACATTTGCATTTGAATTCGATTAAGTCGTCCGGGAAGAGAATTAATTTGCATAAGTCTTGTTGGCGTTGTTGCCCTTGTTTCTTTTATTTGATTTGCAATTAAATGTTTCTTTTGAGTGAAGCTGCAGTATTTAGAATTAAATGGGGCTTTGTGTTTGTTTTGCAATCAAAAATTCATTGAACGAAGTTTTGGGGGACACGATTGTTGTAAGGTTGAGGGTGCGGTATGGGAGCGATTTGGATCGGTGTAGGAATTCAAATTGGTGTCATGTTGATGGCAGGTTAATGGGGTTTACCTGATCGAAATGTTAACAGAGGTTTTGAATGAACGCGGCAGTTATAGGCGGAGATCGCATTGTGCCTGCGACCCAGCTGTGTCTAGTATTGCCAGACATAAAGTGAATTTTTGCGACGGTCTCCATGGTACCATCTCTTAACTCAGAAGTGACAATTCACCTGATGAAAAAAATTGGAAAGATGGAAGGGGGCTCCCATCTGGCGATTGAGTGGAATTTTCTATTACAACTCAAAAAGTGTCTCAAACTTCTGCTTGGAAATTAAACAAGAAAATTTACAGACGACATAATAGTCGAGATATGAACAAATTGAGCGTTGTCAACGCGCGCAATTCTACGTCACATGCAAGCTGAGTAGCTCTCTCTCTTAGGTAGTTAGAAGCAGCTTTGCCGTTTAGCCCCTTTTTGAACCTCAAGACCCCACACTTTTTTAATAATGCTCAAAATGGCCCTCTTGTGTGTGGTGGAGTTTTTTATAAAAAGGCAAACACTACAACTAATTAAACGTTATAATTTTATTCAATAGTTATTAAACAAATAAGGAAATTAATTGAGTAATTAAGTATTAAAACACGTGTGGTTGCGAAAGCACACCATTTGGGAAGACAAAAGCGCTGGTTCTGGGAGATGACTACTGTCAGTCGTAGGTGCGTTTGTTTGCTGGTTAAGGTGCACCATTGTGAGGGTTGTTCGTATCAGGCCCCTTTTTCAGGTTAAGTAAGATTTGAATTTGATTGAACTAAAAAGAATGCAAAAATATGAAAAAAGTGTTTCGTAATGAATGCATTTTTGTTTTTGTGTAATTTTGTGTCTTTGCTGCTCTATTTGTGCTTAGTTTTCTATGTGGAGGCCCCTTTTTATTCGACTTTTTGAAATTTTTTTAACGGCAACGCTGGTTCCAAGGTGTTTCCCATACTCAATGTGTTTGCAGTTGAAAATCAAACGATTTCCTTCTTCGAATCGGATCCGCAAAAATAAATCAAAATCTATTCCTTTTTTTGAAGTACTAGTTGTCTAATTCGCTTTGTTTGATTTCTCTAAGATTGTAACTGTCACTCTTGCGAATCCCAGGCAGATGGAAAATGTATAGATAGTTACTGCTGATGTAAAAAAAGATGGCGCCGTGGGCGACAGCTATACTCTCACTCACAGTGAGTAGCGGAACAAAAATCCGGGATTTATACACTCATAAAAATATCGCAAGCTAAATTCTAGTCCGAACAGGCTGAATTTTCTTCTTTCTTATGTGCTCAATCTCAAAATAAACCAAATGACTCTTAAAACAATAAGAAAAATCTAAAATCAAGCTTTTTAATTTTTTGCACACAAATGCAGGATCGAACAAGAATTACACTCTCCAACCGAGCCCAAATAATCTTAAACTTGCATGATGGATTAAGATTAGTTAAGCTAAGATCTAAACGATCAGGATAAACCAATATATATTCTCCAATCATAAAAAACTTTCATATAATGAATAAAAATAGTTCATTCATTCCGATTGATATCTCGCACAGTTTCAGTGTTCTTTCAAAAAATAAAACAGGAGAAAAATGTAATAAAGTGCATTAAAATGGTTTAATTAATAATATTAATTTAATAAAAATACAATTGTAATACAAAATTTGTCTGATTTTAGTAGTCCACCCTTACTTTTGTATCCATTAAATGATGGAAGGACATGTTTTCGATTTCGCATTATTGTTGCAATAAATAAATATAATTTTTAAAAAAATAATTCGTTTTATTTTCTTGCACAGGAAAGCGACATAGTTGATAATAAATTTGTAAGTTTATTTCATGAGTTTAAGGGAGCATTGTTCTTACTGCTAATAAATCGGTATAATAAGGTGATTTCGAGCTTATTTTAACTTCACCCATTCTTCATTGCGGCATGCTTAAGAAAACATAGGCTTAATTTAAGTTTACAACGATTTAAAATCAAGTTATTGTTGCATTCTTGGAATGAAATGACTTTGGGCCTAATTTATGCTTACACGTTATCTTAATAGGTACTGTTAAAATAAGAATTAAAGGTTAACCAAAAAGCATACTCAAAGTAAGATTTTTGTAAAGGGTGATTTTTTAAGAGGTTTAGAACTTTTTTTAACGAAAAAACACAAAAAATTCGAAAAAATGAATGAAATATTTATTTGAATCGATAGTTTGAACCTTGCAATTTAATGTTTAAGGATAATTTCATGCAAATGTTGACCGCGGCTGCGTCTCAGGTAGCCCATCCGCTGAGTCCAATTTTGGCATACTCTTTCACACATATCGGCCGGTATCTCACGAATGAATGCATGGATGTTGGCTTCCAGTGCGTCAATCGAAGCGGGCTTGTCCCTATACACATTAGCCTTGGCATACCCCCACAAAAAATAATCTAATGGTGTCAAATCGCACGATCTAGGCGGCCAATTGACCGGCCCGAAACGTGAAATTAACTGTTCACCAAACTCGCCTCGCAATTGCGCCATTGTTTCGCGTGCTGTGTGGCATGTGGCACCGTCTTGTTGAAACCACATATCATGCAAGTCAAGAACTTCCATTTCGGGCAAAAAAAAGTTTGTTATCATCGCTCGGTAGCGTTCACCATTGACAGTAACGCTGCGATTCGCATCATCTTTGAAGAAATATGGCCCAATAATGCCGCCGGCCCATAAACCGCACCAAACAGTGGCTTTTTCGGGATGCATTGGTAGCTGTTGCAATGCTTCTGGCTGATCTTCACTCCAAATGCGGCAATTTTTTGCTTATTTACGTACCCATTCAACCAAAAATGAGCCTCATCGCTGAACACAATTTTTCGATAAAAAAGCGAAAAAGAACATTTCGAACCGAGCACGAATTTTGATAGTAAAATTCAATAATTTGCAAGCGTTGTTCATTTGTAAGACGATCCATGGTTAAATTGCAAACCAAACTGAAGCTGTTTGACAGTGACACAAGGTACTAAACACACGTCAGCTGTCAAAACCAGTGTTGCCAAAACCAAACCAGCTAAAAAATCACCCTTTAGTTGGATTAAGAATTTCCGAGCTTAACAGACTTTCGTCAACGGATAGGCTTAATCCGACACTGATTATCTTGATTTTACGTCGTTTTTTCCCTGAGTGTAGCCACTTAAAGATTTGCTTTTATTTTTCGCTCTTCTGTCAGTCGGTCTATGGGCGACAAACATGGAAATGAGCCCTCGTTTGGAAAATGTTAAACTCGTTTAATCTTCTGAATGAGTGAATGAGTTGGCCGACTCTTTCCACTGAATTTTCAGTATTTCCAGGTAAGAAAAATGGGAGCCTTACGATCCGAGTTTACTTGTTAAGACATCAAAAATTTGTCTTAGAAAGGAATTTAAACGACTGGCGCTGATTGTGAATGACTGCATTACCACCGGGAAATTTTAAACTCAGTTTAATCAGCAATTTTGGTTAAGTGGAAGAAGTCGCCCTCATACAACCTATTTCGCTGCAAAGTCGATCCACTGCAATCAATTCAATTCTTCCTCCAAACGAGACCTTAAAAGCCGCCAGCAATAGTTGGACAAGTGCTGAGAATAAAAGCCACAAAAAACAGCGAGCACCCGATACAGAGGACCGAACTTCAAACTCAGCCGGGTGGATGGGCTTAGTCACTCTTTGAGCCTGTCACTTGGCATTATTCACTCGCTTCTCAAATAAAGCGAGGAGGACTTCCACCCAGTGTTGCCGAAAGTACTCCCATAGGAGTATTGTACTACTTTCAACACCTCCGTACTCCATCCTCTCACATTCGTACTCCTATTTTTTTTTTAAATACCTAAAATATCTTACACTTGCAGCTGTGTAATTTGTGTAATTTCAACCTCAATAAATTTAATTTTAATTCACTTTAAATTTAATGCAAATTTGGCAGCACTTTTATGTTCCAAACTGTCGTCAAAAAGAAAATCAACCTCTTTCTAGTTTATTTTTGTTTTTCGTTGGCTTCATGCAATTTTCATCTTCGCAAGTTCGGTAATTATTGTAATAGGTAATATGTTAACTGAGATTTAAAAATGTTCTGTTACTTGCCGAAAAGCTATATTTTTAGGTATTTCTGCAGCTGATAAAGTTGATAGACCTACCACATCTTCAAAAAAAAAAAACCAGAAATCGCACGCAAATCGTCCGTCAAGGATGATTGAGTGATTTTGCGTTTCTTAATGAAATCGGCAAAAAACCATTCTATTCGTCTTGTAATATGAAACTTACAAACAACAAACAGCAAAAAGAAAGACATACAAAATCAGAAAGCTATCTGCCGTAAGACAGTTTTTTTATAATTGAAAATATATTTACTTACATACTTTTGCTAACTATTAGAATTAATTATTTATTTATTTATGCTGTTTTTTTTTTTCAACCGATTTTTTTTTTAAAAAAAGTTACAAAAAAATTGTTGTGCTCACATTTATTTTTTAAGATTTAAAAATGTCGGTACTACTATTTTTTCAAAATACTGCCCATTTTTCGCTGTAGTACTACCTTATAATATTTCTCTCCGACAACACTGCTTCCACCTCTACCTACAGTCTTTCAGTCATCTCTTTTAGTGTGGCCAGACCCCTCTTTCCCATTGGGTACTTTGGGCAAGTGCCCAGGGCCCCGCGATCGATAGGGGTAAATACAAAGTCCCTGGTTCCTGTCAGATCACCAAACGATAATTAATATTTATTACCAAAAAACTTATGTAATTCGAAGAAATCGAACATAAATTACTGACTACAATACCAACTTACTAGCTTTTAAATGCGAGAAGTTATTCTACTCTAGCCAAAAGTTTGGCTTTCCGCGTTATTTTACTTAAACTGTGTCTTATCTATGTGGAATTGCCCAAAAATTTGTCTTGTTTTTTTTTAATTTCGATTTCAAAAGCGCCCCCCAAGTCTGTCCGTCCAAGAGCCATGCCACTGCCGAAGACGCCCCTGGTCGCAGGTATAATAACTGAAATGCCAGCGACAAGATGCCAACATACTTTTTTCAATTATTACTCATTAGATGTTCTTCTCATCTTCTTCTCTGTTTAATCAACCCTTTTTCACTGATTCCCATTTAAATTGTGCGACAACTTGTCATAATTGTCAAGGCAACTGCATCCAATCACCCCTCTTATTAAAATTCCTTCAATACCTAGTCACCGTGTAACACACAGAAGGACATACGTTCAGTCACACAGCTAGCTCTACCCTCACCGAACAAATTGGAGATTTCTCTGCTCCGCTGAAAAATTGGACGAGACAAAGTTTACCAGAAAAACGCCTGTTCCCCAGACCGGCTTACCAATTGTTTGCATAACGCAACCACCCCTCTGTATGTCGGCTATGCACATAACAACAATAACGATGGTGGCAATGAAATATGCTCGCCCTAACCAAAAAACACGTGTAATTAAGATTTATGAATACACTTTGCTTAACATCTTGTTGCGTCGAAAGAAACGAGCCGAGAGCAGATGGCCAAACATACCCCAAACCCCTTGGCGTGTTTCCGAAGTTGGTGCAGCTGTCTCCTGGCACGATGACAACATGTACAAAGGCAGTAGTCGGCTGAAGCACACTTCTCGCGGTGACACAGAAGCTTTTCGCATTAAGTTCTTGTGATCCCCTCCCCCGAAACGAGTGCAAGAAAAAAACAACCAAACGAAACGAAACCTAAAGGTAAACGCTGTTTTGTGCATACTTCATACAAGTTGCTTAAAGACGTCGACCTGAATGCACAGCGCTACAAATTATCTTAGCCCCGTTATACTTTACCGTCGTCGGGGCTCCTCCGGTAGCTGCGGCGGCTACCTCTCCACCGACGGGCTTGTTATCCTTTTTATGGTTGGTAATTTATAGTTAACTGTGAACAGCGTTATGGGCTCTCAATGAGTACACGTACCTCGGTGCATGTATGATGAATGATGCTCGGCATCAGGGTTCACACTTTTTCTCCCGACAACCGCCATAAGTGGGTTAGTTGTGTGCACCCGTCGTCGTCGTCGTCGTGGCACACATCGATTTGGAGCGATGACGGCGGGCGGGTGGGTCGCCTTTGAGGAAACTAAAAGAAAAATGTTTAATGGAAATAACAGCTGTCAAATTATTGATTACCCTCGTTAAGGCGGCAAATAGATGGAGATAGAGATGGAGGAAAAACGATTTCTTCGGGAGTTGGCTCCGACCCCATACCCTGCACACCCACACCCACACCACGGCTGCTGATGATGATAATGTTAGCCGGTTATCATCGTTAATCATTCAGGGCTTATTAATTTCTTAGTGGATTTTTTGGGCCATTTGTATTGCCAGATGTTTCTTGTCTTCCTGCGATGGCCTTTGGAGGACTGCTGTCACATTGGCTTTCTTGCCGGAGCTCTTAAGTAATGACGATGTGAGCACTTGCTCGAACGAGGTCGCACAATGAGAAATGACGAGGATTTTCCTTTTATTTTTTCTTTAAATTTACTTAGGAAATTACATTGGAAATTGTTTTTGGAACACAAGCTGCAGATTGCTGGCTGGAGGCACGTTGTGTGCGCCATTTTATTAATGGATGAGAAGTGATTGTTATACACGCAAGGACGATTGAAAGTTGAAATTTCTACTATTCGGTGTAATGCTCATGATGAGATGAGGATTTATTTTGCGACAGGAATTCAGGCAAAGGATTGAAACTTTTTAAATAGGAAATTGGACACATCTTGTTCGATTGGAAAGGCAGATGTGCCGAAGTAATTTTAAAATCCTTTAAGACCTGAAAGCGTTTTTGTGGGAGTTTTACTGGGTGCTCCCAATATGTCGTTATAAATATTTGGACGAGTTGTCAACAAGGACTAAAAATTAAATTCACAGTGCCTCACTTAGATTGCCACAAGTCGGCAAGTCTTACAAGTGTCTGTTCGGGTTCAAGAAATATTAGCTGTTTTTTATTATCAGCTATGATCCATATAGATCAGTGATTCCCAAAGTGGTCCACGGGAGACTCGACGGGGGTCTACGTTGGCATGACAAAAAATGGGGGGTTCATCAGTTGTAAGTGACGAAAATTTATCTGGTTTCGATAGTAAAGAAAAATGTTTTCAGTTAGGCATGGATCAGATATCCTGTTTATTTAGCATTAATTTCCTTTTTTTCAAACCTCCCTTAATTTGTTTGAGTAGTCTATTTTAAGAAGATTAGCGACTGTTACTTGTAAAAACTTGCATATTCGATATTCAGTGGAAGGCGCCGCGCGCCGTCCGCCCGCAAGGCTTGTTCAGACGTGCAAAGTGATGAAATACGACGAAATACGAATAAATGGAACGTAAGAAAGTATACCATTTTTCTTTTGGAACTCAACCGCGACGCACATTTCCATCGTTAGATCTAATCTTCACATTTTTTTTGACGAGTTTTGGGAATATGGTAAAAATGTAGCAGCAGGGGGTCCACCGAAACCAGGTTAATTTTGAAACTGGTCTATAAGAAAAATAAGTTTGGGAACCTCTGATATAGATCATCGATTTACATGCATTTACAACCACAGCACACGATCCTGCTTCTCATCGAGATCACGGAATCATGATCTGAAAATTATTTCTACTATTTCCGGCTCACAATCACGTTGCCAGACTAAAAAATGGAACACAAAAAAATCAATTCATTTATTTCGCATTCGAATAAACTCCCTGTCCGTATTCTGAGTTCTGTTGTTTTTTCTCGTTCTATACAGGTATGTCCAGCCCAGCCAAACATTCGATAAACTATGAAATACCTACATGTTCCATAAATATTTCTAAAACACTTATTAAACAAAACAATTTTTATGGAATGTTTAAAAATGTTTTGCTGGTTTGGATCTGAACACCTAAAAAATATTATGAAATGTTTCACAGTTACCCAATCATGAGGGGAAATAATTTTTGTTTTACAAGTATCCTTGCAGAAAGTGAGCGCAGTTTTTCCTGTTTTTTTTCGATTATTATTTCTTTTTAAATAAAATAAAAATGCATAGAAGAGCTTTGAATTTTCTAGTCCAAAACAGGATAAAGCTGAAATATTTCATAAACCTTTACCCCCGTATTAATAAACAAATATGCAAAATGAAAGTTAGCTGGTAGACGTCAGATACCATGCAAAAATATGACGTAACTGCTGAGTAACGAGTTGATACCTTTTACGCAGTGTTTATTAATACGGGGGCTAAAAAATAAATTTCAGAAATCTTTTATAAATGTTTATAAAATCTGTCCGATTTGCTTCAGAAACATTTCATAAACATTTCTGAAATGTTTCGGTGGTCTGGACACACCTTAATATGCCAAGATAAACTCAAGCGGCACAGCAACAAAATATTGTTTATGTGTTGCATATTTGAACATAAAATACTAAATTTGTTTCACAAAAAATATATTTGAAAAGAAAAATTATGCAAATTTGATTTAAATATGGTAACACCCCCGACTTTGCCAGTGAAATGACATGTGCCTTGTATGACGTCACGTTGAGAAGAATATTTGCAGGATGGTGGCAATACGAAGTTTGAAATACCCTGTATTATCTGTTTTGCTTTTGAAAGCAACTGTTGCCACAATTCCAAAATTAAACTTTTCAATGATCCGTTCTGTTTTATTTACGTGATCTGATCTGAATCAGATCACGCTGATAATAAAAAAACAGCTAATGAGACCGAAAAGGAACGCTGTGCTACAGAAATGAGTTGCACTTGTAGAAATTTGCTCGCATTACAAATACTTGTAGTGTTGTAGGCCGCAGAGGGCCTTACTAATAATCGTTTTTAACCTTCACACTAAATATTTTGTAGGTCACAATATGCAATTTTCGAAAAATTTAGCCTGGACACAAAAATTATTATTAGTATCGCGGAGAGTAAAATTCAGCCGCCAAAATTGGACGCAGTAGGGGACACTCTGGGGAGATTACTTAAAAGAAGCAGCCGTCGAGAGAAGCCCAGTAAAGGGGTAGAGTAGATGGTTCGGACATCCTTATAGATAGAAACTTTGGAGAACGGCGCCCTTAATGCTGACAGGTGGTGTTTTAGAAATTCCTTCGGGATATCCACGTTTTTCCTATGAATGCCGAGAAGATGAAGCCCAGAAACACAGATTCAGATTCTGTAAATAGAGACTTGCAAATAGCCGAGCATAGCACCTATAACCCAGGGTGGAAAACGACGCGATGGTCCGAGCATAACAAGTGGGCATTGGAGGGCAGGATGCTACGTAGATGGATTGCCGCCTAGGTAGAATAATTGGGTCCATTGTATCCAAATTTTATTTACCTTGAGGACTATACTCTGTCCAACAGAAATTGTCAGTACAGGGAAGATGGGATGTTTGTCTCTCAGTCTGGTTGCAATGACTTACATAAATCGGTCCCTCTTTAAAGCTCTCACAGGGTTGCCGTAGTTTGTATGATAGTTCGCCATAACTCAGAGAGCAATGCTATCAGGGCTACCATCTTCCAATTTAAAATAAAAATATTGCTCAACGAACTAAATTCCGTTTATCTCTTTGTTTATCTGGTAAGATAATAGGCGCGTTTTTTTAAGAGTATCCCCAGTAGGCCTTATCGCTTTAGTTTGTTTTCCAATTTTCCAACAAAAAATAAAAATTTCGTAACATAAATTGGATCCTTGCCATATTTTTGACATATTTTTGGCATATTTTAGCATTTTTTGTTATATTTTTGCATATTTTTCGTTTTGATTTTTTTTTATGTTAGGAAATTTTTACTACGAAGTGAAATATGAATTTATACCCAAAAATGCAGAAAGATGCTCTAACGAATAGGGCTCAAAATATGTATTTAGTCTTGTATATTAAAATTTTTAATACGTTAATAATCTGAAAAAAAAAACATGCTTTTGCATGAATCCGGTTGCCCTAGTAATCACTACAACACACTTATGATCACTTGTTGCGTTAATGAAATTAATGCATTACAACACCTCACGAATAAGCCTTTATTTCTAGAAGACAATATTAAAAAAAAAATGTTTTAACTGAATATTATTGCATCCTTCAGAAATACAAACAAATTAAAGCCGAATGACAACACCCCACGTAATAATTCGTTCTTAAAAGCACCAAAATTGACAAAAACCCTTAATGATATGCTTTCATTGTATACAATCATGGTAACTTATCTGATGTCCTTCAGTCACACACACACACACTGCTTATTTTGGTTGATGATGATGATAATAGCAAGCGAACACAAGACGAAAAGACGATCATGCTCATTCTGCCCGCGGTTGTGTAGCAGACTGGTGGTGGTGGGTTGCATGCGAATTTTAGGAAAATGACAACAACAATTCCTTGGTATGTCAGTGGTGTGGTTTTTATTTCAGTAGCAATTCTTGTTTTTATTATGCTCACGTAATCTATATAGATCATTGGTTTCCACGGTTTACAACAATAGTACGAGATCCAACTTTTGTTGTAAACCATGGAAATCAATGAGCTATATAGATCATGGAAGCATAATAAAAAAAAAGGCCGAAGTCTTGCAGCGCAGCTCAAAATTGTCCAGCTGTATGCTGTCCACATCTTCTAGTTAATCAAAGAAGATGCTACCAAGGACTTCAATCTGCTTGAAGTTTTTTTCTTTGTAGGTGATGCATGAATTCTACGACTTTTAAAATTTCTTGTATTCCCATGCCCAGTTGACTGACACTGCGACCTAAAAGATCTATTGTATCAATCGGCTTAATCTATAAGCGACGAGTGTCCTCCCTAATGAAGACGAATAAGACCTGTGTTGCAGAGTTCATTAGATCTGCTGGTGTGCGAGTCTCTCTGTTAAAGACGCATTTTCTTTACCAATAAAAAGCCGGGCATTCACAGAAGATGTGCTCGGACGATTCGACATCCTCCAGACAGAACCTGCATGCTGTCTCCGGACACAGGCTCATTTTGTTGAGGTGGTATCTTAAGCTGTAATGACTTGTGAGGAAGCCCACCAGCTTTCTTAAATTATCCTTACCAAGCCTAAGGATTTCCTTAGCGAATAGATTTTCAGTTAAATAAATATAAAAAAGTTGGCACTGCAGGCCCAAATAGGCCTAGTTCCTCGCAACCTGCTGGTTTGTCTAAGTTTGTATTTTTAAGACGAATGGAAGGGCCTTTTACGAACGACTGAATTAAGAAGCTTTTTCTAATTTTTTTTACTCTCGGTGGTGTTGGGGATTGAACCTTAGACCGCTCACTCAGTAGACAAGCACACTTATTATTGAATGGTTACCACACTCAGAGAAAAAAATCCTATAAAAAATCAAAACTACGCCTATTGATTTTATAGTTCGCGAAATAATAGGTTTTTCCCATTAACGTAATAGTTCTTATATGATTTTGTACTATTGTTAAGAATCAAAGTGGTACTTTTAAATTAAATAGATATACTTTTAATGTAATAGTAAATTCACTTTAATATTGAATGTATTACCCTATTAACGGCAATAGTATAATACCATTAGTTTTCAATATTGTCAATCTTATTGATACTAATCTATTGCTTTTATAACAAAAACCAATTAAAGCTGAAGTACGTGCAGAATTGATTTAATAACATTATCGCACTGAAATAATACTACTTATCTTTTAAAATTAATGTGGATAACAATAGTCTTAATAGTGTATTCACATTAAATGGCAACCTATTAAAATAATGGGGCATCTCATTGATTTTAAATTGGATGCACCACTGATTTAATATTGAAAACTAATTAAAACTATAGTATGCGCAGAATTTATTTAATAACATTATCACACTGAGTTAAAAGTATTTCTCCTTTTAAATTAATGTGGATAACAATAGTTTTAATAGTGTATACACAAAAGAGGAATCAACTAAAATAATAGGACATATTATTACTTTTTAATTGTATGCACCATTGGTTTAATGTTATAATATAATTAAAATAATTATCAAAAGGAACTATAGCTTCAATAGTTTTTGAACTATACTAATAATAGGAAAAATCAAATTGACTAATTTTAATAGCAAAAACACATTAAAATAAAAGGAATTCATATTAAAATTATAGTATTTTTCTCTGAGTGCACTTCTCCGATCACGGTTTTTGACCTTTTTTGCTCACCATTGGCCAGGGTTTCCTTGTTAGTCTGCATTCTGCGAATTTGCTCAAACGTATAGGTTCGGTCTATCACTATTCTTAGCTCGGCGATATTTTTTATAAAACTATGGGCCGAAGATTTGTGCCTTTCCAATCCCTATCCGCAAAGTTCGTCCAATCACTCGTTTCTTAAAATATTCGAATACATCAAGACAGAACCCGCCTTAGCCGCTCGTTAGCGGTTATTATTTCTCACATTGATAACATGGCATACATAGTATTCAAGATCAAAGAAGAAATATATTCCTTTCGCGTTTAAGAGTCGGCACAAAAAACAGAGAACCAAGAGCTTTAAATTTTCCCATCAAAATTTCTGATTGGATTGCGATACATGGTAGTCTATGTCCTTCTTCTGTTCACAAATGAACCTGGTGCGAAATTGACATGACGATCGGTCAAGGCGGTGAGTTGTGAAAACAGGACAAACAAACAATTTTATGGCCGCATTTAAGTAAAAATGAACCAAAATAAGCAAGCAAAGACTATTTAATCAAAATCAACTGTACCTATCCTAGAGAGGAGTGAAGATCACGTTCCCGTTTCATAGCTACCAACAGTTGTAACTCAGATCGAAAGAAGGCGCAGCCACAACAGGGTGAGCCCTCATCAGCATCGGCCCTTCCAACGGTGTGAAGATGAAGTTTTTTTTATGACCAACGACTGTAATTACGACCGAACCAACCTCATGGTCATCAGCAGTCGCAAACTTCTGTTCAGTTGAACCGATAAATTTTATTTAGTATTTAATTCAAAAGGTTAGGCGCCCTGCCGAGCACGGCGCCCCAGAATACCGCACAGCTTGCCACTCCCCAAATCGAGCACTGTATAAGCGAAATCTTGTCCAATTATTCTGTAGAGTTACAAATAAAACTCGTGATTGTCTGATGATCGACTGACTGCTCGTCGTTCCCAATGCTTCCTCCAAACCTACTTCTTCGTTTTTTCATTGTGCGCTCCGGGGTCAGCAAAGTAATTCTATCCGCGTCACGTATTCTTGCACTCGTTTGTTTATACAAGTGATCGCAAGAATACGTAACATTTGGTTTTGAATTTACTTGTGACCTTTTCGTTTTTGGGACGACAGTATCAGCATGTGTGGTTGCATATGTGCTGTTACTGGGTTATTGTTATTACGGGTCAGTGTTGTGTGGCTCCCATGTTACACAATATGTGTGGGCACAACAAATCCTTGCATTCCTCGATTGTGAAATCGTTTTCAACTGAATGTTTTGAAATTGAGTTCGTCTGCCCTTATTGGCGAAGGTCCCTTTCTCAGAAAACACTAAAATCACATCTCAGTCGTCAGTTCGACGAAAATGTACAAGTTTTGCCAGCTTCCGACACAAAGATCAACTGGCGGTAATTTTTAACCAAAACATATGCGCAAATAAACAGTCCTTTGTATTCCATTGCTATCTTTCAGAAAGCACCCTCTGCAAAAAGAATTTCAGCACAAAACTCCTCGCCATTAAATCTCATAAACACACTTCTTTCTGACCTAATTCCCATCCCCCGACGGCGTAGTTTATATCATTCGCCTCCGTCTGAATTGCCTACGTACGTGACCTCGAATACTTTCACTCTTTCTGCAAAGCGAGCCAAGAACCAACCCCTTTCCGTGCTTATATTCACAAACACTCACGACTTGAAGACGAACAAAACAACAAAAAAAAAAAAAAACAAATTATAAATAAACTTCCCATCCCCTGAAACAAAAAAGGATGCTCCAACTGAAAAGACTGCACACAGAGCAGAAACACTACAACACAGCGAGAAGAAAGGAAAACTTTTCACATTTTCCCTGGGCTCCATAATGAATGAAAATGAATTAAATTTTCCCTCTCTTCCACTGTCCGTGTACCTACTTTTCATACCCAAATATCCATCCTATGGTGCATGTTATCCTTTCACCAACCAGCAGCAGCAAAGCACAAACTAAATCTCCAGTACACAACTCAAAGAGTACTCGGGAAATTAAATTCCAAAAGAGATGGAGGACTTCAGCGAATAAAATGGATATAAAATAAAAAAAGAATTAATGCAGAGGTAGGGTGAAAAAAGACTCTACAAGAACTTAAAAAATGAGATAAATGAAAATAAAATAAAATGTAAAAGGAAAAAAAAAACATTTTCCACACGGACGATTTTAATGAAATGGGATTATAATGTCTGGAATTACAAACATTCCATTCCGATCTAATGTAATAACTATTGGGGTCGGGGTGGGTGTCTGTGTCCATGTCCACATCCCACGCACCCGCAGGAAGGATGAAATATTTCCATAAATGCGAAATCAATGCCTACGACCTTGGAGTGGGTTAAAGGCATTCCACAGGAGCCCCCTTTTTTCGGTGGCTTTTGTACGCACGCATTCGGATTGCTGGCATCATCTTGACATCGGCGATATCCCTCTGAGTACTTAATCCTGCGCGATAAGCAAACGGATGAATTTTAATTATGAGTCTTAAGCCAAAGTTGACGGGATAAGGGATAACTCTGTGGATTGCGGATTCCTTCGAAGGGATTTATTTCTAAAAGTAGATAAGTTCCCATCCCGTTTGGTTGGCGGGACGGGGGGACATTTTTAATTATATTGAGTTATTGTCACATGATTTCTGAACTTTGTGCCAGCGCTGGAGTTTATCTAGAAATAATTGAATTAAACTTTTCCCTTTTAGCTGGTGTCAAATGTCACCAGTGGATATATAGAATTGTTCGACTGAGTTTCTGAGCAGAGGAATTAAGCAGAGGAATTAGGCTGCATTAGGGTATACGTCACAAGTTGAAATGGAATATTCATTCATCTATTGTGGCTACTTGAGTGGGAATTTCAATCTGTGGGGCCTATTGAGGCGTGGATTTTTTTTATTTTTCTTTGAAAGTGCAGATGGGATTAAGAATGATACTTTAAGGACGTCAAAGTGCCTAAACGTTTCCTACCATGCAAAGATGTCGGAGTTATGTCACTCAAAAACGAGTTGTCAAAGTTCGATTAGGAATCTTTCCTAAGCAACCATTTGTACTGAGAAACACGCAGGTTTGCCATGTTCCCACCGAACTGAAATCGCGAGGTTTTACCGAAACCTTGTAAGTCGTTCCCACCGAGTTGAAGTGAGTTCAAAAGTCATAAACTGTCAATTTTCAAGTGGCTGGCAAAACAGCTGTTTGTTGACCCAACAAAATTGTGTTGGAAAGAGGAATTACTAAAAATGAATTCTGAAGAAATTAAGGAAATAATTGCAGCATTTATAAATATTTCTCTTAAAAATATTACTTATGTAGACAGTCTTTCAACTTTAACTAATAATACCCAACGAATTTACCGTAACAAGTTGCACGTTTATTATATACAAATAGTACTACGTCCGCGTTCGTTTTTTAAACATCCATTTAGAAGCATTTTTGAATGCATTCTGTAGGTCTTGCACTACCAAAAGCTCCCTATATTTCAGTCTTGCGTACAAATATTGGTGGTCTTGAATTTCGATAACTGTTTGATGCGTCACCAATATAAACCAATGTGATTGAGAAACTAGAAGTAACCTTCGATCAATTCAAAGAAAACCGACAAGTTCGCAGATCTTGACAGAGCATCCTCCATTAATAATTCCTTTAAACGCTAACGCCAGAAGAGGCGCTGTTCCTTAACAAATAACAAGTTACTAACCTTCTGAATTAATGCCAAGTATTTTGTCAACGTCTGCAAGTGTCAAAATCAATCACAGGATAATCCAATAATTCTTAAATTTCTCTATCTGCGCTATCGCCCACACCAGCAAATACAAATAAATTAATATTCCTTTACAAAAATCAACACAGAATCTCAGCTGTTTAATTTCCGCCAATTGTTGTCATTTCCATTCTTCTTGCCGGCAATTCGACATTAATCTGTGAAAATTTCAGATCCCGTTGCTAAGGATCCGCAAATATTTTCATTGCAAAGTCACCCAGCACTAACAGGGGCGACCTCACCGAGCAAACCCCAAGTGATAAGTTGCTGCCTGACTACCCTCGTTATACTTAAGAGTCCATAATATCTTTGGCAAACTTTTCCTCCTCATTCAAGTTTGTTTCCCTTCTCTCTCTCGCTCTCTCTCTCTCTCTCTCTGTCTGTCGTTCATTCTTTTTTTCTTTGTTCACTGAAAGTGAATCCCTGAAAAGGATATGTTAACTCAAGTTTTTCGTTTGTGGTACACACACTGGCACATTGTGTGGCTGCAAGACCACATGCCTCCCGGCAATCCAATAAACCTGTAACCTTGCGTGGCCCGAGCACAAGGAGATTCTGCGAAAAAAATAACTAATTTCCACAAATTTCCTCACTGTAATCCTGTACCCAATTTACGGAGATGGGATCGGAATACCCGAGGAAATGAAAATTCATAAACCTCTACATCTACACACAAGCTGAAAACTTTCATGTTCTCAGTTCATCTTCCCCGCAAACGAGAATCTACCCATCGGTCTAACGATGCCACTGCCACTGCCACTGCGATTGTGTGTTGGACGCAGGTGTACACTTGAACAGTACGTGGCGAGAAAAAAGTAAGCAGAGTCGTTAAACCTTAAACCTCATAAAATGAAATAAATGCGTGCGATTATTTTTAGTAATTTATTTCTCAAGTGGTATTAACGGCCATGTTGACACATGAGGTAGTGAGCCCCCCCCCCCCAATGTGCGCTGTGCACATCTGAGCCGGCTGAAGCCTGCTAACAGGTATAAAAAATAATTGAATACTAAATTCGGTGCATTCAAAATGTTCGTTGCCTCGTTAACGGGGAATATTCAAAAGTTGAAGTTGGCAAAACCCGCCAAGAAAACTTTCCCCTCCAGCCATGACTTTGAAAACCAACAAACATCCGGAGTTTTGCTCAAACTGTACGGAGGGTTGATACTGTGCAGAAGAGCTCTGGCATACTGCACCCACTCAGACCGAGATTACTATGCAAACGAGAAAAGTTTTGCACAAACTATTTATGAAATAAAAGTCCGAATCAAGCGGCAGTCACGTATTTGGTGTACTTTATGCAATTAAGACAGGGAAGGGCGCATAAAGATGTTTTGTATATTTGGCAGAAGTTTTATCTTGGCAACCGCACTGAAGGCGTTGGTGGAATCTACTTTTTGTGTTTTTGTGCACTTGTAGTTGCCCTAAGTGCTGGTGCGCTATGAATGGGATCCTTTCAGAAGAGCTGCTGCTGGTCGGTTGACTAGAAGAAAACTAATTTCGCCGCATCTAGTTGGAGTCTTTAGAAAATGTCAGTGCGGACAGAGTTCTGTTCAGTTCATAAAGTTGTCCTCTGTTTGCAGATCTAACTGATTGGATAGTTTATTTTACAGTTGATTTGATTTCAGTTTATGAAAAGAGGTGCACTCAGGATTTTTAGGGCGTTCAACGAAGTACTCGTAGGTATATCGAAGTAAGCAAGTTGTAAGCAGTTGGTGCAACTGGTGGAACGAAGGTCCGGCAATTGTTTGTGGGAGTTTGGCTGAGTTAATCGTCAATCACAGCTAAAGAGACCTTGAGGGGTAATTCGAAAGATGCCAGCACCAACAAAAGTCAGTAGTGCCCTCTGCCTTGTTTGTAAATAAAAAGAAACTACAACTGAAGAGCAATTGACGAATGGAAAGCTTTGGAAACTCAGTCTCGTAGAACAAAGTTTTCATAAACGGACAACGGTTACATGGAACATCTGACAGCTGGCCATTGCATGTATTTACTTGCCATGAGAAAAGAATGCATTGTAATATTCCGAAAACAAAAAAATTGCTCACTTTTTGTTGAAATTTTTGGAATTTCCATTCTCTTCATTTCTATTTTCAATTAAATTTCTGGCTTACAAGTCTCAAATTTTCATACAAAAAACGTCCCGCTGACTGATTCTATATTCGAAATAAATAGTTCCCCGTTTAGCCATCGACTTGCACCCAACCTCCAGTCGTCAATTACTACATCTTTCGGGCAATTTTTTGTTTTAATTTTTGTTTCATCTGGCTGGCAATTATTTTCATTTGGAAAAATTTCTAATACATGGAGGAGAAAATTCTCTGAGCTGTTTAAAGCCAAGAGAAGAACTGTTCAAGTGGACCCATTACTTGCTATTTGGATATTTTCCTGACATTCTTATTTAAAACAATTTTGATGTAGAGTTTGTTCGATAACTTTCGATTAAAATTGTGTACGCGAATGAACTCGTTTATTGGAACGACACGCGATCTTATAAAAACAAAAGTGAAGTGATGAATATAATCAAAAAGTAGCCAAAAGTGTAAACACTTACAAGTGGCCTGTCTCCGAAACAGATTTCACAGAATCATATTTTTGCTTACGGCTTTGATTCTGAATATCTAAAGATCCTACAGCTGACATCTCAAGCTCTTTCGACCTTAGGCCTGTTTCACAATGCAGCGAGACGGGAACTATATATCGATTCTAAGTGTAAGTTGTCAAATAATTTATATTCAAAGGAAATGTGTATATCAAATAACGAAAAAGTTTGAGACAACATTGGGGACGTTTGGATCTCCAATTTAGTAAGTCTGACAGCTAACTGATGGCCTAGAATGGTCACATGAATATAGTTCTTTTCAGTTGACATTATTATGCAGGGGTAGCCGACAAATTTAGTCAAGAAAATCATTCCTGCATACTCCGCTGACACTTCGAATTGTCAAAATTCGAAATACTCGTAAATCGCGAGAATACAAAAACAATTCAAGTTGAATAGTCAACACGTTCGTATACCTAGTTTAGGCAGATCTATTTGAAATTTGGCATGTAAAGGGTTTTTCAACAGGGACGCTACAAAAGTAGAGCGACAGGGACAGCAAACGACGCCGAATTTCTTGCCTCTTTTTTGACATTTCTCTTCAGTAAGGCTTGCCATTTCATGATGGAAAGATATACGAGCTAACAACGAGTCGAAATTATTAAAATTTACTACCGAAATTCGGAGTCAGTGGCGTCAACGTTAAGAGCGCTACGTCCAATTTATGGTCGTCATAATCATCCCGCCTCGGTCGTGCGATTTGACGCCGTTTGACTATTTCCTGTGAGGCTACGTCAAGTCTATGGTCTATGCCAACAAGCCAGCGACGATTGATGAACTTCGTACGAATATCGAACGTGAAATTGCAGCAGTATCGGCCGATTTATGCTTGAAAACCGTCGAAAATTGGGTTCAGCGTCTGGACTTCTGCAAGCGTGCCCGTGGTGGCCATGCAAAAGAAATCGAGTTCCATACATAATGGCATCGAACGTACTTTCACAGGAATAAAGAAAACCGTTTTTAAAAATATTTTTATTTAAAAAAACTTTTGTAGCGCTCTTATTGAAAAATCTTTACTAGGTAAGGTATCCGAACGTCCCCATTTATACCTACTCCCAAATGTCATTCATTTTCAAGAAACTGTGTTTGAATTGAAGTTGCCACTTTTTAGTTTTAGCTTTGAACGCTTTCATTTTATTTTATTTTTTGATACTTAGGTACTTTTTGAGCTTGACTTAGCTGAGACTTTGAAAAAATTTTGTTATTGCGTATTTGCGTTTTTTAGCTGCAGACATTTTTAAAAAAAATGAAAAATTGTGTGTTTTTGATAAGTAGAATCAATTCCTATATTCATGCCAATAAATCTGTTTTACATATAACTTAAGCGTGATAGTTTTACTCGTATATTTTGGTACGGACTACGAAATTTTATTACAGTTGAACAAAATATTTACAAGCTAAATAGTTTCGTATTCAATTTCTTGGTTTATTAAACTGCACCAATAAACCAGTCGGGTAAAAAGAAAAACATGGACGGCTTCCTCTAGGGTTACCATACGTACCCCTTTAGGGGAGACGGTATCTCTTTTTCGTCTTTAAAAATTCAAGACAGAAAAGACCTCCCTTTTCATATATATTTTCACTAAACACAGGAAGTCAAGCAGCTTTCACTTTGCCTATTTTCTTCTCCTTCGATATTTGGCTCACAATGAGCTGCTTACAAAGTGCTATACAAACTTATTGACACCTGAAT
This sequence comes from Cheilosia variabilis, assembly GCA_951230905.1. Classification (NCBI taxonomy): domain Eukaryota; kingdom Metazoa; phylum Arthropoda; class Insecta; order Diptera; family Syrphidae; genus Cheilosia; species Cheilosia variabilis. The sequence goes on along the minus strand of OX579680.1, from coordinate 21,304,692 downwards.
ACATCGGTTTTTTTTTAATCTGAAAATAAGATCATTTTGATGTTCGTTAAAGTTTTTGTGCCCCAATGTAAAAATGTACTCCCCTTTTGTCGTTTTACAATCTGGCAACCCTAGCTCCCCCTAGTGGGCTGAGCTTCGATCTCAGCAAAGCAAAGTAAAGTAGGATTTTCATAATGCAATTACAACAACTACGCTCTACTTGACACTTCGAGACTCAGTTGTAGTTGTTATAATCGCGTGCTGAAAATCCTACTTTGCTTTGCTTTGCTGAGATCGAAGCTCAAAAAAACGCGCCTATTATCAAATTTGTGTAAGGCTACAAAGCAACAATACCACTCTTATGCACTGAGATACAAAAACTTTCAAACTTGTTAAGGTTTAGGGTTACCAGATTGGAAAGAAAAACATTATACACTGTAAGTTGTGATCATTTTTACATTGCGGGATAAACATTTTAACAAACATCAAACTCCTCTAATAAATTTGTTAAATGGATGTATTCAGTTGTGAAAATTTGTAAATATGGCTTCGCATCGCAAACCCAAATATTGAAAGGGAATAAAATAGCAAAGTGGAAGCTGTTTTTTTATTAAGTGAAAAGATGCTCCTATGAAAAACGGGGACTTCTCTGTGCCCATTTTGTAATTTGAATTTTGGGGGGCAAAGTGATTTTTAAGACACAAGAGGATAATGTCCCCCCTAAAGCGGTACGTGTGGTAAGCCTATTTATTTCATGCAGCCTCAATTGTAGAAGCTCTGTAAACAACACTTCGCAAAAGAAAGGAAGTATTTCTAAAGGCAACCAGTTGAAATTTTGCAAATAAAAAATCACAGCAATAAAAACGTTGTTTGTTGTTAAATACATTTGATTTTATTTTTCTCTCATTTTTCTGTTACAAGTTGCAATAAAAATGTTTCCAATCGTTATATATGATTATGTATTTGTGAATTTTTGACATCACTCATATGAACCACTTGTACGCTTGTTTCTAGCCGGTTTTAATTAAATAACTCAAAATGGCTCAATATCGCTACAACTCAATTCTACCAGTCGGCCATTTTGAAATTTAATTTATTAGGTGCGACTGAGTTGGTACGTGAAAGAATTTTTTTCCATTCGTTGCAGTATGCACTTTAACTTTAATAAGTGGAAAAGTAACGAATAATAAGAGTTTTGTACCGAGTACCAGACCTAGAGTAACAATGCTGCATGCATTTGCTGTGCTGAAAAATCTTTTCACTGTATTTATATCCTTCCGTTGGTTTAAGGAAAATGCAAAAATGACTCGCAAAAACTGGTGTCACATGTCAACGACATTCCTGGCAGTGATCACAGATCGGGGGACTTATCCCTTTTTGCGGGATTTCTCACTTAAAACAAGCTAAAAGGGTCAAAGGGATTTCTCAAACCTCATAGTACAAAAAAATGGGTTTTACTTTGTTAAATTTTTGTTCCTAATTGCTAATTTCATTAAAAATAAAAAAAATAGTCAACCTACGATTAAATATTTTTATGTTTCGAGAAAAGTCATTCAAAATGTCTGAATGCGCTCATTTTCATTTTTTTATTTCCCTAAACTGTTTTATAAACTGACATATTTATGGCAAAAATCTCAACTCATACTAATGAGATGAAATTTCAAAAGAAAGCAACAATTTAAAATGTTGTCGTCGTGAATTTTTGTGTGCGGTTTGTTTTAATTCTAGTAATTTGCTTTGATTGTTTTAAAAATTTATAAGATGTACCTACCTACATTTCTATTTAAGTATGTATTATATACAATGTATTTATTTATGTTACCTTTCATAGTTTATGTATAATGTAACTTGTATTTGTTAATAATAAAAAGGACTGTATTTAATGAAATACATGTTTTTTTTAATTTAATATTTCGTGGGATAAATGTGGAATTTTTTTTATATTTTGGCGAGGGATAAAAGGGATTTTTTTTGGGTATAACCGTGCTGCTTCTAAAGTCTGGCATCACTAGTTCCCGGTACAATTACCGCAGTACAAAAGTTGGTTTATAAGAGAGCAATTTTAAAATTTCCAAATTAAATTGGACCGCATTAAAGGCATAACATCAGGAGCTGACCAATAAGTCGTTCGTTTGGTGACTTTTACTATATAGAATGACTTGAAGTTTCCCAGATAACCGCTGATGAATGACTCGCTCATTACTTTGGCTCGGAATCAAAATACTCCTACACTTGACTTGACTACTTCCACTTAAGTGAATACGTTGAAAGCAATGCCAAACTCATCGCCAAGTCATATTTCAAAGCTTAAGCTGTAGCTGCCACCGCATCATTAGTGCGCCCAACAAATAAGGACCCTTCCGCAAGAGCCGCCTCAAAAGTGCTTCCGTCAAAAGAAAATGATAATTTTTCTTCCTTTTAGGAAAATGTCACCAGTATAGTTACAAATTCCCTTTTGCTGCATAAATTTAACCAGCAGTTGTCTCTGCTGCCACCCACACACGCAGTCAGCATAGCGCCGGCATTTTTGTGTAACGCGTCTATCTGACGTTACCTTCCGATGACAATGCGAACGACCCACTTCCTCAGACATCCATATTTAATGGCACCAAAGTGGGTTCCGCTAAAAACGGCAAAACGATCGAATTCAATATTCTCCCCCCAATACGCTTCGGTTATCTGTTTTTCATTTGTTTGCCATGTCACCCACACCGCCATCTTCGTCTATAGCATAATGACCTGCATTGTAAAATTGTCAAAGTACAAAGGAAATAACACAAAGCAGCGGCAGGATTGGAGAGGACAGAAAAAAAGGAAACAAACTTCGATTCGAATTTAAAATTTATTCATGCAAAAAGCTTTTATGTAATGGAATTCCCCAAATGCGAGAACCGAGAACCGAGAACATAAGCAACCGGCGCGGCGCGCAGTCTTATCATTAGAAAGCAGCTGGTCCCAATCTTTGTCTTGAGAGATATATCAATAAATTCAAACCCTCTTCGATAATAAATAACCCCGCTCACTTGAACTTCGACGTTGTTCTGACGGTGTGCTGGGGCTGCAGGCGGACGACACGAAGGTATGAACGATACTCGAGATCCCAACCCTTCAATCGACGAAAGTTTGCCCAAGTCGTACGCATATTGTCTGAGTGGTTTTGGGTGTGGGGGAACTTCCACAAAAAAGAGCAAGTTCCTTCGCCCCCAAAAAAAAAAGTGAAAAAGAAAAAAACGTGAAAAGTTTAAGGAAAATCTGTTTTTCGTCGTCCTTCGATTTTTGTTCCACCCCGTGTCGATACGTCTCGCTCCGTGTTCCGTGTTGCTTTTGTTCGAAAGTAATCCAAGAAATTAGACTACCAAGGAATACTAAATTTTAACGGTAATTGCGAATTGGGGAACTAACAACAGACGAGAGATAGCTTTCCTCAGATACTGAGATACTCGAGTGCCGTTGTTGTGTATACGTACGTTTGGAAGGAAGCCTGTTAAGGAATTTCATGCTTGTTGTTTCCCGTTCATCAAGGGGCAATCATCTGCTGCTTGCAGTTTTTGTTGGAATTCACACATAAAATATCCAATGAGGGTATCGAAGGGAGATACCAAATCCGCACAAATCATTCAACACTTTGTGCGACAAGAAACGACCAGGTGGGCAAGTGGAGAGCTTCACGTTGATTGGTGGCGTCAATCAACCGGGGAACTACGCAGTTTATTGAGAAGAATTATTAAAACGCAGTATATCTTCAATGGAATTAAATTATAATTCATAACCTTTATTAGCGACAATAGTTCAAGAGAGAAAAAAGAATTCAGAAAAACGTGGTACAACACATTACGTCAAAAGTGACAACTGCTTGTCAACATTTATGGCTTGTGGGTTGCCAACTACCATCGATCTTCAACACAGTTCTTGGTGAAGATGTAAGTTTTACAGGAGTTTGCACAAGTTGAATTCTGACAGTCGATTCATTGTAAAAATTCCTTTTGCTAGGACTTCATTATTTTTCGCAAGTCAGGAAGTGAATCCTACACATCGCTTTAGCAAGCAAATGAACGAAGAATATCTACTAAGTCACCACTTATAACAATTTTAACCCTAACCTTTCATATTTTGTAGGTCACTATATGCAATTTTGTGTGGAAAGTTTCGTCATTGTGAGTTTTAAAAATCTAACCGGGACACTTAAAATGTTTATTGGTACCGCGGACTAAAAACAACAGAGAGGATGACAGCTGCAATGCCAAAGTTTCTCACTCAGGCGTTCTTCAAGGCTAAGCGATGAATGTAACTGCAGCTGGTTAGTTTGCTTGCCTATAGAGCGAGGGATCAGGTTTTTTACAAAGTTAAAATGGGAAAGAAATATAACTATTGGAATTGGGGAATGCAGGTCCCTTCCAATAGTCTCAAAAAAATACCTAAACAGATGAAAGTTGTGAGAAGCAACAAAGCCTGGGTTACGGTCCTATTCGGACCTGTTCCGCCAACTACTTTTTTAACTTTCTCCATTGCGTAGTAAGATCAAGATATTGTATTCGTATAAGATTTCGAACTCGAGATTTTAATCAGTTCTGACATTACGATGATAGGCGAACTCAAAAAAGTGTGTCGCAAAATTCTCTCCGTCTGTCTGTCTGTCTGTATGTCCCGAGGCCTACAGCCTAAGCAGCTGAACGGATTTCGTTCAAACTTCGGATTTAAAGTTTAAGGGCTTACAGTTCGGGGTTGTTTTTCTGTTTGCATGGTTACCTCAATATTAATGGTACTTCCCATACAAAATTTTCATACCAGTTTGATTTATTCGAAAACGGCTCTAACGATTTCAACAAAAATTTATATTTAAGCTTAAGTAGGTGAGGTAAATATAACTGTATACTCAGTTTTCGGCTAAAAAAAATCGAGTGACAGTACTTTTGAAATTTGGACATATCTGGAAAACGGTTCATACGATTGTAACAAAAATTCATTTCTAAGGTAATATGGTCATTTCTAACTTAATGGAAGACCCCGTTTTTCTCTGTATTTTCGTAAAATGGATTTTTGAATAAAAGTAATTTTTGAAAAATATAGTTTTCTCTAGTTTTTTTTTTTTTCAACCATATTGAATATGCACCCTAAAAATATATGTCCAACAACTCGGAGCTTACACAATACTCCCACTCCATTTACATTAATACTTTTGATAAACGAGAAAATTACGTTCGACCCACTTTATTTTTATTATTTTTCATTGTTTCTTTTCTACTTTTTAAAGTTACGTTCTTAGCGAACTAGAGCAAGTCTTGTCGTTAGTCAATAGCCTCCAGTTACGAAAGATGGGTTTGGTTAGGTTAGGTTAGAACGGAGCATTAAATCTTCGTCATCTTTATTATGTTCAATGTTTTCCCTCTTTTGTACAAGATCGTCATACGCGTGCTGATCTATTCGATCGTATCTCTCGCTATTTCGCTAGTGTTTCCAATTCGCAGAAGTAGAGATGAGCTTAGTCGTGATCTCGCAATCACAGGTAAAACTGTGACTGTGATTTACAAATCACTGTGAATTTAACCTGTGATTGTGATTTTTACTCGCGAACTCACTGTAGGTACTTCCATGCTATGTTTTATGCATTTTCCAGGCAAATACAGTGTGATCCTACCAATTTTTTATTAAATATGTAACCATTTATTTTTAATAAATAGTAAACACCAACATAAATGCACTCGAAAATTCGCGAATAATACTCATTTGTTCCTTCAACCTCGCATTCAAATTACAAAATTCAAGAAGCAACAACAATCCAGCGCAGCATACGCAAAAAGAAGATTAAAAAAATCAAAACTACCCCAATTAGGTACCTACCTTAGCAATAACAAAAAAATATATGCAACCAATGTATATAAATATATATTTACACAAAACACAATCACTCCAACTCCGACTCTCCAGTTCATCATAATTCTTTTTTCAGTTTTCTTTTGCAAAATTATCCTACCACCTATGACCTAAACTACCACTGCTCCCTTACCTGCTGCGCGAGTGGCTACTTTCTTATTGCTACTTTGAGTCGCAGTTTCGCTATTTCCCAATTTGCCTTGTAATTGTGATTCTTCTGTGTATGCCTTATTTCACTCTTTCGCTGTTTGCCCTGTGATTGCGATTTGTGTCGCGACTGTGCTACTGTGGGTGCTTTCCGTTTGTCGTGATTTTCAAACTGTGACTGCGATTGTGGACGAGTGCGAAAGGAAAGAGTGAGAAATCACAGTCACGCTTTAATTGAAAGTCACTCACGGAGTTCGACATTGAGTACATCAAGTAGCAATAAAACGATGGAATCTCTTTAGGGCAGCCTGAGTCCGCGTTCAAATCCTTTGGTCAGTGCCCTAGCACAGCAAAATATTTTAGAGTTGGAACAAACAAACAAACTATGGATTTGACACGTAGGTTGTACCGCCCGATAAGAGATCGACAGGTTAGCTTGAAAAATAAACTCATACAACACTTGTCACTGAAAGAGGACATCGCATCAGACCCGGGGAGAGGTTGACCTGAAAAAGAGTTTAGGCACCCGACGCCTAGACTATCACAACCATTCGTCTCAGTAAGTTCTTAGTTTTAAAGCAATCGACCTGCTGGCCTCAAAATTGACGAATCTTACAGAGAAACACAGCATAGCTCCTGAATATGACGAGAAAAGGAAAAGTGAGCAACTGTCAATTGTGTGGGCTTATTGGAAACATTTTGTCAACGTGAAAGCTATAAACCGTTCGAATCCACTTT